>CM074720.1:491211503-492545253 GCA_037306005.1 Rhinophrynus dorsalis
GGACAAATATTGTTATGAAAACAAGTAAGTTTAACCCAATGAGCCTTATGTATAAAGGCAAAAGTAGTACAGTTCTGGAGCAAACAAGCGGGACCATAGTAATGTATGGCATTGCTCCCAATATAAGGGTGATTCGCAGTGAAAAAAATCTTCTTTGAGAATCAAATATAATCCATTTATGAGCATGTGCTGCTGCTTTCATCTGACAACTGGATCTTAAATTGTGTTTTTTATTAATTTTACACTGCTTCTCGGTCCTGTTTTGGGAGCATGGTATATTTTAGTATTTACCCCCCATATAATATATAATATTGGTATGTCTGGCATGGCTTCATCCACAACAGGGCTCCCCTGCTTCTATCCTACCCAGAACTTTTGGCTTCAGTTTGAGCGAGCCTTCCACATTGTTTTGAAAGGGTTTCCTTTGCCCACTCCTACCCGATGGAGTAAGTGATGGATGATTGGTTGAGGAGACAGGGAGCTACTCCCCCTGCCTTGTCCCAAGCAAAGTAGCCAAGTAGCGGTGGCTAAACAACGGGGTAAGCAGTGGGTGGTAGGTTGAGGAGGCATGGGGCTTTGCAGCCAGTCAGTGTTGTGTGCCATGCCCCCTGACAGCAAACCAGAAACACTTAGAATTTTTTATATCTTTAGATATACTAGTTGAAGAGCACGTTACACGGGCCACAGTGCCACTGCCAGCTGGTCACGGTGCAGTCATGCTCAGTAGAGACTGCCCGCACCATGGCTGATACAGAGCTGGATCCTACTTCGGAGCTCCCCGCTCTGTATCCGCCTCGTCACGGGCAGCCTCTACTGTGCATGACCGCGTTGTTACAAACTTTGTAGCGAATTATTATATAGGATAAGCTTCAACAGGCTGTTTTTAGTTTAGAAATAAAACGTGGCAAGTGTGTAAAACTCCCATAGCTCTAGATGTAGTTTATAACTTTAAAATGGAGTACCACATGAAATCCCTCTGTACCAGAGATGGCAAACCTCTGTTTTTTCACTTTATTGGCATAGCCTGGACACAAGTATTTCCAAAGCTGGTTCACACACAGTCCCCTCCCCTGGACATTGCTGTAGACATATCATAATTTAATGCATAGCCTAAGAGTACATTTTATGCAGTAGATATTCTGTGCCAGCGTTAAGCCCTACTCACATTTGGGGAAATGGATGAGGAAGTGAGTCTTATTAGGGGGTTGCTGCAGTGGTTATGCCAAACCCCATTTTTTATTTCTGATTTCCAGCACTCTTGAGGTGCAACTCTGGAAGATGTAGTTTTAAGTCTGGAGTAAACCGTTTGGACCACAGGGGTTAAATCGCCATATTAAACCATTTTAAACTACAACCAGCATCGTCACAGCTATGGGAACAAAATTCCTGTACTTTAAAACTCCCCTTTTCCCTTCGTGTTACTTTTGCAGATCCCTGTCATATACAGGGCTGGGTGATGTCATTGCTTTACGTAGAGCTTGTGAGAATTGCTGATCCCTCTATATGGGAAGGGTAGTATTGTTGCTTCCTCTTCCATAAGCACAGAGTGAAGTGCTGACTGCAGGACAGTCTGAGAGGGATCAGGTGAGTTTTAAGCTATGACAACTCTGTTCCCAGATTTGGAGACACTGCCTATAGTTTAACCTTTTGAGTGCCAGAGGGGTATGCAATGCATTGCGTGCCCCTCTGGCACTCAAAGGGTTATTAAAAAAAAAAAAAAAAGTAGTAGATTGCCAGTTTACTGCCCCTTTGAATGGGTCTCTTAACCCCATGAAAGAGATGCATTGATTTCATATCAATGCATTGGAGACCTCTCTACTATCATTTGAAGGATTAGAAGATGCATTTAACTCAATAGGAAATGTATCAGTGTCTACTTGCACCCTATGGTACATTTGCTTTGTGTCAGAACTCCTCTTTGTAGCTCCCAGAATTGCACCTTTGGTCTTGTCCTGCATTCACGGTATGGATCTGTGCAGATGTACATTGTCATGATGGGACTACGGACTAGCACTGTATCACTGTTACATTCCTCTTCTCTCACCTTTATACAGAAGAGAATCCAGAGCAGCACATCCCTGTGGAGGAGTACACCGAGAACTTAAAGAGCATGATCCAGTACCTAAAGAGTTTACATATCACACAAGATCGGATTATCCTGATCGCTCCTCCTCCTATTCATGAGCCAACCTGGGGAAAAGAGTGTCAGAATAAAGGTAATGTGTGTCAGGATGTGTAAGTGAACACACATGGGGCATATATGGAACAATTCTGTAGCAATAAATCTGGACTATAGGGACAAGTAAAAAAATCAATTAATTTAAATGGGACTTTTATACTCTTGGATTTTAGAGAGGTCTCATGTCCACTGCAAAATAATGTAGTGGTTTTCCTGTTGAGTAAAACAAGGCTTCTCCCACTGCAGGGAGATGCATTGTGGGTCAAATGTTTTGTTTTCTTTCAAAAAAAAAAAAAAATTGCAGTCACCAGATGGCACTATGGCTATAGCTTGTTATTGCAGAGCAAACATTTCTAATTTTTGTGGTGTTGTGTGTATTGTATGTGGAGTGTTTTTTTTTTTTTTGATCAGACAATGCAGCATCACAACTGGTGTCCTAGGAGGCTTATGGTTTGTAGTCTACAAAACTCAATCTGTCCTTTAGAATGCACTATAAGGAAAAAATCACTGTTTGGTCACCAGTTGACGCTGTTGTTTAGTTTCACTTACAGAAAGAGGATGTTTGTGCTGTAATGACTGTTGAATAGAAAATCTCTCAGCAGTGGGAATACCCTTAATTTATTCAGCAGTCTTAACTCTTTGAGTGCCAGAGGGGTATGCAGCGCATTGCTCTGCAATGCGTTGTGTAGTCCCCTTGCACTCAAAGGGTTAACACAAGTTTAATACTTTTTAAAAATTGCTTTCATGATATTTTTGCAGTGTATGTGCTAAATTGTGGAGTGTTGGTCCTTTCTCATGGAGCAGTGCAAATGCTGCTAGTGCTCAGGCTCCAATATTAGGGCTCATGATTCATCTGGAGATAGACCAGCACTGTCCTTCTTTAACTGCACTTTGAGTGCAGTCTCCTGTCTTCATTGTTTATGTAGTGCGTGTTCTGACAGTAATCTGCTTGTTTACTCTCATTACTAAGGCTCTAAGCTGAATCGACTGAACTCTACAACAGGTCTGTATGCCAAGGCCTGTGTGCAGGTGGCCAAAGAGTGTGGTACGGAGGTTGTGGATCTTTGGACTCTAATGCAGGAAGGTCGCCAGGTAAGTGTACTGTATGACCAGACCTATAAACGTTTATAGTCTTTCACAGGGATCTCCAGAGGAGCAATTTTTGAGTCAGCCAACTGCATTGTAGGGGGCAGATGTAAATTTCCATAGATTGAAAAGTGGATTTTAACTTCTGGAATGTAAAATTTCCTGAAGTTAAAATCCCCTTTTGAATCAACAGGAATTTTTATTTTTTCCACAGCGCATTTGGTTTACTCTACAGTTTTGTTCATCTTTAGACTTCTGTATAATTTTTATTATGTAATAATATATAATATTTTATTGTTTCATCCAGGACTTTTTAGTCTATCTCTCAGATGGGCTCCATTTATCAGAGGAAGGTAACCAGTTCTTAGAATCCCATCTGTGGCCAATCCTGGAGAAGAAGATGGAAGCTCTGCCTTTTATCCTTCCCTGTTGGAGAGATGTTGACAATAATAACCCAGAGGCCTCCCTCTTCGAGGATTTGTGACTTGGAAATCATGAATTTCTCCTTTATTACAGAGTTGGGGGAAGATTAATAATGGAAAAAAATATCTTTTAGGCAAAGCTGTGAATACTATAGCCGGATTATGCAAAAACACAGTGGTATTATTGCAGAGCAAAAGTGATTTTTAAATATACATGAACATATAATGAATATGACCAGATCATCATCTTAATTTGTGACACTTATTAAACCACACTCCAGGGTTGCACTGGTTTCTGTGCAGTCAAACTATTTTCATAAAAGTCTTGCATTAAAATAGCAACCTGGTCACATTATTTATAATCTCCTAGTTACTTTAATCTTTGCATAAAATCCTAATTGCCACTATGAATGAATTCTATGTGTATTGGTTACCAAAAATTAACCTTTAATTCATTCTGGTGATCATGTATCGCTATGATTCTTTTTTCAGGACTCGGGGGTGGGGGTGCAGTTAAGGGTGATAAGGGGCCAGGTTGGGCATATGGTGGTGAATTTGTGTAAATGGCATAGCAACAGTATGCAATGAGATATCTTGGCCATCATATCCCTGTGAATTGGCCACCAATCCTTTATCACCGTGAATCTACCATGCCTTCGACAGGGTTACAGTTTTGCTGTACTTCAATAATGTCTCATTTGCATATGGAAATACATGTTAATGAGCCATTTTCACTGTCGTCCAATACAGGTTACTGGTACACTGGGAGGCGTCAGTCCCCTTTAAGTAGGCAGGAACATTCTCTAAATGTATGCAGGGGGTGGAGCCTCCCTTCCCTCTCAGGCTGCCTCATCCAGTCAGCCCTCAGAATTGTTTGTTCCTGTGTAAGACACACAGGTGGAGAACATCTCTCTTCAATTTTTAGTTGTTTGTTATTTTCTGTCAAATATGGAATACCACCATTAGGCAGGTTACCAGGACTGACAATGCCCTCTCCAAAGTGGCTAGTTTCAGTGCCCAGAGCAGTTTGGTGGACCTTAAGCTCTGAAGAGGGAATAATCTTGATTTCAAGTGATTCCCTGGGGATTCCTCTCTGAGGTATTCCTCTTTCCCTGGTGACCTGAAGACAGAAGATCTGCAGAAAGGTGAGCCACCCTTTGAGTGCTGAAGGTCCACTTGTCCCACAGTGTCCCTTAACTGGGCTTGTATTTGGGAGTTCTCATTGCGCACTCCAGCACTCATTGGGTGTTTATGTATATATATATATATATATTGTATATATAAGTGTATGTCTGTGGTTTTGGAGCAGTTTATATGGCATATTAACCCTTTCTCTGCTGGTCTGACTGGTTTACTGGGGTTTTGGGACACTTCCTTTATAGGGTAGTGTTTTCTTATGTTGTACATGTGTTTACTATGTATTCTCAATCTTTTCCCTTTGGGTTTAATTTTATTAAAAATTATGTTCTGCGCCTTTATGGTGCGCTTTCCTGCACGGACGCCATTGCTCCTTTACTTTCAATGGGCTTACACTGTTTGGGACGTATCTCTGGAACCGCTCCACACAGCGAATTCAGAGAAGGCTCATTTTTCTTGTCTACCCTTGCTCTATCATCCGGTTTATAATTCGTGTGTTGCGGGGCTTGGGGGGCTTCGGGCACTGTTTTGGGGTACTTTTTGGGAAAAACTACATTTCCCATGAGCGCTTGATACGAGCTTAATTTCTGATTGGCTCCCGTCGCGGCAGCCATTTTGGGCACTTTTCTCAATGAGTATCCTATACATGGCTTGGGCAATCCTTTTCTCCTCTGCAGATTGACCCTTCGCCTGCCAGAACAGTCTATATTTAGCGTTTCTGGGGTGAAATATCAATCTTACACACTACAATTGGGTGATTCATTGTACAGTTGGTTATTTTGACAATGTATGAATGTCTATACCGCTGTAGCTAGGGACTAGACCTAAGACTAAGGAAGCTGGGGTTCAGTATCCCCTATTGCGCACTGCTCTTCCTGTCACACAGGGCTACCTGGAGTGTTCTCTGGTCATTTCTGCCCAGCAGGTTCTGAGGTTCCTGGCAGCAACCCAGGGCCTTCCAGCCATGCTATTGAGCCAGCTTGGGTGCAAGAGTTTAAGGCTGCAACTGGAGATCTTTACAGCTCTTCGCATCCCAGATACAAGGGGCACTTCAGTTATGGCAGACCCCTTTCTGTTATCAGATCCTCCCTGCCTCAACCTCAGGGAGCACCTGATGTGTTAGATTCTTCTGAGGAAGAATTGTTGCTAGTTTGGAATGTTGAGATTGGTGCTCTTTTGGAATCTTCAAGGTCTCTTAAGGGACCCATTTGTAACTGATCCTAAAACCTCTACTGAGGGCCTGATCAGGGCTGTATTGCCCACTCTCAACATCCCATCGGTTCAGTAGGTTCTCTTTGTTCCCTCTGATGTTTTTCAGGTGCCTGTAAAGCCCCTTACTCATTTTCCTCCTAACCCAACTCTTGACCATGGACTACTCCAGACAAGTCCTCTTCAGTGTCTAGAATGTTTGCTCAACCTTTTCCCTTTTCTCAAACAGAAATGACTACATGGGTTCATCCCTCTAAGGTGGACGCACCCATATCTAGACTGTCTCAACTTACTGTCTACATGTTTCTGATGCTGCAAGATTGGACTGACAAGTAACTTGAGGTTTCCCTCAAGTCCATTTTCGCTTCTTTTGGTTCTGCTTTGCGTCCAGCCTTTGCTGTTGCATGGGTTATCCGGGCTGTTGCAGTCTGGACTGTGCAACCCATTGGTGGTCTGTCAGAATGCGCCTACTTCAGAGACATTGTGTCTCCTTGTTATTCTCTCTGTAGATCAATGCTATGTTTCTGCTGCTGCCCTTGCTGCCACCCACATGATGGCAAGGGCCTCTACTACTTCTGTGGCGGCTTGGCGTGCGCTTTGTCTTTAGATTGGTCTGCTCTCACTGCTTCCAGGGAAGTTTTCCTTTCTTTGCCTTTTGAGGGTACTTCCTTGTTTGGATCCGAACTTAAGGAACTGATTAGAGGGGCCTCAGGGGTTAGAGTGTCTTCTACCCTTGGTTTCAAACTCAATATATAAATAAATAAAAGGGTTGCCTTGTTCGCGTAACCGGTCTTTTCTTTCCTTTTCTCTCAGTCACATACAATGAACCAGGTGGTGCCATCTGTTCAGCGTTCCTCCTGGACCATGCAGCAATTGCGGCCCTAGGCCGCGTACAAGCCCTAGACTTAGTGTCTGCTTCGGTATAATTCTCGACACCGTGGGATGATTCAGTGTCGGACTTGTGAGCTTTTCTGGTGGTGTTTGAGGGATACTAGATCCCTTTCCCTCCCACGAAGACGCTATTCAGGTTCTTCTGGACAAGGATGTCCTGGAACAGGTCCACCCTGCGGTCAGGGGTTCAAGATTCTATTCAAGCCTGTTTGGATGATCAACTAAATAAAAGGGTTGTCGGATGCCGCCGTATTTTGGATCTGAAAGATCTTAATTCCTTTGTAGTGCAGTCTCACTATCATCAGGAGTATCTGCTCACAGTATTTGCTGCGGGGGAGTTTCTTGCTTCTCTGGACCTTAGGATGCATATCACTCTTCCAAGTCCTTCTAGAGAGCAGGCAGTATTTGGGTTTAACTGCGCCAGAGGTCATTTTCAGTTTCAGCCTTCCATTGGTCTGTCAACAGCCCCAGGTTTTCAACGGGGCTGGGGGCCTTGATATCCGTCCTCCATCGGGACGGCATCAGAGTTCTTCATCGCGGACCACTTGTCTTATGCAAGCATCAGCTGCCGACCTTCTTCTTCAGCAGGTCCAGACCTGTATTCAATTCCTTCTCTTCACGGTTGGATTGTGAATTAGATCCAGTCAGACCTTGTTCCGTTCGGCACCTGGGTCTTCTGTTCGATACTTAGAGGTCCATGGTTTTTCTACCGGACTAGGTAACCTTCAACTTACTCGAAGGACCTCAATGATCCTATCCCGCGATCGGATCTGGTTTTGTAGTTATTTTTTTTTTTCTGGTGGGGTAGTCCATCTCCACAATTGAGGCGGTTCCATTTGCCATGGTACATGCCAGGGCACGTCAAGGTTTGTGATATGGACATGCGGGGACCAACCAGATCTTTGGAAGCTATCGATCTCTCTCTCTCCCTCCTCATGTCGAGTCGAGCTTGGAGTGGTGGTTGGGCCTTTCCAATCTCCTCTGGGAAGATCCTTCCTGATTCCCTACTGGACCGAGGTCACATCGGATGCCAGCCTCCTGGGCTGGGGAGCTGTTCTGGGTCGCTTTAGCGCTCAGGGGAAGTGATTCATGGAGGAGTCCCTTCTTCCCATCTTCGGGAGTCATACCTGGTGGACGAGTCCGACAATGCCACGGCAGTGGCTTACTTCATCAGTCAGGGCGGGACACAAAGTCTCGCCGCTTGGTTAGAGGTTAAGGTCATTCTGTCCTGGGCAGAGGTTCCTGTTCCTGTCATTTCCGCAGTGATCATTCCAGGCGTAAACAACGTTATGGCAGACTTCTTCAGTCGTCACGCAGTCGACTTGGATCGTGGGAACTACATCAGGACGTGTTTCAACTCCTAGTTTGAGATGGGGATTCCCTCAGTGGATCTGATTGCAATGGGACACAACAGGAAGGTTCCGCCGTCTTGCTGTCTGTGGAGAGACACTTTAAATCTGATGCTGATGCAATGTCCATCCCTGGACATCCTCTCTGGCCATTTTTTCTCCTCTCCCTATGTTAATATGGGCGTTACGGGAATTGTAATTGGTATGTTGTCCGGTAATTTTGATTGTTCTAGATTGACATTGTCAACCTTGGTCTCTGGGGTTTTGACCCTATCTGTGGTGGAGTCAGCTTGGCTCTCCTTTCGTCCAGCTCTTTTTCTACAGGGTTATCTGTGGAAGACTATGTTTTTCGGCTCAAGTTTTTGGCCTATATGTTGACTCCTCGATTTTAAGGAAGAAAGGGTTTTCTTCTACTGTGGTGTCTACTATGCTACGCGCTCGTAATCCTGTTTCTTCCAAGATCTATCACTGAGTCTGGTCGACCTTTGTGTCGTGGTGTGCTGACAGGGATCTGTCTCATGCCTTTCATCTTCCTACTGTCCTGGCCTTTTTGCAGGACGGTGTCGATAAGGGGCTCAGTCTGAGTTCTCTGAAGGCCCAGACTTCTGCGCTCTCTGTCTTTTTCCAGGAGCGTTTTGCTGTTCTTCCTGATGTCAGGATTTTCTTCCAAGGTGTGGCTCATGTTCGTCCTGCCTTTAGGAGTCCGGCTCCTCAGTGGGACCTTAATCTGGTTTTGGGGGTTCTTCAGCGCCCCCCTTTGAGTCTTTGGCTACTATTCCTTGCGCCTTTGTCTTGGAAGATGGCCTTCCTTTTGGCTATTGTTTCAGTTCGCCGGGTAGCGGAATTTACAAGCTCTGTCTTGTAAACCGCCTTATTTAGTGTTACACAAGGATAAGGCCGTGCTTCGTATTTCTACGGAGTTCTTGCCTATGGTGGTCTCCGTGTTCCACTTCACTCAGGAGATTGTGGTGCCCTCTTTTTGCCCTAATCCTTCCTCTGACACGGAGAGGTATCTCCACTTGTTGAATGTTGTGCGTTGTCTCAAGTTTTATGTTCATCGCACTGAGTCCTTTAGGAAGTCTGACACTCTGTTCGTCATTCCTGAGGGTCCTAGGGCAGGGAGACAGGCATCCAGGGTATCCCTTGCATCTTGGATACAGTCTATTATTCATAAGGTTTACGAATTGAGGAATAAGCATGTTCCCTTTCAGGTTACTGCTCATTCTACTAGGTCACTTGGGGCCTCTTGGGCCTACAAGAATCCAGCATCTGCTGAACAGCTGTGCCGGGCGGCCACTTGGTCTTCTGTGCACACCTTTTTGGAGCACTACTGTGTGGATGTGCTGTTCTCGGCTGATGCCAGCTTTGGGAGGAAGGTTCTGGAGGCAGTATTGCCTGTCTACGGTCTTCTTCTTCTGTGTTTCTTAGTGTTTCCTTACTGTTGAGCCCTGTTGGCTCTAGTTCAGTGTGCTGTGCAACGGTTCCTGGGGTCTGTTTTACCCCTAGTTGGTGTCCGCTGACACTTCTGTTTTGTTGGGATCTCTGACCGGTTGGTTCATAGAGGTCCTGGTGACTCTGGGGGCCTTGCGCCTGGTCCTTGCCTTCTTCCCGCCTCTGGGAAACTCAATGTTTGGACATCCCAGTGTACCAGTAACCTGTATTGGACGACAGTGAAAACAGGATTTTAGTCTTACCTGTTAAATCCTTTTCACTTAGTCCATACAGGTTACTGGTCTCCCACCCTGTCAAGAGACCATGCTTGGCTCTCCTGTGGCATTCTGTGGGAGTCCTTCGGGGCATGCTCACAGGAGTCTTCTTTCCTCCTTCTATCTAGTGTGATTAGTTCTCAAACAATTTTGAGGGCTGACTGGATGAGGCAGTCTGAGAGGGAAGGGAGGCTCCACCCCCCTGCATACATTTAGAGAATGTTCCTGCCTACTTAAAGGGGACTGATGCCTCCCAGTGTACCAGTAACCTGTATGGACTAAGTGAAAAGGATTTAACAGGTAAGACTAAAATCCTATTTTCTTATTCATGTAGTTGTGTTTATATGTTAATGTAGCTGTTGGCCAAATGCACTAAGCTCTGATAGCGGCCTTTGTTGTTGGAGTTCACAGTCTCAACATTGCCAAACTGAATTGGCGATGTTGGGATCTCCCTGTAATTCTCTGTGAAGCCAGAGGACAGTTTGTGGTCTCTACTCTGTAGAGCAGAGACAGCAGCTGCCCTCCCTTAAATCTTTTATTACCACAGGGATGTGGGTTGCACACCTCTGTGGCATTGAAAGGGTTCCAAAATGAGAGAGTGGCAGAGAAGCTATATATCACAGCTTCCCTGCCCTTCTGTACTGACTAAACCTGCTATCTACCAATTGGCTGATACAGGTAAACACAGGACTCGTAAGGCACTCTGCAACTGAGCGCCTTGTGAGTCCTTTGTTTATGAAAAAATAGCACAGACTGAAGGGGGAAGATCTAAGTGCTGAAATAACAAGAATCTGGTGTAGAAAGCAAATAAATGATAACGGTACTGCAATAAATATATGAATAAAGAGGGAAAAAGTATTCAGAATCTAGTTAAAATATAAAAGACAAATGTTAAGCTAAAGAAATGATATGCAAAGACCAATGAGATAAAAGCTAAATAGAATGGTAAATAATCCATATCCCAGATTTAAAAAAAAAAAAAAATTGAAAAAGATACAGAATCAATATACCTGTATAAACATATTGATAATGGACCAGAGTGGGTAGAAATATTGCCTTTTCCTTCCAACGGAAAGACAAATAATTTAAGCTGAGAGGTGAATAATAAATGAGTAGTAAACTCCATATGGAGAATAAGACCAATACTGCATCTAGAGAGAAGCGGGAAAAAAATACACTGAAGGAGAAGGTCTCCGTATAGAATAAGGGATTGAGTGGCAAGTGGAGAGAGTGGAGACGAAATAACAGTAACCATATAATCCACTTAAATCCAATATAGATCCGCTAAAGCCCATCCGACTAATTAAAAACCCTCAATGTGACAGCTTAACATAACAAAAGGTCACGTTAACATCAGCAACCCTCTGAGACCGCCCCTGGTAGATTACATGCTTACTTAAAGGGATGGTAATGCGCTATGTTTAATAACTTACTTTTCTGTAGCTTTAAAGATATTCTATGTAAAATGATTCCCCTTCTGGCCATGTCACGCTGTCTGTAAGTGTGGTTTGGATGGAGAGGGGCAAACTTCAGTAAGCAAAGGAAAATCCTGCCCTCCTTCGTCAAGGGGGCAGGGTTTTCCTTATACTTACTGACTTAAGTTTGTCCCTCGTTACATCAGTGTGGTCCTGCAACTGGATTGCAGCTCCAAGGGAATGTGGCCAGAAGGGGTGGGAGGGGGATCCTTTTACATTGAGAGAGTTTAAAGGGGAAATCTCACCTTAGTTAAACGCGTCTTCCTATTACAGCTCAATGTTGTTGAAGCTGTAATCCTTTTTATTTATTTATTTTCAATCTAATTCAGTAGTTGTAGAGAAATTTGGCTCTTAACCCCTTAAGGACCGGGAAAATCTGAGGTCGTTTTCCCTTAAGGACCGGAGCAATTCTGACCTTTTTGACTATGTCTTTGTTCAACAGTGTTTTCCCTCTTAGGCTTTTATTCCATCCCCATAAATTATATACTGTTTTTTTAAGCACAAATAGGGCTTTCATTTGATACCCTACTTATATGGATAACCTACTATTTACTTTATTAAAATTTAAAAAAAGTTAAAAAAAAAAAAAAATGTAAAAAACCCACCATTTTTGTTTTTTTCTCTTGGGATCAATTGGGCACAAAGGGTTACATTTTTATGGCGACTGCATGAAAGGTATGTCCGATCAGTCATACCTACAAAATGCGCAGTTTAAAGTGGCCACTGTCCCCACCTGGGTGAAAATCCCCATGTCCCTTTTTCCCACCCTATTTTGACACTTTATCTCTGACATTTGGCGGTGTGTATAAGTGTATTACATGGCTCCACAAGAATCACACTTCCAATGTTGTTTAATGATATGGGTTTTTTTAAATAAAATATTTTTTTTGATAGCAAGGGAGACAGAGGTAGAGGAGACACTCAGAGTCAGCATGCTTTGCATGCTGCTTCTGTCTGTCACTATGCCGGTACATGTGATCACTACTACGGCGATCACATGAACCGGCACAAGCAAGAAGGGCTGAGACTGAACGCCCCGGACTCGGAGCGCTCAGTCTCAGCCTGGAATTAATGATAGCAGCGTGCACGGAGGCACACTGCTATCATTTAAGCCATGACAGTCCTGGACCGTCATGGTACCTTAAGGGGATTGCATCCCATGACGGTCCAGGACCGTCAAGGGTCCTTAAGGGGTTAAAGTGGAACTACCACCTCCACAATACCTAAAACTAAATGCTTCATTGGAACAGTCTACAACGTGTGCCTGGTTTGCAAGCACACTTTGTAGACCATTCTGATAAAGTATTTATCTTTAGATATCGTTATATTGGTGCTGCTGAAGAGCTGCATCTGGTCAAGCGACCAAAATCTGCTTCTGACAGCTTTACAGCTCATCAAGCAGAAAGGGGAGGGAGCAGAGTACTTTATTTTCCTATATCTCTCAAACTGTTATATATGAATTAGTGCAAGTACTCTTTTAATTGTATCTACCATATAGTTAATACTTTTTTTTTTCTGACATTACTATCCCTTTAAGCTAGTCGCCACCTGCCCAAGTATTGCAGGGTGACTTTAGTGGAGATGGTAGTTCCGCTTTAAAGTCTGGGTTGTGATGTCTGTTTCTTTCAGGCTGCGCGTACAGCTAATGCCCGCAGCCTGTCAATCTTGCTCAGTTCCTCTCCCCACGTAGTACCGCTTCTCCTCTTCTGATAATAGAGGATTCCTTCATATAACCTGCTGCGCTCTCTAGCAAAAGACCGTCCAGGTCATTGTTCATGCACTCAGTCCTTTAGAATCGGTGCCAGTCTGCTTGCCTAGCTAAAAATAGCTGACTGGCACGGATTATAAATGACAGCGCATGAATGCGCTCTCTGTGCATGAACAATCACCTGGACGCACTTTTGCTAGAGAGCGCGCCAAGTCATATGCAGGAATTGTCCGGAGGAGAGGAGGCATCAAGTGGGGAGGGGAACTGAACAAGATTGACAGGCTGCGGGCCGGGGCTGGACCTGCAGCCTGAAAGAGACTGACGTCACAATCCAGACTTTTAACAGCTAATTTCTCTACATCTACTGAATTAAATTGAGAAAAAAAAAATGGATTACAACTTCAACAACATTGAGCTGTAATAGGAAGTCACGTTTAACTAACGTGAGAGTTCCCCTTTATAACTACAGAAAAGTAAGTTATTAAACATATTGCAAAGTGTTACGCTTACAGTAGTGAAGACTCGGAGATCTAATATTTCTCTAACCTGTTCTTGAGGTTACAGATTTTAAAAGTGAGCAGTGCATGCAGTCTACCAGAGGCTGTCTCTGTGGGCTGCTGATGTCAGGGTGACCATTTCATTATATGTCAAGTTGTCAGAGGGCTTTTGTTGATCCATACTGGATGTAAGCACTTTGTATGGCTACTGTTGTTTGGTTTACTATGGAAACGTTGCAGAATGTCCAGCATGCCTCAAAATAGCTTGTTGCTAATCTCACCTGCATTGATGAGCGACTGTTCTTTAACCACGTGAATAATAAAGGCAAATTTGTTAGATCACACCACTACAGTGCCACTGTTGTAAGCGAGCATCATTGTTGCATGTGCATAGGTATGAAGCACTTCAGAAAGGCGAACTGTAAAATTCCTGATGTAATGCAATAGGTGCCTATTATTGTTGCACATTCATAGGTGCAAAGTGCGTCATTAAGGCAAAGTTTTAACCTGTATCGTTTCATAGATGTGAAAAGCGTGCAATACATAATATATATAATAATAATAATTTGTGATTTTTAGAGCGCTTTTCTCCCTGTGAGACTCAAAGCTCTTTACAAATCTATAAACAGGCATAAAATGTAAGGGTTCCTTATGGTCACATGAGTTGACTGAACGCCTGATAAAAGAGATGGGTCTTTAAAGAAAAAAAAAAAAAAAGCTAAAGTCTGTATTGATGGTGCCTCTCTGAGGATGGTAAAGAGTTCCAGAATGTGGGGGCAGCATGGCTGAATGCCCGGGAACCTGAGGTTATCTTTATTTTGGGCACTGACAGGAGGGATCCGTTGGCTGACCGCAGTGAGCGGGATTGAATATAGAGTGTCAGGAGCTCTTTCAGGTACTTTGGGGCTTGATTATTTAAGGCTTTGAAGGTCAGCAGGCCAATTTTTAAAATATGTTCACCATTTTATTGGAAGCCAATGCAGGGAGTGGAGAACAGGTGTTATGTGACATGAGCGAGTTTTATTGGTCAGTAGTCTGCTGCATTTTGTACTGTTTGTAGGCGATGGAGTTCTTTTTCTGGGAGGCCCAAGTAAAGTGCATTACAGTGATCTAGATGAGAAGACACAAATGCATGGACTAATGTTGGCATATCAACCGGTGGAATTAAGTGTTGTATCCTGGATATGTTTCTCAGATGAAAGAAGGCAGATTTTATTACAGAATAGATCTGCTGTTTAACCCCTTAGTGACGGCCGCGTGCAGACGCGGCCGTCACTTAACGTCCGTCTAACTTTTTTTTTTTTTTTTTAAACAGAATCCGGAGTCCCCGAACGGCGTGCAGCCGCGCGGGGATCCGGATTTCCTGGACGTACATGTACGTCCTCTGTCACTAAGTGACACCCACAGAGGACGTACATGTACGTCCATTGTCACGAAGGGGTTAAATGTCAGTCCAGAGCCAATAATCACTCCAAGATTTCGTACCTCTGTTGAACTAATGAGTTCAGAGCCTCCAAGTTCCAGGCCAGTTGGGTGATCCTGAGATATTCTTGTTGCCCGATGTCCCCTCACCAAGACTAACTCTGTTTTGTCAGGGTTCACTTTAAGCCAACTAGCATTCATCCCCTATATGAGGTCTGCTAAGCAACTGTTGATGAGGCATGTTGGGTCTTTAGTATCTGGAGCAAAGGAGAAGTAGAGTTGTGTGTCATCTGTGTAACAATGATATCTTAGGCAGTGTCTTCTTCTGATGTCTCAGTTCCATTTCTCTTTTTATACGAGACATGTGTCAGTACAGCGGCAGAGGACCACAGCTTTTAATATGGCTTTGGAATTTCTTAAAAGCAAGAAAGGAGCTGACTTGGTGGTGGTGGTTGTACGTACTTTCAGACAAGAAAAGGTTATCAATGGGAAATGTATCTAGAAGTGTACAGAATACGCAACAGGGCATTGCACTTCACCATGCCATACTAAAGATGGCATAATTTGTAAAGGCCAGGAGAGCACAACCAGCAGTAGAGGCAAAATGATTAATAGGAGAGATGAAAGAAAGGGCTCTGATGACCCAGCGTAGTACCCAAGAACTTGTGGCCACATCAGATATAGCCACACCAGCTGTTGCTGTGCAGCTCCCTAACATTAACAACATATCGCAGACAATAAGAAATTATTTTGTCTAAGTTGTCTCCTGTGGCTAATCAGACCAGTTTACAGTTGTGATTCAGGGATGGATTTACAAAAGGACATGATTTTTTCTCCATGTTAGTGGCCCAGGACTAATAAGGTTTGTGATATTTGCCATGCTGGCATATTTACAGATCTTTGCTACCTTTGAACGTTTATACACGGATGGAACTTTTCAGTCACGTCCTCCATTATTTCAATAGTTTTATACTATCCATGCATTGAAATATGGTACAGTAATAAATTAGGATTTGTTTTAATGAGTGAGAGGACAACGAATATGTATGTTTGTGTGCTAACTGAACCGCGGAATCTGTGTACTCAATCCATGTACAGTCATGATGGATTTTGAAAATGCAAGCCTTGTTGCCTTTAGACAGATTTTCCTGGATTATTCTCAGTAGGGATGTCTTTTTCATTATAACCATTGTATATGGCGCAAAGTTCAACAACTGCCAGATGGGGCAAAGTGCTATATGGATGATGCAGCATATGCATTGAAGTGGCAGTACTTGTTGGAGTTTGCTTTTGCTCCAGCAAATTATGTAGTATGTGCTTTCGAGAGTCTTATGGATTTCATTTTTTTTGTTGAAAATATGGAGTACCTACAGATTTTGTCTCATTATTTTGAGGATACATGGATAGGAACACCAGGCTGAAGAGGTACATTGAGTACAGCCCTATTTGATGATCAACTCTGGAACTGTTCTGAATCTGTATTGCATGATCTTCCAAAAACCAACAAAGCAGTGGAATGTTGGCACAGAGGATTCAGTCAACCACAGGGATCATGCCACCTAACAATTTGGAAGTTTATATATATGTTAGAGAGAATAGACGGGACTAAAGCTGGAGCAATTTCTTTCTGAGCAACAAACACTTCCCGGAAGGAAATGCCACATCGACACTGCCAAAAAATTGCAACCTGTTGCTGAGGACAATGTGAACAAACCCTTATTGCAGTACATCAGAACAATAGCTCATAATTTACATTTCAGCACATAATGTTTACTTTGTTGTTGAGTCGCGCATGCACATTGCCATATTATTATGACAGTCGCTCAGCCTGGGTCAGGGTTAGCTAGTGTGTAGAGGATGTTGGAAGGCAGAGACGCACAAGCACTGACACTGGGTCGGAGCCCTAATGCAGAATCTGTAAGTCGAACCACAGGCCTAAGGTCGAAAGTCTGTTGGTCGTACACAGAAGAGTTGCGGGTAGTCATACAACAAGCCAGGAGTCGGTACACAGATAGTCTTACAACCAGGTATACAGTTAGCTGATACCTTGAGAGTCGGAGCAGTAGAGAGGTGTGGATAGTCGTAGGGCAGGCCGGAAGTCGATGCACAGAAGATCGAATACTGGGGACAAGAGGAAGTTCGTAAGCAGAAGTCAGTACACAGTAGGTCGGATCACTGAACAGAAGTGGAGCAGAGCCGGAGTCGGTACACAGTAGGCCGGATTACTTGAGAATAGCGGCTACTCGCAAAGCCGGAGTCAAGAAACCAGATATCCGAAGCAAAGATAAACAGACCAGGTCACAACAAGAAACAGTCAAATCACAGTTCATAGGTACTAGATGCTGACTAATGACCATCTATCACGGTGCCATGATTCCTTGTCTATCGACATTATTACTTCCTGTCTATTGCCTTCTGATTCTTATTGGCTGCTGGGTTCTGCTCCGCCCAGTTGTTGCCTTTTTATACTCCGTTCTGACTACCTTTGGCGCCCTTTCATGGTGTTCCTGACCAGACGTTTGTTGCTATGTATCCTGCTCCATGTATGATCCGGTTCTGCCTGACCTTGCTCCTGTCTTCGCTGCCTACTCCATTGCCGACCCGGTTTGCCAGACTGTCGCTATCTGTGTACCGATCCAGCTTGTAGCAGAGTTACGCTCTTTGTGTACGGATCCAGGCTTTGGCTGACTACCACTTTCTGTGTACCGATCCAGGCTTTGGCTGACTACCGCTTTCTGTGTACCGATCCAGGCTTTGGCTGACTACCGCTCTCTGTGTACCGATCCAGGCTTTGGCTGACTACCGCTCTCTGTGTACCGATCCAGGCTTGGGCTGACTACCGCTCTCTGTGTACCGATCCAGGCTTGGGCTGACTACCGCTCTCTGTGTACCGATCCAGGCTTGGGCTGACTACCGCTCTCTGTGTACCGATCCAGGCTTGGGCTGACTACCGCTCTCTGTGTACCGATCCAGGCTTGGGCTGACTACCGTTCTCTGTGTACCGATCTTTTGTAGCTCCGTGGAGCTGGCGGAGTTGTCCACGTCACACTGACTCGCTAGTTTCCTAATGTGTACCTTTGCCTGTGCCTGTCAGTGTTGCCACTGGTCCTCTACCTTCCAAGAGTAAGCCTGTGCCTTCGCTGTTGCCTCCAGTTACGCTTTTCTGAGTAAGCCTGTGCCTGTCAATGTTGCCTTCGGTTCCGATTATCCCAGAGCGAGAACCTGTGCTTGTGTGTTGCCTCTGGGTATATACTTCTGAGAGAGAGCCTGTGCCTGTCAGCATTGCCTTTGGGTTCATTTGCCATCAAGGTAAAGCCAGTAACTGTCAGTGTGGTCTAGGTTACCTATACCGCTGTTATAAGCCTGTCCTGTCAGTGTGGCCTAAGGTTACCTATACCGCTGATAAACCTGTACCTGCCAGTGGGGCATAAGATTACCTTCACCGCTGTTCTAGCCTGTGTGTGGTCACCCTGGTCCTCTGGGCCAGTCCTTTTGCCTGGTTGTCTAGTTTCCTTCCTGGGCAGACTAGTGTCAGTCTTGGTGCTACCGGTTACCTGGGTTGTGCTTCGTCTCAGTGCTTCCGTTGCCTCGCACTAGGTCCCCTGTTCCATTGGGGATTCAGCCCTGCAGTACCTACCTCCACTTGTGGGCAACTTCCTAGGTGGTACTGTTGAGGTCCAGTGTCCAGTCTACTGTTCCTGTACTTATCTTGTTATATCAGTTTGCTCATTTGTACCCTGACCTGTGTCAGATTTGGAAGTGCCTTGGCACTCTCTGGGTCTGGACCTGTGAAGGGAGTCTGTTCTTTATTCATTCAATAAATAAGCTGATTTTACCTTACCAAATTGTGTTCATTAAAACCGTGACAGTACTAAAGGGCTATGACCTCAGACAAGGCTGGTGAAGGTAGCTCCCAGAATCTCCTGTGGAGATTGGACGCTCAGATGCAATGGCTAGATTAGTTATCCATGGATATTCAGACTAACTTGGAGAGCACCGCCTACCTTGAGAGACCTGTACAGCCTTCGGTGGCCACCCCAGTTCAGGCACCATTGGCGCAGGCTTCCAATACAAGCCCATCCAGTAAAGGGCTGTCCGCTACCGCTCCTCTTCTGCTGAGATATGACGGGAAGTCTACTCTTTGCCGTGGGTTCCTGAATCAACTAGAGATTTTTCTGGAACTTGAAACAGGCATTTCCAAGCAAAAGGAGTAAAGTGGGATTCATGATCTCCTTGCTGACGGGTAGAGCTCTAGCTTGGGCAAGTCTGATTTGGGAGACAGGCAAACGGATCACCAACAACTTTGCCGAATTTGTAAGGGCCTTTCTCAGCATATTTGAAATCCCAGGGCGCGCCACCTCTGCTGCTAAACGTCTTATGAGAATCCAACAGGGCACACGTACAGTTGCTGACTATGCCATTGAATTTCGTACGCTCGCAGCAGAGGTAGGGTGGAACGACGAGGCGCTTGTGGCTGCCTTTGCTCAAGGTCTCGAGGACAGAATTAAAGACAAAATTGCTGCCAGAGACTTGCCCGAGGACTTGGAGAGATGTATGGATTATGCCATCCTGATTGACTCCCGTATAAGGGAGAGGAGTCTATACAAGGATCATAGGTTGAGATCTACCAATGGGTCTGCAACCAGTGCTAGTTTCCCACCCTTGCCTCCCTCTCCTCCCATACCTCCTGGCTCTGCGGGCGGGAGTACTGAACCTATGCAATTGGGCTTCACACGATTGTCCAAGGAGGAACGCTCCTTTCATCGCAAACAGGGCCTATGTATGTACTGTGGCAAGGCAGGTCACCTGCTAAAGACACGCACCTAGGTTCAAGCAGGGTACAGATCCTAGGTGGGGTAAACCAGTCCCCAGAGGACACGTTACATAAGCCTGTAATAAACATAATAGTCTCATGGGCTGCCGCTTCCGTTGATACTCCTGCCTTGATTGACTCCAGCGCGGCAGAATATTTCATTTGTACCCTGACCTGTGTCAGATTTGGAAGTGCCTTGGCACTGTCTGGGTCTGAACCTGTGAAGGGAGTCTATGTTCTTTATTCATTCAATAAATAAGCTGATTTTACCTTACCAAATTGTCTGAGTGTTCATTAAAACCGTGACACCATCCAAGGGCAAGGATAGTGGGAAGGACCAGGGTTTAAATAGGCTGCAACAAGGTGTGGACTCTTAGCAATTAGTGCTAAGTCTGCCTATGAACAGGAGGAGCTGGACGGGTTGTGAAACTTATACAGGTATGTTGATCTCAGCCTCTACTTATGCCTGTGCTGCCATAAGATTGTAGTGCGTGCAGCTGTACAACAATTTTTAGGTAGCGGGTGCGGATTGCCCCTACTGACTGCTTCTTCCCACCACATCCTGTGTTTTTGGGGTGAGTGCTAATTTCTGGACTGGAGGTGGTAAAGGAGGATAGACTAGGTAAAAAGTGTTGTGTGAATATAACGATTACTAACATTTCAAAGGCAACATGAATATGTGCACAACATAAAAATGTTTTATATTGACGCAGGCGACATAATGATGGCACCATTGTGAGTCAGGCGGCATAACAAATGCGCCATTCTGATGCGGGTACCATAATGTTTCATTCTGAGGTGGGCAACATAAGGAACACTCACAATTCACTAGTTGCCAGTTGAATAGGATACCCTGTTATTTAATCTCCACTCTCTCCACTTGCCATTATACCAATTATTCTATACTTGAGACCATCTTTTTTTTTTTTTCTAGCTGTTGTATTGGTCTTTTTCTCAGCTTACATTTTTGGTTTCCTATTGGAGGGAGAAAGTAATACATATACCCACTCTGGCCCATTACCGATTATGTTTATATGGCGATATATATAAAATATATATATTTATTTCTTCCTTCACCATAACAAGATTTTTACATCACCACATGCACTAAGCTCTGATAGCAGACTTTGCTGTTGGAGTTCATAGTCCTAACATCGCCGACCTGAGGTTATCTATGTTAGGATCTCTGGTAGCTCTCTGTGGAGCCAGAGGACAGATTGCTGTCTACTCTGAGAGAGCAGCTGCCCTCCCTTAACCCATTCAGTGCCATAGGGATGTGGATTGCACAGCCCTGTTGTGCTGAAAGGGTTCCAAAATGAGAGAATGGCAGAGAAACTTTATATCCCTGCTTCTCTGTCCTTCTGTACTGACTGAACCTGCTGTCCTGTAGTCAGCTGAATTGGGTAAACACAGGACACGCAAGGCACTCTGCAGTGGAGTGCCATTCGAGTCCTGTGTTTATGAAAAGAGAAGTATACAAACTATGATGAGTTGTCTCCTGTTAGTATGATTGTTAATTTATATGTTAAGCTTTTGAAATACATTTTCTGAATTAGCAGGATGGACTTTCTTGATCCATATTGAATGTAAGAGACTTATGATTACTGTTTTCTCTCAGCTCTCTGATTGCCATTGTATCATTTATCCTATACTGGAGACCTTCTGATAAAGTGTATTTTTTTGGGCAGTACTGTTCTTTTTCTCAATATGGGGTTTGCTCTTTTATAATTTATTTTTCTCCTCTCCTCTGAATTCTGTTTGAGGTAAAAAGCAATATTTCTGCCCCCTCTGGCCCATTAGCAATACGTTTCTACGGGGTTATTGATTTTACATGTGTTTTGTTTTTTTTTTCCTTCACCATGTCAAGTTTTTTACATATCCACATACTCTTTATCTATTATCTCATTGTTCTTTGCATATAATTTATTTTTACTATAACAGATCTTTTGTCATTGGTAATTTTTTTTATTTATAAATTTATTGCAATAAATAATTTTTTGCTTTCTATGCAAGGTTCTTGTTATCATTACTACACTTAGATCTCCCCCCCCCCCCGTTTTATTTTTCATTAACACAGGAGTGGCTTGCGAATCTTGTGTTTACCTGGATCAGAGGATAGCTGGGTCATCTGGTTGTCAGTATAGAAGGACAGATAATCTGTGATAAATGGCTTCTCTGCCATTCTCTCCTTTTGGAACCCTTTCAGTATCACATTTTTATGACACTGAATGGGTTACAAGTGCAATGCTGCTTGTGGTGCTGAAGTCTGAGCGAATTCTCCCTGCCCCTCAGTGAGCAAGCAGGGGAGCAGAGAAGATATTCTCAGACTTCAGGGTTAACTAACTGTTGGCGATGTGTAAGGAAGGGCATCTCTTACACATCTCCAGCAGTTGACAACCATGCATTCTAATGATTGAATTTGAACCACTCCCCTTGCATATTTTATTCTAGGTGAATATGGAGGTTTAGCTCCATTGCCAAGGCAATGTGCTTACCATACATCTCCATAGCATCTCCCCTTAGTGCATCTCCCTCAAGGATCACAAATTTCTCCCACTGAAATCTTCTTAGATGTCCTTCAGTGCAAGGAGTTTAGCGTTATGGAGTCTATAAAGAGAGAATCATGTCTGCCTCCATAGAATGGATATCCAGTACTATTTTAGATTAATTTTGAGTACGCAGTCCATGCAGAACTTATTCTGTAGTCTTTCAGATGTTCTTGCCATATCAGTTAGGGATTACGAACAGGATGAGTTAAGAGTTCCTTCACAGCTATCATAACAGTGATTCCCTCTCAGTAGGTCTTTGTTGTGTGCTTCAGCTGACCAGCCACAGAGATGATTCAGGGTCACAAAAGGGCCCCACAGCTCTCTGACATGAAAATGAGGCAGAAATGCATCAAGCTGCTGGAAATGTAGTGTATCAAATATTCTGCTCTTCACATTGATCATTGATGGATAACTTTTGGGTGTTCATCAGTGATCTATCTTATTATCCCGTCTTGAGTAGACGAAGCAGAGAAATGTAATGTTTCCGTTACTGAAATTTAGTGGTGCCATTACGGAGATACGCACATACTCCTCCAGCTAATGTGTATGATGTGTTTACTCCCTTGACTGAAATGGGATTCACCAGCTTGACAACTGTAGATGAAATTAGCAAATCTGTTTGGCCATGAGGAATAAGCAATGGCAAGGTCCAATCCAGAGATTGCTGATTTGCAAGGAAATCCTCTGATTACCTTGTGCATTGAGCCATTCACGCTTTGAATTTCAGACGTAATTATGAGAAGTCCTACATAGACTGCAATTATTGGGTTTTTACAAAACTAATGCTTGCCAATAACTGAGGATGACTACAGAAATCACACAAATGGGCTTCAATTACCTCAGCACCTCTGTTTAGCAAGGGATTAAAGTGCATTTATCACCTTGAATTGTTTTTGGATGTTTGAAAACTTAATTCAAAACCTACGCGGTATCATGTTAGCTAAGAGTCCAGCAGATTAATAGTTCCTGGAAAAAGTGAAAGTCTCAGGACCTGGGCAGGAGAGAGAAAACAGTATACTAGAGAAACCTCCTCTCCCAAAGCAATTCTCCAAGAAAGGACTTGAAGCAAAGACGTGAATGTGAACTCTGAAATTCTCTTACAGTTCAAGATTCTCTATTTAACAGCTCCTTCTGGACATTCGCCAAAACACACATTAACATCATGGAAAGGTGCTTCTGGCTTATTCTCACTTTTGTTGTAACATTTCCCACTATGCTAACAATACTTAAATACCTTCTATTCTTGATTTCCATATCTGCATTTCTCACTGAAATGTCTGGGGGGGGGGGGGGTTCTACCCTCCACCCTTTCCTCCCTTCCTTGTTTACATTTCTCCTTCACTCACCTCTACACACTAACTCCTTCCCCCCCCCCCCACAAAAACAGGAAATCACATTCACACAAAACATTATCTCCTCTCCTGTGTCTCTCTCTCCTTCAGATACTGGCAGCTGGAGATCTCTCCAAACCCTGGCCCCCTTGCCTTTCACAAACACTATATAGGAACAATTGAAACCTAATCACCACTCCCTGTCTTTAGCCTCAATTTCTTCCCTTTCCCTGTGCATTCTGGAATGCTTGCTCCATTATTAACAAATATAACACTGTGCATGATCTCTTTCTCTCCTGCTCTCTAAATTGGCTTGCTCTGACTGAAACCTGGCTCTCTCACTCTCTTCTTTAGAGGCTGCAGTCACATATGGTGGTCTCTCCTATGGCGCTCCATGCCCAATTGGACATGAGGGAGGGGTGGGACTGCTGCTCTCTAAACACTGCTGTTACAAACCACTTTCTGCCAACACTTCACTCTGCTTCTCCTCTTTTGAGTCGCATGCGGTCCTGTATGTAATGGTTCGTACAAATGAATACAGGACAGGTACTTGTAGGTAACAATAATTTTATTAAGCACAAATAATAAAACAGTAAGGCACATCTCAGCAGTAAACAGCAACCAGAGGAATACGTATTCAACGGAACTAGTGCCACCTCTTGGGATTAGGAGATTACCTCCATAACAAAACTCAGATCAGTATGACCCAGTAGTTGAAATGAATGTGTAGTCTGCAGAGCCACAGGTCCGTATCTGGAGGATTCCAGACTATACGGAAAGACAATCAGCAAGGAAAACTGTCTGAACCCCAGGTCCGCACCTGTAGGGAAACTAGATGTAATCGATAGGCAGCAGTAGTAAGGAATATCTGAGCCTAGGTTCACACCAGATAGGATATCCACTGAAGCTTTGGTATGCTGAATATGCAATGGACAGAGCTCCAGGTCAACACCAGAGTGGGTAGTCAGACAAGCCAGGTCATATACTTAGCGGGTGGTCAGTCAGAGCCACAGGTTCGCACCAGATAGGATATCCACTCAAGCGTTGGTATGCTGAATATGCATTGGACAGAGCCCCAGGTCAACACCAGAGTGGGTAGTCAGACAAGCCAGGTCATACACGGAGCAGGTAGTCAGTCAGAGCCACAGGTTCGCACCAGATAGGCTATCCACTGAAGCGTTGGTATGCTGAATATGCAGTGGACAGAGCCCCAGGTCAACACCAGAGTGGGTAGTCAGACAAGCCAGGTCATACACGGAACAGGTAGTCAGCCAGAGACGCAGGTCTGCATCAGAATGGTTGTCGGACAAGCCTAGGGTCATACACAAAGCAGATAGACAAAGTCATAGGTCAGCACCAGATCCAGTAGTCAGACAAACTGAGTAATACACAGAGCTCAGAAACACAACTGCACTGGAACACCACGAAAGGGCAACTGATGTGGTGTCCAGGTAGTTTAAGTACCAATTGCTCCACCTCCAGAAGGTGGAGCAATTGGGGTACTATGATTTTAAGAGCTGGGTCGCGACGTCACAGGGGATACCTTTGACGCGCACCTACACTCTGCAGCACAGACGGAAGCTGGCTGCCCGCCAGGAAACCAGGGCAGCCGGCTATCAGGGAATCAGACGCGGCAAAGAGCTGCGAGGCAGCACACATGAGACTGGCCACCTACAGATGCCCGGCGACCGTCTTGGCAGGTAAGCTAAACGCTTACACTGTATCATTGCTACTGTCTCTATACATGTTGCGGTTATCTACCGCCCACCTATCAACAATTACATACCTTCAAACTTTCTTTCTGACTTTGAATTGTGCTTTCCTTTTTCCTGTCATCAGACAGGGACTTCAACTGTCATGTGGATGATCCCTCGGACTCCTGGGCATCCCGCTTTCTTTCTCTAACATCTGCGTTTGGACTACAACAGTGGACAGATTCTAGTACTCACAAGGATGGTCACTTCCTAGACCTTGTGTTCACTAGAGGCTGTGCACTTTCTGATTTTAATATTCCCCTCTTCCATTATCTGACCATCATCTTCTAACATTCAGCACTGCTTATACATCTTCCTCAATCCTTGCTTCCTCTTCCCGCTTCATGCATAACCTCAAATCACTTGATCTCTTTGCTCTCCAATACTCCCTGACTACTGGAGTTTCATCCATTACCACTAATTCTAAAACAAACCGCCTTGTCAATCTACAACTCAGTCCTGTCCTCTTTGAACCTGCATGCTCCTCTCTCTCTCTCCTTTCTCTCTCTCATGCACTCGTATAACAAATCCATGGCCATGGTTTAATAAGGACACCAGCTTCCTCCACTTCTCTATCCATTCAGCTGAACGACTCTGGAGAATGTCGGGCTCTGGCAGACTTTCTCCACTACAGATTCCTCCTTTCTTGCTTTAACTCTGCTCTGTCCCTGACTAAAAAAAAAAAAATACTTTTCACTATTAATTAGCACTCCTAAATCCAACCCCCACTGCATTTCACTCCCTTCTCTGCCCTCAATCTTCCTCCCTCTCAAACTCTATACAGCCACAAGACTTTGCTGGCTTCTTCAAATCCAAGGTAGACTCCATCTGGGAAAATATTCCGCCATGTAAATACCCTCCTATCCTCCCTCGTCCCCCTCCTGCCACTCTGGGCTCTTTTTCTCTAGTCATGGAGGAGGAACTGACTAACCTGCTATCCTCCTCCCTCCACTACATGCTCACTTGATCCACTCACCTCATTCAGTCCCTCTCCCCCACTCTAATCCCTATCCTAATACAGATTTTTAACTCCTTTGCCACTGCTACTTTTCCTGATGACTTCAAACATGCCATAGTTTAACTACCATCCTCAAGAACAATTCATTTGACAGTACCACACCCTTTAGCTATCAACCAGTTTCTTTCTTGCCTTTGCCTCTAAGCTCTTGGAACGCCTAGCATACTCCTGCCTACTTGACTTCCTTAACAAGCACAACCTGCTTGATCATTTACAATCTGGCTTTCATGCTGCTCGCTCCACTGAAACTGCTCTCACAAGAGTGGTCAATGATCCTCACATTGCCAAATCAAAGGTCACTATTCAATACTTATCCTTCTTGATCTCTCAGCTGCTTTTGACACTGTTGATCATGCACTCCTCCAAATTCTTCACTCCCTAGCACTGGACTGGCTATCCTCTTATCTAACCAATCCTTCAGTGTCTCCTCTGTCAGTTCTTCATCCTCTCTCTTCCACCTCTCTGTTGGTATTCCTGAAGGTTCTGTTCTATGACCGCTTCTGTTCTTTCTTTACATAATAACACTTGGTTATCTTATTAACTCATTCAGACTCAAATATCCCCTCTATCCAGATGACACCCAGCTTTAGTTATCTGCACCTCAACTGACTTCTGCAATGTGTTTCATACCCCTTTGGCACTCAAAGTGTTAATTGGCATATAAAACATCAAAAAATTTTAGCAGCATATGGTATCCTATTCAGAAAGCTAACCTTTCAGAAATAAAAGCGTGAATATCTTCCAAAATGTACATGGCTGGTCTTTTGTCTATCATGATGCATAGATAGTTTTTAAAGGTGGTTTTCAAATATGGAAACCTGATTCAAGGTGTCCACTTTCAAGGGGCATATACCCTAAAAATAAGTGGCTCTTCATTTGTGTATCAGAAGGACTTCCCCAGGTAGATATCCTTCAAACCACTATTTCTACTTTTGTTTGCATTTGATCTGTTTGTGTCCTGCAGTTATTTCAGTAATCATCAGTTTGTCTTACAAGTTGCTTCATCCAGGTCAGTTAACATTTTGAGTGCCAGAGGGGTACGCAACATATTGCTTTGTTACGTGTAGTGTACCCCTTTGGTACTGAAAGGGTTAAAGCCCATTGCTTGCTATGAAGTTTGAGGCACAATACAATAGACATCACTGAATACAGGCAACTGCAGATAAAATGGGAAAAAAAAAAAAAAGACTAGATACAGTCGTGTGAAAAAAGTACACACTCTTTGAATTCTATGGTTTTACATATCAGGACATAACAATCTGTTCCTTAGAAGGTCTAAAAATTAGGTAAATAGAACCTCAGATGAACAACACCACATGACACATTACACCGTGTCATGATATATTTAACAAAAATAAGGCAAAATGGAGAAGCCATGTGTGAAAAAGTACACCATTACTGTTTCCATGGGAATTAAGATGCGAAGTAGCAGACAGGTGCTGCTAATCAAATGCCCTTGATTAACTGATCATCAGCAAGCTGGTCTGGAGCTTTCAGGTGCGTGTTAACACAATGCCAAAGAGGAAAGACATCCGTAATGATCTTAGAGAAGCAGTTGTTGCTGCCCATCAATCTGGGAAGGGTTATAAGGCAATTTCCAAACAATTTAAAGTCCATCATTCTACAGTGAGAAATATTATTCAAAAGTGGAAAACATTCAAGACAATTGCCAATCTTCCCAGGAGTGGACGTCCCAGCAAATTCATCCCAAGGTCAGACTGTGCAGTGCTCCGAGAAATTGCAAAAAACCCAAGAGTTACATCTCAACTTTAAATGTTAAATTTCATGACAGTACAATTAGAGACTGAACAAGTATGGTTTGTTTGGAAGGGTTCCCAGGAGAAAGACTCCTCTCTCTAAAAAGAACATGGCAGCACGACTTAGGTTTGCAAAGTTGTATCTGCACAAACCACAAGACTTCTGGAATAATGTCTTTTGGACAGATAAGACCAAAGTGGAGATGTTTGGACATAATGCACAGTGCCAGGCTTGGCGAAAACCAAACACTGCATATCCGCACAAACACCTCATACCAACTGTCAATCACGGTGGTGGAGGGGTGATTTGGGCTTGTTTTGCAGCCACAAGACCTGGGAACCTTGCACTCATTGAGTCGACCATGAACTCCTGTATACCAAAGTATTCTAGAGTCGAATGTGAGGCCATCTGTCAGACAGCAGAAACTTGGCTGAAATTGGGTCATGCAACAGGACAATGATCCCAAGCATTCCAGCAAATCTACAATAGAATGGCTGAAAGAAAAGAATTAAGGTGTTGCAATGGCCTAATCAAAGTCCAGACCTCAACCTGATTGAAATGCTGTGGCGGGACCTTAACCCCTTAAGGAAGGCCGATTGTGCATGCGGCTGTCACTTAAGGACCACAGACTTTTTCTTTTTTTTTTTCATCATCTGGTTCTAGGCTCCCCGAACGGCATGCAGCCGCAAGGGGAGCCCGGAGTTTCATGACGGTCCTGGCACGTCATGGGTCCTTAACGCAAAACTACCCATGATGTGCCAGGACCATCACGGGTCGTTAAGAGAGCTGTGCATAAACAAATGCCCGCAAACCTCAATTAACTGAAGCATTGTAAAGAAGATTGGGCCAAAATCTTCCACAATGATGTGAGAGACTGATAATGTCATACAGAAAACGATTACTTCAAGTTATTGCTGCTAAAAGTGGTTCTACAAGCTATTGAATCATAAGGTGTACTTAGTTTTTCACACATGGCTTCTCCATTTTGGCTTCATTTTTGTTAAATAAATGATAACACAATGTAATTTGTCATGGTGGTGTTCATCTGAGGTTGTATTTACTTAATTTTTAGACCTGCTAAGGAACAGATGATTGTTGTTATGTCCGGATATGTAAACCCATAGACTTCAAAGAGGGTGTACTTTCTTTTTCACACAACTGTACATCTCCCTGTACGAAGGGCCTCTACCCAGGCAGTTAAACAAATGAAGAGCCCCTAATTCCTAGGGAATAGTTGCCCTTTAATGCTTTGAGTGCCAGAGGGGTACGCATGCCTTGCAAAGCAAGGTGTTGCTACCCCCTGGCACTCAAAGGGTTAAAGCTCTGTTTCCTCATCTGGCTGACCGTAGCAATTTTGGGACAGAGCAGTGTCAATTTTATCAAGTCTTCTCAGAGTAAAACATGGTAGCTCCCCCACCTGTACCCCCCCCGGCACTGAAAGAGTTAAGGAACAGAGGATTGTGCAATGCGTTGCAAACAATATGTTTCACATCCCTTTGGTCCTTAAGAAATAGAATACTGACATTAGGTTTGTGCTCCACTTACTGTGCTGAAGGGTGATGCCACAGAGGAACATTTTCTTGTCTAGCACCCATGGCCGTTTGAGTCTTATGTACAAATGAAAACTAGAGTAATTCTGGAGCAAGCCAACTTCTCCATAGGGAACAAATAAACATTCCTGTTGATTTAAAATGGGAATTTTAAGACCTTCAATGCTAGATAGGTCTCAGCACACTGGGAAGCATTGATGGGGTTAAAAGGTCCATTTACATTTATTTTCTTGCCTAAATTGTAAATTGACGACCACTGTTCGATGTTACGAAGGCCATTAGTGCTCAAGATTGCTGTTGATCTAATTTCACCTTATGCTGGGTCTCTCCGCTGTGATGCTCGAACAATGGTAGATCAAGATGCTCAATGCTCATTGAGGTCTCTGTATTACATATTTTGTATCTTTAATTTGTTTTACATTATTTTGTAACTTTTCTTGCTGCCTACAGTGGTTGTCTAATAAAAATGGTTATAAAAAAAGAAGTCCCATTTACATTAAAGGTAGTTTCGGGAATTTGTATTTGCCCCCTATGGCGCAATTGTGTACTTACCGCAAATCATCCACTTTCAGTGATGTAATTGCTCCCCCTAGCTGTTGTCTGTAAAATAGTCTGACTCCCTTGTATCTTGCAAAGTGTGTATGTGTGTGTTATGTACCGGTAAACAGCTGGCTTACTCCAGTAGAGAGTTGGAGAAAGACACAGAGCCTCATATTCTAAGGCAAAGTAGAGCAATTCTGGAGGGAACAAACTGCACCCTAGAGGACAAATAAGCATTCCATTGTTATAAATGGGACTTGAATTGTAGACACATCTAGCAAACTGCTTTTCAAAGAGCTGAAGACCTCTCTATTCAGTGGGTTAGAAGCCCCATTTAAATTGGCATAAAATCTCAGGTATGGTATGCACATCTGTATAATACACATGTGTACATTATACCCAAGATTTTAGGGGTAAACAAGAATGCCTATGTATAATACGCACCCCTGTTTTCCACTGTCACACTAAAAAAATTAAATTATATTGCTGCACTTCCCTGATCCTCCTCTCCCCCTCTGTAGTCCAATCCGGCAGCCTTCCAGCATTACCCTGTCAGGACCTCTTCTTTCAAGCCAATGGTAATGTCTTGCGAGGACCACAAGGTCCTCGCAGGGTAATATCATAGATCCAATGCGTATATCTATTATCATTGGTTTTAAAGAAGAGGTCCTGACAGGGCAATGCTGGAAGCGGGCAGCAGATGCAAGCATGCCTCCTGCTGGCGCCCTGTCAGGCTGCTGGATTGGACTACAGAAGGGGAGAGGAGGATCAGGGGAGGGGGGGAAGCAGTGCGGCAATATAATTATTTATTTATTTTTTTTTAATCCCCTCATTTTATAATATGCACCCCCCCACTTCATATAAGGTGAAGAGGGGCAACATAGTGTGTATTATACATGAGTTTTTAAGGTAATTAAAATATTAATTTGTTCCCTAGAGCAGTGTTTCTCAACAGAGGTCCTCAAGTACACCAAAGGGTGCAGGTTTTGAGGGTTTCCCTGAGCGAGCACAAGTATAATCAGAGGATCATTCGATATGATTAATTCATCTGCAGTCAGACAGGGAAATCCTTAAAACCTGCACTGTTAGGGGGACATGAGGGTGGTTGTTGAAAGACTGTGCCCTGGAGCGCAGATGGTTTGCTCCAGACAGATTCACTTTAGTTTCATGAATACGGTCCTTTTTGAGACCATTTTAGATCTGCAGCTCAGTGACTCCCATTTTGTGTGTCTGTCCACTGGTGACTGAAGGGCTTGTTTATAGAAACTTTAAGGATCAGGTGGGTGTGAAGTGCATCTGATCCATTCCCCTTTAATGACCAGGGGAGTGCACGAGGCAATATGAAGCAATTCACTTCACGCCACCCTGGTCTTTAAAAAGTTAATTCAGTGTTTCTCAATGTTAATCTGCAGGGCTTCCAGCAGTGCAGTTTTTCCAGCTATCCCTACTTGTGAACTGGTGAGTAATCAGTGGCTCCCCCTGTACTTAATCAATGATAACCTTAAACCTGAATGTTGGTAGGCCCTGAGGACCAGAGCTGAGAATCACCGGGTTAAACGAATATGTTGTCTAACATTCATCCTTGGTGTTGAATTTGCCTTGTTCTGCCCATTTCCCGTCTACCTTATGACATGCAGATGAGCAAGCACCACCCCTTTCATTAGCAAATCGTGTCATTGACAACCCTTGTTTGGCAACACATGAGCTCTCTCTCGAGGGGCTCAAAAGGAGAAGTTTCCAGGTACGGTGATTGCTGGGGCGATGTAGGTTAAACAGGCAGCTTGGATGGAGCTATATTGCTGCTGTTCAAAGCAGAAGCAACATCACCTTATAATAACCCCAGTAACTTTACTAGGTCCAGGAAATTCTAATGGCCCCTATGGATTTTAATCTTGCACTTTTGCTTCAAGTAGCAAATGTAAGCATAGCCTTTGTGTGCCAGAGGGATGTTCACCATTGTCCATAGTTTATACTGCATAGAAGCTGATTCTCCTTCTCTCTCTTCTCCAATTTAACCCTTTGCATGTCAGATAAGTTCATTTGGGGGTCTTTCATGGGCATTTTATTACTCCTATGGGCTAGTTTGTCATAGTTTAAAGTTTTATTTCTCTGGACGTCTGATCCCAAGGGATTCATGAGGAAACCCAAACCTAAAGATTCAGGGGCTTCCTTAACCCCCTTAGCTCATTGTTCCACATGCTATACAGGGTTTCCCCCAGGAATATTCTAGGACCCTATTTCCCTCATGCACTGTGTCACCTTGTCACAGCTTGTGACTTTCTGAGCGGCCGGCACTCATGTGGTGCCGGCTACTCATGTGGCACCTACTTGGGCAGATTACTTCCGCATCTCCAGATCTTCGAGTGGGCGCGCTCCCTCTGGGAATCCCCAGTGACGTTGCGTGCCGCTTCTTAAAAGGATAGTGCTAGTTATGTGCTCCACCTCCATGTTGGGTCTTTCATTTAAATACTTCCTGGACTCCATCCCACTTGCCCTTACGTGGTGTTCCAGTGCAGTAGCTTCTTGTCCTGTATCTGATATCCGGTTTGACCCTTGCTTGGCTTCCATCCGCTCCAGTGTCCTGACCCTTGGCTTTAGTCTGACTACCCACTCTGGTGCTGACCTGTGGCTCTGGCTGACTACCCACTCTGTGTATGACTCCTGGCTTAGTCTGACTACCCACTCTGGTGCAGACCTGTGGGTCTGGCAGACTACCAGCTCCGTGTGATCCCTGGCTAAGTCTGACTACCCACTCTGGTGTGTACTTGTGGCTCTGGCTGACTACCCACTCCGGTTTGATCTTAGGCAAGGCTGACCGTTGATTGAGGTTCTGGTTGTATCTTTATTACACAGGTTCCGTCCCTGAGTAGTATTCCAGTATCTGTGGAAATTGCTGCTCTGGCTCTGACACCTGTATATTCAGGGGAACGGAATTGGGGTTGTTTACGTTCATACCTTTACTACTATTTCAATAAAGGTGGTGTTCATTTTACTGTACATGTATATTGTTATCATTTGTACCGCTACTGTGACACCCCTACTACACCTCTGAGGCCCTCCAGCACTGATCAAGAGCCAGCTTGGGTTCAAACTCTGTTCTCTGTGGCATCCTTTCCTTCATCCATTCAGGGGGTCCTCCATTCATGATGACCTTTGCCCCTCATTAGACAAATTGATTGGGGGATCATCTGATGATGAGATTGAGTCAGAGGAACAAGATATTGACTGTCCTTTTGATATCCCTTTGAGGCTGAACCTTTAGCAGAAGGGCTCAGAGCGGTGTTCAGACAAGGGAGAATCTACTTAGGTGGCTACATCATCCTCATCTGACACAGGGATTCCCCTTTGTCATAACAGAATATAATCTGGTCATGACATATGCCAGCCTGAGTGGAAAGGGAGAATCCCTAGGTTCCCTCTGGGCCTTTGGACCGAGAGAAGAGTCTTCTATCAAACAATACCCTAGAGATTGGAGCTATTTGTCTGGCACTCCTTCGCTGGCCTCAGATGCTGATGGGAAACCCGGTGCGAATTAAGTATGACACTTCAATGTCAGTAGCTTACATCAACCGCCAAAGAGGAACTTGAAGCAAGTCAGCCTAAACTGAGGTTTGAGAATTTTTTAATGGACAGAAGCTCATGTTCTGGCCATCTTGGTGAGCCACATCTGGGGGGGGGGGATTGGGTCTCAAACTTTGTCCGCTGGGGCCTTCCATCTGTGTATATCATGGGATCTCATAAGAACAGGATTGTTCCAATGTTCTGCACAAAGTCAAAGTATCCTTGTGTTTTCTCCATTATCTCTGATCCCCTGGGTGATCAGGAAATCAAGATGGAAGATCAAGATACAGAATATTCTAGTCATCCTAATTGCACCTGTCTGGCCCCTTCAGACCTTGTTTATAGATCTTCTCCATCTGTCCATCAAGGAACCATTCCGCCTTCCTTTCGACTTTGACTCGGTGTCCCTCATCCTGTACTAGAGGGTGGAAAGTCTGGCCTTGACTGCATGGCTCTTGAAGACAATATCCTGAGGTAAAAGGGTTTCTCAGAGGATGTCATATCTGCCATGATCAAACATAGGAAGCCTATTTCTTCCAATTCATATCAGAGGATCTGATCCATCTTTTTATCAGTGATGTGCTGAAAAGGACGTGTCGGTTCAGACCTTTGAACTTCCTACGATCTTGGCATTTTACAGGATGGTATGAGCAAATGTCTCAGCCTGAGCTCTATCAAGGTACAGATCTGAGCTCTCTGTTCTCTTCCAGACGTTGATTGATATTTAACCAAATGTGTTAATGTTTTTGCTCAGGAGGGGATCATGCCTTCACCTCCTTTAGGGATCCCATGCCCCTGTATGATGCTTCAGAGTCCTCTCTTTCAATCTGTCAAAGGTTTCCTCACACTTTTTGAAGCTTAAAATGCCATAGATTATGTAAGAAGGGTTGCTGAGTTACAAACCTTATTTTGTAAACCTCCTTTCCTGGTAAATGTATAGTAACATAGTAAATTAGGTTGAAAAAAAGACAAAAAGACAAAAGTCCATCAAGTTCAACCTTTGCCTCACAACCCAGAGAAAGTAGAATTATATCATTTTTCCTGCTGTCAAATAAGTTAGTCTTTATCTGAACTCTGTTTTACCTACTAATACATAATATAACCTTGTATGTTTCATTTTGACATAAATGTATTTAATCTTCTTCAGTGCAGAGCAGTAGCAAAAAGATGTTATCCATTCTTGCTTCAATACCCCTTTTTATGCAAGACAGGACTATGTTTGCTTTTGCTACTGTTATTTGACACTGGTCACTGTTTCCAAGTTTGTAATCTACAAGGATTCCCAGGTTTTTGTCTAGCAACGCATCCCCTAGAATGATTCCATTACATTCATAAGTAGCATTTTTCTTCCCAAATGCACGACTTTACACTTTCCCAAATTAAACTTCATATTCCTTTTGTATGCCCAACCTGCATTTTATGTAAATCCCTCTGTAGAGAACAAATATTATGTTCTGAATATATTACCCTGCATAATTTTGTGTCATCTGTAAATGTTGACTGAACCCTGAGGTACTCCACTCACAACTTTAACTGTATTGAGAATTTTCCATTTATAACAGTTTCCTTGAAACCGTTTTCTATCCAGTTTCAAAGGTTATCCCCTAACCCCAATTAAATTTTATATCCCAGAATCCTCTGTGGTACTGTACCAAATACCTTTCAACAATCTAGATATACTACATCTACTGCTTTACCATTATCTTTGTTGCTACTTCTTCATAGAAGCTGAAAAGATTTGTTTGGTACGATCTGTTCCCCAAAACCATGTTGATTCCTGCTAATATTATTTTCTGCTGTGTAACCAAATCTAAATCCTGACCATTTTTCCTCAGTATTTTGCCTTTAAATGAGTTATCCCAGCCTATGTGTTGTATTGATGCTCTTAACATTTTTAAGATTTTTTTTTTTTTTTTTAATTTAAGAGCTTTGGTTGAACCTATACAGTTTTGCTTTGCCAAACTGATCTCAAATGTAGTTGTGATCACGGTTTCCCAAATGTTCACCTGCCTTAATATTGGACACCACGTCAATGTTGTTTGTTATTACTAGGTCCAATACATTATTTTTGGCAGCACTTCCACCATTAGTGACATGTAGCTATTACTAAGCATACTTACAAGCATGCTTCCCTTAGCACTCTGACAGATCTCACGTTTCCAGCTCATATCAGGATAGTTAATATCTCCTATCTTTCTAGTATGCCCAGGATGTACAGCTTTCCTCATTTGCAATAACAGTTGGGCCTCAACATTCGCATCAGTATTTGGTGGTTTGTAGCAAAAGCCAATGCTTTAATTTTTTTTCACCTTGTATGCCTCAATTTCTACCCACAAGGACTCCACATAGCCCTCTATATTTACAGCCCAACCATGTGTATCATCCCACCATGTTTCAGTTATTCCAGTTATGCCCAAATGCTCATTTACTGCAAGCAGTTTTAGTTCTTCCTTTTTACTTATATTTTTTGCATTCGATAACATACAATTCATTTTGTTTTACGTATCTTACCCACTACTTGCCTTTTTCCTACATAGGAGTTCCTCCCTATTGGTTACAATTATCCCCACTACTTCTCCACCCCCATGATCCTTAATTTGGACCCAGTTCCTATCTACCGTATCTCCCCAATTTTTACTATCTATACCCCACTTTTCCCAGTTTAAAAGATCCTCCAGCCTTCTTAACATTGTATCCCCTAGCACGGTGGCTCCCTTACCATTTATGTGCAATACATCACTTCCATATAGATTGTACCAAAGAGCAAAGTCAGCCTAGTGCTCTAAAAACACTCCTTCCTACACCAATATTTAAGCCATGCTTTAATCTCCCTGAGCTCCCTCTTCCTATCTGCACTGGTGCATGGCAGAAAACACTACCCTCAACATCCTTGCCTTGAGCTTGCACCCCAAAACTCTTAAATAATATTTTAGGGATCTCCATCTTTTTCCAACTTTGTCATTAGTACCAATATGTGCCAAGATAGCTGGATCATTTCTAGCCTGTCCCAATAATCTGTCTACCCTGTCCTCAATATGCCAAACCAGAGCAACTGGGAGACAACATACTGTTCACCATTTGTGTTCCTATTGGCATATTACCCTATCTATCCTCCTAATAATATAGTCCCCTATTACCACCACCTGCCTTGGTTTTTGCCTCCTCTGCATCCCATCTAAACTGGAAGGAGGACTGCTCCCCTGGCTGCCAGAGGAATCGGCCTTCTCCAATATTGCCAATTCTGAGCCATCCTCATTAACATCTTCACAAAATCTAGTAAATCTGTTGGACTGAGTCAACTCAGAACTGGTCTTCCTCTGCCCTCTACTTCCTCTCCTTACTGTTACCCAGCTGCCTACTTGCTGCTTCTCATCTACAACTCTATCCTCTTCACCATTAACCCCACATACTACCTGCTCTGTGAGTTCTTAGCTCTTTTCCTGGTTTCCAGTGTCACACATTGTTGCAATATTTTTTTCCAGATCCATTATCTTAGATTCTAAATAGAAACAATGCTTACACACTCAAAACAGGTCAATGTAGTAGTTCATACTTCTCAAGGTTTCTTACCGAAAGTTTTTCACACTCTACTACAGAAAATTTGATGCCTTTGGGGACTTCCTGCTGCCAGTGTGGCAGGTGAACATGATGGCTGGAGAGCTACTACACCATTACATATTTGGAGGGAAAACAAAACTACATTTCCCATGATGCCTGTGTTTTTTCCTCAGGTTTCTAGGAGTAGGAAGGAGATGTTCTCTGCTTATCCTTTTGCTTGTTTCCTACAATGTGTGACCTACAAGGCTAGATTCTTCCTCCTTGAGTTCTGTCTTTAACCTCTTCAGGCAGATAAGTAGTTTTTATTACATTTCTGTCCTGTACTCTTTATTTTGGAGGTCTCTTTCTGTCTGAAAATAATGTGACATGGGTAAGTTAAATACCACCAAGACTTCAGGGGTCTTCCTGGTAACCCATTTTTCCTCATGTTAGATTAGTCTTCTTATGGACCTTACTGGTCCCTCTTGTCTGTGGCCTCTACACAGCTCTGGGGCCATATTTTACTGAACATGCATAGGTTAAAGGAGAAGCTGATGAGGATGTTTTTTTTTATCTGTCCTTTACCTTTTGGGGATTAATTTGAGGAAGACCCTATGCCCACTGCTGTGGTTCTTGTCAGGGCAATCCTGGAAACCTTCAAGGTCTTTGGACTCCATAATCGCTGCTATACGTTCAGGGAAGATTTAGCCTCCCTAGACCTAAAGGACACGTGTATATTGCCATCCATACATATTATCACTTCTCCCGTGTTTTGCCTTTCAAAACCATTATTTTTAGTTCACTGCCTTCCCTTTTTGGGCTGTTGTCTGTGCTTCAGGTTTTTACAAAGGTCTTTAAAGCCTTGGATGCTCACATTCTATCTCTAGGGATATTTTACTGTTTTGTTAAAGGGTCCTTCAGCAGAGCTTCTGTCACTTTAAAATAAGACTTGTGCATCCATTCTGGAACAACATAGTTGTGTTCTGTTTCAAGAAAACCTCTCTAGCTCCATCCCAGGAGGGTTATGCACTAAGGTGTGATAAAGAGGTGATAAAGTGAAGATGACTTCTCCAGTGATAACACTTCTCCAGTTCCTATGTTATTCAGTGGATCCTATACACCAATATCTCTCCTGCTTAAGAAATGTTAGTGCATGGGCTCAATAGAATAACAATGTAAACCATAGGAATCAGACATAGGTCCATAGAAATTAGAGCAGTAATATTACTGGAAGTCATCTCCAGTTTATCATCTCTTTATCACATGAGATTCAACACCCTTCAGGGATGTGTCTTTCTGTAGGAGGTGCTTATATTCAAGTGCAAGAGTAGTGTTCTGTAGAAGTCACAAACTAGTCTTGTGATACAGTCAGGCCCCTCCACCTGCCTCTTATTGCCGGGTTAGCTGATGCTGCTTCCTTGTGCAGATTAAATGGCAGCAAGTGTGTGAGTATGATTTCTCTCTTTCCTTTTCCTTTAAAAGCCCTATTTAACCCTTTGAGTGCCAGAGTGGTACGCAACGCATTGCAAAGCAATGCGCTGCGTACCATTCTGGCACTCAAAGGGTTAAGTAATTGGGAATTTCTGGTTTGCCCCAGAATTCTACATTTTAAGATTATTGTATTGTATTATATATGGCCTTAGGGGCCATATATATATATATATATATATATATATATATATAATTTTTTTTTTATTTATTTTTTTTTAAGTGGAACAATTTCCGAGCAAATTAACTGCCCCATATGGGACAATTAAACTTTACCATTGACTGAAGTTTTTAACCACTTGGATGCTATATAGGTCAGGGACATTCAACAGGTTTAAAGTCACATGAACTCTAGAGTAGGAATAAGTGTTTTTTTTAATGTACCTAGCCAGGGGTCACACACACACACAGCAATCAATTATAGCAATTTACTATTTATACTTGTTTATTTAAATCTCTGTTGTAGTCCACAGCAAATTGTTTAACTCCTTGTGAACCAGAGGGATATGCAGCACATTGCAAAGCAATGTGTTGCATACCACTCTGGATCTCGAGAGGTTAAAATGTGCTAGCTTGTGTTTATCTATTGTGTTTATGCAATGTTAATCCTGTTGTTTGCTGGCGTGATCTAGAATGTATGTTAGACTTAAGGGCACACCAACACTTTACATTTTCACATTGTATCTGTTAACCCTTTGAGTGCCAGAGGGGTACACAAAAGCATTCCAAAGCAATCTGTTGCATACATCTCTGGCACTCAAAGGGTTAAAAGGGGCAGCGTGGGATCCACACAAGACCCTTATAAATGTGAGGCTGTACTGGAAGAACTATTGGGAATGGCTTAAGCAGGAGGAAACCATTAACCCTTTGAGTGCCAGAGGGGTACGCAATGCATTGCTTTGTAACCCATTGCATACCCCTATGACACTCAAGAGGTTAAAGTCATCTAAAATAAGGTCCTGTGGTCCAGCAACAAACAAAAGAAACAATGAAAATAAACCCGATCACAGCCCTTTAATCTAGATCATACAACATTTAGTGGAACAGTTGTAAATCTATTTCATTACATTTTTCTTTAAAGGAGAAGGGAACGTTTATTACAGGGGAAAGACATTATAGGGTTTTACCTGCTGAGTAAAAGCATTGCTAGAATTTTGTTTTAAAATTACAAGTTGTTACTGCAGCTCAGACATGTTTTTCTCTCTTGTCTGGGGTAAAGTAAAACCAGAAAAAAACAAAAGGGGTGCTGTAGAAATATGAAAATTACCTTAACATTTAATGCAAGCTCACAAACACAGGAATGTAAGCACTCACAGTTGTCGGTATTCTGGCTGATCAGGTGAACAAGCAGTTGACAGATGCCCCTGTACAGGAAACTCCAAAGGATAATGCTGCTCCTTGGACTTGAAGGGATAGTAAAACTTAATATGTAAAAAAAAAAAAAATAATATATATATATATATATATATATATATATATATATATATATATATATATATATATATAGCAGGGTTTATCCCCCTTAGTAAAACAAGGGAACTCCCACTGCTCAGAGGTGTTTTATTCAAAAGTTATTGAAGTTCAAACATGAATTTTTTTAGGTGCAGTATCTGTGGCCTGAAATGTTACAGTGGCGCTGTTGCTACACCAACCTATGGAACATAAATCTCCACAGGATGGTGTACCAACAGCGACACTGTAAAATTTCAGACCACTGAGATACTGCACCTAAAAAATTGAAGTTTGAACTTCAATAACTTTTGAATAAAACACCTCTGAGCAGTGGGAATTCCCTTGTTTTACTCAGAGGGATAAACCCTCCAATATACATTTTTTTTGCATGTTAAATGCTAGTATCCCTTTAAAGAAGATCCACCAATACAAAATATCCAATATGTATTTCTCTCACGTCCAGTATGTACCAGGAGTCCCTCCTCCTGGAGGCCAGGGCACATCACAAAAAACAGGGTCTTTTGGGGTGGAGATTCCCTCCTCCATCTCAACCCCCCAACCACTAACTCCCATGATTTGCTTCCTTCAAGCAAGCTGGAATGGCGTGGCCATCCTGTTAATTTTTCTTTTTTTTTTTTTTGTTAAATTATTTTCCTATTCGATATGGGGCTGAATAATCCCCCATTAGGCGGGTTAAAATCACTGGGCTTCCCTGGAGTGGATCACCCAGTTCATGATCTGCCCTGCGGAGGGAATCTTACTGATAGGGTCTCATGAGACTCTGTCCTCTCCTATGGTGGTAACTTGAAGAAAGGCTGGCAAGTAACTCTTAGAGTGCCTTGGTTCACTTTATGTCCCAACCTGATTGGGTATTTTATTATTCTCTGAGAGGGCTCTGAAGTGAAGATGGCTGCTTTCTCTAGGTTATTTTACCGATATAACCTTTTTTGTGCTGTTTGGAACTATTTAGTGTGCTTGATGATTTGGGGGGCTTAATTTCTCTGCGTCACCACTGAAATCCTTGTTTTTAGATTCCCCCTGAAGTTCCCTGGGGATTTGGGGTCTTTTTTAACTTTTTCTGGTAGAGCCACCCATGGCCATCTTTGCTCCATTGACTTCTATGGGGAAAAGTTCTCTGGAAAATATCTCTGCAACTGTTTGAGCTACAACTGTCAGAGAGGCCTCTATCTGGTTCACTTTCTAAGTGTCCTGGAGGGCCGCAGAGATCCATGATTGGAGTTGTTGCATTGCTAGGTAACAGGCAACAGAGAAGACTACAGCATCCAGAAGGCTTGTATTCCCGGCTTTTCTTCCGATTGGTTGGCAGTTTTGCAGTTGCCATATTCTTTCTTGCTTATTGTACACAGAGACTGACTCCCCTTGCTCTCTTTCTCCAGATTAACCCTTCGATTACCAGATAAGTGTATTTCTGGGTATTTAGAGTTATTATTTTGCTCTGGAGACATTTCTCTTGTATTTTACTAGTACTTTGGGGCACATTACTTGATAGTATGTTGGATTCTCAGTGGCATGAGGATAAATCTAAGGCAAAGGATTCAGGGGCTTCCCTTACCACCTCTCACACCTACTCCTCTTGCCACAGTGGGTTACCTAGAGAATATTCAGGGTCTCTTTGTCCCTCATGTGCAATGGTCCCTACTACTTCACCGGGCCCCTCTGGCACCGATCAAGAGCCTGCATGGGTTAAGACACTACTGTCTTCAGTGGTACAAATTATTTCCTCTGTAAAGGGGGTACTTCACTCTTGGAAGCCTATGCCCACCTTTAAAAAAAAAAAAAAAAAAAAAAAAAAAAAATTGCTCCTGTATCCATGGGTCACTCTCAGATTATTTGGGTGTTTTCTGAGGAAGAGTGGCCTTCAGAGGGTGGTGACAATGGGGAATATGAGGTCATAGATTATTCCTATTCCTATGGAGATTGCTATGAGGCTGATCCTCTCCCATCGGCAGAGCGGCTCATCGGAGCAGTCCTGGAGACCCTTTAGGTCACCAACACTTCTGATGAGGGGAGCTCCCTCTCCGAACATTTTCCAGATGTATAAGAAGTCTTCTCTTGTATTTCCATCCAATAACACTATTGATCAGATCCTTATAGATGAGTGGAAAATTCCTGTTAAAAGGCTTTTCTTCAATAACCTCCTTTTTAAGCTATATCCTTTTCTTGCTGAGGCTTTTGCACAATGGGCTTCTCCCCCTGCCATTGAGCACCCTATTTCATGGCTGGTGAAGAACACCACCCTCCCACTTTCAAAAGCAGCAGAACTCAAGGAGCCTGTGGATAAGAGGTTGAATTTTCTTAAGGCCTCCTTCCCTTCACTGCCACCGGGACAACACTAAGACCTATTTTTGCCTCTGCTTGGTTAAACAGCTCTTGCGATTTGTGGTGAACAACTTTCTGATGCTCAGCCTACTGATGTTGCCATGGAGGACTTGTTGGTTCTTTTGGCTAACATCATGGAGGCCAACATTTATGTCTCTGGAGCAATATTTATCTCCACCAAATTTTCAGAGAAGGCCTCCGTGTTTTCTGTTGCTGCACACCACACTGTATGGCTTATGATTTGGTCTGTGGAGCAATCTTTAAATAAGGCCCTGAAATGGCACGGAGACCAGTGAAAGTGCCTTTATGGACCTGAGCTGAAACATCATCAGTGACGCTATAGGTGGTAAGAGCAACTTGTTGCCACATATCTCCACTAAGCATTCCTTTCTCATATATTTACCCCCACCATCAAATGTGGGTGCAGAGGCAGCAAAGTTCACAAACCTCTTAAGTGTGCCCCGCCGCAAAACCCAGAGAAGCTCGGCAGTCCAAATGATCAGCTTCAAAGGCTAAGTCTGATAAACCCACCTTGCATGACTTGCAGGATCCTGGTCTGTTGTTGCCTGTAGGGGTCCTTTTTTGCAACACCTGGGCATCCTCAGTAATGGACCAGTGGGTTTTGTGGGGAGTATTGGAAGGGTACAGCATATATTTCAAGTCCCTTCCTCCGTATCGATTCTTTTTGTCAAGGGTTCAGAAGGATCCAGACAAGAGGTCGTGAACTCTCTGCTGGAGAAACAGGCGCTGGTACCAGTCCCAGCCCCTAAGCACTCTTCAGGTTTCTATTCCAACCTCTTTGTGGTTCACAAGAAGGATGTTGGTTGCCAGCCCATTCTGGACCTCAAATGTCTTAACAAGTATGTAGTAGGTAAGTGCTTCAAGATGGAATCTTTGTGTTCTGTCAATGTGCCAGGGGGAGTATATGGCTTCCCTGGATCTTCAGGACCCATACTTACATGTCCAAATTAACCCAGTCAATATTACCTATGTTTTGCTTTTGGTTCCAGTCATTACCAATTCACAGCTCTGCCTTTTGGCCTTACTTCAGAGCCAAGAATCTTCACAAAGATCATGGTGGCCCTGGCTGCCTTCAGTCACACACAGGGCATCTCCCTTACACCATACCTGGATGATTTCCTAATCAAGGCTTCTTCCAAGGAGCTCTTGGCCCATCATGCCCAAGAATGAACCCGCATTCTAGTTCACCACAGCTAGAAGTCCTCTCCAATTCCCTCCCAGGTTCTGGTTTTCCTGGGCATGAGGTTCGACAACTGTCAGGGGAATGTCCTCCTTCCTTCCGGAGGAGAAGATTCAAGTTCTGTTCCAGGGTGTGTCCAGGTGCAGGAGTGGTCCTCAGCCATGAGCAAGGCCTTAATGACTCTGTTGGGTCATTCGGTGTTAGTCCTGGAAGTGGTTCCATATTCTACTCATGAGGGAACTACAGAGGTAGTGGTAACTTTATATGCCTCCTCACACTCACTGGACACACAAGTCCTTCTAGCTCCTCCTTTTCTTTCTATTCCAGGTGCTCATCATGATAGCACACACTATGAGATTCTCCTGCCTCAATTTTGCTAAAAAAATCGCAGCATAGTCTAGCACCCTCTCTCTCTAGCTGTTTTTTTTGTGTTTCACTTCCTGGAAATGTCACATTTTTGGTGTGAAAACACCAATTACATGTAAGTAAAGCGTCAAAAAGGTTGTAGCCATTGAAAAATTGGTAATGGGCAAAAATTGCAAAGATTTTAAGGGCTCTATTTAAAGCGGACTTTCCAGCGAAAAAAGGGGACAAGCACATGGTTTTTGGGAATTGTTTTCACGAGAACACAAAAGACCTTTTCACCCACCCCTACTAGATATGTATCCATTCATTTTTTGTAAGCAGCTACAGTGCCCTCAAGCACAACATCCCAAGGCAAAGAATTCCATAGCTTTACCACCCTTACTGTAAAAAATCCCTTCCTTTGTTTAAGTCGAAAGCACCTTTCCTCTAGTCCTAATGGACGACCTCTCGTTCTCAGTTCAACTGTTTGCATAAATAATTAATTGGAGGGTTCTTTGTATCTACCTTGAATGTATTTGTAAATGGTAATCATATCACCCCTTAGAAGTCTTTTCTCTAATGTAAACAAACCTAGTTTGGCTAGTCTCGCTGTATAACTCAGATCCCCATTCCCTGTATCAGTTTTGTTGCACGCCTCTGCACTTTTTCCAGTTCAATAATGTCTTTTTAACCCTTTGAGTGCTAGAGAGGTATGTAACTCATTGCTCTGCAATGCATTGCATATCGCTTTGGCACTCAAGGGTTTAAGAGCTGGTGCCCAAAACTGTACTCCATATTCTAGATGAGGATTTATATAGAGAGAGAATTATATTAGCATCCCGTGCATCTCTGCGTCTCTTTATGCAGGCTAGTACCCTATTTGCTCTTGCAGCAGCTGAGTGACCAGCATACTGCATTGAAGTCTATCGTCTATCAGTACTCCTAAATATTTCTCTAATGAAGATTCCCCAAGTTGTTTCCCATTTCATGTATATGTAGCATGTTTGTTTCTACAGACCGAATGCATAACCTTACATTTATCGACATTAAATATCATCTGCCCAATCACTAAGTTTATCTAAATCCTTCTGCACAGGGTCGGATTGACCATTTGTGTGTTTGTTCATGGACCAAGGGCCCGCGACCGAGGGGGGCCCGCCGCCGCCACCAGCAATGTCAGCATATAATAATGTGCCAGAGTGTGTCCGCCTGCTTGCCTGCTTGTTTGGGCCCGCCCACACCTGTTTAAAGTGGCCGACACCACACTGTTAAAACCGTGTGATCCGAGTGACTGACTTAATCACTGCAAGGCAGACTGCCTGTAAATTACAGTGATAGTAACCCTCTTTTTTTTTTTTTCTTCTTCTTCTTCTTCTTTTCTTTACAAGAAATCAGTATGTGAGCCAATCCTGCCTCTCCCTTTTATTCTGAGATGAAGGATTGGCTCACATACTGAGCAGTAACCTGTTGTGAGGCAGCAATTCCCATGTCCAGATTACTTCTTATCCTTTCATAAATGCAAGTAAATTAGTCTGACATGATCTATTTTTCATAAAACCATGCTGACTTTCTAAAATATTTCACACTTTTGTTGCAGTTTATATTCAAATTAAACTTTTGGTTCTGTTCTGTGAACCACACAAACTGTTGTACACACATATTTCAGCAGACCCTGGTTTGTGGGTATCCTCTAACGTCCAAAAATTGTACTAAGAATTAAAAAAATAATTATTGAAATTTTAGTACAGTGAGTGACATTTTCTATGTTCAACTAGCAAATGTTTATGGTTGTAAGTTTAGTACCGTATTAATGCGACCTTTTAAACACCAAAATGTATTTTTATGCGTAGCTCTTCTTAAAAATAACAGTTGAGAAAAAAAAGCAAAATTGCACCATTCTGCAATTCAAGAATTAAATAATAAGAAAGCCATATAACCCTCGATGCTATATATATTTTTGAAGAATGCAAAATTCCAATATTAGAGATTGGTCATTTGCATATCTACACCAAAGATTGCTTGCTATGAAACCTCCATAAAATGGCACTCTACTATAAAAAGAAAATAAAAAGTGGTGGGGTGGTTCCATTTACACTCTTTCAAATATACTAAAAAACGTGGAATATCATATTAGATTAGTTAGCAGAGTAAAATGGTACCCCATTACTATGAGCGCAAAGCTACATGTACCAAAATCTAATTTTTTGTGATTCTATATATATATCAGTTCTCTAGGTCCACCAACAGAGCAGGATTTAAGGATTTCCTTGATTAAGCACAGGTGAGTGGCTCATTCATTTTTAACTAATCTGTGCTTAACCCCTTAAAGTGTTAGTAATGTCCAAAAAAAGATTTTTTGCGTTTAGAAGAGCTTAAAAAGCTGAGCTAAATGCAAAAAACCGTATCTCTCAAACTGCTATGGTTTAAGAGATACAGGCGTTTAAAGTTCGCTGTTTCCTACTGACAGCTGTAAAGCTGTCAGCAGGAGATTCGTGTCGGTCGACACAGTGGAGCTTGAGAAGTGCCGAGATCTCGTTACTTAAAAGGAATCCCTCATTGGAATCGTCTAAAACGTGTACCTAATTTGGACATTGCTAACACTTTAAGGACTGGCCACGCGCACACTCTGCCTGCACTTAAGGACCACAGACCTTTTTTTTTTTTTCTTGTATCTGGTTCTGGTCTCCCTGAATGGCGTCCAGCCGGGCGGGAGCCTGAAATTCCATGACGGTCCTGTCACGTCATGGGTTGTTAATGCAAAACATGCCATGACCGCCAAGGGTCGTTAAGGGGTTAAGCAGGGAAATCCTTACATCCTGACCTTTTGGTGGCCCTTGAGGGCTGAACTTGGAATGCCCTGATGTTTTTTTTTTTATTAATTTCTACCCCTTCAAAGGTACTGAATTATTTGAAAACTAAGGAATGCCCCAAAAACTACAAGGGAGGGTAAGTGTCTCTTTCATAGAAGCCTTTAACATATTCAGATGGGGTAACAGACTTTGAATATAGGGAGTGGCCTGATAAAAAGTTCCTGTCCCACCTCCTCTTGCTCTTAATGCTTATAAGGTATCATTACAAGAAAGAAGGGAGTCCCCTATTTCATTCATGGGTACTCTTTAATGCTTGGAGTGCCAGAGTATGAGCATTGCATACTCACTTGTACTTAAAGAGTTATTAGTGAGCATGCTGGGTGATCTAAGAAAGCACCCAACATGGTGTGTGTGTGTGTGGGGGGGGGACCCAGATACACGCACACGCACGCACGAAAATGCATAGGGACCCCCAATAAAGCCAATCACCAGGGCTAACAGCTACCTTCCATAGATTTTTTACTTTAGTTTGCCAGGGTGCAGTGCACATTGCCCATGGAGCAGAGGTGATTGAATAGCTCCACAATTTAGGACCCTGTGACAGAACTGGTGGATAAACCCCACTGAGAACAAAGGGACTTAATTAGAGACAATAAACAATGGGTTAAAGGAGACACAAGGAGACAGCCAGGAGTCAGGATACATATAGGCCCCTGTAGAGAAACGCAAAGGGTTTCCCGCATATACTGCATTATAATGTTGTGATTTCACCCAACATTATAATCATACCTGGGAACTTTTTATTGTTGTCTCCCCGGAGAGGAGTTCTCTGCTGCCATGGGTGGTGTGAAGAATAACGCGTATTGCGTCAAAAAGGGGCAGGTCTTAACGCAAGTGCAGGGGGAGGGCTTAAAAGAAGACTGGGGGGAAGGAGCTACACCGGGGGAAAAAGTGGAAGTGGGTAGAGTTTCAATGTCCTCATTTGGAAGATGGGACTCACCTCTGGCCAAATTGGAGTGTGGTGGCTAGGAAAGGAGCTCTTAGAAAGCTTCCCCCTGCTTTGTGCGTTATGATCTAATTTGTTCATGAGGATGCCTATGATGAATGACTAACACCGGGGACCTAGGACTTCCTGAAGAAAAACCTCAGTTTCTGGCATTAGACCCTTCCATGTGAGACCACACTGTGTCTGACATCCATATTCTTAGCAGTTTTAGGGTACCTGCTGAGGATGTGGACAGCTATGTCCCTTAGAATCAAAGTGGTTAACTACAAATCCTATTTGAGCTATAATTTTGAACTAAAAGATCAGTGTCCCTGATTTACTTGGCAGGAAAGTCCCATAACATTTTTCATTTGAAGAAAAAAAAATGTACTGCTCTTTTAACACCCTTTTTAGATGCTGTAGATGTTGTCTGGATATTTTTTTAACATCCAAATAATTAAACATGGTTCCTTTGTTTGTCTGTTACATTTGTAATGTGGCCATGTACACACCTGGGAACTTTCTCTACCCCAGCCCCGGAGTGCTGGAAAGGACTGGGTGGGAATTACATGATTTGCATACAGTCTGAGCAGAGATGAACTAGGCAGGGGAAATTATAAATGAGAGAAGGTGGAGTTTACTCCTAAAATAGATGGGGAGTGGGTGGAACTGGATGACGGAGTAGGCAGGGCTACTGAAGAACTGTTCATTTGGAAAAATATATTTTGTCCCCTGAAACCCAGTAGTAAACAGTGAAAACTGGAGTTTCTTGGGCAGGTCTGGAGAGTTCTCAGGTATGGCCATGCACCTGTTGTATTGTGGACCATTGTTCTGTACTTTATATTTCCCTTGTATGTCTCTATAAATAGGAAGATGATTTCCTGGCCCCGGATTGTTCTGTTTGGAGACTCAATCACCGAGGTACAACAATATATATTTTTATATAAATAACTACATAAAACTACCATAAAATCGTTCAGCCCAGTATCATTGTTCTCAGTTGTAGCATTACATACAATTCATTTCCTCAAGTATTAAAACTCAACTTTTTAGTTCATTTGAAAACGTATCCTTTTTTTTATTTATTCTCCTTTTTTGTGGTGTCCAGGGCCGGATTTGAAAAATTAGGCAGAGTAGGCAACTGCCTATAGGTGCACCCCACAGAGGGGTGCCTGTTATTCGGATCCCCCGCGTCCCACAACAACATGGTGAGGTCTCAGTCTGTGCCTTCTTCGGCACAGACCTGTAGCTGCTGTGAGCTCCCTTGTCGGCTATTTAGTAATACAGAGCTCTGGGAGATGATATCGTTTCCCAGCACTCTACATTACTGAAGAGAAGACCGCGCAGGAGCTCCAGGAGCGGCAGCTTTGTGCAGAAGGAGGAGGCACAGGCAGACCTCTCCAGGGTAGGAAAAGTACAAGGGGGCAATATGGAGATGATGGGGGCACTGTGAGGGGCAATATGGAGATGATCATGGGGGCAATGTGAGGGGCAATATGGAAATAATCATGGAGGCAATGTGAAGGGATATGGAGATGATGATGGCACTGTGAGGGGCAATATGGAGATGATCATGGGGGCACTTTGAGGGGCAATATGGAGATGATCATGGGGGCAATATGGAGCTGATGAGGGGCAATATGGAGATGATGGGGGCAATGTGAGGGCAATATGGAGCTGATGGGGGGCAATGTGGAGATTAGGAGCATTGTGGGGATGGCAAATTGGGGGAGGGGGGCTTCAAATTTGTGTGCCTACAGGCTCCTGAGATGTAAATCCAGCCCTGGTGGTGTCAAAAAAAGAATTTTATTAAAAACTCTGCAAAGCCTGCAAACCTAATCCATTTAGCTTATTTAAAGGCATAGTAATACTTAAGTATTACTAATCCCTATAGTAAAATCCTACTAAAAAAAAATGTATTGCCCCCAGTGTCATCTCTCAAACCTTTATGGTTTGAGAGATGATCGCTCCTAAAGTTGCCCTCTCCCTCCCCCTTCCCTGTAGTCAGCATGCTAGCTGACTGAATGGAAATCCGGTCATAGATCATCAGGCAGCTCTGCAGCAGAGCCGCGATCGCGTTAATGAAAAAAAATCTTTCACTAAAATGGTCTTCTCCGTGTGCTTGCAAACCAAGAACACGTAGAAGACCATTTCAGTGAAAGCTTTCTTTCTTAGTAACATGATCACGGCTGTGCTGGAGAGCCAGCTGAAAGTCATATGACTGGCTTCCCTGCAGTAAGCTAGAATGCTGACTACGGGGAAGGGGGAGGGAGAGGGCAACTTTAGGAGCGATCATCTCTCAAATCATAAAGGTTTGAGGGGAGACACTGGGGGCAATATGTTTTTTTTTAGTAGGACTTTACTATAGGGATTAGTAATACTTAAGTATTACTATCCCTTTAAGTCATTAGTAGTTAAGGGTTCTGATACAATCAAATATACTCATTGTGTATCGTTTCAAAAAACTCTTGTTATAATGAGACAAAGCCTTGAAAAGGTAAATAGGTGTATGAACTAATAGAATAGTTTTAACAGGCTACATATCTAGTAAAGGTCACTTATGGTTTCTGTATGTGTGCTGTATTGACCCCATCCCTGTCCAGAACATTTACCACATTACTGTGAAGAATAAATCTAAAAATGGTTTTGGCCACAAAAGAGGGTGTAGTTAAATGCGGGTGTGTGGTTAGGGGAGGGGCTGGCCAAGGTGGGGCTAAGGGCACCAGAGTGTGCGGTTGAGATTTAAATTGGGGCCAGAATATATTGCACTGGAGACCGCTCTAGCATTCATGATGGTAGGTCCCATTTACATCTATGGGAATTTTTGTCTCCTTTGGTGTATTTGGTTTGCACCAGAATTGCTCCAGTTCCCCCTACTACATGAGCTTCATTGGCCATTTGTCTATCTCTGCATATGAATCATGTCTGTTAGTTGGGAGGCCATAGGTTAATGGCCATGGGTGTATGTGATACATATTTGTATGTGTAGTGACACTTCTATTTTGTCTGTTCCTAGTACGGCTTTGAAGCAAATGGATGGATTTCGGTTCTTGCTAATAAGCTGATCAGGTAAGTTTATCCCCAGAGTAACTTATTTTAGCGACTTTACATATAATTCACTTCCTAAAATAGATGCACGGGCCTTATCCATGAAAGAGTAGCAGTTCTGGAACAAACCAACTTCACCACAGGGGTAAATTAAACATTCCTAAAATTCCCATTGAGTAAAATAGATATATTAGCTCATTGAACCTCAACTAGAAAAAACACAGAAGCGCAAGAGTATCTGAGAGGAGCATCTGTATTCAGATTAATTCAGATTAATAAATCAAATTGGTTCTAGCTCATTGAATGCTAGAGAAGACTAATACATTGTGGAGACCTGCGGAGGGCCATAACTAGAAAGCTTTGGGCTCTGGGGCAATACTTTTACCCCCCACCCCCCATAAAGTTTTTATACTCTTTTTAACACATTGATTTGATTATATAAAAATAACAGATGTGCGGGGGATGGGGGACAAGAGAAAAAAAATAAAAGGTGGGAGGCAGAAGACAAGAGTAATGAATAAAGTTATAGGGAACAAGAGGATAAAAAGGATAGTGAAAGGATAAAGGAGGAGGGGAATGGATGTAGGAGGAGGGGAGTGGATGTAGGAGGAGGGGAATGGGTGTAGGAGGAGGGGAATGGATGTAGGAGGAGGGGAGAGGACAGAGGATGAAAGCTGCATTAGCGGGTTAGAGAGAATGGAAGAATGTACTATGAAAGGGGTAGTGGGGACAAGGGCAGAAGATGATAGAAGAGGATAAGGGATGAAGGAATAAAGAAAATAAATGGCTCTAGTGTATTAAAGGGGTAGAGGATACTGGGGAGAGGGTGAAAGGAGTAGAAATGGTAAAGGAGTGAAGATGACAGGAATAGTTGGAAAGGATTCAAAGAGGGGAAAGAAAATAAAAGGAGGGAAACATGATGGAGGGGGCTGAAAGTATAAAAGGGAAGAGAGGGTGGGAAAAAGGGTTGAGGCTGGTGAATGGTGGGTGGTAGGGAGTTCCAGAGGTAGGGAGCAGCAAGGGAGAAAACCTTCAGTCATGAAACAGCAATAGCGGCCATCACTTAACGCCCGTCTAACATTTTTTTTTTTTTCTTCATTAGAATCCGGAGTCCCCGAACGGCGTGCAGCCGCGCGGGGATCTGGATTTCCTGGACGTACATGTACGTCCTCTGTCACTAAGTGACAGCCACAGAGGACGTACAGGTACGTCCATTGTCGCTAAGGGGTTAAAGGGGCAGAGAGTCGTCCACCATGTGTGGTGCATAGTGGACATGCAGGAACATGGCAGGATATCAAAGATGAAATATAAGGTGGGGAGAAGTGATGGAGAGCCTTGAAGGTAATGAGGAGGATTTTGAATAATTTGGGGTTATATATACTTAATTACCATATACTTCATGCAGTATCTGTAAAAATTGTCTATTTGTCTTCTAAGACCTAAAATCTGGTGTAACATGTTCTGAGGGAGCAGACATTCCTGTCTCTTACAGGGTTATAATTGATTATCTAGGATAAGCGGTAAATTGGCTGAGATAAGATAACAATCACTTTTCTGAATACAAGAGCAGTGGCCACTAATCACTATTTATTACCTGACTTCATCTCTTAAGATTAACACAAGCAAAAAAAATGATATGAAAGCTCTCTGGACAGGACAATTTACAATTTCATTGAAAAGTTTAAAAAAAACTTTAGGATTGTATTTAACAAATGTAACATGTTTATTTTTTGTGCTAGCTGTATGTACATGATATTTTAAGTAATACTAATCTGTTTACATTTTTTTAACTAAGGTGCCTTACTTATTCCATAAAATAACTAGTTAAAAGGATACTAACACATTATATGCAGGTATTCCTATTACCGCTATGTAAGAAGAAAGCATCCTGGAATTTCATAAGGTTCTCTGGATGTTCCATGCACCAGATGGAGCCCCACTGCAACACTGCTGGAAGTCCAAACCAGCAGCTATCTCACTTGGCTCTCAGGCTACCACCAGCCCATATGTTGATCCATGATGGGCTTATGCATGACCTATTCATCTCTATGAAACAGCTACAAGAAGAAGGAGCCCAATAGTGCAGTATGTTAAGATAATTCCAAATGTGATTAAATGTCAAGTTTTATACTCACAAGCCAAATGGTCAGCTATAAATAATGCTGACAAAAGCACAGTTGGAGAATATATCCTGTCTCCACTCAGGTACCTCTAAGATATCCCCAGAAATGTGTAACATAAAACAGCTCTCCAAAATGATGATGTATAAAAATATATTTATTGGGTAATCAAATAATAAAAAGAGAAAAGGATTGTCCAATATAGCATTAAAATGAACACTCTACCTGATAGTCTCACGCGTATTGTGACAACACCGTGTCACTTTTTCAAAGACAATAAAGTGATAGACATTTACAAGGGGGCCGTTAAACATAAAACATTTAAATATTGCACTAACTGAAAACGATGGGAGTGTTATTATCCAATCAGATAACTCACCAAATCTGACGAACGGACCATTGATCAAAAATGTTTCAATGTTTAAAGGGAACTACGTTTTGTATGCGCACGTAAAAGACTTCCGCATTACAAGACACGTGATACATTGCAAATACACATCTATGGAACATCATCTTTGGGAATCACATGATCGTAACACAAATAAAAACACAAAAAATAAACATATCCCGTGATCGTGCAATACAATAGATAAAACTAATGCATACATTTATAAAAAATCAAGTTCCCAAGAGATATACATTTACAAACATATATATTAAAAAATCTAAACAGACAATAGAATCAGTGAATAAATGAAAAAAAAAGATAATATCAAATCATACATAAAGAGAAAAAATAAGTAAAATAAAATCTGAAAAGGTATTATAAAAGTATATATGATTGTGAAAGTGTGTATAGTGATAATAGATGTTACTGTGTGAGATAGATCAATATATTCATAAAGAAATACTAATTTTATGGCTGTGCTCAAAGTGTCTGTACATCCGGGAGCACACACATGTTTTCCCTTCTGAAAGGATTTTGAGACCTTTTCATATGGCCACCTCAGTTCCCAGGAAAGCGGTGGTATCATTGGAGTTCCCGATAAAGTTAAGGCAACTCTTCTCCTTTTCTTTCATAGAGGTAATCCATACAGCTTTTATATTGCTTTTATATATGGTATTAATGTCCCTTTTAAAATGTGGAATAATCTCTAAAGGGCTAGAATGGTTTACCATAAAATCTTGGTTATAAGACACACTTGTTTCCCCCTTGTTCTCTCTCTCTGGAGTGGGGGTGAATATTATACACCAACACAAAACAAATAATACTGCAGTTATCTGCGCCTGCCTTCCACCTTCCACTGGTCTCTCCCTCCCCCTACCCACCTTAATGCTTTATATCAAGCATTGCTGGATGATCTCAAATTACAACTCCCACCATCCAAAGGAGAATGATAGGAGTTGTATTCTGTCAGCAGATGGAGGTCCTCATGTTTCCCACCTTAGCGATTTACATTGATCTGGAGGCAGTTGGGAGATCTGTCCTATAGGCAGCATGTTTGAATTAACCAAACATTTCCGTGGCTACATCTTTATTGCTTTCAGGCCCTGGTAGGCCACGCCTTTCAATGTGCAGACTCAGAGTTTGTGCATTGAAAGACATGGCCTGACAGGACCTGATCGTGAGTATGGTTTTATCTTAAGATCTGAGTATAATTCGTACCTGTGTATTATACACAGCTTCATATTCTACCTGAGGTTTTACGGTCGTTGTCTAATGAAATAATGAGTTAAAGTATGGAATAGCTCCTCATTCTACACTTTAACTGCTTATTTCAGTTATTTCACATTTTAACTGTAACAAATATTCCACCTTTTACTTCACACTGAGCACACTGTAACTTGTAAGGGAATCTGTTCACCTCCCTGCTATGTTGCGGGAAGTGTGTGGCACTATTGGGTATCCTCTTTTCTGGCATGTGGTAGAATTTGATGACCTCATCAGAGTCCCGTACAGTGGCACCAGTGCAGGGAGAGGTGACCTTCCCAACAAGTAAAAGGACAGTTTGGGAGTGGTAGATTTGAAATGAGAAGATTCCCCTGCCTACTACTTCTTATGATGGCAATCTTCTTTTGGTCAGCACTTATGGGAACATGAACATTTAATAATAAATAACAACAGTAATCTGGGCAGAAAAACCCAAATTAATATGTACTGGCTGCAGGACTCTAGGACCACAAACCCCTCCCACTGAAATGTGTTTTTAGGAAGCCTTCAGTGAGAGGTGGTTAGAGTCCTTGAGTCCTGCCAAAGACTCATATCTGCCATCATGAACAAGATATCCATTTCCCAGTTGTAAAGCGCTTCGGAATCAGTTGACGATATATAAATAAAGAAGAATATAATAATTAAATGTGACTTTGGGGAACCAGTCTACTCAGTATTGATTCATAATGGTCATTAGGATTTTCTATTAAGGTAATGGGAGTTTATTAGTAGGAGGTGTTGATGTTCTTTTAACAAACTGAGTGCCAGAGGAGTGTTCGTCTTATTACTGAGCAATGGGTAGGACACCCTCTGTAACTCATTTGAATCCATTTGCCTCCAGAGGTACCATTCTGCAGGACATCTAGCATTCAGAGACTTAACCAATCACCTGGCTTTCCAAGCCTGGGGGTAGGGCTTCCATTGAATGGATGGGAAGGGGTGAGCAGCCTGAGGCCTTTCAGCTGCTGAGAGATACAACTCCCCTCATACCCAATCAGACATAAGTTGGCTGTGGCTGATGGGAGTTATAGATGGAGGGCCTCATGTTTTCTATACCTGCTTTATAATCTGACAGTGACATCATGCACCTTGCTGTGATGACATTATACTATTCCAGTAATCTGTATTTTATAACAATACTGAGTCTGAAACTGGATAATGGCCAAGTTAATGGGACAGAGCCATCTGGAGGCAGACTTGCTGAGCATGCTGGAGCTTCATTGTACTCCCAACTCTATCCAAGAAATATGGCCATTAACCAGTTTTGGACTCTGTATTCCTATAAAATATAGATTACTGCCATTGTATAATGATGTCACAGCAAAGAGCATGATTAAACTGGCAGCATCTAGAGTGGGAATGAGCGACCTGAGGCCCTCCAACTGTTGAATACTACAGCTCCCATCATCCCTAGCAAATCACTGCTGTAAAGGGAAGGCTCCCCCCATACTTTTAGAACCAGTTGATTGGTTAACTCATTGGATGCCAGATACGTGTGCAGGCTAGTACATCTTGGAGCAAATACTTTGTGCCTGATGGATACACAACCTACTTCTCAATCAAGTTTACAGTTACACTAAACACCAGCTGAGCCTTCACCTCTATTCCTGCAGAAAGTGCGATGTTGTGAATCGTGGATTCGCTGACTATGACACAAGATGGGCCAGACTGATATTACCGAGACTGATCTCCAGGGACAATCCTACTGAACACACAGCTGCGGTTACCCTTTTCTTTGGTGCTAATGACGGCTGTTTACTAGGTAAAAGTACCTCTGCATTATTACCTTGTCAGAGTCTGTATTCAGTGATGTATTTAGGCTTTCTGCTGTCCTATGAAGTGCATGCCCATGCAAATGCATGTACCCACCCCCATATAATACATAATCGCACCCTCACTGTATCCAGTCCCTTTGCAGACAATGCACTGTCCATTAAAGACACAGAAGCATGATGTTAATGCATATAACCACTGCATTCAAAAGGCAGAAGAAGAGTGGGTAATTTGACCTATGAAGAGAGACCATTTGAGTATGTTCACATTGGTAAAGAGCCGCCTATAAGGTGGCTCTACCATCCGAGGGGTTAGTTGATTATTATGATCTGTATTTCTCTGTCGTCCAATACAGGTTGCTGGTAACTTTTGGGTAGGCGATCAGCCCCTTTAATAGGCAGGAACAGTTCTGAGAAGTGACTGCTGGGTGGAGCCTACCTCCTCTCCTTAGCTTGCAGCTAGCCAATCCCCAACCAGTAACATTTGTTCCTTGGTCAAGACACAAGGCAAGAGAACAGTTCTGCTATAGTTTTAGATTTTTTATTATTTTTCTGTTAGATATGGAATACCACCATTAGGCGGATTACCATCACTGACAATTCCCATCACCTAAATGTCCATAGCTCAGTTTACCCGGTGCTTTTGTGGACCTAAGCCCTGGGGAGAAAATCTGGGCAGCAAGTTCTCTCCCTAGGAGTTTCCCACTGAGGTTTCTTCTTGATATATGGTAATCTGAAGATAGAAGACCTGCTGAAAAAGGTGAGCACCCTTTGAGTGCTGAGGTCCACATGTCCCATGCTTCCCCTCCGCACAGGGGTCTCATCTGGAGTTCTTATTACATACTCATGCACTCATTGGGTTTATCTGTATCTCTGTGATGTTTGGAGCAAATTTCTGTGATAACTTAACCCTTTTTCTGCTGGTTAGCACCTTTTTGGAGGGTTTTTGGGCACTTTCCCTACTGGGACCGGTGTTTATTGGGTCTACTGTTTTATTCTAGGGGGCTTTTGAGTGGTTTACGTTGGTATTCACCTCACTAACTTTATGTTCCGAACCTTTAAGGCTCGTGTTTACCGCATAGACGCCATTGCTCCTTTCACTTCTATGGGACTTTACAGTTTGGGACATATCTCTGCAACTGCTCCACATAGCGTGGTCAGAGATGGCTCATTTTGTGGGTTTTCCCTTGCTCTGTCATCTAGTCAACGTTCTGGGGATGTTGGGGGCTTTAGGGGACTTCGGGCACTGTTGGGGTACTCTGTCAGAGAAACTACGTTTCCCAGTGTGCCCGCTTTGCTCTCTCGTTTCCGATTGGCTCCCGTCACAGCAGCCATTTTGCGTATTCACAGATCAAGTATCCCATGCAGGGCTTGGACTCTCCTTCTCTCCTCCGCAGTTTAACCCTTTGCCTACCAGATAAGTCTTGTTTTAGTGTTTCTGGGGTGCATTAATTATCATGCACATTTTATCGTGGGTGTTTTGATACTTTGACCGTTTTGACTCTGTGAGAATGTCTACTCCATTAGACCTTGTGGCTAAACCTAAGACTAAGGATACTGGGGTGTCTGTGTCCCCCATTGCTCATTGCTCATTGCTCCTCATGTCAGTCAGGGTTACCCAGAACAGTGGTTCTCAACTCCTGTCCTCAGGACCCACTAACAGGCCAGTATTAGGGATTTATCTTCTAGAGCACAGATGTGGTGATCAGAGGCTCATTCACATTGATTAACTCACCTGTGCTCTAACAAGGAAATCATCAAATCCTGGCCTGTTAGTGGGTCCTGAGGACAGGAATTGAGAACCACTGACCTAGAGAATACTCAACATGCGCTGCTGCCCCTGAATCCCCTGCTGGGGCCTCCAGCCATGCACTGGAGCCAATATGGATGCAAGAGTTTAAGGCTACTAACATTCTCTTGGTGCAGGAGGCGTCTTTTTACCCCTCTGATGTTTTCCAGGAGCCTGTTAGGCCCCATGCTTGCTTTCCACCTAATCCCACCCTTGACCGCTTGGTGTTAGAGGAGTGGAAATTTCCAGACAAGAAACCTTCTGTGTCTAAGAAGTTTGCTAAACTTTACCCGTTTTCTGAAACGGCCCTCACTCAGTGGGTTCATCCCCCCAAAGTGGATGCCCCAGTTTCCAGGCTTTCTAAATCAACTGCCTTGCCAGTGGCTGATGCCTCTGCTCTTAAAGACTGCAGCGTGCTCTGCCCTTCGCCCTACTTTTGCTGCTGCATAGGTAAATAGGGCTGTGGCTGTTTGGACTTAACAGTTCAATTCTGCTGTCCGTCATGGAGCCCCTACATCAGACATGTTGCTACTTCTCGCTAACATTGCTAAGGCTCAGCATTATGTCTCTGCCACTCTGTTTGATGCTGTGCTTATGGTAGTCAGGGCATCTACCATGTCTGCGGTAGCCAGAAGAGCTCTTTGGCTTAACATATGGGTGGCTGACACGGCCTCTAAGAAGGCTCTCCTGTCTTTGCCTTTTCAGGGATCCTCCCTGTTCGGGCCTGAGCTCAAGGATCTCATGAACGAGGCCACTGGAAGGAAAAGTTCTCACCTGCCAGTGGTCCTACGGAAGAAGGAGCTTGTCCAAAGGAATTGGCTTTTTGTCCCTTTCAGGCAGACTTGCGCCAAGTGACCCAGACGGTCCCTCAGGCTCCACGCTCCTCATCCAAGCCTAAGCAGCAATGGAAATCCAATTCCTCCATGAATCCCAAGGCTTCCAAACCTTCTTCTGCTTGACTCACTGAACCCGGGTCCCCACCCGCAGGTAGGTGGCTGCCTACACCACTACCTTTCAGCTTGGCAGGCCTCTGTGGCGGACCCATGGATTTTACAAATGGTGGCTTCAGGATACAGGATTCCCTTCACCTCTCTTCCTCTTCCAAGGACCATTGTTTCTCGTTCTCCCTTGGGAGCAGAAAAGAGGCACCTTTTCGAGGATGATATTCAGGCCCTGCTAGACAAGGCAGTCCTGGAGCCAGTTCCCCCTCAGGAGAGGGGCTGGGGATTGTACTCCAACCTCTTTGTGGTTTCCAAGAAGGATGGGGACTGTAGCCCCATTTTGGATCTGAAGGATCTCAACTCCTTTGTGGTCAGGTCCCAGTACCGCCAGCAATCTCTATGCACAGTGATAGCTGCCATGTCTCCTGAGGAATTTCTGGCCTCTCTGGATCTTCAAGATGCCTATCTGCACCTCACTATTCATCCAGAGAGTCTGCAGTATCTCCGCTTTGCCTGTGACCGAGGGCACTTCCAGTTCTCTGCCCTTCAGGCACAGGCACACACAGACAGCAAGGGGGGCTTGAGCACCTGCCCTTTTTGTCCAAAGTGCCCTCGTGCCCTTTTAACAAAAAAAAAAAAGTTCCCTTGCCGCCTGCACTAACCCCGCCACCACCCAGTCAGGTCCGTGCCTCCTTCAGGACAGACCTGTAGATGCTGCGCTCCCTCGTCGGCTCTTTAGTATTACAGAGCGCTGGGAGATTACATAATCTCCCAGCGCTCTGCATGAAGAGAAGACCGCGCCGGGGCTCCAGCAGCTACAGGTCTGTGCCAAAGGAGGCACATACAGACCTCTCATGCCGCTGGACAACCAGGGAAGAATTAGGAAATGGACACTGGGGGGCAATGTAGAAATGATGGGGTAATATGGATCTGATGGGGGGCAAGATGGAGATTATGGCAATGTAGAGATGATGGGGCAGTGTATGTGAGGGTAAGCTGGAGCTGATGGCAATGTGGAGCTGATGGGGGGCAATATGGAGATGAAGGGGGCAATGTGAGGGTAAGTTGGAGCTGATGGGGGCAATATGGAGATGATGGGGGCATTGTGAGGGTAAGTTGGTGCTGATGGGGGCAATATGGAGCTGATGGGGGCAATGTGGAGCTGACAGGGGACACTAAGGACAATATGGAGATGATGGGGGCAATGTGAGTGTAAGCTGGTGCTGATGGGGGCAATATGGAGCTGATGGGGGCAATGTGGAGCTGACAGGGGACACTGTAAGGGCAATATGGAGATGATGGGGGCAATGTGGAGACTAGGAGCATTGTGGAGGTGTCCAGTGAAGATGGCCCATAGGGGGGCGCTTCAGATTTCTATGCCTACAGGCTCCTGAGATGTAAATGCTTTTCTTTTTTTAAATATATATTTTAAATAAATAATTATGAGAAGTGCCCTTTTTTTCATTTGAGCCCCTGCCCCCCAAAATGACTGTGCATGTCCCTGCTGCCCTCCCCTTTGGCCTGACCACAGCTCCTCAAGTCTTCAACAGAGTCCCAGGAGCATTGATCTCCGTCCCACATTGGAACGGCATCAGGGTGACTCCATACATGGATGACCTCCTTCTGAAGGCCTCGTCTCCGAAACTCCTTCACCAGCAGGTGCAGGACTGCATTCATGCTCTTTCCCATCCTAGGCGGATCATCAATCTGGACAAGTCAGACCTTGTTCCTTCTCAGAAAATGGTCTTTCTGGGCCTCCTCTTCGACACTCAGAGGGGGATGGTGTTTCTGACGGATGAAGTGGCTCATCAGATAGCACTAAAGGTCCAAGCTATCCTGTCTCAGGATCTGGTTCCAGCCAAGAAGTTGTCTTCCTTGGTGGGGGAGTTCATTTCCACCATAGAAGCAGTTCCGTTTGCCATGGCTCACGCCAGGGAACTTCAGAGGTTTCTGATCCTGGCCTGCAAGGGCCATCCAGATCTCCTGGAAAGATCCCTGTCTCTCCCTCTTCAAGTGGAGCAGAGTTTCTCGTGGTGGCTCAACCTTAACAATCTCCTGAAAGGCAGACCATTCCTGGTGCTCTTCTGGACCACAGTGACGATGGATGCCAGCCTCGCTGGATGGGGAGCGATGCTGGGGCACTTGAGTGTTCAGGGCAAGTGGTCTCAGGAGGAGTCTCTCCTTCCCATCAATGTCTTGGAGCTTCAGGTGATATTTCATGCCCTACATCACTGGACATGGCAACTGGAGGAGTGCCCGGTCATGGTACAGTCAGACAACGCCACAGCGGAACCCTACATCAACAAGCAAGGTGGCACAAGAAGTCTCGCAATTTGGTCAAGGCTATGTTATCTTGGGCAGAGGAGCATGTCCCTGCCATTTCTGCAGTTCATATTCCTGGCGTAAACAATGTTCTGTTCTACTTCCTCAGTCGGCACAGTGGACAGAGGAGAATGGGAGCTGAATCCAGAGGTGTTCAACCTCATCATCCAGGCGTGGGGTCTTCCATGCATCAACCTGATGTCAACCAGGCACAACAGGAAGGTGCCAACATTCTGCTCTTGCTGGGCGGATCCCATGGCTTTGGCAGTGGGTGCCTTGTCGATCCTGTGGATGTTTCCTCTGACTTACATCTTTCCTCCAGTTCTCCTTTTGAACAGAGTTCTTCGGAAGCTGAGACTGGAGCGCTGCCCAGTCATTCTGATTGCTCCGTACTGGCCCCAACAGGCTTGGTTTCCAGAGCTTCTGGACCTCTCAGTGGTGGAACCTCTTTGACCCCCCCCCCCCCCCCCGTCCAGACCGTCTGGCTTTGACGGCATGGAGATTGAATCCTCAATTTTGAAGAATAAAGAATTTTCTTCTGGAGTGGTGGCTACCATGCTTAGTGCCCGCAAGCCTGTTTCCTCTAAGGCCTACCATTGAGTTTGGTCTACCTTTCTGGCTTGGTGTGCTGACAAGGGCCTGTATCAGGATTTTGACCTTCCTACAGTTCTTTCCTTCTTCCAGGATGGTGCGGATAAGGGTCTCAGTCTAAGTTCTCTTAAGGTTCAGATTTCTGTGCCCTCTGTCTTTTTTCAGAGGTGTCTTGCCTGATGTCAAGGTTTTCTTCCAGGGTATTGCTCATACCCGTCCGGTGTTTATGTCCCCTGCTCCTCAGTGGGATCTTAACCTGGTTATGGGAGTACCCCAGCGTCCTCCCTTTGAGTCCTTGGCTACCATTCCTCTACGTCTGCTGACATGGAAGATGGCCTTTCTCCTGGCGATTGTTTCTGTTCGCCAAGTTGCGGAGCTGCATGCCCTGTCTTGTAGACTTCCCTTTTTTGTAATTCACAAGGACAAGGCAGTGCCTCGTACCTCACAAGAGTTTCTCACGAAGGCGGCGTCTGAGTTCCACATTAATCAGGAGATTGTGATCCCTTATAGGAAACCCTACTTCTGACAAAGAGAGGGATCTTCATCTGTTGGATGTTGTGCATTGTCTCAAGTTTTATGTGCACTGAGTCGTTGAGGCAGTCTGACACTCTTTTTGTCATTCCTGAGGGTCCTAGGGCAGGGAAGCCTGCTTCCAAGGTAAGCATAGCTTCTTTGATCAAGTTCACGATTCGTAAGGCTTACGAACTTCGGAAGAAGCCTGTTCCCTTCAGGGTCACGGCTCATTCTGCAAGGTCTATTGGGGCTTCTTGGGCCTACAAGAACCAGACCTCAGCTGATCAATTGTGCAAGGCGGCTACTTGGTCATCAGTGCATACTTTTGCTAAACACTATCGTGTGGATGTGCTGGCATCGGCTGATGCCAGTTTTGGGAGGAAGATCCTGGAGGCAGCCTTGCCTGTCTGGAATCTCTTTAGTCTCTCAGTACTCTTTCACTTTTGAGCCTTGTTGGCTCTAGTTCAGTGTGCTGTGTACAGTTCCTGGGGTCTTTTTTACCCCTGTTAAGTGTCCGTTGACACTTTGCGGTTATTGTTGAGCTATTCATGATCTGTAGGTTCATTGGTGCTTTGGTGACTTCAGGGGCCTGTGCCTGGTCCTTGCCTTTCTTCCCACCCTGGGGAACTTAATGGTTGGACATCCCAAGGTTACCAGTAACCTGTATTGGACGTCAGAGAAAATAGGATCTTAGTCTTACCTGTTAAATCCTTTTCTCTTGGTCCATACAGGTTACTGGTCTCCCACCCTGTCAAGGGACCATGCTTGGCTCTCCTGTGGCAGAACGTGGGGGTCCTTTCGTTTTCATGCTCACAGGAGTCTTCCTTTACCTCCTTACTACCTAGTCAATAGTTAGTTTGCAAATCTTACTGGTTGGGGATTGGCTAGCTGCAAGAGGAGGTAGGCTCCATCCAGCAGTCACTTCTCAGAATTGTTCCTGCCTATTAAAGGGGCTGATTGCTTACCCAAAGTTACCAGTAACCTGTATGGACTAAGAGAAAAGGATTTAACAGGTAAAACTAAAATCCTATTTTAACTCTTATAATAACTATGGGATGATTTTATCTTGTTTGTTATATTGGATGTGAGTTGTTTGTCATGTGTACACCATTGGCTTTCAGAAAATGTAGACATAATTTACTAAAATATTCATTCACTTCATTCAAAGCAAGCAATTGTAATATTACCATTTTACAATGCCTTGAGGTGTGAAAATATTGAAATTGTCCATTAGTAGCCATACTACCACACAAAAGTGTCTACTTCTCAAGCCTTGTTCCACTAGTAGCCATAGAACCGCACATACATTATCTGCTTCCCCAGCCTTGTTCCATTGGTAGCCATAGAATCACATACCAGATGTCTGCTTTTCCACAGTTATTCCGCTGGTAGTAATAGAACCACACATACATTGTACCTTGCATTGTTCCACTAGTAGTCAGAGAACCACATATACTTTTATTTGCTTCCCCAGTATAGCTCCACTGGTAACCACAGAATCACAATACAGTGTCTGCCTCCACAGCCACTACTAGCCACAAAACAACACGCTTTTGCACTTTGATTAAGTGCAAATAACAAGAAACGTGTTAGGAGGCTAACGGGTATGAACATGTATTCTTTTGCTGTACTCTAGTATTTTTTTGTACAAGACTTTGGGTCTTGTGTTTTTAACCATCTTATATAATAATTTGGTAAAAGTTTGTAACAACGCAGTCATGCGCAGTAGAGACTGCCCGTGACGTGGCTGATACAGAGTGGGGCACTCCGAATTCAGATTGTGGTCTTCTCAGACAACACCACGGCCTGAATTCGGAGCGCCCCTCTACGATTCAGCCATGTCACTATTTAGCACCTGCAATAGAATCCAGCCCAAAATATGATATGGGGATAGGAATGTGTGTATATGAGTATAATTAACAATAAAATAAATGTAGCAATTAAGTAAACCCAGGAATATCGGTCGTGATATCGGACGGTCGTCATGTGATCGACCGACACCACATCTGACTCCCACACGCACGTACTCTGCAGAGAACATCGATCACATGATGACCCTCCGATATCATGCAGGATATTCCTGGGTTTACATAATTGCTACATTTATTTTATGGTCAGCTATACTCGTATACACACTTTCCTATCCACATATAATATTTTGCTATTATATAATTCATACATACTTTATTCATCATGCTAGTACTAAGAGTATCTGAAAGATGTTAATTATCCAGCTGTAGGGAGGAATCCTATATCCCCTAATCTAGACTTCCGATTAACACAACTAACTGTCTAAACCTATATGAAAAATGTTAGCAGTTCAGCTATTAGTCACCAGTGATTTTAAACATTTTCTTTCTTTATCACTACCTCCTTTTCTGACATTTGGGGTAATGATGTCTATAGCTTTATGTCCCTGAGTCAATTAGATTTAAGCATTTTTAAGATAACTAATAAAGGTTATATTTTAGGAAATGTATTACTTGAGTCATGGGTCATATGTATATCTGGATTTAGCCTGTTGTAGTACCACAGGGATTTTTCTTTTTTTTCTTATTTCTGTCTGTGTTTATATTCCCCTGTAGCCCTCTAGCACCTTGTGGGCAACCCATGGTTTTCTGTCAGTTATGAGTGCATGAGTTTCTATGTATTTTGTGTGTGTCTTCTTTATATTAAAAGTAACAGATTGTGCTATGTATAGAAGCTTATTTGTTTGTAGTTAAAAAAAATTATGAAGTGGAGAAGGATCCCCCACCCTCCCCTTCTGTCCACGTCATTTTGAAGCTGCAGTCTGGTCGGGACGACTGCAGCGAGAGACAAACTTCAGTATGCAAAGAGAAATCCTGCCCACCTTCTTCAAGTTTGTCCCTCGATGCATCCGTCCCACAACCGGATTCCAGATTCAGTGGGAGGCAGCCAGAAGGGGTGGGTGGGGGACCTTTCTTCACTTCATAACTTTTTGACTACACTACTACTTTTTAACATAAAGAAGACTCGGAGAACGACTTTTATAACAGACATTACTATCTTAAAGGGGAACTACCACCCTGCAATAACTTAACATGCATTCATTCTTCATCTGGCGACTAGCTGCTTAGTAGCGCTAGTTTCCAGAAATATTACCTGGTTCCAAAGATTTTGCTGTTTTACCAATGCTTACAGGAGCAGGAAGCACGGACATCTCGTCACAGTGACGTCCGTGTGCCTGCACTGTCAGTCCCTTTTGGAGCCACTAAAAGGATCTTCAGCAGTACTTATATTAAAAAATAAAAGTTGCACTTCTATTTACCTCCAAACACATGCAGAAATATTGACTCAATGTAAAATATAACAATTTACTTTATAAGTACATTTCCCTTTATAATAGGGAATGTCAGTAGCACACAATGGTATGCACCATAGTCCATAGCTTTTCAGTTAATTATTTTCCATGTATATCTCTTCACTTTAATGGCCATAACTCAAAGTTTGAAAAATAAGGTAATGCACTTTTAGAAAAGAGATATTTGGCTGCTACAAACTGGGAGTCACTTTTATTGGTACCATAAGGCTGGACAGCAAAAAACATTTCCAATATGTGGAGGAACCGCAAAAAAATAAATAAAAAACAAAAAGACCCACCAGTTCAAAGATGCTGAAATTTTTGAGAGATACATCCTTATATAATAAAAGGTCAGAAAGTTTGTCACGATGCAGTCATGCACAGTAGAGACTGCCCATGTTTGGCTACTCTCTACTGCTCATGATTGCATCGCGTGAGTAAGGCAGCACAATCACGTGGAGCAGTGAGGCGTATTGCCGTTACCTCCCTGCTCCACGGCCTGCGCACGGGCTTTTACACTAGTAATACTATATTGCATTAAATTACTATGGGTTTTCTGATAAATATGGTACCCAATTGGTATACCTTATGCAGAAGGTACAAAGGGCACAAAACTGCACCAGCCATAATCTGTTACTACTATTCAACATGACAAGCCTGCATTTGGTTGCAAGATGCCAAGCATAAAGATATGTGGCCAAGTCATACCATTTTGTAATCTAAAGATCCTTTCACTTTAAATGAGAGGTCACTTCCATTTGTACCTGAAAACAAACATTTTCAGAATGTAGTGTTTTGCTGTCCTGTCAATATGACTGAAGATATCCTGCCAAAACTGATAGACATGTAGGTATACCCAGGCCATATAAATGGAAACAGATTCCAGCTGCTGAGAGATGCCAGTCACATTTCTGCTTTATGCCAAGAGTAAGGTGCAACACAGCAGTGACTGACAGCTCTGGGTTTCTGTAGCAGAGAGAAAAGGTTAAAAGAGAACAAATGATTAAGATCAAACACTAAACTAGATCCTCTAAATACCAATACACAGTGAAAAAGAAATACTGGAATCTTATTTAAAAAAAAATCAAGTCACACTTGTAAGTCTTAAAATCAGGAATATAGTCCACAGTCTCAAATGGATGAATGGAGATGAAGGGATGAATAACGATATGAAGAAATATAAATGGAATGAAGATGACCATACGTCTCAGATCTCTCTTGTAATTGAACGTCCTATGCAGAAACTCTGCCGGTGGTCTTAACGATCCTCCAAGTAGCAAATTCAAAAATCAAGACTGCGCTCCAGGACACCCAACGTTCATCCTATACTATATAACAATTCGCTAGAATGTTTGTCAGAAGCTGTCATGCGCAGTAGAGACTGCCCGAACGCGCAGAATGATGGGTGCGCAGAATGCTGGGAGTTATGTGCTGGGAGTACAGAATGCTGGGAGTTCTGTGTTGGGAGCATTCTGTGCTTTCAGCCAGTCTCTACAGTGCATGACTGCGTCAGCAGCAAGACGCAGAGCTATATCGGCCTTTTAACCCTTTGAATGCCAGAGGGGTACGCAACGCATTGCAAAGCAATGCATTGCATACCCCTCTGGCACTCAAATGGTCAACATTGCACGAACCTTTGCCCGTGTATACAGGCTTTTACACTAGTATATACCACAAAAAGAAAAGAAAAAATATATGTAAGTGTAATATGTTTATTGAATTAATATGGTAAAATCACACATACAAATGGGCACTCACAGTAGCCGAAAAGGCAATATGCATCTCAGGGACCCAGACCCCCTTACTGGCCACCTTCCCCTCTTTTTAGTCTGCGTGTCTCTACTCCTATATGATCTTTACTCTGTAGTCAGCTCTGCTCCCTCCATGTTGGTCCAGTGAAATATATATTCAATGTTCACAGTCTCAGTACATAGGATGGACCACAAAATATGGCTAATGTAAGGGGTAAGGAAGGAGGAAACACTGAAATATAAAAATATGGCAAATATACTTGCTGGGACCGGCACTGAATGAGAGCGTGCTAAATGAAAAGCTGAATGCGTTTTCCTTTGCGTTCTGCCGACTTCGTCAAGGGCTCTATTAAAGAATGGTGGCCGTGTTAACATCCTGTATTTAAATGATGTACTTTTATCTGATTGGGCAATTAAACTCATCAATCAATCATTTTATGCTGAAAACTACATTAAGATACATTAAAATACAGCATGAATAAAATTTTGCTTAAATATATAGTGGCAAATAAAGGGCTCGATTCAAATGTTGGAGTTAAAACTAGCGTGAAGAAAAAAACTGGCTTCGCGAGTTAAACCAAACTGGGTAACGTGAGATTCAAATCTTCCATACCCAAAAGAGTTAACGCGCGACGGCCTACAAAACACACGAAGACTACAAAACTGGAGTCGCCAAATATTTGACCTCATCGTCGACGCCAAACACGCGAGAAACGTCTCCAAAAGCAAAAAACAAGCGAAACGTCCAACGTTACCAAGCGCTCCAGCCAATCACAGCCCCCCAAAGTATCAAGTTCAGTCGAAAAAACTATAAATAGCCCCAAAATCACCTACGCACCTTTGTCTGTTATCGAGTTCACAGAGCTAGATCTCAGGACCCAAGGAGCGGAGGTTAGTTTTACAGAGTGAGAGGTAGAGAGGAGCACAGCACACAGATAGGAGTTGGAGAGCATTGTGACACCATAATAATACACATAAAACACTTTTGCACATATCCATCACACACATCCAAACACAAACACACATACACACACATAGCTCATTTTTATTTTGATAACACATCACACCTTTATTTTTTTTTTGACAGTGTGAGTCTGTGAGTGCAAGTGAGTGACAGAGAGTGAGTGAGTGAGTGTGTGAGGGCCTGAGTGAGTGCCTGTGTGTGAGTGTGTGAGAGCAATGGAGAGGAGAGGAGAGGAGAGAGGGGTGGGGAGTGTAGGAGGAGAGGAGGAGGAGATGCAGGGGGGCATCCCTGGTCAGGGTAGGGGAGGGAGAAGGAGATCACTGGGGCGGAGGGGCAGCCACCTGAGGGCAGGCACATCCAGTGCAGGGGCAGAGACAGTGGGACGAGGGGTAGACCCCCTGCACCACACACAGCCAGGGCCAGTGCAGGCAGGGCTGGAGAGCCACAGCCAAGGCTCACTACAAACTGTTGTTGGTGGTGAGGAGGAGGAAAGGGCGAGAGAGCCCAGGTTCTCTGAGGAGGAGAACCTTGTCCTCTGTGAGGCTGTAGTTGCAAGGGAGAGGGTCCTGTTCTCCAAAGGGCCCCTTGCTGGTCTGAGCTCCAGGAGGAAGGCAGCCTGGAAGGAGGTCGTGGCTGCGGTCAACGCTGTATCCAGCCGCAGCCGGTCAGTGGAGTCCGTTAAAAAAAGGTGGACAGACTGCAAGGCCAAGGTAAGATAGTAACATAGTAACACAGTAATTCATGTTGACAATAGACTTGTGTACATCTAGTTCAACCCTTTTCCCATCTCTGTCTCCCATTGTGAAGGTGAAGAGGAAGATGGGTGAGCAGGCCTTGCATGCTGCTGGTACAGGAGGTGGTCCGCCCCTGCGTGTGGAATATACCCAGTGGGAGGAGGCTGTACGCAGGACAATCTCCGCCATCACGGTCCATGGTGTTCCTGGATGGAGCGACACTGGGGATGAAAGGAGCCTCCAGTCCACTGGTACGTGCATCAAGGCCCACACACATCACACATAACTGACACCTAACAGACAGAGACAAACACAGTGACACCTGAACACATGGACAGCATTCCACATCACAATCCAGCCACACAGCTTGGAGGGATGTCAAACAAGGACAGAATACCTGACGAACCCAGCCAGAATGGTAATGCTAAAGTCCCTATTGAACCCTCTTCATGCTGTCCAAAACAACATCATACACCGCACAAATCCAGTGCACACTGTCATGTGTCAGTCACAGATCTAAATGTTCTGTGTATCACAATGTCATACAAAGAGTGACAAAGAGGTCAGCACACAACCCCTTGAGTGCCACAGGGATAAGCAATGCATTGTTCAACAAAACACTGTCTATTCCCCTGGCACCCAAAGGGTTATCAGAGAATAGCAAGGAGGGGAATTGGTGTGTTTCATATTGTATTGTTACTGCATGTCAGAGGTAGGTGTTGAACATGTAGGTAGTTAGTACAAGTGGAAGTTTCAGCATTCTGCATCATATGTAGACTGCAGGGTGTTGCTGGCCAGAGGACATTCCCCACCATCACCACTCTGCAGGACATATGTGATTCACAAGGCTAAATCCTGATGGGGGGGGCATTCACTAGGGTGTCAGAAAGAGGTGGCAATGTTTACATGACGACAACAACAGTGTCATCACACCTGCAATCCCTGTGTTATCCTTGGGAGCCAATGCACTGAGATCTAAACAACATGTGATACACCAGTGCTTAGGCTCAACATCATGACATAGGAAAACAAAGAGGTAACCCCTAACAGTACAGCATAACCATGCACATGTTTGCTGTGTGTTATGATCATGTCTGTCCTGGGTTGTGTGTGTGTGTCCTCCAGCTGATTAGGTTGTTGGGTACCACAGATCATGTTGCTTGGTGTGCTCGGTCTGTTCCTGTTGCTGACACCATCGATTGGACTCTGTAGTCATCGTTCACCACTGGTGCATTGTTGTGTTAAGAGGTCACAGTGTTTCTGTTGTTGAAGCTAAGTGTATGACATGTAATAGGTTTGTGTCACTCAAGGTGTCATGTTTTATTTTTGGTCACCACATGTATTATGATGAATGGGGATAGCAAGGAGGTATATGCCTTGCCATCCCCACTGCTCAGGATACACATGATGACCAAATCTACAACACTGTAGGTTAGAACAATCAATGTATGGGATCACATCAAGCTAAGCAATGTGTGTCAGGATGGTAACCAATGCATTGCCAAGCTATGCAATGGATACTATCCTGCCACTCAACGGTTCACATGTCATTGTAACAGTAGTGCAGCACTCCTGTCACGGCTCAAATCACTAATTCCATCATGTCATTTGCCCCCACAGCTTACCAAACATCCCGAGCAGAGGAGTCCGGGGAAACCTCCTGTGAGGAGGCCACCACCTCAGGAGTGCTGCCACCACCACCACAGCAGCAACCACAGCAGCAGCGGCCCCAGCAAGGCCCCCAGCAGCAGCAGCAGCGGCCCCAGCAGCAGCAGCAGCGGCCCCAGCAGCAGTGGCCCCAGCAGCAGCAGCAGTGGCCCCAGCAGCAGTGGCCCCAGCAGCAGCAGCAGTGGCCCCAGCAGCAGTGGCCCCAGCAGCAGCAGTGGCCCCAGCAGCAGTGGGCCCAGCAGCAGCGGCCCCAGCAGCAGCAGCAGTGGCCCCAGCAGCAGTGGCCCCAGCAGCAGCAGCAGTGGCCCCAGCAAGGCTCCCAGCAGTGGCCCCAGCAAGATCCTGGCGTCCACGTGTCTCCACCACTGCAGCCTATGGCGAGGCACAGAATGCCACAGGTTGTCCAGATGCCAGGACATGCAGAGTCCAGCATGTGGGCTAGGCCTCAGCCCCCCCTAAGGAGATCCGGAAGCCAGGAGGCATCCCTGATGTGGCCCCTGGACTACCAACATATTGGCCTGATCGGGGAGCCACAGCAGCCACAGGGGCGCACAGTTTTCACCCCACCACCACCACCAACGCCATCCCCCCCAACCACACCAACAGATGTGCCCCATCCTGAGGCTGAGGTAACAGAGGGTAGTGAGGGGTCCGGGGATCGGTTCTCCACATCCCCCCACAGCCTCCATGTTGCAGTCTCTCCTGAGGCACCCCATGGTCGTCCGCTCACACCACCACCTCTGCCAGCCTCCATGCCCACCACGCCTGTGTCACCTGCGCCCACAGCAGCCCTCGATGCGGCATGTGTGGCTGTCCAGGGTGAGCAGGTGACAGTGCTACGGAGGTGTGCCCGATCCCTGCGTAGGATTGAGGTGGACATAGGGAGGATCATGGGGTGCCTCCGGGCCATGGAGGCACAACAGGTTGTCGCCAACACCCAGCAGGCGCAATTCAACACCGGCATGATGGAGGTGCTGGGACACATGCTGGTGGAGATGCGTGAAACAAACAGGCGGGAAAACCAGCGCCACAACATGGGCCAGCCATCAGTACAGGGGTCCAGTAATGCATCTCCAGCCAGCAGTGATCCACCACCACCACCACCACCACCATCCACCAGACACCCACGGGTAACCCGCCGCAGTCAGAGGCAATCCACCTCTGCAGCCCCCCCCCTTACCCTCCCAAGAAAAAGAAGTAGGGCCAACCTTCTTCAGGCCCGTTTAATAAATGTTTGCACTTTTTCACTACATCTGTGTCCATGCATGTTTCTCATCCAATATGTGGTTTGTTTGTCCGAGTTGTCTCCAATGCATTGCAAAGCTATGCAGTGAACACAACTCATTCACGATGAATGGAGTCACAAGCTTTGACAGCAGGGGTGAACACACACACATCACATACACATGTTTGTCCAAGTACAAATCACAGACATTTGGAAGTCAAACAACATCAGGATGTTGTTCCATGATGTGACTTGAACTTGAACAACATGAACACATTACATACATCAACAACATGATCGCAATTAAGGGGATAGTAATGCTTGGAATGTGTCATGATATATGTAGTTGGGTTCACCACCCTGATTGGAACAAGGGAACTCCCACTGCTGAAAGGTGTCTCTTTCCAAGGTTATCCGAGCTCAGAGCTTGAAGTCATGGGTCAAATATTACATTGTCCTGAAGGTGTTAAATGGCGCTGTTGCAACTTCATCCTATGGGGATTCATGGTGCAGGGACCGGAGCTGTCCATAAGATGTTGTATCAACAGCGCCACATGACACATTCATGCCACTGTGATATTGGATCTATGGATGTAAACTTTGAGCTGTAACCACTTTGGAATAAAACACCTGTCAGCAAGGAAGTTCACTTGTTTTACTCAGGGTGATAAACCCAACTACATGGATTTCAAAACATTACAAGTATCACTATCATCTATCTCTTTGAAACCCTGATGGGAAAGGTAATCAGTGACACAAGATATATAGTCATATCGCATGTTTTATTGACATCAACACAAACAGATTATCCTCATGGACGTCGAGTCAACATGTCACCGGAACAAACTGCTGGACCATGAGGAGTCATGCCATAGATGCCTGCAGAGAGTGAAAACGAGATTTGTAGATGCACTATCAACACAACAGTCATGCTATTGCTTTACCACCATCATGCCCTTGAGGTACACAACACATTGATCAACAATGCTTTGGAGACCTTACTGGCACTCCACGGTGACAGCTTTGTTATGTGACAGGGTGAACAATCCATTTGTTGTCAACGTGTTGTGTAGCCATCATGACCTTATTTTGTTTGGATAAAGGTGTTGGCTAGCAGACATATGTATATGTGTGTGGACACACACATCATATCGTAAACCAAGCCCCCTGGAACAGGTGAACTATTTCATGGATCTCGATCTACATACTGATAAGGTGTGTGTGCTCAGGGTCCGTGTCACATACATACATATGTCTGCTTGCCATCCCCTTGATGAACACCTCATATGGTCATAACACATGGACAACACACATTGTCAAACAATGGAGTGGAATATTCCTTGTGCTATATACACACACACAAACAAGTCAGCATGGCAGGCCTTGCAACCTGACTAACGGATCATTACTGCCATACCTTAGCCAACACCACACACAACCACCATCCCCATTCAGCTACATTGGGCATTGCTCACATTCTAGCTAAGTCTGATCCATTATCCCCTGAACCATTTGAGTGACAGAGGGGTACACAACTGAGTGCCTTGTAATGTTTTGTGTGCACCTATGGCCCTCAAGGGGTTAAAACATGGTATTGCTATGTGGCATCCATTACATGTCATTGCATTGGGTATTCCTCTGTGACTCACAGGGTTCCACATGTGTCATGGCTTTGTTCAACTTGGTAGATGTAGTTTCACATCAGTACAACTCAGTATGTGATAGACATGGACCATATGGTTTACCTTTGATGCGAGGATGAAGGATGATGTCCTTGACATGGTAGGACTATGCTGTTGGGTCATCCTGTGGAGTGGAACAGATAATCATTGTTGGTTTACATGTTTGCATGCATTCCACAAGCACATCCACAATCACACATGCATGGTACTCACAGGTGAAGTAGTCCCTGATGAGCCTGTTTCGCATCTGTGTCCCTGTCAACAGATCCTCCCCTCCATCAGTGGGAACAGGGACCTCCACAGGCTGGTGTGGCTGCACATCCTCCACGAGACGTGTGTCCACAGCTATGTTATGCAACAAGGCACATGCCTGGACGATGTCACATACCTTAGCAGGTGTATACTGCAGAGCGCCCCCAGACTGATCCAGGCAACGGAACCTGGATTTGAGCTGGCCAAATGTGCGCTCAATGACATTCCTGGTCCGGACATGTGCCTCATTGTAGCGCTCCTCAGCAGGTGTCTGTGGATTTGCGATTGGTGTGAGCAGCCAACACTTGCACCCATAGCCAGCATCACCTGTAGATGAGTAGTAACATGGTGTCATGTTACATGGATGATGTATTCATGGGGTGGGGAGTCACAAAGCAGTAATGTAGAGGTGAAGTGATGGAGATGACTTCTCTGGTCCATCACTTCTCCAAATTCCATGTTATTCTATGGAGCCTATGCACAGAGATGTCCACAGTTGAAGGGACGTGGGCACATGACCAACATGTCATTACATGGAAGGTGCAGACGTGATGACATGGTAGAGTCATCTGATCTTCATCACCTCTTCATCAACACTTGGTGTTCCCCCCCCCCCTTTGTGTCATGCACATACTGAAATGGGTATGTACATGCGTCATGTGCATGCACCTGTGGATGTGGGGGTGTGTGTTCTCTGTTGACTCACCCAACAGCCATCCTCCTGTATGTGTACCGTTCTCAAAATCCCTGTGTACAGAGGAGTTGGTGAGGATGTGTGAGTCGTGACAACTCCCAGGGAATTTTGCACACACATTGGTAATCCTCATCCCAGCATCACACACCATCTGTACATTGATTAAGTGGTAACTCTTCCTGTTGACATAGAGATGTGGATGATGTGCAGGGGCTCTTAATCGGATGTGTGTGCAATCAATGGCCCCCATGACCCTGGGCATTCCTCCCCTGGCGTAGAAGGCCTGCTTCACCCGTGCCCACTCCATGTTTGTTGTAGGGAAGTGGACGTAGGCACTTGCCTTCCTCTTCAGTGCTGTCAACACCTGTGTCAGTGCCCTGGAGCAGGTGGACTGGGACATTCCAGACACATATCCCTCTGTGGATTGGAATGATCCACTTGCCATGAAGTGGATGGAACACATAAGCTTCTGCAGTCCTGTCAGGGCACGGTTTGCAGAGTAAACAGGGTCTATATCATCTTTGATCACCTGATACAGGTTTAGCAGGCTCTCGGATGTAAGCCTGTATCTGTCCCTGACTTCTTCCTCAGTCATTCCCAGCAGCGTTACCCTGGTGCGATATATCCGGGTCCTGGGCATTTGTCTGCCAGCCCTCTGCTGCTCCACAGGTCCCTGTGGCAGCTGGGGGGCATCCTGTCGTTGCAGCTGAGGTGCTGCTGGTAGGTGCTGTCCTCCAGGTGGGGATGGCTCTTCAGCTGGAGCATGAACAGCTGCAGGAGGTGACGGCTGTTGCACAGGGGTGCTTGGAGGGGGATGGGGAGCCCTAGCCCTCTCACGCCTACGCCTCCGCTGTCGCCTCAGGTAAAGGTATGTGTACATACTGTTGTTCTGTTCTCTTCTGTTGTGTTTTGTTTTTTTTTTCTCTCGCCATCTGAGAAGGGTGGGCTGTAACTTTTAAACAGCAGTAGGGTGTTGTCAATGAGCAGTCATGTGGTCATAATGGACTAATGATAAGGTGTGTGTGTGTTATCCAGGTAATTGTTTTCTGGTGTGTCTGTGGTTAGTGGTGTGATTATTTGTAATTGGTATGTAGCTGTCAGGTGTGTGTTTTGTCTCCATGTACTGCTAAGGTTACATTGGTGAGTTGATTTGATGTTGGAGTGACAGGTGTGCATGTGGTGTTGTGTGTTAACCTCTGTTGGTCCAAGGTGTTTTGGGATGTCTTATGTTGTGCTGCTTTGTGTTCCCCTTGTCCCTGTGGAGTTGCTCGATTGTTATTGTTTGTCTGTGACTTGTTTGTATGGTGTAGGCCAGTGGTTCACAAGGAGGGTGTCATGTGATGTTGGTGTGCCATGTGTACCAGCTCAGGGTGCGTCACTTTTCCCATGTTGTTATGTTCTGCATTGGTGTTTGATGATATTGATTTTACACATTTTTGGGTAGATGTGCATATGTGACATTTGAGGCACCATTTCTCCACATTGTCATTGACACAGTTGGACCTGATGTTGGGCATATGTTATTTTAATTTGGGTATTCCCTTGTGCCCTCAGGGGATGTCCTGGAATATCCAGATTGCATGTTAGGTGTGTTTTGGGTGGAGGGGTTGTGTAGCACTGTTGTGGGCCTTGTTGTTGTATTTGCTAGGCATTGCAGGGGTTAATATTGACTTCTGTATGCTTGGCTTCTGTCCTTGAATGACCTGCTTCTCTCTTTTATTTTCAGCGAAGGTGATTTTCTAGTCTGAGTTGTGTGTTTTCCTCCAAAAAAAATAGGCGTTAGATTTCTGGAGAGAAATGTTGCAATTTAACGCGCGTTAGCCCTAACTCCAACATTTGAATCGCTTTTGGCGTCGCTTGTACATTATCCTCTATGGGTGGAATCTTGCTGTTCTGGCGACGGGCGACGTGTGTTTCAGACCTGGCGTCGCTTGTTTCTTGTGGAACATTTGCATTGCTCAATTGACGTTAAAAACAGCGTCGCCAGTTTTTTCTGGCGACGCCAACATTTGGATCGAGCCCAAAGTCTCTAAAGACTGTGGCTTGGGAACATCTGCACTAACCTATATTATTAGCACCTGAAAGTAATATTAGCAACCATAAAAACAATAGAAAGTAAATAATGAGACTAAGTAAGAAAAATTCTAAATATTAAAACAACCAGTCTGAAAATGGACAGATATACAAAATCCTAAGTGCTAAATAGAATGGCGCAGATGAGGTCACCGTCTTAATAGAATACAATATTACAGATTAAAGGGATAGTAATGTTTCATAATAAAAGCAGCTCTAATTAATCATCATAGTATTTGGACTTCGGAGAGTGTTATTTCAATTCTGTCAGAGTTGTAGTTCAAGAGTAATTCAGTGACAAAGTGTCCCCTTCCCGTCCCTTTTACTGATATAACACTGCTCAGCCAGATCAGGTGCCCAGATAGATGGCAGAGAGGGACAATCTTCAATTAAGATAAGGGAAAAACCTGAAAAACTTGTCAAAGGGGCAGGGCTTTCATTGTTCTCATAGGAAGAAGATTGTCCTCTTCTGTTATCTGTCTGGTCTATGGACTGCATTCCACATCTGAGAAGAGATGGCTTACACTAGGTGAAAGGGGCAGGAGGGGAAACTTTGCTTGTGAATATCTCTCAAACCATAAAGGTTTGAGAGATAAGACTTATATCATTCATGTTTTTTTAATGCCTAAAAAATAAAATAAAAATAAAAGTAAGTATTACTATCCCTTTAAGACCATGCCAATTAAGAACATGATAAAAAAAAAAAAAAAAACACCTGATTGAACAATACATAGCTGTTTGTTTGTAAAAAGGCAATAAAAAATCAAACTATGGTAATTCTCTTGAATAATGGCATAAAAGACAATCAAGGACATAAAAAATGAGTAATTGTGATAAAATGAGATGAGGATGACATAAAGGCCACTCAAAGCACCCCCTAAATTGAAGAGATCTGCCACAACATTTGATTAATTACCCTAAAAGACATCAAATGGGTTAGATGAAGGCTGCAAGATAAATATCTATATAAAGGCCGTTAGGGGCTAACGTCCTTAGCTCATGTATCCAAAATGTTTCTTTTTGTCTCAATTTTAACAACTTATCACCTCCTATATATATAATATAGATAATATATCTAATATTTCTGTGATGTTCAGTGATCCTGGATTTAAGTTTCATCTTCATTCTGCTAACATATTGCCGTTTACAACTGCAAGTAATGAGATAGACTATGGGCCATATGTTCAAAGGGATAACAACAAAAAATTGTCGTATGAAAGACAAAAATAAGTAATTGAATGCATGAACGACATATTTTCTATAGAGTATACGACAAAAAATAGTAATGTCTGTTGTGTACGACACAACTCCAGAACTGACGGGCAAAGGGGCGTGGCTAAACTATTCTCCAGTGTCGTATAGAGGAAAAGAAAATTTGTCGTGACTAACGACAAAAAAATGTCTTTCAAAAGACAAAATTTGTACGTTAAGAAAAAGTGGAGGGAATGTGTTCTGAATGTGAGAATTTTTGTCGTTAGTTAAGACATTTTTAAAGACATTTTTGTTGTTAAGACATTTTTTAAGACATTTTTGTCTTTAGTTAAGACATTTTTTTGTCGTTCCATACGACAATTTCAGTCAGGATAAACGACATATTTCCAATCACGACCGACACTCTGAAAATATTAATGATCCCAACAACACTGTACTTGAAAAGTTGTTACAAACGACAAAAGCTATTTCGCTACTTCTTTGAACATATGGCCCTATGTACGTACTCTCACAATTTACACTATATTTTTTATCAGTTTTAGTATTTACAAAACAATCTTTTTCATCAATAGGTAAAAGGAAACTCGGTGCAGCTCATTTTACCACATTTATGGTTTCCTAATGGTTGTGTTAACCAGTTCTTCCCTGGATTGGACCTTCCTCTATTAGCAATATCTCTAGGACCCAACATTTTTTTGATATTCTTATTTTCTCTAAAAACCACCCTTGGTCTAGGTCCTATTATTTCTCTCAAATTAGGGTCTTGCAACATAATTACCCAGTGTCTGTCTGTGGCAGATTTGTTATTAGTAGTAACAATCACCAGGGGACTTTCTGCAGCCCTATTATTCTTTTTAGGTTTGTACTTTAAAGGGATAGTAATACTTAAAATGTAAAAAAATATATGTTGTAGGGTTTATCCCCCTGAGTAAAACAAGGGTACTCCCACTGCTGAGAGATATTTTGTTAAAAAATTATAACAGCTCAAACTTGAATTTGTTAGGTGCAATATCACAGTGGCCTGACAATTTACAGTGGCGTTGTTGCTACACCATCCTATGGACTGCTCTGGTTTGTAGACCATAAATCTCTTAGGATGGTGGTGCAACAGCGCCACTGTAAATTTTCAGGCCACTGTTTGAGCTGTTATACTTTTTGAATAAAATATCTTTCAGCAGTGGGATTACCCTTGTTTTACTTGGGGGGATAAACCCTACAAAATATATTTTTTTTACATCTTAAGTATTACTATCCCTTTAAAAGGGAACTCCTATCAATACTTTTGGCTTTCTTGTAGGCCTCTTCAACATTATGTGTATTATAACCTTTTTCTAAAAACTTTTGTTTAAGCACCTCAGCTTCCCTATCAAAATCTCTATCATCAAACTAGTTCCTTTTAGTCCTTTGGCACTGACTGAAAAGGATATTATTTATCCAACTTTTGAGGTGGCCATGGTATGCATGGAGGTACCCGTTGGATCCACCTCCTTTCTGTAGTTCCTTGTTGTGACTCTAGTCCCATCTAAGGATAAAATTAAATCTAAATATTCTATTTAATTCTTGCTACATTTACTGGTAAATATTAATCACATACAGAAGATGGCATTTAATGTACATTTGTAACAAAAAACTCACAAGAGTGATACAAGGGTGATTCCTTTTAATGGCTAACTGAGGACATAGAAAGTGCAATCTTTCAGGACACTAAGGTCCCTTCTTCAGGCTGGGCTTAACAAATAAAATTGGAATAGCACTGCATGAATGCTGCAAAATTGTGAGGCACCATGCAAAAGCTCAATTCATTCTGAAAAAAATATATTGATTTTCACATTCTAAATTAAAAACACATTTATATATTCATTTTGATAAAATTGCCTTTAAAGGGATAGTATTACTTCAAAATTACTATCCCTCATATTGTAGCCCTTAATAAACTGAGTTAAATGACACCAGCGGCATCTCTCAAACCTTTATGGTATAAGAGATAGCCGCTTTCAAAGTTTCCTCTCCCCTGTTGTCAGCGTTCTGCTGCCAGCAGGAGAATCCGGTCTCTGAATCAAGGGGAGGCTCTTCAGCAGAGCCGATATCTCGTTATGGAAGGAAAAATGATTAATTGAAACAGTCTTCTACGTGTGCTTGGTTACCAAGCACACATATAAGACTGTTTCAATTAGTCATTTTTCCTTCCATAACGAGATATCGGCTCTGTTTAAGAGCCTCCGCCTGTCCCGGGACCGGATTCCCCTGCTGGCAGCAGAACGCTGATAGCAGGGGAGAGGAAACTTTTAAAGCGGCTATCTCTTAAACCATAAAAGTTTGAGAGATGCCGCTGGTGTCATTTAACTCAGTTTATTAAGGGCTACAATATGAGGTATAGTAATTTTGAAGTAATACTATCCCTTTAAGAAAACAAACTGAATGAATGTATAGTTAAAAACAACGAACATATCTCACAAATAAAAAAAATAAATAAAATAAAATATGCAGTATCCTTTTGGCCAGACTGACTTGCTTTGCAATAGAAGTTGTCAACAGTGTGATAGTGGGTAGGAACTCAAAAGGACTATATGATGAAATAGTTTATTGTAAAAAAAGGGTTATCTTAACCCCTTGAGTGCCAGAGAGGTACACAATGCATCGCAGACCAATACGTTGCGTACCTCTCTGGCTTGCCTAGCCTTGGTATACCTTTAATATTGCAAAGATTATATTTAGTTTGCGGTGGTGGGTGGGATGGGTGTATAAGAAGGGACTGGTGGTTTTACAGTCCTTTTGGGTTCCTACCCATTCTCCCACTGTGGACTACTTCTGTTGCAAAGCGAGTCAATCTGGCCAAGAGGATACTGGATATTTTTGTTTTATTTTATTTGCAAGTTATGTGTTCTTTATAACTATATTCGTTCAACATTTTCCATAAAGGCCATTTTATCAAGAGGAATATTTAAATATAAGTGTTTTTAATTTACAATGTTTTTGCAAAAATGTAGTATATATTGTTTAGGACTCGCTTGAAATGGGGGGGGGGGGGGGTAAGCAAGCTTAAACATAATTTGTCCAAACTATGCAACAAAACACTCATTATTAAAAAAAAAAAAAAAAAAAAGTAAATTGACACATCGGTATAATATATGCTTTACACGGGATCACATTTGATGGATCTATATAGAGCAGCACTAGATATTTCTTGTCTTCGTACTTCTGTTCTAGGTTTGTTTATAAGACCAGAAAGCAGGTGATGGCAGGACATTCTTCAGTGAAATCTGAAGCAGTGTTGCAGGCACTTGTGCTCAACCATTGCCGAGCAGGTATATTCCTATTTTAACGCCTGGGAGAGTAACAGCCTTTGCATCCCAGTAAGCTTCAGTCAGGCTGTTCTGCTTGGTATTCCCCAACCAATTTCTTTTAACCTCACCTTCCATATTTCAAATAATTTATTTTATGTTACAGCATACTTTTTTTGGTTTGTTTCATTTTGGCATAAAATTTTACATTTTCTTATGACTTTGCCAGCCAATAGTGCTATTTGATGTCATAATATACTGTGTATAAAATCTACAGAAGGGCATAAATTGAAGGAGATTCAATGAAAAGCAACCAAAATGGTGAAGTGTCTTCATGTTACCAAGTCCCAGGATAGGCTCAAAAAACATGTACATCTTGGAAGAAAGGAAGGAGAAGGTTGATATGATAGAAATCTTACATTCTTTAAGGGATTTCATATAGTTCAGGAGGGAAGTATTTTTCAGAAAAATAGGAATAGTAGAACAAGAGGTCATGATCTAAGTTTAGAGGGTAGACAATTCAAAAGTAATGTGTGTAAGTACTAAAGTAACTTATGAATAGGGTGATAGGCTCATGGAACAGTGACCTAGCAGAGGTAATGGGGTCAAATACGATTAGGGTATTCAAAATTGTCTGTGATAGACAAGTCTATTCTGAGATGAACGTAAGACTATGCGTTTTATTAGATAAGGGAATGGGCAGGCTGGATGGACCAGATGCTTCTCTTCGGCTGTCAAAATCCATGTTTCTGTAACTACATGAAAATCCTCTAGACCCAAGGACCTTTGACACCAGAGCAGTTGAGGACTATACCTCCTATCATAGCATGGGCTGGGTGTAGGTCATGGGAGTTGCAGTATCTAAAAATTTACACAGACTTAGGTATAAAGATGTATACTGAAGTTTCAACAAATATTAATGTGAGTTGTATGTCTGTGGAGCAATGTGACACAGTCATATACACATCACACAGTCTGATCTCCTAAAAGAGGGACAAAAGACTAGGAAAGTGGGACAGATGATTTTGGGTCTCAGAGGGACTGTCCATCCTAAAGAGGGACTCTTGGGTATCATGCTTTCAGAGCTCTTGAAGTACAATTTTGGAATCTAACCCCTTGAATACTAGATGTTTCCCGACTCATTGCAAAGCAATGCATTTGAGTGGTTAAGAGCCTCATTTAACTCAATAGGAATTGTAGAAATGTTTACTTGTACCTATGGTACAGTTGCTTTGTTTCAGAACTCCTCTTTATAGCTCCCAGAACTGTACATTTCCCCTGCATTCACGGTATGGATCTGTGCAGATGTACATTGTCATGATGGGACTGCGGACTAGCACTGTATCACTGTTACATTCCTCTTCTCTCACCTTTATACAGAAGAGAATTCATCGACGCTTGTCTCTCTGGAGGAGTACACTGAGAACTTAAAAAGCATGATCCAGTACCTGAAGAGTATAGATATCACACAAGATCGCATTATTCTCATCACTCCTCCACCTATTCATGAGCCAACCTGGGGAAAAGAGTGTCAGAATAAAGGTAATGTGTGTCAGGACGTGTAAGAGAAAACACAAATATATAGTAAATTGTGGTGTAGTTCTGGGGCAATCTATCTGCACCATAGGAGGCAAATTTTAGTTCAGTTAGTTTAAATTTTTTTTTTTTTTAAATAAAACTTTTTGAGTTATAGTTTTGAAGACAAAGAATACAAAACAATCCGACAAATACTTCCATAACTGGACACTCATTAGCTAGCAACAGTGAATCTTTGCCCTCTAAGTGCCCTCCCCCACTGAACCAGTAGCAGTTCAGTATAGCAGAACAACAGTATAAAGCTGCAGCCGCAGAGAATACTGCAAAACCATGCAAAGTGATACAAAGAGTTGATGTAGGGTACACTGTTGAGAAGACTTATACCAGGGCTTAAAATATGAAGTCCTTTGCTACTAGCAGGGCCGGATTTACATCTCAGGAGCCTGTAGGCACAGAAATCTGAAGTGCCCCCCCCCCCCAATTGGCCATCTCCACAATGCTCCAAATCTCCACATTACCCCCCATATCAATATTGCCCTCACATTGCCCCCATCAGCTCCAACTGTCTTGTCCCATCAGCTCCAACTTTCCCCCATCAGCTCCAAGCTCCAACTTGCCCCATCAGCTCCAGCTGTCTTGCCCCTATCAGCTCCAGCTGTCTTGCCCCCATCAGCTCCAACTGTCTTGCCCCCATCAGCTCCAACTGTCTTGCCTCCATCAGCTCCAACTGTCTTGCCCCATCAGCTCCAACTTGCACCCATCAGCTCCAACTGTCTTGCCCCCATCAGCTCCAAGCTCCACATTGCCCCTATCAGCTCCAACTTGCCCTCACATTGCCATCAGCTCCACATTGCCCCACCCCCCGTATTTGCTTCCTACCTCCCTGGTGGTCCAGTGGCAGGAGATGTCTGTGCTGCCTTCTGCACAGACCTGCAGCTTCTGCAGCCTCTGTGGGGTGCGCCTGTTGGCAGGTGCCTACTCTGCCTTATGGTAAATCTGGCCCTGGCTACTAGCCAGACCTGAAAAGTTACTCGCCACTGCAAGCCATAGCATACCCACTAGGGCTGAATTTTTACTCACTAGAGCTAAATTTTCACTCGCCATTAGTTAGTGGCAAGTGGAAATTTTGAGCCCTGCTTATACAACAGTAAGACATGAAAGAAAATACCAGGCCTCTAGAACCCCAGTGAGCCAGGGTGGGACTGCAAACTCGAGTTCCAGCCCATGTTCCCCCTTCGTGGGGGACAAAAGAGAAGCCCCGTGCTCCCCCTGCCCACCACCGAGGAGGAAGCCCACTAGTACACTATTACCAGGAACTAAACGAAATGAACCTACAAGCTTAACTCAGTGTGTGAGGATGCACTTGAGTGTAGTCAATAGGACCAAGTCTACTAGTTTTATAGTATGTTTATCCATGGAGGGCATGGCAGGATAGATTCCAAGTATGAAGAGAGGTTCTTCAAGGAACAACTGTGCTCCACACATGGTGTCAGCATTGCGAGACATTTTCATCCAGAAGGCATCTATCAAAGGACATTTCCACATAAGATGCATGAGTTTGGCCTGAGGGGTTTTGCATTTGGGACAATAATATGAAGATGCCAACCCTATCCTTTGGGTCATGGCAGGTGAAACATATGCCCAGTGGAGGAGTTGGTATTGGAGTTTTTTAAAATATGATGCTGAGGTGCATCTCAACCATCTGTTAAAACTTTCCATAAGCTCATCTGTGGAAACTTGTGGGTACCCAGCAGTTCATGAGCCCAGCCCTCCCAACTCCCTGGCATAGTCAAGTTTGGGTAAAAGAAGTCAAAAACTCATCTTGACTCGCACACTTTCAGCTGGTTTAGGATTTTCATTGTGTATGATTTGACTTGTAAGTAAATGAACATAGGATTTGGTGGTAGGTTATATTTTTCTGACTGTGCTGGGAAGGTGTACACAAGTGAGGTAACTGGGTCAGCCAGCTACCCCATTGTCTCTCTCCTCCCACAATGTAAATCTGCAATCTGCCTGCCCCTCCTGGAAGTCTAGGTTCCTAAGCAGAGACAGGAACTAAAAAAAAAGTATATATTATGCCAAAGAGTGCCTCATCTGTTGCCAGGCCCTAGCTATGCTGAATAGAATTGGGTTATTCAGGCACTGCGTAGGTAACTGTGTGAGGGGTTAGCATGCAGTAGGTAACGTAAATCAATCTGCCGTATAAATTGTTGGTCCTTTTCCCAGTAAGTGTAAACACTAGTGTTGCTGATCCAGTCCTTGGTAATCCACATCAGACTTGCCATATTATAGAGTCTAAGGTCTGGGAGGCCAAAACCCCATTCTATTTGGGTTGCTGCAGTTTCTTTAAATGAATCTAAGGCCTTTTATGATTCCATATGAATCTCTGTGTAACAGGTTCATATCTTTCTATCCATATAAAGTCTCAGGGGCCAGTTATGATCTACTTAAAGTAAAAGTTCAAATACCCCTGATTTTGTATATGTAGAATGGTCTCACAATTCCTTAGAATATAGTGAGTACAATATACTTAAACAGGTATTCATATACTATACATTATACAGAAATATAAGTATTACTAGTGAGTATCATTTGTAAATCCAGTATAAACAGCAGTGCATAAATAAAACCGGATTGCAATAATAAATGTATTATATATCATTAGTCTTGCAGAGAAATAACCTCTCTCTATTCTGTGTCTTATCACTTGTAATATATGTTTTGCCACTCCTTTTTCTCTACCCTTCTCTCACTTTGCTCTTTTGTCCAATATGAAATACAGGTACCGCTACCTCCAAGACAAGGTCTTGGAGGTGGATCCTTCCCTTCTCCTTATCAGGCTACCCTAGCCCTGCCTATCCAGTTTTGATTTGTTCAGTAGAGTGAAGAGACTCGGAACATTTCTTGTTAGTTTTTAGCTTATTTTTTATTTTATGCTTAGATATGGGGATGTCACAATTCCCTCATTAGGTGGCTTACCATTCCTGGTTTCCCCTGGAGGATTGTCCAGTATACAGGTGCTGTTGTGGACCCTCGCAGCCCTGTGGAGAGAATCTTGCAGTCAAAGTTTCTCTTTCCCAACTGGGTTTCTCTGATGCTCTGGTTCTTCATAATGGTAACCTGAAGACAGATGTTGAAGATGGGTGAGTAACCCTTTGAGTGCCATGGTCCACTTGTTCCATTTGGTCCCCTTCCTACAAGTGTTATCTTGGAGTCTAGAACTCCCTTACGTTGGGTAAATTATTCTGGTTTGTCCCAGGGGATCTTCCCTGCTGGCTTCACTGGGTTTGGGGATTTTTCCTGGCTTTTCCCTTTAGCGTGAAGCATTTTTATTGCCCCTCACATGTCCCATTGGGTCCTTGGGTGTTTTGGTAACTTTTTAGAAATGTAGAATTTTGGTGTGTGGTTCCTTTAAGGCTCGCTTTCCCCCGTGGTCTCATTTGCTCCATTGAATTCTATGAGACAAACTGCTTTGGGACATATCTCTGCAACCGTTTGTCCTACAGAGTTGAGAGAGGGCTCATTTTTCTTGTCTCCTCATGCCCTAGCATCCAGTTCACATCCCAAGTGGCTTAGGGGGCCCGGGAGTACAATTTCAGGCATTGCTAGGATACAGCAACTGGGAAAGACTACAACTCCCAGAATGCTTGTTTCCTGGCTTGGCTGATGATTTTACATATGCCATTTTACTCCTTCTTGCTTATCCTAGGCAGAGGTTGCCTCTCCTAGCTCTCTTTCTCAGATTAACAATTTTCCTGCCAGATAAGTACCTTTTTGGGCTTTTATAAGGTGAATTATTATTCTGGGATACAGTATTTGGTGTTTTATACTATTTTAAACACTACTTCTGTTAGGATGTTCCATGTGCCAAACGGGGCTCCCTAAAGAGTATTCAGGACCTCTAAGCCCCTCGTGTGCTGTGGCCCCCAATACAACATTGGGGTCCTCCAGCCTTAACAAGAGCCATTCTGGCTGAAAGACTTAAAGACTACTATGGCACAGTTCCCAATATCCCTCCAGGGGCTTCTCCATTCACCTTCAGGTTTTTTTGCCCCTAAGGCCCCAGGTATACCTATTTTCACAGAATCTGAAAAGGAGTGCTTTGGAGGTGACGAAGGAAGGGGAGTATGAAGGAGATTCTACCTATACCTTTGTGACCTCTTTAAGGCTGACCCTTCTCACTCTGCAGAGGGACTCATTAAGTCTGTCTTGATGACCCTTCAAGTCACTGACACCCCTGATGAGGGTCCATCTTCATCTGATATATTTCAGAGACATAAAAAGTCTTCAACAGTCTTTCAACCCAATGCCACTCTGGGCCAAGTTATTTTGCCCAGTAGGTGCTGCCATTGGTGCTGTATCAAGGCCTATTATGGCCTCTACCTGGGTAACCAGAACTATTGCTATCTGGGGTGAACAACTTACTGAGGCTGTCAGATACGGCACCCCTAAGGAGGATCTTTAAGCCCCCTTAGCCAACATTTCTGAGGCACAGACATATGTCACTGATGCTTTTTTTTATGCTGTCAAGCTTTCTGCCAAGGCCTCTGCCTTTTCTGTTATGGCACAATGCTCCTTGTCGCTCATGATTTGGTCTGCACACCTCTCATCTAAGGGGTTACTGGTTTCTCTCCCCTTACAGGGCAAGTCTCTTTTTGGTCCTGAGCTAAAGAGATCATCAGTAATGCTACTGGGGGCAAGAGCACCCTGGTACCTCCAAAGGCCCTAATTTGGCTAGGAAACCATGTATTTTTCATCCCACCAAAGAGAGCCGCAAAGGCAAAATCCGAGAGTGTATCAGGCCTTCACCCCATGCCCCTCCACCAAGCCCAGGCAGCAGTGGCACTCCAAATGAGCCACTGCCAAATTGAATTCTGGCAAGTCTGCCTCAGCATGACTTGCAGAATTCTGGTCTGTGGATGCCTGTGGGTGGGCATCTGTGCTATTTTTACAGTGCATGGTTAAAGCCCATTGCAGACCAGTGGGTTTTGCAGGTGGTTTCAGAAGGGTACCCTTCAGGTTCTTCCAGTCCAGGGTTCCAGTGGTTCAATCTCTTCTGGACAAAGGAGTTCTTGTTCCATTTCCAGTTCCACACCAGGAGAGAGGTTCAGGTTTTTATTTACACCTGTTTGTGGTGTCCAATAAGGATGGCGGAAGTTGTCCTAATCTGGACCTCAATTCATTTGTGGAAAATGCTCCGTCCTTGTGCTCCGTCATCACATCTTCGCATCTCTGAATTTGCAGACCGGTTACTTACACATCCCTGTTGACCTGGACAGTCAGAAGTACCTCCGTTTTGCCTGCAAATCAAAGCACTACCAGTTCACCACTCTGCCCTTTGGGCTTACCTCCTCTCCTCTGTGTTTGCCAGAGTTCTGGGGGTCCTGACTGCCTTCATTCACACTCAATGGATTAAGTTGACTCCTTACATGGACAACCTTCTCCTAAAGGCTCCATCAAGGGAAATCCTGGACCAGCATGTCCATAACTGTGCTCATATACTGCTCCACTATGAGTGGATTCCGAACATGTCAAAGTCTTCTCTGGTTCCTTCTCAGGAATTGATCTTCCTTAGACTCAGGTTTTATACCTATCAGGTGAAGGTCTTTCTGACAGAGGACTCCATTCATCAACTTATGCATCTGGTGTCCCAAGCTCTGAAGTGGACCTCAGCTCCAATCTGGATGTTCTTGACACTTGCTGGTCGCATGGTGTCCACCATGGAGGTGGTACCTTACTCCATGGCCCACACCAGGGAGCTCCAGAGACTCCTCAATTGCTCTTGGAACAGGATCCAGATCTCCTGGATCTGCGAGTCTCCCTTACTCTGGAAGTCCGACAAGATCTCCAATGGTGGTTGAACAGGAGCAACCTGGAGCAGGGAAAACTATTCCAGAGTGGATCTTTATCACGACAGATGCCAGTCTGAGGGGATGGAGGGTGGTTCAGAGTCACTTGGCGATCCAGGGAAGATGGAACTTGGAGGAATCCCTTCAGTACAGCACTTTTGTACTGGTCCCTTCAGCTGAGGGGTCATCCAGTACGCGTCCAGTCAGACAATGCCACAACCGTGGTGTACAACAAGGAAGGAGGCACTCAAAATGCTCCTGCTTGGTCAGAGGTCATGTCTTTCTTGGCTTGGGCTATCTCCTTCATGCACATTCCAGGGGTAGACAACATCCTGGCAGACTTCCTCAGTCCCCAAACGGTGGACCCCGGAGAGTGGGTGCTCCATCCAGATGTTTTTGACCTGTTGTAGCAGCGGTGGGGTCTTCTTCAAATAGCTCTGATGGTCAAAAGGAACAACAGATAGGTTCCAACTTTTTGTTCTTGTTGGGGGATCCTCTGGGCTTTGCCACACTCGCCTTGTCGATTCCGTGGCAATTTCATCTGCTTACATCTTTCCTCCAATTCCTCTCATCCCCAGAGTGCTTCAGTAGATTTGGATGGATGGTCCGGCGGTCATAATGATTGTCCACTATTGGACCAGGGCATGGTTCCTTGAGCTGGTTTGTCTCACCATTTGGGATCTGTTTCCACTGCCACTGAGACTCCTGCTTCAGGGGTACTTCTGGAAGGAAATGTGGAGCAGTTGGCTTTGACGGCATGGCTGTTGAAGCCTCCATTCTGAAGAGAAAAGGTTTCTCCCCTGAGTTTATCTCCACTATGATCCAGTCTAGGAAGCCTGTCCCCTTTATGGCCTACCACAGGGTTTGGTAGTACATTTTTCATTCTTGGTGTGTAGACAGGGATCTGTTTTCACAGGAGTTTGACCTTCCGGTGGTCTTGCCCTTTTTGCAGGATGGAGTGAATAAAGGTCTGAGTTCCTTGAAGGTTCAGATATCTGCTGTCTCTGTGTTTTTCCAGAGGCACATTGCTATCATGCCAGATGTTAAGGTAACCTTTCAAGGGGTTGCTCGTGCTTTCTCTGCCTACAAGGCTTCCCCCCCCCCCCGTGGGACCTCAATTTGGTTTTGGGAGTTTTGCAGCAGCCTCCCTTTGAGTCCCTTTCTACCATTCCTTTACTTCTTTTGATGTGGAACATGGCTTTTCTTCTGGCTGTGGTCTCTGTGTGCAGAGTTGCTGAATTGCAGGCTTTGCCTTGCAAACCCCTTTCCTAGTGTTTCACAAGGACAAGGCTGTTCTTCAAACCTCTCAGGTTCTTCCTATGGTGGTCTCTGAGTTCCAATTCAATCAGGAGATTGTTGTGCCTTCATTTTGTCCTGACCCTACATCTGACAAGCTGAGGGATCTCCGCTTGTTGGATGTGATGTGCTGTCTTAAGATTTATGCGTACCGAACTGAGTCTTTACTTAAGACTGATGCCTTGTTTGTCATCCCTGAGGGTCAAGGCTGCATCCAAGCTCAATATTGTGTCCTGGATTAAGTCTATTATTCTCAAGGCTTCCAAACTCAGGAAGAGACCTGTGTCCTTTCATGTTACAGCATACTCCACCAGGTCTGTTGGGGCCTCCTGGGCCTACAATAATCAAACCACTGCTGAACAGCTGTCTGTGCAAGGCTGCAACTTGGTCCTCTATGCGCACCTTTGCCAAACACTACCGTGTTGATGTTCTGGCTTTGGCCAAAAGCCAGTTTTGGCAGAAAGGTCCTTCAGGCGGTTCGGCCTTACTGTGCCTTTCTGTTCTTTAACTGTTTGAGCCCAGTTGGCTTTTGTTCTTGTGTTTTGTGCTATTATTGTTGTGTTTTTTTTTTTTTTTATTTTAGTATCCGTTGACACTTTGTTATGTTTTGGCTGTTCATAACCCTGGGGAACTCCGGTATCATGGAGACCAGCGCTAGGTCATTTCTTTTACTTCCCACCACTGGGAGCCTACTGTTGGTATATCCCATGGTACCTGTTTTTCATATTGAACAAAAAAGAAAATAGGATTTTAATCCTTGTTAAATCCTTTTCTCTTAATACATATGAAATACAGGTCTCCCACTGAGAGAACGGGGAACTTGCTTGGTCTCACTTGGCTGGGAGTGGGAGTCTTTGTTGGGCCTTCTTTCTCACAGGAGCTTACCCTCTCTTCTTCTCTTGCTCTCCTATGCAGTGAGTTACTCTCATATCAAAACTGGATAGGTGGGGCTAGGGTGGCCTGATAAGGAGAAGGGAAGGCTCCACCAACAAGACCTTGTCTTTTGAAATGTTCCAGCCCTACTAAGAAAGGAAGTCTCCTCCCATGGTACCTGTATTTCATATGGACTAAGAGAAAATGATTTAACAAGGTAAGACTAAAATCCTCTTTTCTGGTATAAAAAGATGATCTGTTCTGGTATTTGATCTAAAATCAGTTACTCTTGTTCAAAATGAACAGGCCATTGTGCAGCTGCTCGTCCTCAGAAGCCTCTCACATTTTATATGCTTATTATTTTCAAGACTAAATGGTGATTTTAACCCTTTGGACGTTAGTCTCCAAAGCACTTTGAAGATACTTCTCTAGAATCCTAGTAGTAAACATTATTATTTTTCTGAGTAAAACAAATGTACTCCAACTTCAGGGAGATGTACCACTCAAAAGTTATTACAGCTTAAGCGTTCTATTCTGATTACTAGAGTGATGCCTTCCTATCCTTTCCTATGGAGAGCCTAAGTCCATGAATCAAATTCTCCCATTATAAAAAATGTTGTTTGGACATTAGTTGGTACTTTTGCTTAGCATGAATGAATGAACAAATTAATTAACAAGTAAATAATGTTTGCTATAGTAATGTTTGAATGACAAAAAAAAAATCGCCTGATAGTGGGAATACCCTTGATTTATTTGGTAGAAAATTCCATAGCTCATCTTGTATCAAAAGAAAAAAAGAAGTTTACTAAGACCAGAGTGTGTGTGTGTGTGTTTGTGGGGAGGGGGGGGTTTGACCATTGCATTGCTGGCACTCAGTGGGTTAAAATGGCATGCACTCTATTCTTATAGTTTATGTTCTGACACTAATCTCCATGTTTACTATCATTATTAAGGCTTGAAGCTGAATCGTCTGAACTCTATAGCAGGTCTGTATGCCAAGGCCTGTGTGCAGGTGGCCAGGGAGTGTGGTACGGAGGTTGTGGATCTGTGGACTCTAATGCAGGGAGGGGTTCAGGTAAGTGCACTGTATGACCAGATGGCAAATGTTTATAGTCCTACACAGAAATCTAAGGAGAATCAATTCTGGGGCCAACCAGCTACTTTATAGGGGACAGACACACATTTCTATTGATTGAAAACTGGCTTTTAATGCTTGCAGTTCTAGAGAGGTATGTAGTTCCCATGTGTTACAAGCCCTCTTTAATCCAATGGGATTTTTTTTTTTTCTTTCCCCTTCATCATAACTGGTTTACTCTAAATCTATAGATTTCTACATAATAACCTTATTATTTTATTGTTCCATCCAGGAGTTTTCAGTATATCTCTCAGATGGACTTCATTTATCTGTGGAAGGTAACCAGTTCTTGGAATCCCATCTGTGGCCAATCCTGGAGAAGAAGCTGGAGGCTCTGCCCTTTATCTTGCCTTATAGGAACGACCTAAACCATAAGAATCTAGCGGCCTACCTTTCCAATAACTGTGACCAGTAAAGCATGAATTTCTCCTTGGTTACAAAATTGGGTGAAGATTAATATTGGGAAAATGAGTTTAGGCTAAGTTATGAATCTTCAAGATATCTAAATTGTTCGCAATGCAATGTTTGCTGTTTTTTTTAAACGTAAGGGTGATAAACAAACATGAGTCTATTTAATTTATATAGCACCACAAGTGTACGCAGCGCTTTACAATTTCAGGGTTTAAACAATACAGGGTTACAGGTGCTTTGTAGAGTGAAACATTGGGTGCGAGGTACCTGCACGAAAGCTTACAATCTAAAGTGGTAATGGAAGACATACAGAGTACATTAGGGTCAAGTGCTGAATACAGTGCTAGTTATCATGATAATAGAGGACATCAGTAATGTAAATAATTTATAAGAGCGTTCATTGTACAACATCAGTGCCTTCTAGCATGTTGAGATTTTATCCATGAGGTGCATTTTCAAGTGAGATTTGAAGGTTATCAGAGAGGTGCAGTGGCTCAGGTTGGATGGTAGAGCATTCCATAGATACGGAGCAATAAGAGAAAAAGGTTTGATACGTGACAGAGCTATAGAGACAAAAGGAGCTGAGAGAAGCCAGTCATTGGCTGAATGTAAGTGGTGGGATGGGGTATAAAGGGAGATCATAGTGGAAATGTAAGAGAGTAGAGGAGAGAAGTGTCTTGACAGAGAGAAGTAAGATTTTGAAGATAGCCGGAGTTTGATAGGAAGCCATTGGAGAGTTTTGGGGAGGAGTGGGGCAGGGACAAACCTAGGTGACAGAAGAGTAATTCGTGCTGCAGCATTCTGTATAGATTGAAGTGGTTGGAGATGGGAAGCAGGAATGCCAGACAGAAGAATGTTGCAATAGTCCATGTGGGAGAGGATGATTGCATGTCTAAGAATTTTAGCTGTGGAGGAACAGAGGAAGGGACGGATTTTTGCAATGTTACGCAAAAGAAAGCGACAGGATTTAGTAATGGCATTAATATGAGAGGAAAATGAGAGAGAGTTGTCAATTATCACCCCTAGACACCGTGCTTCTGATACTGGATTTATGGTAGTGCCATTTACAGTCACCTGGAAGGTCGCTACAGGGCCAGGTCTAGGTGGGATGAGGAGCAGCTCAGTTTTGGACATATTGAGTTTGAGGTGCCTATGAGCCATGCAGTCTGAGATAGCAGAAAGGCAATCTGTGACTTTAGCCTGGATAGCAGAAGTGAGTTGAGGTACAGATAAGTAAGTCTGGGTGTCATCTGCATAGAGGTGATATCTGAGACCAAATGAGTTAAGATCACCAAGTGTTATTGTGTAAAGATAAAACAGAAGCAGTCCTAGAAAAGAACCTTGAGGAACCCCAACAGAGAGTTGGATGGGGGAGGATGAAGAGGTGGCAGAGGAGACACTGAAGGATCTGTTAGATAGATAAGAGGAGAGCCAGTCTAGTGCTGTGTTGCGGATTCCTAAAGAGTGAAGAATGCAGAGGAGGAGTGCATGATCAACAGTATCAAAAGCTGCTGAGAGATCAAGCAGGATAAGAATTGAATAGTGACCTTGAGATCTGGCAAAGTGAAGATAATTGACGACTCTTGTAAGAGCAGTTTCAGTGGAGTGAGCAGTACGAAATCCAGATTGTAAAGGGTCGAGCAGGTTGTATGCATTCAGGAAGTCAAGCAGGCGTGAGTAGGCCAAGCATTCCAAGAATTTAGAGGCAAAAGGCAGAAGAGAAACTGGTCGATAGCTGGAGGGTGTGTTACTGTCAGAAGAGTTGTTCTTAATGATAGGTTTTACTAAGGTATGTTTGTCAGTCATCAGGAAAGGTAGCGGTGGCAAAGGAGGAGTTAAAGATTTGTAACAGGGAACGAGGGAGGCTAGGAGGAGATATACAAGGCGGTATATTATCCCGGATGGAGTCCACCTTGGCTTTGAAGTAGTCAGCAAAGTCTTGTGGCTGTATGGAGTTAGCGGGGGAAGCAGATGGAGGGCGAAAGAGGGAGTCAAAGGAAGAGAAAAGTCGTCGGGGGTTGGATTTATGAGTGTTGATTAGTTGTGAGAAGTAATGTTTTTTTGCGAGGGACAGAGCAGAGTTAAAGCAGGAAAGGAGGAACCTGTAGTGGAGAAAGTCTGCCAGAGAGCCAAACTTTCTCCACAGTCGTTCAGCTGAACGGGTACAGGAGAGGAGGAAGCTGGTGTCTTTATTAACCATGGCCGCGGGTTAGTTCTGCGAGCCGATCGGAGAGACAGAGGCGCATGCAGGTTCAAAGAGAGGATAGGACTGAGTTGTATGTTTTGACAAGGCTGTTATTGTCAGGATTAATGGGAATAGATGAAAGTTCAGTGGCCAGGGAGGACTGGAGAGCCGTGAGATTAAGGGATTTGAGGTTACGCGTGAAGCGGGGAGAGGAAGCAGGGATTGCGGAAGGTGTATAAGTAGTGCTGAAAGTTAGAAGATGGTTATCTGATAGTGGAAGAGGAGAGATACTAAAATCCGAGAGTGCACAGCTTCTAGTAAACACAAGGTCTAGGAAGTGACAGTCCTTGTGAGTACTAGCATTTGTCCACTGGGTTAGTCCAAATGCAGATGTTAAAAAGAGAAAACGGGATGCCCAGGAGATGGAGGGATCATCCACATGACAGTTGAAGTCCCCCAGAAGAAGTGAAGGTGTGTCTGATGAGAGAAAGAAGGAAAGCCATGATTCAAAGTCGGAAAGGAAGTCTGAAGGTGTAGTGGTAGGTGGGCGATAGATGACTGCAACTTGTAGAGAGACTGGAGCAAAGATACGAACAGGATGCAGTTCAAAAGAGGAGAAGCGGAGTGAGGAGGGGGGGAGAAATTGGTTTGTAATGACAATGTTCGGAGAGCAGCAAACCCACACCTCCCCCACGTCCAGCTGAGCGTGGAGTGTGAGAGAAGGAGAGACCAACATAGGAGATAGCTACCTCTAAAGCAGTGTCAGACTGAGAGAGCCAAGTTTCAGTAATAGCAAGTAAACTGAGGGAGTGAGAGAAAAAGAGATCATGTACAGTGTTATATTTGTTAGTAATGGAGCGAGCATTCCATAAAACACACGAAAAGGGAAGAAATTGAGGTTGAAGGCAGGGAATGGTGATTAGATTTGAATTGTCCCTATGCTGACTGGAGGTAGAGTGTTCGTGAATGGAGATGGGGCCAGGGTTTGGAGAGATAACTCCAGCTGCCATTAAAAGAAGAAGAGAGAGAGACAGGAGATAAGAGAGTGATTTGTGTGTATTTGGATTGTGTGGTGTGGAGGAGTGTTGGAGCAGAGAAGAGTAAGGAGTTGGTGTGTAGAGGTGAGTGTGGATGGTAGAAGGGAAGGAGAGATATAAACATAGGGTGAAGGAGATGGTGGAGGGTAGAAGGAACCAGATATTTTAGTGAGAACTGCAGCTATGGAGAGAAGGAATATTAGGTATTTAGATACTATTTGCAGAGGGCATAGTGTTGAAACAGTCCAAATGGGCCGAGTGCACCTTCTCATGATGGAAGAGTTTGTTTTGTCCACAAGCTGGTGTTGTACAGAGAATCTTGAAGTTTAGTAGATTTACAGAACTTCCATTTAGGTGTTTGCTTCACGTCCTTTGTAGCTTTGTTTAGGGAGGTGTCCTTTTTCCAGTGTAATCAGTTCTGTCTCTTGCTCCACTCCTGCTTAAGTCTTCTTTTCACTTAAGCTGGGTCACTTGTAAGTCCTGCTTAAGTATTCTTTTCACTTAAGATGGGTCACTTATAAGTCCTGCTTAAGTCCTCTTTTCACTTAAGATGGGTCACTTATAAGTCCTGCTTAAGTCCACTTAAGATGGGTCACTTGCAAGTCCTGCTTATGTCCTCTTTTCACTTAAGATGGGTCATTTCAGATGGGGAGCACCTTAGCGTGTCACCCTATACTGCTGGTATTATATAGCAGTCTTATACACATGAGGCTTATTTAGCTTAATTAACAATCAAAGGCTGACCAAATGACTATCAGAGCTGATAAGCAAGTTATTTCACACCCATGTGAAAGAAATGACCAAAAGCAGACCTCAGTAAGAACACAGGATGAAAGGGGAAGGGGGTAGATCGAACAGAAATGAGATTAATAACAATAGCTGCAGACAAACAGATATGGGATGCTAAGGGTTAATATCATACCCAGTAAACAGGAGTTTAGATCACATTTGGATCACATTTGAACAGAAAATCCTAATGGTCACTTTGATTTGCATCAATGGGGTCCTCAACATTAATATTTAACCCCTTGGCAATGCATTGTGCAGCATTCTTGTTATTAAGGGTTCAACTAGTACAGGAGACCATGTCATCACACAATTTTTCTTTAAGGATTCCAGTACCACAAATATCTCCCCTTCAGTGAGTGTTGGGGCCTGGAGTCCAGCAACAAAACTCATGTCTGCCTCCAGGGATATGATATCCAGTAATAATTAAAATCAAGTTCACCTAGAATTGCTTGCTGTGATCATTAACATTTTGTGCCCAGATAAGTGGTGGATTAATAGAAGGCAGTGTTAATGTTCCTTTAAATCACAACTATTATGACAGTGGTTCACTCTCAGCAGGTCTGTATTTTGTGCTTCAACTGACCAGCCAGAGACACTATCCAAGGTCACAAAAGTTCACATTTTTACAGAGGAACAGCATGCTTATTACATACTTATTGGAGCTATATCATACTTACAGCAGGTGTGAGGTGCCACAGGAGAAATGAACCACAACTTTGAAAGAAAATGAAGGTTAACCCTTTGAGTGCCAGAGGGGTATGTAACGCACTACTCTGCAAAGCATTGTGTACCACTCTGGCATTCAAATTATTAAAGCAAACCCATTTATCAAGCTCCATTTATAAATATAATCAACATTTCAGGGGGTCAGGTATAGTACTGTAATTTGGGGACAGCTTAAAGCGGAACTTTTATCAAAAATAAATTGTTGCCCAAATCCGTATTAACATAGCAATACCCATATACATACTTTTATTATATGCTGCATAAGTCCGGCATTAGTGAGAAAAGCAACTCTTTCTGCAGGTAACAGCGCAGACCTGTTCACCTCCAGGATTCGTAAATGGCATTCCTTTGTACCTTAAGGTAGTGGAAGGGACTGACGGTGCTGGAGCACAGAGCAGCTACAGCAAGTTCCCTGCCGCTGATGCCTGCCGAACGAGTTGTATTTCTCACTAATGCCAGACTTATTCAGCATAATAAAAGTATGTATGTATGTATATATTTATTATGTATGTGTATCACTATGTTAATACGGATTTTGGCAGCAATTTAATTTTGATAAAAGTTCTACTTTAAGCCATCCCCAAATTACAGTGGATGGGGGGGGGGGGCAATTTAATTTTGAAAGTTCAGCTTTAATTACATAGTTGAGTATAAAATGTAGAATGGATTAATCTGAATTTAAATTCTTGATCATATTTATAAAAGGGGTTTCTTTTTCTTCTTTTTCTTTGAGAGTAAGGGTCACAAAAAGTTCACCACAGTTTCTGGCTCATCCTGGGATAACACAGGGTGACGGAGCACTTTAAGAAAGTTTAGTTTGTTTTTCAGAGAATTAAAATATTCTTATATGTTGTACTAGTCCTTTTTTATGCTTTTCGTAAAATAGATTCAGAAAATAACCTTTGTGTTTGGATGGCACAATATGCTAATTCTTTGCATAGTATGCAAATTACTTATATTCCAGACCAAATGCGTTACTCTGTGTGATACTTAGAAATGCCACCAGACTGTGATCTCTGCCTAGATTCATTCCAAAGAGTGAGGCAATACTGTCCCAACACAGAAACTATGTGGCATAAAGTGGGGGAGGATCTAAGTTGTAGTCCCCAACAGCTGGTGGTCTGACAATTGACTACTGCTTATATATGCAATTTGTAATTGTCTTTAGAATAAAATAAATTCTCAATATTGGCGCGGCTTTGCCCATGCGGCTAATAAATTAAAAAAAAAAAAAAAAAAAAAAAAAAAAAGACCTGTCCCCACCCCAAAAAAAGTCCCATGCAGTTGTATGCATGACTAAATAAACACAGAATGATATACATGTCAGGTACTAATAGGGTTAAAAAAATGAAAAGTGGATTTACGTGTAGGACTATTTTCCCCTGACATCTAGGTAAATCTACAAAAAACACAATGTTTTTTAATGACTGGATTGTTGAATTTTCAGTGCTTAGCCGTTTCAATTACAAAGCAGTGTGCAACACATTGCAAAACACTGCGTTACATAACTCTCCATCAGTAAGTGTGTGCATGTGCGTATGAATGAGAGCGCATGAGAGGGTATGTGTGTTTTGTGTGTAGTACTTGTTTTGAGTTTTTCATACAGCATTTTTCATTTTTCCCACAGTGTATAGTTTTTTTGAGGATAGAGTTTTGCATATAGCTTATTATGTATAACATTTTGCTTATAGCGTATGGCGTTTTGTGTATTACTTTTTGCGAATAGCATTTTGATTATAGCATACAGCGTTTTGCGTATACCTTATTGCGTACAGTTGTAATCAAAATTATTCAACGTCCATTGCAAATCAGGTTTAGTGTCAAATTTTACAGACTTTCAGCTGTTTGCAATGAACAAATCAAACAAAAGCAATTGAAATAACTCAAGTGGTTTCCCAAAAATCAACTGAAAATGCAACTTATAATGACTTCTCTAGTCTCAAAATTATTCAACCCCCTGAATAGAATTCCTCACAGCAGCACATTTACGCAAATCAGATGTTGTCTCAAGCACACCTGATGCAACTAATCAAGGGCTTCATTCATAGAACACTTGAAATACCTGAACTGCCTAGGGGCTTGTTGAATGTCACGTTTGACTGCATGTTAGAACTATGGCTAAGTCAAAACAATGGTCCAAAAAGTTAAGCGAAGAGATAATCGCCCTTTATAAATAAGGAACAGGATACAAAAAGATAGCGAAGGTGCTGAATGTTCCTAGAGACAACGTTGGAAGCTTAGTTCACAAATTCAAAGTCAAAGGAACAGTGGTTACATTACCTGGATGGGGCAGAAAAAGGAAGTTATTTCTGAGAAGGCAGGTTGAAAAAAATGCTTGAGTGACTGCATAAGAACTCCAGCAAGACTTCAGAGCATACTAAACTCAGAAAAACCCTTGAGTGACTGCATAAAAACTCCAGCGCATACTAAACGCAGGTGGTTTCCATGCAAGGACTCCAAGAAGTACACCACTACTGACCAAAAAGCACAAGAAAAGTTGGCTCCAATATGCTCAAAATCATATACATAAACCACAGAAGTTTTGGGATTCTGTTCTGTGGCACGATGAAACAAAAGTGGAACTTTTCGTCCCAATAGATCAGCGATATGTCTGGAGGAAGAAGAATGAAGTGTACTCTGAAAAGAACACTCTGCCTACAGATAAGTATGGTGGTGGCTCGGTGGTGCTCTGGGGCTGCTTTGCATTCTCTGGCACTGGAAACCTTCAACATGTGGAAGGCAAGATGATTTAACTGAAGTATCAGGAAATCCTAGAAGAAATCATCATGTCGTCTGTGAGATAGCTGAAGCTTGGGCGTCACTGGACCTTCCAACAGGACAATGTTCCCAAGCATACCTCAAATTCCACCAAGGCTTGGTTGCACAAGTAGTCCTGGAAGATACTACAGTGGCCATCGCAATCACCTGACCTCATAGAAAATCTCTGGTGGGATTTGAAGAAGCTAGTTGCAGCACACAATCCCAAGAATATTACTGAACTGGAGGCCATTGCTCATAAGGAATGGGCTAAGATTCCTCATGAACGCATTCGCATTGCAGCAGGTCAGAACAGCAAAAGGGTGCTCTACTACGTACTAAAGATGCTTGCCATGAAGGGGTTGGATAATTTTGAAACTGGGGAAGTCATTATAGGTTGCATTTTCAGTTGAATTTGGGGAAACCCCTTGAAACATTCGTTGTTATTTCAATTGCTTTTGTTTGATTTGTTCATTGCAAACAGCTGAAAGTCTGTAAATTTTGACAATAAACCTGATTTGCAATAGGGGTTGAATAATTTTGATTACAACCGTATACAAACTTTGTGTATATGGTTTTGCTTATAGCATTATGAATATAGCATATATGGTTTTGCACATAGCCTGTTGCATATAGCATTTTGCATATAGCTTTTGCTTATATTGTTTGTGTATTGCTTACAACCTATTGCGTATAGCCTTTTCCCTATTGTATTCTGGGTCTAGAGTTTTGCATATAGTGGTTTATGTATTGCTATTTGCATTTAGCCTTTTTCGTATATAATTTTGCCTATAGTGTTTTCCTTTGTGTACTACGCATAGCATTTTGCTCACACTGTTTTGCATATAGTGTTTTGAATATAGCGACTTGCATATAGTATTTTGCATATAGTGTATATCATTTTGTAAAGCATTATACATATAGCCTATTGAGTATATGATTTTGCTTTTAGCTTATAGCGTAAAGCATTTTGCTCATTTCATACAGTGTGTTGCATACAGAGTTTTGCATACTGCAGTTTGCATCCAGTGGTTTGCATATAGCACATACCGTATTGAGGTGTTTTATGTATGCTTTGTTTGTTTTATTGTGAGTGTTGCGTGTATTGTTTTTGTGTATACTATGTTTGTGTGTGTATTGCATTTGTGTATTTGTGTGTTGTGCATTTATGTGTACTGCGTGTGTTATGTATGTTTATTTGTATTTTGTGTGTATTGTGTGTGCATGGTATGTATATTGCATGTGTTTGTGTATTGCATGTGTGTGTTGTGCGTGTATCTTGTACATGTGTGTTGTAGGTGTTTGTTGTGCATGTGTATTGTGCATGTGTGTATGGCATCATTCCAGAGGAGTGCAAGGGAACTTGCCTTAAAAGAACTCTATGAAGATGGAAAATCCCTTGCTACTCCACGTTTTTTCCCTTATCAGACCTGCTCAGTTTTAAAGGTGACCTAAAGGAGATGGTCAGTGCATGGGAAAGCCTAAGATCACCAACACTACAGTAGTTTCATCAGTAACCCTTTGTCCCTCTTGTCAGACCAGTCTTCCCAGGGACTTTACTGATACATTAAAAAATGTGAAGAAAAAAGACAAGAACCTGGAACTCGCCCATTAAAACTGCTCCTTTACTGAACAGGTTTATTACAGTAAAATGATAATCAGAGGGGTAGTTGACATTCCTACACTGAAACGCAGCTGTGCCTAACCAGCAATTTGTCAAGGCATGGATACCATGGCAAAGCAGCTTTAATGGGCGAGTGCCGACCTCTTGTCTTTCGTCTTCACATTTTTGAATAACAGCTTTGTTTCTTTTGAATTGAAGTCTGAGCACTGAGAGTCACGGGAAGGCTTATTTCCTTATGTTATAACACTAGAATTGGGTTCCACCTGAGCCAGCCATTTTCAACTATAAAGATTGTCTCTACAGTATCTGTATGAAAGAATAAGTCCTGCTTGTTTCTTTTGTCAGTCTGTTGATCCTAGGACTGTGAAGCCTTACTTGTACATTTGTCCCTCTTGTTCTGTTGCTCCTGCACAGAAAATCTCAGGCCCTTCTTCCTTTGAGCAGGAGCCTGCATGGATTAAAACCCTTATTTTTACTATGACTACTATTCCTTTATCTATTAAGGTGATCCTTACATTCTGAAACCAGGACCACCCTGTTTCCCCCATGAAACCATTTAGTAATTTTGAAGAGGGAGACTTAACCCTGATAGAGGGGTGGATTCTTCTATTGAGAAAGGAGAAACTAATGAGGATGATATTGCCCCCTCATTTATCTGGACATTTTTAAGAGGTACAAAAGGGATGCAATGCTTTAGCCTCCCTATCATTCAGATTCTACAGTTGGTGCATTAACTAACTGAGCTCATCTTGCCTATCTAAGCAGACAACATTGCCGGTTTTAGGTGTATCAGCATTCAAAAATCCAAGTGGATAAACACATTGATTTCCTTCTTAATCCCTTCACGTCCGGTGATGTACCCGGACCATCACGCTAGTCTGGCACTTAAGGACCAGTGACGGTCACGTACTTTTACTCACTGCGCTGAGTAATACCGGGGACTGAAGTTGATCGCTCCAAGACCGGCGCGATCGCTTTCAGTCCCTCGTTCGTCGTGCCGTCCCACATGATCAGTCACGTGGGGTGGCATGCCGAAATTCCCTTTCTGGTCCTTAAAGGACCACACACCCTGGGACCGCTGGTCCTTAAGGGGTTAAAGTGAATTTTGAAACCTCTGGGCCAACTTTGAACACTGTCATCACTTCCACGTGCCCAGGGGATTTTTATTTAGCTTTCCTAGACATAAGACATGTATCTGTATAATCACATTCATGCATGTCATCAGCTTTTCCTTTGTTTTGCCTTTCAAGACTGTCCTTTTCAGTGTACCTCACTCCCTTATGGGCTGCAGTCTGTTTTGTGGGTTTTCACAGAGGTTGATGAAGTGTTCTTTATCTGTGGATTTATCTTACCCCCGTTTGGATGACCTTTTACCATAGGCTCAGTCAGAATAGGGTCTGCACCTTAACCCTTTGAGTGCCAGAGGCCTCTAGCACTCAAAGAGTTAAGATGTGCATGGCCATACTAGAGCAGCACTCTTCAGGGATGGGTCTTTCTGTGGAGAACAGTATTCAGTTGGCAGGTGTCATAGGCCTGTCAGCCATGATACAGGAGCACATGAAGGTGCTAAGCAATGGTAATCTTGAAGTGGTCTGTAGTCATGACAGATGCCAGCCTGAAAGGCTGGGGAGCCTCCTTTTAGCTCTCAAACGGCTACAAACCTTTTGTCCAATGGAAAGAGTCTCCCCCCCACCCCCCATTAACGTGTTGGCTCTTTGGGCCATTTGCCTTGCTTGTCTTTGGTCCCAGCTTCTCTGGGGTCTGCCATTGAGGATTTAGTCCAACAATGCAACAGCGGTTGGTTATATTAACTTGCAAGGAGGGGCTAGGAGAACAGCTGCGTGGTCAGAAGTTCATCTGATTCTTGCTTGGGCGCAAGCTCATATTTTGGATCTTTCAGCCATTCACATTCCATGGGTAGACAACATCATAGTGGATTTTCTCAGCCATGAACGTCTGGATCCCAGGAACTGGGAAGTCAACCAGATAGTGTTCGACTCCATGTTTCAGTAGTGGGATCGTCCAGTTGTGGGTCTGATGGCATCTTGGTCAAACCACAAGATTCCCATTTTACTCCAGGATCCTTTCAGTGTATGTTATTTTCTCAGCCATGAACGTCTGGATCCCAGGAACTGGGAAGTCAACCAGATAGTGTTCGACTCCATGTTTCAGTAGTGGGATCGTCCAGTTGTGGGTCTGATGGCATCTTGGTCAAACCACAAGATTCCCATTTTACTCCAGGATCCTTTCAGTGTATGTTATGGGCATTTTATGTAAATTTCCCCTGGCATATGGATTTCCTGCTTTCCCTCTGGTCCCTAGGATGTTGAGGAAATTAAGGATGGAGCAGGTAATTCTGAGCAGTCTATACTAGCCTCACCAGGGGTGATTTTCAGATGTCAGTCTATCTGTGGCTAAGCCTCTTCATCTTCCACTCCTGCCAGACCTCTTGATTCAGGGTCCTCTGTGTCACCAAAAGGTGGAGAAGTTATCTTTGGTGGCTTGACTTGAAGCCAGCATTCCGAGGAAGAAGGGTTTTTACTATCACTACTACGATGAAGGCCTGAAAGCCAGTTTCATACCCATATCATAGGGTCCTTGTTATACAAGTGGTGTGAGGACCAGGGGTTGAGGATGAACACCATAAGTCTTCTAGGATGGTAGGCCTTAGAGGAAACAGGCTTACGTGCACTAAGCATAGTAGCCACCACACCAGAAGAAAAACCCCCTTTTTCAAAATTGAGGATTCAACCTCCATGCCGTCAAAGCCAGACGATGAACATCCTCCTCCCACCGGTAACCCTGTAGAAGAAGATCCGGACGAGAGGGGAGCCGAAGAGGTCCGCCACAGAGATATCCAGAAGCTCCAGAAACCAAACCTGTCAAGGCCAGTACGGGGCAATCAGAATGACTAGGCAGTGCTCCAGTCTCCGTTACCTTATCACCCTGTGCAACAGGGGCATGGGAAGAAAAAGGTATACCAGAGGAAAATTCCACAAAATCAACAAGGCATCCACTGCCAGAGCCAGGGGGTCTGCCCAGTGAGAGCAGAACATTGGGACCTTCCTGTCGTGTCTTGTCTCCATCAGGTTGATGCATGGAAGACCCCACTGCTGGACAATGAGTTTGAACATCTCTTGATGCAGTTCCCACTCTCCGCTGTCCACTGTGTGTCGACTGAGGAAGTCTGCCAGAACGTTGTCTATGCCAGGAATATGAACTGCGGAAATGGTAGGGACATGCTCCTCTGCCCAGGACAAAATAGCCTTGACCTCTAACCAAGCTGTGAAAAGTCTTGTGCCGCCTTGTTTGTTGATGTAGGCTACCGCTGTGGCATTGTCCGATTTGGATCCTCCAGTTGGCGCGTCTAGTGGCGCAGGGCATGAAATATCGCCCGTGGCTCCAAGACATTGATGGGAAGGAGAGATTCTTCCTGGGACCACCAGCCTTGAGCATTCAAATGCTCCAGGACCACTCCCCAGCCGGAGAGGCTGGCATCCGTCATCACTGTTGTCCAGAATGGAACCATGAAGGCCCTGCCTTTCAGCAGATTGTCCAGGTTGAGCCACCATGAGAGGCTCAGCTCCACGTGAAGAGGGAGAGATAGGGACCTCTCCAGGAGATCTGGTCGACCTCTGGAAGCCAGGATTAGAAACCTCTGGAGTTCCCTGGTATGAGCCATGGCAAACGGAACAACTTCTATGGTGGAAATGAACTTCCCCACCAGGGATGACAACTTCTTGGCCGGATCCTGATTCAGGACAGCCTAGACTTTCAGTGCTATCTGATGAGCCACTTCGTCCGTGAGAAACATCATCCCTCTCTGTGTCGAAGAGGATGCCCAGAAAAACAATTCTCTGGGAAGGAGCAAGGTCCAGCTTGTCCAGATTGATGATCCAGTCATAACGGGACAGAGCATGAATGCAGTCCTGCACCTGCTGATGAAAGAGTTCTGGAGGAGATGCCTTCAGAAGGAGGTCGTCCATGTACGGGGTAACCCTGATGCCATCCAGATGGAGGACAGAAAACAAGGCTCCCAGGACTCTACTGAGGACTTGAGTAGCCATGGTCAGGCCAAAGGGGAGGGCAGAGAACTGGAAATGACCTTGGTCACAGGCAAAGTGGAGATATTGCCGTCTCTCTGGATGAATGTTAATGTGCAAGTATGCATCCTGAAGATCCAGAGAAGCCAGAAATTCCCCAGGGCACATGGCAGCAATCACCTAGCGCAGTGATTCATGGCGATACTGGGACTGGACCACAAAGGAGTTGAGGTCCTTCAAATCCAAAATGGGACAACAGCCGCCGTCCTCCTTGGACACCACAAAGAGGTTGGAGTAGAATCACAACCCCCTTTCCAGAGGAGGAACTGGTTATAAGACCACCTTATCCAGAAGGGCCTGAATGGCTCCCTCAAAAAGGCGGCGCTTTTCTGCGCCCAGAGGAGAGAGAGAAGAGAAGATCTGGGAGTGAGGTGAAGGGAATCCTGTACCCCACAGCCACCACCTGCAAAACCCATGGGTCCGCCACAGAGGCTTCCCAAGCCAAGAGGTAGTGGCGCACGCGGCCACCCACCTGCGGGTGTGGACCCAGATTCAGTGAGTCATACAGAAGGAGGTTTGGAAGCCTTGGGCTTAGCGGAGGACTTGGGCCTCCATTGTTGCTTAGGCTTGGATGAGGTGCTTGGAGCCTGAGGCACCGTCTGATTCGCCGGACGCGATTCAGCCTGGAAGGGATGAAAAAACAGATTCCGCTTGACAGGCGTCTTCTTCCTATGGACCACTGGCAGGTGAGTACTCTTCCCCCCCCAGTAGCATCACTAATCAGATCCTTGAGATCAGGCCCAAACAGTGAGGTGCCCTGAAAGGGAAAAGACAGGAAAGCCCTCTTGGAGGCAGTGTCAGCAGACCAGATCTTGAGCCAAAGAGCATGTCTGGCTACCACAGACATGGTGGAAGCCCTGGCCACCATACAAACGGCGTCAAACAGGGCAGCCGAAACATAATGTTGGGCCTCAGAGATGTTGGCGAGAAGCCGCAACATGTCAGCAGTAGGAGCTAAGGTGAGCTGTTCAGTCCAAACAGCCACAGTGCTATTCACCCACGCTGCAGCAAATGCAGGGTCCCAAAGCAGAACCAGCCATCGCAAAAATGGCCTTGAGAGAGGTCTCAAGCCTTTTGTCAGCCCAGTCTTTCAGAGCAGATGCATCAGCCACAGGCAAGGCACTGGACTTATAAAGCCTGGAAACAGGGGTGTCCACCTTTGGAGGATGAACCCACTGAGCTAGGGCTGCTTAGCAAATTTCCTAGAGACAGACTGCTTCCTGTCTGGAAACTTCCACTCCTCAGACACCAAGCGGTCAAGAGTGGGGTTAGGTGGAAAACAAGTATGGGGTCGGACAGGCTCTGATCAGAGGAAACCTCCTGTACCAAGGGAATGTTCAGGGTGTTCAAAACAGCCCTGATCAGGCCCTTGGCTGAGGGAACAGGATCAGCCTCAAAGGGGTCCCCAAAAAACTGTGAGGAAGGAACAGCAGAACAGTCATCATCATCAGAATCACCAATAATTCCTCCTCAGAGGAATCAGACACATCAGGTACACCCGGTGGCTTAGGCAGGGAAGACTTGAAAGGGGGTGGGGGTCTGCCAAGAATGGAAGACCCCCTGCAAAGTGGATGGAAGGAGTTGTAAGGTAGACTGGAGGTCCCTGGTAGTAGCTTTAAACCCTTGCATCCAAACTGGCCCTAGTGCATGGCTGGAGGTCAGTGCAGGGGATTCAGGGGCAGTAGCGCATGCTGGGCAAACATGACCCGAGTATTCTCTAGGTAACCCTGAGTGACATGAGGAACAATGAGCAATAGGGGACACAGACACCCCAGTGTCCTTAGTCTTAGGTTTAGCACCAAGGTCTAATGGAATAGACATGCTCACAGAGTCAAACGGTCAAAGTATCAGAAACAACTAAAATAAGTGTATATGATAAATTATTCACCCCAGAAATGCTAAACTAGACTTATCTGGCAGGTGAAGGGTTAAACTGCTGAGGAGAGATGGAGAGTCCAAGCCCTGCGTAGGATACTCGTTCAAAGAAGGTACTAAATGGCTGCCAAGGCGGGAGCCAATCAGAAATGAGCGTGCAAAAGCAAGCGCTCATGGGAATTGTAGTTTCTTGAAAAAAGTACCCCAACAGTGCCTGAAGCCCCCTGAGCCCCCCCCCCACATGCCCAGAACATTGACCGAAAGACAGAGAAAGGGCAGACCAATAACATGAGCCAACTCTGACCTTGCTACATGGAGCGGTTGCAGAGATGCATCCCAAACTGTAAAGTCTCATAGGAGTGAATGGAGCAATGGTGTCTATGCAGTAAACGTGCGCCTTAAAGATGCGAAACAAATTTAGCAAAGTGATTACAAAATGTAAAACACGCTCAAAAACCCACTAGAACAACCCAGAACTGAACCCAGTAGGGAAAGTGCTCACAACCCTGCCAAGTATGCCAACCAGCAGCTAAAGGGTTAAGTTACCACAGAAACTTGCTCCAAACACCCAACAGACATACAGATAAACCCAATGAGTGCATGACTATGTAATAGGAACTCCAAGGAGACCCCTGTGCGGAGGGGACACGTGACATGTTGACCTTAGCACTCAAAGGGTTGCTCACCTTTTCAGCTGGTCTTCTGTTTTCAGATTACCATATATCAAGAAGAAGCCTCAGTGGGCAACTCCTGGGGAAAGAACTTACAGCCAAGATCCCCCCCCCAGGGCTTAGGTCCACAAAAGCACCTGGTAAACTGAGCTATCCACATTTGGGTGATGGGAATTGTCAGTGGTGGTAATCCGCTTAATGGTGGTATCCCATATCTAACAGAAATATAATAAAAAAGCTAAAACAATAGCAGAACTGTTCTCTTGCCTTGTGTCTTGACCAAGGAACAAATCTTACTGGAAGGGGATTGGCTAGCTGCAAGCTAAGGAGAGGAGGTAGGCTCCTCCCAGCAGTCACTTCTCAGAATTGTTTCTACCTACTTAAAGGGGCTGATCGCCTACGCAAAGTTACCAGTAACCTGCATTGGATGACAGCAAAATTAAGGTTATTTAATATTGTAGCCATTAAAAAAAATATTAACAATGATGTAAGTCTTATCTCTCAAATCTTTATGGTTTGTGAGATATACCTCACTATAGTTACCTCGTGAGAGAAGTCAGTGCTCTAGCTGACAGCATTTGACCGGATGTTGGCTCTTCAGTAGAGCCGAAATCGACCGAGATAAACATAAATACTCCATTGGAACTGTCTACAAAGTGTGCTTGTAAACCAGGCACACACTGTAGACCATTCCAGTTAAGTATTTATGTTTAGATTGTGTGATTTGGGCTCTGCTGAAGAGCCAACATCCAGTCAAATGCTGTCAGCTAGAGCGCTGACTTCTCTCACAAGGTAACTTTAGTGATGTATATCTCTCAAACCATAAAGGTTTGAGATATAAGACTTACATCATTGTTAATATTTTTTTAATGGCTACAATATTAAATAAACTTAATTTTAACCATTACTCTCTCTTTAGTGTGACTGGTCCTCTAACTGCAAGAAATAAGTTTACTGTTCAGTCCCAAAAGACTGAAATTTTGAGTTTTTCAAACATTGCACTTGGGAAGTAACAGTGACACAAAAGACACACAGGCTTTACTTGCTTAGCCCAATAACAACCACTCATTGAGGTTAATATCTGGATTTCCCAAACGGCTGCCCAGAGCAGCCCTAAAGTTTTTACAAAGTCTGCTCCAGCAGAAAAATACAGTAGATATGAAAAATATATAGTAGGATTTTTCTGGTAAAGTCATACTAGGGTACTGCCACTGCTCTGCTATGCATATTTCCATTTAAATGCTTGCTCTTTTGCATTAGTGGTCAGATGCCAATTAGTTGGGTCGAATATAAACTTTAACATGAATGGCTTTTGTATTGCTGGCGATGTAAAAGGATGCCCTCCTTTGTGCATCACCAGCTTTTCTACAACTATGAAATCAAAGCACCTTCTCCATGCCCCCCCCCCACACTTGCCCACTGGAGGAGCAGAAAGGATCCACTCCAACTTCAGTACCATAAACAGCATCACTCCCTTAACCCTTTCAGTCACATAAGGATGTGGATTCCACATCAATTTGACAGTTCCAAAAGGAGATAATGGCAATGAAGCTATAGATCATAGCTTCCATGCCCTAATGTACTGACCGAGCCAGCTATCCGCTGATCAGCTAATGCTGGTAAACGCAGGACTCGCAAGGCACTCTATTGCAGGGTGCCTGGCAAGTGTTCTGTTTACCTGAATCAGCTGATCAGTGCAGCCCACTCAGCTTGTTCAGTCAGTACAGTAGGGCAGGGAACCTCTGATATACAGCTTCTCTGCCTTCTCACATTTTGGAACACTTTCAGTACCACAGGAGTGTGCAATCGACATTCTTATGGCAGTGAAAGGGTTAAGGGAGGGCAGCTGCCATCTCTGCTCATTAGCAGAGACAGCAAACTGTCCTCCTTCTCCATAGTGAATTATAGTAAAATCCCAGCATTGCTAACCTCAGTTTGGCGATGCTGGGACCGTGAACTGCAACAGCAAAGGCTGCTATCAGAGCTTAGTGCATGTGGCGAACAGCTACATTAACATATAAACACACACACACAGGAGTATGACAGTGTCACAGCTTACCTCGAAATGACGCTTCGGAGTCATCCCGTGTGTCATTTTGGGCTTTGGGTCTGGGTGTGCTTGGCGTCTGTAGTGGCTGCCCGCATCATCTGGCTAGGAGGTTCGGTGGCTGTAGATGACGCGGGATGGGTGCAGGCATTTGACGCATCTTGGCTAAGATGCGTCAATTACGGGAGCGAGGCTGTGTATTGATGTAGGCCTCAACTTTATACAGGAAGGTCTGTCTGTCTCTTCCTATCTACTTCCTGGTTCTTAGTATTTAAGGGAACTGGATTCCTATCCAGTCACCCTTATGTTGTTGTCCAGTGCAGTTGTATTTAGTTTGTATCCTGATATCCTGTGTATGTCCCTGGCTTGTCTGACCATCCATCCTGGTGCTGACCTGTGGCTCTGTCTGACTCTTCTATGTGTGCTCCCTATCTGTTTGGGCATCCAGTCTGGTGCAGACCTGTGTCTCTGGCTGACTACCAGCTCCATGTATGACCTTGGCTTGTCTGACTATCCAACCTGATGCTGACCCAGGGCTCTGTCCAGCTACCCTCTGTGTTGCCTCCTATTAGTAGACATCCTAACTGGTGCAGACCTGTGTCTCTGGCTGACTACCCGCTCCGTGTATGACCAAGGCCTGTCTGACTATCCAACCTGGTGCTGACCTGGGGCTCTGTCCAGCTACCCTCAGTGTTGCCTCCTGTTTAGTGGACATCCTAACTGGTGCAGACCTGTGGCTCTGGCAGACTCTAGCTTTACTGACTGCAGGCGTGAGTCAGTAGTCTCCCTTGTTGCCTTCCATTTCGGGAGACGGCCTTCTCCTGACTGACTGCAGGCGTGAGTCAGTTTTCTCCCCGGTTACGATCATTAGGGGAGACTATTCGGGTCTACTCTTGGCCTTCTGTCGCATGAGACTACCATTGGCTTCGGCCTAGTCTCTGAAGTCTGGGAACTTGGAGGTAGCCTCCTATTTCTGATAGAGTCCCTACCTCTTGGGTTACCCTCTGCTTCTTCGTGAGACTAATATATATATTGCTATTCTGTATACGATTCTAATAAAGGTGCTTTTAACTATACCGTCTGACTCTTGTCTTGCTTGCAAACCATGACAGACAGTGGCTTATTAAACTGCATTTCCATATGCAAGAGAGACATTGTCAAGCAAAATTGTAAACCTGTCAAGACATGGCTATGAAGGCGGACTGACAGATGTGACAGGAAGATAGCCAAATGCATACTGTTGCTATGTCATCAACACAAATTCGCACCACATTGCCATCCTGGCCCCTTATAGCCCTTTAGTGCAGCTCCCCCCAAGTCACCTTACTGGTGGACAAAGTGCAAAAAATTAACAATATATAATCACTGATCTGGCAGAAAATTAGCTGTACAAATGCTTCCATAGGCCTACCAGGTACTTGTAGAGACAAACTGCTTAAGTGTATCAATTACACTGACAATTTTAGCTCCCTCATGTATTCTAGACAGCTGATGCCTTGATAGTCTGTATGTCATGCCAAGAAATGGAAAAGATCCCACTGTTAACGAGACAGAGCCCTGACTAGCCTGTTAGTACATCTACTATGCTTAGAAGGAACTACACATAACATTACAAAGTGCACACACACACACACACACACACACACACACACACACACACACACACACACACACACACACACACACACACACACACACACACACACACACACACACACCCCCTCAAATAATTCAATGACCCTTCCAATACTAGCAACTCGTGTCATTGTATCAAACCACAACACTTCACATTATTGTTATTACAAATATTTACAGTTTATCTAGTCTCCATTTGTATCCGCGACTCCCACATTGTCCTACAGTCTGTGCGCTTCTTCCCTTGCATTAGCTCACTGCATTAGAAGAAGGGGGTCCCTTCACTTTATTTTCCCTAGCTTAACCCCCCCCCCCAAAGACCAGAAGGGTGCACAAAGCATTACTCTGCAATGCGCTGAACACCCTTTTGGTCATTAAAATGTTAAATAGCCCTGTGTAGTCAGTGGGAAGTTCAAACACATAACATCATGACTGGTAATTGAAGACACTGTCAACGCTGTCAGAACGTGACAAAAATAAAGAATTCTTTGAAGAAAAAAAAAAAAAACAGTAGCTATCGCTCTATATTATTGTTATATACAATAGTAAGGAAACACTTCCCTCATGACCCCAAAAGGGGTATACCATGCATTGCTCTGTGCAACCATGCAATGTGTTGTCACTGCACACCCCTCTGGTACTCAAAGGTTATAGGGTAAACAAATAGCCTTGTTTTACACATGGTACAAAAATCACTGAAGCAATCATCTGGCAAATCTGCTTTGATTCTGACATAGAAACATCTGGTGTAAAATGGGGGGAGTGGCCTGTGGCACTGATTATTTTATTCAAAGTATTCTACTTTTATAACTAAATAGAATGTGTGTATGAGTGTGTGTGTATGAGAGTGTGTGTGTATGAGAGTGTGTGTGTGTGTATGAGAGTGTGTGTATGAGAGTGTGTGTGTGTATGAGTGTGTGTGTGTGTGTGTGTGTGTGTGTGTGTATGAGTGTGTGTGTGTATGAGTGTGTGTGTGTATGAGTGTGTGTGTATGAGTGTGTGTGTGTATGAGTGTGTGTGTGTATGAGTGTGTGTGTATGAGTGTGTGTGAGAGAGAGCGCGCGAGCAACAAGGTGCAAGTCTGTATTTGAGGCACTGTTTGTCTGCATCAGCGAGACACTATGTGGATGTGTCTGTGTGACATTTGCATAGCCAGACAGGCAACACTGTTACCCACTGCTAGTATATTATAGACATCAAAAAACAAACAAAAAAACACTTGTCGAAACATTAACAAGTTAGTTTATTACTTTAAAAAATACTTATTTTGTAGCCATTTAAACATTAGTTCAAAATATCTGAAGCACACAATGTTCTTCCCTTGGATTCTAGAGATTTCTCCAGTAGATTTCCTCACAATGTATTGGATACGTTTCTAGAATTCAGGGGATTGATAGAAAAAGCATCCACTTCAAGTAAGAAATATACATCTTTATAAAACCCACAATCCGAAATGCATTCACACAAAGTTTAATCCCATAAGCATCAGAGAGGTCTCACTGGCATTTCTGACAGCTAAAGTGTTAAGGTTTCCTAAACTATTTATACGTTTGTGAAATCCACATTAACCCTTGAAAGCACAGCCACATTTATTGACAGAATGGGTTATTTCTGGGTACTGGAAACTGGTAACAGAAATAAGGTCAAAATACACCTAAAAAGGCAGTGCTTCACATTCGTATGGCTCTTTGTAAAAGAGACTACTGCCAGTTTTAACCATTTTAGTGTCAGAAGGGTGGACAGTCCATTGGCACATTAATGGTTAAAATCTGCCTGAACTGTATGGCACATGAATGGTTAAAGTCTGCCTGAGGGCTGTATTCAGGAAGCTAAAGAACGGTGAGCAATCCTGGAACAAACCAACTGCTCCATAGGGGACAAATGAAAATTCCCATTTTATTAAATGGGGCTTTTAATCCCTTGAATACCATAAAGGTTTCAAATGCATTGATTTGCAAAGGATTGGAGATCTCTATAGCTTTAAAGGAGCTAAAAGTCCTATTTAAATGAATGGGAATGTGTATTTGTCCCCTCTGTGCAAAACATTGTGGTCATGCTCACTGTCTACCAGACAATGACTGTAGCAGATGTAACAGCGTGTTACAGTGGACATGGTATAAAAAGACTAAGGCCAGATAATTAGAAGTTTATCCACAGATAAGCATTTAAATGTTTTCATATCCTGATGGATAAGTAGTACCCCCCCCAGATATATAGTTATACTTTATATTGTGCTTTTCCTGATGAGTAAAAGAAACAATACCACTACTCAGCAGGTGGCGCTATTACAATCACTTACTATGGAGAGTTAGAGCCGTGTTAACTTTTGAATTAAAAAAAAAATCTCTCAGCAATGGAAGTAGCCTTCTTTTACTCAGAAGGAAAGCCCCTTTACCATTTTTTTCATTAAATAAGTTTGAGGTTTCAGTTCCTGAGCTGGAGAAGCCATTTTCATTTTACACTCCCCACTACTGGGCTAGGTTACAGTAAGAAGCGAGGATTACAAGAGAATTGCTTCCCCTGGCCTGGCTAAAAACACATACAATACAGTTTGTGTACATAATGAATTCAAAAAATTATCTATTTCACATAATAGCAAGTTGTGTGTTAGGCAGCAGTGTTCCTTTAATCCCTTAACGACTGCACAATCAGGAGGAGCACGGCATTTTTTGGCGCGATTCATTCTGCGATGCAGAGCTACCATCCCAGAATTCCATGACGTGCCAGGACCATCACCGGTCCTTAACGCTCAGACTGCCGTGATGGTCTTGGCATGTCGTGTCTAAGGTGTTAAACTCTAATAGCACCCAGTTGGCACATCTGAGAGTAGACCTGCAGATGAAGCTGGGGATGTATTGTGAGCCCAGGAGGACCAACAGGGGTGCACAGAACAGGGATCTGAGAGGAAATGACACCCCCTCAGACAACCTCTCTGGTCCCACATGAAGACAAGACTTGCTGTTCAGCATCTCTGGGATGTAACACAGTCCCAGACCCTCTGTGTAAGGCTTTGATAGACAGTCAGACACCTTTGATAGAAGCAGTTTTGAGGCAGCATGGAGCAGCTCTTGATGTCTCCTCTCTATAAGAGCAGACTAAGTAAAACTAGATCATTGTCCTTTAGCCACTTAAGTGCCAGAGGGGTATGCAAAGCTATGTCTTACAAAACACTTCTGCGACACAAATGGTTAAACAGAGGTAAAGGCAATGTGAGAAAAACACACAGGTATATGTTAGCCAGACTGCAGTCTTTACCAGAAGTGATTAGGTCCTCCCACTAGGCACCAAGTAAACCATTAACCTCTTGGATACAATCTAAGTCTCAAATGCACTGTGAGCAATGTATTAAAGAATTCCCTAGCATCCAATAGGTTAAATACTGAAGAAAAAAATATTCATCTGACCTGCAGAAAGTTAATAAATTTGTACAATCATGCCTGAAAAGCCCTAGAAAAAGAAATACAAAACAATAAATCCCAATCACGGAGCAAAATGAAGCAGAAAGTCTAAGAGCAGTGGAAGGAAACTCATACTTATGGTTGGGCCTAAAGCCTGTAACTTCTCTCACCTGTAATGGTAGCCAAGTGTCCCACATTTGCCAAGCTATACTGAGAGGTGCACCTAACAACCCCTGGGATTCTGAGGATGAGTTCACACATGACTTTGCAACAAGATGTTCCAGCAATACAAGGGTGCCACTGAAAATGATAGAAGTTGAACAGACCCATAGACATCAATATGTATTCTGTGAAAATCATTGTTGCAGTAAAGTTGCCAGCGTGAAGTAGGCCTAATTCAGTCTGCGTGACACTGAGGGCCATATTCAGTATCGCGAAAGAGAAGCCAACCACAGGACATACACATTTCCAAAATTCCAGCTAATCTAAATGGGTCTTTTAAACCCTTTGAGTGCCAGAGAGGTATCCAGTGCATTACAATGTATTGTATACTGACACACAAACGGTTTTAACCCCTTGAATTCTAGTGAAGTCTCCAAAAAGTTGTGAAGTAACCAACTGAAGACACACCTAGCATTTAAGGGGTTAAATGTCTCATGTAAATCATTGGGCACTTTCATGTGTCTCCTGTTGCACACTTGGTTCACGCCAGAACTGCACCCATCTGTTGAAAAAGCAGGATTTTCAATATTCAGGTTTCAGTATTTGTATTTCTGATGCAGATAATCTTGTTTCAAACAGAATCTTGTCAAATCCCGAGGAAAGCCGCAAAGTCCGATCTCAGTGTAATTCAGCGTGCACAGTGGCATTCTTTCCTCATTAAAGGGATAGTAATACTTAAAATGTAAAAAAAAAAAACAAGAGAACTCCCACAGCTGAGAAATATTTTATAAAAAAATTATAACAGCTCAAACTTGAATTTTTTTAGGTGCAATATCACAATGGCCTGAAAATTTACAGTGGCACTGTTGCTACACCATCCTTTGGACTGCTCTGGCCTGTAGACCATAAATCTCCATAGGATGGTGTAGCAACAGCACCACTATACATTTTCAGGCCACTGTGATATTGCACATAAAAAATTCAAGTTTGAGCGGTTATAATTTTTTTAATAAAATATCTCTCAACATTGGGAGTACCCTTGTTTTATTCGGGGACATAAACTCTACAACATATATTTTTTTTTACATCATAAGTATTATCCCTTTAAAGCCTGGATTCCATAGCAGTTGGTAACTGGATCAAGGGTTTATCTACAAATGTCTCCTCCAAAAACTAATCCAACTGCTGTGTAATCTGGGTTTATGTAAGTAATATATTCACTGAAGAGAAATGTGCATAGTGCGTTACAGCAAGAATAATGGGGTCTGTTAACCATTTGAGTGACAGAGGGGTGTCCAAAGCATTGCTTCACAATGCTTTGGGCATCCTCTGGCACTCAAAGGGTTAAGAAATATTAACCTCTCCAAATACAAAACTAATCCAGTTTGCTTTTTATTAAGATTAACCCCTTGGATGATAGAGAGGCCTGCATGCATCTCTTCACAACAGTTTGGAGGCACCCAAAGGGTTGAAAGCCCCATTTAAACCAAGACAGATTTTCAGTTGTTTTCTATGGAGCAATTGGTTTGCTCCAGAATTGCAGTTTGAATATGATCCTTAACCCTTTGAATGCCAGAGGAGTTTGCAACGCATTACAAAGCAATGTGTTGCATAACCTTCTAGCACTCAAAGGGTTAAAAAAGGAGCAAACTGCATTACATGGAACAAACAAAAGAAAAATCCCAAAATTCCCCCTGATTTAAATGGAGATTTTAACCTCTTGTATGCTCTAGGAATCCAAAGCATTTCTTCACCATGTGTTAGAGACATCATGGCATTCAAGGTGTTAAAAGCCCCATTTAAACACCTTTCAGAAGTGGGAGAACCCTTGTTTTACTCAGGGGGATAAACCCTACAACTTTTTTTTTTTTTACATTTTAAGTATTACTATCCCTTTAAATGATGAAAGTGATTTTTTTTTGTATTCAAGGGGTTAAAATACCCATTTAAACCAGTGGGCACTTTATTTGTTCTCCATATTGTACCTAGTTTGCCTCAGAATTGTGCAAAGCAAAACCACCGACAAAATAGGAATATGTAATACAGGCACTAGGGTGAAAACGGACAACAAACATTTACATGGAAGATGGAGTCAATGAAGATCTTGCCCAAAGAAAAAAGGAAAGGAGAGCCCGTGTACACGGGCCACAGTGCCACCCAGCAACGGCACAGTGCAGTCATGTACAGTACAGACTGCCCGTGCCGTGGCTGATACGGAGTGGGGCGCTCCGAATTCAGACCGTGTGCAGAGAGGACTCCGGTCTGAATGCGGAGCGCCCCACTCCGTATCAGCCACGACGCGGGCAGTCTGCGGGCATGACGGCTTATAATATAGGATTATATATATATATATATATATTTATATATAGCAAAGTTAACCTTTTGAGTGCTTTGTAAAACACTCTGGTGCACAAAAGGTTAATAGGGAATTATACTGTTTTACTAATTGTCTCTAAATGTGTATTACAGAAGCACTTACCTAGGTAGGAGTACATCACACAGCAGTCAGGCATATCTATATAATTACTGTATGTGACAGAAGCACTTACCTAGGTAGGAGTCCATCACACAGCAGTCAGGTATATCTATATAACTATTGTGTGTGACAGAAGCACTTACCTAGATAGGGGTCTGTCATACAGCAATCAGGCATATCTATATAATTATTGTAAGAAAAGCACTTACCTAGGTAGGGGTCTGTCATACAACAATCAGGCAAATCTATATAATTATTGTAAGAGAAGCACTTACCTAGGTAGGAGTCCATCATACAGCAGTTAGGTATATCTATGTAATTACTGTGTATAACAGAAGGATATGCCTAGGTAGGAGTTCTTCTTACATCAGTCAGGTATATCTATATAATTACTCGGTGTAATAACAGGACTTACCTAGGTAGGAGTCCATCACACAGCGGTCAGGTATCCTATATAATAATTCGATAAATCGTGTGTAACGCCGTGAAATGTGCAGTAGACACTGCTGCGCGTGCTGCAGTCATGCGCAGTAGAGATTACCCGCGCCGTGGCTGATACAGAGATGGGTGCTCCGAAGAAGCGTCCAGCTCTGTATCAGCTGCAGCGCGGGCAGTCTCCACTGCGGTGACTGCCACGCGACCAGGTGGCAGTGACACTGTGGCCTGTGTAACGGGCTGTTCAACTAGTATCTATATAATTACTATGTGTAACAGAATCACTTACCTAGGTAGGAGTAATTCATGCAGTGGTCTGGTCTCTCTCTATAACTAATGTGTTTAACAGAAGAACTTACCTAGGTAGGGGTCCAACATACAGCAGTCTGGTATATTTGTATAATTACTGTGTGCAACAGAAAATCCTTAGTAGGAGTGCTTCATACTTCAGCTAGGTACATCCATCTATACATGTTTTTCATAGTATCTGCAATACATCATCTTAGGTAAATAGTATTTCATTTTCACTGATACACATTAGGATATTATTTGACATGAGACTAGCCACATCCATGGCCTTTCAAATTGTGTAAACATTCCTAAGAATTTAACAAGGCATTGTCCACCTACAGACTACTGCAATGTTCATATACAACCCCCACAAACAAAAAATAAATATACCATACAGCTTTGTGATTGTACCACTTATTTAAAAAAATAAATAAATAAACCAAACAAAAAAGTTTACCTTTATACCTTTGAGTGCCAGAGGGGTACATAATGAATTGCAAAGCTATGCGGTGAATACCCCTCTGGCACTCAAAGGGTTATGAATTCACTTAATTAGAAAAATACTTGCTACATAGCACAGATATTGCCAGTCACTTGGGTTAGTATGTCCTCCACTTGTTACCTGCCACAAATGCCTCCAAAGAAGAGTTTTTTTTTTTTTTTTTTTGAGGAAAAAAAAATAAACACTCAAACATCATCCAGTCCAGTGTGTCCACTGGTAGCTACATTACCATGAAGAGGCCAGTTTATTAATGTATTATTAACTAGAGCGATTCTGGGGCAAACCAACAGCACCGAAGGAGACTTTCAGAAATTCCCATTAGTTTAAATGGGGCTTTTAACCCCTGGAATGCCAGGTCTCCAAAGAATTACAATGGATACCTTTAGCATTCGATGGGTTAAAAATCCCATTCAAATAAATGGGAATGCAGGACATTCTTCTTTGTCACCTACGAAATGTTTAGCCCGAACTGTATTGTTCCTGTTCTTATTAAATCAGCTTCAGATTGCCTCTCCAGCCTTGTTCCACTGTCCACCATTACTTACATTTGTGCTGTGGAATTGCTGTACATCTTCAGGGGACCCTGGGGTTCCACTGGGCACAGTGTGAGAACCAGGGCCCTAGACAGCTATTCCAAGTGTATGCTGAGATATGGAAATGTTATCAAAATACCTTATCCTGCAGGTAGAATAGTATATACTTTGTAAAGAAGAAAATCTCCCTGCATTCCACTGCATAGTCTGTCCTTTACTATACTGTAAATACCTTTAAGAAAATTATGTTAAAGGTAAATTATCACACAATATGTAAAAACATATAATATTGTAGGGTTCTCCCCACAGAGAGTAAAACTAAGGTACTCACTGTGCTGGGAGATGCTACATTCTAAAATGATTATAGTTCAAACTTGAATTCGTTTTTTCTTTTGCATGCAGTACTTCCATGGCCTGCCATTTTAGTGTAGCACTGTTGCTGCAGTAGTAGTCTATGAAAGGCTGTGGTTCACATAGAAACAGCACCAACATAAAATGGAAGGCTGACAAAGTACTGCACCCAAAAACTATATACCTGTTGGAGCTGTAATAACATTTGAATTAGGCATCTTCCAGCTGCAGGAGTAATTGCGTGTTACTCAGCAGGACCTACTAATTATAAAAATTAATTACTTGATTATTGCCCTTTATCCATTTAAGTGCCAACGATGTGAGCAATGCATTTATCACCCCTTTGGCACTTGAAGAGATGAAGGATAAAAGTAACTAAATTTACTGAGTACATAACAATATACAACGTATAAGAACATCAGTAATTGATCAGCAGTTTCATAGGCTTTTGGGCTGTCTATTCTTGTCACGGCCTGCAGTTTGAACAAATAGTTCCATCCACGGAAGCCTAAATGTAAGTTTTCCTAAGCTGAATGCAATGATTGTCGATCTAATTTAGAGTGGTTTGGAGAGCAATGCCATGTCAGCACTCTGTCTCCTTGCTGTCCACACGTCCCTGACGCTGGAGTCTGAAAGAAGATGCCTTCTCACTGCGGACAACTGGATGGTCGGTGAGATCTTCAAAGGACTTAGCAGGAGAGCCACTGTTAGGGAAGGGATCCTCATCAAACTGATCATCAAGGTGGGAGTCAGTGCTGGGGTCCTCCTGGATTGTGTCCATCCTTTGGTGGTCAATTTTGGTGGCAGCAGCAGATGCAGGGGTTACCGGAGCTGTCTGCAGGGCCTGGAAACGGGCAGTGGGTTGAGAGGAGGGGAACGGCTTGACAATGCGAACAGGAGCAGAGTCCATGCTGCTTAACATTTCTACATTCTGTCGGGGAAGAAAACAAGGAACATGTTATCTCTTTTTGGTTAATGGGATAGTGTGTGTTTTGTATGAATTACAATTACTCTCATTGCTGGAAGAAGCCTCATTGAAAAATAACTGCAGTTCAAACTTGTAGTTATTTGAAAGTGGTTCCAACAGTTTTGTAGCCAGATGGTGCTACTGCTGTCTATTGATAGACTGTGATACAGACCAATTGATAGGAACAGTGCCACCTGGATACAAAACCTTGAACATAATTCTCTTAAAAAAAAAAAAAAAAAACTCCCACAAGTTTCACCAGTAATAACTTTTGAAAGAATCATCTTGCAGCAGTGAGCAGTTCCTTGTTTTACTTAGGAAGAAAAGCCCTACAATGTATACATCCTATATAATAATTCGCTAATTCGTGTGTAACGCCGCGACATGCGCAGTAGGCACTGCTGTGCGTGCTGCAGTCATGCGCAGTAGAGACTGCCCGTGCCGCGGCTGATACAGAGCTGGGTGCTCCGAAGGAGTGTCCAGCTCTGTATCAGCTGTGGCGCGGGCAGTCTCTACTGCACGTGACTGCCCCACGACTGGGTGGCAGTGGCACTGTGGCCCATGTAACGGGCTGTTCAACTAGTCTCTTCATAATAAGCATTTTCTACCTGCTTTAAGACTATATATTTTAGGCTTAAAATCCTACTTTCTCTTGTATCCAATAAGAGGCAAAATACCAGAGGCAACATCCTATATAATAATTCGCTAGAAAGTTTGTAACGACGCAGTCATGCGCAGTAGAGACTGCTGCCCGTGCTGCAGTCATGCGCAGTAGAATGCCCGTGACGAGGCTGATACAGAGCGGAGAATTCCGAAGGAGCGTCCTGCTCTGTATCAGTTGCGGCGCGGGCAGTCTCTACTGTGCATGACTGCCCCGCTACCAGCTGGCACTGTATCAGCCGTGGCGAGGGCCTTCTCTACTGTGCAAGACTGCCCCGCGACCGGCTGGCAGTGGCACTGTGGCCTGTGTAACGGGCTCTTCAACTAGTATTATTGCCTGGGTTTTCTTTTGGAAGTGTGTGTTTTTATTTATATATATATATATATATATATATATATATATATATATATATATATATATGCCCGTTAAACGGGCCACAGTGCCACTGCCACCCGGTCGCGGGGCAGTCACGCGTAGTAGAGACTGCCCGTGCCGCGGATGATACAGAGCTGGACGGTCCTTCGGAGCACCCAGCTTTGTATCAGCCGCGGCGCGGGCAGTCTCTGCTGCGCATGACTGCAGCACACGCAGCAGTGTGTACTGCACATGTCGGGCGTTACACACGATTTAGCGAATTATTATATAGGATATACATACATATATATATATTTATTTATTTATCTTCTTCTAAATCATTCACTTACAGAAAGAGTAACTTAACCATTTCAATGCCAGAGGGGTATGCAATGCATTGCTTACCCCCTGGCACTCAAAGGATTAAAAATTCTGTAAAGTACAGCCACGCCCCCAGTAACTCCACCTAAATCACAAGTGTCCCTCTTCGGCCATTAGAAATGTTGGGAGGTATGTTACTTATACTATGTATGTATGTATGTATGTATGTATGTATGTTCTGATTTGCATCTGTGTGTCACTGTGTATGTCAGTGCATGTGTGTGTATGTATGTGTGTTGCATGCGTCTCTGTCTATCACTGTGTGCCCCTCTGTATAAGTGTGTGTGTTTGCACATGTGACTGTATATCACTGTGTGTACCTTTCTGACACGTACACCCTACGCTATATTTCATTATCATAACATTCATTTAAAAAAAAAAAAAAAAAAAAACATTCCCTGCATAACATGACGGGCAATGCCGTCCCAAATTGCTAGTGTGTATATATATATATATTTTTTGACACAGACTAATTTAACGGATATATACAAAAGTTTATACCCACATTACAGTGGGTTTTATTGATGTGGAGCAATCTGATACACTTGTATATACACCACACAGTGTGATCTCCTAAATAGAGGAGCAGAGGGATTTGGGTCTGAAACAGGGACTGTCCCTCCTATACCATATAGTGCCAGTCCTTATACACAGACTGTATACTATACAATGCCAGACCATATATAAATAATTTGTCATACATGCTATACAGTGAGCTATGTACAGCATGGAGATGATTGCAGGAACTGGCACCTCTACTTACAGACAGACTGACAATCTGCTCTCTTTCTCTCTCTTTGTGCAATATATAAATACAGTCACACCCATGTCTCTGCCACTAATCAGCTCAGCTGAAGCCCTGCTCTGCACTGCCTGATCATGTATCTGCCGTTGTTCCACTTTCCCAGCTTCTCTGTGCTAGTAATTCATCTCCCCAGCATCCTGCCTGCTGATTGTTTAGAAATCACTTGTAGTAACTGGCAGGGCTGTGCAGGCTCACAGACAGGGAATGAAGATGCTGCATAATACAGACTGAACCATGGCCTTCCAGCTGTAGACTGAACATAGTTCCCATCATCCTCAGCTGCTCAGCGTGCGTGTGTGTGTCTGTATGAGTGTGTGGGGGGCATGTGTGTGTGTCTGTGGTGTAGGAGTGAGTGTCAGCCATTTTTTTTTTCCAGCCTTAGATAGTGGTGGGCGGCCTGGATAGTGGGGGCGGGCCAAAAATCACACCCCCATTGAATCACCCAATGGGAGCAGTAATCCTCTTTACTGCCGCCCCGGGTGTGTTTTGCCAGGCACAAAGTCTTCATATTATATATATATATTTATTTTTTTTTTTTTGTGTGTGTGTGTGTGTGCACAAAGTCTTCATATTATATATATATATTTATTTTTTTTTGTGTGTGTGTGTGTGTGTGTGTGTGTGTGTGTGTGTGTGTGTGTGTGTGTGTGTGTGTTGTGTGTGTGTGTAAATGTTGGCTTTACTTTCACCCGTTGTTTGTGGGAAGAAAAAAAAAATTGTCTGACCATATATCTGTTTTCCGGGTTGACCTACAAGGCCTTTGGCTGTGTAATTTGTAATATTGTACATACATTTTTACTGTCTGAAACTATGACCGTATCTGTCACACAGTCATGCTTAAAAGGTCCTCCATTATACTCCTTCTCATACCACTTATGGGGACTCTCACTCAGTTATATGCACCCAATCCCCTAAGACACTCACCACTTATAATGGTGGAGTGTACTCATCATTATAGCGTCTTATTAAACACTAGTAAAAAAAACATGGTGGCATAGCTCCTCTTGTAAACTGTACAATCCCGCTGGCATATTGCACCACGTAGTCGCAGAGCAGGGAAAGCCTCAAACAATTCACCCTACAGTGTAACCGGCCTCAGGAAAAGGTAGTCCTAAGTTCTCAGTCCTTGATGGTGACATACATTCCCGCTGAATGCTCTTCTAGATACATGCTTGTAAGTGGTGGAGTGAGATATCCCTCATCATCCACATTGGTCTTACAGAAGCATGCTTTGGAAAAGAATAGTGGATTGCTAAACCCAATATGGTGGCAGTCTTTCTACCCTTTTTGATGGTATTTCCAACTACTGTTAGGATGGAGGGACTTGCAATTTTTTTTGCTCCAGTATGCATGATATAGGGCACTAACACAACCTATTTGCCTTACAGCAAGAAATCACTTTTAAAACTTCCCATAAATTAAGTGTTCTCTTTGATTCACTTTTTAATCCAGGCTCTCTCTCTTTGCCTACGAGTACTTGCCAAAAAATCTCTCTCTCTTCGGTAGAGGAGGATACTGACAAAAGAGCTCTCTGAGGCAGATATTTCCATTCTGCACCACTTCACCCCCACCCAGACACACTCAGCTTTCAAGGCCCTCTGATCCTCCTGTTCTCCACATCTGATTGTACTATTTAATACCTCTGTATGTCTATTCCCAATGGTACAGCGCTGCGGAATTAGTTGGCGCTATATAAATAAAGAATAATAATAATAATAATAATATATAGAAAAGCTGAAAGAAACAAATGTGGAACAAGACAGGTAATCCCTTGAACCAGAGAAGCCAAGAGGACCCAGGACTCAAGCCATTGTTTTCTCTCCGGGAGGGAAGTCGTGTGTTCCACATGGACTAAGGAAAATAATTGATTAGTAAGTAAACAAAAATCCCCTTTTCTCTTACATCCTGTGTAGAACACAGGGAACCATTGGGATATACCAAAACAGACATCAAGAGCTCAGGGAGGTAAGGGGAAAACCCCTCCAAATACAGACCAGATCTACTAGAAACTTACTGGTACAACATGAACTACAGGTGACAGTGGACACTAATACTAAAAAACAAAGAACAGGAAACAACATGGTACTGGCCAAAAGAAAACCAGGAAGGACACCTACACTAGCAAAACAGCCTGTAGAACCATCCAGCCAAAAATGGTTTCAGCCAAAGCCAGTACATTAACACAGTAATGTTTGACAAATGTGTGGCGAGACAACCACATCGCCTCATTACACAACTGTTCCGCAGAGGCCTGATTCTTAAAGGTCCAAGATGTGCCCACAGACATGGGGAAATGAGACATATCCCAAAAGGATTCTTTATTAAGAAATACGCCTGGCGAATGCACACCTTAATACAAGAAGTTACTATAACTTAGACACAGCCCAGCACACCAAAAAATTGTATTTTAGTCTTACCTGTTAAATCCTTTTCTCTTAGTCCATATATGGATCACAGGTACCATGGGGGTTGAGCTTCTCCTTTGGGGGGCAGAACACATTAAAAAAAAGACAAGGTCTTGTGGGTGGAGACTCTCAGCTCCATCTGCAGGCCAAGCCCACCACGCCTCCAGTTATGATGCGAGTCAACCACACCAATGAGTGATAGCGAGAAAAGAAAGCCCCTGTGAGGAAAAAGACCCTAAAAGGACTCCCACAACCAGGCAGGCGAGACCAAGAGATATCACTTTCTCTGGGTGGGAGACACGTGTTCCATATGGACTAAGAGAAAAGGATTTAACAGGTAAGACTAAAATCCTATTTTGTCTATCGTCCAATATAGAACACAGGTATCATGGGGATATACAAAGGCTCCCAATGGTGGAAAGAAGGAGAAAAGACCTCACACGCCTGTCCTCATGATAAACGGAGTTCCCTAGGACTATCCAGAACCAGAACAGACCAAACCAAACTAAGTGTCAACGGATGCCAAGAAAGTTGCACAGCACACAAAAACAAGGCCAACCCGGGTGCAAACAGTTGAACATGCAGGTATGCAAGGAGGACCAAGTCACTGCCTTGCACAATTGCTCAGCCAATGTCTGATTCTTTTAGGCCCAGGAAGCCCCAGCAGACCTAGTGGAATGTGCTGTAACTAAAGGGAATAGGTTTCTTCCTACATTCATAGAAGCTATGAATGGTAAACTTAATTCAAGAGGCAAAAGTGACCTTGGAAGCAGACTGACCTGCACTGGAACCCTCAGGAATGACAAACGAGGAATCTGTCTTACGAAAATCCCTCTCTTTGTCAGACTTTGGGTTAGGACAAAACAAAGGCACAACAATCTCCTGATTCATGTGGAACACAGAGACCACCACAGAGAGGTACGAAGAAAAAGGCGGTGTGCAAGACAAAACCTGCAACTCAGCAAACCTGTGGACTGAGACCACAACCAGAAACCAGGGAAATCAAGAGCGACCCCCTGAATGAACACCTTGACATCTGGAATAGCGGCAATACGCGTCTGGACAAACACAGAGAAAACAGAAACGTGAACCCTCCTGGAGAAAAAGAGAGAACCAACGGAAGGTCAAAGTCCATGAAGACAGGTCCCTTTTCCATAAACCAGGAATGAAAAATGGACCAAACCTTATGGTAAGCCCAAGTGTTTTGTGTATAGCATCTTGTGTATAGCATGTGGTGTACTGTGTATATATTGCTCTGCGTTGTATGTACAGCGTTGTGCATATAGCATTTTGCATATAGCGTAGTGTGTATTGTGTGTGTGTTCACTGTAGCCCCTGCATCTACTTGCAGAGGTTTTGACAGGGGTGTTCAGGGGCCACCATTCCTGTCAAAATCATGCCACATGGTTGGACCAGTGGAACAGGCAGTATAGAGGAGATATGAAAAACTCCTCCTTACTGCCACCCCTGGTTGTATTTGCTAGGCACACAGAAGCTTTCTTTTATATTTAACTATCAAACGTGATTTAGCATTGCCATGTAACTAACACACCACACACTCACACCACACACCGGCTGATGTGGCAAGAGCATGTAAAAGGGAAAAGAGCTATAGGGCATAAGGAGAGATATTGTTCCTGGAGTAGGGCAGCAACAGATTTTGGGGAACAGGAGAGAGACATGTTGGAGAAGTGGAGACAGAGACATGTTGGAGAAGTGGAGAGAGACACGGAGGAGGGGAGAGAGATGATGGAGAAGATACATACTGAATAAGGGGGGGAGAGAGGAGAGACACACGTCATTAAAAGGTATCTATCGACTAATCCAACCCCAATTAATAGGACGGGACATAAATGTGCTTACAGCCTTAGATATGTAGTGTTAGTCAGCATTCACCATTATGCACATGGCACTAAAAGGGCATCATGTTGCATGTTACATATGATACATTATGTGGACCATCTACTATGATATATCCACAAACTGTTCTTTAGCTCAATAACATGACATTTTTTGCCCACATGCACTATTTTTCCCTTCTTTATCCTCTCTTTTTGGTAAGTCAGAGTCTTCTCTTCTACATATTTTTTGAATGCAGAGACTTGGTCTATCATGCTTATTCTCAGCATATTCCTTTTGGAAGTCCAACTCTTTTCTGCTACATAATGTTTGGTGCTGTTTGATGTTTTTCACTGCCACGCACATAATGGAGACTCTCTGCTCACACCACAGACTCAAGGTGATCATTGAAACAATTTTACAGATGGTACATGAGCTGTGACTAACCTATGTATGGTTTGGAAAAATATAGTGTTTCGTTACCAGCCATTTGAGTCAATTTAGGTCTGACAAACGAAGTACATTGACTTGCCAATTGTCTTGAGTGGGGTGTGGTGATTAGCTCATCCGCATTATAAGCAAAATACATGTGATGTTAACGGGCAAAGGTATATAGCATAATTGCCACTGGCAATATTCCTCCTGCCACTTATCAGAACTATCAACAATTCATCCTCTGCTCAGAGTGAGGCACTACAAACACTGCGTCCCAGCCACGAATTTCTTGCTGGCAAATGCTGCCCTGAGACCGATACAAAAAAATAGAAGAGTCAATGGTATATTGCCCCAGTTGACTCATCAAAGTTGCTGTATGAGTCTTCCAGACAGCATTTTTCAGCATACAAATCACGGCAGGGACGCAGTGTTTGTAATGCCTCACTCTGTGCAGAATATGAGTTGTCGATCATTGTGAAGTGCACATCTATGAAAGGGATCCGGGGCCTCCTCACCTGCCTGTGAACACTGGGGAACATGATGGCCCATTGGGTTGGGTTCAAGACCAGGGATACCACAGTGGTGACCTGTTCCCTCTTCCTCTGCCTTAAGTGTTGGAGGTCAAAGAAGGGAAATGCTGTCCTCGGGGCATAAGGTGTTAAGGTCAGAGTGTTCCTGCAGACAACAGCACCAACAACTTTTGCCAGGCTGTGTGCTGTTTGCTGCAGTGTGAAGGTTGCTGGAGTGGCGAGAGTTGGCCATGTTGTTTTTTTCTTTTAAACAGGGTATAGTGAGGGTGGCCCAACTCCTTGTACACATTTAGACTGGAGTGGCCAGGAGGCCCTGTCTGTGTATGTCCTGGAGAGTCAGTATGGAAATTTGAATATTTCCTCCTTACTGCCACTCATGGGTGTGTTTTATCGTCCCAGGGGTGTGTTTGTGTTTTTGTGTGTGTTTTTGTGTGTGTGTGTTTTTGTGTGTGTGTGTGTGTGTGTGTGTGTGTGTTTTTGTGTGTGTGCGCGCTCGCATTGGAGACTGAGAATTCTGGCACCCTGCAAACCTTCTCCTTTCATTAGTACAGATAGACAATAAGGGAATATTGAACAACAGAAGCAATGAGCTACATGCTCTTTAATACACAGTCACTTTACCCAACGATGGTGAATTATATTCTGCACTTAATCCATTCCAGAGACTGAGAACCCCTCCAGCTGTTGTTGAAATACAAATCCAATCTTCCTCAGCTAGCTATTGTGAGTTGTAGTCCAACAACAGCTGGAGGGATGAAGGTCACCTACCTCTACTCTGAAACACAAGATGTACAATTGGATACATGAACTATATAGTTAGGAAAGACACAAATGGGAAAGACAAAAATGCTTTATGGTGATTCACAGGAAATGCTTTGTGACTTAGGTACAAAGTAAAAAGGGAGTAATTTCTGGGTCAAGCCAACTGTACCACTGGGGACAAAAAAGCTCTCCAAATTACTACTGACTTAAAAGGAGCTTTTAAACTCTTGAATGCTTGAGATTACCTCTCTAGATTCAAGGGATTAAAAGCATAATTTGAATCAATGGCAATATTTCCTGATGGGGCAGTTGGTTTGTACCAGAATTACTCCACTTTTCCTAAGCACAGAGCCCTTTGAATAGTCAGTAATGTACTTACACTGGGCAAGAACAAAGACTTGGTGTTCTCTTCATACTGCTTGTCCAATTTCTTGTCCTGGTAAATTGGGGAAGAACATCAGAAAGCAATTAATATACAATCTGCCAGAATGAATGTTGATGATTATGTGCAATAATGTATTCTTTATATATAGCAGATTAAAGGTCAAGTGAAAATTTTTAGCAGGGGACTTAAAGGAGCACCGGTGCTAAAATACTAATTGCTCTTAAAGTGGACCTGTCAATCTGAGACAAGTTTATATAGGATAAAAAAAACATATAGCAGAGAAGAACAAGTACTAAATGTACCAAGTCTTCCATTTACAGACTAATTCATTGATTTACCGCACAACACAATTAGAATTCATTAAAGAATTTAAATTTTTCGACTGTACTGTAATTTTTATTATGGATTTGGAACGTCTCATACTGACCCATATCAAGTTATATTAGGAAATGTATATTTATTTCTTTTATATTTTCCTGATTCATCAAGGGTTTATCATATCCAATACCCAATATTTGCACATATATTCAAAAAAAATCTACTGTATATTGAAATAACGATTTTTGTAAATTAAAAAAAATATATTTTTGAGAAATTGACCATAATATTTTGGTGGCACTTTATGCTAATTCTATGCACAGTATGCCAATTTTTTTCTGTTCCAGACCAAACTTTTCTCTAGCTGTACTATCTGAAATATCCCCAGTGTGTGGGCTCTGCCTAGATTCATTCTTAGAACACTACGTGTGTTAATACTGGCTCCAGCCATTACACATGGGTGTCAGTCAATAATATTAGATGGAAACCCCCGTCAACTACCCATTTCCTTCCCACTGTAATGGCCTTCGGTAACGGCACGATCAGGAGAATTCTGGGACATATGTGAAACATTTTTGCCTAAATCCTAAGTGCTTTTATAGAAAAGTACTTGAACGTATATCTGTAAATGTTTCCATACAATGAAAACCTTAAAGCGGAACCATCACATCAACTAAAATCGCCCTGCAGGTGGCGACTAGCTTGATAATCATTATTTTACCTCTCAAAAGTGCCCCCGAGTAAAGTAATCCTTAAGCTTCCGATACCGGAAGCCAGGCGTCTGCACTTTCAGTCCCCGTCACCCTTCAGAGGTATTGCACTGGCCCAAATGGCCCAGGAAGAGACTGAAGGTGCAGGCATGTAGACTGCATTAACCAGGCCATCAGTCTCGGAATATTACTGATAACTTTACTTGGGGGCACTTTAAGAGGTAAAATAATGATTATTAAGCTAGTCGCCACCTGCCTAAGTATTGCAGGGTGACTTTAGTTGATGTGGTAGTTCGTCTTTAAGATCTCATATTACATTTACTGATGTGCCTTACATAGTAGAATAACTTCTCTAGATTATGAATGAGGAATACAAAGCATATTGCTATACCCAGCCTGCTCTTGTTTTTAAAGAATCATCTAATGTGCTACAGAAGTATGGAAACTTTAAAAGCATAACAATGTTTGAACATAAATGCAGCTCCGATTATTCCCCATAGATTTTGGACCATGTAGAGCATTATAATTCTATGCGATGTGTAGTTCATGAGTAACTAAATTATAAAGTGTCCCCCTCCCGCCCCTTATATCGAAGTAACTCTGCTCTCCTCAGAGCAGCAAGAACGTCTGGATGAATGGCAAAGAGGGGCAATCTTCTGTGATCATTAGGGATAACCTGCCCTCCTTTGTCCAGGGTAGCAGGGTTTTCTTTATACTCAAAGCCAAGAGATTGTCCCTTGCTGCAATCTGTCCAGTCCGATGACTGGATTCCAGATCTGAGGGAAGGCGCTTACAACATGTAAAAGGGATGGGGACACTTTATAATTTAACTACTCATGAATTAAACATCATACAGAACTGTAATAATGCTCTGTATGGTCCAAAAACTATGAATCAGAGCTGCATTTATAATTTATAATGTCATTGTAAAGTGACGTAAAAACTGACTATATGTTGTGCTAGTCATTTGTTTGTAAATAGTGTTTTTTTTTTTTTTTTTTTTTTTTTTTTTAATTTGAGCTGTCAAAGAGCTCAGCACATATGAGCAAGAAAGCTCAATTGCCCTCAGGGGTTAAAATAGGATTTTAGTCTTACCTGTTAAATCCTTTTCTCTTAGTCCATATAACTTACAGGTTCCATGGGGAGGCGACAGCTCCTCCCAGTGGGCTGGAACAATTCTAGAAGAAGTGCAAGGTGGAGCTTGCCCTTCCTCCATATCAGGCTATCCCACTAGCCACGCCCCAGATAGACTTGTGATAAGCCTACTAAGTAGAACAGCAAGAAGGAAGAAAGAAAAACTCCTGTGAGCAATGGGCCCAAAAGAACCCCTATGCCCATCTACAGGAGACCCAGTATGGTCCCTTTCACTGGGTGAGAGACCTGTATGTCATATGGACTAAGAAAAAAGGATTAACAGGTAAGACTAAAATCCTCTTTTCTCTGTCATCCAATATAACTGACAGGTACCATGGGGATATACCACCATTGAGCTTCCAGGGTGGGATAAGAAGGAAAGGACCAAGCGCCGGTCCCCATGATACCAGAGTTCCCATGGACTATCCAGGACACGGAACAGCCCAAACTAACTAAGCGTCAACGGACACTGAATAACAAATACAGTGCACAAGAACAAGAGCCAACAGGGCTCAAACAGTTAAATAGCTATAAGGCACAGGAGTGATGAAGTCCTAGACCAGCAAAACTGCCTCCAGGACTTTCTTCCAAAGCTGGCTTCAGCTGAAGCCATAACATCAACACAGTAGTGTTTGGCAAAGGTGTGCACAGAAGACCAAGTGGCTGCCTTGCACAGCTGTTCAGCAGAGGCCTGATTCTTGTAGGCCCAGGATGCCCCAACAGACCTGGTAGAGTGTGCTGTAATACAGAAAGGAACTGGTTTCTTCATAGGCCTTGCGAACGGTAGACTTAATCCAGGATTCAATAGTGACCTTGGACGCATCCATACCAGCTCTAGGACCCTCAGGGATGACAAAAAAGCATCAGTCTTACGTCTAGACTCGGTACTGTGCACATAGAACTTAAGGCAGCACAACGTATCCAACAAGTGGAGATCCCTCTCCTTGTCAGATTTGGGGACAAGACAAAAGGATGGAAGGAAGGAATGCTGAGAGCTACGAAGAACAGTCTTATCCTTGTGAAACACAAGGAAAGACTTTGCAGGACAAGGCCTGCAATTCAGCAACTCTGCAGACAGAAACTACAGACAGAAGAAAGGCCATCTTCCACGTCAGGAGACGCAGAGGGATGGTAGCCAAGAACTCAAAGGGAAGTGCTGCACGATTCCCAAAACCAAATTAAGGTCCCACTGGGGAGGCAGGGAAAGCATGAGGGACAGACACCCTGAAAGAAGAATTTGACATCTGGTAAGATTGCAATTTGTCTTTGGAAGACAGAGATAGACTAGGTCTGAACCTTCAGCGAACTAAGGCCAAGTCTTTTGTTCACACCATCATGTAAAAAGGACAGGACTACCGGGAGATAAAACTCCTGTGAAGACAGGTCCCTAGCAACATACCACGATGTTAGGCATTGGAAGAGACTGGTTTCCTAACCTGGATCATGGTGGAGACCACCTCAGGAGTATAGCAATTCCAGGATGGAGGATTCAACAGCCATGCCGTCAAAGCCAAGCACTCCACATCCTCTCTCCAAAGGTAACCCTGAAGGAGGAGATTCGGTCTGAGTGGCAGAGGAAACGCATACAGAACAGACAGGGCCACTAGTTCTGGGAAGTAGGGTTTCCTGGTCCAATAGAGGACAATCATGATGACCGCCAGACCGTCCATCCGAATTTTCCTCAGCACCCTGGGGATGAGAGAGAATGGAGGGAAGATGTAGGCCAGATAAAAACGCTACGGAATTGACAGGGCATCCACAGCGAATGCCAGTGGATCCCTCCAACGAGAGCAAAATATCTGAACTTTCCTGTTGTCCTTGGTGCCGATCAGATCTATCCAAGGGAGACCCCACTTCTGCACCAACAGGTCAAATACTTCCTAGTGGAGCTCCCACTCTCCAGGATCCACCCTCTGGCAACTGAGATAGCCTGCCAAAACGTTTTCTACCCCGGGGATGTGCACGGTGGAGATGGCCAGGACATGTTCTTCTGCCCAGGATAAAATAGGCTTGATCTTGGATCAAGCGGAAGCTCTTCTTTTGTGTCTCCTTGCGAGATGATATATGCCATGGCCGTGGCATTGTCCAACTGGACGCAGACTGGACAATCCCTCAATGGAGAGGACCAGTACACCAGAGCGTGATGAATCACCCTGAGCTCAAGGACTCTGATGGGCAGGAGGGTCTCCTCAGCAGTCCATCTGTCCTGAACCCCCAGGTGACCCAGTACAGCTCCCCAGCCCCTGGCCTTTCGTCACCAGGGTCCAGTCCTGAATGACAAAGAGCTTCCACTTCTCCAGGTTGGGCCTGTCTAGCCACCAAAGCAGATCCTGAGACAAGGCAGTCCAAGAGATCCAAATTCCCATGCCAAGCTCGGATGGTAAACCTCTGGAGCTCCCTGGTGTGAGACATGGAGGATGGGACCACCTCCATGGTAGACACCATGTGGCCCTTCAGATGAGAACTTGCGCACTGGAGCAGAGGTCCATTCCAGGGCCCGGGACACCAGATGCATGGTCTGTTGGATAGAATCCTTGGGCAAGAAAACCATCCCTTGGCAGGTCTCGAACCTGAGACCAAGGAAACCAGGATATGAGAGGGAACAAGAGCAGATTTCTCCATATTCAGAATCCACCCATGGGGGACAAGGATCTGAGCACAGTCCTGGACCTACTGATCCAGGTGTTCCTGCGACGGTGCCTTCAGCAGAAAGTCGTCCATGTAGGGAGTCACCTGAATCCCCTGGGTGTGTAGGTAGGCAATCAATGCCCCTAAGACCCTTACGAACACCTGAGAAGCAGTAGTAAGTCAAGAAGGGCAGAGCGGTGAACTGGAAGTGCCCCAATGTGCAAGCGAACCTGAGATACTTCTGACTGTACGGATGAATTGGAACATGCAGGTAGGCATCCTGCAGATGCAGAAAGGCCATACATTCTCCTGGATACACAACTACGATGAAAGAGCACAAAAATGCCATCTTGAAGCGAGTAGTCTCCATAAAACAACTGAGATCCTTGAGGTCCAAGATGGGGCAACTGCCACCATCCCTCATGGGAACCACAAAGAGGTTTGAATAAAAACTTAATCTTCTCTCTTGAGGAAGAACTGGAGCCAGGACTCCCTTTGTCCAGGACAGCCTGAACCGCCTCGTTGAAAAGATGCAGCTTTTCCTAACCTAGCGGAGTTCTTGAGTGAAAGAATCTGAAGGGAGGCAGGGATGTGAAAGGAATCCTGCAGCTTCCCAAGACCACTTGCAAAACCCACTGATCTGCAACAGAGCCTGCCCAGATGTCTGAAAAAATGTTGCAGGCACCCACCCACAGGGAGGTGCATACCAGGATTCTGTGAGTCACACAGAAAGTTTGGCGGAGGAGGCGATCTGGCCACCACTGCTGTCTGGGCTTGGCGGCGGAGCACGGGGTGCTGGTCTGAGACACACTTGGACTTGGCCTTTGCTCTTCACTTTGGCGGGGATGAAAAAGATGCTGCTTCCTCACCAGGTTAGGGTGTTTGGAGACCTGAAGCAACAGTATGCTCTTGCCCCCAGTGGCCTCACTGATAATTTGCTGCAGTTCAGGCCCAAAAAGAGGTGTGCCCTGAAAGGGGAGAGAAATCAGTGACGGATAGCCTCAGTATGTTGTCCCCCCATTCTAGTGACCCAGACACAGGCCAAGGTAGGACTCAAGGCAGCACCAATGGCAGCGAAGTTAGACTCCAGAATAGCCTCCAACTTTCTATAGGTCATATCCTTGAATGCTATGGTATCAGTTGGGGTAGAGTAGTAGACTTAGGAAGTCTAGAAATAGGGAGATCAACCTGAGGAGGTGTAGCCCAATGAGCTAAAGCTGCGTCAGAAAATGGGTACAGCATAGAAATGTCTTAGAAAGAAAAACGTGCCTGTCAAGCATATTACACTCATCCAAGATTACCTGGTTCAAAGTAGGATTGGGCGGAAACACAATGAGGGACTTCTTGCATTTTGAAAGATTTCAGAAGCAGTATGGCTCTCAACAGGGTTAATAGGAACCTGCAGGGTAGATAAAACCGCCTTAATGAGACCCTTAGAAGAGGGTTCAGGGTCAGCCTCAAAGGAGTCGCCATAAGTGTAGGAAGAAGCCCCTTCCTTGCACGCCCCTTCTTTCATATTCACTTCAATGGAATCCTCCTCAGAGGTTTCAGTTCAGGAATGTCAGGGGCCACAAACCTGAACTGAGTGGGGGTTCTACAAAACTGGAGGACCCCCTGGAGGAAACAGAAGGAAAGAGAAAACTGTGTCATTTAAGTCCGTTACCCAAAGTGGATCTTTCTCAAGGCTGGAGGGCCCTGGCAGTAGGGGACAGAACATAAGGGGCATAAGTGTCCTGAGTATTCTCTAGGGAGCCCCGTTTGGCACGAGGAACAGTAAGCAAGGGAGGTCAAAGCGGCCACTGGGTCCTGAGCCTTAAGTCTAGCCCCATGTCCTTTTGGATCTGACATCAGAGGCGAATGGTTAACCTGAGGAGGAGAGTAAGGACATACAAGCCTCTGCGTAGGATACTCAGGAAAGAGAGAAAGAAAATGGCGCCTGACAGGACAGCCAATCAGAGAGAAGCCAGAGAAACAGGCATTCTGGGAATCGTAGCTCTCTCTCTTTAATGTTACCTAGCAATGGCAGAATCAAAGCTTGCAGGGGCCCCCAAGACACTGGGGATGTGAACTGGATCGTAAGGCAAGGAGAGACAAGAATGAACCCTCTCTCAACTCTGTAAGTGGAACTGTATGCAGAGTTATGTCCCAAAGCAGTCTGTTCCATAGAAAGCAATGGAGCAAGTACGGTTGCTGGCTGCTTAACCCCTTAGTGACAGCCACACGCGTACGCGGCTGTCACCTTAACTCCCGGCTAACATTTTTTTATATATATTTTTTTTTTCAGTAAATAATTCCGGAGTCCCCAAACGGCGTGCAGCCGCACTGAGACCCGGACTTACCAGGTACGTCCCCTGTCACTAAGTGACAGTTTTTGCAGGACGTACCTGGTAAGTCAATTGTCGGGATGGGGTTAAAGGCGCACAACTAAAAAGAAATTCTAATTTTGTAAAAGTGATTAACGGAATCCCAAAACACAACAGAACATGTAGGGACAAATAAAAACGTATACTTCCCAAAGGATAAGTGAAAATAAGCCACAAAACCCAATTAAACCAGTAGGGAATGGGTTAATTACCAAAAAAAACAGCCAAACAAGCTCCAATGACCCTGGGATCAACTAGTAAAATATGCAACATGAGTGCAGGCGTTATAAGGAACTCCTATAAGACCCCTGCACGGAGGGGGACAGATGGACAAGTGGATCATGGCACTAAAAGGGTGGCTCACCTTTTTTGCTGGTCTTCTGTCTTCAGATTACCACTGAAAGAAAGAAGCCTCAGAGAGACCCCTTTGGAAGAGAGAAACATGGGATGCATGGTTCTCTCCACAGGGCTGCAAAGCGTCCACAACAGCACCTGATAACTGGGCAATCCTCCAGGGGAAGCCAGTAAAGGTAATCTACTGAATGGGGGAATTCTGACATCCCATAGCTAACAATAAAATAATAAAAGTACTAAAAACTAAGCAGAACTGTCCACAGCCAATATCCAGGATTTTGGAATAAGTCTATCTTGAGCGGGGCTAGTGACTGATATGGAGGAAGGGGAGGCTCCACCCTGCACTTCTTCTAGAATTGTTCCAGCCCACTGGGAGGAGCTGTCGCCTCCCCATGGTACCTGGGAGTTATATTGGATGACGGAGAAAACAATTTTGAAAACACAAACACACACACACACACGTGCGCGCACACATACACTACTGTGCGGCACAGTTTAAGGTGAGATCATACAGGTAGATTTACTTACCACACAGTGGACAAGGATACTAAGGGGGATCCAAATGAGCAAAGAGAAGACAATGACGGACCCCACAATGTTGTCTGCTAGGAACTTGCCTATAATGAAACACCAATACATTCTATTCATTGACTGGTAATGGGGCTCAACACTTCCAAAAAAAAAAAAATTACAAAACATCAGCCCTATTCTCAGGCCCTTTCATCTAAGTCCAACTCAATCTGTGGTTTGGTTATTTAACCCTTTGAATGCCAGAGGATTTTGCAACACATGGCTCCGCAATGCTCTGCACACACTTCTGGTACTTAAAAGGTTAAACTACAGTAGGCAACATATGGCTATCCAGCCTCACTATACTGGCACCTACAGCTTTTTAAGAATTGCGCTAGAGAGGAGATGTCAGCAACTTGTGGATCCGAAGTTGTTGATGCTCTAAAACAATGGTGGTTTGAAGATGACAGGAGTTGCAATCACTCAAAAGCTGGAGAGCCACATGTTTCCACCCTACTTGAATGCTGTGTGTGTCAATAATGAGAATCGATATGTCAGCTGTGCAATGTTGCAGGTCTGTCTGACAATGTGGCGTAACTATAAAGACAAAAGTGGAGTAATGCTAGGGCAATCGAACTGCACCACAGGCTGATGTACTAAGAAAAAGTGGGGCAATTCCTAAGCAAACAAGCTGCACCACAGATGACAAAGTCATTTTAAGGAGCAGTAAACTTTTCTTCTGTTACAAAAAATATATTTTTAGGGTTTACTCTGCTGAATAAAACAAGAGTACTCTCAATTTTTTTCAAAAGTTATTACTGACAGGAAGTGAATTACAGTGCGTCAGGAAGGACTCTGAAGTTTCTGTTACATTCCATGTAGAACTGTCAGTGACTCGCCTCTCCTACAGAATGAAGAGTATCCAATTGACATCTGACCAATAGAGGTCAATGTTAATGTGAAAAAACAGGATTTTAAAATGCAATAACTCTGGAAATATGCATCTCTCAGCAGTAGGAGTACCCTTGTTTACAGCAAGAAAAGCCCTATAATATATGTTTTTTTCATTAAATGTTTACTGGGGTTTTAACACTTAATGCAATGCACTAGCATTCAAGGGGTTAAAAACTCCATTTAAATGACACTGGAATTTCTGGTCTCCCCTATAGTGCAATCAGAGTTAGCTCTAGAATCATGTCTCTGTCTTTTCAAATTGGCTCTTTATTTTTTTAAACTAATCTTAACTAAGGCCCACAGTGGGGTTGAAACATTAGTCAGATGAGACAACCAAAATGTAGGTTTTCAGACTTTATGATCCTTTTGCTGAGCTTTTGTAAAACGTTCCTTGAATTTAGCTTATAACATAGAAAATCCGTATAATAAAGACACACAAACCTAACATGTTGATGCTGAGCTTGTCAATGAAATCCCAGATCCGCTCAATCACATCCTGCACTTGCTTCTCGCACTTCCCCTGTGTGTGATAACAAAGAGGTGCATCAGCGGCTTTCTGACAGCAAGCACCTCATTCACTTGCTGGGGACTGTCAAACAGTAACATTATATATATATATATATATATATATATATATATATATATATATATATATATATATATATATATATATAAACGTAGTTTGAATGGAAGCACTCACAATTAACTGGATAAATGCCAGGGTGCCATCAAAAGGCAATATGTAGACATATAGAAAAAATGAAGCACACGCTGGTCTTATAAGTGGAACAAAAAAGTTTACTTGTATATCGACGTTTTGGCAAAACTCAGCTGGCCTTCCTCAAGACAACCTAAACAGTGTGTACCAACCCCTTATAAAACCCTCGTGCAACAGTGGCGCCAAGTCGGCGCAAGGGTCACCATGACGTCATCTGACCCTAAGGGTCAAAACATATGACCCGCAACATCAGTAAACAAAATAACATATGAGCATCAGTGTTATTGTGAATCATAACTACGGAGTTCGCTAATGCAAATAAACACAAAACCAGTATTTCAAATGGCATAAAGAATGGTAAAAAAATAAGGAGGTACGTTGAGAAAATACACGCAAAGAGCGAACCCCCGGTCCACAAGCATACCCAGGGGCAATCTTAGTGGGAAAGACAGCTTACCTGCAATAATATCGGCATTCAGTCATGCAGACACAATCCATAGTGCATATCGTCTTGCGCACAGTGGGAAAATGCGGAGACAGCCGAGAACAAGTTTCGTCACCACATAGTGTCCCGGGATGACCCAGTGGATCCAGAGCGCCCCCTGCGTGTCATTACCCAACAACCTCATACACAATCACAGTACAGCAAATTAACCCCTTCAATGCCTCTGTAACAGTTAGGAAGATAGTAACAGTGAAATATGTACATATTTGTGCAAGCGCAAACACTATGTAACGATATTTAGCAATGTTATAAGAGGAACATTGAGTGTCAAATAAGATACATAGTATCAAATCATAGTTAGGACCATGATTATAGGCTTAGGGAAAAAATATCAAGATCTCAGAGCATGTAATGCCGAAATCTTAAGAAAACGCACAAAGATGTGAGGGGAACAAGAGAAAGTACTCAAATGCCCAATTCATAACGCAATATAGTAGATAGTGCAATAGTCCATACACAATATGATAATACGTACTGGAGATGAAAAACTCAATTGTCCACATATTCTGCCAAGTATAGGGTATGTAGTATACTGCTAATGGGTGTATAAATTAAAACATACGGTTATTATGTATCATCCTATGCATGTGTCCATCCTCACTCGTGGTTAAACTAAGCAGGTGTGATGTGCTCATGGAACGTGAGTTAGGTACAACCAACAGACTTCATTGATATGGCTCTTTCATAGTCAACTGCGGAACTTGACTAAAGAATAACCAGACATGGGCTGATCATGGCAAGCAATAAAATCAGAATGACCACATAATAAGGAGTAGCCTGTATTTGGCAGTGGTATGTATACTCGAGTGTCTTCATCGACACAGGCCTATTGGAGGTGGTAGTGATTACAGGCAACAAGATCAGGATAGCCACAATTATGAGCAGAGGCTGTGTAGCGCCACTGCATCAAAAAAAGGCTGAATATCCTATGTATTCATTCAAGCCCCTTGGGGCTAAGGTATTAAGCCTATGAATCCACCTGGCCTCACACTGCAACAGGCGATTACTCCGATTGCCACCTCTTTTGAGTGGAGGAATGTGATTTTTGAATATCTTTTGACACTCAATGTTCCTCTTATAACATTGCTAAATATCGTTACATAGTGTTTGCGCTTGCACAAATATGTACATACTTCACTGTTACTATCTTCCTAACTGTTACAGAGGCATTGAAGGGGTTAATTTGCTGTACTGTGATTGTGTATGAGGTTGTTGGGTAATGACACGCAGGGGGCGCTCTGGATCCACTGGGTCATCCCGGGACACTATGTGGTGACGAAACTTGTTCTCGGCTGTCTCCGCATTTTCCCACTGTGCGCAAGACGATATGCACTATGGATTGTGTCTGCATGACTGAATGCCGATATTATTGCAGGTAAGCTGTCTTTCCCACTAAGATTGCCCCTGGGTATGCTTGTGGACCGGGGGTTCGCTCTTTGCGTGTATTTTCTCAACGTACCTCCTTATTTTTTTACCATTCTTTATGCCATTTGAAATACTGGTTTTGTGTTTATTTGCATTAGCGAACTCCGTAGTTATGATTCACAATAACACTGATGCTCATATGTTATTTTGTTTACTGATGTTGCGGGTCATATGTTTTGACCCTTAGGGTCAGATGACGTCATGGTGACCCTTGCGCCGACTTGGCGCCACTGTTGCACGAGGGTTTTATAAGGGGTTGGTACACACTGTTTAGGTTGTCTTGAGGAAGGCCAGCTGAGTTTGGCCGAAACGTCGATATACAAGTAAACTTTTTTGTTCCACTTATAAGACCAGCGTGTGCTTCATTTTTTCTATATGTCTACACATATATATATATATATATATATATATATATATATATATATATATATATATATATATATATATATATATATATATATATATAGAGGGACCTTACATAGAAACAGGTACAATTCTGGAGAAAACCAACTGCACCAAAGGGGACAAATGAAAATCCCAATAGATTTAAATATGGCTTTTAACTTCTTGAATGCTAGAGGTCTCCACTGAATTTTTTCACAACATGCCGGAGACATCTAACCTTCATGCAGTTAGAAGCCTCATTTAAATAAATGGTATTTTATTTCTGCATTTGCCCTGTACGATGCAGTCGGTTGGCTCCAGAATTGCACCTCTTGTCTTCTGCTTGAAACCCTACAAATTAAGCCATAAATAGTAAGTACAAGAATATAAAAGATGAGGAGAGTCAATGTTCCAAACACAATTATTAGCATATATGAACAAGCTACTATAGTGTCTCACAAAATGCATGATGCTACAGAACCTGGGAGATAAAACAAGCTATCACATGATGCATACTGACAAAAATACCTAGTAGACTTGCATATAAGTAAAGAGATATAAAAGAGAAAAAGTTACAGAGGAGAAAAGGTAAGTAAAAGGTAGAATAATCATGGGAATCAATGGAGCAGTAGATGAAAAAGAAGGGCATAGTTGTTCCTCTAAAGGGAAACATTCTGAAAAGCTGACAGAGGAGGCTGAGAGTTAATTCATGCATGGTTTCCAGATTTCAAAGAAAGAGCCATAGGTTGCTCTCCTTATGTGTGATAAGATCTCTAGAACCATAATCTTTGATACTTTAATCAGCCAATCTGACTGTGATGGAGTTAATCATATGGATGAAAAGCTGCACCTTGGATGAGGGAGAACATCGGGGAGTAGGTTTAGAAACAGCTCAGATTTATTTTTTTATTAGAATATATCCATGTCCATTCCAGTTCTCACATTCATTTACAGTTTTAGCCTCAACCACTTCTACTGCAAGGCTAGTTCATGTATCCTCAAGATAAGAAGGAAAACATTAAGCCAGGGGACACTCACTTCGAGTGGTGGAATCTAGCTCTAAAAGGAGATTATCTATCAATGTGGAAACTGGAACACTACCCCTATATTTCAATGGGTGTAGCCATCCACACATTTGCTAATGGGTTTGTGTTCACTCATCAATGAGAAAATACAAAAGTGGATGCCACAGGGGTGTCCATATACTGAGAAGCAATGCACTGGATGTCCATTATTATGTCTGCAGACTTTGAATAGTAGAATTGGCATTAGTGACTTTCAGTTGTTAAGATGGTGACAGCACAGTTGATAAAAACAGATATTACTAAAACTGGAAGGGCAACATACATTCCCATCACAGAAGCCAACAGTGCAGGGTTTTCCTTTGCGCAAATACAGGTACTGATGATTTCCATCAACATACGGGTTGCAGCTACCATCCCGATCCCGGCAGCAGACTTTACAGGACTGTTCCGTGTCTATAAACACAAGAGAAAGTTGTCTTTACCATTCCTGGGAACTTTCTGGATCCGTACCTCGAGACTCTAGTACTTAAATTACTTACTTGGTCCCCAAGGACTAACACTGATTCTAAGCATGAGACCTCCCCTCCTACTTCCCTTCCTATCCCTTCTCCACATGCTTCCCACTCAGCTGTGGCCACTCCTCTCTTCTGCACTGTCCACCTGCTTAAGTATTACCTTTAACCTCTTAAGGACCGGCCGGCACTTAAGGACCACGGACCATTTTATTTATTTTTTGTGAATTCGATTCAGGGATCCCTGAATGGGGTGTAGCCAAGCAGGAAGCCCTGAATTCCATGACTGTCCTGGCACGCCATGGGTCCTTATGGCTCGCTAACTCATGATGTGCCAGGACTGTCAAGGGTCCTTAAGGGTTAAAGGACTCAATTCACAACATTCAAACCCACCTACAAGCACTGTGTATGACTTGGAAAACACAAACACCAATTTTCCCAGTAATGCTCATTACAATAATTTGCAAGCACAATGAAAAGCCCTTGGATGCTATAACACCTGGGGTAACTGACTAGCCCAGCTTATCAACTCCAGCTTCAAAGCATTAAATTAATTTGTATCAGGCTCTTATGTAACCTCTGTTGGGTGTCTTTTCCTTTAATGTAGCAGCCTTTCTGTAAAGCAGTATTTAAAGGGATAGTAATACTTAAGTATTACTAATCCCTATAGTAAAGCCCTAGTAAAAAAAACAAACAAAAAAAAAAAAACAAACAAAAAAAACATATTGCCCGCAGTGTCATCTCTCAAACCTTTATGGAAACTTTAGAAGCGTTCATCTCTCAAACCATAAAGGTTAGAGAGATGACACTGGGGGCAATACGTTTTTTTTTACTAGGGCTTTACTATAGGGATTAGTAATACTTAAGTATTACTATCTCTTTAATCATGTTTCTTCTAGCTCTACAGCATGTGCCGCCTGGCCCTAAACTGCTCTGTGGGATAATATGGCTGCTCCCCCTTACCATTGCAGGCGCAGGACTTCAGGCCCTTTTCTATCTCGCAGAACGGTCTGCACTCCCCATTTGTACATTTTCCCAAGTCTACGCAGACTGTGTCATCTGCAGCATTCCCAGGTGGGGGACATTCACTGCTGTTACCTGTGAAAGAAGGGTGCCAATTGTTTGAGAGACCGTGTGGAAATAAAATAAACATATGCATATGACCAAGAGATAATAAGAGACTCATTTAAGAAAAAGATGATACAGTAGAAATGGCTGGCTCTTAACTTTTTTAAAAGAATAAAGCACCTGTGTAAGTGTTCTGCGTGCAGCAGTCAGGCATGTATCTACATCATTTTGCATTGTAACTAGTTACCTGTATAAATCTACCTGTCACTGACATCTCCTCACAATAAACAATATACTGCAACAGACATGAACGTCTTATGGATCACAATTGTAACAACCCTTTTGAGTGCCAGAGGGGTACGCAATGTCTGGCACTCAAAGGGTTAAAATGTAACTAGTATAGGCTACCAATGAGATCAGATACAGTAGATTAGTGCAACAGGAATGAAAAGGTTTTCTGGAAGCACCCGGTCTGTTCTCTGGTGCAGCGATAACAGAAGGTTATTTCTCTGCAACATAAGAACATGATACTTTCACCTGCAAAAGTCACACCCTCTTTCTTTTCCATTATAGCTTATTCCTCTTCACGCTGATAATGCTCCCTTTTAGCCCCGTAGTCTTCTAGAGGACTTTTAAGCATTGCAAATCAATATGTCACAAACCCCTCTAGGATCCAATGGGCAGAGCCGGATTTCCTAAAAGGCAAAGTAGGCCACTGACTAGAGCGACAAATTTTGAGAAGCACCTCAGCTCTGCTGGCCTGTGGGTGGGTCCAAGTGAGGAACAGGGGTGTGGCCATATGTGAAGCGAAGGGAACCTTGAGTGCCTTGTCTAGGGGGGTGCCTGGGATGTAAATCCAGCCCTGCCAATGCTATACATACAGACAGAGTGTTAGATACACCGCTATGACTGATTTGTGAAGGGCACCTACCTGGGTACATTTTTTTTTTTTTTACTAATTGAGACACTTATTCCTAGGGTATAGGAACTCTCTATGGACCAGAGGGGTATGCAAGTGTTGCTTCACAGTAAATTGCACAAGTAGGGCTTTCTTTTGATCCCACATTTATATGGATACCATATGTTTTAATTAAAATATATTTAGAGGAAAAAAAAAAACAACCCACAACATTTTGCATTTGTTTTCCTGTCAGGATCTGTACACGATTGGTCCATCTCCCCAAATATATGAATTTGTTTCTCCTGAATATGGGAGTATCTCATACAGTGTTTAAATCCCTTTTTCACATTTACAGAGTAAATATTACAAGATGAACACCAATATTGCCAAGTTGTAATATTTCAATATCTGGCACGTGAGGATCATAGCTTAGTTGACTGTGTCAGAACCCAAAAATGCCCTACAAAAGTATACGTTTCTGAAAAGTAGACAACATAGGGCAATTCATCAGTAGAGTTTTTTCCCAGAAATCTGTAGCAAAATTGTGGTAATATTTTGTGTTTTTTTTTTGCAGTTTACACACTTACATTACAATGTTGCTATGGATCTAAAGCAAAGGATAGTTGCAGATTTAAAAAATGCATTGCTCAGCTACTTCTTCTGAATACAGCAATACCCTATCTGTGTTTGAGGGAGCAGAACACAGTAGCAGAGTGACTTACCGGTGCAATAGGACTCTCCTTTGCAGGTGGCATTTATAGCTTCTTGGCATTTCTTTTTCGCTGTTTCAAACTGGCAACCTTTACAGCAAGGACTATTACGATCACTAAAATACCATGGGGAAATTAAGAAAAAAGAGACACCTGTAAATATCACCTGTGCTCACTCACCATATAAGCTAATCTACAAGAATACACTTTGTGTTTCTAACCATATTTTTAACAACCTAGGTACTAGAGATATCTCCAGTGCATAGATTTGCAATGCTCTGGAGTTGTCTCTAGCAACCAAAAGGTTAAACTAAGGGCTCTTATTAAAATAAAATGGATTCTAGGCAACATTTATGGCCCCATTATCAGGGTAACTGGGTGAGAATGCTTCCCCCATCATGTGTGTATAATGGTTAGAGCCATGTTAACTGAATGACACAATGCCCTGCAGTTCTGCATTTGTATAACCAAGGCAGCATATCACAATGGCAATCTTCTTCCAACATAATGAAAAACCTGCCGTCCTTCATCAAGGGGACAGGCTTTTCCTTATACTGAGAGAGGGAAGATTGTCCCTCGCTGCAATCAGCCCGGTCCCGGGAACAGATTCCAGATCTGATGGAAGACTGTTTGAGGTAAGTAAAAGGGATGGGTGGGGTACATTTTATTAGAAAAATGAATGTAAAATTGTAACGTTTTCTAAGGTTTTACTGCTACACATCATTGTAAAAATGTAGGAAGAAGACTGTAACGAAAGCTGACTGCAACTAGGGACAATATTCTGTCAGTATAAGGAAAACCCTGCCCTCCTTTGTCAAGGGGAGAAGAGTTAACCTTATACTGACAGACACAATGCTATCCCTCGCTGCAATCTGTCCAGTCAAGTGACCGGCTATCATTTACAAAGGGACCGTTTGTTATTAAAAAAAAAAAAAAAAAAAAAAAAGTATAATGAATACTTGATCTTCACTTCATATGCTGACATTACTATCGCTTTAAACTGTAATTATTCTGAAAATATTCATCTCCCAGGAGAGAAAGTATTCTTGTTTTGCTTTTTTTTTTTTTTTTTAACAACAGACTCAGTGGGGCTTTAATTTTTTTCTAAGATGTTTTCTTTCCATTCAGATTTTAAAAGTTGAACTTTGAACGGCCTTTCCCTCCTGCTGGTTGAAATTGTGTTCTGTATGAACTACCAGAACATAAAGCTTCATTGAGCTAATATATACAGTAACAGTGTTCAGACAACAGGGTGTTCTAGGGAGTCTGACAAGACAACAGAAGTGCACCATAGTCTTTAATGGGACACTAACATATATATGCAAAGGTGACTCTTACTTTATTAGAAAAAGAGATGCATCCTGGAGCCTCAAAGATTACTTGGGGGGGGGGGGAAGGTGTCTCCATGAGCCTGATAGGAGACCCTTGCAGCCCCCACTTCCTTGGGAGATAAGTGGCCATATGAAAGACCACCTCTCTCGTTTCTTAACCCCCCCCCCACCCAGGTACAGCAGCTTCCGGAAGCATACCCATAGACATCAAAAAGTCATGCAGAAGCCCTCCATTCATCTTCAGGTGGATGCAAGCCAGAGAAGACAATCAAGAGAGAGATGGCTGCTGCTTTGGAAAGAAGGGAGCCTCCATCTGGCGCACGGAGCCCCCTCCCCCCCGAAAACCTTAACAGGAGCTATATGCTTCTCTGCATCTGTTTAGGCAGATAGGACAACCTTTGTATATAGGTGTAATGTTCTTTTAACCTCTTAACCCTTTCAATGCCCGAGTCGTGTCCAAAGCATTGTTTTTCAGTGAGTTGGGCAACCCCTCTGACACTTAAAGTGGATCTATCTCATATAGAAAAGTAATGCTCATTAGCTAGAGCATTTAGCGAAAAAGTTAAACATGTTAGTCATTTTTGAAATCTGCTCAAAAAAAGTTTAAAAGGTGCCCAGCAGCTTACATCCGTTTGCCGCTGTGGCAAGCTGCTTGCCGCACAGAGGCTGTTCCCGTCCCACTACCCAGCATCCTCCGATGACGGATATCGATCTCTGCCAATGAGATCGCTCCAGCTTAGAGAAAGAAAGCCTCCGTCATCGGAGGATACTGGGTAGTGGGACGGGAGCAGAGGCAGTAGGCTGCTGGGCACCTTTTAAACTTGAATTTTTGCACAGATAATGTCCCCCCCCCCCAAATATTACTAACATGTTTAACTTTTTTGCTAAATACCCTACCTAATGAGCATTACTTTTCTATTTGTGATAGATCCACTTTAAATGTCTCCAACACATACAAGGAGCTTTTACCCCCTAGGAAGACATTCAGTGAATTGTAAAGCAATAATCTGCATGTGTTTATTATTCAATGTGTTAAAACCCCATTTAAAACTCAGGGAATTGTTATAGGTTCTCTGTGGTGAAGTTCTTTTGCTCCAGAACTGTTGTGCTGGTCTTTAACCTTTTAAAGACCAGAGGGGTGTGGAACGTATTATGTAGCAACGTGTTGCACATCAGCACTCAAAGGGTTAAAGGATTAACATGTCAACCTCATAGGCTGTTGCGGTATCCTGAAAACTCAAAAGAGATTCTCACTCTTGCAAATATAATACTTTCTTTGCGAGAGAATTTTCTTCCCATCAAAAAATAATATTCCTCAGACACATAGAATAAAAGCTGTAAGCTGCTACCTTATTCCATTTAAATCAATAATAAAAAAATAAAAATTCAGAACACAAGAACAGACTACTGTTTTCATCAAAGACGTTCCACATCAAAAAGGTATTCATGTGTGAATAACAGCTATTTTCTCTCAGGAGGAAATTACACTGGTAACAGTTTACAGCAGAAATGAGTAATATGAGTAATTTTCTCATGTTTTTTATATTATATATATATATATATATATATATATATATATATATATATATATATATATATATATATATAATATCAAGGAAGGATTGGGGCAGCACCCGTGGGACTTTTAAATAATTTTATTGAAGAAAAGAAGTTACAAGCGTTGACCAAGCTTGAAACTTCTTTTCTTCAATAAAATTATTTAAAAGTCCCACGGGTGCTGCCCCAATCCTTCCCTGATTACATACACACCATTAGAGATTGTGCGCATTTTATATTATATATATATATATATATATATATATATATATATATATATATATATATATATATATATATATATATTCCCCCACCCCAATATATTAATATTTCAGTATATGCTCCCAGAATAATTTTGACCCCCACCCCCAGTCCCACTGTTTCCCGGCACAGAAAATACCCTTGACCTGTACCAAGCATAAATGTTTTAACACTTTGGTTGTTTGAGAGAACAACGCTTCAGAGATTTCATTAGCATTCAAGGGTTTAAATAGTAACCTGTAAATGGGTATACAACTGGTACAGGGACATTAAGATTTCTCTGGACACACCCACAATTCAGAATGTGGGTGTGGCCAGCACAGCCAAGTAACCCTAACAATCTGGAGCTCTAGACAACTGCCTACTCTGTCTATTGGGAAATCTGGCCCTCCATAAAGGACAAAAAAAAAAATCTGTTAATTTAATGGGTCTTTTGACCACTTTACTTTACAATGTGTTGAGGACTTAGAATTCAAGGGGTTAGAGGCCTTAACTGAAAATCAAAATTGTCTGCTTCCCCCTGTGATGCAGCTGGATTGCTCCTATTTAGATTTCTGCATAAGATTCAAAGCACCTCCTCCATAGGGGACAAAGTAAAATGCTCAAATTCCAACAGATTTAAACAGGTTTTAATGGTATTGGAGACGTTCTAGAATTCAAACACATTGACTTGAAAACCACCGAAGACAACTGTTGCACTCAAATAAATTAAGAGCCACATTTAAATCAATAGGGAATTTTATTTCTCCCTATGATGCAGTTGGTTTGCTCCAAGACGGCAGCTCTTTAACTTTCCATATACAGACCGTAGTGTCTAGTGACCCACCTGCATCTAACTCCTCTCTTGAACTTGCAGTCGGCAGTACAGCAGGGATCACTGTGCTGATGAAGCAGGCCTGGGTCACACTCTTCACCTTCATCCACTCGAGAGTTGCCACACACTTTGTTGTTGCGCTCTTTGAAGCAAATGGAAGACTTGCTCATCAGTGTGCGCAGGATAGACTCTCTGCTGCAGCTTGAGAACATCTGAAAGACCCCAAAGAAAGGAAAGCAGAATTTTTTAAAAAAGCCAAGTTAAATCATGTCTCAGTGTGAAAGAGAAAAAAATAGTGATTTGATACATTTTAATAATCCTAAAGTTTAGAAGCCATAGGAAAAAAATAGGACCCTGGGTTTTCAAGCTTCTGATATTTTTCCAGCCCTGCTGTAAAAACCCTTAATCTGCTGAATATGAAACCTCCTTTCCTCACATTTTAAAATGGAAATATATCCTAGGAAATAGTTGCTCAGACTGTTTATGAGAATGCATTGCCCAGGAAGTTCTTCATACAGCAGACAGGTTATTTAGTATTGTAGGTTTTAAAACAAATATTAAGAACTATGTAAGTCTTATCTCTCAAACCTTTATGGTTTGAGAGATATTCGCAACTACAGTTCCCACCTCAGTGGCATCAGAGCTCTGACAGATTTGGATTCTGGTCTGCAGACCGGCCAGCAGCTCTTCAGCAGAGCCAAGATCGCAATCTTTAAAAAGAGTTGCTTCACTGGAACAGTCTACAAAGTGTGCTTGCAAACCAGGCACACTTTGTAGACCGTTCTAGTGAACAAACTCTTTTTAAAGATTGCTGTCTCGGCTCTGCTGAAGAGCCGCTGGCTGGTCTGCGGACCAGAATACAAGAACGTCAACTAGATGGCAGACTTGACTGAAAAAGCCAAGAAGAGGGAACTTTAGTTGCAAATATCTGACTTACATAGTTCTTAATATTTTTTTAAAGCCTACAATACTAAATACATTTTAAATTCGGTATTACTATCCCTTTAATTAAGAGATGGTGTTTCGTTAACAGTGCAATGTGCTACGGTCACAAAATGGATGTTCCCATCACTGAAGTTTTCACATCTTCACATAGTGATAAAGAGAAGGCAATTCCTGGAGGAAAAAAGTAATTATTTTTTCCAAGAGGACACATAATTTTAGCTGATAAATAATAATTTCAATATTTGGGGCATATATTCACATTAATATTAAGGCTCTCTTATGCACAAAACAAGAAATGTAATTCTGGAACAAACAAATGGCACCATAGGGGACAGATAATAATGCTAATTTGCTTAAATCGGGATTTTAAAATCGGTCAAGGGGTCAAAAGCCCATTTAAGTTGGTGAATATTTATCAGTCCCCTGTGGTGCCATTTGTTTGCCCCAGAATTTTTATGGACAAGTCCCTAAGAAAAAAGAAAGTCGGTACCTTATTGTTTTCATGGTCTCCGCTCACAGCTATGGGATACATAACGTATTTTCCTCCACGGTCCTCGCTGGGAGCACAAGACTCCATGCTGTCAGGGTCATGTTCGGACCCAAAGTTATGGCCTAACTCATGAGTAGTTACCAAGTCTGCCTCCTGCAGGAAAGAGAGCAGGATATCTTAAAGGGATAATAATGTTTCATAATAAAAGCATCTCTAATTAATCATCATAGTATTTGGACTTTGGAGAGTGTTATTTCAATACTGTCAGAGACGTAGATCAAGAGTAATTCAATGACTAAATATCCCCCTCCTGCCCCTTTTACTGATGTAACACTGTTCAGCCAGAGTAGAAGGGAGGTGCCCAGGTAGACTGCAGAGAGGGACAATCTTCAACTAAGATAAGGGAAAAACCTGAAAAGTTTGTCAAGGGGGGCAGGGCTTTCATTGTTCTCATAGGAAGAAGATTGTCCTCTTCTGTTACCTGTCTGGTCTATGCACTGCATTCCACATCTGAGAAGAGATGGCTTACACTAGGTAAAAGAGGCAGGAGGGGAAACTTTGCTTGTGAATATCTCTTAAACCATAAAGGTTTGAGAGATCAGACTTATATCATTCTTCATATTTTTTAATGCCTACAAAATAAAATAAAGTTAAAACGAAGTATTACTATCCTTTTAAGGGCACCACACAGTGGTTACAAGCATGATGGCTAGAAATGTGTCCAGGTTGGTACCTCCTTAAAGGGACCCTATCACCTAAAAACTTTAATGATGAAAGAGATTTTAAAATCACCTGTTATATTAGCCATTCTTAATTAGAAAACTAGTTTGAGTTACTTACATTTATAGATCATGCTTATTAAGGTATGCCGTAAAGTCATTGTTTTATCACTACATTGCCTCCGCCACTTGACACTTAACCCCTTCAGTGCTAGGGGGCAATGCATTGCTGAACAGTGGGAGGGAACAAATTCAGGGCTAAGACAGCAAGTGCATAAATGGCATACATTAATTAGCCTACTCTATACAATTAACACTTTGAGTGCCAGAGAGGTATGCAATGCATTGACAACCAGAATGGGAGGGAAGCAATTTAGGGCAAAGAGATCAAGTGCGTAAATGGAATGCGTTAATTAGCATAATCTATATATTTAACCCTTTGAGTGTCAGAGAGATATGCAATGCATTGCAATGCTCTCTGGCACTCAAAAGGTTAATTAACTCCATACTTAGTTTTCTAAATAAAAAATGGTTAATAATACTAATATAATACTAATAATACTAACTCTGATTTCAAAGTCATCAAAGCAGTTTTTACATGACGGTATCCAAGCCTTTAGGACCGGAACACATTACGCTGGTCCTCAAGGTGTTAAATCTGTGAATAAAAAAATAATAAATCTCTGAATGTATGTACTACATCGTACCTTTGTAAGGATGGTTTTCCCATAGTTCTTTGTGCTGGTCAGGCCAGTGTTCAAATAAATGGGTTTCTTGGAGATTTCTGTTTCATATGCTGTTGAAGAATCAGATAAAGATTGCCTTTATATTGGTCATTAATAGCAGAAAGCGACAATCCCCTCTCCTTATCTGTGCAATATTAACCTATTAAGGACCAGAGAGGTTTGAAATGCATTATGAAGCAATTAGTTGCTCACCCAGTTGATCCTGGAAGGGGTTACAGAGTCAGCAAAGGGCCAACAGGAAGAGGTTTTGTAACTAGCTAGTTACCGGACAGCTATGGAAATCACGTTCCCTTAGGTTAAAACTCTGCAATATTCTCTAAGTTCTTCCTGCACATCCCAGTGATCTACTGGGCTGGGTGACATCAGTGCTTCACTTGGCATTTTTTGGAGCCCATTTAAGCCCACTGTAGGCAAATTCACAGACACATGTTCATGATGTTACCGTCTCTCTCCCAGAAGTACAGAGAAGTGCTGATGTCCCTTAGCCCTCTAGATCACAAAGATCTGCAGGGGGAAAGAAGAGAGCATGGCATAGCTTTAAGCTTCGAATTTGAGTCCCAAAGCTATCTGTTAAAGCGGAACTACCACCGTTAAACAAATTGATGTTTAATAAATCCCCATCTGGCAACTAGCTGCTCAGTAGCACTAGTCGCCAGAATTATTACCTTATTCAATAGAATTCTCCATTCTTCTCAGGGTGACAGGCAGGACGGAGAGCAGACATATTTCAATAGTGATGTCTGTGCGCCTGCGCTGTCAGTCTCTTTTGGAGCCGAATGGATATTAGCAACTCCTCCTAGAGCTGACTGGGAGTGACAGTGCAGGCGCGCAGACATCACTACTGAAAGATGTCTGTGCTCCGTCCTGCCTGTCAGCCCGGGAAGAATGGAGAATTCTATTGAATAAGATACTAATTCTGGCGACTAGCGCTGCTGAGAAGCTAGTCGCCAGATGGGGAATTATTAACCATCAAGTTGTTTAGCGGTGGTAGTTTCGCTTTAACTGCCAGAGATAGAAAGCCAATTCTCCTGACCCTTTATGGAAATACAACCTAGGAATATGAGGATCTAATTTTGTTCATCAGAATTATTCCTCTAACTATATGCCTTTCACATAGAAGGTAGGTGCATCTATACAATTTATTTTTATGCAGCTGATCTCTGTTGTAGTCTATGGCTAGCTATTACAGTTTACTGTCAAATAAAGACTAATGACAATATAAACAATTCAGGAATATTGAAACCCATTGTTTCTTATGAGGAAGTGTGACCTAAAAGCAGACAAACACAGATCAATTTATACAGGTAAATTCAGGTATATTAAAAAAAAAACTGGTTTCTCTGTTTGACAGAGAGTCTTACATTATACAACTCAGATATACACACCCTGAGCGCCAGAAGGGACAGAAATGTATTTTTAGGGCTTTACACAGAAAGTAGGACAAGCAATTCTGAACATACCAATGGAATGGGGAGGGAGAAGATAACCATTCTCAAATCGGTGCTTTTAATCGCTTCATAATCTGAGATGTCCACTGCATTCAAGATGTTAAAAACCCCATGTAAATCAAAAGGAACGGTTTAGTCCCCACAATGGGCCATATTCAATAAGCTAAAGAAGTGCAATTAATCAATCAAAATCCCTATTGAATAAAATGAGGCTTTTAACCTCTTGACCTCTCTAGCATTCAAAGGGTTAAAAGCTCCACATAATTCAAGGGTAATTTGGAGAAATTTTAGTTCAGCCTGACAGTGCAGTTGAAATGCTCCAGAATTGCACCTTATATCTGCAGGTGCCTGTATATATATTATCCTCCACTGAAGTCTGCATTTAGTTAAGACCTCCTCACAGTAGACAGCAGGAAGAAATGATATACAGGGTTGTGGAATATATATTGCCTGACACCCCGTACATGTAGTTCCGGGGCACCGGGCAGGCAAATTTTTCTCACATTTAGCCCTGCTTGCTGTTGAAGTTAGTAGTGTAGCGGGGGAGCATAGGAAATGCTCTGTGGAAGTCAGCAGCCGGGACCATGTGACACACACAGACGCATCCGGGAACGTGACACGCAGCAATGCAGACGCATGCTGGGGGGGTTTCTTCGTTTGTCTGGGTGTCACTTTTAAACTTGCACCGTCTTCAAAACAAGTTTGAAAGCGGAGCCCAGAAAGATGAAGAAACCTCCAGTATGCACCACTTCTGTGTCGTCTCGCGTCAGATGGACCATGCTGGCTGTCATCATCAATGCAGGCAGTGGTGGCAGTCTGGCAGAGAGACAGCAGTGGTGAAGAGAGAACAGGACTTCGAGAACACCTCCCTTCCTCACAGAAAGAGGAAAAAGGGGAAAATGGAGGCAAAAGGGGATGGGGGTCAAGATGGGGAGAAAGAATCAAGAGGGGGTCATCAACAGGGACCGAGTCAAAAGGGGGGAATCAAGAGGAGAGAGATAAAAGGGGGGATTAAGACTCAAAAGGAGGAGAGTGACTCAAGGCAACAGGGGAGAACAAGAGGGGGTGAAAGACAAAAAAGGGGTATCAAGAGGGGGAGAGAGGCAAAAGGGGGAATCAAGGGACAAGTGCGTGAGAGACAAAAAAGGGGTGATTAAGAGGGGTCAAAAGGTGGAGAATCAGGAAGCAAATGGTTGATCGGGGGGGGTAAGAGGTAAAATGGGGAATTAAGAGTCAAGAGGGGGAGAAAGAGGCAGAAGGGAGGAATCAAGAGGCAAGCAGGTGAAAAAGACGAAAAGGGGGATCAAGAGGGTGAGAGAGGCAAAAGGGGGGAATCAAGAGGCAAGTGGGTGAGAGACAAAAAAAGGGGGATCAAGGAGGGAGAGAGGAAAAAGGGGGGAATCAAGTGTCAAGTGGGTGAGAGACAAAAAAGGGGATCAAGAGGGGGAGAGAGAGGCAAAGGGTGGAATCAAGAGTCAAGTGGGTGAGAGAGACAAAAAGGGGGGGGGATCAAGAGGGGGAGCTATAATTGCTTGGTGGCCATTTAGGTGACCAGTCCCCAACTGCAGGGAGAATTAAAAAAAAAAAAAAAAAAAAAAAGTTTTAACTTTTCTCACTCACCCATTATTATTTTGTGTATCAGGACAAGTAGATTGTCATGAGGGATAAGTAGATTGTCATGAGGGATAAGTAGATTGGGCTCCTATTTAACCCCTTAAGGATCAGCGGTCCCAGGGTGTGTGGTCCTTTAAGGACCAGATAGGAAAGTTTGACGTGCCGCCCCACGTGACTGATTACGTGTGCCGGCACACTGAACGAGGGACTGAAAGCGATCGCTCCGGTCTTGGAATGATCAACTTCAGTCCCTGGTATTACTCACTACGCTCCTGCAGGAGTGCGGTGAGTAAAAGTACATGATGTACCAGGACCGTCACTGGTCCTTAAGTGCCGGACCAGAGTGACAGTCTTGCCACGTCAATGGTCCTTAAAGGGGTTAAGTCCCTTGGACAAGTAGTAGTTTTTTTTTTTTTTTAATTTCCACACCCCTGTATATGACTGAGAAACACAGACTTATTATCCACTGTCTCATAGTCCTTCCCTGTAAGGTACATAAAAACACATATAGACAATAAAAGCTGAGCTCTGCAGCAAAGTTTTCTCCATGCATTAACCGTCAACCGGCATTGACACTTTGAGTGCCAGAGGGGTACGCAACGCATTGCAAAGCAATGCGTTGCATACCTCTCTGGCACTCAAAGGGTTAAATCCACACACATTTTCTAACCTTTAGGACAAATGCCTCCATGAGTGTTTGGCTTGTGTGATCCGACATATGCCAGTCCTAACGTGCCCATGTCAAAGTCCTGGTAGGTGAAGAGGTGAGCAAGGCACACTTGGGCAGCTCTCTCCGAGATGTCATAGCTGAATTGCTGAAAGAAGACAGGTCCCTTTTAGTTTCAGGATATTCCAAACAGTGGCTATGGCAGTGGTTTTAAACCCTAGCCCACAGAGACCACCAACAGGCCAGGACTTAAACATTATACTGCTGGAGCACAGGTGAGTTAAAGAAACATGAACTTCTCATAACCCCTTGAGGATCAGTGAGATGTGCAACACACTGCAATGCAGGGCTTTGCACACCCCTCTGCTCTGCTAGGGGTTAATAGCCCCCAAATTACTATGGCCAGAAAATAAAAATGACCACTATAAATTTTGCTCTAGTGCCCTACTTTAACCTCTTCAATCAGTCCTAGAGGTCATGTCCATGAAGGAAGATATGACTGTTGTTGGCAACAGTTCTGGACCCAAACACCACTGAATGCATTACTGACATCTTCTGCCATGTTGTGTTTAAAGTGGATGTGTCACCTATGTATAACATAGCATAAACAGGCTACATATCGAGTACTACTGAAACGGTCTTCATTTTTTTTTTTTATTTTTTTTTTTTTTTAAAGTTTTATTTTGTGCAAATTTAACTCCTAGTCAGTCCAGCAGCTACTTCCACATAGACTGCAGTCTGTTGCTCTGCCTCTGCTCTCCTCCCTCCTCCGATGACAGGAGGCTTTCTGTCTGTAAGCTGGAGCGGTCTCACTGGCTAGATATCGATCTCTGCCAATTAGATCTCTCCAGCTTACAGACAGAAGCCTCTGTCATCTGAGGAGGGAGGAAAGCAGAAGCAGAGCGATGAACTGCGGTTACAGAGCAGGTAACCATAGTCTATGCAGAAGTAGCTGCAGCCCAGACTTTGTAAGTTAAATTTACACAAAATAAAACTTGAAAAATAAATAAATAAAAAAATGAGACCATTTTAGTAGTATTTGATATGTAGCCTAACTATTTATGCTATGTTACTCTTAGAAACTGCATATGTTCCTAACGAGATTCTTGTTTGGGCCTTAGCTAGGCCCATAATAACATCATACTTGATGAAAGATCAGCATTATTGGGTACACTAGTGAAATGCACAGGCCAGGTCTCCCATTAATTTATGTCTACACATTTCTGAAGTGTCTTATTCATGGTGGACCTTATGCACAAGAGAAGCAATTCTGGATCAACACAACTCCACCATAGGGAACAATTAGAAATTACCATATATTTAAATAGGGCTTTTAACCCCCATGAATGCTATTGCAGGACTATCCAAGTTCAGCCCTTAAGGGCCGCCAACATGCAGGATTTCAGGATTTCCCCGATTAACCCACTGAGTGCTAGGGACGTATCCAATGCATTGGACACCTCTCTAGCACTCAAATGGTTAAGCACAGGTGAGTTAATAAGTGGCTCATTCATTGTGATTAACTCACCTGTGCTTAAATTCTAGCCTGTTGGTGGCCCTTGAGGACTGAACTTGGACAGCCCTGCAGGTGTTTAGAACAGACTGTGAAGCAATTAATTAGAAACCTCTCTAGTATTCAACAGGTTAAAAACCTCATTTAATGTGGATCTTTCATTTTTATGTTAATGCTCTAATGCTCGCATGTAATTAACGAAGGCAAACAAGTATAAATTGTGTAGTTCTTTATAAAAAAAAGCTTTAATAAAAAAAAAGAAGTACCTACAAGTTTAACGTCATCAGGAGGTTGCCTGCAGTAAAAGCTGTACCACAGGCATCTAACTGTAATGCTGGCCATCCCCTCCAGCTATGCATGCCCACCCCCTCCAGCTATGCATGCCCACCACCAACTATAAACCAGCATGTGGTTAATGTGCACTTAGCACTGGCCCCTGAGAGAAGGGCAGGAACATACGGGGATTAGGGAGGGGGAGCGCTGCTAATCATGCTGTACTTCGTTAAGGTGGCCACACTCTCCATCACCGATGCGACTCCCTAATGGAGCGCATTTAAACAACTGGGAGAAATAATGTAGATAACAAATTCCATTTCTGAAATCATACTGCTGTTTCAGTGTATTTAGGGAGGGGCTTAAGACAGGTGAAAGATCCACTTTAAATTAGTGAGATTTTTAGGAATGTCTAACTGTACCTGAGGGTGCAGTTTGTTTGCCCCAGAATTGCTAATTTTCATTTTGCGGATAAGGCCAGGTATATGCTGTATGTACAAACTCTGATGGTTTAATTGTATTAAACAAGAGAGGTGGCCTTGCACTACTGAGAGCCAAGAGGCGGCCTTGCACTACTGAGAGCCAAGAGGCAGCCTTGCACTACTGCAGGCATCATACAAGACACTCTGCTAACTGAAGTATCTTGATCCACTTACTCCTGTGGACCTTCGAAAGACCATGTTGCAGGCTCAGTGGGTGGTAAAAGAGTTCTCACAGTGTACAGGCCTACCTCCAGTAGTTGTTTCACATCCCAGGCATCTTTGTTCTCATTCGGCCAGCTTTTAGCCATGTTATAATGCTTTTGTCCATTTGTTACATTCTCTGGTTCTTTGTGTACAATGATCTGCATTAAAAAAGAATTGATTAATGTTACGGTCATTAATGCACATCCAGATAGGTTTCCTTCATACAACAGTCAGGTGTATCTATATACTGCATAGGTAGGCATCTTCATACAGCTAACTTTTATATCTACATACTTTGTAGCTGGAGTCCTTCATAAAGCAGTCAGGAGTATCTACATACTATTTAGGTAGTTGTCCTTCATGCAGTAGTCAAGTGCACCTATGTACTGTGTAGGTAGGTGCCCTTTCTACAGTAATTTGATGTATCTACATACTGTGTAGTCAGGTAGGTGCCCTTCAGTAGTCAGGGGTATCTACATACTATGTGTTTAGGTGTACTCCATACAGTAATCAGGCGTATGTACATATTTTTTTTTATTTCTGTTTCTGACTAATGCTAGTTAATATCAGTTAATAATTTGAAAAAACGACCAAACCATATGAACCGTTCAGAACCATTGAAGCCCACTTTTTACTGTGAGGAAGTGTGAACTAAAGGCAGGCTTCATCAGGGATCATTATACAGTATACAGCTTATATAGGGCAAAAGTACATAAATACATGTAAATGACTGCTGCATGAAGGACAATTACCTAGGTAAATGTCTGTAAAATGAAGAGCCACTTTATGTATGTACCCCGCATGCCGCAAACATTAATTAATTGAATACTAACACCTCCAATAACATTGGGTTACATCATTTTAAATGTAAAGTGCTTACAGATAGCATCTGTAATAATAATAATAATAATAATAAAACTATTTTATGTTATATCTCTAAAATGTAATCCTAAACCTAAGTTATTTATTGCATGTGTAGACTGCCCTTTATAGACACCATCTGATCAACCTTTTCGGTGTCAGAGGAGCGCACACCGCATTGCTTTGTAATGAGTTGTGTGCCTCTGGCACTGAAAGGGTTCATTTTGCTCATGTTTGTGCTTATGCAGTCAGTGTATTAGAATAGGTAGCCACGGCTCGTCTATTCAGAAAACCAAATACTTTTTTCTCAGACCATTCACAGACAATACAACATGTATCACCTCTGTTGCTACGATAATGGGAGTCAGGGAGCACTACTGTATTTGTATTAGGAGATTTTTTATTTTTTCATCATTAGATTTTTATTAAGAAAAAGCAGTACAATACGTAAAGTCAAATACTTTGAATACAAAAATCAGGTTTTAGATGGCAGAGAGGTTATTTCCTTAGTCAAGCACGTTTTCATGTTTACATTGTCATATTTCAGCAGCGACTCAGCTTGCGGAATAATATTGAGAGCAATGCTCTGTGCACAGGTCTTCAAAACAGTAATGGAGCTAATGCAACATAAAAATGTGTCGACATTCTGATGTGTCAACGCTTCATGCCATATTGTTATTTCAAGCATTTCAACTCATTTTTAATGTGGAGTTTGATTGGTCACCCAAAAGGATACGGGATACATCATGGAATAATTGGATAGCATGCACCTCAAAGGAGTTAGTGCAAAGAGATGGGGGAAAAGGTATATGATGAAAGAGGTATGAGGAAGCAAGCAGTAACACCTGTGCCACCACCCCTTCCAACTGGGAGTGTTGAGTGTGAGATATATAGACCTCAATGTGAAACTGCACACTGTACAGCTGAATAATGTTGGGAGAGCCAGGTATCAATAACAGCAAGAATCTGCAGTGCAAGTGAGCAGAAAGGTAGTATATGGCAGTAGGTTTGTTAGTGAGGCAACAGACATTCAGTAGTGATAGTGATGAGGTTAGAAAGATTAGAGCCTCTGTGGGATGGTGAAGAAGGTAGGCATGGGAGGTTACATATGGGGATAAGATTAGGGCTAGGATTTGAGGAGATGTCATCAGCCACAAGGAGGAGAATAACACACAGAAAGGTGGGAATGTGATTTGTGCCAGATAGGTGTGGGATTGGAAACATAGACTGGTGTGAAAAATAGATACAGGGTATGGTTGTAAAAAGGATTTCACAAAGAATGGAGGGGGAGATATGAATGTGTGGAGTAATAGGTAAATATATTGCATTGTGGAGTAATATAGAGCAGGTAGACGGAGGAAAAAACCTTAGAAGCAAGTGTTTCTGCAGGTAGGAATGTCTACCACCAATACAACATCATTAAGCACTTAAAGTGGAACTTTCATCTTAATTCAAGTTGGCATATTTGAAAACTGCATTAAAAACTGCCTATATGTCATGTTAACCAATGGTTAGGAGATATTAACACTTCTAATGTATGCAAATTGCGGCACCGTATGACATCAATTATGTTTTCTTATGCTAATTAAGTTAATCAATGACATTTAATATGCTAACGAAGCCTTTTCAATGATGTGTCATATGCTTATGAAGGTTTCAATGACTTTTCGTATGTTAATACAGCTTTTGTGAGGTACCAGGAGAGGTTTTATTTCTGGGCAAAGTGAGACTAAAGTGTGAATGTCTCCTAAACGATACATCTGCTGGACTTTTGGTTAACATGACATATAGGCAGTTTTTAATGCACTTTTCAAATATGCAAACTTGAATTAAGGTGAAAGGTCTACTTTAAGAGAAGCACTTCAGAGGTTTGCACATCCTAGCATAGGAGCTTTTTATACTGTTCCAAACAGGTATCCTATTGAAATGTCTCCCTCTATTTGGTGACCAACAAAACCCTGCATTAAAAATATCACCTGCATGAAAAGGGCAACGTCAGAATGTTGCCGCATCAAAAGGGTAACATTCTGATGCCGCAGGCTTAAGTGTCTCAAAGTCGAGTAGTCTCTATCTGTGCCTTAACTCTTTGAGTGCCAGGGTGGTCCACAATGCATTGCAAAGCAATACATTGCAGACACCTCTGGCACTCAAAAGGGTTAAGATGTCCACTTCAGAACCCTCCCCCCCCAAAATAAATAAATAAATAAATAAATAAATAGAGTAATGCATACCCTCCATCTGTGCCTTAAACCTCTACGTTTTTGCTGGCTTGTGAGAGGAAGAGGGCATCTTAACCCTTTGAGTGGGGGTCTTTGCAATGCGTTGCAGACCCCTCTGGCACTCTAAGGGTTAAGGCACAGATGGAGGCTACGCTTAAGCCTGCAACACCAGAATTTCAACCTTTTCCTGCAGGCGACACTTTTAAAGAGGAGTTTTGTTGGTCCACAAATAGAGGGCGACATTTCAATAGTAAACCAAACAGTCCAAATGCTAGGAGTGGTAGCCAATTAGCATACAAACTGACAGCAGAGAGACAAACAGGATACAAAGCACACTTTTCCCTTTATACATATACTAGCAATGTGAATGCATCTGTAGCACATGAAGAATGGAGGAAAGTTTGGTGTTCTGGGAAACGGATGGAGCAGAGGGCCCAGCCTCAGCCAGTACTACTACTATTACTACTACTGAGATGGGTGTTGATTGAACTAGTGGCATCAGAAGAAAAAGGTATATTCCTTCTACATCAGATTGCCAGTGTGTACATGAGGAGATTGACCACAACATGAGGAGAATGATGACCAGTTTTTGTACAGATAATGGGTTGTTAATATATCTCTCCTTCCCTCCTTTTAGTCCCCCCCATTTCTGTTCCTTCGAGTACCGTCAATTCGGTCACCTCAGGCTCCCAGCCTCCTGCCTTCTGTTCACCAGCTCACTCTTTCCTGCCAAAGACTTCTTTCATCATCCAATCACTGCTGTGCCATCTGTGCCTGCTTGCTGCTGTCTGGTGTATCCCACTGTCTTCTCAACCAAAAGGCTCAGGCTGCACTGTTTAACCTCCTGAATACAGGAGGGGGCAGTAAAATGCTGATTTGTATCTCCCTGTACTCCGCTTCCAGCAGACAAAGCTCTGGATGAAATATTATGCTTTAAGGGCCAGAGAGGTGCACAGTGTATTGCTTTACAATGCGTTGTGCAGCCCCCCGGTTCTTAAATGGTTAAAGAACATAATGTGCTTTTCAAAGCAATAATAATGACATGACAAGATATACAATGTCTGGAACTAAAGGAGGAATTGCTCTTTTCCATGGCATAGTACTGGCTTTTAATTTTATCTTTCATCTCTCACATTTATTTATCAGTGGGTTTCAGCAGGCAGACAGAGAAGCGGCTGCATTTTACTTAAAGAAACCATCACCCTTTATTTTGCTGCATACAATTATACAGAGAGCTCAGTGCTCGTCCATTCATTATATTATATTTTTATTAGCAGTGTGGGACGGCGTTGCCAGTCTTTTTTTTTTTGGGGGGGGGGGGGGCTATCTTTGTATTCAGTTGCATACACACACACACCTCTATATTATCATACATACAGCGACAGGCACAAATACACACATACATCCACATTCATACATACACATCATACTGGCAGTTGGTTTAAGGCTGCTGCCACCTACAGATCAATGTCTGTCAATAGCATTGTTTCTGTATTTGTGTTTTGTGTAAAGCAGATACAATGTAATGGTTGCAACAATTGTAGCAACACCGGATTAGGCACATTGCATTCGATCAGGCACTTCAGAGGATAGCACAGATGAAGACAAAATGTGTGGATACAGTGGATAAAAGTAAAATAAAATATCCATTTTAAAAGAACTCCTTTCCTTTATCCTTGGTGGGCCAGAGTATGAAAAATACAGCCTCCATTATGTCAGTCAGCGAGTTGTCGGCAGGGAAGATAGACTGCACAGAGACCTATAGACAGAGCTCAGTCTGCAGTGTAATATAGTGGGACTCCAAAGCATTGCACAGGATGCTATAAAGGAACCCAGGCTCTACTACAGACAGAGATAGATACACACACATACATATATAGACACAGTGCACTGTGCATGAGGCTGAAATACACAGGAAGGCCAATGTATAAAGTTTAATTGTGTATTTTAACATGGGCATGGGGCAAGTACAATGGTTGTTAAGGAAGGAGTGTAAATGGCAAAAAACCTTTAGGATGAAAATAATTTTGGAAATAAAATAATCAGACCTGTATAGACGTGCGTTAGTTGAAGGGGGGTTCAGCACTTATGACCACGACTGTTCCTCCAGAGGCAGCAGCATGCTTTGATCACAGTGTTGATACGATGCTCGTTGACATATCAATGGTTCCAGTGTGAAAGGGATAGTAAATGTATTGATTTGTGAAATCCGTGCCAATGGTGTTAAAAACGTGTATTTATTGTATAAGTCACATTTCTGTTTTGAGGGGATTCTGAATTGATTTGCAGGAGTTTGTTTTAATTAATGTGAAATGAGTTGTTGATGCTTTATTCATTGAAAGAGGCAATAGTGGTAGCGGGTCATAGCGGCTGAAGTCAGTAAAAGTAGGACATAGCGGGCCAATTCATTGTAAAAAGTAGTAAGGGATACATAAAGAGGTTTACCCCACAGTGAAGTGGCTGCTCAGTGATGCCTCTGGGAAAGGGATAGCTGGAGGTGTTGCTGTTAACAGTGCTCGGCAGGGAATGGGTTACATGTGAGCAATCAGAGTGATGTACACTGGAGGTGTGTGTTACCCGATAGCTGTCCCAGCTTCACTGATGGCACATAAGAGGCTCGGCTGGCACACAGGAGCCTGGCTCTTTACTGTAACGTGTTGTCGCTTTGGACATGCAAAACGTTAATCTCTGAGTGTAGAATGAATGATCTGCAATGTGGCATTAGAGGTCAATGTAATGTAATGTTACTTATTTGATTTTGGTATGTCATGATGTTTCCTGTACCCACTTTCCTGCAGGGACTTAACCCTTTAGTCGTCTATCTTACCAGAGCCACCTGCAAATTATTTTTGTTTCCGAAGGGGAAGGGGGTTGGAATAATGACACTGGGGATACTTCGTGTTAGGGAGTGCACTCCAGCATGCAGTATGGGAGCACAGTGACTATTAACCCTTTGAGTGGCAGAAATGAATCCAATGCATTGGATGGGTGTCTGGCACTCAAAGAGTTAAGAGACAAGAGCACCTACTAGAAATTATAGCATAATAGCAGGGACTACATAATAATAAAAAACCCCAATGATCCCGTGTTGGTCATCAATAGGGAACCTACTGAATTCCTTTTGAAAAAAATAGATGCAATACAAACGGAGCATATTGACCGTATGAGTGCCGTCTGCCTCAGGAAACGGAGTTTATTCATTGTCCTTAACCTCACATGCTGGGTTCATCATCTAACAGCACTAAAAATGTGTTGCCAAAGGGTAGCATAGAAATTGTTAAAATAGGCCGTTAAATTAAGCGGAACTTTCACTGGTAATATTTGTGTGTTTTGCACTCCTTTTCTCCATTTTCTTATGAGATCTGAGTTTCTTATGTGGATGCAGCATTACAAAGTCAGTGAAAGCGCTACTTGTGAAGAGATTGTATTTGAATTATAAACTGAAGAAAACGTTATCCTGTTTCTTCTTGTAGTCCATTTGAACTTTATATGTCAGTGATTGTACTGTGGACTGGTGCTGTATAGTTTAACTTTTGTATTCTGCATATAGTGTGCAAATCCTGTACCCGTGGAGGATTGTCCGTCTCCAATGTTAACCCTTTGAGTGCCAATGCATAGCGTAGCAGTGTGGCACAGAGAGGGTTAAGCGGATATTCACATTGTGCAGGGAGGTGAAAGTCTGGGGGAGCAGTGGTAGAACTTTGTGGAGGCGCATGGAAGGACTCTGTGTTTGTTGGTAAGTGTCCAGACGTTCATGTGGCAGTGTTTTTTATGTTGTGTTGATTTTGACCTTGTGGTGTTAGCGTTTCAGGGTGCACATCTGGCGACATAGGCAGAGCTTATGGGCAGAGGATGGTGGCGACATGGTTAATTTGTGTATTGCCTATACAGCTAGAGTTTGAAAATGTGGTGTTTAAAACATGGTAAAACATGTCATGCTTTCCTTACACTACAACACCCATAATCCTTATACATGTTAAGTGGACGCAATGCTGTTTTCATTGCTCCCACTGAAGATATATAAGGATTATGGGCGTTGTAGTGCAACATATAGATCGCTTAGCTGCTCCACGATCCAATCTTCCAGCAGCAGTTGCTTCCTCAACTCCTTCTTATGCCTCCCTGCCTGCAGTGTACAGGAGTCCTGGGGCTGCCAATGCGTATGAAACAACAGACTTCTCCGGATGCAGGGTTGAGGTCCGTGCCACTTGCTGGTGACATGTCCTTGGGTAGTGCACCCCTAGATGCAGCAAGTGTGGAGGATGACAAATTTCTGTGTGTGTTTCGGCTGCCTTGGCTGTGTAACTCGCTGCAGAGCATATGAGACTGAATGAGTGAGAAATATGAATGAACTGGTTGTGGGTAGTGTGTGTGAGAAGAGGCTATGAGGGGAGCAAGATCGTTAGTTACACTGTTACAATGTGGTGGTATGTGTATTTGTTGACTCCAACAGGAGTGAGGCAGCCATTTTTTTGGTTTCTGTGTTGTGAATACGCTAAGTGTCCTCTGTAGCTGCGCCCCAGGGTGTCAATCTTTGGCTATGGCACTCTATAGGAGATTTGAATATGTGCTTTTATATGCCAGCCCCAGTGTGTGTGTATTTTAATTGTGTGTGTAAGTCAACGTAGAGCACATATTCAAATCTCCTAGCTGACAGCCCAGGGTGTGTGTCTGGCACGGACATTGAATTTGTGGTCACATGACCACTTTTTTTAAAAAATTTGTAATAGTATTTAACCCTTTCAGTATCACAAAGGTATTCAATGGATTGAAACATGCCTCTGTGGCACTCAGAGGGTTAAAAGTCATAGTCTATGCACCAGGTAAAGTGCCTTGTTTTGATTTTAGACCCCCCAGCACAGCAGTAGAACACAAACAAGTGATATATTTGTGCAGATTCCGGCCTGTAAGAACACAGATATAGTCTGCCCCTGTCAGGGTAAACTACTAAATCCTCAGGAATTACGCATCTGCACCCACTAAACCCAACACCTCAGAAAAACGAGGTGGTAAGGACCACGTGGCCACGAACAGCTTTTGTGGGAGATGGAGAGGCTGCATGGCTTTTGCCTCAGCTCGAGGGGGATGCCTTTCATGTGCCGGAGCATCCTAGGGAGTCAAATGAATCTCTCCTTGTAATAAGCAGCTGACTGTTGCAGGCAGGAGATATAACATGATCTATCAGGAGATGTGTTTCTTCCCCTGCTACTGATACAGTCTGTGTTATTCTGCTGAGCTCTCCTCCCTTTGATGAGAATCTGGATGATCACAGGCACATAGTAAAGATTGGCTGACTCCCCTCTGTTTTCCCCTCTCCCTTTTCTTTGCATCATTTCTCTACCAGGACATGAAACACTGGATGAAAAGGGCAAAATCCAAGCAGGGTGCCTGGAGCATAAACCATTTTTTTAATATATCCATATAGTGCTGAGCTCTCTGTATACTATCTGTAAGGGGAGACTGAAGGCAAAGAGCTCCATTAGCTCATTGTATCCAGTATTTAAGGCAGCAGTGATGGTATATTTTTCACTGTCACTGCATTCCAGTTGGGGACCAGGTTCTCCTTCAAAAAATAAATAAATAAATAATCTTTTTTTAAGAGATTATATACACTAGCAGAATAAATAAAAATTAAAAAATGCATGCCTCTCTATTTAAACCCATTCAAAAGTATTCAAGAATGTGACTGCTTGTCAGCCACATCCTTTAATATGGAGTAATTTAAGTGAAGAGCTGAACTGGCAGAGATCGGTTGCCATGACAATTCAATTCAGAGCTTGCAGCCATTTGTCTCTGTGTGAGGTGTTTCAAGGCCTCAAGATACATTGAAATTGCTAATATGAAGCCAAACATCTCCTCAGTGTGGCTATCCCTTGCACCCATATATGACCAGACAATACGGCCTTAAGTTTGGTGAAAACCCATGGAGTTGAGGCCAGACCGAACGGATGGTCGTAAATTAGAAATGGTGATCCTGAAAGGAAAACCACAGAAATCGTGGATATTGCACTAGAGTTGGAACATGAAGGTATTTGTCCTTTATATTTAAAGAAGCCAAAAACTCCCCTGGACTTGCTGAGTGTAGAGATTCCATCTTGAATCTCAGTACATGAAATAACCGAGTTGTTTCAGTTCTGGAACTGGACAACAAGTGCCATCTTTCTTGGGGACTATGAAGAAGTTGGAACAGGACCCAGAAACCTTTCCTATTGAGGGCCTGGAACAAAGACCTTTACATCTACCAAGGCTTGAACTTTCTCCCGAAACTGAAGAGCCCTCACAGGATCTCAGGAAAACCCAGATATAAAGAAGCAAGGAGAAGGGTCCTTTCAAATTATACTGTAGTTGGTGAGTAACATAGTTGAAGAGGCTGAAAAAAAAAAAGACATTCATCCATCAAGTCCAGCCCATGTTGATCCAGAGTAAGGCAAAAAAAAACAAAAACACAAACACTGAAGCCATTTCCAATTAAGCCCCAAGTGGGTAAAAAAATATCCTTCCTGACTCCAAATGGCAGTCAGATAGTTCCCTCAATCAGCAACTTCTCTGCACTGAAGCCATCTGTCATAATTCTCAATATTGTTCTGTGTTACACAGGTATCCATCCATTACTTCTTTGAAAGCAGTTACAGTATCTGCAAGCACAACATCCCGGGGCAACGAATTCCATAGCTTTATAGCCCTTAAAAAAAACAATTGTCTTTGTTTTAGTCAAAAGCACCTTTCCTCTAGTTTTAATGGATGACCTCTCTTTCTTAGCTCAGCTCTTTGCATTTACCTTGAATATACTTGTAAATAGTAATCGTATCGCACCTCAGACATCTCTTCTCTAATGTAAACAAACCCAGTTTGGTTAGTCTCTCTCTCTTTATAACTCAGATCCTCCAATGCCTTTATCACTTTTCTTCCCAGTTCAATAACGTCTTTTTTAAGAACTGGTGACTATAAACTCATATAACCCATGGAACCACGAGAACTGCAGCACATGCCCTCCTATTACCTGATGCAGTTCAGCAGATGAGTCATGCTGAGAAAGACTTGAAAGTGAAGGGCTTCTTTCCCACCCAGGCCAGTTAGGAGTGGAGATGTGGATGGCTCAATGAGTGGATAGGAGTCTTGATATCTTGTGAGTAGTGGTGGGGGGATGAGAAAAAAACCAAAATAAGACTTTGAGAGGAAGCCTGAAGCTTAGGTATCAACTGGGCAAAAGGGAACTCTTGTCTTTAGTGTCATGGCTAATGACTTTATCCAATTCAGAGCTAAAGAGTTGTGTGCTCACAAAATTGTAAGGAAATAAGACACTTCTTAGAACACTGATTAGCTGACCAGATTTTCAGCCACATGGTATGGAGTTATGCTAAAGAGAGAACAGTCATCTTACCTAGGATCCTAATCCTAGCCACCTCACAAATGTATGCATCAGCTTTATGAATCCTGTAGATCACATGTACAGCATTTCCCTTAGCTGACTCTTCCTGGACCACTTCCAGTAAGAGATCACACCAAACAGCCATGGCCCTCCCCACCAAGGCTGTAAGCCAAAGCTGGGCTCAACACAGCCCCTTTAGCTGTAAAGTAAAAGAATCCAGGAGTTTATCCATCTGTTCTTTAAATGCTGCTGCTTCAGCTATTGGCAGGACTGTGAGATTAGAAAGGCAAGAAATGGGGTGGGGGGTGGTTTCAACTGCAGGATCACCCCACAACTACAATGAGGCAAAACGTCTAGACCTTGTAATCTGGCAATTTCCAATCCATTTGCTAGTACCTGACCAGGACCAAAGAGGACAGGATTCCAGGAAACTATTGGTGCTTCCATGGTTGAGGAAGGGTTTTTCTGCTCTTAAAGGGATAGTAATACTTCGTTTTAACTTTATTTTATTTTGTAGGCATTAAAAAAACATGAAGAATGATATAAGTCTTATCTCTGAAACCTTTATGGTTTATGAGATATTCACAAGCAAAGTTCCCCTCCCCGCCCCTTTTTCCTAGTGTAAACAATCTCTTCTCAAATGTGAGTCTGGTTGTATGACAGGACAGATAACAGAAGGGGACAATTTTCTTTGTATGAAAACAATGAAAGCCCTTCCCCCCTTGATAAGTTTTTCAGCTTTTTCCATTATCTTAATTGAAGATTGTCCCTCTCTGCAGTCTACCTGGGCATCTCCCTTCTGATCTGGTTGAACAGGGGGGGGATACTTTCTTTGTGAATATCTCTTAAACCATAAAGGTTTCAGAGATAAGACTTATATCATTCTTCATGTTTTTTTAATGCCTACAAAATAAAATAAAGTTAAAACGAAGTATTACTATCCCTTTAAGAGTACAAAGAGAAACCACAGGCCCAATCTGCATAGAGTCAGGAATGGACAGGGACACTCGCTCAGAGTGTAGATGGAAGGCTAGCAAGACTGAGGATAGCAGATCGGTGCAAAGGGATAGGGCTCACTTGTTTACAAAGGTGGAAATCAATTTTAATGCTCCATGTATTGAGCTCTTCAAGAGAACCACCATGTTAACCTGGGCTAGTCCATCTTTGCCAAATCAATACAGAATTGGTTCTCAAGAGCTTGATCATTCCATTCAATGTCAATGGCCCAGTAATGGAACTCTTTCAGTTAACATAAAAATACAAAAAACTGTTTGTTACTGATGACACAATGGAAATAACATGATGATGTACATTAAGTACAGTAAATACAAATATAGAAATATTCAAGAGAGATTAGCCTGTTTTGAAAATCTCACAAAGCAGCTGTATTGCTGGGAGACCTGAAGAAAAGAGGAATGTTAAATAATTGGTGTTAACCCCTTGACTGCCAAAGAGGCGTCCAACACACTTCTCTGCAGTACAATGGACCCCCCCCCCCGGCACTCACAGGATTAAAGGGATAGTAATGTCTACATTAAAGTGCAGCTCCGAGTCTTCTATATGGTTTTTATAACAGGAAGCTAGTGCTATGTTTAATTAAATTACAGTTCTGTAGCTCAAAAGCTATTCAAGCTGAAATGATCCCCCTCCTGCCCCTTTCCCTGCATCATGCTTCCTCTAATGGTGGTCCAGATGGAGCGCTGTAAGGGACAATCTTCAGTAAGCAAAAGGATAATCCTGCCCTCCATCAAGGAGAGGAAGGGTTTTCCTTATACTTACTGTGTGAAGATTATCCCTCGCTGCATCCGTCCGGTCCCCCGACCAGATTGCAAAACTAAAGGGAGGTGGCCAGAAGGGGATCCTTTCAGCTTGAATAGCTTTTGAACTACAGAACTGTAAGTAATTAAACATAGCGCTACCTGTTATATAAAACACATAGAAAACCCGGAGCTGCACATTAATAAAGACATTACTATCCCTTTAAGTAAGTGTGAGAACAATTGGCAGTCAAGTGCACTCTGGATAATATGTGCATGACAGCATATTACATTTCAAGTGAAAACCTTTACCATATATTGCAAAGCAGTGTTCGCAAACCTGTAGGCCTCCAGCTTGCTTATCACTGCAATTCCCATCAATGTCTCGCTGAGGATGATGGGAATTATTGTCCAAAAGTAGTTTTCTATCCCGTGGGTAAGTGGTTAAACTGCATTTAGAAAAGAGAAGCCCTCTGAAGTCCAGAAGAGCGACAAATGCATTTATCTGCAATGCGTCAGACACCCCTCTGACATTCAAATGGTTTCCCGTTACATTTATTTTAATCCAGCTTTACTTGATAAACAAAACAGAAAAGTGATTAGTTATTAGGCAAAACAAAGATGCCTGTTTTCAGACACTCCAAATAAAAAAAAATTAGAAAAAAGGCTGAGATACATGCAGACCTCTCTATCACTCAAAGGGTTAAAGATCCTGCCATCCCCCTGGACAGAAAAGAATCCGACTGGCTAATGTAAGTTGCAGTACATCACATTCCAGAGGAAATCTTTATTTGATCTTGCAGTGCAGGAAAGTGGTCCAGCTTGTGTATGATTGCAATTGCCAGTATTGTCTGAATGAGGTTGAAGGGAATTTTAGTCCAGCTTCAGACTACCCGTCCCTAATGCAAAGTGTTGGTTAAACCTTTGAGTGCCAGAGGGGTACGCAGAAAGGGTTAAGTGGCTAAACTATATTTAGCCATAAGGGTCACTTGTGTCCTCTGACAATCAAAGAGTTAATTGCTATTTTGGGGTGGTGCTCGAGCACAAGAGGCCAACCACCCTCTCTTACATTTAAAAATTACTCCAGCATAACTAGGTAAACGAAAATATTTATTTTATTAGGAAAAACAAATCGCTCCTATTTTCAAACATGCAAATCATAAAAAAGGCAGACATATTTGAATAGGGTGTAAATCAAAAATAACAGCAGAGTACATTTTTCTTATTGCCAATCCCCAAATTATCTACCAGAAACATCAGCACACATTAGCGGTCAGAAAAACACTGTCATGGCCATTTTACTGATAACATCATTGGTTCTCAGCCTGCTCATGGCACAGAGTCTGGAATTTTCAGGGTACTCCTAAGATTTTATAGGTGATTGGCCAAGGGTAAATATACAAATATGCTTATTCTTACATCTTAAAATCTAAATGAAAACTAAAGCATATTATGTATGGAAACTTCCACAAATAGACAACTGAATCTCAACATTCACATTTTTGTTAAAGTCTACATAGAACAGACTGGGATATGGTCTCTCCAGCAAAGGTGAAGTCTAGTATCAAGACTAGGAGATATAAATGATTACTGGAGTACTGCATTTATGAATCTTGTTTTCCTAAAAAGTAGCCAAATGTTTCTTTGACATATGGATGAGTCTTTATTCCTTCTGCTTTCCAAGTGCTATAATTGTTGATCTACTCCATTGTATTGTGAAGCAATGAGGCTGGTGTACCAAAGAAGAACAGGAGTAATCTGCTGCAAACAAACTACACCACAGGGAGAAAAGACAATTTTTATAGTCGCCAATAAATAGTTTTCTCTTAGTCCACAGGGGAATACAGGACCTTGAGTAAACTCCGTAGCGCCAGGAGGTAGTTACTTAAAGATTAAAGAATTCAGCAGCTTCTTCTCAACAGTCCTAGTTTACCAGCCAGCTTTCATCTACTAGCACAGGAGAGCAAAGATACCAGGAGACAGACACACATACATACATAACAGCAACCCTTGCAGACTGTCCCCCCCCCAAGGAATTAATGGAAAGTATTTATAGTCCTTTCCTTTTACACCATATGGGTAACACAGGGCACATGGGGTGTCTACAAGCAGCTCCAAAATACACTGTGGGAGAGAACACAAAGAAAAAAACAGGCAAACTGATGACCACCTAGCAGAACTGCCAAGTTATTCTGCCAATACCTGGCATTTGACAGTCCTGTAGGCACTGATGGATCTTGCAGAATGAGCAAGAAGTCTCAGGAGATGTTTCAGAGAGGTATCTACAAGCTGTTGGACAATCCATGAAAAAATGATAGCTTTCTGAAGCTGGCCTACCCTCTCTAGGGTCGTTTGAATCTAGAAATGGAAAATCATAAAATTGAAACTAATAAGGAGCCTGAATGTAAAATATCAGACAACATTTCCAGAGTAGAACACAAGAAAGGCAACATTCTTCCATGACTGGAAATGAAAGTAAGGAACCTCCTTATGTGACAGAGTTGGGACTGATCACGGCAAACTCTGATGAAAAATATATGATAAGATATATAAGAAAGTATACCAATTTCAGAAACATTTCTGACAGAAGAAATAGCTATCATTAACAAGGTTCAGCAGAGCATTGAGAGACACAGAAGACAATGCTTCACAAATTCAGGTTGTGAGACCCCAAGTACCAAGTTCAAAGACAATGGAAGAGCAAGAACTACATGGAATTAGCCCATGAAGAAGTCTGAATATCTGGAAAATCCACAAATTTCCATTGAAATAGGACAGATCAGTGATTTGGGTTAGAAATTCTTGGTCTTCTTTCCTAAATGTCCTGCATGAAATACAGAAACTATGTTATTTTTTTATCATCACAGAGGATTCCCTTGTGCTGGCCACAAAAATACAAATAAGCACCCCAAACTTCTATGATAAAGTCTAGCAGAGATTGGTTTCTCTGCTATGGGCATGATTTGAATTGTGGAGGTGGAGAAGCCTCTTTTCTCCAAGAGAGGTTTAAAATTCAAAACCAGAAGACATATTGTAAGACTAAGAGAATTATGCATGAGCAAGTCTACAGACAGTGGAAGCTGCCATTGTTTCACTATGAATAACCCCACTAACGGGTGGCACGAGGTTCTTGTCAACAAAGCTGCAGCTATAAGAATTCTGTCCATCTTTTCAACTGTATGAGAACTCTGGGAATCAAGGCTAGTGGATGAAACTGGTGCCCTAGAATTCAGATTTAAGGTATCACCATGGTATTTACTGCCACAGACTTTGGATATTGCACCCTCAAGCAAAGGCATGGAAATTTGGCATTGACTCTTGACACAGTTAGGTACAATTCCCACAGTCCCAAGCAGTCTCAAAGCGCTTGGTAGATCTTCTGATCTTAGTTCCATTTGTTCGGACCTATCTTTGTTCTGTTGAGACAATCTGCTTCCCAGTTCTCCACTCCTGCAATATGGATGGCCAAGATTGCTTGAATGAGTTTCTCTGTCCAACAAAACATCTGACAACATCCAGCTAGGCCATTCTGCCACTCGTACCACCATGGTGATTAATGGAGTAACCAATGTTTCACCACATTATTGGACTGCATCCAAATATGGTGGTTGGTCAAGCAAAGCTTCCGGATGAAATAAACCATGTGAACTACTCTTAATGCTAATATGTTGATTGTAATGGAGGACTCCCCCTTGGACCAATCTCCTAAGCAGACAGCTCACCGAATTGCCCATCATGCAGGCAGATTAGTAGTGGTCATAATTACCGAGCCACTCTGGATCATGAAGGATTTCCCGGTCAAGATTTGATATGACAAAAGAATATGGTTGCTCAGTCGGTGAACCTACTCAAACTGTTTCCAAATGGTGTTCAATTATAAAGTACCTAATTAAACAATGTAAACAGTACTGTTTCCAGAGATAACACCACAGTACCTGCTACTCTCATACAGTCCTAGATCGTTGGACTCTCTGACTGAACCAGGGCCTCTCCTTGTTCAACCACCTACGTATTTTGTATGGTGAAAGAAAAACCTTCTTGAGTGAAGGTCAAAATCTGGATCATGAAAGATCATCCTGTAAATGGTTGATAAATTGCCTTTTCCCCTACTGATTATCCAACCATCGTTGATAAGAAAAATAAAATAAGAAGCTGCATTCACTGGGGAAGGTATATCATCTACTATACTATGTGGGGTAGAATATATTCTGTGCAATGTAAGAAGGTATATTTCCCACTAAGTGAATAGGTATTGGGTGACCAGATATCGATATCTCTAATATAATGGCTTAGAAGCAATACAGTGACACTATTACAAAAAAAAAACCCAACTTGGTAGAAATAATCATATATGTGAATAATCAATATATAATGTAAACATAAATGTTGATATAAAAGAGAGAAGAAGAAAATAAATACATACAGTCCCTCTATAAGTATTCAACTGTGTGATGATGATAAAGTATAAGTTATGTCACTGAATCAGTTTCATGATGGATGAAAAATGATGATAGAGATGATGAATGAAATGTCAGATTTATACTGGAGATCCCAAATCTAGTAATTCAGTGTCATTAACTTTTTTCTCAGATCTCTGTGTGGGTGTTAGTAACTCGAGTCCACTCTGGGCAATACAGTAAGAGAAAAAACAGACCAAGAAAGAGATCTAAGTGTAGTGTGTTAATGACAATGGCATCAAGCATAAAAGAGGATTTTAGTCTTCCTGTTGAATCATTTTCTCTTACTCCATACAGTTTACTTCTGGATATGTCAGTGGTGGAGCCATTCTGGCTCCCTTACCGTTCAAACCTTCCTCTACAGGGTTACCTGTGGAAGAAGGATGTTCATCGGCTAGCTTTGACGGCTTGGAAATTGAATCTACAATATTGAAGAAGAAAAGGTTCTCTTCTGGTGTGGTGGCTACTATGCTCAGTGCCTGCAAACCTGTTTCTTCCAAGATCTACCATCGTGTCTGGTTGACCTTTCTGTCTTGGTGTGCTGCCAAGGACTTGTCTCAGGATTTTGTGCTGCCAAGGACTTGTCTCAGGATTTTGATCTGCCTACAGTACTGGCCTTCTTGCAGGATGGTGTGGATAAGGGTCTCAGTTTGAGTTCCCTTAAGGTTCAGACTTCTACGCTTTCTGCTTTCTTTCTGAGGCGCATTGCCATCCTTCCCGATGTCAGGGTTTTCTTCTAGGGCACTGCTCATGCTCGCCCTGCCTTTAAGATTCCTGCTCTTCAGTTGGATCTTAACTTGGTTCTGAGTGTCCTTCAGCTCCCCACATTTGAGTCTTTGGCTACTATTCCTCTACGCCTCTTGACGTGGAAAATGGTGTTTCTCCTGGCGATTGTGTTACTGGTCTCTCATCCTGTCAAGGGACCATGCTTGGCTCTCCTGTGGCAGACTGTGGGGGTCCTTCAGGGTCATGCTCACAGGAGTCTTCTTTCCCTTCTACTATCTAGGCAATAGTTAGTGTCTCAAATCTTTCTGGAGCTGGTTGGCTAGCTGCAGCCAAGGAGGGAAGGTAGGCTCCACCGCCTGCATACAATTCTAGAATTGTTCCTGCCTACTTAAAGGGGTGGATCGCCTACGCAGAGTTACCAGTAACCTGTATTGGACGACAGAGAAAAGAGGACTTTAGTGTTAAATCCTTTTCTCTTGGTCCATATAGCTTACCATGGGGAGTAGACAGCTCCTCCCAGTAGGCTGGAACAATTCTTCAAGAAGTGCAGGGTGGAGCCTCAACCCTCCTCTATACAGGCTACCTAGCCACTCCCCTCTCCCAGACAGATTTGAGACAATAACCTACTGAGCTAGATAGCAAGAAGAAGAAGAAGAAGAGGAAGAAGAGAAAGAAGAGGAAGAAAATTCCTGTGAGCATGGACCCAATTGGACTCCCACGTCCAGCCACAGGAAACCAAGCATGATCCTTTACTGGGTGGGAGACCTGTAAGCTATATGGATGAAGAGAAAAGGATTTAACAGTTATGACTAAAATCCTCTTTTCTCTGTCGTCCAATATAGCTTACAGGTACCATGGGGATGTACCAACATTGAGCTCCCATGGGTGGGAAGGAAAGGACCAAGCACTGGTCCCCATGATACCAGAGTTCCCATGGACTATCCAGGACACGGGACAGCTCAAACTAACAAAGTGTCAACTGACACTGTATAACACTATACAGCACACAACTCAAACAGTTAAATAGCTATAAAGCACAGGAATGTAAAGTCCTAAACAGGCAAAACTGCCTCCAGGACCTTCCTGCCAAAGCTGGCTTCAGACGAAGCCAGAACATCCATGCGGTGGTGTTTGGCAAAAGTGTGCACAGAAGACCAAGTGGCTGCCTTGTACAGCTGTTCAGCAGAGGCCTGATTTTTGTAGGCTCAGGAGACCCCAACAGACCAGGTGGAGTACGCTGTAATGCAGAAGTGAACAGGTTTACCTCTGAGCTCATATTAGACTTAATCCAAGATGCAACAGTCACCTTAAATGCAGCCAAACCAGCCCTGGGACCCTAAGGGATGACAGAGCACCAGTCTTCTGAATGGACTCTGTATGGTGCACATAGAACTCAAGGCAATGCACTACAACCAACAAGTGGCGATCCCTCTGCTTGTCAGATTTAGGGCCAGGGTCTACAGTTTAGCGACTGAGAAAATCTGCCAAGACGTTTTCTACTCCTGGAATATGCATTGCGGAAATGGCTGGAACGTGCACCTCTGCCCAGGCTAAAATAGCCTTTACCTCCAACTAAGCAGCTGTGCTTCTGGTGCCTTCTTGCTTGTTGATGTAGGCAACGGGTGTCACGTTGTCTGACTGGACAAGGATTGGGCATTCCCTCAGAGGACCAAAACTCCCCTCTCCCAGACAGATTTGAGACAAGAACCTACTGAGCTAGATAGCAAGAAGAAGAAGAGGAAGAAAATTCCTGTGAGCATGGACCCAATTGGACTCCCACGTCCAGCCACAGGAAACCAAGCATGATCCTCTACTGGGTGGGAGACCTGTAAGCTATATGGGCGAAGAGAAAATGATTTAACAGGTATCCGTCATTAGTATGGTCCAGTACAGACTCACAAAGGGTCTCATTCCACAGGTTGGAGCTGTCCAACCACCAGTGGAGGTGTAGCTTTACCTCTGGGGGAAGAGAGACAGGATGATCCAAAAGGGCCGGATCCCCCTGGCAAACCCTGGTGTGAGCCATAGAGAACGGCACTGCCTCCATTGTAGATATCATTTTGCCCACCAGTGAGGAGAATTTCGTTGCCGGAGCAGAAGTCCACTCCACATCTTGGACGAGATCTGCTGTACAGAGTCCTCTGTCAGAAAAACCATGCCCTGACGAGTGTCGAACCGGAGACCAAGGAAAACCAGGTCCTGAGAAGGGACCGGAGCAGACTTGTCCATATTCAAGATCCATCAGTGTTGGAGGAGGATCTGTGCACAATATTGGACCCGACGGTCCAGGAGATCCTTCGAGGGAACCTTCATGAGAAGGTCATCCATGTATGGAGTTACTTGAATCACCTTGGTGTGCAGGGAGGCAATCAATGCCCCCAAGAACCAGGCAAACACCTGAGGAGCCATGGTGAGCCCAAAAGGTATGGCGGTGAACTGGAAGTGCCCTAGGTTGCAAGAGATCCTGAAATACTTCTGACTATCCTGATGAATTTGAATGTGCAGGTACGCATCCTGCAGAGCTAAAGATGCCAGAAATTCCCCTGGACACATTGCTGCAATGACAGAGCACAAAGACTCCATCTTGTAGTGAGTATGGACTACAAATTAATTGAGATTCTTGAAATCCAGGATAGGACGGCAGACACAATCCTTCTTGGGAACAACGAGAGGTTGGAATAAAATCCTAAACCTATGTCTGGCTGAGGTACCGGAGCTAGGACTCCCTTGTCCAAGAGAGCCTGAACTGCCCCATTGAAAAGATGGAGCTTTTCCTGTCCCTGAGGGGAGCGAGAAGGGAAGAATCTGAAGGGAGATAGGGATGTGAAGGGAATCCTGTAACCTCCTGAAACCACCTGTAATACCCACTGATCCACAACAGATCCTGTCCAAATACTCAAAAAATGATGCAGGTGACCACCGACAGGTGTATGCGGACCAGGGTTTGTGCCGAAGGTTTGGTGGGTTTGGGCTTGGTGGAGGTGTGGTTTGACCTCCACTGCTGCCTGGACTGGGGGGGAGGAATGTGGGGTGCTGGCCTGAGGCGGCACCGAGTTCGGCCTTTGCATTTCTCTTTGGTGAGAATGAAAGGAACGCTGTTTCCTAGCCTGAGGATTGCGCTTAGGAACATGAGGCAACAAGGTGCTCTTACCCCCCTGTGGCTTCACTAATTACTTTCTTCAGTTCAGGGCCAAAGAGGGTGTATCCTGAAAGGGAAGAGGGATTAGTGATTTCTTAGAGATCAGGTCAACAGACCAAGTCTTAAGCCACAGCGTGCGGCTGGCAGCAACAGAGAAGGGGGAGGCCTTAGCCTCAAGCCTAATGGCATCAAACAGGGCATCAGTAATATAGAGCTGAGCCTCAGAAATATTAGCCAAAATGGGCAAAAGGTGTTCCTTAGGGGCACTTTTGAAGACATCTTCAGTCAGCTGTTCAGTCCAAACAGCAATGGCTCTATTAACCCATGTGGAAGCCAAGGTAGGCCTCAAGGACGCACCTTTGGCAGTGTAGACAGCCTTAAGGATAGCCTCCAGCTTCCTATCTGTCAAATCTTTGAGCGCCGAAGCATTCGCAACTGGCAAGGCAGTAATTTAGAAAGCCTAGAAATATGGGAATCCACCTGAGGAGGTGTAGCCCACTGAGAGAAAGCTGCGTCAGCAAAGGGGTACAGCTTAGAAAATCTCTTAGAGTGAGACGTTTGTCAGGAGTCTTCCACTCTTCCAGGATAATTTGATCCAGAGTGGGGTTAGGAGGAGAAACAGTACAGGACTTCTTGCACATGAGTTATGCGGAGGTAGGCTTCTCAGACTTGTTCTGCCGTGGCTGTTTGGGCTTTGAGGTGAGGCAGACCTGAAAGGCTTGAGGGGGTTGAACCCTTGGTTCCCTGGACTGAAGTTGAAAATGAAATCCACGCACCTTCCTAGGGAAAAAGGCACATTAGGTGCAGTTTGAGGCAAAAGTATGCTTTTGCCTCAAATAGCATCGCTAATTACTTGCCCAGGTCAGGTCCAAAAAGTTGTGACCCTGCAATAGGGAGAGAATTTCTGGAAGATTGTTCAACTGAGCAGATCCTGATCCACAAAGTTAGATGCATGGCTAGAAAGAACCTAGGCATTTCCAGAAAATCATGCAGCATCGAAGGCCACCTCAGCAAAATATGCATTTGGTCTCCATAATACTGGCCAGCATGAACAGCAGTTACTTTTTAGGAGCATCCCCCCAACTGGCATCTGACCATTGTTCACCCCAGATAGCCATGGCTCTAGAGACCCACGATGTAGCTAAGATAGGTCACAGGGAGGCTCCAGTGGCTACAAAATTCACCTTCAAAGAAAGTTCTAAGCTTTTATTAGTCTGAACCTTTAGGATCACGACATCTGCCAAAGTCACAGTTTTGTTTTTAGCAAGAAAAGAGATTGGGGTTCAATGGCTGGCAGGGTAGCTCACTGGGACAAAGCCCCAGAAAAGAAAGGCTAAAGGATGAAAATGTTTTAATTATGGAAGAGTCTCCTATCAAGCATCTTCCATTCTACCAGGATATCCTGATCCAGAGAACGATTGGGAGAAAAAAGGGCGATTCTCTTCAGTGCCGCTAGAAGATATCCTGTGACTACGACCCTGCACCATAAGGCTCAGTGCTCTGCAAAGTCCCTTATATACAGCCACCAAGGTCTTCCTCGTAAGCATTCCCAAAGATTATGGAAGAATCCTTCCCATCAGTGTCCACCTCCTGTGCAGGGGAATCACAACTGAGATTGGCCCCTAAAGACAGGATCAGAGGGGTATGGGGTGCCAAGAATAGTGAACCCCATGAACAGATTAAGAAACAGAATCAACTGAAGAAATCAGAGCCCTCAGCCAGTGAAGAGTCCTGAGGGAGCGGTAAGGGCCATACTGCAAGAAGGACAGAGAGCCTGAATATCGCAGAAGAAACCCAGATTAGCAAGAGGAACAATGCATCAAAGGGGTTAAATGGACCACAGAAATCCTTAGGCTTGGATTTCCCCAGGTGTCCCTTGGATTGGGACATGTCCAAAGAAAACTCCTCTAACGTAGGACTAATTAGTCTAAAAAAGTAGGATAGCATGAGACATTGCACAGAAATAACCAAAGGGTACTTATCTGACTGCAAAGGGTTAAACTGGAGAGGTAGAGAAGAGAGACCTGCCTATGCAATGGGAGCAGTAAGATGGCAACCAAAGCACCACCTTGTCCAGTGCAAAAAGCCTGGGGAAAAATGGCTTTTGGAGAAAGCAGTTTCCCACTGCATATGTCCAGCAAAGGTTGGTTCTCCAGCCATTTCAAAATGGCAAAATTAACATTGGTCTGAACATTGTCCCCATGTTGACCATGCAATAGAGCAGGTCCAATGATTAATTTGGAACCCACTCTGAACCTTGTAGGTGAAATTATTGCAGAGATCTGTCCCTGTAAAGATTCTCCATGCAGTTCTAGAGAACACCACGCAGGCTCCCATTCATAAAAGGTGCCACCTTATAAAAATGTAATAAAATAAAGCTGAAACACATGTATATATCTAGCAACATGCAATAAAAGGAGAATTGAATAAGGCAATCTAATAAAATATAAAGAGAAACTTATAAGCAGAGTCATAATCACATTCTAATACAGAAAGCTTTCCTTTAGAAACATAGTATGCAAGAGAAAAGAGAAGGACTGAGTGCTAAACAGGCAAGAACACAACTGTTCAGTGGGTGCCAAGTAATAGCAGGGACATAATAGTAAATACCATAGCACTCAAAAGGTTAATTTACCAGTCTTCTGTTTTCAGACCCCATTATCTAAATATAGAAAATAAGAGAAGTTAAGTAATGAGGCACAGCCATGTAATAAAGTCAGCCTCCACAGGGATACGGACCAGAAATACACCTGTGAACTGGCTAATCCAAATCCAGGGAAGCCAGTTAATGGGAGCCCATATAATGTGGGATTATGCAGCTCCATATCCAAGTGTAAAAATAAAAAAGAAGTCCTAAAACTAAGAGAACAGTGCCATTTTACAATTTTGCCGAGACAGGTCACTTGAAACTGAGTGGCAGGGGGGTAAAGCTGGAAGGTAAGAGAAGTGTCTGCCTCAAAGGCCCTGCCTTTATTGAAGTGCCCTGACCAATGGAGGAAGGAACTTTACCTTATGGTTCTGGTGTTCCACTTTGGACATAATGGAGAAAAAAACACTACAGTAAATGAAAGTCAAGAGAGTAAATAATTAATAAAACTGGCATGACAAAGTAATGATATGCAAGCCCCCAGGGGTCACTAGAAGGGCTGTAAGAAAAATATCACAAATCCTGGAAGTAGTGTTTATCCTAGGAAAACAACATGGTAGCATGTAAAGAGTATGGTAAAATGAGACTAAGGGAAAATCTGGACTAGGGAGAGACCATTTCTGAGCTCTTTACACCTTAAACTCTTAAACTGCCTCCCTCCTGGTGCGATGTTTGCCTAAGATCCCTGTGTCCCTCATTGGATGCAAGAGAAATAAAAATTCCTAATTATTTAAATGGGCTTTTAAAAAATTTAAATAAATAGGGATAATTATTTGTTCTCTATAGTGCAGACCATTAACCGAAAAATTATTTAACTTTTGTCTTTCCTCAAAGGTCTCTATGCTTTTATCACAAAGGCTCCTAATGTGCCAGAATAAACTTTATTCACAAACAGATGAGCAGGTCACAAACTTCATTCACATAACTTTATCAACATCTCATGACAATGTTATCCAAAAGTTTTGGTTATGTGGACCAATAACAAAATTAATTGTGCCAGGTCTACAGCTGATTAAGTCCTGATTTATTTACTGTAGTTTAGCAACAGGTTTATTGTACATGGATCACAAGTGCAGTCTGTGCTAGCCACAATATACATCATGTGTAAGAAATAACTGGAATGATAGCTCCGATCATCTCTAAATATAAATTAAAGTCTGGATGAAATGCAAGGAATCAAGCCAATAAAGTTTTATGTAAGGGATTTGTAAACATTGTGATTGAGTTGTCTGTAAATTTCCTGTGATGTTAGCTTATGAATGACATCATACAATGGGATGCCAGACAAGTGACTGAAGTGTCTCTGGACATAATTCCAGTGTCTGTCTGATATGACCAACAAATGTTTGCCTTTAGTTTTAGAGCTAAAGTTCATTCAAAGTACAAGAATAGTAAACAGATTTTGGATTTTGCAGGTTTTCTCCTAACATTACACGAAAATGTGATTTGAAAGACTGCTAAAACAGATTTTGTTAAAGTAAAATATCACCTGAAAGCAAGAGATCAAAAGTGGTCTTGAAAGACAGGATTGAGGCTGATGCACTAAAGAAAAGTCATTAAATACTGGGGCAGAACAGGTGTACTTTAGGGAACAAATACAACTTCCCCAAATGACCTGAATGATGTTTTTAACCCACTGAATGCTAGAACACATTGGAGAGCTCTGTAGCATTCCCGGAGTTAAAAGCTCAATTTAGACAATTGAGAAGATTTATTATTCCCTATGGTGCAGCTGTTTGCTCCAGAATTGCAGCACTGTGCGTTAGTACATCAGCCTCAGTTAGATTTACTGAAGGATGATATGGCATTTTTTGAGCAATTTAGAGGTATGTGAGTGTGTACATAGTTTATTTCATACATTTCCTTGCTCACAGGGTTCACCATATTATTTCAGGAGAAATGTTAATTTTGTACTCATCTTGGCTAAATGTGAATATTAGCTTATTGGAAATGTTTGTATGCACACTGGTTTTGCACACGTTTTCAGGGTTACTTTAACCAATGGGCAAAGAGGGCATTTGCCCAGGGCCAACCTCCTATGAGCAAGGAGTCCAAACATCCAGATATCCACAATTATTCTTAGGGCGACTAACCCTGAAGAGCAATTTACACATGCACATGTACTGGTCAGAGATGCTCAACCAGCTTAATGAACCTGCAAGGGTATGCAACCAGCTCATTAGGACTACTGTCCTTTACCCAAGGTATAAGCTTGTTTAGCTCATAGGTGCCATACACAGAGAGAAATTTTGGTTCACAGGAGCTAAGAGTTAAATCCTTTCCTCTTATTTCATGCAGAATACCGTAATTATGGGGGATAAAGTCTCCTCCCCCGTGAGGGTGGACGCAGACTCTCTCTCTCCTCCTTCCACTTTATCCACAATTGTTAGTATCCAGTTTTAAAGTATAGCAAAGGCAAGATACAGCAAAACAGAAGTGAGAGAAGAGAAGGAAATCCCCATACTAGGGAACCCTAAAGAACCCACCACTCCGGGACTCATGTCATTTTTTTCTCCAGGAGCATGGATGCTGTATGCCACATAGAGAAAAGTATTTAAAGGGATAGTAATACTTCGTTTTAACTTTATTTTATTTTGTAGACATTAAAAAACATGAAGAATGATACAAGTCTTATCTCTCAAACCTTTATGGTTTATGAGATATTCACAAGCAAAGTTTCCCCCTCCCGCCCCTTTTACCTACTGTAAACAATCTCTTCTCAGATGTGGAATGCAGTCTATAGACCAGACAGATGACAGAAGGGGACACTCTTATTCCTATGAAATCAATGAAATCCCTGCCCCCCTTGACAAGCTTTTCAGGTTTTTCCCTTATCTTAATTGAAGATTCTCCCTCTCTGCAGTCTACCTGGGCACCTCCCTTCTGCTCTAGCTGAACAGTGTGACATCAGTAAAAGGGGCGGGAGGGGGACACTTTCTCATTGAATTACTCTGGAACTACAACTCTGACAGAATTGAAACAACACTCTCCAAAGTCCAAATACTATGATGATTAATTAGAGCTGCTTTTATTATGAAACATTACTATCGCTTTAATGGCAAGTTCAATAAAATCCTCTTTTTCCCAATGTGGAATGCAAGAACTATGGGGATATACCAAAAGATATCTGCCAATAATCCTGGGAGGGAAAAAATGCAGGTGTCAATGGACACCGAACTCAAACAAAAAAGGAAACGAACAGGGTTGAGATTTCTGAAAAAGCAGTTAAGGAGAATGCCTATACTGGCACCATGGCCTGAAGAAATTTCAGACTAAAACTGGCTTCAGCCGAAGCCAGACACATTCACACTGTAGTGCTTGGCAATGATGTGCAGAGATGACCATATTGCCTACTTAAAACAGCTGCTCAGCAGTGGCCTCATTTTTGTAGGCCCAAGACACACCCTCCAACCTGGCGGAGTGCGTGTAACCCGAAAGGGTACAGGTTTCTTCTTGAGAACATGCGCCTGGAAAATTGTCACCTTAATCAAAGAAGCTACAGTAGCCTTAGATGCAGCCTGGCCCCCAAGCAGCACCTCAGTAACGACAAAGGGTGAATCAGATATCCAAAACAGCTGCATGAGATGAACATAGTACTTCAAGCACATCAAACAAATGAAGTTCCTGCTCCTGGAAGGAAGGGCCACCAACAGGCCAGGATTTAAGGATTTCCTTAATTAAGCATAGGCGAGTCAGTCAAAATGAATGAGCCCCTGATTAACTCACCTGTACTTAATCAGGGAAATCTTTAAACACTGGCCTGTTGGCGGCCCTTGAGGACTGAACTTGGATAGCCTGAGCTAGAAGAAAGACTGTCTTGAAAGTCAGCAGACACAAAGAAGCTGAAGACAGAGATTCAAAGTGAGGTTTCTAGAACAGTCCCAGGACAGTTTAATTAAAAAAAAAAAAAAAAAAAAAAAAAAAAAAAAAAAAAAATCCACAGAGGAGTGGGATCCCGAAAGATAGGGTAGGCATTGGATATGCCTTGGACAAAAGTTTGCACATCACAGAGGAAAGGCACAGAAAGAGAGAAAATGCAAGCCTTCATGGAACCAAGACTAAGCCCTTTCTAAACACAATCCTGATGAAAAGCCAAGACCACTGGAAGCCGAAAAGACCATGAGAATGAGTCTCTGACGGCACACCACTTGTAGAAGAGGGACCAAACCCTATGAGAGGATTAAGAAGTAACGAAGGCTGTTTGCCAAGCCATCAAAGCTCCGAGTCAGAAAGTCTGGATGCAAGGGATGGCAAAAGGGTTGCACCATGTACAGAATGGAACAATCAGGATGATGACAGCCTGCTCTATTCTAATTTTTCAGAGCACCCTGGGAATCAGGGGAGTTGGAAAAAACACTTACACCAGAGGAAAATCCACAGGATGGTCATTGCATCCACCACAACAGCCAGAGAATGCCAAGACCTGGCACATAACTGTGGGACCTTATGGCTCAGGAAGAAGCCATGAAATCCACCACTGGTAGCCACCAATGGCAAATGATCAAGTTGAAAACACTCTGATTGAACTCCCAATCTCTGGGATCCAGGTGTTAGTGACTTAAAAAATCTGACACAGATGATGAAACAACTCAATAGCCCTAACCCCAAATGGTTCCTGTTCTGCAGATGAGGGCCCCAGAAGTGGGGTAAGGGCCACAGTGAAAGAGGGACATAAAGGCAAGTTAATACTCCCTAGTAAGCCCAGTTAGTTATTAGGAGAAATCTGTTAAGAGGGTTAGGGGAAGCACTGAATCTTTAGCCTTGGACTTATCCTTATTCCATAGGTTCAGAAGACCCCACGAAGTAGTGCAAAACAGTAGACAGACAAAGCATGCAAAAGCACTGACTGCAAAGGGACAGAAGGGCCCTGCTCTCCAGTTGAGTATCTTTGGCCAATACTTTTTTTGTAATGTTTACTTATAGAAAGCACGAGAGGAATACTGCATAACCTGTGTACCAAGAGGGCTCCAGGGGTTTCAGATGGAGCTTCCCATGTTGGAAGGAACCAGAGGTGTAGTCTGGCTGTCTCTGGTCACACTGCAGAGTAGCAACAGAGATCCAGATAAGACAGAGACCCCGAGAGACCGAACGAGAGACTGAGCAAGCGAGCGAGAGACTGAGCAAGCGAGCTACAGAGCGAGAGACCGAGTGAGTGTCTGTGACAGAGAGAGAGACAGAGAGAGAGAGAAAGAGACAGAGAGAGAGGGGCTGTGAAAGAGACAGAGAGAGAGGGGCTGTGAAAGAGACAGAGAGAGAGGGGCTGTGAAAGAGACAGAGAGAGAGGGGCTGTGAGAGTCAGAGAGAGAGAGGGGCTGTGAGAGTCAGAGAGAGAGAGGGGCTGTGAGAGTCAGAGAGAGAGAGGGGCTGTGAGAGTCAGAGAGAGAGAGGGGCTGTGAAAGAGACAGAGAGAGAGGGGCTGTGAGAGTCAGAGAGAGAGGGGCTGTGAAAGAGACAGAGAGAGAGGGGCTGTGAAAGAGACAGAGAGAGAGGGGCTGTGAAAGTCAGAGAGAGAGAGGGGCTGTGAGAGTCAGAGAGAGAGAGGGGCTGTGAAAGAGACAGAGAGAGAGGGGCTGTGAGAGTCAGAGAGAGAGAGGGGCTGTGAAAGAGACAGAGAGAGAGGGGCTGTGAGAGTCAGAGAGAGAGAGGGGCTGAGACAGCCAGAGAGAGAGAGGGGCTGAGACAGCCAGAGAGAGAGAGGGGCTGAGAGAGCCAGAGAGAGAGAGGGGCTGAGAGAGCCAGAGAGAGAGAGGCTGAGAGAGCCAGAGAGAGAGAGGCTGAGAGAGAGAAAGAGAGAGAGACAGCCAGAGAGAGAGAGAGACAGCCAGAGAGAGAGAGAGAGAGAGAGAGACAGCCAGAGAGAGAGGGGCTGTGAGAGAGAGAGACAGAGAGTGGGGCTGTGAGAGAGAGAGACAGAGAGTGGGGCTGTGAGAGAGTCAGAGATAGAATGGCTGTGAGAGAGAGCCAGCTAGAGAGACAGCCAGAGCGAGACGTAGCCCAGTCTACTAAAAGGGACATTGAAAAAATGAAAACTAACCAACTGGTGAAGTGTGAGGGGTAAAGTAGGGAAGAGGAGGAGGGGAGGAGTTACAGTTCTGCTTTTTAGTTATTTAAACACCCTGCCTTCTACTGGAGGATGCTTTACCTAATGGTGTCTGTGTCCACCACTGGACACAAGAGAAATATATGCAAACAAACAAGAAAAGAGGCACAAAAAACATCTCTTAGTATACACCTTTCCCAGGTATATGTCAAGGATATTCAAGCGTACACCCCCCCCCCATTTACTTTCACATGTTCAATAAACATTTGCAGTTATGTAATTTAATAGACAGCAAGTCAGAGAGACCATGTTCAAGAATATCCCTGTACACAATGGGTGTGAATCAATGCATCTGAGAAGTCAGTCTATCATCCAAGGGCTTACAAAGAAAATAGAAATGATAAATTAACCTATATAAATATTTACAATGCAAGGAAAAGGGCAGTCACCCCTAATCAAACAAATGTAAAACTAGAACTAGCTTAGATAACGAGGGAAAAAATAAAAAATGAAGCATTACTCTATATATTCAAACAGTAACCTTCAAAGCTTGTACTCAGCATTTGACTTGGTCTGTACAATTAATACTCCACTGTAAAAAGAGACGCATACCTGCTCTATCTGTACACCATATCCTTTCCACTGGGAGTCCCACGAAGTGTTTATGTAGATATCATCCACTCTGTCAATCAGCTCTATCTGCAGTCATAAGACAATGTTCACAAGTCATTAACACTTCAAGTGTTTATATCAGTATATCCAAGAAGTTGGGATCATAGAGACCTTTCAGAGTCAATGGGTCATATGCACAAAAGTAATGTGTAATAATCTTGGGGCTAACCAGCTGCACCATGTGGACCAACTAAAAATATGAAGCAATGCACTGGAGACCTTGCTAGTAGTTTTCAGGGGAAATTATTCCATTGATTTAAATGGGACATATTTGCACCCTACAGTACATAGTTGTATGCCGCTGTGGCATACTCTACCTTTTCTCTGTACATATGACCCAGAGAAGAAAAAACATATATACAATTTTAATTATTTTATTAACATGCCAATACTTGACATCATAACTCTGATCACTGGATTGATTATTGTCCATGCTGAATGAAATGTAATGAACACCTTGTCACAACCTAGGTGATTCTGAAAGAGCTTTGAAAGTCACCCATGTTTGTTAGACACTGTATTTAAAACAATAGTTTGCAATATTTAGGTTGTCAATTTATAGAAATCAGCCAGTGGTGTCTGGAATACCACCCAGATACAAACATGCCACACTGCTCTCCCTCCCACTTCCTACCAGACAGATTAACATTCCACACTGCTCTCCCTCCCACCTGTCCTGCAAGCCAGTGCTAGCTTATCCACAAACTGACAAGGCAAATACTGGTAAGCTGAATGCTCCCACTATAGGAAGAATGTGGTCAGATGACTATACTGAAGGAGCAGTAAACTTTTTTAATGAAAATATATATATTTCTTGTTGACTAAAATAAGGGTACTCCCAGTGCCGACAGGTGCGTATTTCCACAGTTACTACTATTTAATTTTTTTTTTTTTTTTACACATTAAAGGGATAGTAATGGTTAAGTTTTACGAATCTGCATCTTGTAGTCCTTATAAAAAGAAATCAAATGCCCCCAAATGCCATCTGTCAAACCTTTATGGTTTGCGAGATAATCATATTTACAGTCCCCCCCCCCTTGACGTCAGCGCTCTAGCTGACTGCAGGGGAATCCGGTCAGCAGAGCCGAGATCATGTTATCGGAAAAGAAATCCTTCACTGTAACGGTCTACAAAGTGTGCTTGGTTTGCAAGCACACATAGAAGACCGTTCCAGTGAAGGATTTGTTTTTCAATATCTCAATCTCGCCTCTGCCGGCTGGTTCCAGGACCAGATTCCCCTGCGTTCAGCTAGAGCACTGATGTCAGGGAGGGGGGGGGGACTTTAAATACGATCATCTCTCAAACCATAAAGGTTTCAGAGATGGCACTGGGGCATTCGATTTCTTTTTTTAAGGGCTACAAGATGCAGCTTTGTAAAACTTAACTATCCCTTTAACAGTGCCATATAATGGTCTGATTCCAGTTACTGTTACATTCCATTAAAGGGATAGTAATACTTAAAATGTAAAAAAAAATATGTTGTAGGGTTTATCCCCCTGAGTAAAACAAGAGTACTCCCACTGCTGAGAGGTCTTTCATTCAAAAGTTATTAATTTTCAAAGTTGAATTTTTTAGGTGCAATATCACAGTGGCCTGAAATTGTACAGTGGCGCTGTTGCTACACCATCCTATGGAGATTTATGGTCAACTGACCAGAGTTGTCCATAGGATCGTGTAGCAACAGCGCCACTGTACAATTTCAGGCCACTGTGATATTGCACCTAAAAAATTCAACTTTGAAAATTAATAACTTTTGAATGAAAGACCTCTCAGCAGTGGGAGTACTCTTGTTTTACTCAGGGGGATAAACCCTACAACATATTTTTTTTTTACGTTTTAAGTATTACTATCCCTTTAAAGAAAACAGCTCTCCATAGAATGTGGTAGAAACTGCTGAGTTATGCTGTCAGAACCATCAGGAAGTAAAGGCACAGTAAATTCACTGATTATTTGAACTGCTATAACAGCTATAAAACAACTGACAGCAGTGGGAGTGACCTTGTTTCACTCAGCAGGAAAAGCTCTAACATATATAGGTTTTTATTTAAAAAAAAAAAAAAAGTACTCTTCCTTCTAAGAGCACACTTACATCATCGGTTTAGATTCCCACCTCAGTGATAAATGAGTCTATAGCCAAACGTCTGTTAGCAGAGTGATCACGTCTCTGAGTACAGGACCCTTTTTTTTACATGATAGATGTGTCAATGGGCCCCTCACAAAAGGTGCGGTTGCAAAGTCTAGGAATGACCCTTAAAATGGCAGCATTTCACTGATAAACGTGCCCTTCTGTTTCTATTCTTCCAGGAGTCTTTCAGTAAGACGCTGGCTCTCAGCAGTACTCAGATGTGCAAATGAAAATGTTGCCAAGAAAGAATGAGCCCCTAGTCTAGCAGTGCTTTCTAAGATAGATCTGTGTCTTGGGGCTATACGCTCTTAGAAAAAGTGGAGGAATTTCTGATTTCTCCCAACTGCACATTATAGGGGAGAAATAAAAACAAGAGTCTAATTGATAGAAATAGGGCTATTAACCCTTTAAATTGTACAGAGGTCTCCAACATGTTGCAAACCTGTGCACTGGAGACCTCTCAAACAGAGGATATGCAACATATAGCTCCACCATGCTTTTCATACCCCTCTGGCATTCAAAATGTTAAAAAGCTTTTCATTTCTCTCCTATACAGCACAGTTAACTTGCTCCAGAATGGATCCATTTTGTTTTGAAAATAAAAACCTTTAACCCTTTTAGTGCCAGACAGGTACGCAACACATTGCAGAGCAATGTGTTGAATACCCCTCTGGCACTACAAGGGTTAAAGTAGCAGTACTCAAGGGCTGCAAACAGGCTCATTTAAGGATATACCCAATTAATCACATGGGATTACTCATTCATTTGGACTGATCAAACTGTGGTGGGGTAGGGAAATCCTTAAAGGGATAGTATTACTTCAAAATTACTATCCCTCATATTGTAGCCCTTAATAAACGGAGTTAAATGACACCAGCGGCATCTCTCAGACCTTTATGGTGTAAGAGATAGCCGCTTTCAAAGTTTCCTCGCCCCTGCTGTCAGCGTTCTGCTGCCAGAAGGAATCCGGTCTCTGAATTAAGAGGAGGCTCTTCAGCAGAGCCGATATCTCGTTATGGAAGGAAAAATGATTCATTGAAACAGTCTTCTACGTGTGCTTGGTAACCAAGCACATGTAGAAGACTGTTTCAATGAATCATTTTTCCTTCCATAACGAGATATCGGCTCTGTTTAAGAGCCTCCGCCTGTCCCGGGACCGGATTCCCCTGCTGGCAGCAGAACGCTGACAGCAGGGGCGAGGAAACTTTGAAAGCGGCTATCTCTTACACCATAAAGGTCTGAGAGATGCCGCTGGTGTCATTTAACTCAGTTTATTAAGGGCTACAATATGAGGGATAGTAATTTTGAAGTAATACTATCCCTTTAAATCATGGCCAGTTTGCCACACTTGAAAAATTAATTTTGACACCCTGAATGAATGTAAGAGAAGAAATAATAAGATAAAGAATTGTTTATTTTATAAATAAAATTAAGCAAATACAACAGGTAAATGGTTACCAAGTAGTTGATGGTGGTACTCTCTTCTCCACGTCCCATGTACCTGAAGAATCGATGGTCAGCTACAACCAGCATCTTGCATGTGTTCTTTAGAGGATCTGGTCCGGGTTTCTGCCTCTTCTCCCGGTGCACACGCTCTGCTGTTTTAGGGTGTTAATTAAATAGCAATAAGTATAAACTGCCATACAACATGGTTTATCATAGCACTGCTGGTAACTATTTCACTTCTCCTAGATAGCCCTTGACTCCCACTCAACATATTTCTATCTATATTTCATACACACAGTGCAGAGCTTCAATTCTGGAGCAAGTCAACTGTACAATAGGGAGGAAAAGAGACATTCCCTAAATTCCCATTGATTATCGCTAGAGAGGTCTCCAGTGTCAATACGCTGAAGACACCTCTAGCATTCAAGGGGTTAAAATCATTAGGAATTTTTATTTCTTCCCTCTGGTGCAGCTAGTTTGCTCCAGTAGTGCTCTAGTTTTCTTTCATTAACATGTGTGTGTGTGTTTTGGTTCCTGTAAACGAGGACAACTCCAGTTTTGTGTATATCCCTTAAACCAAAGCCCAGAGGGAGGAGTGCCTTCCAGAAGGAAGACATTGTGTTTATGTCTCAATGCGTATAATCACATTCTAAGTTTTATTCATAATCCGCATCTACATTTATAATATATTTGTAAGCCCCTGTTCCAACAAGCAACTGGAATATCACTGCTGTGAAGTGCTTCTCAAGATCATTCACTTTCCTCCTCTCTCCTCCAGTCCGCTTGCTGTGTAGCTGGAGAGGTGGAGGATGGTGATCCCATATTGAAATCAGGAATATTTGACTGGCTTACGCTTATGTGGGTCAACCAGTCATTTGAAGCTGCAAAGAGCATTGCAATTTTCGTTTGTGTATCTGTGACCAGTCTACAAGGCAGTCCTATGATGCGCAGTGTGGATTTGGTACTCTGCAATGTGGATTAATTCTCTGCTGAATGAACTGAAGATGTGTCACAGTAGTCATTCGAAAGAGTGATACAGGTTTAATTACTGCTGCTAGTGGCTAGAGAGCAATGCTTTGGTATCTTACTAGAGAATGTTGGCAGTTCGTAAGACACACTTGATGCGGCCAAAGTCGGGAGGAGTGTTGCCAACGGTAAGGTTGGATGTCTGACTCCAGTTGAGCCACAGTCAATGCAAGGATAGGTATCTAAGGTAACCAAGTGAATCAGCAGTAAAAGAACCTATAGAATTTGTGGTACTGGAGATAGAAACCAGATAAGCATACTGGCAATGAGATGAAATTCCAGTGGGCGGCAACTGGAGGTATCCATTTACAGACAGGAGCAGATCGTACAGACAGGATCTTCTGTTATGAAGGACTATTGTGTTAGCATCTCGCACTGTGCTAAAGCAGATGAGATGGATAGAACTATACTTACAGTGTCTCTGTTGATCAAATGAGAATAACTTGTCAGACAGCACAGGCTTCTGCAGATCATATGAATTAGTACTGCACACCGGACAGCTGACCACAGTACAAGCAACTCTGCCAAGATAAGCAGAATGTAGCAGTAGAAAGTGGAGCTCTGGTCGGCAGGAGGCAAGGATGAAGCACAGGCTGGAACAAGAGATTGAGGCCGGCTGAGGTAACACACTGATGGAACAGAAAACAATACCGGGCTGGGAATCTTGGCAGAAGTAGTGGCTGGGAAGGCAAAAGAAATCCAGAAATCAATGGAGCCAAGGTGACGTACCTGACAATAAAAAGTGTCAGAACGCAAGAGAGCAGCCAAACAGAAGGCACAAGGAGAGTCAACAGAGCCAGGATCAAGTACCAGAGTTCAGACAACAAAATGCTGTGTGAAAACTGAAGCAAGGAAATACAGCTAGATAATCGAGCAACGAACGGAGGAAGACACAAGAAATTTTTAACCTCCAGACTCCAATCAGAAAGAATTCAAAGAAATATAGGTAGGCCTGTGACAAGATGCAGCATGCTGTGTGTCCCCTCTCCCTGCACAGCACCAGGGTGCTCCTTCTCCCTGTACAATTCCAAGGTGCCCCAAATCCCTGCACGGTTCCTGGGTGACTCTTCTTCCTGCAGAGCTCCAGATGCCCTCCTGTTACTCAATGTCTGCTTTTCCTAACCGCAGCTTTCAGGTTTCCCATGTTCCTCCCCAGACTTTAGGAACAAACCAAAGTAATGAAAGCACTTTGGAATATACCCAACGTATCAAAGGAGAAGTAACAACCACGAATAACAACCTCCGATTTAAATGTATTATGTCCAGAAAATCATAACGGCCCCTGTGATGCTTTCTCTTGTGCCTTTGTTCAAGAGCTAACCTCTTTGATCCGTTTTGCATGACTTGCACCTGGAGGCAGACATGGCAGTTACTAATCTTTTTTTCAAACTGAAGAATGCAGCAGGTGCGTGAGCCTAGTTAAACCTTCAAGGACCAGAGGGGTGTGCAAAGCTGTACCATGCGATGAGCAGATGTCCTCTGGTCTACCAGCGACCGTCATTCTCGCAATAGAAAATGTTCTCTCTTCAACCAAAGCACAAGGGCAAAAATCATAGGAGGTATTAGGATGTTTTGCCTATAAAAATATAAGTGGGGTTTATTACTGGAAGGTGCTATTTCTCCATTAAGTAGCAGGAGATGGATTCTAATGTAGCCTTAAGTGGCTACACTGTTCCCACACAATGCTTTGTGAACTGTTTATACCTCACCATATGTAATGAGTCAGAAATGCACCAATCCCAGCGAGGCATAAAAGTTCACTTTGCCATACAACATAAAAGGATCTGTATTATCAAAAAGCCACTCAGTCTTCTGTGTTTGTGATACACATTTGGTGTGGAGACTGTAAAGTGGATTGTAGAACTGTCTGCAGCAAAGGAAATTAATTTATGATGAATCTGTGTCTTCAAAATATGTTACAAAATACAATGCAAACTAATAATATAAATGTGTGAAATGGAGGGGATTAGCTTTTCATGAAAGGGGGGGCATGTCAAAAAGTTTAGGAACCACTGCTTTATAACGATGTGTGATTGGGGTCCCAAATCAATAAGGAGAATTCAATCAGTCATCTTCTAAAGGAGGGTGGTCACTCAATACTTGTTGTTATACAGCTGCCCCGAAGATGATGGGAGTTGTGATCCAACAGCAGCTGGGTGTTGACAAGTTGCCCACCCCTTGTTGCAGAGCATGAATGATCAGATTCTGTTTACTGCTTTGGGAATCATTTCACACATTTTTGGTAGCTGTTATTCAACAGCTAGCAGGTCAATGGATGCCCACACCTTGTTTAAAATGTGAATATTTCTATTACCATAGTGTTTTCTTCAGAGTTATAGCCAGAGCAATGTGCAAAACAATGTGGCGCAGACCCCAACGGCCCTTTAAGTAAGAATGACAGTCTCACCTCCTTTCAATATAGATCAATGCACACAGGGTCCTAATTATAAAACCTGCACATCACCAATTCACTGTTCAAAAGATCAGTCAATTTTAATTATGAAACATACACTGCAGGGTTTTGCAATGTGCTGCATATCCCTCTGGTACTCAAAGGTTAAGTCAAAATACAGTTTGAATAGTAATATATTTCGAACAAAGCACAGAGCGTAACAGAGCAAGGAAAAAGATCTACAATGTGTGTGCATTTCATAATAAAGGTTTACTGCTCCTTTAAAACAGAAACATCTGGTCACCACTCAGACACATTCATAATACTAGGGCTTCTGTCCTTTCCAGTAGTTGACATTCGTTTACAATTCTCATCTTACACTGCAGCATAAGACTGGAGCAGTGCCAGATTTGTAATCAGTCTGTGTTTATATACATGACCCACAAAAGAACGGGTGAAATAAAATATAACCTATCCTAATGCTGGGACATTAGTTTGACATGGTCATCTGTGCTATTCAGACTACTGAGATCTGGCTGTCATGCCTCAGCGGCCCACATTTATACCAGGAGTCATGCTGGTGTAAACCAACGGCACCACTGGGGACCACCAGAAATTCCTAAATTCCTAGGCACTTGAATAGAGCTTTTTAACCTTTTCAGTGCTACAGAGGTCTAAATTTATTCTGGAGTAAACCAGCTGCACGCTAATGGACAAATAAACATTCATATTCAATATATTCAATTCAAGCTAATGCAAGGAAATGCATTGGAGACCTCTCTAGCATTCAAGGGGTTAAAAGGTCTAATCAAGTGCATGGGAATGGGCCGGCGTTCTGCAGTTTACTTTGTGACATATTTCCATTCTTTAGTTGTCTCTATGGTTCTTCTAACATATCCCCAGGTTTCACTTTTAAGAGATCATTAAAGAAAATGTAACACGTCCTAATAATAATATTAATGTCCCACGCTTTTCTTACTGTGGTTAGAAAATTCTAATGGCCCCTATGAATTTTGCCTTTTTCTGCCTTTGTTCAAGACAGAACATCTACAATCACGTCTGAATGTCGTGTTCATGGAGTCAGACATGACAGAAGGAGGACATGGAGGCAGACATGACAGAAGGAGGACATGGAGGCAGACATGACAGAAGGACATACTCTGCTCACTACACATGGCAGTCTTAAAGGGATAGTAATGTTTCACAATAAAAGCAGCTCCAATTAATCTTCATAGTATTTGGGCCATGGAGAGTATTATTTCAGTACTGTCAGAGTTGTAGTTCAAGAGTAATTAACTGATAAAGTATTACCGTTCTGCCCCTTTGTACCTAGTGTAAGCTGCCTCCACTCAGATGTGGAATCTGGTCTATTGACTGGCAGGTCGCAGCAAGGGACAATCTTCTTACTTTGAACATAAGGAAAACTCTGCCCCACCGACAGGTTTTCCCTTATGTTCACTGAAGATTGTCCCTCACTGTGATCCATCTGGACAGTCTTGCTGCTCTGAGGTGAGCAGTGTTACATCAGTTAAAGGGGCAGGAGGGGGATACTTTATCATTCAATTACTCATGAACTACAAATCTGACAGTATTGAAATAATACTCTCCATGGTCCAAATACTATGAAGATTAATTGGAGTTGCTTTTATTGTGAAACATTACTCTCTCTTTAAGAGCATCAGTTGTTGTTGTGGGTGTTGTTATGGTGAACCCAATGCCCAGCAATGCATTGTGTACCCCTCTGGCACTCAAAGGATTAATGTGTCCATTTTATTCAATGCAATGTGAAGTATTTCTGGTTCAAGAACTCAACTTTTTGTGTATGTGGGGGTGGAGACATGGATAGGGCTAAGGGGGCACTGTATACCTTGACTAGTGCAACAATGCAGAGGACATCTCCTCTGACACTCAGAGTTAAAGGAAGTCACGCTTAAAAGAGTAGCTATGACCAGGATAGTGCCCTACTTGCAGATAGGTTTACCTTTAAGCAGGCCTGCCAATTAAGTTGGTGCTGCACTGATCTCTAGCACACCAGCAAAGGAATAGAAAGGGTCTGAAAAGCAACCCCTGGGGCTCCCTTTTTGATCCTGTGGGAAGAGACTGAACTTTGAGGAAGATGTTTCTCAGATCACTTCCTGTCCTGTAAGGTGCAGGTCCCCATAGACCAGTGGTGTGCAACCTTAGGTCCTCCAGCTGTTCAGGACTATCTGAACAGCTGGAGGACCACTGGGTGTCCAACCCTACCATAAATCCTCTGATTCTGGTTTGAAAGCCTGACACAGGGGTCTATGGAGACTAAACACAACCTGCAAAGTTTGAGGATCCCATACATATCAGATGCATTACAATTAAACAGGAGCAATGTGTTGCTTGCCCCATTGGAATTCTAAAGGGTTAAACAGATCAGAGCCCATTCGCTTCAGTGGGCTTCCCCTAGAAGGTATTTTAAGGACTTGGCACTTAAAACAACAACTGACTCACATTCCCTGAGGGGCTGCTGATTTATTTACAGAATATCTAATTTTAAGAGTACAGTATCTGAGGAAGGAAGGACAGTCTACTGACTCATAGAGGAACAGAGGCAATGCAGGAAGGTGTAGGCAGCAGTAGTACTGGCTCCAGCGGGAACACCTCATCCCTTTTGTGTCCACATATTCTGCAACTACACCTCAAAGAGCAGTGAGTGTTTGGGAATTCTTGACTATTTTGTGATGAGATGAATGTACGGTAAAAAACTACAGTGCAGTGCACCGGGTGGGCTAGCTGTGCCTATCCAGCTGTTGCTGAATAACAGTCCCACATAGAGTGCAATACCAGGCCCAATAATGAGTCAAACCCATAAGTTGTGTGTCCACTGCAAGACCTGGGGCCTTACGCATAAAGCACTGTGATTCTGGGCATTCTAAATTCCAGATGGGGGAACAAAAAATTCCCTTAGATTTAAATGGTGCTTTTAACCCTTTGAATACCAGTGAGGCTTCCAATCTATTAGTATTCAAGGTCTTCAAATCCAGGTTAATTTAGGGACTTTTATTTGTCCCCTATAATGTACCCGGTATGCACCAGAACTGCACGTAAGACCTTAAGGACCTATTTCAGCACCAGCTGTAGCAAAGGGGCAAGTGGAAATTACCAGTGATTGAAATAAGGCTTTTAACCCTTTGAGTGTCAGGTTGCGTACCCCTCTGGCACTCAAAGGGTTAATCCTCTTACTGCTAGGGAGGTTGCTATTACATTGTGACACAATGAGCTGGAGACCTTTATAGCATTCCAGGGGTTAAACCCCCCCATTTACATCAATGGAAATTTGGGAATTTGACTTTGCCTCCTATGGTGTAGCTATTTTGCTCCAGAAGTGCATCTCTTTAGCTTCCTGAATCCAGCCTATAGTGACATGATATTAACCCCTTAACTGCCAGAGGGAGCTGTAACATCACTTTGCTTATTTCACAGCACCAAGCTGCATAATGATATGGAGGGGATCACTCAATGCCTTTCCCATTTGGTCTGTTGGCTCACTGAAATGCAAAAACATTTCTGTGAGGGACAGGAAATGCTAAGATACTAGCATATACTGGCACATTCTGACACATATGCCTAAATGGTGCCCAACTAGAGCACATGAATCAGGACCAAAGAGCCTTATAAATAAAAGAACACTGATGCAAATTATGGGGCATACCATAAGGAGGCAAATAAACAACTCCCATTCATTTTTAAATGTTTTTTGTAACCACCTGAATGATAGAGGTGTCTCCAAAGAGTTGCAAAGCGATGTCGTCTAACATTCAATGGTTACAAACCTTAGTTAAATAAACAGGGAGCGTAGCCATCCCACACAAAAGGTCGACACAGAATTGTTCCACTTGTTTTTACGCACAAGGACCAAAGTCCTTAAATCATTCCTTTTACAAGCCCTTCCATGCTCCAAGCGATTTCATTTATATATATGGATCCAGACGCTTCCAACAGGTAGGTTACAATAAAAGAGGATTTTAGTCTTACCTGTTAAATCCTTTTCTCTTAGCCCACACAGGTTACTGGTAACTTTGGGAATGTGATCCACCCCTTTAACTAGGCAGGAACAATTCTAGAAGTGAATGCAGGGGTGGAGCCTACCTTCCCTCCTTGGATGCAGCTAGCCAATCCGCTCCAGTAAGATCTGACATACTAACTATTGACTAGATAGTAGAAGAGAAAGAAGACTCCTGTGAGCATGACCCCGAAGAACCCCCACGGTCTGCAACAGGAGAGCCAAGCATGGTCCCTTGACAGGGTAGAGGACCAGTAACCTGTATGGACTAAGAGAAAATAATTTAACAGGTCAGACTAAAATCCTCTTTTCTCTGTCGTCCAATACAGGTTACTGGTAATTTTGGGATGTCTAACCACTGAGTTTCCCAGAAGCAGGAAGTAAGGCAAGGACCAGGCGTAAGGCCCCCAAAGTCACCAGAGCATATATGAACCATCAGATCAGAGATAGCCCAACAAAACAAATGAAGTGTCAATGGACACAGAACAAGGGTAACAACACCCCAGGAACTGTTACACAGCACAATGAACTAGAGCCAACAGGGCTCTACAGTGAAGGAAGCACCAAAGAACCGAAGAAGATACTAGACAGGCAAGATCTTCCTCCCAAAACTGGCGTCAGCCGATGCCGGCACATCAACACGGTAGTGCTTCGAAAAGGTGTGCAGCGGAGGCCTGATTCTTGTAAGCCCAAGAAGCCCCAATGGATCTTGTAGACCCGAAAGGGAACAGACTTCTTCCTTAGCGCGTAAGCCTTACAAATAGTGGACTTGATCCAAGACGCAATATTCACTTTGGATGCAGGTCTTCCTGCCCTGGGGCCCTCAGGAATGACGGACAGCACATCCGAATGTATAATGGACTCAGTGCGATGTACATAAAACTTGAGAAAATGCACCACATCTAACAAGTGGAGATCCCTCTCCTTGTCAGAGGTAGGGTCAGGGCAGAAAGAAGGCACCATAATCTCTTGATTAATGTGGAACTCAGAGACCACCTTCAGGAGAAACTCCTGCGAAGCACCGCCTTGTCTTTGTGAAACACCAAAAAGGGTGGTCTACAAGACAGAGCATGTAACTCCACAACACCGCGAACAGACGCAATCGCCAGGAGAAAGGCCATTTTCCACATCAGCAGGCATAGAGGAATAGTAGCCAAGGACTCCCAAAACCAAATTAAGATCCCACTGAGAAGCGGGAGTCTTGAAAACAGGACAAGTATGAGCAATGCCCTAGAACAAAACCTTGACATCAGTTAGAATAGCAATGCGCCTCTAAAAGAAAACAGAGAGAACAGAAGCCTGAACCTTAAGGGAGCTCAAACTGAGGCCCTTATCCACACAGTCCTGCAAGAAAGCCAGGACTGGAGGCAGATCAAAATCATGAGAAAGGTCCTTATCACCACACCAAGATAGAAAGGTCGGCCAGACACAATGGTAGGCCTTAGAAGAAACAGGTTTGCGGGCACTAAGCATAGTAAGCCACCACACCAGAAGAAAAACCCTTTCTTCAGTATTGAGGATTCAATTTCCAAGCCGTCAAACACCCTCCTTCCACAGATAACCCTGAAGAAGAAGATCCGGACGGCAAGGGAGTTGGAATGGCTCCGCCACTGACAGATCCAGAAGCTCAGGGAACAAAGACTGTCGAGGCCAATACGGAGCAATCAGAATGACTGGACAGCACTCCAGTCTCAATTTCCGTAACACCCTGTGCAACATGGGGAGGAAAGATGTAAGCCTGAGGAAATAACCAAGGAATGGACATGGAATCCACTGACAAAAGATGATTCTTGCAATCAGGATTTGGACATTAAAGGAACACACACACACACACACTATCTTAATATGGCAGAAAAATTCTAATGGCAACTAATAATCAATTATATGTGGCCTGTTTTCCAAAACTAATCTTTAATTCATATTTGATATCATGTCCATGGAGGCGGTCAATTATTTTTGTGGGACTCAAGGAGTTGAACTTCCTCCCACAGAAGTCTTCCTAGGCCCTCTTTATGGGAGGAGTGTGGGTCCTTGTATCCTGCAACAAAGATTCATGTCTGCCTCCATGGACATTATATTAGTATTAATTATATATTCATTTTGGGGAACAAATCAACTCAGAAATGATTCATTGTGTTCAATAGATGTTCCTGTACAGAAAGGTAGGTGGTTAATATTCGCAGGTGTTGATGTTACTTTAATGATGATCTCTACCTTATAAAATAAATTTAGCCTCATTGGTGATAGCCTAACAATTTCTACATGATATGGTCTAGGTGCATTGGTCCCCCCACAACAAAGACTTGATCCGGTTATTCTGCTTTATGAAAACTTATATGTTAGAGGGCTTTTCCTGCTGCGTAAAACAAGGGTACTCCCACTGCTGGAAGTTATTTTATTCCAAAGTTATTACCATTCAAAACAGTCTCACTCTAAACAAATCCAGTGAGCTTACTTCCTGAAAGTGCAAACTGAAAGGAAGTGACTCAGCATCTTCTATAAAACTGTATGCATAACTGTTATAACTGATTCATCTTCCCACAAAATTGAACAGAATAAGCAGCTGAAATCTGGCCACTAAGAGCAATGTTTAAGGGAAAAAAAAGTAAACTCTGGAAAGACAGCCAACGGTGGGGATACATTTGTGTTGCTCAGCAGGGAAAGTGTGCTGCTCTTAATTGCTATCCAACATTTATGACTTATTGGGCTTTAGGCAAAAAGAAAACAATGAGCAACTTTGCAGCAGTCTAACTCCATCATAACATAAGGATATTCACTGAATTAAAATTATTTAACCAAGGCTTTTAACCCATTGAATGCAAGAGAGAGGTCTCCAACTCTTTGAATAATGCATTGGATACCTCGCTAGCATACAAGGGGTTAAAAGCCCGATTTAAAGTGTTAGTAATGCCTCTTGAAAATACTTTTGAGGAGTCTTCTGTATAATAGTAACACAATGCCTTATGTCAAAGACCTTACTTCTTTGTAGTTCAAAAGTTATCCAGCGCTAAAGATCCCCCTCCCCTTCTTTCTACGTCACGAAGAAGCTGCAGTCTTGTCAGGACGGCTGCAGTGAGGGACAAACTTCAATAAGCAAAAGGAAATCCTGCCCTCCTTCGTCAAGAGGTCCAGGGTTTCCCTTATACTGACTTACTGACGTCTGTCCCTCGATGCAGCCGTCAAGTTGCACGACCCTGTAACGTGACGCCTTGTATCATAAGCTGGATACCTCTTTTATAGTTCCTTTCTCCCTCAGAATAACAATCCAATAGTAAACTGACCCTCCTGTTCCCAAACATCAGCCGAGACTTGATGAAGGGAAGAACTCTCTTTTATTGACTCAAACACACAGGTTATATACACTACAGAGACTCTTATCTAGATCAGCATGCAAACGAATACTTGGGACAGTGGTTCTATGCTTGACCAATCAGTCACCAGCATCCTTATCAGGATAAGAATGCAGATTAAGACTTGAAATCATACATTCTTAACTGGCTCATCAATAACCTCCTCTGACTGGTCAAGGAAGCACAGCAGGAATCAATTAACATTCCTTAGCACATACCTGGAGTAGAGTGGAAGCAACGCCCAACCCCCACCATCTCTACACTCCAGAAATGTATTGGAAGCAACTCAGTCTATGGATGTTAGTCTTTTGGGTAGAAATAGTCTCTAACACACCAATATCTCCCATAGTCACCACAGTTCTGTCAGACCCGATCTGAGAATCAGAGGGAGGCGGCCAGAAAGGGGAGTGTGGAGAATCTTTAGTGCTGAATATCTTTTGAACTACAAATAAGATATATGACATAGCGCATTGTGTTACTATTAATATACAGAAGACTCAGCTAAAGTATTTTAAAGTGGAATTACTATCCCTTTAAGATTAGTGAGAATGTTCATTTCTCTACCTTTCTCTTTGGTGCATTAGGTTCTCTGCTCTGTAACAATCTTTTGCTTTCTGTACTTTTGTTCTAATATCTGTTAATGGTCTAATATCTGTTAACCCTTTGAGTGCCAGAGAGGTATTGGATACCTCCCTGGCACTCAAGGGGTTAAGCCAATACACTATAAAGATATGATGTTCAGCATGGCTACTTGTTAAATGTGACTCAGCTGCATTATTTTCCCGTTTGTGCAGGTTAGAATTTAATAAAGTGTTTTTCTGCAGAGTGGGGGAAGCAAGTTTTTTTTGCTGCAGGAAGCAGAGTGCAATGGAAAAGAAGGTTCTCCAAGCTGTGAAAAAAAGTCTATAAACATATATTTGCTGCCTGCATCATGTAAAGGTTCATGTATTAATACACTTTAGAGCAATTATGTGGCAAACCAGCTGCACAACCAATAAAAAAAATAAAAAAAAATACAAATATTCATCCATTTAAATGGGGATTATTGCAACCCTTGAATACAAGAGGGCTCCAGTGAATTGCTCCTCATTCAAATCATTTAAATTTGCTTCTCTAGTGCAGTTGGTTTGGCCCAGAATTGCTCTAGTTCTTATTAATAAATCAGGAGTATTTTTTATTTTTTTTTTAAAAAGAAACTACCACGTTTACACGGCTGTTCCCTTAAAGGGAGAGTAATGTTTCACAAAAACAGTAGTTCCAATTAATCTTCATAGTATTTGGGCCATGGAGAGTTTTATTTCAATACTGTCAGATTAGTAGTTCAAGAGTAATTGAATGATAAAGTATCCCCCTCCCGCCCCTTTTACCTAGTGTAAGCCGTATCCCATCAGATGCAGAATCTGATCTTGAGACCAGAGAGCTCACAGTAAGGGACAATCTTCTTACTTTGAGTATAAGGGAAATCCTGCCCCCTTGACAGGTTTTTCCCTTATGCCAATTGAAGACTGTCCCTCTCTGGACAGTCTTGCTGCTCTGAGGTGAGCAGTGTTGCATCAGTAAAAGGGGCGGGATGGGGATACATTATCATTCAATTACTATTGAACTACAACTCAGACAGTATTGACACTCTCCATGTCCCACATACTAAGAAGATTAATTGGAACTGCTTTAATTGTGAAACATTTCTATCCCTGTAATACATGTATTGCTTTCTTTATTTATACCTTTGGGTATAGAGGGGCGTTGTACTTTGATTTTACACAGTAATATGAGGTTGAAAAAAAATGTATGCATCAAGTTTAATTCTTTTTCCACATAACCCTTCTTTTTGTTGATTCTCTATACTGTTCTGCAAGATTATCCAGTACTTTCTGACAGTAGTTACATTAACAACATCCTACTGAGGGAAGGCGTTCCACTAAAAAAATTAAACAAATAGTTAAAAAAAATAAATAAAAATCACTGCCTTATACTTAAAAGAACCTTTCCTCTACCCTTCGAAGACCACAAGGATTTGCAAGCGGTTAGAATTAGCCTTTCAGTGCTGTATGACACAATGTTATTCAATGCATCTGATCAGCGATGTAGCGGAAAAGATGTTTGACCTTGACATAATCATGCCAGTTAAATAAAACCCTTAAGGGAACACTGTCTGAATGTTGCTTAACAGTAATCACATGACCCTGGACCTCTCTCTGACATCGCAGAAAGAAGAGGAAGTGCAATTTCCTTCTTGTGATATGGAGGCCATATGAATGATGGCCATCAGCATTTGTGACTCCACAATGCTCCATAGAGATTGTGCCCCCGTCACCAGTACATGAGATATGGTGATCTTTCCTGGAGGTCACTGCCCCCTACACATGTTTATATATGAGCAGAAGGAGTTAAATAACAGCAGATTCAGATGGAAGGATGTTCCACAGCTGCAGACTAGCAACATTTCCGTTAAAACGTGAATGGCAAAAATATTTCCTGATACAAATAAACTCTGAATTTCCGCATTGTAATTGAATCATTAAGCCATGTTAATAGGTCCCAGAACAACACTTATAAATGGTCATTTAGTGTTTATAGGAAAATATGTGGCATCTCTGTCCTGGTTGATTTCCTGATTTAAAGTCTGCATAATTGATTTTTAGCCTCAACATCAATTACATGAAGTGTGTTAACTGACTGACATTTACCACAGGCAATGCTAGTGCTGTTATTAGTTCTTTAAGGCCAAATTTACGAAGATACAAAAATTACAGTGTCTATTTTTAGGTCGCTGTGCAGAAATAAGGAGGTGATGCATGTGACAAGATGACAGAGAACGTCAATAATATGGTCAGTGGTTTCATAGGGAAAATTAGTGCATGCAGCACCGACTTGAACAAGCAACTCAAACATTCCGACAGAGATGGCAAACTATATGGTCCCACAAGAACTTCATAGGGGACAGGTCTAGAGTATGTGTATAAGGCCAAGGCAGTATATGTCCAAGTCGTGGAGGTAGTCCATTGCACCAAACGCAGTGTGTGGGCTGGCACTGTCCTTCTGCAGCAGATCACCAGGAACATTCTGGAGAAATGGTCTGATGAGGACCTGTACAACCAGGCCTTCATACCTCTGGCTGTGAGTGTTCAGAGTGTGTAGTAGGAGTGAGCATCCGCTATGCACGAAGCCACCTAACACTTCCACATGTTGCCAGTTAGCACTCCTCTTAACCACGGTCCTGCCATTGCAAAATCTTAGACAGAACCATGACTTGTCAGTAAAGAATACAGTTCTCCACTCCTGTCTCCAGTGTCAAAAGGCTCTGAGCCATGCTCCTTAGCAATAGTGGTAGGCTTTACCATGGTGATCTCACCTGGAGATCTATTGTTGCACAAGTGACGTTTACTGTGTCAAGTCAACACAGCTGTATCAGTGGCTTTTCAGAGATCACTTTGGAATTGCTCACCACTGTCAATAAGTGTCGCAATACCATTTCTGAGGCAGAAAATCCTCATGAGCTGTGGTCTGTTGTTGTGAGCCAATCCCTGGCCACTGGTGTTCCCAAACACAATGACACCTACGTATTACAGTTCTGACATTATGGCCAACTTATTATTGTCATCATCATCATCAATCTCAACTATCCCGCCCCTGCCCGGAGACTTAAGGGCTTCTTCCTCTAGATATCTCACCCATCCCTAGTTGAATACAGATAGTGGGAATCCCTTGATCCTCCTGAATCCATAGCAATACTGCAAACACAGCGAAAGTCAGAGAAGTCTACCCAACACCCTGTAAAACAGGCAGGAGCCAGAAACAGCAGTCACCCAGCCGCCACATACACAACTCTAAAAACAGCTGCTCCCTGACCATTACATACAATCAGCTGATCCACTGATCCAGAACTAAAAAAAAGCATGCTGGGAGATGTAGTCCAGTAAAATGCACAGAGGAAATATTTTGCTTCTATCCATAAGTGTTAATTGAGCAAAATGGATCATATTTAACCTGAAATGGTTAAACAGCTGCATGAATTCACATTTTTTGGGAGGTGTTTTGGCACTGCATGGGTTATTACCATTTGCTTCTTTGTTCTGATCTCTATGATTGCTGGCAGGTTGCAGTGCTGAGCTCTGCATGCTCCTGTCAGTTCATTTATCAATATTGTGGTGTAAACATCAAGCCAATAATTGACTAGAGTAAGAGAGAGAGAGAGAGAGGGAGGTTTCTTTAGGCAATTTGACATTATATATTATGAAAGTGCATAATACGTAAAGTCAAAATAAAGTGGACAAGTCTGAAAAGGTCTGCCTGGTGCAGTCGGATCATTTTTCCTGCCTTGAGATAATCATGCATTCCTTAAATTAGCACAATCAAATGTAGCCCTTTGAGTGTCAAATGGTGTGCCCCACATTATGAAGCAATGAAATGTACCATAATCTGACACTCAAAGGGTTAAGAGTTATCTTTCAGTAAACCCAGTCACAATTTAAAGTACAGTCTGTGATACATTCTGTTCCAATTGCTTATCTCATCTGATTCCACTCAAACTAGTCTATCATTTAAAACTGCTCATATATGGTGCTGCCGGACTGCTTGCTGGAAGGAGCCGCCACTAACATAATAATAGATACCTTTGACGGAATACTCCCAAAGCATTCCTTCTTCCTGGCCAACAGGTCCAAATCCACACTTGCAATACACCATCTGTCATGTACCATCATCAGAATAACTGGCTAACCTTGACAAAATTTCCCTCTGTCTTGCAAGCACGCCATCTCAGATCCGTAGAATGCTTGAGGTTATAAGAACATAATAAAAGGCCAATTATCATGTTTTACCAAGTCTGACTCCTTGGTTGGAATGCAGCCCAGAAGTATGTGGCTCTCGGCCACAACTCTGCTTGTTGTGCACACAGTCCCCATATATTTGCTGTGTTGGGATTTGAAGCTTGATACAGAATATTTATGGGTACGTGCATTGTGCAGACTACCAATTCAGTCTTTTCTCATAGGACCGAGGAACTCTGGGTGTCTCTTTTTAAACTTTCATTGTGCTCACCCGTTGGTCTGCTGGGGCTCACAATGCACCCCTAGCTTCATCAGCAGGTCTGCTTCCAGAGGAGCAGATCTTCCCATAGAGACTACTCCAGTTAAAGATTAACTTTAAATGGAAAGAAAGAGTTATATACCTACAAATATCCTGTGCTGTATTATTTTGGTGAAGGACCTAGATAGTTGTGTTTAAAAGAGGAACTTTACCCTTGGAACAGGTGGCTCTTAATTTGTTTAATTGAAGAACTTATTTGGGGGATTGATTTTGCACTCAGCTGTAGTCTGGGGCAAATTACTAACTTGAGAAGGTTCTCATGTCCCTTTAGATTCATGGATGGGGCTCTCTCTCTCTATGGCTAATATCACGCAGACTGAAAGTGTACTGTAGTAAGTGAAGTTCAAAACTCAACTCAGACATAAAATGGTATTATATATTTGACTATTATAGAACAGGACATCTACTTAGGTAAGTTATTAGGTTATACACACTAACAGCCACTGACTGATAAGGACATTCTCCTCTAGAATCTTCTGATCAACTGCAAGTCATGGTTGAGTCATGATGCCAAACAGTCTCGGTCCTCAGGCAGCAAAGAAGCTCCACAAAAATCACATTCCCACCACCATGCTTGACAGCTAGGTTCTTCTCTACAAACACAGTGTTTCTTTTCCACCTAATGTAATTCTCACACACACACACACACACACACACACAAAACCCACCACACCCACCACTTCAGTTTTATTCCACTGGCTGTGATAGAGTCACCCATGAACTAATTGCACTCCAGCCTTGTTCTACAGGCTACTAGTAGTCACACAACCACACAGTCACTGTCCATCACCCGGCTTGTTCCAGTGTCCAATTGTAGGCACAGAACAACACATACTCTGTATGACACCACAGCCTTTTACCACTGACCTCCATTAACTAAATTTGTTCTGTGGAATTCCTTGTGCTTCCTACGTGAGCCTATGAGTTATCCACAACTCGGTTTGAGAATTACTGAAATGGAGAATGTTTACAAAGTCTAAACTGAGGCAAATATAAATGTATATGACCCATGTTTATTTTGAAGTCTTTGTGTGTTTCTCTCTAAGTTGAGAATATATATGCCGGAGTGTTGGAAACATTTCCAGAATACAAATGGGTAATTTCTATTCTCCAAAGGATCTTACATTGCAATATACACCAGATCCCTATGGCACATACAGTGTTAACATCTCCCTTCATGTCAGAAGCATTCACATTCAGCACAGAGGATTCTACTGGGAAAATTCTAAATGCCTCTTCCACCCATGACTGGAATCAGTGTATATTTTCTTTGGCTAAGCAGCTATACTGGGAAAAGAAGAAACATATTTACCTCTGTAACAGGGAGGATATGTGTGGTTTACATCAGACTCCAGAAATACATTGGGAGGGGAATTGTACAACCCTAAGTTCAATTAACCATTTTGAGTCAAGCGGCTCCAAAGCATTACAAAGGGGGGCATTCCGGGAATATATGGGAGTATCATGGTGCTCTGCTCCTCTGCACCTTATTGCATATACTAAAAGGCACAGTGAAAACTGGAGTAAAATTAGTCAATTACAATGAGCGTGCTATAGGGGAGTCAACCAAGGCTTGATTACTTTGAAGTCTGATGAATAATGGATACTGTGGGTAGATATACATTGGCCATCAGTTTTAGTACATTCTCTGAAGTGCAGACACAATATTTTTTTATGCAACATATAAGTGCAGCTCTCTGAATCGGCATTATATCTGTTTTCAAACATCTGGCATAATGCTCAATATTGCTCTGAGCTGTAATATATCTAATATGTTTTTGAAAACATATACAGTATCTGCAAATACAGCATCCTGAAGCAAAGAATTCCACATCCTAATTGTCCCTACTGTAAATAATCCTTGCCTTTGTTTTAGTTGAAAGTGCCTTTCCTCTTAATGGAATATCGCTTGTTTTTTGCTCAGCTTTCTGAGTAAATTCCCCAGGGTTTTTTTGTATTGGCCTTGAATTTATTTGTAATTGGTAATCAAATCCCCCCCTTAGACTTCTCTTCTAGAATATAAACAAACCAGGTTTAGCTAGTCTCTCTCAGATCCACATAGCCTTGATTCAGTTTTTTTGCACATCTCTTGCACACTTTCCAGTTCAATTACGTATTTATAAGTGGCACCAAAAACTCTACTCCATTTTCTAGGAGAGGACTCAAGGATTTATGCAAAGGATGAATTATATTCCATCCCATGCATCTATACCCTTTTTTTATACAGGACAGTAGCCTAATGATTTTTGCAGCAGCTGAGTGACACTGCACTCTTTTGCGAGGTCCATTGTCCCATCAGTACTCATAAATCTTTCTCAAATTAGGATTCTTCGATTAGTTTCCAATTATGTATGTTGCATGTTTGTTTCTGCAACCCAAATTATATTTATAATTATCTATATTAAATATCATCTGCCATTCTTCCACCCATTCACTCAGTGTATCCCAGTTTTAGGTGAAGAAAAAAACATTCTGCTCTATATGCATTTTCTTGCATAGTTTAATGCCATCAGCAAATATTGAGACATTACCTTCAATATCCACTGCAAGATAACTCAAACAAATTAAGAAGCATTGGGTCCAGTACTGAACCTTGCAGCACTACACTTAGAACTTTAGATGAACTTGAAAATGTTGCACTTACAATGACTCTGCATTATATATTTTAAACAGTTTTCTATACAGAAAGCCTTTTAAAGACATGCAGTGTCCTGTTGTGAGAGATAGTATCAAACAGAATTGCAAAAAGTATACTACATCAACAGCAATACCCTTGACCAAGTTACTACATACCCTTTAACAGAATGCAGTGCGTTCGTTTTACATGATCTATTCCTCAGAAAACCATGACAAATCCTAATAATGTTGCTGGTTGTCATAAAGTCCTGACTACTATCAGTTAGTAATCCTCTATATCTTACCTACTATAGAAGTCAAACTCACAGGTCTATAGTTTCCCACTTTAGATTATGTCCCCTTTTCAAACAATGGTACTACACTTGCTTTCCTCCAATCACAAGGCACTATGCCTGATGCGAGTAACAAATATTCTGGAAAGTATACTGGATAGTAACTTCAATAATGCCCTTGGATGTATGCCATCAGGTTCAGATGCAATCCGGTATTGGCATAACCTTTTACAGTAATTTTTGGGCTCTCTACTCAGTAACCCTTGTACATGATGGAGGAAATTATTTGATTATTCCTATTTTCCCAAAACCTGCCATTGTTGTTTCTTGTGTATATACTGAAGGAAAGAATTAATTGGAAGGGTCAGCCATTTAATAATAATAATAATAATAATCCTTTATTTATATAGCGCACACAGATTCCGCAGCGCTTTACACTCATATTGGTTCCTGTCCCCATTGGGGCTCACAATCTAAATTCACCTATCAGTATGTTTTTGGAGTGTGGGAGGAAACCGGAGTACCCGGAGGAAACCCACGCAAACACAGTGAGAACATACAAACTCATTGCAGATGTTGTCCTTGGTGGGATTTGAACCCAGGACCCCAGCGCTGCAAGGCAACAGTGCTAACCACTGAGCCACTGTGCTGGCTCAGTGGTTAGCACTTTATCTTCACTAATTAATTCACTTTTAGTTTTAAGGGAGCCATGTGTTTAAATGATAGCCTTTCCATCACCTCCTCGTTCAACTCTCTGTCCAGCCTGCCATCCCTTGTGTCCTGTTCTCCCAGTGATGCAATCACAGGCCACAGAGTGGGAAGTGAGCAGGACAAGTGTAGAGCGTGAAGGTGTCAGGGAGCTGGCAGGATGCAATTCTTTGGGGGAGTGTAGGGAGGAGTGCCAGACAGGGTATGAGTGAGTCAGTGGCTGCCAGTGGACAGTGGAACATGGCTGAGGTTACACTGCAGTTCTTTGAGTACCAGTGGGGCAGTGGAATGTGGCTAAGATATAAGTGTGCATTTCTATAGCTACCAGTGGAAAGGTGGAATGGGACTGGGGTACAAGACAGTGTGCACATGTGGTTATGTGGCTACAGTGCAAGAAGGCAGGGGTGCCAGACAGTGCATGTGTGATTCTGTTACTACCAATGAAATACAGCTGGGTTTTCTGTCAGACAATGCATGTGTGGTTCGGTTACTACCAGTGAAACACAGCTGGGGTTTCTGTCAAACAGTGCATGTGTGGTCGTGTGACTACCAGTCAGAAAGAGGAACAAGGCTGGGGTGCAAAAAGGCTGGGGTATCAGATATTGTATGTGTTGGTGTATGACTACTAGTAGAATCTCTCTGTCCTCCTCTTCCTCTTCCTGAACTGTAAAATACCATGCTTCTTTTGCTAGAATATATGAACGTGTATAAATAGATTACTACACAGGAATACAAAAAACATACTCAGGAATCCCTAAATTTCCAATGAATTAAAAGGGGATTTTTGTGTACTTGCTGATAAATCCTTTTCTCTTATTCCATGTGAAACACAGGTACCATGGGGTGAAGTCCCCTCCTCCAGAAGGGCAGGGCACTTAAACAACAAGAGAGACTCCAACACCTATCCACTTAACTCTAGTTGGGCATGTTTAGACACAGAAGTGGAACAAGCTAGGGAATCTCCTAAACCAGAGAACCCAAGAGGACCCCCTGCCCAGGGCTCAAACCATTGTTTTTCTCCGTGAGGAAGTCCTGTGTTCCACATGGATTAAAAAGAAAAAGATTTATCAGCAAGTACACAAAATGCCCCTTTTCTCTTGCACAGTATGTGGAACACAGGAACTGTGGGGATATATCAAACTATTCACAAAGATTTCAGGTAGTACATGAGCCTCAGCAGGTGTCAACGGATACAAACACTGCAAAACGATGAACAGAAACTTATAGGTCACTGGTCTAAAAGTATATCAAGATGGATACTACATTTGCACAACAGCCTGCAGGACCATCTGGCCCCTTGAACAGATGAGGGGAGAGAACTAAGGAAATGAGGGCCTTAAGCCATGTAGGATCCTGTTCAACAGGTGAGGGACCTGGAGGGGGCACAGAGCAAGAGGGACATATATTACAAGAAAATTCCCTAGAGAGATTATCTGCCATGAGAAGCAATGGGCTAAGGGGGTTAAAGGGACCCCTGAAGCCTCAGCAGCCTTAGACTTGTCCTTGTCACCTTTAAGCTCTGACATGGTCAGGAGTCCCCTAAAGTATAAAGAAAAAGCAGCAGAAAAGTAGAATAAATGTAATTATAATTCCTTAAAAGTACTTATCTGACTGCAAGGGGTTAATGTGGCCAGCTTGTACATAGTGAGCAGAATCCACAAAGGAAGAGAATCAGTTTAGAACAGTAGCTTCCTTTGCCAAAAAGCCCAGGCTGCCGGGGTCTGTAGTTTCCCCAGATTAAAAAATGGTGCGGCGGCGGCTCTCCTGCCATCACTAAAAAGAAACCATCCATACTGAGGGGGGGGGGGGGGGGTCCCACAAAGCTCAGTTAACCAGTGTGTAAAATTAGAACCATTTCCAGACCCATTATGCCTCCAAAACTGCGACACTCAAAGTAGAAAGGTTAAAAAAAAAAAAACTTAGCAAAGCTAAAGAAATAAGTATGTAAGCAGCACTGCCTGGGAAGGATTGATCCCAAATAAAGAGACAGTACCACAGAAAAATTAACATTGCAAAAAATGTTCCGCGGCCAGGGGTTAAAATCCATCTGGTGTAACAAAGGGTAGGAACATAGAACCCTTAGCTTTCAGGTATATGCTGCTCAAGCAAGTGCAAGTCAGGTTCCGAAGCCACAGGGAAATGTGTCTGCCAGGCAAATAAATAGGGAACATACTCACAGGACCTGTACACCCAGGACAAAGAAGACAGTCTCTTGGGTTTTCTATACAAGTATGTAATCTTCAGAGAAGCTATGAGGGGAAAAAAGCTAATAGAGCAAACCCTCCTCCACAGACTCCAGTCTGAAAGCCTGTGCACTGATCAATCCTTCCAAAGGAGGACAGGAATAGAAGCCTCCCTACTGGGGGATTATACAGCCCCATAACCTAAGAGCATTAAATAATGCTATCTGGCAGGCGAAGAGTTAAGATGAGGAGGAGAGCAAAGGGAATCCAAGCCCTGTGTAGGATACTCAGCTCAGGTAAAAAATAAAATGGCGTCCAAAATCAGAGCTTATCAAAGAAAAGCCAGCGAAACAGCCGTTGTGGGAAATGTAGCTTCTTTCCTGAAAGTATCGCAAAAACAGAGCCGGAACCCCCCAGGGACCCCCCAAGACACTGCAGAGGCGAAACAGAGTACAGAACAAGGGGAGACAAAAAGAATGAGCCCTTTCTCAACTCAGTACTTGGAGCGGTTGCAGAGATACGTCCCAAGGCAGCCTGTCCCATAGAAGTCTATGGAGCATTGCGGCTATTCTGTAAAGTGAGCTCTTAAAGGAGCAGAATTCAAATAAAGTGAAAAAAAGTAAAAAGTTGTAACACACATATAGAACACCTAATAAGTAAAAACACATGAATCCAAAAGGAAAGTGAGAAATAAGCATGGCAGGGAAGGGGTTAATTATGTTAGAACAGTCCAAAATGCTCCAAAGACCCAGAGAACAGACAGATTATTACCCAACATGAGTGCAGGAGTTATAAGGAACTCCAGAAAGACCCCTAAGCCGAGGGGAACTGTAGGGCAAGTGGACCATGGCACTCAAAGGGTTGCTCACTTTTTTTGCAAGTCTTCTTTCTTCAGATTACCAATGGGAAGGAAGATGCCTCAGAAAGACTCCTTCCGGAGAGAGAGATGGGCTGCATGAATCTTTCCCAGGGATGCAAGTGTCCACAGACAGCACCTGTTAACTGGGCAATCCTCCAGGGAAAGCCATTAATGGTAATCCGCCTAATGGGGGAATTTGGACACCCCACATCTAAGAAAAAATAATAAAATAACTAAAACTAAGCAGAACTGTTCTCAGCCTTCTAACTAGGTTCATGGAACAAATCTATCTGGTGGAAAGGGGCTAAGGTAGCCTGATATGGAGGAGGGGTGGGCTATACCCCTGCACTTCTTTCAGAACTGTTCCAGCCCACTGGGAGAAGCTATTGCCTTCCCCATGGTACCTGTATGCCATATTTGACGACAGAAAAAAAAATATATTATATATATATATATATATATATATATATATATATATATATATATACATATATATATATATACACATATATATATATATATATATATATATATATATACATATACACATATATACACATATATATATATATATATATATATATATATACATATACACATATATACACATATATATATATATATATATATATATACATATACACACATATATATATATATATATATATACATATATATACACACACACACACACACACACATATATACACATACACACATAATAAGCTCACTTTCACCTACCGAGATCCAACTGGTGGAACAAGGAATCCCAAAATACCATCTGTGTACCAATCCAATACTGCTGTGTAGTGCTACACAGCTGGCCTGAATGTACTGAAATTAGTTAACTGAAGAACCATGGGGCATTTTTTTTTTCCATTGGATTCAGGGTTCCTCATGCCGTGTGCAGCCTCGCAGGGACCCCTGAATTCCAGGATGTTCCAGCACCATCACCAGTGCCAAACTGCCATGACTGTTCTGGCACATCATTAATCCTTAAGGGGTTAAAAAGATGATAAAGTGAAATAAAATAGCAACACCTCTACCTTTGTAAAGGAGAGAAATAGTAGAGGGAATGACAAATGAGGATCAGAGTGCCAGTCTAATGATTTTACCACAGACAGTGTGAATGTGGCTGTCTGACAAACAACCAGGGATTTACTCACAGGACCTGTGCACTCTCAATATTGAAGATCTAGTCCTCTTCAGTCTTGAGGCTACTATGAACTACAGCAAGTTCAGCTCAGACAAGCTAAGCAGAACTGAGATGAGAAAGGGCTGATCAGGCAAGTCATCCTCTAACAGACCGATATCCTAATCAGTCTGCACTCTGGTTCAAACCGACAGTGAAGGCCGGAAATAGGAACCCACCTTATAGGAGATTACACAGCCTCATCCTATAGGCAAAAAAAAAAAAACAAAACAAAACAAAAAAGAACTTTAAAACTGAGCATGTCTGGTGGGGCTATAGCGAAGTTGGGAGGAAGACTCTACCTCCAGACAACCTTTTCAGGAAAGTGTCCTGCTCTCCTCCAGGAAGATACTTTACCCCATGGTTCCTGTGCTTCACATTGGCAGGATAAAGATACTCTACCCACAGGGCTTAAAATATGAAGTCCTTTGCTACTAGCCAGACCTGAAAACTTATTCGCCACTGCAAGCCATAACATACCCACCAGGGCTGAATTTCTACTCGCCAGGGCTAAATTTTCACTCGCCATTGGCTAGTGGAGAGTGGAAATTTTGAGCCCTGCTCTACCCCATGGTTCCTGTGCTTCACATTGGCAAAAAGAAAAGTTGGACTTTTTAAACCCTTCTTTGTTAGAAGGTCTCCAAAGAATTGCTATCAAGAAGAACTCCCTTGCATTAAAGAGGTTAAAAGCACCATTTATAACCAAATTGGAATTTATACATGTCCTCTGTGGTGTATTTGGTTTGATACAGAATTGCTCCACTTTAGTTTTCTGAATACAGCCCTAAGCCCTGTAGAAGTAAATAGTGAATAGTGAATATTTTGGGGAACACTGCACCCAATACTAATTGTTTTCACAGGCTCCAAATGGTCAGATTATATATAGTGGATGTTCCAATTCAGTACCCTAGATGGCAGGGCAACATAACCTGTCAATTCTGTTATAAGGGGGGGACCCTTGCTGCTGTATTTATAATAATAATAATAATAAAAAAAAAAAAAAAAAAAAAAAAACACACCTCAGTCAAAAATAATAAATAAGTAAAAACTAGACCAAGTCACTATTATGGTGCTGGGAAGAGGCTTTCTTGACTTCATGTACAATAATAACAACTAAGAAAAGGTTCTGACCTCATGGCAGACAGCTACTTGGTGACTTCAGACGTTCTAATGGAGAGCTTTGCTTATTATGTGTTTTGTTGTGTGTTATGGAGAATGCTGGTTTCCTAGCTATGGCACAACTTGGAAGAGCATTTTTTCCCTAATGTGCCTCTTCCTACCAAGGGAGAGACTGAATCACTTCATGTCACTTAGGAACTTGAAGGCATCCAGCCAGAAGCTTCTGCATTTGTTGCACAGTTAGCATATCTGGAACTTACATGAACTCCGAGGAGAACTAGCACCTCTTAATAACAACCCCCTCCCTTACCATGAACCCGATACATTTTGCCCTTGTGCCTTTGTTCAAGAGATTAACACCTTCAGTCAGTCCTGGATGTCATGTGTATGGAGGCAGACTGAAAGCATTTTTTTTCCCCAAAAACTGAAGCGGGCATGCTCATAATTAACCCTTTATGGACCAGAAGGGGTGAGCAATGCATTGTAAAGAAATGTGTTGTGCAACTTATCTGGTCCTTAAAAGGTTAAGATTTTAAGATTACCATAGTCTGAGGCCTAGTGGTCCTGCTAGAAGCTGACTGAAGCACAACGACATTAATATATTCTGGACATAAAAAGGTAAATTGTAGGTTGTTACTAGGAGATTTTAGTATGTCTTTCACCCTTTGAATGCCTGAAGGGTATTCAACAAGTTGCAAATCAGTGTGTTGGAGGGACACAATGCCTTGGAGAGACCTTGCTGATGCAGTGTAACTACATCTTGTCTTCGGCAACCTCACCTTGTTAGCAGGGTTTGGCTGTTCCTCACCCAGTTTTATTCCTTCTACACAGTGGTTTCTGTTTCAGTTAATGATTGTTTTCAACCCACATATTAAATTGATCTTCATTAGCACCTGTTTGGTATAATTGTTTAATCATACACCTGACTACATGCCTACAAAATCCTTGACTTTGTGCAATTGTATCTAGAAGACCTGATGCGGTTTTGAAGGGTGGTCACACAAGATATTGATTTGTTTTAGATTTTTATTCTGTTCACTCACTATGCATTTTGTCATTTGATAAATATAAGCTATTAACATGTCTATTTTTGAAAGCATTTTTACTTTACAGCATTTTTTCACACCTGCCAATGACTTTTGCACAGTACTGCACTTCCATCAGGTCCAGCCCATGCCATAATCACCTCTGTTGATCCAGAGGAAGGCAAAAAAAAAAATTAAGCCATTTCCAATTAAGCCCCAAGTGGAGGAAAAAAAAAAAAAAAAAAGATTCCTTACGGACTCGAGATGGCAGTTGTATATTTCTCTGCATCAACATCTTATCTGCTTTGAAGACAATGGTCATAATTCTCAATATTGTTCTCTGCAAGATAGGTATCAATATATGCAAGCACAGCATCCAGAGCCACAGAATTCCACAACTTTACTGCCCTTACTGTAAAAAAATCTTGCCTCTGTTTTAGCAAAGACATGACAGACATGACACAGAAAAGGTGACATTGATGTCAGGACCAATTCCCTCACCCACACAATGGCTTCTTTTATTAGTTTGCAAAGTTAAAACCACTTTCAGTCACCTTACAGCCTTCAAAACACAGAATAGCTTTCTATGTTCCATCCAATATGCCCATTCTTAAAGGCACCTTGATTTAAACTTTTAAGTTTGGTAAATAATAAAAGTTAGCAAAAGTTGCTAAAAGTAAAGAAAATAGTATGAAAACACCACTGACAAAAAATACTGTTCCCAAATGAAAAGTGCCACAGACCAAAGAATTAGGCAAAGACTGCCCACAGACAGGCAGTGCAAGGGCTAAAATCGTACTGGGGCAAATTATGGGAACAGAAAAATTATTAACCTTTCACAGATGTGCTAAGTCAAGCTAGCCCATCAATAAAGTGCAAGACGGACAGATAAATAGGGACACACTCACAGTAACTGTGCACCCAGAAGAGAGAATCCAGTCTCTTCAGCCTTCATGTTCCTACACAAATAGAGATCAAAGAAGCTATAAGGGGAAAAAAAGCAGATAAAGCAAGCCATCCTCCACAGTCTCAGGTCCTGGAAGCCTGTGTACAGGTCAATACTTCCAAAGCAGGCCAGGAATAGGAGCCCATCAAATGGGGGGATTAAACAGCCCCATAACCAACTTATAATAAAAAGGAAGGCTAACTAAGACGCTTTGCCTGTGCATCCTCCTGTAACCAGGTAATTTTTAAAACAGAGCATGCTCCCTGCCAGGGTAAAGTGGAGAGTAGAGGGAGTCTCTGCCTCAGAGGCCTTTTTTAAGTGCCCTGTCTACTGGAGGAGGGAACAGTACTTCATGGTTCCTGTGTTCTGCACAGAATATAAAAGAAAACTATTTTGCAGAAAAAAAGGCTAGGTCAATATATAGGCAGATTCAAAGTATCTGAAAAACAAACGTGTCTTAAGACCTCTTTTACGTAATAAGATCCAATTGCCTGGAAAACATCATTTGATAGATTTTAGCCAAACAATTTAGCAGGGATGTCAAAGGGTAATTCTAAAGGTAAAGTGCACATTCAGGGATATCCCTGATTTTGCACAGATGTTGTAACCACTAAGTCATTTTGACTGCAACATCAGTGGTTTTGCTTTTTCTTTCTTTTGAGGAGTGTATCCTGGGCAGCAGCAAACTAGAAAAGTATCTGTGTGGGGTTAAGTATAATAACCACCACATGCGCTGATTGCTACCTACAATTATATGGGTAGCAATATGAGCACATGAGTAGGACTATTTTACCTATTTTTTTTTTTTAATCATTTTTCAAGTAGACTTACTAAACCTATGAGCATCGCCTTGTTTTTTCTGGTGGGGGCGGGGTTCATGGCTTTTTCTTTTCTCATTTTCTTCTTGTTTGTACAAAATCAGGGACATTCCAAATACCTACACTGTCTAATCTCTTTTAGAAAGCAGTTTGATACTTTGCTTAAAGGGATAGTATATGTTTTTTAAAAAAAATAAGTAAAGAGATCTTCCAGCTGAGAAAAACAAGGTATTCCCCATTTTCCATTAATTTTTTAAACATTTATTTTTACACCAGTTGCAGCTATTGCTAACAGCTTAATCTAAATGCATACCTAAATACATCAAATACATACCAAAATAAATAAGTGAACTGTGCTAACTTTTAAAGACAAATCTCACAGTAGTGGGAGTACCCATGTTTGGATCAGTAGAAAAGGTCCTATAACATTTTTTATCAAAAATGATTGCTCCATTAAAGGTACAATTCCAGTCCAGGTTTTGGTAAGCACACCCAAAGAAAAAAACACACTTAAAATTGCTGGAGTGCAACCAATTTTGACCAAAATTGCTCTAAGCAAATATACAAAGTATTGGTGCACATCCACATTTTCATCACCATTAACCCTTTACTCTGCGGCATTATGCATGCATATCACTACTATATTAAAGATGAGGATTTAGTACCTCATTGTGGCAAGTACCTAACCTTAAAAGGCTATATAATGCCTGTCAGAGAGTCTCTCTCCATTAATGAGTAAAGCTGACCAAGACTCAGCTCTCAGGATAAAGTAAATTAAGGTTAGTAATTGCCTAAAGTAGGAGAGATTCAGCTCATAAGACAAAGCATTTTAAGGTTAGGTACTTGCCAAAAAGAGGTACCTTGGCGTTGGTGGCAAGCTTACCATTCTATGGCCATATAATGTAACTAAATCCTCATCTTTAATATAGTAGTGATATGCAGGCACAATGCTGCAGAGTAAAGGGTTAATGGTGATGAAAATGTGGATGTGCACCAATACTTTGTACATTAGCTCCATTAAAGGGACACTAATATCCCATAAAAAAAAATCTACTTTTGTAAATGTGTTAGTTGTTAAAAAAAAAAAAACAAAAAAAAAACCAAAGTGCCACAAATCCTCTCTCTCAAACCGCTATGGTTAGAGAGATATTCGCAATGAAAGTTCCCACCTCCCTCCCCTTCTCTTGACATTAGAGTCTAGCTAACAGCAGGAGATCCTGGTCTGGGGACCAACCGAAGTAGAGTTATTTCAAAAGAATTCCTTCATTGGAAAGGTCTTGGTTTGAAAGCACACTTTGTAGACCATTCCAATTAAGTAATTCTTTTTAAAGAACACGATTTCTAGTAGGCTGACTTGAAGGGGGGAGGGGTGAACTTTCAGTGCAGTTTGAAAGATAGGATTTGTGGCACATAGTTTATGTATTTAAGAATTTTTTATGAGACATTACTGTCCCTTTACGGTAATAACCAGTATTGTTACTACTACTATGTCCCATGGAATCTACAGGACTAGCAATACAAAGCAATAGGGGGGTTTCAATAACACGTAATATAGAGGAGATAATTTCTCCAGTGATATCACTTCCCCATGTCCTATGTTATTCTATGGAGCCTATTCACTAAGATTTCTTAGACTTTGGAGATCCTAGTGCATAGCCTCCACAGAATAACATAGGAACCGGATAAGTGATATCTCTGGAGAAGTTATCTCCTCTTTATCATCCCTTATTGCATAAACCCCAGTGTGTTTCAGTCTTATATACCAAGGAGTTAATGGACTTGAGTGTTTCTGTTCCACAAAAAGATTTCTAAGGGTTCTATCACAGTAAAGTTTAACCCTTTAAGGACCAGAGGGATGTGCAACAATGTGTAGCACATGCTTCTGGTCCTTAAAGGTTAAGAAGTTCGGAAGTAAATGAAATGTTGTATTTGGTCTCCACCTTGCTTTATATCCCCTTGTTCAGTCAGTCATCAAACAGACATCAAATCCTTCTTCCTCTATAGTAGCACTGTATGTAATTGGCTATTATCCCATTAGTCCATGAATTGTACACACAGCTCAAGGCTCCCTGCTGCTTCCAATCTGAAGTCTGATACAAGATTCTACCCACGCAGTAGCTGTTCTTTATTACTAGGGCAAGCGTGTGGGCAGCAGATGAAGGAAGGGAAATGTAGCAGTAGTTAATTCCAATTTGGAACTGTGGAATCTTACCTCACATGAAGATTACCATTACTGATCCTCCCTGCAGAAGGGGATAGTGGGCTTTTTTTAGTTAATGTCTGTTCCAAACAAGTGTAAAATATAACAGTGCATATCCCACTAGTGCCCTAAATATGTGATAAATACAATAGGTTTATAAAAATATATGACTTTACTCAAAAAATAAAAATAAAATAGAAGATAGGTAGAAAATACAGTTACCACCTACTGCCTATGGTTCTTTTTAACCCTGTTGTTTAAAGGGGGGTTGGGACTTTAGGTTTGAGAAGTGACAGTGCCATATTATACATACAGGGATTAAATGTGTAGCTTACATTTCTTTTCAAATAGATATAATATGGGATATGATTATTTTATCCCACATTTAAAGAGATACTAATGACTGCATATGAAGTTAAGATATAGTATTCATTTAACTTTATGACAAAACTGTACCTTTGTAAATGTCCTTATCGTTGTATTCTTTGTGTAATTTTATTTTAAAGTTTCCCCCTTCTGCCCCATTTATCTACATTAAGCAGAGTCTCCTCAGATCTGAAAGCCAGTCCAGACAGACTGCAACGAGGACAATATTGTGCCTCCACCCAGCAGAGGCTGCTCCTTAACTCTTATCTACGACAATGTGGACCAATCCCTCATCCACCCTCCACAGTGCAGCTCGCTCTCCCTTCACCCGTCCTCCACAGTGCAGCTCACTCTCCCTTCACCCGCCCTCCACAGTGCAGCTCGCTCTCCCTTCACCCGCCCTCCACAGTGCAGCTCGCTCTCCCTTCACCCGCCCTCCACATTGCAGCTCGCTCTCTCTTCACCCGCCCTCCACAGTGCAGCTCGCTCTCTCTTCACCCGCCCTCCACAGTGCAGCTCGCTCTCCCTTCACCCCCCCTCCACAGTGCAGCTCGCTCTCCCTTCACCCGCCCTCCACAATGAAGCTCGCTCTCCCTTCACCCGCCCTCCACAGTGCAGCTCGCTCTCCCTTACCCGCCCTTTACAGTGCAGATCGCTCTCTCTTCACTCGACCCTCCACAGTGCAGCTCATTCTCTCTTCACCCGCCCTCCACAATGCAGCTCGCTCTCCCTTCACCCGCCCTCCACAGTGCAGCTCGCTCTCCCTTCACCCACCCTCCACAGTGCAGCTCGCTCTCTCTTCACCCGCCCCCCACAGTGCAGCTCGCTGTCCCTTCACCCGCCCTCCACAGTGCAGCTCGCTCTCCCTTCACCCGCCCTCCACAGTGCAGCTCGCTCTCCCTTCACCCACCCTCCACAGTGCAGCTCGCTCTCCCTTACCCGCCCTCTACAGTGCAGATCGCTCTCTCTTCACTCGACCCTCCACAGTGCAGCTCATTCTCTCTTCACCCGCCCTCCACAGTGCAGCTCGCTCTCCCTTCACCCGCCCTCCACAGTGCAGCTCGCTCTCCCTTCACCCGCCCTCCACAGTGCAGCTCGCTCTCTCTTCACCCGCCCTCCATAGTGCAGCTCGCTCTCTCTTCACCCGCCCTCCACAGTGCAGCTCGCTCTCTCTTCACCCGCCCTCCACAGTGCAGCTCGCTCTCCCTTCACCCGCCCTCCACAGTGCAGCTCGCTCTCCCTTCACCCGCCCTCCACAGTGCAGCTCGCTCTCTCTTCACCCGCCCTCCACAGTGCAGCTCGCTCTCTCTTCACCCGCCCTCCACAGTGCAGCTCGCTCTCCCTTCACCCCCCCTCCACAGTGCAGCTCGCTCTCCCTTCAACCCCCCTCCACACTGCAGCTCGCTCTCCCTTCAACCCCCCTCCACACTGCAGCTCGCTCTCCCTTCACCCCCCTCCACACTGCAGCTCGCTCTCCCTTCACCCACCCTCCACAGTGCAGCTCGCTCTCCCTTCACCCGCCCTCCACAGTGCAGCTCGCTCTCCCTTCACCCGCCCTCCACAGTGCAGCTCGCTCTCCCTTCACCCACCCTCCACAGTGCAGCTCGCTCTCCCTTCACCCACCCTCCACAGTGCAGCTCGCTCTCCCTTACCCGCCCTCTACAGTGCAGATCGCTCTCTCTTCACTCGACCCTCCACAGTGCAGCTCATTCTCTCTTCACCCGCCCTCCACAGTGCAGCTCGCTCTCCCTTCACCCCCCTCCACAGTGCAGCTCGCTCTCCCTTCACCCCCCTCCACAGTGCAGCTCGCTCTCCCTTCACCCGCCCTCCACAGTGCAGCTCGCTCTCTCTTCACCCGCCCTCCATAGTGCAGCTCGCTCTCCCTTACCCGCCCTCTACAGTGCAGATCACTCTCTCTTCACTCGACCCTCCACAGTGCAGCTCATTCTCTCTTCACCCGCCATCCACAGTGCAGCTTGCTCTCCCTTCACCCGCCCTCCACAGTGCAGCTTGCTCTCCCTTCACCCGCCCTCCACAGTGCAGCTCGCTCTCTCTTCACCCGCCCTCCACAGTGCAGCTCGCTCTCCCTTCACCCACCCTCCACAGTGCAGCTCGCTCTCTCTTCACCCGCCCTCTACAGTGCAGATCGCTCTCTCTTCACTCGACCCTCCACAGTGCAGCTCATTCTCTCTTCACCCGCCCTCCACAGTGCAGCTTGCTCTCCCTTCACCCGTCCTCCACAGTGCAGCTCGCTCTCCCTTCACCCACCCTCCACAGTGCAGCTCGCCCCCCCTTCAACCACCACAGTGCAGCTTGCTCTCACTTCACTGACCTGCCACAGAGCAGCTCTCTCTCACCCACCCTCCACAGAGCAGCTTGCCTCCCTCACCCACCCTCCACACTGCAGCTCTCTGTCCTTCACCCATCCTGCACAATGTGGTTCCATCCCTCAAGCACAATCCACAGAGCAGCTTGCTTTCCTCGGCCACTCTCAACATCGTGGCTCACTCTCTCTCATTCACCCTGCAAAATGTGGCCCTGTCCCTCAAGTAACCCTCCACAGTGCAGTTTGCCTCCCTCACCCACCCTCCATAGAGGAGCTCACTGTACCTCAGCTGTATTCCACACAGAAGCTCACTGTCCCTCAACTATCCGCCGCAGCATAGCTTACCTTTCTCACCCTCCCTACAAAGAGCAGCTCGCCTCCCTCTCCCACACTCCACAGAGCAGCTCGCCTCCCTCTCCCACCAACCCTCAGCTTGCCTCCCTCTCTCAACCACTCTCCACAGTGCAGCTCCCTCTTCAAATATCCATAGTGCAGCTCCCTCCCTCACCCACCCACCATAGTGTGGATCACCAACTTCCCTCACTGACTCTCTCCACTGTGGCTCCTTACTTTACTAACCCACCATCCATAGTATGGGTCACCTCCATCATCCACCCTCCATATTATGGCTCCTTCCCTCATCCACCTATCCTCCATAACGCAACTCCTTCCTTCCCTACCCACCCTCCATCTATAGCATGGCACTACTCACCCACCCAAACTCCACCGAGTCATTCATCCACCCTCCAGAGTGCAAGAAAAAAAATAAATAAAATTAACTTTGCCTTGAAGCTGGTGGTGGTTCTCAGTACTGCTCCATCGTGACCTTGGAGGGGTCACTGTGAGGCTATGAATTCATCTCATAGCACTGACCCATCAATGTTGTGGAGTGTGGCTTCAAAGTACAAGTGTAAGATTATGTATGAGAATGAGTGTGTGTTTTCTGGTCTGGCAGATAGTGTAGAGTGGGTCTGTGGCTACCAGAAAGACAAAGCTATGCTGGTAGACGATGTAGTGTGGTTCTATTGCCACCAGTGAGCAAGGCTGACCTGGCAGATCATATAAATCAGAATCTGTGGGCTTATGTTGTCTGGCGCGCAGAAGTCACTATGGGAAGATGTCTGCACTGTTTCCTTCCAGGACAATGTACAATTCTCAAACACCAGGTAATATTTCTGGCGACTAGTGCTACTGAGCAGCTAGTTGCCAGATGGGTATTTATTTGGGCCAGATTTATTCATGGGTGGTAGTTCCGCTTTAACCATGTCTTATCTTGCACTGGCAAAGTCATGCTTCTTTTGCTAATACATCTATATATTTGAACCAAGCACAAAGAAAACCGTTTCTTATTAGTCACTTAAATGTATTATCAAGTCAGAAAACATGAGGATCCCAGAGACTCTCCTTTCCACTGCTCAATACAGTGCCTCCAGGGAACTAGGCTGTTTCTCTGTCTGGAGGAGTTCCGATAACCCCTCCAACCTATCCTTCCCACTTCCTGAAACTTTATGACCAAAACCCAACTACTCTCCACCCTAATGCCCACTCTCAATTGAAGATAATCATGTAATTTGGACGACTGCACCCCAACCTTTCTTAGTACTCTGGGGGCCTGGGTCTAGGATGCTGACAGGTATTCCGATAACGGCTCCAGTTTTATCTTTATGAACACACACCTCAGGGGAGTAGCTTGATATTATCTGAGGGGCAAAAGCCCCATATATTTTTTTCAACTCCTTAATGGCATGACTTGTCAGGACTGTCATGTCAGTCAGGAGGTTAAGGACCAGGGATGACCCTAAAACATCATGGAATTCTGGGATGGCAGCCGCTGTGCCATCCCAGAATGCATTGCCGTCCAAATAAAATTGCGTCCCCAAAAAAAAGTGCCGTGCTCCTTAAAGGCAGCCCTCCCCTGGATAGGGCTATCATTAAGGGGTTAAAGCCACAATCCTTATTGTAGATTGGAACACCTAAAAGTGCAAATCCCCTTACTTGTAATGATCTTTTTGGAACCTAGCAGCTCCCCAATACGCCCCATTATTTGATAAAAGTGAAACTATTTACAATAAATGCACAAGAGATTTTTTATGGTAATAGATAGTAACTCACAGTAATAATATAGTACAAACCTTCAAGTGACTCAGTGGAATCCTGCTCATTGCGAAAGTGATCTTCAATAGGTTTAACGTATCCACACACTTTAGAGGACTTGAGACGGGAAAAGTCTCTGATATCTTCAGATCGATAGACCAACATGTTGTCTCTGGAGGCATTGTCTACAAACCTCCACAGTGGCTGAAGAGGAGAGAAGAACTTTATTTAAGTCTCTTGCACAGTTCATAAAAACGAATATAAAGCAGGCAAAGATTTAACCCTTTTTAAAGTAAGAAGGTTTGCAATGTATTGGGGAGAAACATGATGCACAACACACTAGAACTGAAAGCCTTAAATGAGAACCATACCCTATGGACATGGATCACTTTTAAAACGTCAGACAAAACAGCAGGTAAGTACACAGTGCATTAAGCATGTTGCTATGTTGAAAATGGCGACATAAAAATTTCTCCCTGCATCCAAAACAAGCGATTCTCATGTCGCCTACTTAAATGTCGCTTCAACCTCCAACTATTAGTGCCCGCACACCTGGCTGATTAAATATATCTCCCAAAGGTTATTCTTGGTCAAGCCTACAATTTTGCATTGGGCTGTAAAGCTAAAGACACAGACATTTGACCGGCCAGAGTTTTATAACTGCAAAAAAAAATAAAAAAAAATAAATAAATACATTTTTGTGTCAGGCAAGGTAGTCAGCTTTGTTCACCTGAAGACAGAAGCACGAAAAGGTTCATACTGAATGTCAAACCTATTGTGCTTCACTCTTCAGGTGAACACAGCTGAATAATCCACCTGACAGCAAACACACTTTTTTTTTTTTTTTTTTTTTTTTAGAGTTATAACACTGTTGCTCAACTAAGAATAACCTTCGGGAGAAATCATATTTAATCAGGTATATGGGCACTAATGGATGCAAGCAACATTTAAGGAGGCGACATGAGAATCTTGTTCTATTGGATACTAATGTGTTTAACAGAAGGATTTGCAAAAGTAGTGGTCCTTCAAAATTAGCCAGTTATTACCTGTAGTCTATTTTTAGTTGATTTTCACTTCTCTTGTACTCCACTGTTAAAAGATAATAATGTTTAATTTTAAGTTTCTTTAATATTGTAGGCATTAAAAAAAAATGTAAGTCTTGTCTCACAAACCTTTATATAGTTTAAGAGATATAACTGGCTAAAGCTCCCCCTCCAGGCTGTTCAGAGAAGTCTGCCCTCTAGCTGACAGCAGGAGATTCCGGTCATTTGACCTGATAGAGGCTCTTCAGCAGAGCCAAAATCGTGCTATTAAAAAATAAATACTTAATTGGAACGATCTACAAAGTGTGCTTGCACACCAGGCACACTATGCAGACCGTTCCGATTAAATATTTATTTCTAAATAGCACGATTTCAGCTATACTGAAGAGCCTCCATCTGGTCAAATGAACAGAATCTCCTGCTGACAGCTAGAGGGCAGACTTCTCTGAAACAGCCTGGAGGGGGGAACTTTAGCCAGTTATATCTCTCAAACTATAAAGTTTTGAGAGACAAGACTTACATTGATGTAATTCTTTTTTTTAATGCCTACATTAAAGAAACTTAAAATTAAACACTACTATCTCTTTAATTGTTTCAGTTTACAATCAATCAGATTAAGACAATTATCCTTACAAACTATTTAGGTGTATTATATTTTGTGATGTGCGACCTAAAGGCAAGCTTCAGTAGTGAGAATTATATGCAGGAAACTGAAGATCTAATACAAACAAATATACACAGACATATCTGACTTCTGTATGAAGGATGCCTATATAGCTGGTGTGATAGCTCAGTGGTTAAGTCCCTGACTATGGAGCCTATTCAAAACCTCAAGGTTGCAGGTTCAATTCCCAGCAGGGTCAACTCAGGCCTTCATCCTTCAGAGGTCGATAAATGAGTACCATTGACTGGGTAATAACATCTACTATTTCAGTTGCCAATTTGGTTAATTCTGAGAGCGTGCGCTAAAACCGCTTTGAGTCCCACTGGGAGAAAGGCACTATATAAATACTAGTTGTTATTATTATAGCGAAATCAATGTGTTACACAAATAGAGACACTTATTCCAAGGGTATAATTTCCCTTTAAGTAGAGATGTGCAGTGACTCAAAAGGCTCCAGGTGAAAGCAGAGCTCAGGCCTGTGGGGCCACTGGTGCATTACATCACAATAATAAAAATAAAATTATTCCTCTCCTGCAGTAACATTTCGTATTTGCTTTTATGTATATTACGATGATCTTAATCTGATCGGTGTTGACATCTAATTTGTATATTTAAACTAAATGTTATATTTAGCAAGTATAGAGGAGCATTATGCTCTTAAACCAGGCTTTTTGTCGGGGGGGGGGGTTACTGCTCTATAAGCGGTGTAGGGATGAGATGCAGTGTGTCACTGAACTCCTTGACAAAGTGCCAGATGGGCATGAAGCATCCATCAGCTTACATGTATTAAGGACTTGCTATCTACCCTCCCTGCCTGCCATGCCATAGCAGTGAATTTGCTTAATAAATAAACTTTTATCCAGTGAGTGTCGGCTTATTTCTTTTTCTATAAATTGAGAGTATCCGAACATAATTTTGCCTTAAAGGAATAGTAATGTTTCACAAAAACAGCACCTCCAATTAATCTCCATAGTATTTGGGCCATGGAGAGTGTTATTTCAGTACTGTCAGAGTTGTAGTTCAAGAGTGATTGAATGATAAAGTATCCCCCCTCCCACCCCTTTTACGGATGCAACACCGCTCACCTCAGAGGGACAATCTTCATTGAGCATAAGGAAAAACCTGACAAACCTGTCAAGAAGGGCGTTGTTTTCCTTATGTTTACAGTAAGATTGTCCCTTGCTGTGAGCGGTCTGTTCAAGTGACCAGAATCCGCACCTGACGGTAGGAGGTTTACACTAGGTAAAAGGGGCAGGAGGGGGATACTTTATCATTCAATTACTCTTGAACCATAACTCTGACAGTATTGAAATAACACTCTCCATGGCCCAAATACTATGAAGATTAATTGGAGCTGCTATTTTTGTGAAACATTACTATCCTTTTGACAGGGAAATAAATCCTAGGAAGAAGTGGCTATTAATAGGTGGCTGTATATCCATCATACAGCAGTCAGGTGCCTCTGTTTATATTTTGCATTATATCTGTAGTTTTCTGTATATGGTAATCTCTACTGAAGCCAGCCTTTAGGTCACTCGTCCACTCTACAAACAATGGACTTCAATACAAGCAAATGATTCTCAAGGGTCACTAGACTTGAGATTGCAATAAAATAAATATAAACTGGTTGTAGACTGAAAGAGAAGATCAAATGCAAATAAGAGTAAACAGAAATATGACTGTGGTTTTAATTACACATTCCATGTTAACCCTTAGAGTGCTTTGCAATATGTTGGATACCACTCTTGCACACAAAGGGTTAAGCCATTTTGATACATAAATTAAAATGGAATTATAAAATATATAAATTAACCCAAATGCGCTAGCACAAAAGGCATAATGAATTCCAAAATCAAAGTATGGACCAGTATGTACTGGAAAAACTATAGATCCATGGTTCTCAACCAGGGTGCTGTGGCACTTTGATGTGCCCTTGGCACCAGTTTAGGGTGCCAGATTCTTCTATAAAGACTACAATTTAAATGTTTGAGTTTTCAGATGTATAATTATGGAAAAGGATATATGCGAGAAGCTTGGTTTTGTCATTATTATGGTGGGATATCAGAATAACTATATTTTATGCATTTCTACCCCACATTACACCCATGATAAACAACTTCTAAAATGTTAGAGGTACCCTGAGCACATACAAAAAATAATGGAGAACTAGTGCTATAGATGCAATGCAATAAGCTAAAGAGGAGCAAACTAAATGCAACGCAGGGGACAAAAAACATTCCACAAATTCCAATTGACTGCAGTGGGGCTTTTAATTACTTGAATTCTAGGGAGGACTGCAATGCATGGCTTCTGAATGCGTTGGAGACCTCCCTTGCATTCAATGAGTTAAAGGCCCTATTTCTGTCTGTGGGAGTTTTATATCTCCCCCATGCTGCATTTGGTTTGTCTCAGTATTGCATCTCATGAGTGCTGGTTCTTCTTTGGGCTGCAGGGTATCCGGTGTTACTGACATACCACAGCTGCCTACAGCCATACGAGTCTGAACACACCCAAACCCACTTGAACCTGGAAGTGAAGCAGGCTACCGCCTGGTAAGTAACCTGGATGGGTGACGACTGGGAATACTAGGTGCTTGTTCCTCTTCTGCTTGGGAAGCGACCAGTTCTAAGTTTTAACTGACAACATGGCGTTAACTATTCTTTATTCTTATGGAAATGTTCTCCTTTAAAATTGAGAACATTGGTATATTTAATTATTGAGAACCCCATTAATTTTTCATCCTTTCCCCTATCTATCAATAACACTGTGGTTGTCCTGGTAAAGAGTCATGTGATACTTGCTTCAACATTAGAGCAGGCTTTGAAATCGTTCCAGTGATTTGCAGGCATTCCCATAAATGAGCACACTTTGGTACACTATGTGATAGGCTTGGCTCTGCTGTACTTATCTCAGCATCTGCTAAAATTAATAACCCTCCAAATTCAGGCGTTAAACACACACACAAAAAAATTAACCATTCAGATGTTTGGCATCTTTAGTAATCCAAGGCATACAGAACACAGTAGCTGAAAGTGAGGAAAAAAAAGTGTGAGAAATTCTCAGGAACAGCAGCAGCAGCAGCAGCAGCATAGGGGTCAAATAAAAACCTAATTGATTGAAAGGGACCTTTTAACCCCTTGACATGCTGGGGGGAGCCTATGCACTAGAGACATCTCTAGCATTCATTGGGGTGAAATCTCAATTTAAAGCAACAGAAATTTGAAGAATTACTATTTGTCCTCTATGGTGCAGCTGGTTTGTTCCAATTCCCATTTGTATATCAGCCTTTAATTAAAAAAAAAAAAAAAAAAAAAAAAAAAAAAAAAAAAACTTAGGGTCTCTCCTGAAGTGTAAAAGGTAATCTAGACGTGGACCCCTCTCAGTGCCTAGGGTAGCCAGCTGCACCTCACCGACAAGGCCCAAACAAGGCCGAAATGTACATCTGAAATTTCTAGAGAGCTGAAATGTGATGCTCTTGAGTGGTGACTAGCCACAGAACAGGCAATTTTGCTTTTTTTCGTGCTCAAGAGCCTCACAAATCTTTTGGCTTGTTTCTGAGAAACACTTAGGGTCTCTCCCTAAGTGTAAAGGGTAATCCAGATGTGGACCCCTTGATCTCAGTGCCTAGGGAAGCCAGATACACCTCACTGACAAGACCCAAACAAGGCTGGGGTTAGCTGGTTTTTCCATGCAGAGGGGACTTGCCCATCATTTTGGAACTGGATTGCTTTTATGGGCATTATCAGTCTAATATGTATGTTGAGATTTCTCCTCTGCAATGGCACTAGAGAGCTAAAAAGTGATGCTTTTGAACGGTGATTAGCAGGAGAACAGGCAGTTTTGCTTTTGTTCGTGCTCAGAGCCTCTCACATCTTTTGGCTAGTTTCTAACAAAACATGAAAAAAGTTTTCAATGAAGGAAAATATAATATTTTCATTAGTATTGCCAGTATGAAGGTATGTAAAGAGGATCAGGTCAACTCGTTAAACAATTGTTCAACAGAAGCCTGATTCTTGTAGTCCTAGAAGGCACCGCACCCACAGATCTGGTGGAGATCAATGCAACTCGGAAAAGAACAGGTTTCTTATGGAGTACATATACGCCTGTCATACAGTGGTCTTCATCCAAGAAGCAATGGTTACCTTGGAGGCACAATGGTCCACTCGGGGGCCCTAATGAATGACAAATATAGAATCTAACTTCCTGAAATGTACTACGTTCATCGCACGTAGCCTGACAATGCACCAAGTCAAGGAGATGGAGCTCCTTCTCCCATATGGAAAAAGGATCAGGATAAAAAGGAAAAACAACTTCCTGATTGATGTCAAAATCTGAGAAGACCTTGGGCAAAAACACCTTTGGGAATACAAATAACTGCCTTGTTCTGGTGAACTACCAGGAAAGGGGGTTAACAAGACAGTGCCTGTAGTTCATACACTCTTCAAACAGAAATAATGGCTAAAAGGAGGACATCTTCACTAGAGAAGCGGGGTCTCTGAAGATAGGGTAGGCATGAGCCACCCCCTGAACAAAATAAGATTTTAGTTTTACTTGTTAAATCCTTTCCTCTTACTCAGGTTACTGGTAACTTTGGGTAGGCGATCAGCCTAAACAGGAACAATTCTGAGAAGTGACTGCTGGGTGGAGCCTACCTCCTCTCCTTAGCTTGCAGCTAGCCAATCCCCAACTAGTAAAATTTGCAGACTAAATATTGACTAGGTAGTAAGAAGGTAAAGGAAGACTCCTGTGAGCATGAACCTGAAAGGACCCCCACGTTCTGCCACAGGAGAGCCAAGCATGGTCCCTTGTCAGGGTGGGAGACCCGTAACCTGTATTGACCAAGAGAAAAGGATTTAACAGGTAAGACTAAAATCCTGTTTTCTCTGTCATCCAATACAGGTTACTGGTAACTTTGGGATGTCCAACCATTGTTTCCCCAGGGCGGGAAGAAAGGCAAGGACCAGGCACAGGCCCCCAAAGTCACTAGAGCACCAATGAACCTACAGATCATGAAGAGCTCAAGAACCGCAAAGTGTCAACGGACACTAAACAGGGGAAAAAACAAAACCCAGAAACTGTTACACAGCTCACTGAACTAGAGCCAACAGGGCTCAAAAGTGAGAGTACTGAAAAACTAATGAGATCCTAGACAGGCAAGGCTGCCTCCAGGTTCTTCCTCCCAAAACTGGCATCAGCTGAGGCCAGCACATCGCCACGACAGTGTTTAGAAAAGGTATGCAGAGACGACCAAGTGGCCGCCTTGTACAACTGATCAGCTGAGGCCTGGTTCTTGTAGGCCCAAGAAGCCCCAGTACACCTCACAGAATGAGCCGTGACCCTGAAGGGAACAGGTTTCTTCCGAAATTCGTAAGCCTTACGAATTGTGGACTTGATCCAAGAAACAATTGTTATCTTGGAAGAAGGCTTCCCTGCCCTAGGACCCTCAGGAATGACTCCCTCACGGACTCAGTGCGATTCACATAGAACTTGAGACAACGAACAACATCCAACAGATGAAGATCCTTCCCTTTATCAAAAGTAGGGTTAGGGCAGAAAGAAGGAACCACAATCTCCTGATCAATTTGGAACTCGGACACCACCTTCGGGAGAAACTCTTGTGAAGTGCGAAGCACTGCATTGTCCTTGTGAAAAACCAAAAAGGGTGGTCTATAAGACAGGGCATGCAGCTCCGCAACACGGCGAACAGAAACAATCGCCAGGAGAAAGGCCATCAACACCTGACAGGTATGAGCAACACCCTGGAAGAAATCCTTGACATCACGAATGATAGCAAGATGCCTCTGAAAAGACAGAAAGCGCAAAAGTTTGAACCTTAAGAGAACTCAGACTAAGACCCTTATCCACACCATCCTGGAGGAAGGAAATTACCGTAGGAAGGTGAAAATCCTGAGACAGGTCTCTGTCAGCACTCCAAGATAAAAAGGTAGACCAAACTCAATGGTAGGCCTTAGAGGAAACAGGCTTACAAGCACTAAGCATAGTAGCCACCACACCAGAAGAAAAACTATGCTTCTAAATTGAGGATTCAACCTCCATGCCGTCAAAGCCAGACAATGAACTGCTTCCTTCCATAGGTAAGCTTGCAGAAGAAGATCCGGACGGGAGGGAAGTCTAAGAGGTTCCACCACTGAGAGGTCCAGAAGCTCCGGAAACCAAGCCTGTGAAGGCCAGTACGGAGCAATCAAAATGACTGGACAGTGTTCCAGTCTCAGTTTCCGTAGCACCATGTTCAACAAGGGAATGGGAGGAAATAGGTATGCCAGAGAAAATGTCCACTGGATTGACAAGGCATCCACTGCCAGAGCCAGGGGATTCGCCCAGCGAGAGCAGAGCATTGTCTATGCCAGGAATAAGAACTGTGGAAATGGCAGGGACATGCTCCTCTGCTCAGGACAAAATAGCCTTGACCTCTAGCCGAGCTGCGAGACTTCTTGTGCCTCCTTGCTTGTTGATGTAGGCTACTGCTGTGGCATTGTCCGACTGTACCCTGACCGGGCAATCCTCCAGTTGCCATGTCCAGTGATGTAGGGCATGAAATATTGCCCGAAGCTCCAAGACATTGATGGGAAGGAGAGATTCCTCCTGAGACCACCGGCCCTGAACACTCAAGTGCCCCAGTACCGCTCCCCATCTGGAGAGACTGGCATCCATTGTTACTGTTATCAAGAAGGGCACCAGGAAGGGTGTTTATTTCAGGAGATTGTTCTGGTTGAGCCACCACGAGAGGCTCTGCTCCACGTGAAGAGGGAGAGATTGGCATCTTTACAGGAGATCTGGCCAACCCCTGCATGCCAGGTTTAGAAACCTCTGAAGTTCCCTGGTATGAGCCATGGCGAACGGGACTGCTTCTATGGTGGAAATGAACTTCCCCACCAAGGATGACAGCTTCTTGGCTGGAAATGGATCCTGAGACAGGATAGCCTGAACCTTCAGTGCTATCTGATGAGCCACTTCGTCTGTGAGAAATACTTTCCCCCTCCGAGTGCCCAGAAAGACCATCCTCTGGGAAGGAACAAGGTCTGACTTGATCAGATTGATGATCCACCTGTGATAGGAGACAGCATGAATGCAGTCCTGCACCTGCTGATGAAGGAGTTCTGGAGAAGTGGCCTTCACAAAGAGGTCGCCCATATATGGAGTAACTCTGATGCCGTTCCGATGTAGGATGGAGATCAATGCTCCCATGACTCTGTTGAAGACTTGAAATACCCTCGGTCACAGGCAAAGCGGAGATATTGCCGACTCTCTGGATGAATGAAGATGTGCAGATAGGCATCTTGAAGATCCAGAGAGGCCAGAAATTCCCCAGGGGACATGGCACCTATATCACTGTGCACAGTGATTCCTGGCAGCATTGGGACGAGAAGAGAAGGTCCTGGAAGGAGGAAGGGAGGTGAAGGGGATCCTGTACCCTGTAGCCACCACCTGTAAAACCCACGGGTCAGCCACAGAGGCCTCCCAAGCCGAGAGGTAGTGGCGTAAGCGGCCACCTACCTGTGGGCGGGGACCTGGGTTCGGCGAGTCATGCAGGAGGAGGTTTGGAAGCTTTGGGCTTTGTGAAGGACTTGGGTCTCCATTGCTGCTTAGGCTTGGATGAGAAGCACAGAGCAGGAGGGACCGTCTGGGACGCTTGGAGCGAGTCTGCCTGAAACGGATGAAAAATCTGGTTCCTTTTGACAGGCTCCTTCTCCATCAGGGCCACTGGCAGGTGAGTACTCTTCCCTCCAGTGGCCTCGCTGATCAGATCCTTGAGCTCAGGCCCAAACAGGGAGGTGTCCTGAAAGGGCAAAGACAGGCGAGCCCTCTTGGAGGCCGTGTCAGAAGACCAGATCTTGAGCCAAAGAGCACGTCTGGCTACCACAGACATGGTAGATGCCCTGGCTACCATACACACAGCATCAAACAGGGCAGCAGAAACATAATGCTGAGCCTCAGCAATGTTGGCAAGATGCCGCAACATGTCAGCAGTAGGGGCCCCCTGACGTACAGCTGAAGTGAGCCCTTCAGTCCAAACATTTTACCCATGCTGCAGCAAATGCAGGGCAGAGGGCAGAACCAGCAGTCGCAAAAATAGCCTTGAGTGAGGTCTCAAGCTTTTTGTCAGTCCAGTCTTTCAGAACAGATGCGTCAGCCACAGGCAAGTCAGTGGACTTAGAAAGCCTGGAAACAGGGGTATCCACCTTGGGGGGGATGGACCCACTGCATAAGGGTTGTTTCAGAGAACGGGTAAAGCTTAGCAAACTTTCTAGATACAGATGGTTTCAAAGGGGTACCCAAATAAACAGAGATGAAGGAACAGCTGAACGGTCATCACCATCATCATCAGAGTCCACCAACAAATCCTCCTCAGAGGAGTCAGACATATCAGGTACACCCGGCGGTTTAGGCAGGGAAGATCTGATAGGGGCGGGGGCCTGCCACGAGTGGAAGACCCCCTGTAAAGTGGATGGAAGAAGATGTAAAGTGGACCGGAGATCCCTGGTAGTAGCCTTAAACTCTTGCAACCATAGTGGCTCTAGTGCATGGCTGGAGATCCCTGCAGGGGATTCAGGGGTATCAGCAGCATGTGGGCAAACATGACCTGAGTATTCTCTAGGTAACCCTGCGTGACATGAGGAGCAATAAGCAATGGGGGACACAGAAGCCCCAGTGTCCTTAGTATTAGGTTTAGCCCCAAGGTCTAATGGAGTACACATTCTCACAGAATCAAACGGTCAAAGTATCAGAACACCCACAACACACTGTGTATGATAAATAAATTCACCCCAGAAATGCTAAATAAGACTTATCTGGTAGGCGAAGGGTTAAACTATGGCGGAGAAAAGGAGTGTCCAAGCCCTGCATAGGATACTCGATCTGCAAAGACACAAAATGTCTGCCGCGAAGGGAGCCAATCAGAAATGAGCTCGCAAAGCGAGCGCTCATGGGAATTGTAGTTTCGCCAACGGACTACCCCAACAGTGCCCAAAGCCCCCTAAGGCCCCCAACATGCCCAAAACATTCACCGGAAAACAGAGCAAGGGCAAACCAACAAAATGAGCCATCTCTGACCTCGCTACGTGTAGCAGTTGCAGAGATGTCCCAAACTGTAAAGTCCCATAGAAGTGAACGAGGTGTATACCAAAACGTAAAACCACTCAAAAGCCCATTAGAATACATCAGTAGACCCAATAAACACTGGCCCCAGTAGGGAAAGTGCCCAAAACCCCCCAAAAAGTGTTAACCAGCAACAAAAGGGTTAAGTTACCCCAATGAGGGCATGAGTATGTAATAGGAACTCCAAATGAGACCCCTGTGTGGAAGGGAAGCATGGGACATGTGGACCCCAGCGCTCAAAGGGTGCTCACCTTTTTCAGCAAGTCTTCTGTCTTCGGATTACCATATATCAAGAAGAAGCCTCAGTGGGCAACTCCTGGGGAAAGAACTTGCATCCAAGGTTTCCTGCCCAGGGCTCAGGTTCACAAAAGCACCTGGTAAACGGAGCTATCCACATTTGGGGGATGGGTATTGTCAGTGATGGTACTCTGCCTAATGGTGGTATTCCATATCTAACAGAAAAAAATAATAAAAAAGCTAAAACTATAGCAGAACTGTTCTCTTGCCTTGTGTCTTGACCAAGGAACAAATCTTACTGGTTCGGGATTGGCTAGCTGCAAGCTAAGGAGAGGAGGTAGGCTCCACCCAGCAGTCACTTCGAAGAATTGTTCCTGCCTATTTAAAGGGGCTGATCGCCTACCTAAAGTTACCAGTAACCTGTATTGGACAACAGAGAAAGGTCTTTATAGTAGAGAGAAAAGCAATGCACTTCTGAAAAGGCACACAGTGGGATGAGATCTTAACCTTAACAGAACTCAGACTGACACCGATGTTGATACATCTTGAAACAAATGCTACAATAGTAGGAAGGTTGAATGACTGAGGGGACAGCTCACAGCATACCACTGGTAAAACAAAGACCAGATCCTGTGATAAGCCTTGCACAAACAGGCTTCCTAGCCAGAACCATAGTGGAAAAGATAGTCTGAGAAACGCTTATTATTCAGGATGTTGGCTCAAGAGCCATGCCATCAAAGTCATCGCAATACATCACACGGTATATGCAATTTGCTATAAGAAAAAGAGTTTAAACGATTTGCTATATGAAAAATGCTATACTCTACAGGCAATATACTGTATGCAAAATTCTATACACAAAGCAAGCAAAAGGCAATACACACAAAACACACATGCTCTCGCTCACACGCACTGGCTCAAAAATGCTCACACACATGCTCAGACACACACTCACTGACAGTGTTGATCGATCGATAGATAGTATACAACAAAACTGCTGGAGCAAGACAATTAATGTTTGATGGTAATAGTTTGCAATAGTATGCACATTTTTAAAGGTAGTTCTTGGAATAAGAAGGTGGTGTAGCCAGTACATTTAAAACAGTCAGTTTTATCAGAGGGTAACAGGCTAATTATCCTGGTAATTGTTTTTAAGGATCCGTTTTAAAAAATTAAGTCCTTGAGACTATGTTCTCTCAAAACTAAAGAGAGGTTTGTCCTTGAAAATGTTTGGTAGATTATGACTATGGTCAGATGACCAAATGTTTCAGTTGTTGGAAACGGACATTTTAATAAGATAGTCGAAGTTGTGTAATTGGATGTAAAGGTAAGATTGTCTTTTTGTCAGTGGGTTGTCGCATTAAAAAAGGTCCATCTTAGTAAATTAGGTTGAATAAAGACACAAGTCCATCAAGTTCAACCTTCTCCTCATACCCCAGTAACTGATAATTTTATAGCTTTCCTGCTACCAATTAAATTAGTCTTTATCAGACCTTCCTGAACTGCCTACTGATAAACAATATAACTCTGTATGTTCCCTTTTGAATGAAATGTATCTAATCTTCTCTTAAATATATCCATTGTATCTGCCATAACCACCTCCCTGGGAAATGAATTCCACAATTTAACAGTCCTTACCGTAAAAAAACATTCCTCTGATGAAGTTTAAACCTCCTTTCCTCTAATCTCAAGGCGTGTCCCCTGGTCACCTGATCAGGCCTTGGAATAAATAGCTCACTGCAGAGATGCTTGTATTGACCTCTCATATACTTGTACAATGTGATAAGGTCTCCTCTTAGTTGTCTTTTCTCTAGAGTAAATAAACCAAGTCCTCCATTCCCTTAATTAATTTTGTTGCTCTCCTCTGTACCCTCTCTAGTTCTAGTATATCCTTTTTCAGAACCGGTGCCCAAAATTGCACTGCATACTCAAGGTGAGATCTTACCAATGATTTGTATAATGGCAACATAAATAGTTCTTATCCTATTCTCGGTGTAGGAATCGTTGGAAGAGTTCCTCAGATTGTTTTCTAGCAAGTTCAATATCAGTTGTTCCTAATAATGTGCATCTATATCTATCTATATAGCAAGCATAAAAACTACCAAAAGAAGGTGCAACATTGGATCCCACCGAATTCCCACAGATCTGGAGATAGTATTTTGTTCAAATCTGAAATAGTTGAGTGTGAGGTAATGTTGATGAGACTGAAATAAGTCATGTGTCCATCAAATTCAGCCCATGCCATATCACCCCTGTTGATCCAGAGGAAGGCAAAAAACATTGACTCCAAATGGCAGTCAAATAGCTCCCTGGGTCATCTTATCTGCTTTGAAGCAAACAATATATTTGTAAATTGTAATCATCTCTTCTCGAATGTAAACAAGCCCAGCTTAGTTAGTCTCTCTTTATAACTCAGATCCTCCACTCTCTTTATCAGTTTTGTTGTACGTGTCTGCATGTTTCCCAGTTCATTAATAACTGCACCCCATATTCTAGAGGAGGCTTTACCAATGACTTATAAAGCGGTATAATTATATTCCCATCCCTTGCATCTATATCCCTTTTTATGAAGGATTTCAGACTGTCAGATTATGATGTCAATAGCGTCTTTGGCACCCTCCATGGCGTCTGCTCCGTGTATATAACATCAGGAAGCTGGTTGGTACACTTGTCTTGAAACATTAACCTCAATAAATTGCCTGCTTATTATCATCAGAGAGTCCATGGGTCCTGCCCCTCTTTTCTTCATTATATATATGGCGAGTGAAAATTTAGCCCTGGCGAGTATGTTTTGGCTTTCAGTGGCGAGTAACTTTTCAGGTCTGGCTAGTAGCAAAGGACTTAAAATTATAAGCCCTATTTTAGTATTGTAGAAGGGAAGATTCAAGCACTCACAGGACTTTCCATTTTAAAGCACCCAGGCAATATACCCTTAAAGTATGAGTGCTTCCACCCACCAATGCATACTAGGGCTGAATTCCTACTCGCCAGGGCTAAATTTTCACTTGCCATTGGCTAGTGGCAAGTGGAAATTTTGAGCCCTGTATTATACATATATATATATATATATATATATATATATATATATATATATATATATATATATATATATATATATATATATATATATATATATATATATATATACACACATACACATACACATACACACACACACACACACACACACACACACACACACACACACAAACAAACAAACAAACTGTGTGGCTGTCATAAAATGCCCATAAATAAATTCCGATTTTAGTTCTCCCATTACAAAAAACAATATACAAGTACCTACTTTTAGATACACACAAAAAGTCTGACCCTAACTCATATGCTTTGTATCCATCAGACACACTAGTAATGATGTAGTTAGGGCTGGAGTAATTCAAGCACAAAAACTGTATCACAGGGCACAAATACATTTTTTGAATCACCACTGATTTAAATGGGGCTTTTAACCATTTGAATGCTAAATAAGTCTCTAACGCATTCTTTTTCCATGTGTTGGAGACCGCTCCAGCATCTAAAGGTTTTAAAGGGATAGCAATACTGAAAGGTGTTTTATTCAAAATTTATTATAGCTCAAACTTAGGTACTCCCACTGCTGAGAGTGGTTTTATTCAAACGTTATTACAGCTCAAACGTGGATTTTTTGTAGGTGCAGTATCACAGTATCCGGAAATTGTACAGTGGCGACGTTGCTACAACATCATATGGATGTTTCAGGACACTGAGATATTACACAAGAAAAAAAAAAAATCCAAGTTTGAGCTGAACAGCAGAAATAAATAAAAATTAAAAAAAAAAATAATAATAATAATTTCCCAATTGGTCAAATGTGTTTTTAATCTCCTGAATGCTAGAGAGGTCTCAAATGTATATATATATATATATATATATATATATATATATATATATATATATAGTTTACCCCAGGATTACTTCACATCTTTGTGCATAAGGCCCCATCTCTCCCACACATACAGTGTCACTCATGCACTCACACACAGAGCAAGATGGGGGAGACAGGCATGGAGAAGGAAGGAGTTGGCATGAAGGGAGAGAGACTTGCATGATAAGGAGGGAGAGGAGTGAGAGTAATGGAACATATACAACAGACAGAGAAGATGAGAAGTCACAAGGAGGAGAGAAACATGGGATGGAGAGCCCCTTCTCTCCCCGTGTTACCTCCCCTAGTCTGGGCAGGACACTGAAGGGGGATATTAACCATTTCAGTGCACTAAAAGGGGTAAAAGTGTGTAAACGCGTTTGAGGTATTGATGGGCAGTGGTAATAAATCCTTCAGAGCTGCTTTCTGGTCTTCCGCAGCAGCTGCCTATGCACGCCTCTCAGTCTGTGTGTTCACCAGTAAATCCGCTCCTTCAGGTCAGATATGTATGTATAGCTTAATTTATATGGCACCACACGATGTAATGCAGAGTCTTACAACAGTAGCATGCAACAATAAATAAATGGGGATAAAATAAGTGTCACATTCATCCAAAGGAGCTTACTGTCTAGAGACTCCAGTGAGTGAACTGAAAGCAGCATAAGCAGGACAGAGATCCAAATGAATCTGTGGAGGATTCACCAATGCTCTGCTCATTCCTCTGGCACTGAAAGGGTTAATATCCGCTCTGACCAAGGATGAAAATATTCTCTACGCATGGATCCACAGAACAGAGCATGATATATGATCAAATAACACTCATAATCCTTTATGGAACAGAGGGACATCCAACATTGCTTCGTAATGTGTTGAACAACCTTCTGGTGTCTAAATGGTTAATGTTGGGCATCCCATTTGTACAAAGCCATCAGAACACGTACAAGATCAGGAACAAAGTGCATGACTATATTAAACAGTGGAATTTTCATGTTCCCTATGGTGCAGTTAGTTTCCTTTCAAAATTGTTCTTCAAAGAACATCTGTCTGAACATGTCGGTTGCAAGCAATATAAAGCCTGTATCCCAGGGTCAGTTAACCTGTGGCTCTCAGCTCCCATCATCTGAAGGGCAACAGTCATAGACCCGCAGACTACCCACAACAGCTGTAGCCTCAAAGAAAATCTAAAGAGTAATAGTACACACTTCTCAATCTTGTGCACACCGCATTCCTAACACAGTCTGAAATGTACAGGTCTCACCTAACATTTTATTAGACATTTGTCAAGTGTACAAATTCATAAATATATATAATTATTTTTAGATCTCACAAATCAGGACAGCAACAAACTGTGCATAACAATTTCCATAAATATATTTGAAATTCAACATTCAGATTTGTATCAAACTCTTTATAAAAAAAGAAGGGACATCCTAAGTACCCACAGCACACCGAAGTACCATGGCACCATGTAGTAGGACATCTTGTCTCCATGCCTACCTCTATATTATATTCTTCTCCATCTGTTGTAATCCGTGCAGTGAAATCGCCATCACCAATGTGTGCCAAGACCTTGGAATTGAGCTCACCTTCATATAAAAAGTGAAAAAATAAGAGATAAGGGTCAATGGGAAACACCCAGGCCTACAATACACTTTCACAATATTAACACTTTGAGTGCCAGAGAGTTATGCAATGCATGACATACCTCTCTGGCACTCAAAGAGTTAAACTTCTAATTGATAAGAATGGATAAAAACACGTGACCATTAAGAGTGGCGCACTTTACTACAACCTGTCCCTGGGATGTTAGAGAGAGAGAAAACATTCCAAAACATCCATTCATCCAGCGGTCAGAAGTTATGCCATTTCTTGGATTTTAAGCTATTAAAAAAAAAGTAGATGCTTTATTCAAAAGCTATTATGGTGCCAACTTGCATTTTTCCCTGTTGATTTTTTTTTAAACCCAACTGGTGGTTAATATATTGAGTGTCAAAGGGATATCCAATGCATTGCAGGGTACTCAAAGGGTTAACTTTTCTTGCTGCTATTACAATTTACAAAGGACACAGCTCTTACATGAAATGGAAAAGTCACATCTCCAGCTGTCAAAAATTATAAATAAATAAAAAATACAAAAAATGCAAGAAGGCCAAGACCCAGTTGCAGATATAAGGATGGGAGCAGAAACAAGTATGTACCAGTTCCTATCACAGATATGAACAACTAGTTGAATAACCTGTGTACACGGGCCACAGTGCCAGGCAGCAACAGCCACAGTGCAGTCATGCACAGTAGAGACTGCCCGTGCCGCGGCTGATAACGGAGCAGGGAGCTCCAAATTCAGACCGTGCTCGAGGACTACGGTCTGAATTCGAAACCCTGCTCCGTTATCAGCCACGGCGCAGGCAGTCTGTAGTGCGCATGACTGTAGCACGCACAGCCATCTCTACTGCGCATGACGGCTTCCGACAAACAGTTTAGCGAATTATTATATAGGATGTCCAAAGTGGTGGGTCAGTTAGGCAGAAGACTGGCTAGTTATGTATTTACTAAAGGGTAAAAATTATTTTTGCATGATAAATAAAAGATGAGTGGAATATTCTCAGTCACTGCCTACTTTGCCATTTTCATAATGGCAAACGAACATGGAAAATTGTCCATGTATTATTACATTTCTCATCCCTCCCACTAATTGCACATTAGCTGGCGGCAGGAGCATATATACGGGGGGGGGGGCAGTTTCATTTTTTTTTTTTTCCTGCATGGAACAAACATAGAATATACTCACCTACAACATGCCCGGTGAAGAAATCAGACCACTTCACCCTGTATTCCTTTTCCTTTCCGTTACCATCCATTATTAGCACTTGAAGGTTCTCTGAAAAAAGTTCTGTGCTTGAAGTCAGATACAATTTAAACTGCCTGAAAAAGATCAAACAAAACAATCTGACGTAACATTCACAGACGAAGCAATAATAGTCATATATAAAGAATGAAAAGCACAGATTTGTAATTGAATTCCCTGGCTGTGTATTGAGAAGAAGCACAATTTTTCATGGATGGTCAATGATCTGCTATTTCTTGGGACACTGAAGTTTCTCAATGGAATAGGAGACAATAAATATAATTAGTAAGAATCAGTATGGCTTTATGAAAGATAAAATAATTTACTTTATGAAAGGGTAAGTGGTAAATTAGACAAGGGTATAGCTGTGGATGTACGATACTTGGGTTTTGTTTAAAGCCTTTGATACTGTGCATCACAAGATACTACTTTACAAATTGAAAGGGTGTAAGGATATGAAGCCCGATGTAAGCTGCCTGATTAGTCTCTCTCTATGAAATGGATTCCTGACAAAGAGGTGATAGACTGCTATTTTATATAAATAAAACAAGAGTACAACAAACACAGGAGTAGACTGCAAGGTAGGCCCCAGTGGGCCAGATGCTTGAGAATGAGGACTGGGGCTCGAGACTAGCAGGCAGTGGCTGCTCTCTAGGCTGCCTTGCTGCTGCCTAGGCCAGTTAGAGATTATTGTTGACCGGAGAAGCCAGCCAGACCGTGCTCCCGGATGACAACCCAGAGAACAGCTGCTACCCACTGGGGTTGAAGTAGATAACAGGACAGCCTACCTGCAGTACACATTGAAAGTTGTTGTAACAGAAACACTTCAAAATGGAACTTGACTGAGATAACCAGAGGATAGGATCAGCAGAAGCCTGACTCGTGGTCTAAGTACTACAAAGGATGCAAGGAAAAGAAGCCCGCCAAGGTCTAATAAGACAGGAAGTAAGATAAGCCAGGTCAGTAACGGGTGAGAGACACAGTACCAAGCAGCAGACAGAATAATGGTCAAATAAGGAGGCCAAGATCGGAACGTATCGAGCAAAGCAGAACAAGTTGGCAGTCAAAAGAAAAGTCTAATAAATGGAGTCAATATCAGAGAACACAACACTAAATTGTGGAGCAGGAGGGTCAGAGGAGAAGTCAGAGGTGAGTCAATACACAAGGAATCAATCAAGAACAAGACTGTAAGTAGGGGTCCCGAACTGGAACTCTTTAGGAAGGATGTTCAATCAAAGCACCAACGCTATATAAAGGCTCAGACCAAAGACAAAACAGGGAGGGGAACCAGGATCAGGATAACAAAATGAAAAAACCAGGAGGAATCACAAGACAAAGCAGAAACAAAGGGGCAGAACATGACAAAGGGATTGGCTTAGGTGACAATATCTGTGCCCAGAGAGAAAACTTATTAAATGACAGAATGCAGAGTCTTTGTAAATCAAACCTTTTCAAGCTGGTCTAACATAATGTGAGTATCACAGGGTTCAGTCCTAGGCCAATGCTTTTTTAGTTTATTAATGATCTTGAAGTGGGTATTAAAGTAGTGTCTCAAGCTTTGCCGACGATGCTAAAATATACAAGGAAATACACACACAAAGATGTTTAGTCTCTGTAGAAAAATTTAGACAAACTGAGTAAATGAAAGGTAAAGTGGCAGATGATGGTTAATATAGACAAAGGAAATCCTTGTTAGAGAGGGTTTTGTGAGTACTGGTAGACAGTACACCAGAAGTAGTCAGCCCTGGTTCTCATGAGCTGCCAACAGTGCATGTTTTCAGGATATCCTAGCAGGTGGAGTAATTAGTGGTTCAGTCACTATAACTGGACCATCTGTGCTCATTCAGGGATATGAAGACATGAACTGTTGGTAGATCTTGAGGACCATGGTCAGCACAGAATTTCCTCCATCAAGTACATGGCTTATTATTGACAAAATCCGAAAGAGACTGGAAAATGTTATGGTGCATAAAGCACCTGTACCGGATGGTATAACCCCAAGGGTACTTAAGGAACTTAGTTCAAGAACAGCAAGACCATTATATTTGATATTTATGGATTCTCTTTCATCAGGCATAATGCCCTGTGATTGGAGGAAAGCCGATGTAGTATAATTGTTCAAAAAAAGGGGGCAAGATCCAAAACAGGTAATTATAGTCCTGAGAGGTTGACTTCCACAGTGCGTAAGATATTAGAAGGGTTACTAACTGACAGTATTCATAACGATGTGAAGGCAAACAATATTAGTATGAGTAATCATGGTTTTGTAAAGAATTGATCATGTCAGACAAATTTACTTGCATTTTAAAAAAGGGGAAATAGTACATTTGGACAAAGCAATTGCTGTTGATATAGTATACTTGGATTTTGGATATTGCAAAAAGCCTTTGATACAGTGCCGCACAAAAGGCTACTGCATAAATTAAAAGGCTTCGGTTTGGCAGGTGATATCTGTACATGGATTGAAGACTGGTTAAATGATAGATCTAAGTTGATCTAAAGCTGTAAGTGGGGTGTCAGAGGGATCAGTCCTGGGATTAATGCTTTTTAATTTGCTTATTAATGATCTAGAAGTGGAAATTTAAAATAGTGTCTCAATCTTTGCTGAGGACACTAAGCTGTGTAAGGAAATGCATACATAACTGGATTTTTTTCATTGCAGTAGGAATTACATAAACTGAGTGAATGGGGAAAAAAGTGGCATGAGGTTTAACCCTTTGAGTGCCAGTGAGATATCCAACATATTGCAACACAGTGCATTGATACCTCTCTGGTTCTCAAAGGGTTAATATAGATAAATGTAAGGTTATGCATTTGTGCTGTAGAAATAAACATGCTGCATACACATTAAATAGGAAACAACTTGGGGAATCTTCATTAGAGAAAGATTTAGGAGTACTGATAGACTTCACAGCAGTGTGCAGAGTCACTCAGCTGCTGCAACAGCAAATGGGGTCCAGTCCTGCATAAAAAGAGGTGTAGATGCAAGGGATGCCACTATAATTCTACCTTCTATATAAATCCTTGGTAATGCCCCATCTAGAATATGGAGTACAGTTTTGGGCACCAGTTCTCAAAAAGACATTATTGAACTGGGAATAGTGCAGAGACGTGCAACAACTGATAAAGGGATTGGAGATTCTGAGTTACAAAGAGAGATTAGCCAAACTGGGTTTTTTTACATTAGAGAAGCGACGTCTAAGGGATTATAGGATTACCATTTACATATATATACAAAGTCAATACAAAGAACTGTAATGGAGTTAAAGCTATGGATTTCTTTGTCTCAGGATGCTGTGCTTGCAGATAATGTAACTGTTTTCAAAAAGAGTAATGGATATATGTAGTACAGAATAATGAGAATTATGAAAGTTGCCTTCAAAGCAAATAGGTTGAAGATCCAGGGAATAATCTGACTGCCATTTGGAGTCGACAAGGATTTTTTTTTTTTTTTATTATTTTTGATTCATCTGGATCAACAGAGGTGATTTGGCATAGTCTGGACTTGATGGATGCATGTCTTTTTTTCAACCTCATTAACCATGTTAGTATGTACACAAAAGTGTGCAATGTCACTCATCTGCTGCAAGAGCCAATACGGTACCAATATGTATAAAAAGGAGTACAGATGCATGTAACAGGAAGACAATAGTGACTCATTATAAATCTTTGCCAAGAAACAATCTAAAATATGGAATACCGTTTTAGGCATCTGATCTAAAAAAAAAAAAAAAAAAAAAAAAAAAATGGGTCGTAAAGAGGTTAAAGAAAAGGAAAAGGAGGGGTGATGAGTATATTTAAATAGTAATCACAAAATCAACACAAGGTACTCTCTGGGGAACTCTTTACTCTAAAAGCTGAAACAAGCCTAGCAGAAAAGTGTTTTTGACAGACAAAGACAGGGATTGCATTTTTTTTTTTTTTTTTTTTTTTTAAATACTACGAGCATGTAAGGATGTGATAACAGATGAGAGTTGGTACCATGTTAGCCATAGAAATACAGGAGGCAAATATAGTCGTTGATACCTTTATTAGCTAACTAAGCAGATTTAGGATGCAAGCTTTCAAGACCTCTCAGATCTCTTCCTCAGGCATGTTATACAGATAAAATATGAAAACATCTCTCTTATATAAAAGTACACATTGCATTGTTTAGAATGGAAATCAGATAAGGAAGCTCAGTCCAGACTCTGGTTCTTTGACCAGTCAATGGTAGAGGAGAGTGCTGTGAATTGCGGGATCCAACGTGTTTACGATGCCAGGGGGACTGTTGTAAAGGTTAATCCACAATGTGATAAAGTATCAGGAATTCTCTGTCTTTATTCAAACCATAATTCAAAGCTTTACATTGGATCATTAATTTTACCTCCCATATTTTTCTCTCTCTCTGATTGTTAAACAGTCCCATCAGTACAGTCAATTTAATGCCCCTGACACGGTGTCCCTTTTGGCAAAAATGTTCTCCCACTGGTGTCTCTGTCTTTTTGTTGTTAACACTGGATCTCTGGGAATTAAACTTTTTATGGCTGTCCAGTTTAACTCACAAGAGCTGATGGACATTTTGCACACATGATGAAGTATATCACATTGGATGATTTGCAGTTGTAGGTACCGTTGCTCTTATGGTGTAACTGGGTGTTTGGAATGGGTACCTTGTCAGTGGTATACATGTGTGCACAGGTTTTACACCTCCTCTGTAGTCAGGGAGATGTGACATTTTTTTGTATTCTTATTCAGGGCACTCCTTACAATCATTTTAAATTGGGAGGCTGTCTGTAGGAGAGTAAGGGAGGCTGTTGGAATATGTGCTTAAGTCTTTCATCTGTATGTAATGTTGCTCGAAGTTCTCTTGATATTTTGTGTAGAACTTCAACCTGGGGATGATAAGTGACCACCAGCGGAACTCTGTTTCCCTTAAGTTGTTCTTTGTAGCTCAACATATCTTTTCTTGGTATGTGGGTAGCCTTCGGTATCTGACTGTCAATAATCCTTGCACTATAACCCTGTTTTATAAAGTCTCCTCTGGGGTTCTGGTGGTGCTTGTCATGGTCCGTCATGCCAGAAAAGATGCAGTTGTATCTGATGGCCTGGCTGTATATGATGGAGTTCTTTGTATGTTTTGGGTGGAAGCTATTGTCTTTCAGGTAGGTTGGTCTGTCCTTGGTTTGCGGTACAGGGATGTGTGGATGGAGCTGTTCTTAATACAGATAGTTGTGTCTAGGAAGTTAATGTTTGTGCGTGAGTGACCGAGTGTTAGGTTGGTACTGGGGTGGAATGTATTGTACTTTTCATGGAATTTGAAAAGTTCCTCTTCACTGGCGGTCCAGATAAGAATATGTAGCAGAGATAGACCTCGGGTTTTATCTGGCAGGTGGACAGGAAGTATGCTTCTAATTTTGCCATAAACAGGTTGGCATATTGTGATGCCATACGGGCACCAATTGCAGTCCCTATTGTCAGAAGGTAGAGGTCCTGTCTAAACTTGAAGTAATTGTGGGAGAGTATAAACTGTATTAGTTTGTGGACTTCCTTGCCATTGGACACTGTGACGGAAGATAATGTAGCTACTTTGAAAAAGTACTGGATACTTTTAAGATAAGAAAAATATATAGATAATTAAGACACATGGTTCAATACAGAAAGGATGCTAATCCTGGAAGATAATGGACTGCCTTTTAGAGTAAGTAAAAAAAAAAATTTAATCCATGTGGAGCATAATAGGAAATGGCTACAATGGATATTTTTTTTTTGTTTTCTTGACTTCCCCTGCATCAAAAAAAGTAAATCTTAAACTTGATGGTGCATGTTTTTTTTCAATCCCATCAACTAAGTTGCTATGTTAGATCATGATGAGATTAATTGACTTGCCAATATTACTTAAAAAAATAAGTTTCTCTGGATTCCTGTAACTTGGTCGGAGGAAGGATTTCCCAGAAGCTAGAGTGCACCTCTGGTGGGTGACCCTAGGTCGATGGGAGAGGCATAGAACCTTTACAGAACCGAAAAAGTCAAACCCAGAAGACTGGGAGGGAGGAACAGTCGAGGTTGACTTCTGGTCAAGGAGAGACTCTGGTAGCCGGAAGGTTTACTAGTCAAGATGTGTCTGGCCATTGGACTCCGGAAGTCTACGACCCCAGGAGGTATACTTGGTTGAAGGATCGACCAGCAGTAGAAGAAACAGGGGTAGCTGGATGTACACTCAGCCAAGGACTGACCAGTAGTTGAAGAATCTTGTATAGTCAGCTGATATACTTAGTTGAGAGCCGATTATCAGTCAGACAGTAGGAGTCTACGACACCAGGAACGGTCAACACAAACAATATCATCTGACTCAGCAGCTGGCGAGGGTCGGAGCAAGTGCAGCGACAGTAGAAGGCTGGGATCTATCCAACTGGCCATTGAGGAACAGCTTGGCCCAGTCGGAGATCAACCTGCAGATGATTTCTGGCTGGGATCAATCCAACGGGCTATCTGAAAACAGCAGGTCCTCTCTGAGATCAAGCTGCCATGAGCAGATAGCTAGGATCAATCCAACAAGGCATCGGATAGTAGTTTGGCTCTGTTGGAGATCAACCAGTCAAGCAAGGAAGGCTCTCTGTGCAATGAGCAGGAAAAGGGTAGTCTGGGTATACGGGATAAGACAAGAGCATTGGTCAGGAATAAGACAGAGTCAAACAGGTCAGACGCTAGAGAAGCACTGTGTAGTGAAGAATAGCTTGAAAATTGGACTTGGGAAGTCAGAAACAGAAAGACTTTAAAAGGGCCATCCTCCAATCAGGAGTGAGAGGGACAGAAAACAAACAAACGGAGTGAAACATCCAATGGGAGACACAGGGACCAAGGAGATAAAGCATCTTCCACCAGGAGGAGGGGCACTTAACTGTCAGATTTCAATCAGTAGAAACTCCAACCATTCCGCTACCTTACTTAATCCCCTTCCTTCTCTGAAAATTTATATTTTTTTTTAGTTGTCCTCTTTCAGTAAGATATATTCTTCTTGCCCTCCAAATGTCTAACTTATTTCATTGTGAGATCTGTAAGAACCTATAATCTGTTTTGTTTCTTTAACAAGTTAGTAACGGCTCAATATAACCTAAGGTTCAGTCATTCCTTATAGTGGGTACCAATGCTCTCCATCGTCGGCAATGATCATATATCACTCTAGCTTCTATGAAACTGTATTATAAAGTTTGCCCTTCCAGCCTCTTTTCAACATGTTAAGCAGCCTTCCCTTAGTTCCGGTCGCTTGACCAGACAGATCGCCGAAGGTCTATCTTCTGTCCATCAGTATAATGAAAACTCTGCGCCTTTGATGAAGGAGGGCAGCTTTTTCCTTATACTAACAGAAGTTTGTCCCTTTTTGCAATCCGTCCAGACCAGCTTTCATCTCTGAAGACAGACGTATTGAAAAAGGGCAGGAGGGGGAATTATATAAGAGGATTTTGGCCTTACCTATTAAATCCTTTTCTCTTAGTCCGTATAACTCACAAGTACCATGGGGAGGAGACAGCTCCTCCAAGTGGGCTGGAACAATTCTAGAAGTAGTGTAGGGTGGAGGCTCCCCTTCCTCCATATCAGACTACCCCACTAGCCCTGCCCCAGGTAGACTAGTGAAAAGCCTACTAAGTAGGACAGCAAAAAGGAAGAAAGGACAACTCCTGTGAGCAATGAACCCAAGTGGACTCCCACGTCCAGCTACAGGAGACCCAGCATATCCCTTTCATTGGGTGGGAGACCTTTGAGTTATATGGATTAAGAGAAAAGGTTTTAACAGGCAAGACTAAAATCCTCTTTTCTCTGTCATCCAATAAAACTCACCAACACTGAGCTCCCTGGGTGGAAAGAGAAGGAAAGGACCAAACACCGGTCCCCATGATACCAGAGTTCCCATGGACTATCCAGGACACGGGACAGCCCAAACTAACAAAGTGTCAACGGACACTGAACAACAAATCACACAGCACACAAGAACAAGAGCCAGCAGGGCTCAAACAGTTAAAGTGCTGTAAGGCACAAGAATGATAAAGTCCTAGACAGGCAAATCTGCCTCCAGGACTTTCCTGTCAAAGCTGGCTTCAGCTGAAACCAGAAAATCAACACTGTAGGGTTTGGCAAAGGTGTGCACAGAAGACCAAATAGCCACCTTGCACAGCTGTTCAGCAGAGGCCTGATTCTTGTAGGCCCAGGAGGCCTCAACAGACCTGTGTAGTGCTGTTATAAGGAAAGGAACTAGCCTCTTCCTAAGTTCATAAGCCTTTCAAATGGTAGACTTAATTCAGGATGCAATAGTGACCTTTGACACCGCCATACCAGCCCTAGGACCGTCAGGTATGACAAACAAAGCATCAGTCTTATGAACATACTCAATACAGTACAAACACAAACTTAAGGAAGTGCACCACATCCAACAAGTGGAGATCCCTCTCCTTGTCAGATTTGGGGTCAGGACAAAAGGAAGGCACAACAACCTCCTGATTGATGTGGAACTCAGAGACCACCTTAGGACGGAATTCCTGAGAGGTACGAAGAACAGACTTATCCTTGTGAAACACCAGGAAAGGCTGTTTGCAGGACAAGGCCTGCAAATCAGCGACTCTGCAGACAGAGACCACAGCTAGAAGAAAGGCCATCTTCCATGTTAGAAGATACAGAGGGATGGTAGCCAAAGATTCAAAGGGAGGCCCTTGCAAGACTCCCAAAACCAAGTTATGGTCTCATTGGGGAATGGGAGCCTTATAGGCAGGGGAAGCATGAGCGATGCCTTGAAAGATGACTTTAACATCTGGCAAGATGGCAATGTGTCTCTGAAAGAAGACCGAGAGAACTGAGGTCTGAACCTTCAATGAACTAAGTCTTACCAGATGCGTTATTGCTTGTGTAATATCTCCATTTCATGTAAATAGATGTTGTTGGGATACCAATACAGTAGATAGAGAGACAAATATGTCTTCATTTTATAAAAATATCAATGGTCAGCTTGTTCTGGGAGAGGTGGGCACAGGCATGCTAAGATGCAGATCTATTTTCTCTCAGAATGTCAGTAATCAGCTTTATTGTGGACAGATGGGCCACAGTCCTGCTGATGTATTGGCCAAAGGCTCTTTGTCCTTGTGTAATCTCATGCTCTCTATGAGTGGCCATTGAATAAATATGTATCAGTGATAACGGGATGTACAAGCATGTTTTACAGTGCACACATAATATGGATACATAATATGTATTCAGCAAATACAGATGGTATATATACACAAATCAGATGTATGTGCCATTCTTTTTGCCTTTGTCATCTCAGAGACGCAATTATGATTGACAAGACAAATGCCCTGGGATACACATCTAGCAGTTGGGGTTTGCCTCCCTGTGCTGACAAGTTAACTTCTTAAATTATCCTTATTCACAAGTGTCTTAAGATAAGGTCTTGCCAGCAAAGCTAAGCAACTGCACCTGTTAGATTTGTATCACAAAGTGCACTGTCGTGTTTTAGGCCTACTAACATTGAAAGAAATAGCTAGTAAAGTATATAAAACATGTGATTAGATTTGATTTAGGGAGTGAAGGAGGAAGATGGAGTGAAGAAAAAGGTGAAGTGAAGGAGGAGGGAAGGAGAGTGAAGGAGAGAAGGGGCAGTGGAAGAGAGCAGAAACAAGAAGCATGTGCAGGAGGAGAATCTGTCCTAGCTAATTATGCCAAAACACACAATGCACTTGTGTATACAGAAATGTATTAACGGCCTCCCGTATCTCTCCCCTTATGCCGACCCTGGTCCACCCAGACCAGGCTGGCTTTATTCCGGGGTGAGAGTCCCGCGACTATACGGTTCTTAGGCTATTAACTTGATTCACCGTGCTCGTACTACTTTCTCTCCATCTCTGTTGTTTTCAATGGACACCGAAAAGGCGTTCGACTGGTTGAACTGGTCTTTTTTTTACTGGAGGTCCTACACCACGTGGGTTTTGGACCACATATGCTGGCCTGGGTTTCGGCCTTGTACTCTCGCCCCTCGGCCAGGATATGCATCAGTGGTTCGGGATTTCAAATGGTACCCGGGCAGGGTTGTCCCCTATCCCCGCTTTTGTGTTGTCTCTTGAACCTTTTTAGAGGCCGTTCGCAACAATCTGGATCTTGGAGGCTTGCTCGTGGAGGGTGTGCACCACAAGGTTCTGGGCTTCGCTGACGACCTACTGTTTCTGTTAATTAATCCTAGAATCTTGCTTCCTGTCCTTCTCAGAGAATTTCAGGAAAATGGAGCTCTGTCCAGCTTTAAGCTTAACGCTTCGAAGTCTGAGATTTTAAATATTAATTTACCTTTGCCTGAGGTGGTACACCTATCCTCCTCATTTCCTTTCAAGTGGTGAGGAGACCGGCTCAAATATTTGGGGATCTGGCTAACTGGGGATCCTTTGCAACTTTATGGCTATGATTTCCCTCAATTCTTGATGACTCTCCAAAGGGATCTGAGTGCCTGGAGGACACTTCACGTGTCCTGGCTGGGGGCAAGTTATTGCACTGAAGATGAATGTCCTTCTGTGTATGCTTTATTTGTTCTGGATGATCCCTGTCCGCATCCGTTAGCTTTTTTTTCTCCACCCTGCGTTCTACGTGGTTGCATTTCCTTTGGGAGGGGAAGAAGTCTAGACTTTGCTTTGATGTCTTGACAAGGCCGAAGTTACGTGGCGGACTTGCCTTGCCGTGCCCCCGGACATATCAGGCCTGCCATCTCTTGTGACTACTGGAATGGGTCTTTCGACCATCACAGAAGTTGTGGGTGGGGTGGAGGTCGTCGTCTCGCTCCATTCCCTCCCATGGCTGTCACAGAGTCATGCCAGGTCTCTTTCCGGGGGCCATCATCTGATCTGGCACACAAGACAAACACGATACCTCCAAAGGTGCTCACGCACTGCCAAAAGGCACTGGAGAAAATCTCGCTCCTCAGCTGACTTCATACACTACAAATTCATTCTCCGTTCCTATAGCTCCGCCCTCTCCCTGGCCAAACAGTCATACTTCTCTCTAATTTCTAATCTTTCCACCAACCCGAAACACGTTTACTCAACATTCAAGTCACTTCTACGCCCACCAGTGCAAACCCCTTCCACTAACTTCTCTGGCCAAGACCTTGCCACCCACTTCAAGGACAAGATCGACTCCATCAGACATGAAATCTCATCACTTTCACTCCCACCTATCCAGCAAAGCCCTACCATCTCCCCCCCCCCATACACACTAAGCTCCTTCTCACCTGTCACCGAGGACAAAGTTTCCCTTCTCCTCACTCGCTCAAACCTAACATCATGCCCTCTCGACCCAATCCCATCTCAGCTCACTCAAGAACTTTCACCTCTACCAACACCACCCCTTACTCACTTATTCAACCTCTCTCTCTCTGTTAACCAGCACCTTCCCATCCTCTTTTAAACATACACTAATCACACCCATTCTGAAGAAACCCTCACTGGACCCAAACTCACTGTCAAACTACCGGCCCATTTCTCTACTCCTGTTCGCCTCCAAGCTCCTTGAACGTCTCGCATACAACCAGCTCACTAAATTCCTCTGCTCCCATTCCCTGCTAGATGCCTTGCAATCTGGATTCCATCCTCATCACCCCACCTAGACTGCCCTCACTAAAGTGGCTAACGACTTGCTCTCCGCAAAGTCAAAAGGCCATTACTCCCTTCTCATTCTCCTGGACCTGTCAGCTGGCTTTGACACAGTAGATCACCCGCTCCTCCTTCAAGCCCTCCACTCTCTAGGTCTCTGTGACACTGCCCTCTCTTGGTGTTCATCCTATCTCTGCAACCGCTCCTTCAGTGTGTCCTACTCTGGCTCCACTTCCCCACCCCTCCCACTGTCTGTCGGAGTCCCTCAGGGCTCAGTCCTTGGCCCCTTGCTCTTCTCAATTTACACTGCATCCCTTGGCAAACTAAAACTCCTTTGGGTTTCACTATCATCTCTATGCTGATGACACCCAAATCTATCTTTCCTCCCCAGACCTCTCCCCTTCCCTCCTGTCCCAGATGTCTGTCTATCTGTTGTGTCTTCCTGGATGTCCTCACGTCAACTCAAACTTAACCTTGGCAAAACCAAACTAATTATCTTCCCTCCCTCTCCTACCAGCCCTACCAAAGACATTATCCTCACTGTCAACAACATCACCAACACACCAAACCCTACAGCATGCTGCCTGGGGGTCACATTTGACTCCGCCCTATCCTTTATTCCCCACATCCACTAATCTCCAAATCATGCCACCTCCGCAACAGCTCTAGAATCCAACCCTTCCTCACCCAAGACAGTACTAAAATATTAATCCAAACATTCATCATGTCCCATCTTGACTACTGTAACTCACTACTAACTGCCCTTCCTCTCATCCGACTAACCCTACTACAGTCCATAATTAACTCCGCTGGATGACTAATCTACCTTACCCACCGCTTCTCTAACACCAGCCCCCTCTGCCAATTCCTACACTGGCTCCCACTAGCACATAGAATTAAATTCAAAATTCTGGTGCTAACTTATAGAGACCTTACTAACACCTCACCCCCCTATATCTCATCTCTCATTTACAAATATACTCCCACTCGCCATCTTTGGTCTGCACATGACCTTCTTCACTCCACAGCTATTATTACATCCTCCCACTCCCGCCTACAGGACTCCTCCCGTGCTGCACCCAAGCTCTGGAATTCCCTCCCCCACAACATCAGACTCTCCCCCAGCCTTCAGATCTTCAGACACTCCCTGAAAACTCACCTCTTCAGGGAAGCCTATCAACTATATTCATAAACATTATCACCAAGAACCACTCCTTCCCTAGGCCACTGCACTCAATAGCACTTCTCTCTCCCACCCACTGACCAGCAGCTCATGTAGCAGGAGACACTTACACCCAATAGCACTTTCACCTTCTGTATCCAACCTGCCTTCCTCTAGACTAAGCTCTCACGAGCAGGGTCCTCTGATCTTTCTGTTCTTCACGTATGATTTATTATCTCTGTACGTCTATTCCCTATTGTACAGCGCTGTGGATTAAGTTGGCACTATATAAATAAAGAATAATAATAATAATAATAATAAGTCTCCGCAGTCCATCTGAACAGAACCCCCAGGTGACCCAGGACAGCTCTCCAGCCGCTGAGCTGATGTCCGTTGTCACCAGGGTCCAACCCTGAATGACAAAGGGCTTCCCCTTCTCCAGGTTGGGTCTGTCCAGCCACCAAAGCAGATCCTGTCTCACCTCCTGAGGAAGAGAGACAAGGCAGTCCAAGAGATCCGGATTCCCACACCAAGCTTGGATGGTGAACCTCTCGAGCTCCCTGGTGTGAGCCATGGAGTATGGAACCACCTCCATGGCTGGACACCATGCGGCCCATCAGAGACAAGAACTTGCGCACTGGAGCCGAGGTCCACTCCAGGGCTCGGAACACCAGATGCATGATCTGTATAGAATCCTCTGTCAAGAACACTATCCCTTGGCAGGTATCAAACCTGAGGCCAAGGAAGACCAGGATCTGAGAGGTAAGTGGAGCAGATTTCTCCATATTCAGAATTCACCATGGCAGAGAAGACCTGGACCTGCCGGTTCCCTGGATGGTGCCTTCAGCAGAAGTACATCCATGTAGGGAGTTATCAGAATCCCCTGGGTGTGCAGGTATGCAATCAATGTCCCTAAGACCCTTGTGAACACCTGTGGAGCAGTAGACAGCACAAATGGCAGAACGGTGAACTGGAAGTGCCCCAACACGCAAGCAAACCTGAGTTACCTAAGACTGTACAGATCAATTGGAACATGCAGGTAGGCATCCTGTAGATCCAGAAAGGCCAGAAATCCCCCCCGGACACATAGCTGCGATGACAGAGAGCAAAGACTTCATCTTGAAGGGATTAGTTGCCATGAAAGAGTTGAGAATCTTAAGGTCCAAGATGGGGTGACTGCCACCACCCCGCTTAGGAACAACAAAGAGGTTTGAATAAAAACCTAAATCTCTATCTTGAGGAGGTACCAGAGCCAGGACTCCATTGTTCAAGAAAGTCTGCACCGCCTTGTTAAAAAGATGCAGCTTTTCCTGGCCTAGCAAAGTTCTTGAGTGGAAGAACCTGAAGGGAGGCAGGGATGTGAAGGGAATCCTGTAGCCTCCTGAAACTACCTGTAAAACCCACTGATCCGCAACAGAGCCTGCCCAGAAGATTGCAACATTTTTCAGGCTCCCAGCCACAAGAAGGTATGGACCAGGATTCTGCGAGTCATGCAGAAGGAGGTTTGGTGGAAGGGTGTTTTGACCTCCACTGCTGCCTAGGCTTGGCGGCAGAGCATGGGGGGCAGGACCAAGACACACTTGGGTTCAGCCGTTGCTCTTCACTTTGGTGGGGATGAAGTGGAGATTGAAGACCTGAGGCAACAGTGTGCTCTTGCCCCCAGTGGCCTCACTGATAATTTGCTTCAATTCAGGCTCAAAAAGAGATGTGTCCTGAAAGGTGAGATAAATCAGTGACTTTAGATGAAAGGTCAGCAGACCAGATCTTGAGCCACCAATGTGCATCTGGCAGGAACAGAAAAGGCAGAAGCCTTTGCCGCAAGTTTGACAACGTCAGTGACATAAGTCTGAGCTTCAGACATGTTGGCCAAGAGGGCTAAAAGGTCCTCCTTAGGGGCACCTTTACAGCTAGCCTCAGTAAGCTGTTCACCCCATATAGCAATGGCTCTACTGACACAGACAGAAGACAAGGTAGGCCGCAAAGCAGCACCTATGGCAACATTAGCCTTCAGAATAGCCTCCAGCTTTCTATCAGTCATATCCTTGAGTGCTGTAGCGTCAGCCAGGGGCAGAGCAGTAGACTTAGAAAGTCTAGGAATGGGGGGGGGGGGGTGTCAACCTGAGTAGGTATAACCCACTGCACCAAAGCTGCATCAGAAAAGGGCTATTGCTTAGGAAGTCTCTTAGAAGGAGAAAGATGCCTGTCATACATTTTCCACTCATCCAAGATAACCTGGTCCAGATCGGAATTAGGCGGAAACATAATGATGAACTTCTTGCACCTTTGAAAGATGTTAGACGAAGCTTGGCTCTCAACAGGGTTAATAGGAACCTGTAGGGTAGTTAAAACTGCCTTAATGAGACCTTCTGCAGAGGGTTCAAGGTCAGCCTCAAAGGGGTCACCACAGGCGTTGGAAGAAGCCCCTCTCTCACACTCCTCTTCCTCCGAATCAGCTTCAAAGTAATCCTCTTAAGAGGAATCTGAATGTCCAGGAATGCCAGGGGCCACAAACCTGAACGAAGTGGGGGGTTTCCAAGACTGAAGGACCCCCTGTGGGGAAAGAGGAAACTGTGTCATAGAGGATTTAAAGTCCTTGACCTAAAGTGGCTCTTGTTCAAGGCTGAAGGGCCTGGGTAGAGTGGTAGGAGCCACACCATGAGGGGCATAAGTGCCCCGAGTATTCTCTAGGGATCCCCGTTTTGCATGAGGAACAGTAAGCAAGGGGGGGAGGGGGGAAGTCAATGATGCCCCTGAGTCCTTAACCTTAGGTCAGCCCCATGTCCCTTTGTATCTGACAGCCTAACAGGAGAATTGTCTGTACAGTAAAGGGAACCCAAATACTGTCACCCAGATTAGTAAATCACATCAAAATGCCTAAAACAGCACTTATCTGGCAGGTGAATGGTTAACCTGAGGAGAAGAGTAAGGAGGTACAAGCCTCTGCATAGGATACTCAGCAAACAGAGAAAGAAAATGGGATCCGAAATCACAGCCAATCAGAGAGAAGCCCACAAAATGGGCATTCTGAGAATTGTAGTTTCTCTCAATACTGTTATCTAGCAACGGCAGAACCCAAACTTGCGGGGCCCCCCCAAGACACTGGGAATGTCAACTGGATTGTAGGGCAGGGGGAGACAAGAAGAATAAGCCCTCTTTCAACTCTAAGTGGAACGGTTGCAGAGTTATGTCCCAAAGCAGTCTGTCCCATAGAAGTCAATTGTGGCCGTGTGGTAAAACATGCTCTTAAAGGTGCAGAACTCTAAAATTAATTTAAAAAGTACCCAAAAACACAAAAGAACATGTAGGGACAAATAAAAACTTCTAATTCCCAAAGGATAACTGAAAATAAGCCCCCAGAACCCAGAGAAGCCAGCATGGAAGGGGTTAATTAAGCATCCAACCAAGCTCCAATGACCCAGGCATCAAACAATAAAATATCCAACATAAGTGCAGGCGTTATAAGGAACTCCTAAAAGACACAAGCAGGAGGGGAACAGTAGGACAAGTGGACCATGTCAATCAAAGGGTGGCTCACCTTTTTTGCTGGTCTTCTGTCTTCAGATTACCATTGAAAGATTGGAGCCTCAGACAGACCCCTTTGGAAGAGAGAAACATGGGTTGCATGATTCTCTCCACAGGGCTGCAAAGCATCCACAACAGCACCTGATAACTGGGCAATCCTCCAGGGGAAGCCAGTAATGGTAATTTGCCTAATGGGGGAATTTTTACACTCCATATCTAAAGAAAACATAATAAAAGTACTAAAAACTAAACAGACCTGTTCTCAGCCACTATCCAGGATCTTGGAACAAGTCTATTTGGGGGCGGGACTAGTGGGGTAGCCGGATATGGAGGAACAGGAAGCTCCACCCTGCACTTCTTCTACAATTGTTCCAGCCCACTGGTATGAGCTGTTGCCTCCCCATGGCACATGTGAGTTATATCGGACAACAGAGAAAATATTATTTCACAGAAACTAGAGCGATATGAGCATTGCTGATGGTGGAGAGTGTTGGTACACACAATAAGGAATGATCCAACCTTAGGTAATACTGAACCATTAACACTTTAAGGGAAGCCTTTTTATACCCAACCTTAAACCAAATATTTCTTTGGAATGACAGTCTAGCAAAATATAATTATAAGGGGGTCAGTCTCCATGTCAAAAAATAGGGAGGTAGTCCGCAAGAAAGAGTCAAGAAAAGCTGTCCGTTTGATAAGCAGATTACCTCAGAAGAATGACCACAGATGAAGCAGAAAGGTAACTCATGCAGGAAAACTTCAAGACTTTAGTAAACTAATGGGGACTATATCAAATAGATGTGATGTATCCAGATACAACACAAAACTTCCTCTAATCTGTGTAAGAACATGTGATCCCAAGGCAGCAGTAACAGCTGCCATGGTTATTTACTGGAACTTCAGGTTGGCCTATTCACATCACCAGTGTCAATGATTCCCAGGAAAAACTGAAAAGTAAAACTGGACATTCTGCTCATAGCCCCAGCCTGTCCACTCCAAGCACAGTATCACACTCTGGTGGATCTTTCCATAGTAGAAACCTGGCTCTTTCCCAGCCTCAGGATCTACTGTCTCAATGTCCAGGCTCGCATACCAAGCTCTCCAGATTGGCTTTAACTGCATATAATCTTGCACACGAGTTCTTCCTGCAGCTGTGAACTTGAGTCACACCGATAACAGCTATATGCAACATGGCCAGCATGATCAAATATAAGTACCCGGCCTAAGGTACTCCATGATTGGAATGCAGCCAGCACTATGAGGGGAAGAAGAAAAACTTCTAGCAGGTGTAGGGTGGGACCGAAGCACTAGAGTCAGATAAAACAGGATATTGATATTCCCAGATTGTTTATTCTCAAAAGAATAAACCGATCAGAAATTTTCAAATGTTAGAACAGGGACAAGAAGATGCAGATCTATGGAATCCAAGTATAGAGATAAAAGACATACATCTACCTTTTCCCCCTAGTCAGTCCCAGGGGGAATATTTTAGGACATTCAGTCAGGTGCTCTTAAAAGGACCTGGAGGTCATGTGTGATTCTCCTACAAGAGTCACTAGTATTTTAACCCTCAAAGAGAAAATGGCTCTTTAAAACTTAGAGACAGATAAGATTATTATAATTCACATTACTGACTGTAGTGATAGTAACTCAAGATCTCAAAGAATATACATTAAGTATATCTCTGACATTCACAGGGTAACAATAGAGAAAAGCTAGTTGCTGGTGGACGTGTACTTACCTTTGCAGGGCTGTGAAGCTCAGCATCCGCTCTAGGTGTGACTGAGACTGCAGATCCCGCTTCCTCAGAGAGTGCTGCTGGATGCTGGACACCGATAGGACATCATAATCTGACAGCATGGATTCCAGGTTTACTGTGGACAAACACCCAGTTAAATTCATTCTCATTATTATTGTGTAATGTTCATCACATATGTAGTAGTCTAACATTTTAAGGACCAGAGAGGTGAGCAATGTGCTGTACATACCATCTGCTCCTTAAAGGGTTAATTATTAGAATACCAGAATAGTGGCTCCCAACTTTGTACTGTGGTTAAACTCTATAGAGTCAAGCAAAATATTTGTGGAACCTTAAACACTGAAACCCTTTTCCCTTGGTTGTGTTAGAATAATTTCTAGCATTCTAAGGGTTAACCTAGTAACAATATAAAATACACCTGAAAGCTGGATGGTGCGAGAATTATCAGGCTAGTATTTATAATGTAAGCGCTGCCAGTTAATTAAATTGTTCCGTTGTCTATCATTATGGAAATCTGTTCCATGGAACCCCTTGAGCCAGTGCTGGGACAGATGTAATGTAAGTAAAGGATGACAGCCTCATGCAACAGCCTCCCAGCAGAGGTAGCAGGGACTAATATAGTAAGGAAATTTAAAAAAAAAAAAAAAAAAAATGTATATTCAAAAGTTATAACCACTCAGTTTTTTTTGGGTTTTTTTTTTAGAAAACCTGCACAAGCAAAAAGTACTTAGTGGCTCTATGATCATGGCTGCCTACCTATGCATTAGAAATGCAAGTTTTGGATTATACTTTATGAGCAGACTGAGAAAGAGAAGTGAGTTGAGGGCCGGACACTGATGAATAACACAAGGATGGGGACACTGACAAAAATGATAGGACTTACACGGAGGATGGGAAACAAGAGCCTCTACAGTTCAGAATAGCTTATTTCATGTCTAAGAGCCTTTTGCAGAATAACTAAAGTGAGCACAGGGTGTATAACAATTACCATTAATTTACAAAGGGGAGGGAAAATCCCACTCTCCTAAAAATTTATTTTGGGATAATTTATCTACATCTGTGCCTCTTCAATAGCCTCTTAATCTCCTAGCTGGCCTCTAAAAATATCTTCTGGCTTTTAACATTTTTGGTGATCCCTGAATATACATTTGAAACTCAACATTCACATTTTTAGCACCCTAAACGGATACCCATGGCACTGTAAAGTGCAACAGCACCAGGACTGAGCAACAGACCACAACAGAGTTCCAACTAACAAGAAGAATGCAAAAATAAAAGTATACTTGACTGCTGTTTGAAGGACTCTACCTAGGCAAGACTTTCTGTCAAACCTGTAAGGACCAGAAGAGTGTGCAACTCATTGATCCATAAAGGGTAAAACAAAGAGCATTTATTGCTATAGGAATCATTTTCCTTTTACATGTTCAAGACAGCTGAAAGAAAATGGTTGCTGAAAGACTTGCACAATGTTATTTTTACAACAGGACTTGGAATGGTTTTCTTTTCCTAATATTTGGATAGTTTATAGATTCCTACAGATCCAACACACAAGTCCATTTGCACAGATGGAATATAAAATTTTGTCTATTATCAGTAACTGATCCCATTTGCACTTCTGTGTGATTGATGATACAGGACTTTTCTTCATTACAGATTTAAAAAAATATTGTAGGTTCTTAAAATCCTATTTTATAATTCGCAAAAAAGTTTGTCATGACGCAGTCATAGGCAGTAGAGACATGTTCTAAGCCACTATCCAGAGACCCCGGTCTGAATTCAGAGCGCCCTGCTCCTTATCAGCCGCGTCATGGGCAGTCTCTACCGTGCGTGACTGCACCGCGACCGGCTGTACGTGGGTTCTTCAACTAGTAATCAATAAATCAACAGAACGTTAGAAAGAAAAAGAAAAAAGAAAAAAAAAAAAAGGACAAAAAAAAAAAAATTATCACAAGTTTCAACAGCTCAAAAAGCATCTAAAGGGAGATTTTGGGTACCTAGTGTAAGACAAATATCAGCAACCAGACCTAATAAAACAGCTCAGAGGGTTCTGTAATACTTGTGGAAATATTTTCACACCAACTTTCTCTAGCGTCCCAGTCAGAGATCATAAAAACATCCCCTTTACCATCTAAGGTGCTATAAGGACAGTAACTATTTATTTTGGTTTTGCTTATTGTACAAGAACACAATATGAAAAGTCAAACTGCCTATAGGTTTTATAATTTCCCCTCCATCTTCACTTAGAACTCACTCTCTGTTTATGTACCAAACTGAGATCCTTGATCTGTTTCCAGAGAGCTTTGTTGGGAACTGTGAAAGAAGAAATAAATGTGTAAAGGAATAAAATAATGCAGGCAATTTGACTTTACATGTAGTCAAAATAAATGGCTACTATCTGCTTAAAGGGATAGTAATACTTCATTTTAACTTTATTTTATTTTGTAGGCATTAAAAAAACATGAAGAATGATATAAGTCTTATCTCTGAAACCTTTATGGTTTAAGAGATATTCACAAACAAAGTATCCCCCCCCTGTTCAACCAGATCAGAAGGGAGATGCCCAGGTAGACTGCAGAGAGGGACAATCTTCAATTAAGATAATGGAAAAAGCTGAAAAACTTGTCAAGGGGGGAAGGGCTTTCATTGTTTTCATACAAAGAAAATTGTCCCCTTCTGTTATCTGTACTGTCATACAACCAGACTCACATCTGAGAAGAGATGGCTTACACTAGGTAAAAGGGGTGGGGAGGGGAACTTTGCTTGTGAATAACTCATAAACCATAAAGGTTTGAGAGATAAGACTTATATCATTCTTCATGTTTTTTTAATGCCTACAAAATAAAATAAAGTTAAAACGAAGTGTTACTATCCCTTTAAAGGGAAGCTATGCCTCTAGGAATACAAACACCTCCTAATCCTATATAATAATCCGCCAGATGTATGTTTATCCTATGCAGTCATACACAGTACAGACTGCTCGAACGCAGGCCAGAGATGCAGTCATGAGCAGTAGACATTGCAGGCCAGACATACACAGTAGAGACTGCCCGAAAGCAGCGAACGCAGGAAGCCGTTGGTACATGAGGTCATGCAGTTTGGCCCATGTACACAGGTTTTTACACTAGTTGTTAATTAAATTAAAAAAATGAAAAAAAATCCAGTCATTAATGGCTGTGGAGGTGGACCTGTCTCTTGCCGGCAGGACCATCAGACTAAGTGTTAGCAACAGAAATATAGAAACAAAAAGAAGTATATAGAGGTCCATGTCTACTCTATGACCTAAGTAAGCCCTTTACTTAAAGGGACAGTAATGTACCATAAAAAATGTTATAGTTTTATAGAGCCTTAGTTAGTGCTTTGGCTGATACCCGGCTTCCAGGCCTCCGTTCGTGTGCCACTCCTGTACTCCATGGTAGCAGGAGGAAGACGATCACCTGGTCCTCGGTATATTGGGGAGACAATCCCCGCTGAATGCCAGCTCTGTATGTTCTACTGAGAAGCCTTTTCTTTTCCCCCACCTGGTTGCTTGCATCGCGATAGCGTTGTCCAGGTAATCCTCTATAATGGAGGCCCTCTTAATTGCTTGGATATTTTTACTCAATGACAGAGGCATGCGCCTCCTGTCCTCCAGCTACTAGGACCAGAAATATCTGGCGATGTTTGAGGGTGTATCCTATTTAAATTAAATTAAGCGGTCCTACCTGATGGAGGAAATAAATAAATCCCATACTTGATTAGTGACGTGGAGTACACAGAAGAAATAAGCAGAATGGTGCAAACCCTATCTCTCAAACCGCTGTGGTTTGAGATATAGGGATTCAAAGTTCCCCCCTTCTCCTGATGTCAGCTGTAAAGCTGACAGCAGGAGAATCGAGTTGTACGACTCGAATAGGCTCTGCAGCAGAGCCGAGATCACGTTATCTATAAAGAATTCATTCATTGGAAAGATCTACAAAGTGTGCCTGGTTTGCAAGCACACTTTGTAGATCTTTCCAATGAATAAATTCTTTATAGATAACGCAATCTCGGCTCTGCTGCAGAGCCACCTGCTGGTCCCCATACCGGAATCTCCTGCTGTCAGCTGGACGCTGACATCAGGAGAAGGAGAGAGAGAGAGGCAAACTTTCAGTGCCAATCTTTCTCAAACCATAGTTGTTTGAGCGATAGGGTTTGCACCATTCTGATTATTCTGTAAGGCTCTATAAAACTATAAAAAAAATGTTATGGGACATTACAGTCTCTTTAATTTGATTAATCCTTTATGGGCAATGAGTTGCACAAAACTCTGTTCCTTAAAAGGGTTACATATTCCTAGAGTACAGTTCCTAATTAAGCATCACTTAATAAGTATAGTTGAATGTTCTTCCATAATCTTATACGGAGGTAGTCAATTGTTAGTTGGGGACTACAACTCCCATTATGCCCAACCAGTTTTTTGTTGGCTGTCCCCAACAGTTAGCTGTCCAACAACTGGCTACACCTGACCTTATTCTTATTAGCAGCACAAGTGGTGCTCACAGGAGTACAACACTCCCTCTGCACATTACAGGTGACAGCGAGGCTGATGCACTAAGAGTGGTTCAATTCTGGAACAATCCAACGGGAATGTAGGCACCAAATACACATTCTCAATGGTAGTTTTAATCCCTTAAATGTTAGGGACGTATAAAATGCATTATGACAGTTAAAGGGATAGTAATGTTTCATAATAAAAGCAGCTCTAATTAATCATCATAGTATTTGGACTTTGGAGAGTGTTATTTCAGTTCTGTCAGAGTTGTAGTTCAAGAGTAATTCAATGACAAAGTGTCTCCCTCCTGCCCCTTTTACTGATGTAACACTGCTCAGCCAGAGCAGAAGGGAGGTGCCCAGCTAGACTGCAGACAGGGACAATCTTCAATTAAGATAAGGGAAAAACCTGAAAAACATGTCAAGGGGGGCAGGGCTTTCATTGTTCTCATAGGAAGAAGATTGTCCCCTGCTGTTATCTGTCTGGTCTATGGACTGCATTCCACATCTGAGAAGAGATGGCTTACACTAGGTAAAAGGGGCAGGAGGGGGAAACTTTGCTTGTGAATATCTCTCAAACCATAAAGGTTTAATGCCCACAAAATAAAATAAAGTTAAAACGAAGTATTACTATCCCTTTAAAAAAAAAAACATTAAAATGAATGAGAATCTTTGGGATTTTTATTTGTCCCCTATGGTGCAATTGGTTTGCTTCCAAATTGCTCTTATAACATAAGTCTCAATGTCATCACAATGTACAAGTCTGTTAAGAATGGTGTTAAAATCAAAATAGGGTAATTAACGGCTTTGTCTTTTAGATGTAAGGGCAGAGTTAACCAGCAGATTTGGACATAGCAATAAGCCGCCTCAATTACTTGTAACAACAGAAGCAGTACCGTGTCTTACATTAAGGTATGTATTGTTATGCAGCCTCCAACACCTTTATCAAGACATGGCCTATTAGGTGCTCCTGAGGAGAGGAATTAGAATCACTACTCCGGAGTAAAACTACACAGGTAGAAACCGTGATTGATCAGAGTTAAACAAACAAAACTTCAAACAAAATGCAAAAGATGAGCAATTCCGGTGTAAACCAACTTTACCATAGGGAATAAAAAGCTTCCTTTGATTTCAGTGGGAATTTTACCACCTTGAATGCTAGAGAGATCTCCAACCCCTTTGTGAATCATTCAAGGTGTTAAAAGACTGACTGAAATCAAAGGGAACTTTTATTTGTTCCATACAGTAGATTTGGTTTGCTCATCATTTTCTTTCTACATAAGGCCCAGGACCAAAGGGTGGTCAGAAAAGACCAGGGTTAACCTAATAGGGGGACGCACAAAGTTCAGCCAATGCCTCGCTCTGAACCAGCTCTAGTCAAGCGGTTTGTGGAGCAGAATGACAGGGGCAGAGTGGGAGTGTGCCTCAGGTGGAGAAGTAACTTGCTGCTGCAGAAATCAGAGATGGGGTTGTTGAGACCAATGCCTGCAGAGCGAGGGCAGATATTTACACATCTTGTGAAAGAGGCTGAGGTCTTGGTCTGGTCATGAGTTGTTTCCATCAATGATTTAAAGGGAGAGGAGTGAGGGACGACTTCTCTGAATCTCATGTATTTGGATTGGTCATAGAGATTAATGACAAAGTCCGAGGTGGCAAAAGTGCAGGTCGAGCTGTCTCCGAACTGGGGAGTGTCCCAAGCTGGATGCTAGTCTGCTCTCACTAAGGACAAGTTATCCTCTGGATACGACTCATCAGGTGAAGAGTCCTCTGTCTGGAATGATATGTGAATTTCTTTAAAGAGCACAAGCCTATGTGTGGCTCTGGATGTAGTGTATAGGCTTCCTCTGACTATGTTCGGTGTAGGCTGTACTATGAAGGGGCTCTCAGCTGACTTTGTGGTCATTGCCATAGAACAGTTATTGGGGGGGGGGGTTGCAGGATATCCTTCATAGGTAGATAAAAGTGGTGGTGGTGGTGTCCAAGGAGGTTTTTGTTTGTTTTTTAACCCAGGTCACTAGGCCTGGTGGTGGCACATTACTGCAGCTAAACAGTGATAATGCATTATCTCTTCCTGGAAGTCCTTGGAGAGTTGTCTTCTTATAAAGGAAACCATCACAAAAAATAAATAAATAAAATAAACTAATGTTCTATACAGACAGCACAGATAGCATTAAATAAATGACCCCTGAATAGAATTAGTTAGAAACATGTTACAAAAATGTATTTCAGGTTATATTTTAGGGATTTAAAATATGACTAATTAAACATATAATATCTATAAGTCTAAGTGTTCCTTTAATGGAAAAATTAGAGATGGGCAATAGAGTGAGAAGTTTCCTAATACTAATCACCAGCTTACCTTAATCCCTTATCGACGTATGACGTGCCACGACACTCATGTCGGTCCTGACGTTAATGACTGGTGAGGGTCCTAGCAAGTCACTAATTCTAGGATGGCAGCACATCGCTCTGCCATCCCAGAATTTATTGCAATTATAAGGGGTTATCAAAGCGAGTCTGAACTTCAGTCCTCAGGACACACCCTCAGGTTCTTAAAGGAGAAGCAATGCCTCCTAATAAACCATACTTACTTTGTTTTGGCCAGAAAATCCTAATGACCCCTGTGATTTTTTTCCCACGCTCCTTCTAGAGACAGCATGTTCAGTTTGTCCTGGGTGTCATGTTCATGAAGGCAGACATACCTCTACTTAGAAGGACCACATGAGACAAACCCAGGCCATTGCAAAGAGTAATTTTAATCCCTTTAAGGACTAGCAGAGTGAGCAACACGTTGCTTAGCAATATGCTGCACACCCCTCTGGTCCTTCAAGGGATACCATAACCACGTAAAGTCTGAGGTCCTGTGATCTCGCTAGCAACTGTCATGTCTGCCTGCATGGACAGGACTTTCAGCACTAACTGAAGATGTTACCTCTTGAACAAAGGCAAAATTCAAAAGGGACTATTGGGATTTACTGGCCTTAGTAGGTAGGGCAAGTGAGGAGTTATTAGGCGTGGTTACTTCCCCTTTATTATCTCACCTGAACCATGTTACAATGTCATCAGGACTACACAGAGGGGCAGCATTTGGCAATTACTTCTAACATCCCTATTGAGAATGCAAAGGTTTAATAAGTATTTGTATATTTTTATATATAACCACCTTTCTACTGCTTCTTCATGTGTCATTACCAGATAAGTGCCACAATACAGCCAAGATTTCAATTCAAGCACTGCACATTTATCCTTGTGTCAGTAGGGTAAGGTTTCATTTCCTGCAGTAAGAATGATGTACTCCGGTATCTGTGCACACAGGCATCCCAGTAAAAAGGCCACTGACAAAGTCCTTTTCCTGTCAGCATACACTTCCTGATTTTCACCTTAGCCAGAACACAAATTAGACAACATAATCTGTTCTCTAATAAAGATGATACTGCAGATAAAAACACTTTTAAAAAGAGGATGTGCTTCTATGATCACCAAAGAATTAAAGGTGATTTTATTAACCCCTTGAGAATCAGAGGGGTGCACAATGCATTGCAAACAGGCTATCCTCATGAAACTTTACTGATGTGTAGAAAAAGAACAATGAAAGCGGATCTTTCAGCTATGACAGGGGAGGACACCCTGCAGCGCCCACCGATGGACTACAATTCCCATCATTCCTGGCCTGCCAGTGGTTGGTTGGGGATGATGGGAGTGGTGGTCCACAACAAGTGGAGAGCCTCAGTTTGCCCACTAATGCTCTACAACCTTGCTATTTTTCAGATATGAAAGTTTTATTTCTCCTTCTCCATTCCCCTGACCTCAGCTCCTTCTGTAGACAAGGAAATTACATGATCAGTCAAACACAGGTGGAAAGCGATATCCCCTTCACCTGAGCCATTTCTCTTCATTTTAGATATAAAGGGGCATTTCTCTCAGTGTGTCACAAATTCAGAAATAGGTTACAAAAGCAATTGACTTATTTGTGCCAAGTTATGAAAATAGTGATTTAATTGTAAAACTAGTGGCTCATGAAACAGATCAAAGTGAACTCCCAGAACATTAAATTGTGATCCTTTCAGACGTGTGTATCAAAAATAGAGTCCCCAGAAATCTATTTAGCACCTAAAAATTAAAGACAGCCAGTCTTCTTAGCAATAGAAACTACTGAATGCATTTTTTTAGAGACACGCTAATACATGTCATTGTACCAGTCAATCTGAATTTCTAGTGACACAAACATATCCACCAAAATGTGTTAGGACTTTGACAGTCACAATCCATTACATCCTATATTATAATTCGGATGTTTGTCAGAAGCCTTCATGCGCAGTAGAGACCGCTGAGCACGGTGCATTCATGCGCAGTAGAGACTGCTTGCTCTGCAGTCAGCCACGGAACGTTCAGGCAGTCAGTACTGCACATGACTGCAGTGCCACCAGTGAGAAGAGAGGCTCTGACCACCAGTCGAGGTTACTGGGTGGCACTGTGGCCCGTGTACATGGGCTTTAAAACTAGTGATTAAATAAAATAGCAAGCGCAGACAGGCTTGCAACTGGCAATGGGACAGCAGGAAGAGATTGGCATATTTCACAAGTAAAACAAGGGTAGCACTAAATCCTGTCACAACAAAGTTCATTTTTAGAGTGTCGAGAAATAGCTCAGGTGAAGGGCTATAACCTCTCTTCCGTATGGGCAGAGTGGTTTACAAAGCCTGTCATCTCCTCATCTTCAGAAGGAGCCAACATCTGAAAACAGCACAGTTGTAGAGAGAGTCACTGACACCAGTAAGTCATTCTCTCAAATCTTGACCTACAGTTTAAATAGTGGATGAAAATAACCAATTTATCTTTATTCCATGAGGAGAGGAAGTTTAGAGTTTTAACCTTTTGAGTACCAGAGGGGGTACAGTAACCCTCTGGCACTCAAAGTGTTAATCCTGGTTTCAATTAAAGCAACATTCAAAATAAAGGAGCACCCTACCCCTCTAGCACTCAAAGGGTTAATCCTGGCTTCAAATAAGGCAACATCTTATAATATAAAAGGCCAGATGTATGTTTGTCCGATGCAGTCAAGCGCAGTAGAGGCTTCCCGAACGCACAGAATGCTGGGCCTTGTACACAGGCTTTTAGACTAGTTCAAAATAAAGGAGCACTAACACCTTAAAAATTAACAATGGGTTTATAGCCAGTAGTTCAGGCTAGCACCTATGACAAGTCGATATTTGTTTTCAGAGGCCAGAAATCTAGTAGTTCATGTGCACTGAGGGAGCAAACATTCCTACCTTTTGCAGGGCTCCCATTGATTGTCCTGGGAAGGTATACGTTAACATCCTTTCCAAATAAAAAAGCAGTGGGTACCAATCACAATCAAACTGACTGGCTGTCATCTCTCAGTACTAACAGTAGAAATATTAACCAAATGCTCTAGGAACAGGACTATTCACACATCCCTTTAAAAGTTTAGAATTATATTTTCAGGATGTACATATTCATGATCTGTTTTACATATGCTAGCTTTAAGTATGTGATATTTAAAGTTATATTAGCGTATTTTGTGTGTTGGAATTCATTGAGAGTTCTGTGTCACGGAATTCAGCAGTGTCATTATGTCTGTCTATGTGCTGATCCAAGTAAAGAAAATATAGATAAATGTGTATTAAATATAAGATTTCACTGTACCTAAAATGTTTCTCAACTCTAACAGTGTAACATATGCAAATAAGCAGTCTTACAGCTTTAACCCCTTGAAAGCTAAAGAGGTCTCCAAAACATTAGAATGTGATGTTGCATACAAAAAAAAGGCTTCACCACACTGCGAAGCAAATCTTTGGAGACCTTTCTGACATTCAAAGTGGTAATATGCAAATGGATTCACCCCAAGGGCCACCCATAATGGATTAAATTCTAAATAGGAATTAAAGAAAATATCAGCTTCTTTGACGATGAGGGCTCCAACACATTGCTTCTCAAATCTCTGTACAGCTCTGCAGCACCCCAGTCATTAGTGTTAGAAACTGGGGGTTATGCACTAACGCGTGATAAAGCAGAGATGACCTTTACAATTATATCACTTTTCCAGTTTCTATATTATTCTATGTAGCCTATGTACTAAGATCGCCAAAGTTGGAGAAATCTTACTTGCACTGGCCCCACAGAATAACAGGAATTGGAGAGTTCAAAGTGTATCTCTGGAAAGTCATCTCCACTTTCTCACCAGTTTATCATTATTTAGTGCATCTCCCACCTGTGAGGGGACAAATGCTGAGGCAAGACAGAGAATAAATTCTTTTTAGGGCAAAAGGACATGAAGTATGTGGAGGAGTTAAACTATGTACTCTTCCCACTGAATTAGGGGAAATACTAGGGACCAAAAAAGCATCCTCTATGGACCGCATACACCTATTGCACACCACTGGTCTGAGGAGTAAAAGGGACAAGAATACTAAGAGCAAAGAACAGATATTATCCACCTGCCCCACTAGGGCAGATATTACATCATGTAGATACATAAGGCCTTATTCACAAAAGAACAGAGGAGCAAACCAATTGCACCACAGGAGACAACTAAAACTTTCCTTTAAAGGGATAGTATTGTGAAATATTAACTAAACTCTATCTTGTAGCCATTACAAACTAAAAGTAAATGCCCCCAGTCCTCTTTCTCAAACCTTTATGGTTTGAGAGATAATAGTATTTAAAGTCCCCCCCTACCTGATGTCAGCACAGGACCGGCAGTGGCTCTGCAGCAGAGCCGAGATAGCATCAGTGAGACAGAAATCCTTCACTGGAACGGTCTACAAATTGTGTTTGGTTTGCAAGAACACTTTGTAGACCGTTACTGTGAAGGTTTTCTCTTTTAACAACGCCATCTCGGCTCTGTGGAGAACCTCCTCTGGTCCTGGGACCGGATTCCCCTGCAGTCAGCTACAGCGCTGATGCAGGGAAAGGGGAGCGAGGGGGGGCTTTAAATAACATTATCTCTTAAACCATAAAGGTTTGAGAGACAGGACTGGGGACATTTAGTTTATTTGTAATGGCTACAACAGTAGTTCTCAATCTTTTTTTGTTTGGGGCACCCCTAACACGTAACCTAGAATATTTGGGGCACCCCTAACATATTTAATGTACTTTACCAAGGGTATAATGAAGGTTCCATACATAACTATACAGTTATAATTAGGTCTTACAATCATAAGAACACCATTAAACATAATGTGCATAACAATTTCTACAAATCTATATTTAAAAGTCCATTTTTGTTAATCTTCATAGAAAACATGGGGCACCCTAAGTTGATGCCCGTGGCACACCAAAGTGCCACGGCACCCTGGGTGAGAATCACTGGGCTACAAGATAGAGTTTAGATAATATTTCACAATACTATCCCTTTAACTTAAATTAGAATTCTACCCCCTTGGAGACCTCTAGCATTCAAGGGGTTAAAATCCCCATTTAAAATCAATGGTCAGTTTTAGGGATATTTATTTCTCCCTAATGGTGCAGCGGATTTGCTGGTTTATTACTTGGCACAGCCAGTGTACGGACACAAAACCAGCAAAGTTTAGGTCCATTCTCAGGAATGAAATGTTGTTAGATTTGTGTAAGTGAACTGGATATGCTATATAATAAACCTGTTCCCATCAGGGCACTGTAAATGGAGAATTTCTGTTAATGCTTGGGACCTGTTGGAGGTCTTGTTTTATTTCATCAGGAGCCACACGGGTATAAGGAACACATGACTGGTGTGCCCTGAGTGAGTGATGTCCAAGCCAACTACTGTACATATGCCATCATGAGCAAGGCTGGAAAGAGATCAGTAAGGTTCACTATTCCAAAGGAAAAAGGTACAAGCCAGAAGGTACAGATGACTAATCCACCCAAAATTAAACCTAGAGAACAGCATCATTTTTATTAGTCTGCTGGATATATTTTACTAGCCGCATACTAGTGAACATTTCCAGCCCAGATAATGAAATATTATCCTATATAATAATTCGCTAAAACGTGTGCAACGACGCAGTCATGCACAGTAGAGACTGCTGCACGTGCTGCTGTCAGAGCGTCCAGCTCTTTATCAGCCATGGCGCGGGCAGTCTCTACTGTGCATGACTGCCCCGCGACTGGCTGGCAGTGGCACTGTGGCCCGTGTAATGGGCTCTTCAACTAGTTAATAATAAAACATCCTAAATTCATGTTCTTTCACTACTAGTAACGTGACTGGAAGACTTTATTTTCCTTTATATCCGTCATTCTTAAATAAATGATGTCCCGTGGAAACCCTTTTTTCCCTGAGGAAGTGTCAAACTGAGAAAAGTGACAGACACAACCCAAAACACAGCATAATTAACCCCTTCGTGACACAGGATGTACATGTACGTCCTGTGTGGCTGTCACTTAGTGACAGAGGACGTACATGTACGTCCCGGAAATCCGGCTCCCCGCGCGCCGTTCGGGGACTCCGGATTGTTTTTAAAAAAAAAAAAAAAAAATGTTAGGCGGGCGTTAAGTGACGGCCGCGTCTGCACGCGGCCGTCACTAAGGGGTTAAGAAAGGTCTCACCCAAATTCTCTGATACACAGCAGAAGAAACAGCCAATCTAAGCAGTTTGAAATCACTTTAAAAATGTTAACTGTTTTAGTGCCAGAGGGGTACGCAAGCATTGAGAAGCAATGCACTGCATACCCCTCTGGAACTCAAAGGGTTAAGGTGAAAAAAAAAAACCCAAAACAAAAATATGCTGCAATCATGCAATAAAAACAAAACATTTACTTTCTAACATTTAAAACATTTGGCAGGTGAACAGTGATAGGGTCAGCTCTCAATGTAAGGTTGGGTGCCGCCTAACGCATTTCTCTCTTCGAGCTCTTAATCACAGGCACTCCTATGCCTTATGAGCAAGCTCTTCAAATGTGAAATGTGTTAGGTGTTTTTCAACTTACATTTTCATTCCTTGAGGAAGTACAAGGGGTTTCGTGAATACATTTTTGTAATGGCGGACACTGGAAACAGACTGGTGCAACATGTAAAAAAAAAAGATACAGTTTAAGATCATCGTTCCACCCACTCGACAACTGATTGTCCTCAATGTACAGTTATATGGCCTCTCCCAATTCAGTAACCAATTCAGTGCAGTAACAAGAAAGGTCAACAGCTGTTCTTACCGTGATGTTTTTCAGGAAACTCTTCTTGATAGCCAACAGGTACCCGGTCAGCTCCCAGAAACTCTACTGACAGTAAAAGGAGGAAAGAGAGAAGGGTAGAGGTGGGACTCTGCCCACCGAAAGGACACAGAGACTTCATCTTCTCCCCAAAAGGCAGCCACTCAATCTCACATGGAGCAAAAAGCCAAGCATCAAACAGCTGCCAGACTGATAAATAACTATCGACACAGGAACATAATCCAGGTAGCTGATGAAAAGCAGGACAACTATTCAAAGGCGTCTGACCTATTAAATCTCTTTATATATTCCACTGGGGCTTCACTCTGTACAAAAAAGAAAAAACAGAATTATAAAGGGGATAGTCTAATACAATACAAAGCAACTTTTAGGATTTCCCAGTGATTACAGATCAGTTAATCAGTTCATTCACGTGGGCACAAGCAGGAAAATCATAAACACATGGCCTGTTAGTGGCCCCAAGGATAGGCTTGAGAGCCACTGATCTATTGTAAATCATTGTGGGCCTTATGTATAAAATCCAAGTGGTGAAATTCTTGGGCAATTAAAAATTCCTAGTGCTTTAAATGAGGCTTTTAACTGCCTAAATGATTAGCAATGCACTGGACACCTCTCTAGCTTTCAAACTGATTAACCCTTTGAGTGCCAGAGGGGTACGCAATGCATTGCATACCCCTCTGGAACTCAAAGGTTTAAAGGGGAACTACCACCCCACAATAACTGTACATGAATGCAGTCTTCATCTGGTGACTAGCTGCTTAGTAGCGCTAGTCGCCAGAAATATTACCTGGTTCCAAAGTTTTTACAGTTTTTCCGAGGCTCACAGGAGCAGGAAGCACGGACATCTCGTCACAGTGACGTCCATGCGCCTGTGCTGTCACTCTCTTTTGGAGCCAAGTGGCTCCAAAGCAGCTACTAAGCAGCTAGTCGCCAGATGAAGACTGCATTCATGAACAGTTATTGCGGGGTGGTAGTTCCCCTTTAAAGCCCCATTTATATCGACGTGAATGTTTATTTGTCTACAATAGTGTAGTTGGTTTTCTCAAAAATTGCCCTACATGGCCATTATACATAAAGCCCTTAGTCTGAAATCAAAATAATATAACACAGTATTTATCAATGTGATTATTAAAGGGTTAGTAATTTCCTAGATTGCTAAAAAGTAATATTGTAGATAAATTAAAAATAAATCTATCAGTGCAAGTCCTATCTCTCAGACCTTTATGGTTTGAGAGATAGAACATTTTAAAGTTCCCCTATCACTGATGTCAGCTGTAAAGCGTTTCCCCTGCAATACATGGGCCACAGTGCCACCCAGCAGCCTCGGCTGGTGCCCGGAGCCTCTCTGCCCACGCTGCAATCATGCGCAGTACATAGTACCCAAACGCGCTGCGGCTGACACGGAGCAGGGTGCTCCGAATTCAGACCGTAGTCCTCTCTGCGCACCTTCCTGGGACCAAGCAGTCCCAGAAAGGTGCGCAGAGAGGACTCCGGTCTGAATTTGGTGTGCCCCACTCCATATGAGCCGCGGTGCATTCTGGCAGTTTCTACTGTGCATGACGGCTTCTGACAAACATCCTAGCAAATTATTTCTGAGATGATGCATAAACCTCAAGCTGTTATAAATGTTCTTTTCCTATACAGAAAGCTGTGTTTGACCATGTCACAAGCTTAGAGTAATTTTAATGTATGCCACGATTCAGGTACATCAAATAGACTCTTGTTTCTAATCTAAAGATAGATACCTCAGCTTATAGTTTTATCAGTTTTTAACACATCTAATAAAGTAACTGGAAACACCCTCCAACTTCATTTTGAAAGATTTTATTACTTTAGTAAAAAAAAATGAAAAGTATTTAAAAAAATGTTGACCATGAGCATATTTTTATGGACATTAACCAATTTCCTTTTATGGTGAAAAAGTCCCTTTAACCACCCTTAACCATAGACATGACAGGCTTGTCTTGCCCGATTCTTGTAACTGGTTGGTTCTTTTCTGGCAGTTTCCTGGTGCCTGTAACACCAAAAGCAAGAATATTATTGTCTGGTAAGACATCCATTCAACAGCGTGTCTCAACGTCATTCAACAGTGCAGGTTTTAGAAAACAATCCTCTCCTGTTCGGATGTCTATAATTAGCACAGGTAGAACTGTCAAAGACAATAACCCATTGCGTGCCAGACAGGTATACAAAGCATTGCAATGTGTTGGATCTCTCTTGCACCCAAAGGGATAAACTACCGACTGATACAGCTGTGCTTATATGCAATGTTGCGGATCTTAGGAGTAATTTTTGAGACCTTACAAAATTACCCATATAATAACCAGAAGGCATCCACCTTTATTAAAGGGGAACTAGCACCCCAACTAGTTTCCCCCCCAAGAATTACCCATCTAGTGATTAGCTGAACAATATTAGTATCCGCCAGAATAATTACCTCACTATAGAGAGATCCTACTGCTGCCAAGACTGATGGACAGGCAACAGCGCAGACATATTTGCTTAGAGATGTCTGTGCGCCTGCACTGTCAGCCCAGTCTCTGTGAATATGTTTAGGTATGGTAACAATACAAGAGCTCTAATCACAATTAACTCTTAAGAGTGCCTGAAAGGTGTCCAACACACAATGTTGGACACCCCCTGGCACTCAAAGGGTTAACTGAAGTTCTCCATCAACATAACCAGAACAAACAAAATTACATAAATGCTCTACAAAAATGACACAGGAATATCTTATGTTAACAAATGCCAGCTGGAGGTACGTGATATTTAAACTGTATCATCATACTTCATTTTTTTGTGTTTGTGTTCTTTTAAGGACTGGATTTCATTTCAAATTATGTTATCACTTGTTTTATTTAAAAACATGCAAATAGGTTTTAATAGGAATGTGATAAAACCAGTGACAACCTTTATCAGTTGCAAGGGAATCAGGCTCTAAAAACTAAAATGTGCCAATCAATGATAAATGTCATCTAGTTTGAGTGTGTAAAAACAAAAGGACGCACTAGGGTAAAAATTACAAAGACTGTATCAGTCAGGGACATAAAAATATGATCAATTTCTAATCAGGCTCATTTTAATTTGTCCACTATGCTTTATTATTTTTTTTTTCCAACCTAATTTACTATAACTATCCCAGACAAGAGAAGCAGTGGAAATGTCCAGCCTTGCATAAACATAAATATATTCAGAATCAACATATCTGCTATCAGTCTATCAAGAAAGTAAAACAGGAACAGTGTAAAACATAGCAAATTCATGTAAATATATAGTTTGAACACGGAACAAAATTAATACATAGAACAAAAAAAAAAAACACATTTTTATTTCAGTGTTTCTTTATAAAATATTTAAAAGAAGACACCTATATGAATGATATAATCCCTGACTGTCACACAGAGTTTAGGGTTACACAGACCGACACATCACACTAGATTGAGGGGTACACAGACCGAACACGTCAAACACTTGAGGGGTACACAGACCGAACACGTCACACAGTTGGGGGGTACACAAATCGAACACGTCACACAGTTGGGGGGTACACAGACTGAACACGTCACACAGTTGGGGGGTACACAGACTGAACACGTCACACAGTTGGGGGGTACACAGACCGACACGTCACACAGTTGAGAGGTACACAGACAGACAGGTCACACAGTTGAGGAGTACACAGACAGACAGGTCACACAGTAGAGGGGTACACAGACAGACAGGTCACACAGTAGAGAGGTAAACACATTGACAGGTCACACAGTAGAGGGGAACCCAGACCGACATGTTACACAGTAGAGGGGTACACAGACAGACAGGTCACACAGTAGAGAGGTAAACACATTGACAGGTCACACAGTAGAGGGGAACCCAGACCGACATGTTACACAGTAGAGGGGGGAACACAATGTGCTAGTGGCGTTGAGCTGAACAGTGCTCAGACTGACAATCACTCTTTACTGGAAGTGTACCTACATTTCCAGTCATGCACAGATAAGGGGTACACAGACTGACAGTCGCAAAGAGTTGAGGGGTAGAAAGAGAAGTCCACAGAATACCAGTCACACTGGATTCATGGGTTGGCAGTTGCCTTGGATTGAGAGATACACATGTTGGCAGTCGCACTGGATTGAGAGGTACACAAACTGGCAATCACACTGAATTGAGGGGAGACTGACAGTCACAGTTAATTGACTGATACACAGACTGACAGTCACACTGAAATGAAACACAGTAGAGGGGTACACAGACAGACAGGTCACACAGTAGAGAGGTAAACACATTGACAGGTCACACAGTAGAGGGGAACCCAGACCGACATGTTACACAGTAGAGGGGGGAACACAATGTGCTAGTGGCGTTGAGCTGAACAGTGCTCAGACTGACAATCACTCTTTACTGGAAGTGTACCTACATTTCCAGTCATGCACAGATAAGGGGTACACAGACTGACAGTCGCACAGAGTTGAGGGGTAGAAAGAGAAGTCCACAGAATACCAGTCACACTGGATTCATAGGTTGGCAGTTGCCTTGGATTGAGAGATACACATGTTGGCAGTCGCACTGGATTGAGAGGTACACAAACTGGCAATCACACTGAATTGAGGGGAGACTGACAGTCACAGTTAATTGACTGATACACAGACTGACAGTCACACTGAAATGAAACACACCAACCTCATTTTTCACGGTGGCTGGACTAGACCGGTCGCGCCACCCAGAGATCAAGCATTGAGTTTCGACAGCGGATGAATACAATCCATTCACCCCTAAAACAAGACTGGACCAGCTTCATCCAACGAAACCCCACCATACACACCGTACCGGAACAATGTTACAATATTACAGACAAGAAGATCCTTCCGCTCATTGGAATATACGAGAGGCATGTGAAGCGCCACACGCATGTCACATGACCATTTCACGTAATTACGCCAAAGTTTTTAAAACATCCCCTTTTTGTAAAATAGTCCTGAGTTTGGCAACTTGTGACGTTTACTGACTGAACTTTTGTAGTCATCAGATGACTATTAGACCAGCTGACAGTGGTGACATTTGTTGTTTAACAGTAACTGCAGAGCAACAGGCTGCTCATTACTGACCATTGACAAACACCAGCGAAAATAGTACAGTCTGTGGGGATTTTCCTTGAATATTTCTCATACCTTTATTGTTGTGACGTTTTTCCTTCATCAAATAATATTAGTCTCACTTTTAGGGTACCATAACTTTTTATAATGACAACGATGTATATTATATACTAAATGTATTATTCAAATGTACAGCTTACTGCTGATTGAAACAGCTCCATACCGCCTAATATTTCAAATGGCCAAAGAGGGACGCTTTTGTTTCAGGTGGTGTTGCTAGGGGTGTGGTTGGTGGGCGGAGTATTACGATAATTTTTAGGTGGGTTAACCTTTGTGCAGAACTGATCACAGCATTAACGAGATAGTAATGTTCATACCTGGGAACTCTCAGGGTTTGACCCCGAGACTCAGGTTTTTGGCCCAAATCTCAGTGAAGAGCCAAAATCTCAGGGTGAGAGAGTTCAGTGCTATCTGTTATATATTCTGTTCCAGTTAAATGCTTCTAAAGTCACTAAATTCGTACCACTTGTACCAGAAAGGCAGAGGGAGAAGTCTAGCTTGATTTGTGTGTGTCCATGCAGTGATATCTGTAAGTTGTTGTGTATTAATGGCTCCTTGAATGCTGATTGGAGCAACTCTCGATTACAGCGATCAGGGTTATATCGCGGATAATCTATATTATATGAAATTTAAGGGTTAATATTTACACAATCTCAGGGTCAGGTCATTTTGAAAGTTCACAGGTATGGTAATGTTTCATTATTAAAGTACAATCAAGTCTTTTCCTACTTTTTTATAATGCTGTGTAGCAGTAAAACTTTATAAACCGTTGCAGTTTTACGTTTATTCTCTAATAAAGATTCCCCCTCCTGCCCCTTTTACTGTACCCAGGGCTGAATTTACATCTCAGGAGCCTATAGGCACAGAATTCTGAACCCCCCCCCCCCCCGAGTTGCCAACTCCACTGGACACCTCAACAATGCTCATCAGCTCCATATTGCCCCCTATCAGCTCCATATTGGCCCCATCATCTCCATATTGCCCCTCACATTGCCCCATCATCTCCATATTGCCCCCATCATGTCCATATCCCCTCACATTGCCCCCCATCATGTCCATATTGCTTCTCACATTGCCCCCATCATCTCAATATTGTTCCTCTCATTGCCCTCATCATGTCCATATCCTCTCACATTGCGCTATCATCTCAATATTGCCCCATCACATTGCCCCTATCACCTCAATATTGCCCTTCACATTGCCCCCATAATGTCCATATCCCCTCGCATTGCCTCATCATGTCCATATTGCCCCTCACATTGCCCCCATTATCTCAATATTGTCCCTCACATTGCCCCATCATTTCCATATTGACTCCCGTTTCCTACCTCGCTGGAGAGGAGAGATATGCCTCCTTTGGCACACAGCTGTAGCTGCTTGAGCTCCCGCACAGTCTGTAATGGTGTCATCTCCCAGTGCTCTGCATTATTATTAACCCCATAAGGACCAGAGGTCCAGGGAAGTTACCTTCCCTTAAGGACCGCTTCGATCCTTGCCGAAGCGCCGGTACACGTGACCTGTTATGCGTACCAGCGTGCCGCTTTGAGGCCTAAGAGAGATCGCTCTGATCGTAGAGCAATCAATTTTAGGCCCCATTTTTACTTACAGCGCTCCCAGTAGAATGCTGTAAGTAAAAAGTATGTGACGTGCTATGACCGTCGCTGGTCCTTAAGTGTATAAGGACCGTGATGGTCATAGTATGTCACATAGTCCTTAAGGGGTTAAAGAGCCCAGGGTGACGAGGGAGCTCAGTAGCTACAGGTCTTCAGCGCAGACCTCTCTTCTCCATGCTGTTGCAGGGCTCCAAGCGGGGGAGCAGGGGTGACTGGTGAGACTAATAAAAAAAAGGAAGCCAAAAAACTATCCCAATGACAGGTGCCCCTCTGTGGGATGCGCCTGTAGGCAGGTGCCTACTCTGCCTTATTGCAAATCTGGCCTTGACTGTACCTCAAGCAGCCTCCCCTCAGATCTGGAATCCCGGACGGACTGACTGCAGCAAGGGAGAATCTTCCCTCTTTCAGAATGAGGAAAAGCCTGCCCCCTTGACAAAGGAGTGCAGGTTTGTCCTTATGCTGGAAGAAGATTGTCCCCCGTGGTGTTCTCTCCAGACTGGCTTGCTGAGGTAAGTAAAAGGGGTGGAAGGGGGAATTAAATGGAGAATAAATGTAAAATGGCAAAGTTTTATACTCTACTAGTCTCAATAATTTTTAAGTTATTTTATGACCTACTGAAACTGAATAAATGATTTAAAGCAAGACCAAAATATTTTATTTACACTGACTAATTTATAAACATGTATACTAAGTTTAAACAAACTTTAATGTTGTATTGATGTGGAGCAATATGATAAAGCCTTATATACATACCACACAGAGGGACACCAGGGTGAGAAACAGGGACAGAGGGATTTATGTCTGTGGAGCAATGTGAAATATTATAGTGACCTCACCCAGTCTGATCTCCTATAAAGAGGGACACTTGGAAGTTATGCATCTCCCTGGAATTAGGGTTGCCACCTGGTTGGTATTTTACCAGCACATCCTGTAATTAGCACTCTGGTGCCGGTATAACTACTATACCGACAATTGAAAAGCCAGTATTTGTTTGTGTGCAGATGGTGCAGTACATGTTCTTCTAATTTGTGGAAGTAGATTATACAGCCCTGCTCTTTCCTGTAAGACAGTCATTTTAGAGAGTCCTATTTGCCTCCTGTAACCGTATCTGTCAGTTGGAATGTGTTTTATAAGATACAGAACTACATAATTTTTCTGGCAGGACCACAATGAAGTGGCTCCTAAGCAGGACGAGTTGGATGACACTGATCCTGATCCTTTACAAATGCTGTAATGGCGCGGCCTGGTCCTCTCCCGACTGCAGTCTGTCTGCTGTGGGCTGGATGTCGCAGGTAGGATGAGGGTTGGAGAAGGAGCCTTTGCTCCAGGCTTGGAGCTATTTCCGCAGCAGGAAGTTCGAGTTCTGTTCCCAGAGACAGACATACTCCTGAATCCTGGAGCAGGAGAGGTGTTACAGAGGATGCATTTTGATTGGTGTTGAAGGAAGGCTGTTGTGCTCAGTGTCAGAGAAACTAGGTGGTGGGGAAATAGAGGTCTCCATCTCTAGGAAATTGTAAAAAGCTTTGGAAGATTAATAAACAAAAGAATACTGTCTGTTAGTCAGACATAGTTTTAACTGTTTGAGTCCTGGTGAAGTAGCCAATGCAATGCATAATACTCCAGCACTGAGAGAGTTAAAGCACACAATATGCACTTAAATAGTAAAACAGGTAGAGGGGTGAGTGTCCCCCTGAGCACTCTTGGTAAAACGTCTGCCAAAACCTTAAGCTCAGGAGTATTGCATATGGTGTAATTTAGCCAGGAGTGGCCTAGAAGCTTCTCCTCTCTCCACACTCTCTGCCCCATAATGCCCAACACACACAACATCTGTACTGTGTCCTCACAAAGTATACTGTGCTGAGTATTTCATCACATATATCACCATACTCTGCACATAATTCTCTCATTAACCCTTTGAGTGGGAGGGAGGTATCAACACATTGCAACACAATAAGTTGGATATTTCTAAGGCAATCAAAGAGTTAACACCCACGTAGCCCAGTCACTCAATCAGCTGGCCTTTGGTGCCACTGTTCATGGGGATGATCCTGGGCTCCGCACCCACTCTATGTCTGTGGAAGTTTGTTGGCTTCGACAAATAATCCCTGACTCTGAACAGCTCCTGCCCACTCTCCACTACCTCAGTGTGCAGCTGGACAGCTCTAAGCAGCAGCTGATGGATCATCAAATGAGAGGCTACTGCCTCCAGAGGACTGTCTCTCCCAGTCCAGGGCAAAACTGGGTCCAACAGGCTTCATCAGGAGTGGGCCCTCTAACACTCCATATACGTAATGGACAAAGATGCTACCTAATAACAGACACTCCACAGAGGCCTCCTGAGTGGGGGTCATGTCATCTGCGTCCATGGTAGGGCACTGCGAGAGGAACCATGACTCCAACTAATCAATATAACCATGGTAAAATGCACACGCTCCTGTGCCCCTCCCACAGGCTCCAGAAGGCATTTTAATCATATGCCTCCTTCGCCATATGATCAGGTATGCATTGGGGCCGGGGGATGGGGCACCTGGGTGCCACTATACACTAGGCACTTGGGGAGGGTGGTATCTGGGCACAGCCATAAACTGTGGAGGGGACATCTGGGCACCGCTGTACTCTAGGGGAGAAGGCATGAGGGCACTGCTATACACTGAGGTAGGGGCATATGCCTAACAGTGTGCAGTGGAGAATGGAGTACTGACGAGAGACTCCATTCTCCACTGCACACTGTTAGGCATATGCCCCTACCTCAGTGTATAGCAGTGCCCTCATGCCTTCTCCCCTAGAGTACAGCGGTGCCCAGATGTCCCCTCCACAGTTTATAGCTGTGCCCAGATACCACCCTCCCCAAGTGCCTAGTGTATAGTGGCACCCAGGTGTCCCATCCCCCGGCCCCAATGCATGTGTACAGTATGAGGAGAGGTCATCAGGGCACCCGTGTGTAAAGTATGAGGAGAGGGAGTCTCGGTGCCAGTGTGTAGGTACCTGTAACAAGGAGCCTGAAGCTCAGTTTTGTAGGGTCATGCAACATTAAGTGGTTCTGCCCCTTTTGTGTCTCCTCCCTTTTGTGGCTCCACCCTCACCTACCCACAACTATGGCCAGTATTTTTTTGAGGAAAAGGTGGCAACCCTACCTGAAATACATGTGTACAAGTTATACTCCACATGAGTGTGTATAATATAGTTATAGTAAAACATTGCTGTCCCTTTAAGGACTAGATGGTGTCCAAGACATTGCAAAGCTCATATATATTTGTAAAATAACAAACAAAATTAATATCTTGTAATAGCTTTTTATTGGACTAACAGAATTTTGGATTGGCAAGTTTTCGGGATAAACTCCCTTTCCCAAGTCTGAAGCATTTCTGAGCACAAGGATACAGAATTCACAGCTGAAACAGTTAATACATTGAATTAAAAGCTGTATTGTTTGCTGGGGTTAACACAGCGGGACTGCTGATAAGACAGGGGCCAAGAGAAAATCCACACTCTTCTTGCAGAGGGTTGTAAACACCCTGTGAAAGGCAGAGTGTGTGTGAGGGGGGAGAGAAAGAGAAGAAAAATACAGGAGATGGTATGGGAGGGGAGAGAGTTTAAAAACAAAAATGTAGTATATATAATAGTATATGGTACTCTCTGCGCACCGAAGTCTGAATTCAGAGCCCCGCTCCGTTATCAGCCGTGGCGTGGGCAGTCTGAAGTGCACATGACTGCAGCCCGTGCAGCCGTCTCTACTGCACATGACGGCTTCTGACAAACACCTATTATTGTATAGGATTTTGTGGTGGGGAGGGATACAGCTGAAGGACACCCGCAGTTGTTTGACGCATCATTGGCTGATGTGAGTTGTAGTCCAGAAACTGCTGAACACCCACAAGCTGCACATCTAATGACACAGTATTCAGATTGCTGGTACAGGTCATACTGAGACTGATGCACAAACAAGGACTGGAGCAATTCTGGATCAAACCCAGCTGCACCACAGGGGAGAAACACACAACTTATGTCCCACTGAATAGTTAGTTGACTTAACCCATTGAGTACTAGAGGGGTGTGCAGTGCATTGCGATGCAATGTGTTGCACACCCATCTGTTCTTCAAAGGGTTAATTTACACCAAAAATGACCAGCTCTTGACCTTTACCCTTATGTTTGCCTAGAACACAATCCGGCAGTCCATCTGCAAAAGTCAGGCACGTCTATGTGAGAGAATACCCAACAAATGTAAACGGCACTGTGTTTACACGTCTGTGATTTCATTTTTATTTTACTGTGATGGGGACTGGGTAATTCAGTCCTGTTTACAGCACTCTCAGTGCCTATGAAGGCCACCTCCAGTATCTCTGCACCCAGACAACAGAAATGGAAGCATATTTCATCCATCAGTCAGCTATCTGCATGTAAGCTGTAGCCATGTAGTGGCCAGTTAGCAGTAAACACTCTTTTCTTATTGACGTAATTAATTATAAGGTATTGTTACAATAGAGAACAACAGTTTTTGGGGTTTTCAATTGAAAAGGGAACTGTGCTCTTGGAAAAGATGACTTTTAACAGAAGGATTTAACTAGGTGGGTGTCCTTTATACAACAACCAGATAAATCTAATCATATTTACTATATTGGCATTTGAATTCTGCTGTAGTTTGTAACAGAACAGAGACATTTTAGTATCTTGATGGGTCTTCATGGACAAGATTCTGACTCAAGCTGTTCTCTTGACGTTTCTCCTGATGTATCTATCTCCAAACTAGTCCACCATGAGAGGTGCTGATAGGGAAATTGAAGTTATGGGTAGATTAGGGGAAAGCATTTAAAACAATGATTCCCAGCAGCACTAACAGGCCATGTCTTTAGTACAGGTGACTTTATCAGAGGTTCAGTTATTTAATTATCACCTGTGCATAAGAACAGAAATCCTAATGACTTGGCCAATTAGGTGCCCCTCTTAGAGGGCTAGGAACACCCTCTACTGAACACACCCCTGGGTCCAGTCCAATTATATTATTAATTGGTTGGGGTAGCATGCTACAATTTTGGTAGCCTATGGATATCTAAAACTCCCCAACTGCCAAGTGATATGCTGATACACCTTCTATGACTCCTCTCTATTGCTCTGTAATATGGTAGTCTGGAGGAATACACACCATGCTTCTGGTCTCCACCGCATGTTGCAGATCCAGTGGTTCCATGCACACTGCTTGAATACTTCTGGATGGCTCTGTAAAGCAGTGGGGTCTTCAGGGCCCTACCTATTAACTGAATATTATTCTGGTGTAGTCAGCCTTTGCTTTTCTATTCTCCATATCAATGATATATGAATGATACAATGAGGACAGCCCCACAATCTGGATGGAAAGATCCCTCGTTTCTCTGCACTCCCCCCCCCCCCCCCCCCCGCCGCCAAGCAGTGTGGTAGAGGGTTCACAAAATATTATGCATTTGTAAAAGGAGCACAAACAGAAACAGCATCAAAAAGAAGTTTTTTTTATTGTAACATAAAACAAATAAAATTGTACTTAAAAGATAACCGGCAAAAGCCAGCTCTTCCCTACCAATACTGGTTTTCAACAGACTATATTCCAATGTCCCCCCACCCCCAGCTCTTGTTACCTACCCATCACTAAGAATTGTTCATGAATACAATGTTCACATTTGCTTTCAATGTTTATTTACAAAGTAAGCTGTGCTGTCCTCACTGTCAATAAGACCTATATTTTATGTATATAATAAAACTACTCCAAGAGATGGTAGTTCCAGTGTGTGGGGATTATTGACCTCCCATGTTTTAATTATTTCTTCAGCAAGCAGTCCAAGAAGTATGAATCTTTTGTCACTGATCTCTCAACTAAAGAAAAGGGGAGATGTAAGAGGAGTTAATTACAAAGAAACATAAAATTTGATGGTAGATAAGAACCATTCGGCCCATCTCGTCTGCCCACTTTCCTGCAGTAAAATCCTCAAACCTTATTTGGTCCTTGAACTTTTCTTATGTTAAGGACAGCCTTATGCCTATCCCACGCATGTTTAAATACTGTCACTGTATTAACTTCTACCACTTCTACTGGTAGACTATTACACTTATCCACTACCCTCTCAGTGAAGTAAAACTTCCTTACATTACGTCTAAACCAGTATCCCTCTAGTTTTAGACTATGGCCTCTTGTCCAAACATTTTTACTCCTTTGAAATATACTTCCCTCCTGCACTTTGTTGAATCCCTTCATGTATTTGAATATTTCTATCATATCCCCTCTCTCTCTTCTCTTATCCAAGCTATACATGTTCAGATCCTTTAGTCCAATGGTTCTCAAGCTTTTTTTGCTCAAGGCACACGCAGTCTGGCATTTTCGGGGCACCCCTATCATTTTATGTAATTTGTCAAGGGTGTAATGAAGGTTACAAATACATAAATATAGCGTTATTGTTAGACACCACAACTAAAATAACCATATTGTGCATTGTAATATCCTTAAATATACAGTTGGAAGTCTATATTCACATTTTTGTCATAGCATTATAGATACAATGGGGCACCCTATGTGGATGTCCATGGCACACCAAAGTGCCACGGCACCCTGGTTGAGAAACACTGCTTTAGTCTATCCTGATATTTATTTTCCTGTAAACCAGTCACCATTTTAGTAGCCCTTCTCTGAATTTTCTCTAGAGTATCTATATCCTTCTGGAGATGGGGTCTCCAGTGCTGTACACAATACTGTAGGTGAGTTCTAACTAGAGATCTGTGGAGTGGCATGATCACTTGCCTTTTTCTGCTACTAATGCCCTAGCTATACAACCCAACACCCTGCTTTCATTCCCCACTGCTTTATTACATTGCCTGCCTATCTTTAAAGCGGAACTACCACCCCTTCTAAACTTGCCCCCAAATAATTACCCATCTGGCGACTAGCTGTCAATAGTTCGTCACCAGAATTATTACAGTGTTATTGAGAATTCCTAATGTTCCCGGGACTGACAGCCAGGAAACAGCGCAGACATCTTTGCATAGTGACATCTGCGCGCCTTCGCTGACAGTCCTAGTCTGCTCTAGGAGGCGTTGCTAGGAGCTGCATGGCACCAGAAGGGACTGACAGCGCAGGTGCCCAGACGTCACTATGCAAAGATGTCTGCGCTGTTTCCTGGCTGTCAGTCCCAGGAGAAGAAGGAATTCTCAATAATGCGGTAATATTTATGGCGACTAGCACTACTGAGCAGCTAGTCACCGTACTGTGTTTCAACAACTCCCAATGTGCAAATGTGGCTAATGGGGGAGTGAAGATCATGTCCTACTCTGCTCTCTCTCATGATGCTTCTTTACAGCTACAGGAAGATGACATGTGTTTGTGTGTGTGTGTGTGCGCATATAGGAAAGGCACTATAGTTGTATATAGCCACATCCATATCCACAACCCCACTCCTCACGTGGCCCAACACTGTCCATGGTCTAGCACAGAAAACAAGCACAGCCTATTGCATACAAACACAAAATGTTCCTAAACCGTTAGGGCCATATGTAGAGGCAATTCTAGAACACACCAGTAGAACTTTAAGGGGTAATTTAAAATTCCCACTCATATAAGTGTGAATTTTCACAGCTTGAATTCAACAGAAGTCACAAATGCATAACAAAGTAATGCGTTAGAGACCTCTGTAGCATTCAAGGGGTTAAAAGCCCCATCTAACTCACTGGGAATTTTCATTTGATATGATGCAGCTGGTTTGCTACAGAATGGCTCTCTTTTGTTTTAGTCATTAGGCCTTTATATGTTACAGAATTCTTCAGAACATTGTTTTACAGCATGTTGGAAACTTCTCTGGCATCCAAGGGGCCAGGAGCATTTTTAATGCATGGGGGTTCCCAGCATTCACTGGGGTCCTCCTGTCCATGCAACATCACTCCTAGGTTTCCCAGACACCCCAGTTTAACAAATGGGCCAATGGGCAGAGATAACTGAAGCTGTTCTGGTTGCACAACACACAAATGTGGCTGCTTTCTGACAAATAGGAAGGAAAGAAGAGAAAGGCTGAAAGTAAACTCAAGGTTATCCTATATTTGGAGGCCTCCATTTCTAACTCATCCAGGAATTTCAGAGGTTCTTAAAACTACCCTGCAAGTAACTAAATTAACTGGTCAAGGAGTAGGTGTCTGGTGGAGGGGATTGGGATAACACATCACAATTCAGAGCCTTGAGCTACTGCTTATTCTGCCTTATGGGGAATCAGGCCTTTCATATGCAGACTTTTGCTTCCATGAGAGACTTCACCAATCATGCTGCATAGTATTTAGTTTCAATGGTCACTAATATATAGGACAGATGTCACCAGCATAGCACATATTACCTTATTCTTGTTATCTGTAATACCTTCAGAGACAGAAATTAATCATTGGAGAAGGATTTATGCTTTTCAACAGGAAAGGGGTTAATGAGTTCTCTGAAAGGACAGGTTTAATTAATGGTATGTAGGTTTGTGTATAAGGCAAGAAGGGTTAATCACTTGTGTGCAAATTATATATTTGCTTACATGAGAGAAGTCTTTATAAAGCAATTACTACATAATGTTGAGTCTGAAGAAAAGCATTACATGTGGAAAAGTGTGAACTTACCCTAAAACATGGGTGTTGAAGTTTGGTCCTCAAGGGTAGCAAACAGACTCAGATTTAAGGATTTCCCTGTCTGTGTACAGGTGGACCAATCAAAATGCATGAGTTATTGATTAATGCACGTGTGCTTTCTAAGGTATATACTTAATGAGAAACTACCACACCAACTAAAGTTGCCCTACAATATTTAGGTATGTGGCGACTAGCTTAATAATCGTTATTTTACCTCTCAAAAGTGCCCCTGAGTAAAGTAATCCTTAAGCTTCCAATACTGGAAGCCAGGCATCAGCGCAGACATATTGTCTGCGTGCCTGCGCTTTCAGTCCCCATCACCCTTCAGAGGCATTGCACTGGACCGAATGGCTCCAGGAGAGACTGACAGCGCAGGCTGCACTAACCTGGCCATCAGTCTCGGAATATTACTGATAACTTTACTCGGGGGCACTTTTAAGAGGTAAAATAATGATTATTAACCCGTTAAGAACCCATGACGGTCCAGGACTGTCATAGGTAGATTTCACTTAAGGACCCATGACGGTCCTGGACATGGGTCCTTCACTTACAGCGTATTCACTTACAGCGTATGAGATGGCACAGCTGTACCTGCTGTGCCAAACTCGTACGCTGTAAGTGTTAAATGCGGTCACTGCATAAGCCGGTATAACCGGCATGCAGTGGCCACATTAAAAAAAAAAAAATGCCTGGCATCTATGGGGGGACATAAGGATCACTGCTCATGTCCCTCCTGTTATTGATCTCCCAGCCGATCGTGCTGGGAGATCAATAACACAACTTCCGGGTAGGAGTGGGCGGGACCGGGGGAAGCCTCCCAACGTCATCGGTGACATGATCACCGATGACGTTGGGGAAGTTTCCCTGACCAGATTCACTCCTACTCCAGAGGTAGGAGTGAAAGGCAGGAGAGCTTTTGCTCTCCTGCGGTCGCCAGATTTATCTCCCAGCACAATCGGCAGGGAGATCAATAACTCGGGGGACATCAGATTGCATTGCAATGCATTGGACACCCCTGTGGAAGACAGAGTGTTTTTGATTTTTTCATTTTTACTTTATTTAGACCTCACTGGGGGACATCAGGGGTCCTGAAGCCCCCCAACACGGTGTAAAAAAAAAAAAAAAAAAAGAAAACCATGCGTGCCCCATAGTGCTTTGCAATGCGTTGGACCCCCCTGTGGCACAGATGTTTATTTACTTTTTATTCTGCCCTTGTTGGGGGGTCATCAGAAGTAGACCTGATGCCCCCAACAAGGTATGAATAAAAAATAATAAAAGAAAAAAAATGTAACCCTCTGCGTGCCACAGGAAGTTCAGTGCATTGCTTTGGAATGCATTGTACACCCCCGTGGCAGACAAAGGATTTTTCCTTTTTTTTCCCTCATTATTTTTATTCAGATCTCATTGTGGGGCATCAGTTCTAATGCCCTCCAATGAGGTCTACACAAAAATATATTTTTTGGGGAAAAAACACCAAAAAAACTGCATGTGTCACAGGTGGGTCCAAAACAAGTGCTTTGCAATGTGCTGGACCTCCTGTGGCGCGCATACATTTTTTTCCCATTATTTTTTATTCAGACATCATTGGGGGGGCATGATAAGTGGTACTGATGCCCCCCCAATGAGGTATGAATAAAAAAATAATAGTTTAAAAAAAAAAATTAACTCTTTGCGTGCAACAGGGTGTCCAGTGCTTTGCAATACATTGGACACCCATGTGACATGCAAACAAAATGCCTCCAATCCCCCCACCACATACTCTACCCACCAGTCTAGTTCCACAGCCTACAGGCAGTTCCATTTCCCCAGTCTGACCGCCCAGCCTGATTCCACTGCCTACTGGTAGACCCAAGTGCCAGTACGCACTGGATTCAGACTGGGAATTAGGGGACTTACAGTGCACACTGGTAACCACAAATCCCCCACATGCACTTACCTCCCCACCATCACCACCTCCACACTTGCTCATTGCCCACTGGTAGATATACCCACTTACATAGCCTGAACCGTCGTCTCTCCCCCGACCTGGTTTCACTGGGAGACACAAGTCCTCACTTACACTGACCACTGGTAGCAATAGAATCACACATACACTGTTTGCTTCCCCATCCTTGTTCTGCCAGTAGCCACACTTCTGGCACCCAATATGGTATGTCAACCCAAAGCAGTAGGGTACCATTTTTTGTAGGCTGGCAGGAGGCCCTCCTAGGAAATCCCATGGTGTTGAACCATTTCTGTATCTTTGAAGTGACTGATTTGTAAGAAAACCCAATTTTTTTTTTCTGTAGCACCACATTCTGGAAATAGTTGTGCACTCTAACTTAGGGGTAGAAAGGCAAGTGATGCCTCATTAGATGCGGCAGGTTATCTTCTTTCCAAAATGGCATGGTTTCTGTACCCTTTCTTCACGTCTGTAGTTGATATAACCATTTTTGTACAGACAAGTATTATTTGAGAAAATTTTAGAAAAATCAGAGGTTGTGGTACGTGTCGTTTTGCACTTCTAACACCCCCTACGATATGTCAACTCATACCAGTGGGGTGCTATTCTTCTCCTAAGAGCACTAGCTAACAAATACAGTTGGAAATCCCATAGTGTTCACAGATTTCACCATATATGAAGGGACAGAAATGTAAAAAAATGCAATTTTTTCCTATATCGCCTCCTTCTGGAAACATTTATGCACACCAGTATTGGGGTATGAAGGCAAATGACCCCTCATTAGATGCGGCAGGTTGTCTTCTTTCCAAAATAGTATGGTATAGCTACATTTTCTTCACTTCTGAAGGTGTTATAGCCATTTTCGGACAGGCAAGTCAGGTTTGAGAAAACGTTAAACATCAGAGGCTGTAGTAGGTCTACTCATACCAGCAGGGTGTCATTTGACTCCTAAAAGCACTAGCTAACGAATGCAGTTGAAAATTCCATGGTTTTTACATAGTTCTATACATATGAAGGGGCAGAAATTTAAGAAAATGCCTTTTTCATTAGCGCCACCTCCTGGAAGCATTGTGCACACCAGCCTTTGGGTAAGAAGGCAAGTGACCCTTCATTAGATGCGGCAGGTTGTTTTCTTTACAAAATGGCATTGTTTCTCTACCTTTCCTCTACCTTTCCTGCATATCTCTTATGGTTATAACGATAATTTCAAAATCAAAAGTGTCAGGTTTACGAACGTATTCCTAGCACCCACATATTGTATGTTAACCCATACAAATGGGCTGCCATTTTTCTCATGTTGGTAGCAGGTACTGAATACAGCAAATACAGGAAAAACAGGAAATTTCATGGTTTTCAAATATTTTAGTATCTTTGAAGTGGTGGAAATGTAAAAAACATGTATTTATTCTTATAGCGCCACCTTTTGGAAATATTTGTGCACTTCAGCCCAGGGATAGAAAGACAAGTGACCCCTCATTTGATGCAGGAGAATGTCTACTTTCCAAAATGGTATACTTTTTATACCTTTCCTTCACATCTCTAACAGTTATGAACATTTTAGTACACGCAGCCATTTTTAAGGAAGCAAACAGGTAGGTGTAGTTATGTGCTTCTGGCACCCCTAAGGTTGGTCGACTCATTCCAATGGGGTGTCATTTTTCTCCAAAGAGCACTAGCTAATGAATACATTTGGAAATTCCATGGTTTTCACAGATTTTAGCACAATTGAAGGGGCAGAAATGTAAGAAAATGAAATTTTTTTCCTATAGTGCCACCTTCTGGAAGCATTTGGGCACAACAGGCTTGGGGTAAGAAGGCATTTCACCCCTCATTAGATACAGCAGGTTGTTTTCTTTCCAAAATGGTATGGTTTGTGTATCCTTTCATCACTTCTTTAATTGTTATAACCATTTTTGTAAAGAGAAAATGTTAGAAAAATTAGAGGTTGCAATAGGTGTAGTTTTTTACTTGTAGTGCCCCCTAAGGTAGGTCAACTCATACCAATGAGGTGTCATTTTTCTCCAAAGAGCACTAGCTAATGAATACATTTGGAAATTCCATGGTTTTCACAGATTTTAGTACAGATGAAGGGGCAGAAATGTAGCAAAATGCCATTTTGTCCTATAGTGCCATCTTCTGGAAGCATTTGGGCATAACAGGCTTGGGGTAAGAAGGCAATTTACCCCTCATTAAATGCGGCAGGTTGTCTACTTTTCATAAATATATAGTTTCTCCACTGTTTTAGGGTAGCTTTACCACAAAAACCCTAGAATGGGCATATTAGTTCTTAAAGTTGAAAATGCCATTTTGCGCTCCTGGTGATTAGGGCTCTACGCTAGCCCTGGACGTAGGTAAAACTATACAAATTTGGTATTTTTCCTCGGAGGACTCAGGGATTTTTCAAATAACTGAAACTTTCACAATCAAGGTAAATTTTTTTGATACATAGTATGTGATTTTAGCAAAATAAGTAAATTTCCACTTTTTTGTCATTATAACATCATAGCTTTTTGCATGATGCAAAATTCTCTTTATCTAAGGTACAGTGAGAAAGCTCAATTAGTTCTGAAAAAAACAATATATAGTTTTCCAGATGTAACTAGAAATTCCCAGAGTAAATCAAGCCTAAACAGGAGGATAGCAAAAATGCTAAAAAAGTGTCTGGCCTGCAGTGTACAGGAAATGGCCCAAGCCTCTGGCACTGAAGGGGTTAAAAATGTATTTTATATTATAAGCTAGTTTAGATAGGTAGTTGGGTTGGGTAGGTTTAAGGATTACGTGTGTTAGGTTATGGCTTAGGGATAGATTTAGGTTTATGAGTAGCCTAGGGAAAAAACAATACAAAAAAAAATGTATCATAGGAATAGTGACCGTTTGAGGTGAGGTATAGTTAGGTATAGAAGTTTGTCATTTATTTAGTTTAGAGTAGGTGTGTACAATGCAGCGGAGGTACAGTTTAGAAGAGGTGTCTTCCTTTTTGGTGTCTGACTCAGAAGCCACAGACTCTACATCAGATTTCGATATCACTCAGTTTTCTGAGAGTGAGAGCAGCTCTAGTGATGACGCAGGGCCTTCTGTCAAAAAAAAAAAAGACGCACTGCTCCAAGAGCTGCCCCAGCAACTTCCCAAAGAGCTGCCCTAAGAAATACCCCAAGATCTGCTCTAAGAAATGCCTGAAGAGCTGCCACAAGTACTGCCACTCCTGCTGATGAACGGGTATCATCAGCGAATTTATGCCCACAAATTCCTGAATTCACAGGCAACCCAGGAATTCAATTGGATGTGGCAGGATAAACCAATGTTCATTTTTTTAAATTTTTTTTGGGGGGGAAGAAATTTTGGGGGAAATCGTGTCTCAAACAAATTTGTATGCAGCCCAATATATTGCCGCCAACCCATCAGCGTTTGTTTCCAAGGAAGAAATATGGCAACCCACAGACCTTTTAGAATTTAAGAATTTCTGGGCCCTTACAATGACAATGGGAATAGTTAAAAAAAACAAGTATTAGATCATACTGGAGTAAAAACTCTATATATGATACCCCTATATTCGCCAAAACAATGACCAGGACTAGATACAAAATGATTTTGCGCTTTATGCACTTTAGTGATAATACCCTGTGCCTCCCAAAAGAACACCCCCAGTATGACAGACTGTTCAAAACTCGTCCCCTAATAAATCATTAACAGGAAAAGTTTGCCCAAGTATATACCGCCAAAAAACACATAAGTATAGCTGAATCCTTTATGAAATATAAAGGCAGCTTAGCTTTCAAGCAATACATCCCCTCCAAGTGATCCAAATTCAGCGTTAAATTTTATAAATTGTGCGAAAGTGCCACAGGCTATACCCAGGCTTTTCGAATTTATGAGGGCAAGGACAGCCAATTTGACCCTCCTGGTTGCCCCAAATCTCTGGGAACAAATAGGAAAGTTGTTTGGGATCTAATGTACCCCTTATTAAATAAAGGATACCATTTATATGTTGACAACTACTACACCAGCCGCCTTTTATTTTTCACTTTTTTATTTTGACACCGTGGCCTGTGGCACTGTCAGGCGCAATTGCAGGGAGATGCCCAAAGAAGTGGTAGCAAAAAATCTAAAAACCGGGACGTCTACAGCTTTGTGCTGCTGGCAGTTAAGTTTAAAGACAAAAAAGTATACATGATTTCCGCCATGCATGAGGACAAAACTATGGCAGTCTCTGTTCGTGGCAGAAGGGGGGTACGAAAAAAGCCAGTCTGCATCAAAGACTACAATAAGCACATGGGGGGAGTTGATCTGTGTGATCAACTCATGCAGCTGTACCTCACCATGCAAAAGTGTAAGGCATGGTACAAAAAGGTTGCCATATACATGATGCAGACTGAAGTATACAATTCTTTTTTAATTTTCAAGTTGGCAAACCCCACTCTAAAATTTAGTTTTCTGCAGTATCAGCTCCAAGTTATTTTGCAATTTTTGTTTCAAGGGGCAACAGAAATAACTCCACAAAAACCTGGGGTAGTACACTTTATTTATAAAATCCCCTCAACCCCCAAAAAGAAAAACCAACAAAAGCGCTGCAGGGTTTGCTACAGCAAGGGAATGCAGAGAGAAACCCCAACTTACTGTCCTGATTGCCCTTCCAAACATGTACTCTGCATGGGTGACTGCTTCAAGCAATACCATGCAGAAACAATGCAGTAGTGCTGGTAAAGTTTATTATTTGACCAATTTTTCCCTTGAAATATCCTGTTTTTTATTTTTCATAAAACATCCCTCCTTAAATCTAACACTATCAAAATATAATGGGAAGCAAAGCATCCTAAGTTTTTTTCCATGTCTGATAATGGAAACACACATGTTCCCTACTGTGCCCAGTAGCTCCCCCAAACCCTGACAAACCTATGCATATGGGGCATTGTTGTACTCAGATGATGTAACTCTCCACTAATGTAAAGCACTTAGAAAATCTGCAAATATCATCTGATTGAAATCCAGAGCAACACTAAAATACAAGTGTGAAAAAATGGTGCTTCTCTGCCTTACTGCAGGTTTTGGGAGGGATTGGTGATAGAGTGGCAGCGAAAAAATTGATAAAATGCAAATAGAATGAAAGCCGGGGTTGTCTACTCTTCTACAACATATACTTTTGGGGGTATAATTAATTGCAGCATATTGCCAAACAGTCCAAAATGAGACAAGGCACTAGCTGTAAAAATGGCATATCTGTAAAAGGAAACAAACATGTTCCAACTGGGCTCAGTAGCTCCCCCAAACCTGACAAACCTATGCATATGGGGCATTGCCGTAATTAGAAGAAGGTGCAGAACACTAATCAATGCAGTTTATAAAATCTTCCCCTATTCTGCACTGAAATTCACATCAACACTGAAGTCTAAGTGTGACAAACGCTGTTTTGTTTTTTTTGTTTTTGTTTTTTTTTTCTTACGTCAAGTCTTATGAGGGATTGGTGGTAAAATGGTTGTGTACAAAATTTGAAAACACACCTAAAATGAAAGCCTGGGGTGTATACTTTCCAAAAATATACACTTTTGGGGAGAAATGTTAAAGTAGAGAACTGTTACACAGCCCAAATGAGAAATGGCACCAGTGACGCAAGCTCTGAAAATTCAAAGAGTGAACCTGGAAACACGCATGTTCCAATTTGGGCCCGTAGCTCCCGCAAACCATGAGAAAGCTATGCATATGGGGTATTGCCGTACTCAGAAGGAGGAGCCGAACACTAATCAATGCAGTTCATAAAATCTTCACCTATTCTGTGCTTGAAATTCACATCAACATCGAAATATGTGTGAAAACTGCTGCATTTTTTACTTATGTCAAATTTTCACAGGATTGGTATTAAAATGCTGTGTAGAAAATTTGAAAACACACCTAAAACGAAAGCCTGGGGTGTCTACATTCCAAAAATATACACTTTTCGGGGAAAATCTAAAAGTGGACAACTGTTACACAGTTGGTATAATGGCTGCGTAAAAAATTTGAAAACATACATAAAATGAAAGCCTGGGGTGTCTACTTTCCAAAAATATACACTTTTGTTGGGAAAATCTTAGGGTGGAGCACTGTTACACAGCCCAAAATAAGACATGGTGTCAGTGACGCAAGCTGTGAAAATTCAAAGTGTGAAATTGGAAACGCGCGTGTTCCAATTTCGGCCCTGTAGCTTCCACAAACCTTGAGAAACCTATGCATATGGGATATTTCTGCACTCAGAAGAAGGTGCTGAACACTAATCAATGCCTTTTTTAAAATTTTCAACTATCCCGTGCTTGATATCAACAGTAGTATTGAAATGTAAGTGTGAAAACTGCACAAAAACAAAATATTACCATAATTTCGAAAAATATTTCTGGGAAAAATAGCTGGATAAAAAACTCCAAAATTCTCCTGATTATTTACCTTATGTTATCAAAAGAAAGCCCTACTTGTGCTTAAAAAAACAGTATATAATTTGTGTGGGTGTACAAAAGTAATTAAAGAGAAAATATGGTTGAACAACGACATAGTCAAAAAAGTCAAAATTTCTCCCGTCCTTAAGTGAAATACACCTCAGATTTTCCCGGTCCTTAAGGGGTTAAGCTAGTCACCACTTGCCTAAGTATAGCAGGGTGACTTTAGTTGATGTGGTAGTTCCGCTTTAAATCATGGCACGTTTGCAGCCCTCCAGTACCCCTAAGCTAAAAGTGTGTAAGACAGGGGCAGGCAATCTGCAGACCCACAGTTTCAACAGAGATAAACCAGAAACATAAATGCACCACAGGTATCAATGTACAACTACACACCAAATAAAAAACAACAAAAAGTTTACTATAAGGAAGGCAAGAGGGACATCTATACAGGCATTATGGCCTGTAGGATCTCCGGTGCCAAAATGGCTTCAGACAAAGCCAGAACATTGATTCTGTAATGTTTAGCAAAGTGTGAAGTGATTGCACAACTGCTCCTCAGAAGAATGGTTCTTGTAGGCCTTGGAAACGACCACTGCTTTGGTGGGGTGAGCAGTGACCCTAAAGGGTACATCCTTATGCCTAATGACATAGGCCTGGTGAATGGTGGCTTTGATTCAAGAAGCCAACATCATCTTAGATGACATTTGGCCCACATGTGAGACCTCAGAAATAACAAAAGTGATAGCGGCTTTTGGAAAGATCCTATGCGACACATGTAGTACTTCAGATGCCTATGTCCAAACAATGAAACTCCTGCTGCCAACTGTTAGATGGAGCCAGACAAAAAGAAAGAAAAACAATTTCCTGTTTAATGTGAGAGTCAGAAACCTCCTTGGGGAGACACCCAAAGGGTTTGCAAAGTCACCCTATCAGACTGAAAGATCAGGATGCCTGTAGCTCTGCCACATGCTGAACAGACACGATCACAAGCAGGAAAGCAGTCATAAGAATCAAGAAATTAAGTGAAACAGAAGAGTGATGCTCAGACTGAGCCGTCTGAAGCTCTTCTAGAACCAAGTTCAAGTCCCACTGGGGAGTGCAATCCCCCAAACACAGGGCAAGATTGATTGCACTCCTTGCGCAAAGGTTTGCACATCCTACAATAAAGTAATATGCCTCTAAAAAAGAACAGATAGAGCTATAATATGGATCTTGCACTTTCTAAAGCCCAAGGACACAATTCTTTTATATGCTTTGTATAAAACTGGCTTTTAAGCCTTCATCATAGTAGTGATGACAGAAACACCTCTTACTCGTAATGCTGTTTCAAGAGCCAAGCAGTGAAGCCTAACTTCTCTACCTCTTGGTGACATAAAGGACCCAGAGTCAAAAGGTCTGGAAGGAGTGGAAAACTAAACAGCTTGGCAATGAAAGATTGGGAAGATCCGAAAACCATGCCCGGCTAGGCCAGTAAGTCGCAGTCAAAATTATTTGTGCCTTCGACATCTTGACCTTCCCCAATACCTTGTGAATCAGAGGGGAAAGTAGGAAACGCATATGGCAGAGAAAATTGCTACTGAGTGTACATCATATCCACTGTGAGGGGGTCCCAGGCACTGGAGCAAAACAAGGAAACTTTGCGGATCAACTGAGACGCCATCAGATTCACAATTGGAAGACCCACATACCTGAATTATAGCATCAAACACTGTTTGGTTAAGTTCCCAATTCCTGGTATCCAGGCACTGACAGTTAAAAAAGTTTGCCACGATGTTGTCTTCTCATGGAATTAACTTCTTTCCAAGCAAGAAACAGGCAAAGTTATGACAATGCAGATGCACTTCGGGTGTCTCCTTGGAAGCTGACACACGTCTGGAGCTGATGACGCAAGGCTTCTTCTGAAAAAGCCTTTAGCAAACTTTCATCCAGATAGGGAGTAAGGGAAGTCCCAAGTGAATGAACAAGGGCAGAAAATGCTGCTATGATCTTTGAGAAGACCTGAGGTGCAGATGCCAGCTCAAACGGAAGGGGGTTGAATGGAAAATGTCAGTCCTGAAAAGCAATGTGTATGAAATGTTAATGATCTGCCTAAATGGGGATATGCAGAAAAGTGTCTTTTACGCCTAGGGAAACTAAAAACTCACATGGACATATGGCAGCTATGATGAAACACAAACACTCCGTTGTGAAGCGAGATGCATATACAAAGAAATTGAGAAACTTCAAGTCCAGGATCGGATGACAACCCCATCCCTTTTTGGAACTATAAAAGTTAGAATAAATCCCATAAATCAGTCCTGTGGGGAAACCGGTAACAAAACCTGCATATCCACCAGGGAATAAACCAATTCTAGGAATAAAAGGCCCTGTACGGACTGCAAGGTACACTGGACAAGAAGAAGCAATGAGGAGGAAGAGATTTGAAATAAATGAAATAACCTTCCAAAATTACCTGCAACACCCACTGGTCCATTATGGAGAAAGTCCACTTACCCCGATATATAAACAGACGTCCTAAGATTGCCTGAGGCACACCTGACCACTGTGAGTAATGGTGAGGTAGACTTCTCAACTAGGGGTTCTTGGGTAGACTGCCCAGGTCTGCTTGGATTTCAGGGAAGAGTACGTCTGGCTTGCAGAAAGAGTGGAAGCCATAGGCACATACCCACGGGGGTGGGGGGTAATGGAAGCCATGAGCCTTCAGTGGAAAGGAACAACGCTTCGGGGGAACATGAGGCAAAAGGACACTCTTGTTCCCAGTAGCATTGCTAATAACCTTTCCCAGTTCTTGGCCATAAGGCCTTGAAATTTTCCTAAAGAAGGGGATCCAGGAGTTTATCCACCAGATTCTTTAATGCAGCTGTGATTTGACTGGCAATGCTGTTTACTTAGAAAAGTGATAAACAGGAGGGTCAACATCTGGGAGGTGTGGTCCATTACTGTAAGGCATCTGGTAATAAATGGTTTCTTATCAAGCAGTTTTCACCCATCAAGAACCACTTGGTCCAGGTAGTGATGGGAAGAGAATCGCATACCTCCTGTGTGTCTTAAAAATGTCTTATGGGGGTGGGGGTGGGGGGGGTGGCCGGACGTCAAGGATGGCGGTTGTGTAGTCTCTCTGCTCCGGATCCCTAGCCGCTTCTATAGCTTAATGAAGCTTTAATTGGCAGTGAAGAGTGCCTTACTGATATCCCTCAATCCCTGTTGAGGGTGAGCATGACTGGGAAGAAGAAAAAATCGGCGCAGATTCGTTCCTATTTTGAGACGGAGAACGCTAGAGACCAGAGGGGGCAACGGACTCCACTTGCGCTGAGTGAGTGTCTAATGGCGGACGCCGAGAAGGAGAATCGGCCTGAGACTACCTCTAGACCAGCTACATTTCAAGATCTACAACCTCTACCGACTAAATCAGAATTAGAGGTGATGTTGGCGGCCTTACGCGACTCTATTAAAATGGATATTAACTCGCTGCGCTCTGACCTTCATCACTTGGGTGACCGAATTCAGGATCTAGAGGTGGCCCAGGAATCCCTTGCGACGAGACAAGATGATCTACATCTCTATGTGGCTCTGCAGGATGAAACTATCGATCTTTTGCGGGCTCATGTGGATGACTTGGAGAACAGAGGCTGTAGGTACAACATACGCATTAAGGGCCTACCTGAGTCAGTCCCCGCTGGCAACCTAGTGGAGGTATTGCAATCTCTCTTTAACTCTATCTTGCAATTGCCCTCGCCCTTGGACATTGAAATTGAGAGGGCTCATAGGGCATTTAGGCCGCGGAATCAACAGGGTGACAGAGCACGAGATGTCATTTGCTGCCTACACTCCTTTGCTCAGGCTCTACGGGCTCTACTACCTCTATGCTCTCTCTTGTATATGAGGTTTTACCCCCTTTTCCGCTACTGGTGGTTTTTGGATGATTCCATGTTATTACCAGCGGTTATATTGATGTGTTTGCTGGCCATACTCGTAGCGAGTCTCTCTTGCTCGAGGGCTTTTCTTGTTCTTCTTTCTTTTTTCTCTCTTTTTCCCTCTTGTACTGCCTTTTTGTCTCTCTGCCCCCCACCCTTTGTGTTTTTTCTTTTTTTCCTTCCCCCATCCCTTTCAGGTGGATGAGTGCGTCTGGGGTAGTGCTATGTATGTATAGGAGCGCGTGGCTCCCCACTGGGAACGGTCATGACTATGCAACTTAAGGTTTTGTCCCTTAATGTTAAGGGCTTAAATACACCGCAGAAGCGATCACTTCTATTTAGGGAGTGTGCTCGACTCAATGGGCAGGTATGTTTTGTGCAGGAGACCCACTTTAAGAAGGATCATGTACCGGTCCTGCGCAGTAAAAAGTTCCCCAACTTCTACCTTAGTTGTGCTACCTCCAAGAAGTGTGGGGTTGCCATTTTCCTGCATCAATCTCTAGCTTTCAACTGTACTGATACTTTAATTGACAATGAAGGACGGTATGTTTTTGTTAAAGGTACCTTAGGTTCCCTTAAGATAACATTCGCTACTGTGTATACGCCTAATGTGTCTCAGCTACCTTTCCTTCGCAAAACTTTGCAGGATTTACAAGCGTTTAGGGAGGGTATGTTACTCTTTGGAGGGGATCTTAATTCTGTATTAACTCCTCGGTTAGATTGCTCGTCTGGTACATCTAGTCTTCGCTCATCACATTATGCTGCTTTACGTAGGCTTTTTCATGAGCATGCACTGATTGACGCCTGGAGGATTCTGAATCCGCTTTCGCGCAGCTATTCTTTCTACTCCGCCCCACATTCTACCTACTCCAGGATAGATGTTCTGTTTATTTCTCAGGATAACTTACATTATGTTTCAAATGCTACCATCCATCCCATCACGTGGTCTGACCACGCGCTTGTGGATATGGTGGTGGATCTTCCGCTGACACTTCTACCTTCTAGGGGTTGGAGGTTAGATGCTTCTCTGTTGTCTGATCCGACAACAGTGGAGAAGTTACGGGGTTCACTAAGGGAGTACCTTCAGGTTAATTGTACCCCTGATGTATCACCACCAACTGTGTGGGAGGCGTTGAAGTGTGTGCTCAGGGGGCACTGTATTCAACTGACTTCCCGGTGCCGTAGGCACCTAGGTGCTCAGCTTAACTTATTACTGCAAGATCTTAAGAGGCTAGAAGGGTCTCATCAGGTGTCCGCCTCTCAGGCTTCTTTGCGGGAGGTTACTGAGTGTAGAAATAAAGTTAAATCGCTTCTTATGGCGCAGGTACACAAATCTTACCTGTGGAATCGTAGATTTCATTATGAGCAGGGGAATAGGGGCGGTCGTTGGATGTCTCTTCAGACGAAAGGTCCCCTAACTCATAAACCAATTCATAGTATTAAAACAGACTCTCATGACTTGGTGCATACTCTCCCTTCTATAGCTTCGGAATTTCGCACCTTTTTCCTCTCGTTATATAATTTGGACCCCCCTGATGTTGACAACCTTTCTAACTCCCAGCACCAATATATTGCTTCTTCATCACTCCCGAAGTTGACTCCTTCCCAAATGGAAGCTTTAGAGGGTGATATCTCACAGGATGAGGTTAGGAGGGCTATTGGGCAGATGTCTTTAGGGAAATCACCGGGACTTACCGTACTTTTAGTGATCTCCTTTTGCCTTCGCTTACTGCTATGTTTAATGATTTGCCGGAGTCTATGCCTGATCATCCTCTTTTGTCTGAAGCTCACATTACGCTTATAGACAAAGCAGGGAAAGATCCCTCGCAGTGTGCAAGCTATCGGCCAATTTCTTTATTGAATGTTGATTTAAAAATCTATGCGAAAGTACTTGCTAATAGGCTTCGCCCTTTGTTGACGAGGATCATTCATACGGATCAAGCTGGATTTGTCCCTGGGAGGGAAACTCGGGACATCTTAAAATTACTCCATCTCATACATCACTCTCATTTGCTCCCGTCGCCTTCTCTTCTGGTCTCTGCCGATGCAGAGAAGGCATTTGACAGAGTGGACTGGGGATTCATTAAAGCGACCTTGGAGGGGTTTGGCATAGGCCCTCGATTCCTGTCTTATGTTTTAGCTCTGTACTGCAATCCTTCTGCCCGTATTTGTGTGAATGGTTTTCTGTCTAGGCCTTTTGTGATTCATAATGGGACTAGACAGGGATGCCCTTTGTCCCCCATTATCTTCATAATGGTAATGGAGACGCTGGCATGTCGGGTACGACTAAACCCTGCCATCAGTGGTATTCAGATGGGTGCTCATGATTATAAAATTGCATTATTTGCGGACGACTTAATCTTTTCTTTGTCTGATCCTACCTCCTCGCTTCCAGCTTTAGTGACTGAACTTAAGGCCTTTGGAGCTGTTAGTAATTTTAAAGCTAACTTATCAAAAACGGAGGTCTTGAATCTTACAGTTCCTCCTCATGAGGCTTGCTTGCTGCGATCTGCAGTGCCCTTCTCGTGGGCTACAACATCCATCTCCTACCTTGGAGTTAATCTACCATCCTCTATTTCGGATGTCTTTCACTTTAATTATGTTCCTCTTGCTAAGACCATAGACTCTGATCTGAAAAGATTCTCTACTTTATTCTTGTCCTGGTCTGGTCGAATTAGCCTTCTTAAGACGGTCATTCTACCGAAGGTGCTATATATATTTCAAGCTCTTCCTATATTTCTGCCTCGTACATTTCTTAAGTCCCTACAACATTCCTTTAACTCTTTTCTTTGGGGGGGCAAGCCAGCACGTATTAAATTTGCTAACATTTCCTTGCCGAGACGTTGTGGGGGGCTTGGGGCACCGGACATAACCCGGTATTATAGAGCGGTTGTTCTTAGTGCCATACCTCACTGGTTCTGCTCCTCCTCTCAAAAGGATTGGGTCTCTATGCAAGAATCTTTAAGCCAGCCTCTTCCCTTAACCTCTTTGCCCTGGTACTCACCTTCTACCCGCCCTGGTAAGGTCCTTATACATCCCATTCTTTCCCCCCTGTTTCGGGTCTGGGACTCAGTAGTTGGGGAACTCTCTAGCATACCGTCCCGCTGTTTTCGGTAACACAGTGTCCGGACTTTCCTCAGGGAGAATCTGGAGTGCAGTTCACTCGTTGGACACAGGGGCAAGCTCTTCGGGTTGTAGATTTATTACAGGATGGGACACTTCTTCCGTTTGACAAGTTGCAGCTTAAATGGGATTTACATTCTTCTGACTATTGGTCATATGTCCAGATACATAATTTCTTGACTTCCCATCCTTGCAAGGCTTCTCTTTTACGACCGCTAACTAAGTTTGAATCCCTTTGTTCTCCGCCTGTCTCCCTTTCTCACTCTTCTCTTCACCCAGTGGCAAAGATACATACCTTATTAACACCTGATAGGGGGAACTGGGAAGCGCAACGCATCAATTGGGAGTCGGAATTGGGTGTTGTCATATCCCGGAATGTTTGGGAGGGTGCTTTGAGAACAGCACTTACCTCCTCTAGGAATGTTACTGTGGCTGAGACCAATTATAAGCTTCTCACATGGTGGTACAGGGTTCCGTTATCTATTCATCATTTTTACCCGAGTGTTGCACCTACGTGTTGGAGATGTAATGCAGCTGTAGGATCTATAGAATACATATGGTGGTCCTGCCCGCTGATCACCCCTTTTTGGGACGCGATTCATAGGGAGATTACTTCGTCTTTATCTATTACTTTAACTTTCGCACCTTCTTTGTACTTACTGTCCCCTCGGTTTATCGGATGTTGGACAATCTAGCTCCTTGAGGGTTCTTCTTTCCCACCTTTTTACTGCAGCTAGGATGTGTATTCCATTATTGTGGAAGTCTCCTGTGCCACCTTCACCTCATACATGGCTTCAGAAGGTGGGAGATATCCTGACCCTTGAGAAGATGACTATGCTTCTGCATGGGGAAGGCGCGGGTTTTGCTAAGATCTGGTCCCCTTGGTGTAGATTGCATAGTATAATGATCTGAGTCGTCCTACCTCTGTTGCGGTGTCGTGACCGGTTGGATCCTAGTTCATTTTATTATTGTGATTGTAGCGGATGCTGGTATCCTCACTCAAGGTGTGCCATTTGGATTGCTCAGGAGTACTCGTCCCCACACACCTCTCCCCCCCTTCCTTACCTTCCCACTTCCCCCCCGCTATGCTCACTTCATCTGTTTCCAGTTCCTTTCTTTCTTCTACCTTTTCGTTTTCCTCTAGTCTTCTTTTTTCTTGTTCTTGTATCTTTCTTTCGCTGACTACTTCCTTTTCGCCATTGCGTCAGCCAGCTTCTGTGGCATTTCCTTTCTTCTTCTATTGCGGATTATGGTGATACTTAGCCTGTTTACTACATCATGTCATAGCGTACCAGAGTGACTATACCTTACTGTACAATACAGTTGCCTTTGTTATTGTTACATTATCTGAGATTACTGATGTTACTATTCGCATTGATGTATTTTGTATCTGTTTTGATGTTCAATAAAGCATTTTAACGGAAAAAAAAAATGTCTTATGAAGAGGAACTCTAATATGAGGCCTCAGAAACCTTAAAGGTCTCTACAATCTCCCAAATATGACCCACTTCTGGTTACCCAGGGTCTTCCTCAAATTAATACAGATATGTAAAAAAGGAAACAACATCCCCCTCCTCAGTAGAGGAATTCCTCTCTACAAGAGGAAAATCACACCACTCGAAAGGAAAACCAGTCTTTTTTTTTTTTGGGAAAGGGTGGTCTTAGTTCCAGCCCATTAACAGATGAAGGAATAGTCGCCATAGTGGCAGTAAGGATTTCAACCCATGCTGGCTCCTGTGCAATCAAACAATAGCCTGGAGTCTGCTGTGTAATAGATACAGATCAAGAGGAACATAATGCACAAACAAAATCTCTGAGAAGACTAACCAGAGAAACAAGGGGTTGCTGAAGAAACTCCTGAAACCCTGATGGTCTTAGACCTCTCATGTCTTTCTTATACTATGACACAGCTTATCTGTCTGTTAAAGGTTAAATATAAGGGGCCAGGAGGAAGATTAGGTCACTCAGAGAAAAGAACTTTGCCTGTGCATAGATGATACACAAGAAGCTGAATACAGTGCAAAATAGGAAATGTGTATAAAAGATCCCAAAATCACCCCGATCAACTGTAAGGGCCGGGGAGGAGGGTAAATGTGAAATATCAGAGTGCCAGATATCACAAGAAACCACAGACTTGGTGGGGTTAAAGTTTAAACGGGAAGGGGTCTCTGCCTCAAGAGATGCCTTCTTCTCTTTCGCCCAGTACAGGACACAGGAACCATGGGGATTCAGCGTCCTCCTCCTGGAGGGCAGGAAACTGAAAAAAATACAGGGGGGGGTATGCATTAAGCTGTGATAAAGCAGAGATGACTACTCCAGTGATATCACTTCTTCAGGTCCTATGTTATTCTATGGAACCCATGCATTAAGATATTCAAAGTTGAAGAAATACTAGTGCATTGGTTCAAAAGAATAACATAGGACTTGGAGAAGTGATATCACAGGAGCAGCCATCTCCTCTATCAATGAGGATATAAAAAACAAAAAAGAAAAGGCATCCAATAGTGTGATGCTATACATAAATCAATATATAAAACTTGTAAAGGTGGTCAGATGGCTGGTATCAGTCAATCTGACAATAACGCTTGTGGAGAAATTATATCCATATGGAGGACTGTCAGTCAGCAACGCTCCACTCCATGTAAACAAACAGATGGCTGGTTCAAAGTAATAAAAGGTTTCATATTTTGGCTTGTAGATGCTTTGAGAAAGCAGCTCTTGTGGCTGCGAAACGTTAGCGTTTAGCCATTTCTTTTATATATCTTATTTATGTGGATTATCCATTAAATTTTATTACTTTGAACCAGTCATCTGTTTGTTTAGCTGGAGTGGAGCGTTGCTGCCTGACAGTCTCCTGTGTGGAGACGGATGTAATTTCTCCACAAGCGTTATCGTCAGAATGACTGATAGCAGCCGTCTGACCACTATTGGGCGCCTTTTCGTTTTTATATCATCATCGAGAGTTACCAGTCGCTCAGGGAGATGGTGATTTATAAGAGCTGCTCTAGACCTGGTGACGTGCCGTTTATTATACTGTTTCTGAGGACAGTTTGAACCCTCAGTTGCCTGTTTGCTGGATTTGGTATAAGCCATTATCCAGTCAATCACTTTGTGAGTACCCACCTTTGGGTGTTGGTGGTGGTCACTGGATGAAATATTGATCCCGCACAGGGGTGCCCGTTGTTTGTCTCTCCCATCCCTTCTTCCATTTCTACATCTCCTCTTTATCACACTTTAGTGTTTATTCCCCAGGGTCTTTTGGGTAGAGACTCCCTCCTCTCAACCACCTGCCTCTCTGTGTCCAAGAAGATGGAGGTGCACTGGAACTTAGTCTTTAGGTCATTTTATTATTTATTTATTTTTTTTACATTAGATATGGGGTTTTATAATCCCCTATTAGTTGAGATCCCATCACTGGCTTCCCTGGAGTTGGACTGCCCAATTCACAGGAGTTTCATGGACATTTTTCCGTGTGTATGTTGACTTTATGATAAATCTGTTACTCATAGCTGAACCTCTGCCTATTTGAGATGGGAGCCTGAAGACAGAAGAGAAGTGAGAAACCCTTTGAGAGCCATAGCATTGTATGTCCAACTATGAGCCTTCCACACTGTGTATTGATGATGCACTCACTTCTAGCTGTATTCTCTCCGTCTTAGCAAACACCACAGCCATCTTTGCTGTGGAGGTTCTTATGGGAGCAACTTCTTTGGGACATAATTCTGCAACTGTTCATACTAGGACGGTGTGAGAGCTGGCTCTTTCTTCTTTGCTGATCATGAACTATCGCATGATCTAGTTTGTGAGTGTCCATGGTGCATGCTGTGATCCACAGCTGGAGTGCCATGCTAAGCAATAAATAATGAAGATGACTACGTTACCCATAATCACCCATTTCCCTGGCTCTTCTCTGATTAGTAGGCATGTTTTCTAGAAGGCATCATATTTCTCTCTTACTTTACCTACACAGAGACTGACTGTTTTCCTCTTCAGTTTAATCCTTTGCATTCCACATAATTACTTTGATTCATTCTAGGGGCTTTGCTTTAAACTGTGGATACTTTTACTAGTTTTTAGACACTTTCCAGGACATGTGTGATCCAAAGGGGCTTATGGGGAAATCCAAAACAAAGGATTCAGGGGCCTCCCTTACCCCCCTCACTCATTGTTCCTCATGCCATTCTAGGCTTCCAAGGGAATAATCTGAGTCACTATGCTCCTCATGTACTTTGCCCCTTACTACTCCCCAGGGCCATCCGGCACTGAGCAAAAGCCTGCTTGGGTTAAACCCTGATTACCTCTGTGGCAGCTATTCAATCTTCCATTCTGCAGGTTCTCCATTCCTGGAAAACCATACCCACACAATCAGGAAGGCTAAGCCTGCCTTTAGGGAGGCATTTTCAGGTTTTTGGGGCATCCTCTAATTGGACTCAGAAGATGATGAGGATACAGATTTTTCCTTTTCATATGGGGATACCTATGAGGCTGACCTTGTCCCTGCTGTTGAGGCGCTCATGAGAGCAGTGTTAGGAATCATTCTGGTCTCTGAGGCCTCTGATGGGGGGGGGGTCTATATCTCCAGAAATTTTCCAGAGGCATAAAGAAGACTCAGCTGTCTTTCCCCCAATAATACCTTGATCAAATTCTCCTGAGAGAATGGAAAACTCCAAATAAGAGACTTTTTTTTAACAAAAAAGCCTCTAAGCATCACCCTTTCACAGTTGAGGTGATAGCACAGTGGGCTTCTCCTCCCAGCAGTTAAGAGAACAACCTAGCCCTAACACGGGAAGACACCTCAGGCCTGAAGGACCAGGTTGTAATTATTCCCTTCTAAAAGCCAACTTTGTGGCTACTGGGGCAGCACTGAGGCCTATTTTTACCTCTGTGGGTCAACAGGGCCACAGCCGTATGGGGAGAGCAGTTTTCTGCCTCTCCTAGAGAGGACCTTCTTATTATGCTATCTAACATTGTAGAAGCTAAAGCCTATATTACTAAAGCCAACTTTGATGCAGCTAGGTTCTCAAGCAAATCCTCAGTTTTCTCTATTGCTGCATGCCACACCTTGTGGCTCATGAATTGGTACATGGACCAATCTTCCAAGAAGTCCCTGGTTTCCTTGCCTTTTCAGGACAAGATCTTGTTTGGTCCTGACCTGAAGCAGCTCGTTAGTGACGCTACTGGGGAAGAGAGTACTCTTTAGCCTCAAATATCCACATAACAGTAATTTCTGGCAAGGAAGGCATGTGGATTTCATCCCCGTCCCCCCGCCAATCAAGGGCATAGAGGGCTCAAATGCCTCAGGTCACCCAAGTGAGCCCTACAGCAAAGCCCAGACAAACTTGGCAGAACAAGAAATCTTCTGCAAAGTCTAAGTCTGGCAAACCATCCTTCACATGACTTGCAGAGCACTGGTCCACCACTGCGTGTAGGGGATTGTCTCTGCCTTTTTCAAGATGCCTGGGCATCCTCTATAACAGAGCAGTGGGTTTTGCCAGTGGTTTTAGAAAGATACCACAGATTTCCTTCTTATTGCTTCTTTTTTTAAAGGTTCTACTGGACCCAGAATGATCGTGTCTCTTTAAAGACGCAGTCTTCTCACTGCTGGACAAGCAGGTTCTAGTTCCTGTCCCAGTTCAAGAGCGTTTTTCAGTTTTCTATTCAAACCTTTTTGTGGTTCACAAAAAGGATGGAGGCTGCCCACCTATTTTGGACCTAAAATGTCTCAAGCAATAAGCGGTCATTACGAGCTTCAAGATGTAATCTTTGTGCTCTGTCATCTCAAAGATGTGCCCAGAAGAGTTTCTGGCTTTCCTGGATGTTTGGAACGCCTCCCTGTAAGTCCCAATTCACTTAGATCACCACACTACCTATACTTTGATTTTGTATACAGTTACTACCAGTTGATTGCACTGCCCTCCAGCCTGGCTTCAGTTCCCAGAATCTTCACCAAGATCATTGCAGCCCTGGCAGCATACATTCACTGCCCCCCATCTGACTCTGGTGCCATTTTGTGATTCAACCTAGATCTATATAATCTCACAGCAAACCAACCACAGAGACAACAGGCCTCAAACCGCTGTACAAAAATGGCTGTAAGATTCTCTCTGGTAGTTATAAATGTACAGTTTAGGAGGACATATTGCCCGTGTAAGTAAGCTTTTTATAAAATGGAGTAAGGAAGTTTTTAAAAATTGGCTAAGCAGATTTATAAAGAAATGTCACAATTTAGCAACATAATTTTCACCAAATATTTAAAGGGATAGTAATGTTTCATAATAAAAGCAGCTCTAATTAATCATCATAGTATTTGGACTTTGGAGAGTGTTATATCAATTCTGTCAGACTTGTAGTTCCAGAGTAATTCAATGACAAAGTGTCCCCCTCCCTCCCCTTTTACAGATGTAACACTTTTCAGCCAGAGCACAAGGGAGGTGCCCAGGTAGACTGCAGAGAGGGACAATCTTCAATTAAGATAAGGGAAAAACCTGAAAAGCTTGTCAAGGGGGGCAGGGCTTTCATTGTAAGAAGATTGTCCCCTTCTGTTATCTGTCTGGTCTTACAACCAGATACCCCATCTGAGAAGAGATGACTTACACTAGGTAAAAGGGAAACTTTGCTTGTGAATATTGCTTAAACCATAAAGGTTTGAGAGATAAGACTTATATAGTTCTTCATGTTTTCTTAATTCCTACAAAATAAAATAAAGTTAAAACGAAGTATTACTATCCCTTTAAGGCCATGTCTGATCTGTTCTTATTCTTTACTGTAACCACATTTATATATATGTATATATATGTGAGTACTCTATAAATATGAACACTCATAATAATAAGGAATAAGGACATTTTAAGGATCCATTCACAAAACGAACAAGAACTCTTTATAAATATTCCCCATTAATCCTTAGACAGGCAAAACTGCCTGAAGGTCCCTGTAGCCAAAGCTGGCCTCAAACCAAGGCCAAAACATTGACATGGTAGCCATTTGGTAAATCTGTGCAAGGATGACCACATAGTCTGGCACAGCTGTTAAGCAGAGGCCTGTTTTTTGTAGTTCCAGGAAGTACCCACAGATCTGGTTGAATGTGCTGTGACCTTCAAAGGAACATACCTCTCCCTTAACATATATGCCTGGTGTATGGTAGTCATGATCTAAGAAGCAATGGTGACTTTGGATGATGTCTGACCTGCGCTAGGGTCCTCGGGAATGACAAAGAGGGAATTGGCCTTGGGGTAAGGTTGAGTACAACACACACAATAGTAAAGATTTGTGGAGCACCAGCCAGGCCTGTCACACCCCTCCTGTTATTCTCTTACCTGGAATCCAGCCCCTTCTAACTTATTGGTTCTTGGTCTTTTTAAGGGCATTGAACTTGCCCTGCCTTGCCCTATTATTTTGTGTTGCATGTTGAAATTTAATTTTTTTCTACTTACTGGATTTTTGGACCTTGGCTTGTTAACACCAATTTTTATCTTGCCCTCCTATACCTTTGCAGGATTCTGACAGCTTTCCTGTGTATGGCAACTTCAATCTGGCTGCAGCCACAGCAAAGGAGCCAATCGGCTGACACCATACCCAAACATTGCTCTCTAGCAGCTAGATCCAGACGCAATTTTCTGTTGTGACAGAATAACCAGGCCATATTTATAGCAGAATTAGTCACAAGACAGACTCATCAGGAGCAAGTCCTATCTACTCACGAAGCCCATTTACAAAGACTGCAGCGCAAACTTTACAGTTGTGGAGATGTTACATGGTTCTACTATGCCTATTCATCCTCCTTCAGCTGTTATTCCCTCAAGGGCTGGTGCTGGAGCAGCTTTTGTGGATACTTCCAGTAATACCAAACCACAAAGATTCCCCTTCTAGAAAATTATTTGGGTAAACCACTAAATTTCAGGGGTTTCTTAAATCAGTGTTCTCTCCATTTTAAAACACTTCCTCAGTCTTTTAGTACTCATTGGCTTGAGTATACTTTATCATATGCTTGCTCAAGGATGATGCTCTTGTATGGGCTTCACCGCTTGTGGAACAAAATTCCCCATTTATTGGGGTACTCCAACCCCTGAGACAATACGCAGTTGAATTTAGAACAAACAGATTGGAATCCAGGAGCATTAAGAGCAGCCTTTAGGAGAGGCTTTAATGAAAGAATAAAGAATGCCATCACCAGTAAAGACCTTAAAGAAGATTTGGAAGAATTTTTCTGTCTTGACATTCGTATGCAAGAGCGTCAACAGGAAAGGGATTAGGGTCATTGATTCCCATGGTTCTTCAGAACTGGGAGAGACCAATGGAAGTGGGCAACCTGAACAGACTGTTGGACATCAAAAGAAAACCACCTTTCATATGTATTATGGCCAGAAGGGTCATTTATTCCAACAATGTCCATTTCGCCAGGGAAACTTCAGGGCTTAGGTACTGGTGTAGGAGTACCTCTAATTATCGCCTTCTGTTAGTCTCTTACATCTTCCCATTTACTGGTCCCAGTTATGCTTTTATGGGGCTCCTTTTCTGTCTGTATCCAAGCTTTTTTGGACTCCTGAGCTGTGTGGGCCTTTTTATTGACATTTGTTGAGCGCACAGTTTTGGCATTCCTGCCCAAGAAGGCCCCCTTTCTGGCATCCTCTATTGACGATAAACCCGTTGACCGAGGTCTTGTTTTGCTTGAAACCTCACCATTAAGCATGCAGATGGGCGTTCTCCATCAGGATGAAATCATATTCGATGACATTCCCTCTCCTAAGGTGCCCCTTCATTCTTGGTGTTCCTTGGCTTCAGTCCCATGATTGATTGGGCTTCTGGTTAATTATCTTTGAGCTCTTCCTGTCTTTGTAGATGTATCACCAAGATTGCACCTAGTTTGGCTACAGTCGGTTCCAAACCAAACTTGCCAATAAGCTTCCTGATCAGTACTGTGATATCAGGGTGTTTTTCCAAGCAAGAGGCAGATTCTCTTCCTCATTAGTATGACTGCCCTATTGACTTGCTGCCTGGCATCATGCTGCCTAAGGGGAAGACTTGCCTGGATCAGAAAAACAGGCCTTGGCCTCCTATATCCAAGAGAATTATGCAGAATCTGCAAAAGGGGTTTTATTTGGCCCTCCTCATCTGCTGCCAGTACAGGTTTCTTTTTTTTTTTTTTTTTTTTTTTTTTTTGAGACAAAAAAGGATTGCTTTGCCCCTGCATAGACAGTCGTGGCCTTAATTAGATCACTGTGAAGAACCATTACCCTTTGCTACTGATTGCAGAACTCCTTCACCAGGTTCCAAAATTTTTATGAAACTATCTGTGGGGTGCATATAAGCTGGCACGTGTATGTGCCAGGGATGAGTGGAAGACTGCTTTTAATACGCGTTATTGGCATTAGGAGTATTTCATAATGCCCTTTGGCCTTTGTAATGCTCCAGCTATTTTTCAGACTTTTGTCAATGACATTTTCTGAGATATATTACTCACCCATGTTCTCTTATATCTTGAGGATATTTTGGTTTACTACTCCACCTTGCCTCAGCATAGGGACCATATCTGTTTGCACATTTAGCATCTTCAAGAACATTCCCTTTTTGTGAAACAGGAGAAACTAGGTTATGTTATTTCATCTTCTGTCCTGGAGATGGATCCCTCCAAAGTCACTGCTGTTACTGAAAGGATCCTACCCATGGACATCAAACAATGCAGAGGTTTATTGGATTTTCCAATTACTACTGGAAATTTTAAACTTCTCTACTGTCATTGCTCCCATAATGACATTAACTAGGAAGGGAGCAAATCCTCATCGTTGGCCTCCAGCGGCATTGTTGGCTTTTAGACCTAAGACATCCCTCACTACAATACATACTTTTCCTGATCCTACACAGCAGTATCACCTTGAACTGGATGCCACTGAACAAGCAGCAGCAGTTGTTCTCTCCCAATGTGCTGCTGTAACCAACTGGATTCACCGCTTTTTCAAAAAAATTATACAGCACTGAACACAACTATGACACCTGTAGTAGATAACTCCTTGTGATAAAACTGGCTTTGGAGGATTCCCCTATCTTTATCATCACAGAGCATAAAAACCTTCCGTTTTTGGAATCAACTCGACACTTGAACCCGGGGCAAGTCTGATGGCCATTTCTTTTTACCTGGTTTAGTTTTTTTGATTTATCACCGGCCTGGTTCTAAAAATACTAAAGGCATTGCTCTCTCGGCAGTTTGAACCAAGTCATGAACTCGCTCTGGAGCCCATTTTTCCAAAGCATTCTGACTTCCTTATCTTCTTCCATTTTGAATGAAATTCACAAAGTTACACCTTCCTGCTCTCAACTTTCCCTTGCTCTATTTTTTCCTTCCCATTTTTGTGTGGACAGTCTTCAGTGGATTCTCCAGTTGCTGGTCATCTTACTTTTAGAAAGACTATTGATTTGGTGGAACGACTGGTGGCCCTCCATTCACCCAGATGTCCATGATTTTGTGTCTTCCTGCACCACCCAGCATGGTCCCTTTCACTGGGTGGGAGATGGGAGGATTTAACAGGCAAGACTAAAATCCTCTTTTCTCTGTCGTCCAATATAGCTTACAGGTACCATGGGGACATACCAACATTGAGTTCCCATGGCTAGTAAGAGAAGGAAAGGACCAAGTGCCAGTCACCATGATACCAGTTCCGAAGGACTATTCAGGACATGGAACAGCCCAAACTAGCAAAAGTGTCAACGGACACTGAATAACAATACACAGCACACAAGAACAAGAGCCAGCAGGGCTCAAACAGTTAAAGAGCTGTAAGGCAAAGGAATGTAAAGTCCTAGACAGGCAAAACTGCCTTCAGGACTTTCCTGCCAATGCTGGCTTCAGCCAAAGCCAGAACATCAACACAGAAGACCCAAGTGGCCGCCTTGCATGGCTGTTCAGCAGAGGCCTTATTCTTGTAGGCTCAGGAGGCCCAACTGACCTGGAGGAGTGTGCTGTAATGCAGAAAGGAACAATTTTCCCTCTGAGCTCATAAGCCCTGCAGATGGTAGACAATCAAGGATGCACTAGTCACCTTGGGCTCAGCCAAACCAGCCCTGGGACCCTCAGGGATGACAAACAAAGCATCCGCCTTGAGGATGGACTCAGTATGGTGCACATAGAACTTGAAGCAACACACTACATCCAACAAGTGGAGATCTCTCACCTTGTCAGGTTTGGGGTCAGGACAAAAGGAAGGCACAACAATTTCTTGATTGATGTGGAACTCAGAGATCACCTTAGGAAGAAATTCCTGGGAGGTATGGAGAACAGCCTTCTCCTTGTGAGACACCAGGAAAGGCGGTTTGCAGGAAAAAGCCTGCAACTCAGCAGACAGAGACCACAGCCAAAAGAAAGGGCATCTTCCACACTAAAAGACGTAGAGGAATGGTAGCAAAGGACGCAAAAGGAGGCTGATGCAAGATCCCAATACAAGATTAATGTCCCACTGAGGAGTGGGAGCCTTGTAAGCAGGGAAAGCATGAGCGACACCCTGAAAGAAGACCTTGAGATCTGGCAACATGGCAATGTGCCTCTGGTAAAAAACAGAGAGCTGAGGTCTGGACCTTCAAGGAATTAAGGTTAAGGCCCTTTTTCACACCATCCTGCAAAAAGGATAAGATGGATGGAAGTTTAACCCCTTAAGGACCGGGAAAATCAGAGGTGGATTTGACTTAAGGACCGGAGCAATTCTGACCTTTTTGACTATGTCTTTGTTCAACAGTGTTTTCCCTCTTAGGCTTTTATTCCACCCCAATAAATGATATACTGTTTTTTTTTTATAAACAAATAGGGCTTTCCTTTGATACCCTACTTATATGGATAACCCACCATTTACTTTATTAAAATTAAAGAAAAAGGTAAAAAAAAATGTAAAAAACCCCACCATTTTTGTTTTTTCTCTTGGGGTCAATTGGGCGTAAAGGGTTAAATTTTTATGGAGACTGCATGAAAGGTATGACCAGTCAGTCATACCTACAAAATGCGCAGTTTAAAGTGGCCACTGTCCCCCCTGGGTGAAAATCCCCATGTCCCTTTTTCCCACCCTATTTTCCCACTTTTTTGATCATTACATTTGGCGGTGTGTGTAAGTGTATTGCATGGCTCCACAACAATCACACTTCCAATTTTGTTTCTTGAGATGTTTTTTAAAAAAAATAAATATTTTATTTGTAAAAAAAAAAAAAAAAAAAAAAATGTGTTTTTAAAAAAATAAAATAAATAAAAATGTGTATTTAGCAGGTCAGAAATTGACCTGCATCTAGCCATCCTCCTGCACCAGCAGTGAAGGGGTTAACACCCCCAGCTATTGTATTTTTTATTTCCACTAGGTGTCTCCTCTCTGCTTCTCTGTCCCTTACTTTGATGTAAGGGACACATTGGCAGAGAGGAGACACTAGAGGCAGTAAGTAGCACTGCCTCATTCACTGATTTAGAATGCCGGTACATATGATCACTGATGCAGCGATCACATGACCTGGCACTACCGACAGAGGCTGAGACTGAACGGTCCGGTACTGGACTGCTCAGTCTCAGCCTGGAATGAATGGTAGCAGCGTGCACGGCGGCGCGCTGCTACCATTTAACACTTGACGTACCAGGACCGTCACTGGTCCTTAAAGGGATAGTAATACTTCGTTTTAACTTTATTTTATTTTGTAGGCATCAAAAAAACATGAAGAATGATATAAGTCTTATCTCTCAAACCTTTATGGTTTAAGAGATATTCACAAACAAAGTATCCCCCCCTGTTCAACCAGATCAGAAGGGAGGTGCCCAGGTAGACTGCAGAGAGGGACAATCTTCAATTAAGATAAGGGAAAAACCTGAAAAACTTGTCAAGGGGGCATGGCTTTCATTGTTCTCATAGGAAGAAGATTGTCCCCTTCTGTTATCTGTCTGGTCTTACAACCAGATTCACATCTGAGAAGAGATGGCTTACACTAGGTAAAAGGGGCGAGGAGGGGAAACTTTGCTTGTGAATATATCATAAACCATAAAGGTTTGAGCGATAAGACTTATATCATTCTTCATGTTTTTGTAATGCCTACAAAATAAAATAAAGTTAAAACAAAGTATTACTATCCCTTTAAAGCAAATTTACCCTTGACGGTCCTGGTACGTCAAGGGTCGCTAAGGGGTTAAACTCCTGTGAGTACATATACCTGTCCACACACAAAGAATGAAAAGTAGACCAAACCCTGTGGTAGGCCTTTGAAGAAACAGGCTTCCTGCTTGGATCATGGTGGAGACCACCTCAGGAGTAAAGCCCTTCCTCCTCAAAATTGAGGTAACCCTGGAAGAGGAGATCCGGTCTGCGTAGCAAAGGAAACTGATCCTGGGCAGCCAGTGCCAGCAAAACAAGGCTGTCTGGTCCAATAAGGTGCGAGCAGAATGACTGACGCACAGTCCATCTGAATCTTCCTCAGCACCCTGGGGAGGAGAGGAAGTGGAGGAAAAACATAGGCCAGATGAAACCACCATGGAATTGGCAGAGCATCCAATGCAAATGCCAGAGGATCTCTCCAGTGAGAGCAGTAGAACTGAGCCTTGCTGGTGGCCATCAGGTCTATCAAGGGAAGACCCCACTTCTGCACCAATAGGTTGAAAACCTCCGGATGGAGTTCCCACTCCCCAGGGGTCCACTGGCAACTGAGAAAGTCTGCCAAGATGTTTTCTACTCCTAGAATGTGCACGACTGAGATGGCAGAGACATGCACCTCTGCCCAGGATAAAATAGCCTTTACCTCCAACCAAGCAGGTGTGCTACTGGTGCCTCCTTGCTTGTTGATGTAGGCATGGAGAATCGCCCTGAGCTCCAAAATGTTGATGGGAAGGAGGGTTTCCTCCACTGACCAACAACCCTGAACACCCAGATGACCCAGAACAGCTCCCTAGGCTGGCATCTGTTGTGAATATTGTCCAATACGGAATCACAAATGGCCAACCATTCCTCAGGTTGAAGTTGTCCAACCACCAGCGGACAGCATGTCTCACATAGAGATACAGGGTGATCCAGAAGGGCAGGAGCCCTCGGCAAACACGAATCACAAATCTCTGAAGGTCTCTGGCGTGAGCCATGGAGTACGGTACCGCCTCCACAGTAGATATCTTGCCCACCAAAGACAAAAACTTTCTTGCTGGAGCAGAAGTTCACTCCAGAGGATGAGACACTTTGGATGTGATCTGCTGCACAGAGTCTTCTGTCAGGAAAACCATGCCCTGAAGAGTGTCGAAGCAGAGACCAAGGAGGACCAGGTCCTGAGAAGAAACCTGAGCAGACTTGTCCATGTTCAGGATCCACCTGTGCTGGAGGAGAACCTGAGCACATTCATCCCAGGAAGGAGCCTTCAGCAGAAGGTCACCTATGTATGGAGTCCGCCGAATTCCTCTGGCGTGCAGAAAGGCAATCAATGCCCCTAAAACCCGTGCGAACATCTGAGGAGAAGTGGTGAGCCCAAAGGGCAGAGCGGTACCCTGGAAGTACTCTAGGCGGCAAGAGAACTTGAGGTACTTCTGACTGTCTGGATAAACTGGAACGTGCAGATACGCATCCTGCATATCCAACAAAGCCAGATATTCCCCTGGACACATTGCTGCAAGGACAGAGTGCAAAGACTCCATCTTATAGTATAGTAACCACAAATGAATTGAGATCCTCGAGATCCAGGATAGAACGGCAGCTACCATCCTTCTTGGGAACAATGAAGAAGTTTGAATAAAAAACGAAACCCATCTCTGGCTGAGGAATCGGAGCCAGAACTCCTTTGTCCAAGAGAGCCTGAACGTCCCCACTGAAAAGCCTGAGCTTTTCCTGTCCCTGAGGAGAGCAAGAAGGGAAGAATCTGAAGGGACGTAGGGATGTGAAGGGAATCCTGTAACCTCCTGAGTCCACCTTTAATACTAAATGATCCGAAACAGAGCCTGTCCAAGTACTCAAAAAATAATGTAGGCAACCACCCACATGTGTATGCGGACCAGGGTTCGGCTAGTCATGCAGAAGTAGGTTTGGTGGAGATGTGGTTTGACCTCCACTGCTGCCTGGACTTGGGGGTAGAACGAAGGGTGCTGGCCTGAGTCGGCAACGGGTTCAGCCTTTGCTCCTCGCTTTGGAACACTTTCCTCACTTGAAGATTGCACTTGGGAACCTGCAGTAACAAAGTGCTCTTACCCACCAGTGGCTTCACTGATGATGTTCTGCAATTCAGGGCCAAAGACGGATGTACCCTGAAAAGGAAGACAGACCCGTGATTTCTTAGAAATCAGGTCAGCAGACCAAATCTTAAACCACAGCGTGCCCCTGGCAGCCACAGAGGAAGGCGGAGGTCTTACCATTAAGCCTAATGGCAAACAAGGCATCAGTAATATAATGCTGAGACTCAGAAATATTAACCAAAATTGACAAAAGGTCCTCCTTAGGGGCACCTTTGCAGACAGCGTCAGTTAGCTGTTCAGTCCAAACAGCAATGGCCCTATTAACCCATGCAGACACCAAGGCAGGCCTCAAAGATACACCTATGGCAGCAAAGGAAGCTATCCTTAAGGCTGTCAGATCTTTGAATGCCAAAGCAACTGCAACTGGCAAGGCAGTAGACTTAGAAAGCCTAGAAATAAGGGAATCCACCTGAGCTCATCCTGCTGATGAAGTTCCGCAGAAGGGGCTTTCAGAAGTTGGTCGTCCATGTATGGAGTAACTCTGATGCCATCTCGGTGAAGGACAGACACTAAGGCTCCCCGTACACGGTTGAAGACTTGAGGAGCTGTCGTCTAACCAAATGGAAGAGCTGAAAACTGAGAATGTCCCCGGTTGCAGGCAAATCGGAGATACTGTCGGCTATTTGGATGAATGGCAATGTGTAAGTATGCGTCCTGAAGATCCAGAGATGCAAGAAATTCCCCTGGAGACATCGCAGCAATCACCGTTAGTAGAGACTCCTGGTGATAATGAGTCCGGATCACAAAGGAATTGAGATCCTTTAACTCCAAAATGGGACGACAACTGTCATCCTTCTTGGAGACCACAAAGAGGTTTGAGTAAAAACCCATTCCCCTGTCCTGAACTGGAACTGGCTCTAGAATATCCTTGTCCAGAAGAGCCTGAATAGCGCCAAACAGACAGCGTTTCTCTGAGCCCTGAGGCGTATGAGAAGGAAAGAAGCGAAAGGGAGGAAGAGAGACGAAAGGGATCCTGTACTCTTCCGTCACCACCTGTAAAACCCATGGGTCCACCACTGAATCCTCCCAAATGCTGTGACAGTGACGCAGACAGCCACCCACAGCAGAGTGTTGACCCGGGTTCGGCGAGTCATGCCGAAGGCGGCTTGGAAGGCTTGTTGGAGAACTTGGGCTTTCATTGCTGTTTGGGCTTGGAGGAGGTACGCAGAGTTGAGGGAACCGTCTGGTTCACCGGACATGTCTCATTCTGAAAGGAACGAAAATACTGCTTACGCTTAACCCTTTGTGTGCCAGAGGAGTACACAACGCATTGCAAAGCAATGTATTGCGTACCCCTCTGGCATTCAAAGGGTTAAGCAGTGTTTTCTTCCTAGAAACCAAGGGCAGAAGTGCATTCTTACCCCCTGTGGCCTCACTGACCAGATCCTTAAGATCTGGCCCAAACAAAGAAGTGCCTTGAAAAGGTAAGGACAGCAATGCTTACTTGGAAGCAGTGTCAGCAGACCAGATCTTCAGCCAAAAAGCCCGTCTGGCAACCACAGACATGGTGGAAACCCTAGCCACCAAACGGATGGCATCAAATAAGGCAGCAGAAACATAGAGCTGTGCCACAGGAATGTTGGGCAAGAAGGTGCAACATATCCGAAGTAGATACACCCCAACGGACAGCAAGAGTGGCTATTCAGTTCAGACTGAAATGGCCCGGTTCACCCATGCAGCAGCGAATCCTGGATGCATGGCAGAACCAGCAGTGGCAAAGATGAACTTGAGGGAGACCTCAAGTTTCTGGTCAGTCCAGTCTTTTAGAGCAGATGCATCAGACACTGGCAAGGCAGTAGACTTGGATAGCCTGGAGATAGGAGCATCCACTTTGGGAGGATGAACCCACTGAGCAAGCGGAACCTCAGAGAAGGGCTAAAGCTTGGCAAACTTCTTGGAGACAGAAGGTTTCCTGTCCAGAGACTTCCACTTATCAGACACAAGGCGGTCAAGAGTGGGGTTAGGTGGAAAGCAAGTAAAGGGCTTTTAAGGTTCCTGAAATACATCAGAAGGAGTCTCCTGCACTAAGGGAATGTTTAGGGTATTTAAAAAAAGCCCTGATCGGGCCCTCAGCCGAGGGCTCAAGATCAGCCTCAAAAGGGTCCCCAAAAAACTGAGAGGAGCCCACCACAGAACATTCCTCATCATCTGAATCCACCAACAGTTGCTCCTCAAAGAAATCTGACACGTCAGGTACACCCTAAGGTTTTGGCAGGACTTGACGGAGGAGGGGGTCTGCCAAGAATGAAAGACCCCCTGTAACTGGGATGGAAAGAGTTGCAATGTGGACCTAAGGTCCCTAGTAGCAGCCTTGAACTCTTGCACCCAAACTGGCTCTAATGCATTGCTGGAGGTCCCTGGAAGACTCTTAGGGACATCAGAACATGCTGGGCATAAATGACCTGAGAATTCTCTACATAACCCTGAATGACAGGAAGAGCAATGCGCAATAGGGGATACAGAGACCCCAGCATCCTTAGTCTTAGGCCTGGCCCCAAGCTCCAATGGTATAGACATTCTCACAGTGTCAAATAACCTTACTGTATATAAAAAAAAAAAAAAAAAAATCACCCAATTACAGTGTGTAGGATTAAAGTTTCACCCCAGAAATCGGTAAACTAGACTTATCTGGCAGGAGAAGGGTTAATCAGCAGAGGAGAGAAGGTGAGTCCAAGCCCTGCGTAGGATACTAGTTCTGAAAATAGTACAAAATAGCTGCCGTGGCGGGAGCCAATCAGAAACAAGTGCGTGAAGCAAGCCCTCATGGGAAATGTAGTTTTCCCAGAAAAGTACTGCAAACAGTGCCCGAAGCCCCCTGAGCCCCCCAACACACTAGAAACATGAACCGGATGATAAAGCAAGGGCAGACAAGTAAAATGAGCCATCTCTGAAGTCGCTAGGTTAAACGGTTGCATAGATATGTCCCGGACTGTACAGTCCCATAGGAATGAATGGAGCAAGGGCGCCTAATGCGGTAAAGCACACCTTAAAGGCACAGAACTCAAATTCTGCAAAATTTAAAGTGTAAAACTAAGAGACATGAACCACTAGAACATGTTAGGATACCCCAAAAAAAAACCAAAAAACAAAAACAAACAGCAGGAAAAGTGTCAGAGAACCCCCCCGAAATGAATGCAAAACCTAGAGGTTTAAGTACCACATAAACCTGCTCCAAACACCCAACAGACAGACCCAATGAGTGCAGGAGTGTGCAATAGGAACTCCAAATGAAAAATCCCTGTGCGGAAGGGCACTGTGGGACATGTGGACCTGCAGCACTCAAAGGGTTGCTAACCTTTCCTGCAGATCTTCTGTCTTCAGATTACCATGTTTTAAGAAGAAAACTTGGTGGGCAACTCCTGAGGAAAACTTGTAGCCAAGATCCCCCCCCCCAGGGCTTAAGGTCCACAAAAAGCACCTGGTCACTGAACTAGCCACATCTAAGGGCATTGTCAATCCGCCTAATGGTGGTATTCCATTTTTTAACAGAAAAATAAACTTCTAAAGCTAAAGCAAAACTGTTCTCTTGCCTGTGTTATCTTCACCAAGGAACAAATCTTTCTGGAGCTGGTTGGCTAGCTGCAGCCAAGGAGGGAAGGTAGGCTCCACCTACTGCATACAACTCTAGAATTGTTCCTGCCTAAAATTAAAGGGGCGGATCGCCTACCCAAAGTTAACAGTAACCTGTATTGGAAGACAGAGAAATAAGAGGATTTTAGTCTTACCTGTTAAATCCTTTTCTCTTAGTCCATATAGGTTACTGGTTGAGTAGGCAGGAACAAATCTAGTGCATGCTGGGTGGAGCCTACCTCCTCTCCTTAGCTTGCAGCTAGTCAATCCCCTCCAGTAAGATCTGAGACTAACTAGTGACTAAGGTAGTAAGAAGGGAAAGAAGACTCCTGTGAGCATGAACCCGAAAGGACTCCCACGTTCGGTCACAGGAGAGCCAAGCATGGCCCCTTGACAGGGTGAGACTAAAATCCTCTTTTCTCTGTCATCCAATATAGTATACTGGTAACTATGTCCAACCACTGAGTTTCCCAGAGGTGGGAAGGAAGGCAAGGATCATACACAGCCCAACAAACTAACAAAGTGTCAATGGACACAAAACTGGGCAACAGCCCAGGAACAGCACACTGAAGTGATGCCAAAATAGGCTCAAAAGTTGAGTACTGAAGAGATGAAGGAGATCGTAGACAGGCAGAGTTGCCTCCAGGATCGTCCTCCCAAAGTTAGCATCAGCTGATGCCAGCACATCAGCATGGTAGTGTTTAGAGAAGGTGTGCAGAGACAACCAAGTAGCCGCTTTGCACAACTGATCAGCTGAAGCCTGATACTTGTAAGCCCAAGATGCCCCAATGGATTGTGTGGAATGAGCTGTGACCTGAAAGGGAACAGGCTTTCCTCAGTTCGTAAGCCTTGCGGATGGTAGACTTAATCCAAGTTGCAATGGTAACCTTGGATGCGCGTCTCCCCGCCCTGGGACCTTCAGGAATGACGAACAAGGAGTCAGACTGGCGAATAGACTTAAAGGGATAGTAATACTTGAAATGTAAAAAAATATATGTTGTAGAGGTTTACCCCCCCTGAGTAAATCAAGGGTAATCCCACTGCTGAGAGATTTTATTACAAAATTATAACAGCTCAAACTTGCATTTTTTAGGTGCAATATCAAAGTGGCCTGAAAATTTTCAGTGGCTCTTTTGCTACACCATTCTATGGACTGCTCTGGTCCGTAGACTATAAATGTCCATAGGATGGTGTAGCAACAGCACCACTATAAATTTTCAGGCCACTATGATATTGCACCTAAAAAATGCAGGTTTGAGCAGTTATAATTTTGTAATAAACTCTCTCAGCAGTGGGAGTACCCTTATTTTACTCAGGGGGATAAACCCTACAACATTTTTTTTTTTTTACATTTTAAGTATTACTATCCCTTTAAGGCAGCACACCACATCCAACAAGTGAAGATCCCTTTCCTTGTCATATGTAGGAGCAGGACAGAAAGAAGCCACCACAATCTCCTCATTAATGTGGAATTCAGAGACCACCTTCGGTAGAAACTCCTGTGAAGAGCGAAGCACCGTCTTGTCTTTGTGAAACACCAAAGACTGTGGTTTACAAGACAGAGCATGCAACTCCGTGACACGGAGGACAGACAATCACCAGGAGAAAAGCCACTTAACAAGTCAACAGGTGTAGAGGAATAGTAGCCAAAGACTCGAACGGAGGCCCAAAACAAAGTTAAGACCCCACTGAGGAACAGGATTCTTAAACACAGGACGAGTATGAGCAACGCCCTGGAAGAAAACCTTAACATCAGGAAGAATAGCGAGGAGTCTCTGAAAGAAAACAGAGAGAGCAGAAGTCTGACCCTTAAGGGAACTCAAACTGAGGCCCTTATCCACTCCGTCCTGCAGAAAGGACAGGACCGTTGGGAGATCAAATACCTGGGAAAGGTCCTTATCAGCACACCGAGAGAAAAAAGTAGACAAGGCTTGATGGTAGGCCTTAGAGGAAACAGGCTTGCGCACACTAAGCATACTAGCCACCACACCAGAATAGAAACCCTACTTCAGTATTGAGGATTCAATTTCCATGCCATCAAACCCAGATGATGGACATCCTCCTTCCACAGGTATCCCAGCAGAAGAGCTGGACGGCGGGAAAAACAAAAGGGCTCCACCACAGAGATCCAGAAGCTCCGGAAACCTAGTCTGCCAAGCCCAGTATGGAACAAACAGGATGACTGGACAGAAATCCAGTCGCAGTTTCCACAGCACCCTGTGTAACATGGGAATGGGAGGAAAAATGTACGCCAGAGGAAAGTGCCAAAGTATTGACATAGCATCCACTACTAGGGCTAGAGGATCCCTCCAGCGAAAGCAGAACATTGGGACCTTCCGGCTGTGTCTTGTCTCCATCAGGTCGATGCATGGGAGTCCCTACCTCTGTACAACGAGGTCGACCACCTCTTGATGCAGTTCCTATTCTCTGCTGTTCAGTGTGTGTCAACTGAGGAAATCTACTAGAACATTGTCTATGTCGGAAATATGAACTGGGGATATGGCAGGAACATGTTCTTCCACCCAGGACAAAATAGCTTTGACCTCTAACAAAGCTGCAAGACTTCTTGTTCCACCTTGCTTGTTGATGTAAGCCACTGCTGTGGTGTTGTCGGACTGGACTCCGATTGGGCAACCCACCAGCTGGCATGTCCAGTGGTGAAGGGAATGAAATATCACCCGAAGTTCCAGCACATTGATGGGAAAGAGAGATTCCTCCGGAGACCACCATCTCTGAGCATTCATGTGGCCCAGAACCACTCCCAAGCCAGACAGGCTGGCACCTGTCATCATGGTCATCCAGAAGGACACCAGGAAGGACTTGACCTTTAGCAGATTGGAGATGTCGAGCCACCATGACAGACTGTTCCACATGCAGAAGGAGAGACACCGACATCTTCAGGAGGTCTGGCTGTCCTCTGCACACCTAGATCCTGTAACGGTTTTCTGACACTCAGACCAGGGTGTAAAGTAAAAACACAGTTTATTGAATCAAGGAGTAATACAATGCCCCTAGGGGCCAGTACAGGAATAGCAGAAATAGCAAACACGAACAGGGTGAATGCAATACAGCAAATAATACTGGACAATGGATAGATAGTAAATGACCCCAAAGGGTTAACAAGTGCAAGAGGAGAACTCAGTCCTAGTTTGGCCAACGCCCAGGATATATAGTAGTCTCTGGGTAATAGTTCTTGAGTCACAAAGCTGGAACTAAGTAGCAGTCTCTGGAACACAGTTCTTGAATCACAAAGCTGGAGCAAGGGGTCTGTACTGAATTCACTCTCAAATAGAAACGGAAGGCACAAGTGCCAGAGCTGAGTAAATACCACCACCGTGGGATATGAAGAAGTCCTATTGCCAAACTGAAGTACAAGAACCTGAGCCGCCCTTAATTGAGACTGGAAGTTAACTCTGCATGTACCCAATGGATAGTGCCCTGACACCTCTAGGATGTCAAATAGTGGTATCGAATGCACAAGCACTGACAGCCAAGCACTGGATAGTGCAGATGGATAGCGTAACCTCTGTATGTCAGTAGGCCGGAGCCAGGACACCCTTCCGGTGCCGTACAGAACTTTCCCAGCAAGAGCGAACTGATAGCTATGCCCACAGGTCGCGGTCACGGTACACACCGAACACCGGACTGGCAATGCTCTGCAGAAGGTAGGGAAGCGTTACAGAGGTACAGAAGGAGTGGCTCTTAACTGATAAGTGTATGCTTGGCAACAACTGAGGCACAAGACTGAGGCTACGAAGCACTGCAGGAGTTAACAGGTTCTGTACCGGAACACAGCAACGTACTAGGAATGGCAAAGCAACCTTAATCTCAGCTAGAGTAGTGAGAGGAATAGCGAGACACCAAGTGATCAGAATGTCGCGGACGCGACCGGGCCGTGCAGGTACACCGGAACAGCAGACTGGAACAGGCGATAACTGGAACCGGAGCACAGCAGGAACAACAGCCGAAGAACAGGATCAGTCACGGAGCTAGGTCGTCTACCGGAGCCGGGTCGTACACGGAGCAGGATCATCAGCCAGAATCGGATCAATCACGGAGCAGGGTCGTCAGCCAGAGCCGGGTCATACACGGAGCAGGATCATCAGCCAGAACCGGATCAATCTCGGAGCAGGGTCGTCAGCCGGAGCCGGGTCATAAACGGAGCAGGATCAACAGCAGAGTCAGACAAGCCGGGTCGGTACACTGGAGAACTGGAACACAGCAACAAGGCGCAGATACTGGAACACCACGAAAGGGCAAATCACAAGTGCCCAAGCCCCAGAGTATAAAGGCACATCCTGGGCGGGCCAATCAGCATCCTCCAATGCACAGATAGCACAACCCTGATTGACAGTGCAGCACGGGAACCGTGATAGATCCAAACCTCTGGATTTCCCTGGTGTGAGCCATGGCAAACGGGACCGCTTCTATGGTAGAGATGAACTTCCCCACCAGAGAGGTCAACTTCTTGGGCGGAACTGGATCATGAGCCAGAACAGTAGACACTTTGTGGGCGATCTGGAGAGCTACTTCGTCCTTGAGAAGCACCATGCCCTGCTGGGTGTTGAAGAGAACTCCAAAGAATACTAGCCTCTGAGATGGAACAAGGTCCAACTTGTCCATGTTGAGGATCCACCCATGATGGGCGAGTGCATGAATGCAGTCCTTAAACTGCTGACGAAGAAGGTCCAGAGAGGGCACCTTCAGAAGCAAGTCGTCCATCTACGGAGTGACTCTGATGCTGTCCCGATGGAGGACGGACACTAAAGTTCCCAGGACTCGACTGAAGACTTGGGGAGCTGTAGTCAGACCAAAGGGAAGAGCAGAGAACTGAAAATGCCCTTGGTTGCAAGCAAACCCGAGGCATTGCCGGTGAATGGCGATATGCAGGTATGCGTCCTGAAGATCCAGAGAAGCCAGGAATTCCCCAGGAGACATAGCCATGATCACAGACTGTAGGGACTCCTGGTGATAGTGGGTCTTTACCACAGAAGAATTGAGATCCTTTAGGTCCAAAATTGGACAGCAGATGCCATCCTTCTTGGAAACCACAAATAGGTTTGAGTAAAATCCCAGACCCATGTCCCGTACCAGGACCAATTCCATAACCTCCTTGTTCTAAAGGGTCTGTATGGTGCCGTAGAACAGACAGTGTTTTTCTACACCCCGAGGAGTGTGAGAAAAAAAGAACCTGAAAGGAGGGAGAGAGGTGAAAGGGATCCTCTACCCCTCTGACACCACCTGCAAAACCCACGGATCCACCACGGTGTCCAGACACTGAGGAAGTGGCTCAAACGACCACCCACTGGAGTGTGGGGACCGGGGTTCGGTGAGTCATGCAAAAGGGGGTTTGGAAGCCTTGGGCTTGGCAGAAGACTCGGGTGTCCATTACTGTTTGGGCTTGGAGGAGAAGCGAGGAGTCTGGGGAACCACCTGGTTCACCGGGCGTGTCTCAGCCTGGAAGGGTGGAAAAAACAGATTAAGTTTAGTAGGGGTCTTTTTCCTAGGGACCATGGGCAGGAGGGTACTCTTGCCCGCAGTGGCCTCACTAATGAGGTCCTTAAACTCTAGCCCAAACAGATGTGCAGTAGAAGCTCCCTGACAGCCACAGTTAGCTGTTCAGGCCAGACCGCAATGGCCCTGTTCACCCAAGCAGCAGCAAACACAGGGAGTAGGGAGGTACTAGCAGTAGTAAAGATGGTCTTGAGGGAAGTCTCAAGCTTCTTGGTCAGTCCAATCTTTAAAGGCAGAAGTGTCAGCTACAAGAAAAGCAGTGGACTGAGAGAGTCTAGAAACAGGGGTGTCCACCTTAGGTGGTGGAACCCACTGGGCTAACGCCGCTTCAGAGAAGAGATATAGCTTAGCAAACTTCCTAGAGACAAAAGGCTTTTTGTCAGGATACTTCCACTCAGACACTAGACGGTCAAGAGTGGGGTTGGGTGGAAAACAAGTATATGACCTCTTAGGCTCCTGAAACACAGAGGGGTCTGAAGGAACCTCTTGCACCAAGGGGATGTTAAAGGTATTCAACAAAGCCCTGATCAGGCCCTCAGCTGAGGGATCCGGATCAGCCTCAAAGGGGTCCCCAAAAATTGTGAGGAGACCACTGCAGAACATTCCCCTTCATCAGAATCCACTAACAGTGCCTCCTCAGAGAAATCTGATACGTCAGGTAATTCCTGCGGTTTTGGCAGGGAAGATATGATAGGGGTAGGGGGCTGCCAAGACTGGAAGACTCCCTGTAACTGGAGTGGGAGGAGTTGTAAGGTAGACCCAAGGTCTCTGGTGGTAGCCTTAAACTCTTGCATCCATATTGGCTCTAGTGCATGGCTGGAGGTCCCTAGGAGAGACGCAGGGGCAACAGCACATGCTGGGCATAAATGACCCGAGTATTCTCTAGGTAACCCTGATTGACATGGAGCAGTGCGCAATGGGGGACAGACACCCCAGTATCCCTAGCCTTAGGTCTAGCCCCAAGCTCCAATGGAGAAGACATTCTCAGTGTGTCAAAAACATTTAAAGTATAAGGAATCACCCAAATACTGTGTATGATTAAAATTTCACCCCAGAAATTGCTAATTTGCACTTATCTGGCAAGTGAAGGGTTAATCTGCTGAGGAGAAAAGGAGAGTCCAAGCCCTGCGTAGGATACTCGTGAAGGGAAAGCACAATAGCTACTGCAATGGGAGCCAATCAGAAACGAGCACGTGAAGCAAGCGCTCATTGGAAATGTAGTTTTCCTTGTAAAAGTACCCCAACAGTGCCCGAAGCCCCCTGTGCCCAAAACACATAAAATGTTGACTTTATAGTAGAGCAAGGGCAGACATACAAAATGAGCAGTCTCTGCAACTGCTCAGAGTAGAGACTTCAGAGATATGTCCCAAACTGTTAAGTCCCATAGAGGTGAATGGAGCATGGCGTCTAAAGCATTAAAGTGCGCCAAAACTCAAATTTTGCAAGGTTTTACCATGAAGTAAAATACATCCTAAAGACACTGTTACATGTCACCAGACCCAATAAAGACTGAACCCAGTAGGGAAAAGGGCCAACAACTCCACAAAAGATGCCAAACCAACAACCAAAGGGTTAAGTTACCACACAAAGAGTGTGTGTTAGGAACCAAAAGGAGACCCCTGTGCGGAGGGGAAGCGTGGGACAAGTGGACCTCAGAAGTCACAGGTTTGCTCCCCTTTTCAGGTCTTCTGGCTTCAGATTACCATGTATCAAGAATAAGCCTCAGTGGGCAACTCCTGAGGAAAGAACTTGTGAAACAAGATTTCCCCCCCAGGGCTAAGAGGTCCACCAAAGCACCTGGAAACGGAGCTATACACTAGTGAATTGTCAGTAATGGTAATCTGCCTAATGGTGGTATTCCATATCTAACAGCTAAAACTATAGCAGAACTGTGCTCTTGCCTGTATCTTCATCAAGGAACAAATCTTACTAGGGGGGATTGGCTAGCTGCAGTTAAGGAATGGAGGTAGGCTCCACCCAGCATTCAGTTCTAGAATTCTTCCTGCCTACTCAAAGGGACGGATCACCTACCCAAAGTTACCAGTAACCTATATTGGACGACAGAAATAAGTTGTAGGGTTTATCACCCTGAGTAAAACAGTGGGATACTCCCACTGCTGAGAGATATTTTATTATAAAATTATAACAGCTCAAACTTGCATTTTTTAGGTGCGATATCAGTGGCCTGAGAATTTACAGTGGTGCTGTTGCTACACCATCCTATGGACTGCTCTGGTCTGTAGACCATAAGTCTCCATAGAATGGTGTAGCAAGAGCACCACTGTAAATTTTCAGGTCACTGTGATATTGCACCTAAAAAATTCATGTTTGAGTGATTTTTTTAAATAAAATCTCTCTCAGCAGTAAGAGTATCCTTGTTTACCTTAGGAGGATAAATCCTACAATATATATTTTTTTTACATCTTAAGTATTACTAACCTTTTAATAGAACATGGCAAGGAAGGGGTTAAATATTACCCCACAGCTCAAATATGAGTGCAGGAGTTATAAGTAACTACAGAATGGCCCCTGTGCTGAGGGGACCGGGGGGGGGGGGGGGGGGGAGGAGACACTCAAAGGGTCGCTCATCTTTTTGCAGATCTTTTGTTTAGATTACCATTATAATGGAAACAGCCTCAGAGACACTCCTTCTGGAGAGAGAGAGACATGGGCTGTATGATTCTCTCTCAGGGCTGTAAGGGTCCACAGACAACACCTGTTAACTGAGCAATCCTCCAGAAGAAGTCCATAATGGTATACCCCACCTAATGGGGGCATTTGACACCCCATAACTGAGAAAATAATAAAATAACTAAAAACTAAGCAGAACTGTTTGTAGTCTTCTTACTAGGTGATGGAACAAATCTTATCTGGAAGAGGGGAGTGGTTAAGTAGCCTGCTAGAGGGGGAGGATCCACCCGGCACTTCAAGAATTATTCCAGCCTACTGGGAGGTGCTGTCACCTCCCCCATGGTACCTGTAAGCTATATTGGACAACGACAGAAAAATATTGTCACAATGTGACTGTAGTCAGAGGATTTTAGTCTTACCTGTTAAATCCTTTTCTTTTAGTCCATACAGGTTACTGTAACTTTGGGTACGCTATCCGCCCCTTTAATTGTAGGCAGGAACAATTCTAAAATTGTAGACAGGGGGTGGACCCTACCTTCCCTCCTTGGCTGCAGCTAGCCAACCAGCTCCAGAAAGATTTGAAACACTAACTATTGACTACATAGTGGAAGGAAAGGAAGACTCCTGTGAGCATGACCCCGAAGGACCCCCACGGTCTGCCACAGAAGAGCCAAGCACGACATCTAACAAGTGGAGATCCCTCTCCTTGTCAGAGGTAGGGTCAGGGCAGAAAGGCAGCACCAGTGTCTCCTGATTGATGTGGAACTCCGAAACCACCTTCGGGAGAAACTCCTGAGAAGAGAAAAGCACAGCCTTGTCCTTGTGAAACACCAAAAAAAGGGTGGTTTATAGGACAGAGAATGTACGATTGCCAGGAGAAAATAGGATTTTAGTCTTACCTGTTAAATCCTTTTCACTTAGTCCATACAGGTCACTGGTACAATCGGAGGCGATCTGCCCCTTTAATAGGCAGGAACATTCATTCAAATGTATGCAGGGGGTGGAGTCTCCCCTCCTTCTTAGGCTGCCTTCAGGCCAGAGCCAAGCTAGATTGATTTGAGACACTAAACTGACCAGAGATAAGAAAGAAAAGGAAGACTCCTGTGAGCATGCCCTGAAGGTCCCCCACTGAATGCCACAGGAGAGCCAAGCATGGTCCCTTGACAGGGTGGGAGACCAGTGACCTGTATGGACTAAGTGAAAAGGATTTAACAGGTAAGACTAAAATCCTATTTTCACTGTCGTCCAATACAGGTCACTGGTACAATGGGATGTACAAACATTGAGCTTTCCCAGAGGCGGGAAGTAAGGCAAGGACCAGGCACAAGGCCCAAGTCACTTAGAACTGCTATGAACCAATTAATCATAGAGCCCAACAACAGAAGTGTCAACGGACACCAACCAGGGGGAAAAACAAACCCCCGAACTAACACAGCACACTGAACTAGAGCCAACAGGGCTCAACAGCAAAGAAGCACTAAGAACCACAGAGTAGAAGACCTAAACAGGCAAGACTGCCTCCAGGACCTTCCTCCCAAAGCTGGCATCAGCCGAGGCCAGAACATCAACACTATAGTGCTTCGAGAATGTGTGCACAGAGGACCAAGTGGCCGCTCTGCACAGTTGATCAGCAGACGCCTGATTCTTGTAGGCCCAAGAGGCCCCAGTTGATCTGGTGGAATGAGCAGTAACTCTAAAGGGAACATGCTTATTTCACAGTTTGTAGGCTTCACGAATGGTAGATTTTATCCAAGAGGCAATAGTTACCTTGGATACCGGTCTCCCTGCCCTAGGCCCCTCAGGAATGACGAACAGGGCGTCAGACTTCCTGATAGACTCAGTGCGATGAACATAAAATTTAAGACAACGCACAACATCCAACAAATGGAGATCTCTTTCCTTGTCAGAGGAAGGGTTAGGGCAGAAAGAGGGAACCACAATCTCCTGATTGATGTGAAATTCGGAGACAACCTTGGGTAAAAACTCCTTGGAAGTGCGAAGCACTGCCTTAGCCTTGTGAAACACCAAGTAAGGAGGTTTACAAGACAGAGCTTGTAACTCTGCTACCCGGCGAACTGAGACAATAGCCAAAAGAAAGGCCATTTTCCAGGTCAAGAGACGCAAAGGAATAGAAGCCAAGGATTCAAACGGGGGTCGTCTCTGGAGAACCCCCAGCACCAAATTGAGGTCCCACTGGGAAGTAGGACTCTTGAAGGCAGGCCGAACATGAGCCACACCTTGGAAGAAAACCTTAACATCAGGAAGAATAGCAATCCGTTCCTGGAAAAATACAGACAGAGCAGAAGTCTGAACCTTGAGAGAACTCAGGCTGAGTCCCTTCTCAACCCCATCCTGCAAAAAGGCCAGGACTGTGGGGAGATGAAAATCTAGAGACAGATCCTTATCAGTACACCATGCTACAAAGGTGGACCATATGCGATGGTAGATCTTGGAAGACACAGGCTTGCAAGCTCTAAGCATCGTGGACACCACTGAAGAGGAAAACCCTTTCTTCTTTAGAATTGAGGATTCAACCTCCAAGCCATCAAATGGAGATGCTGAACATCTTCCTTCCACAGATATCCCTGAAGAAGTAGATCTGGACGGGCAGGAAGTGGAACAGGATCCGTCACAGACATGGCTAGCAGTTCCGGATACCAGGACTGATGAGGCCAATTTGGAGTGATTAGGATGACAGGACAACGCTCCAACTTCAGCTTCTGGATGACTCGGATCAACAGAGGAAGAGGAGGGAAGATGTAATCCAATGGATTGACAAAGCATCCACTGCCAGAGCAAGAGGGTCCCTCCACCGAGAGCAAAACACTGGCACCTTCCTGTTGTGTCTGGTAGCCATCAGATCCACTACAGGCACCCCCCACATCTGGGTGAGAAGGTGAAACACCTCTGGATGAAGCGCCCATTCTCCGCTGTCGACTGTGTGACGACTGAGAAAATCTGCCATGACGTTGTCTACGCCTTGAATGTGTACCGCTGAGATGACGGGCACATGAGCTTCTGCCCAAGATAAAATGGCCTTGACCTCTAACCAAGCGGTGAGACTTTTTGTGCCGCCTTGTCTGTTGATTTAGGCCACTGCGGTGGCGTTGTCGGACTCCACTCTGACTGGACAACCTTCCAGCTGAGATTCCCAGTGCTTCAGGGCAAGAAAGATGGCACAAAGTTCCAGAACATTGATGGAGAGAAGAGATTCTTCCAGTCCCCATTTCCCCTGAGCACTGAAACGACCCAGCACTGCCCCCCATCCCCGGAGGCTGGCATCCATCGTGACTGTGGTCCAATAGGGAACCCGAAAGGACCTCCCTTTCAGGAGATGAGACAGGTCCAACCACCATTCTAGGCTCAACTCGACATGAGGGGGCAGAGATACAGATAGATGCCGATGATCTGGATGAGTTCTGCACGTCTGGATCACAAACCTCTGAAGTTCCCTGGTGTGTGCCATGGCAAATGGCACTGCCTCTATCGTGGAAATAAACTTCCCCACTAGAGAGGTCAACTTCGGTACTGGAACCCTGTCCAGTTCTAGGATCTTGGACACCCGGATAGCAATCTGATGAGCCACTTCTTCTGGTAAAAACACCATGCACTGCTGAGTGTCGAACAGGAGACCCAAGAAGAGGAGCTGTTGAGATGGAACCAAGTCTGACTTGTCCAGATTCACAATCCAGCCGTGGCGATTGAGTGTCTGTATACACAACTGCAGCTGCTGGTGAAGGATCTCTGCAGATGAGGCTTTCAGGAGCAGATCGTCCATGTAGGGAGTCACCCTGACTCCATCTCGATGAAGCACAGCTATCAAAGCTCCCAATACCCTCTGAAAGACCTGAGGAGCTGAAGTCAGACCAAAGGGAAGAGCTGAAAACTGAAAGTGGCCTTTGTGACAGGCAAATCTGAGATACCGTCTGCTCTCTGGATGAATAGGGATGTGAAGGTGTGCATCCTGAAGGTCCAGGGAGGCAAGGAACTCCCCTGGAGACATTGCTGCTATCACAGAACGCAGAGATTCCTGACGAAAGTGGGAACTCACAACAAAGGAATTGAGATCCTTGAGATCCAAAATAGGACGAGCACCTCCGTCCTTTTTGGCCACAATGAACAGGTTGGAATAGAATCCTGAATCTGTGTCCTCTGGTGGAACCAATTCCAGGACCTCTTTGTCCAAAAGATCCTGAATAGCGTCGTCGAACAGATGTCTTTTTGTAGGCTCCTGAGAAGGAAGAGTAAAATGGAACCGAAAAGGAGGAAGGGAAGAGAAAGGGATCCTGTATCCCTCTGATACCACCTGAATAACCCAAGGGTCCACCACTGACTCCTCCCAAACCCGGCGAAAGATGTGGAGACGTCCACCTACAGCCGGATGCGGACCCGGATTCGGTGAGTCATGCTGAAGCAGTCTTGGACTTAGGGGCAACTTTGGGCTTCCAGGACTGTTTGGGCTTGGAGGAGGAGCGCGTGGAGGACGGACCTGTCTGGGACGTGGAGTGTGTCTCAGTTTGGAAGGAACGAAAGGACCGATTGCGTTTGGCTGGAAACTTCTTCTTAAAGACTGATGGTAGAAGAGTACTTTTGCCACCAGTAGCCTCACTAATCATCTCCTTAAGTTCAGATCCAAACAGTAAGGACCCCTGAAAAGGTAAAGAAAGCAAAGCTTTCTTAGAGGCAGTGTCAGCAGACCAAATTTTCAACCAAAGAGCACGTCTAGCCACCACAGAGGAAGTAGAGGCCCTTGCCATCATGCGCACAGCATCAAAAGCAGCGTCAGAAACATAATTTTGAGCTTCTAATGTATTAGCAAGAAGCTGCAACTGCTCAGACACTGGTGCATCCTGGCGAACCGCCTCAGTCAGTTGTTCAGTCCAGGCCGCAATAGCCCTATTAATCCACACCACTGCAAAGGTTGGACGCATGGCAGTGCCAATAGAGGCAAAAATGGATTTAAGACAAATCTCTAACTTTTTGTCCGTCCAGTCCTGCAGGGCCGAGGTATCAGATACAGCTAAGGCAGTAGATTTGGATAACCTAGAAATAGGAGCATCCACTTTAGGAGGATGAACCCATTTTGAAAGTTCAGCCTCAGGAAAAGGATAAAGTTTAGCAAACTTTTTGGACACAGAAGAGGATTTATTAGGATTCCTCCACGCATCAGAGACTAAATGAGCAACAGTAGGATTATTAGGGAAACAAACCACAGCCTTAGATGGGTTTTTGGAAAACGTCAGTTGGATCATGAGTAGATTCCTGAGTCAGAGGAAGGTTGAGCGTAGTTAGCACAGCTTTGATCAAACCCTCAGCAAAAACTTCAGGGTCACATTCATAAGGGTCACCAATGGACCTATTAGATTCTATAACAGTGCCTTCCTCAGCATCAGAATCCTGCAAAAGTTCTTCCTCAGAAGAATCAGACACATCAGGAGCCCCCTGTGGCTTAGGCAGGGAGGTCCTGATTGTGGAGGGGGTCTGCCAAACTTGCAGAGCCCCCTGAACCTGAGAGGGAAAGAGTTGGAGAGTGGATCTGAGATCCCTAGTGGCAGCTTTAAACTCTTTAACCCAAGTTGGCTCAATAGCGTGGCTGGGAAGCCCAGGGTTGCTATCATGACTTTCTGCACATTTTGGGCATAAATGACCTGAAAATTCTCTAGGCAGCCCAGAGTGACAAGAGGAGCAAAACACAATGGGGGAAATAGACACCCCAGCCTCTTTAGTCTTGGGTCTAGCCCCTGACTCCAGTGGAGTAGACATGCTCACAGCGTCAGATATATTCCACTAAGAAAAATCACCCAGTAGAAGTGTGAAAGATTATAGTTTCACCCTGGAAATGTCTAAAATCGACCTTATCTGGCCAGCGAAGGGTTAATCTGCTGAGAGGAGAGAAGGCTCGGTCCCTGCGTAGTATACTCGCTGAGAATACCACCACAAAATGGCTGCCGCGACGGTAGCCAATCAGAAAACGAGCGTGAAACAGGCGCTTATGGGAAACATAGTTTTTCTCAAAGTACCCCAAAACAGTGCCCGAAGCCCCCCCAGACTCCCAACACACCGAATCTAGCTACCGGATGATAGAGCAGGGGAAGACCAACAAAATGAGCCCTCTCTGAAGTTGCTGTGACAAGCGGTTCCAGAGATACATCCCACACTGTGTAAACCCATAGAGATTAAAGGAGCAATGGAGTCTATGCGGGTAAAAGAGCGCTTAAAGGCGCGGAACATTAAATATTAATAAAGTATACTTGAAAGAAAAAGTTCACCAAACACACTTCTAGTACATGTAAAACATGAGAGAACAACCCAAAGCTCCAAAACCCAGGGAATACCACAGACATTGCATAAATACAAGCAATAGAAATAAAAAACACCCTATGAGTGCTGGAGTGCAAAATGAGAACTCCCAAATACATGCCCAAAGAAGGGACACTGTGGGACAAGTGGACATTCAGCACTCAAAGGGTGGCTCACCTTTCTGCAGGACTTCTGTCTTCAGGTAACCATGTTAAAAGGGAATTAACCAGAGGAAAATTCCCCAGCAGGGAAGTTACTTGACTCAAGTTGTTCCCTCTTCAGGGCATAAGGTCCACCAGAAAATCCCTGGAAGCTGCACTAGCTACTTTGGAGAGGGCAATTCACAGCCATGGTCACCCGCCTAATGGTGGTATTCCATATTTGAAGAAAAACAATAAAAAACTAAAGTTGAATGAGAGATGTTCTCCACCTGGTGTGCACAGCACACAGGAACAAATCAATCTAGCTTGGCTCTGGCCTTAAGGCAGCTTAAGAAGGAGGGGAGGCTCCACCCCTTGCATACATTTGAATGAATGTTCCTGCCTATTAAAGGGGCGGATCGCCTCCCATTGTACCAGTGACCTGTATTGGACGACAGTGAAAGGCCATTTTCCACTTCAACAGGCGTAGAGGAATAGTAGCCAAAGACTCAACTTTGTTTTGGGTGTTCAGCGCCCTCCATTTAAGATCCCACAGAGAAGCGGGATTCTTAAAGACAGGACGAGTATGAGCAACGCCCTGAAAGAAAACGTTGACATCAGGAAGAATAGCAATGCGCCTCTGAAAGAAAACAGAGAAAGCAGAAGTCTGAACCTTAAGGGAACTCAAACTGAGGCACTTGTCCACACCTTCCTGCAAGAGGGCCAGGACCGTAAGGAGATCAAATTCCTGAGACAGGTCCCTGTCAGCACACCAATACAGAAAGGTCGACCAGACACGATGGTAGGCCTTAGAAGAAACAGGTTTGCGGGCACTGAGCACAGTAGCCACCACTCCAGAAGAAAAAAAAAAAAAAATCTCTTCAATAATGAGTATTCAATTTACAAGCTGTCAAAGCTAGCCGATGAACAGCCTCCTTCCACAGGTAACCCTGTAGAAGAAGATCCGGACAGCAAGGGAGCCGGAATCGCTCCTCCACTTACAGATCCAGAAGCTCCGGAAACCAAGCCTGTCGAGGCTAGTACAGAGCAATCAGAATGACTGGACAATGTTCCAGTCTCAATTTCCGCAAAACCCTCTACAACATGGGGAGGGGAGGAAAGATGCAAGCCAGAGGAAATAAAGGAATGGAAATGGTATACACCGCTACAGCTAGAGGATCCCTCCAGCAAGAGCAGAACCTCGGAACCTTCCAGTTGTGTCTTGTCGCCATCAGGTTGATGCAAGGAAGACCCCACTTCTGTTTGATGAGGGTGAACACCTCTGGGTGCAGTTCCCACTCGCCACTGTCCACTGTGTGTCGACTGAGGAAGTCCACCATGACGTTGTCTACACCAGGAACGTGCACTGAGGATATGGCAGGAATGTGTTCTTCTGCCCAGAACAAAATAGCCTTGACCTCTAACCAAGCGGAGAGACTTCTTGCTCCACCCTGCTTGTGGACGTAAGCCACGACCATGGCGTTATCGGACTGTACCGTCTTCCAGCTGGGGTGTCCAATCACGAAGGGCATGAAATCGCACAAAGCTCCAATATGCTGATGGGAAGGAGAGATTCTTCCGGAAACCACTGACCCTGAGCACTCAGGTGACCCAGGACTGCTCCTCAGCCGGAGAGGCTGGCATCTGTTGTCACCGTGGTCCAGAAGGACACCAGGAAGGACTTGTCCTTCAGCAGATTGAAGAGGTCGAGCCACCACGATAAACTCAGTTCCACATGAAGAGGAAGGGATACTGATATCTTCAGAAGGTCAGACTGACCCCTGCACACCTGGATCACAAACCTCTTTAGTTCCCTGGTGTGAGCCATGGCAAATGGGACCACTACTATGGTGGAGATTAATTTCCCCACTAGAGGGGACAACTTCTTAGCTGGAACTGGATCATGAGCCAGAACAGCAGAAATCCAGTGGGCGATCTGGGGAGCTACCTCGTCCGTGAGAAACACCATGCTCTGCTGAGTGTCGAAGAAAAGGCCCAGGAAGACCAAATGCTGGGATGGGACAAGATCTGACTTGTCCAAGTTGATGATCCACCCGTGATGGGCGAGAGCATGAATGTAGTCCTGAACCTGCTGATGAAGTTCTGTCGGGAGGCTTTCAGAAGCAGGTCGTCCATGTATGGAGTAACTCTGCCATCCTGGTGGAGGACGGACACTAAAGCTCCCAGGACATGGTTGAAGACTTGAGGAGCTGTAGTCAGTCCAAACGGGAAGAGCTGAAAACTGAAAGCGCCCTTGGTCTCAGGCAAATCTGAGACACTGCCAGCTCTCTGGAAGAATGGCGATGTGTAGATATGTGTCCTGAAGATCCAGAGAGGCAAGGAATTCCCCCGGGGACATAGCAGCAATCACCGTCCTTAGGGACTCCTGGTGATCATGAGCCCTTATCACAAAGGAATTGAGATCCTTCAAATCCAAAATGGGACAACTGCCGTCCTTCTTGGAGAACACAAAGAGGTTTGAGTAAAAATCCATACCTCAGTCTTGAACTGGAACAGGTTCTAGAACATCTTTGTCCAGAAGGGCCTGGATAGTGCCGCTGAACAGATGGCATTTCTCTGCGCCCTGTGGCGTATGAGAAGGGAGAAAGTGAAAGGGAAGAAGAGACAAAAGGGATCCTGTACACTTCCGCCACCACCTGTAAAACCCACGGGTCATGCCGAAGGAGGCTTGGATGAGACCTTGGGCTTCAATTGCCGTTTGGGCGTGGAGGAGGCACACAGAGCCAAGGGAACCGCCTGGTTCGCCGGACGTGTCTCAGTCGAAAAAAAACTATTCCGCTTGAAAGGTGTTTTCTTCCTGTGGGCCAAAAGGCAGAAGGGTACTTTTACCCCCTGTGGCATAAATAGACTTAAGGGAAACCTCAAGTTTCTTGTCAGTCCAGTCTTTCAGAGCAGAAGCATCAGAAACTGGCAAGGCAGTATACTTAGATAGCCTGGAGATAAGAGCATCCACTTTGGGAGGGATGAACCCACTGAGCAAGCGGAACCTCAGAGAAGGGCTAAAGCTTGGCAAATTTCTTGGAAACAGAATGTTTCCTGTCTGGAACTTTGCACTCAGACACAAGGTGGTCAAGAGTGGGGTTAGGTGGAAAACAAGTAAGGGGCTTTTTAGGCTCCTGAAACACATCAGAGGGATCTGAAGAAACCTCCTGAACTAAGGGAATGTTTAGGGTAGTCAAGACAGCCCTGATCAGGCCCACAGCCGAGGGCTCAGGATCAGCCTCAAAAGGTCCCCAAAAAACTGAGAGGAGCCCACAGCAGAACATTCCTCAACATCCGAATCCACCAACAGTTCCTCCTCAGAGGAATCGGATACGTCAGGTACTCCCTGCGGTTTTAGCAGGGAAGATTTGACCGAAGAAGGGGTCTGCCATGAATGGAAGACCCCCTGTAACTGGGATGGAAAGAGTTGCAATGTAGGCCGAAGGTCCCTAGTAACAGCCTTGAACTCTTGCATCCAAGCTGGCTCTAATGCATGGCTGGAGGTTCCTGGGAGAGACTCAGGGACATCAGAACATGCTGGGCATAAGTGACCTTAGAATTCTCTGAATGACATGAGGAGCAATGTGCAATAGGGGACACAGAGACCCCAGCATCCTTAGTCTTAGGCCTGGCCCCAACAGATTAGACATTCTCAGTGTCAAAAATGTTTAAAGTATAAGGAATCACCTAAATACAGTGTGTAAAATTAAAATTTTACCCCAGAAATCACTAAAATACACTTACGGTTAATCTGCAGAGGAGAGAAGGAGAGTCCAAGCCCTGTGCAGGATACTCATTCTGTAAAAGGCACACAATGGTTGCCGCAGCGGGAGCCAATCAGAAACGAGCGCGAGAAGCAAGCACTCATGGGAAATGTAGTTTTCCCAGAAAAAGTACCCCAACAGTGCCCGAAGCCCCCTGAGTCCCCCAACACACTGAAAATGTTAACTGGCTGATAGAGCAAAGGCAGACAATTAAAATGAGCCATCTCTGAAGTCGCTACGTTGAGCGGTTGCACAGATATGTCCTAAAGTGTACAGTCCCATAGAATTGAATGAAGCAATGGCATCTATGCAGTAAAGCGTGCCTGAAACGCAAATTTTTGTAAAGTTGAAACAGTAAAATAAAAGTACATTAAACATCACTAGAACATGTTAGGAGATTTAAAAAAAAACAAAAAAAACAACAACAAACACTGAATCCAGTAGGGAAAGTGTCAATAACCCACCCAAAGATACAAAACCACCAGCTAAAAAGGTTAAGTTACCACATAAACCTGCTCCAAAACACCCGACATACAGATAAACCCAATGAGTGCAGGAGTGTGCAATAGGAACTCAAAATGAAAAACCCCAGTGCGGAGGGGCACTGTGGGACATGTGGACCTGCGGCACTGAAAGGGCTGCTCACCTTTCCTGCAGATCTTCTGTCTTCAGATTACCATGTTTTAAGAAGCAGCCTCGGTGGGCAACTCCTGAGGAAAGAACCTGGACCCAAGATTTCCCCCCCATGGCTTAAGGTCCACAAAAGCACCTGGTTACTGAGCTAGCCACATCTAAGGGCATTGTCAGTTATGGTAATCTGCCTAATGGTGGTAATCCATTTCTAACAGAAAAATAAATTTCTAAAACTATAGCAGGACTGTTGTCTTCACCAAGGAACAAATCTTACTGAGGCTGGGTGGCTAGTTGAATCAAGGAGGGAAGGTAGGCTCCACCCCCCGCATACAGTTCTACAATTGTTCCTGACTACAATTAACCCTTTGAGTGCCAGAGGGGTACAGAATGCACTGAAAAGCAATGCATTCCGTACCCCTCTGGCACTCAAAGGGTTAAAGAGACGGATAGCCTATCCAAAGTTACCAGTAACATGTATTGGACGACAGAGAAATAGGTTGAACAAGTAATGGAAATAGAGTTGCCCCAGCGGGGCTGTCTCTTTATGGCAATTAGTTTATATCTGCTCCAGTAGAACTAGTTTACGTGGTGCAATGTTACATTGCTTCTAAGGAAATATTTTGTGCACTTAATGTGCGAGAGTGCATATGTAGAGCTGAGAATAGCTGCCCTAAAGCACTCAATTAACTAAATAAGGCAGCCACAGGAATGGAAAAGGATATATTTAAATGTGTAGCACTCAATTCCATCCATTGGAAACGAGTGCTATACTTTGGATGCTCATGACCAGCTTAGATAGTGTCTTCTTCCAACAGAGGGAAGCTCATATAATAATTGTTAATGCAGCAATTACACAGTATCAATAGGAACTGCAGTCACAATGGAACTAGCAAATGGTAACTGTGAAGAGTATTGTTCAAGACCTCTCCTCACTACAGGAGGTGCCTGTTATTGTATAAATATACAGTAGAAAGTAAAATAATTTCTTATTTGAATGACCCAATCTCTGTACCTAAAGACACTCAAAACTGCCAAACTACAGTGGGAGGTGTTTTGATCAGTGCCCTGCCTCCTAAAGGCACACTCCTAACCCCAAGGTCCCTGCATTCATGACAGAACAGAGAAAAAACAAAATAAAAGCCTAGAAAACTCCCTGAAGAAAAAGAAAAACAAAAAAAACCTAAGAAGTGCCACTGCACCTCCATCTTGGATGCAGGACGCATGAATCTGGGTTAGTCAGGGGTTGAGCTGGAGGAAGAGGTGGGAGTCTCCAGCCCAAAGATCCTATCTTTTGAAGTGCCCTTCACTACTGAAGGAGTGAGCTTAACCCCCACGGTTTCTGTGTTCCATACTGGACGTAAGAGAAACCCCCTTTTCCTTCAGACAGAATTTTTTCAGATTCTGAAGTTCTAGTATACTGAGAATATACAACTTGAAATGCTCTAGTGAGCTGAAGAGAATGTCAAGGACAACAAGACCAGGAGTGTAATGATTTATTGGAGTGTAATGATTTATTGGAGGAGTCAGAAGTTGTCAACTGAACAGCAGCAAAACATAAAAAAAAAATGTTTGTTTTTTTGAGAGATTGTCCACAAAAATCTAACAAGGGCAATTTTCATCTTTTGGACTATTCCAATTACCCTCAGCCAGCCATTCTCTAGCTGAAGATGATGGAGTTATAGTTCAACATTGAATGGCCACAAATTGCCCTCCCCTGTTCTATTCCCTTATTTGGCAGATGCATGTCCCAGCCTTCCCACAGCAAATTGGCCAACCTCTTAATCCTCTGAGTGCCAGAGGGTTATGGAACAGATTGCAAAGCAATGCGCTCCATACCACTGACACTTAAAGGGTTAAAGTCAGAGAAGTATCCAACAAAGACATCCCTAGTGGCCAAAGGGTTAAAGCAGCAGCATCCTTAATTTGCACAAGAATCTTAAAGAACCGGTAATAAGTCATAGCACGTAAACATCTGTAGTAGATCTGACAAATCTGTGTAAGGTGCACAATTGCCAGCCGAATTGTTTTACCGTGAAGAAAACCCCATGAAAAAGTAATTTGTGCAAACAAAAAAACCCCCAAAACAGTAATTTGTTTGCATCTATCTGTTGCCTACATTTTCTTTATACAATATATCAAAACAAAAAAACACTCATTTGCAGAAACTGATGGGTTTTTGATTTTCTCTTTTTAATTTAAATACCATATAGGCTTGAAGTCCTCTACACAAGTGTTTGGAAGTTAGCGTGTATTTTCTTTATTTTTTAAACTGGAGGTGAAACTATTAATACTTCTCTACAGCAGTAACCGCACACCAGAAAACTTTACTTAAACCTTTGAATGTCAGAGAGGTGTACAATGCGTTGGTCATCCCTCTGACACTCATAGTTAATGGGGGGGGGGGGGGGGGGAGGAGAATAAAATAAATGGAGTTTTCCCAAAGCTGCAGTGTGAAGAGACTATAAAGGTGATTTCCAATATTCAAGGATGGACATTCTTTGTTATAGGAAATCCACGTGGAGCGACCAGGAATGGAGATGTGTAAAAAGGGTTCGGGTGATCGATGTGCCGTGTGCTTATTTAGTTGTTCTCTCCTTGCTCTACATTATCGGCGTCATCTCCTGTGTTGTCAGATGTCCATAACTACACAGGGGAAGAAGAAAAAGAAAAAAGTTTAAACAGATGTATTCGTTTCTGAAGCTATGCTCAAGACACTAACAGTGCAGGTTTTCAAGTTATTGACACTTGTTAACAGGTGTATAATCTTTGGTCACTGTGATTGCTCTACCTGATATCCTTATAACCTGTCCCGCTTGTATATGCCAGTACAAGGGATTTTGTGTAAACCCTTTTCTCTTAGTCCATGTGGAACAGAAACTGTATGGTAAAGTCCACCCCCTCAGGGAGGGCATAGTGCTTGATAAAAAGCTGTGGGAGAGACCCCTTATCACCCCCCCCCAAACAAGCTCAAAGATAAAAGAAAAGAAACATAAGTGGAATAAGGTAGGGAATTCCCTGAACCAGAGAACCCAAGAGGAACACCTGCCTGAGATGCAAATATTTATTTAGTTTTTTTCTCCAGGAGGGAAGTCCTGTGCTCCACATGGAACAAGCAAAAACAATTCCGGGAGGGGAGAGATAAAACACTCAAACACACACAAATTCCTAGAGAAATTAACTCATACAAGAACCACAGGTGCCAATGAACACGAACACTACAAAAACCAAAGAACAGGAATCAACAAGTTCAGAGGACGGATTCTGGTAGGATCAAGAGGCACCTACTGACCTGGTGGAATGTGCCGTAACCCGAAAGGGCATTGGATTCTTCTTAACACAAGCCTTGTGAATGGCTGGAATTAATCCAAGAAGCAACCATGATCTTAGACATAATCTGGCCGATGCTAGGGCCTTCAGGAAAGAAAAGGCTGCATATGATGAACATAGTAATTCAAGTGCCTGATCACATCCAAATGGTGAAGCCCCTGCTTCTGTCTACAAGATGGAGCAAGACAAAGTAGTAAGAACAATTTCCTGGTCGATGTGAAATTCAAACTATAGGAGTCAGCAAAACCGCCCAATCAGGGGGAAACTCAAAAAGGAAGGCTTTCTGGGCAGCGCATAAAGACCGGTCACCCAACGAATGGGGCTTAAAGTAGCACTTAAGCACTACCAGATCTAGGTTTAAATATATCAACGGAGTGGATCCCGAAAGACCAGACAGGTTTGAGCCACCCCTTAGACAAAAGGTATAAACAGGTAAAGCAATAAACCTCTGGAAAAAGAGCTGAAATCTGAGGCCCTCTTTAAAAAGCATCCTGAAGAAAAGCCAAACCAACCAAAATCCAGAAAGGCAGTCTTCATAACACTTTTGAAACAAGGCCAATAACCTGTGGTATGCCTTAGAAGAAAATGGCTTTCGAGAGTGCAACATGGTAGCAGTGAGTGTCAGGAAAACATTTTTCCTCAGGATACTAGTCTTAAAAGCTAAGCAGTCAAAGCATCCTCATGTGGATGACTCCAAAAAGTCAAAGTCTGGAAAGGAAACTGTAATGGCTCTGACATGGAAAAAAAATTGAGAAGATCTAAAAACCAGGATCAGTGGGCCAGAACAGGGCAATCAGAATGATATGAGCCTACCCCATCTTTATTTTCCTCAGCACCTTGGGCATCAGCGGGAAACACAAATGGAAAATGCCATGAAATAATCATCATGAGCACAGAAAGGAAGAATCTTGTGATTCAGCCGAAAGACCATTAGATCCACCTTCAGGAGGATCCCATCAAGGAGCTATACAGTCAAATATGGCGGGGAGAGCTGGCACACGAGCCTCCACCTGTATAAGGAAAAGCCGAATCTCGCAGCACTCCTGGTCGCTGATCCACTGGACAGGGGACTACACCTTGGAGCAGAGACCCTGCGCCATTTGAAGACCCTACATGGCACTTCAGCCAGTTAGCCTAGCATCTACCATGATGATAGGACAGCCACTGGTTATCCCCTGGGCCATTTGAAGACCCTACATGGCACCTCAGCCAGTTAGCCTGGCATCTACCATGATGATAGGACAGCCACTGGTTATCCCAAATTGGGGCAGAGTGAAATGGGACCTCTGGGGCCACCAACTACAATCTGTCTTCACCTGATTGGACAAGGACATGACAGATGATGCTGTCGTCTGGACCATACCCTGAGAATTTCCAGCTGCTACTCCAGTGTATGAACTGAGCAAACAAGACTGTCACTAAAGGCAGAAACTAGAAAATCCTTCAATTTTATATAGTACTACACTGTTGCAGAAAGATGAAGTGCAACTTTAGACACCTGACGAGACAACAAAATCTGGTCTTCTGGCAGAACACCTCCCCCAGAAGTGTGCTGAAGAAAAAAAAAAAAAAAAAATTAAAAATAAATAAAATATATATATATGATGGACCTGGGATGGAACAAAGAGCAACTATGTTGCTCCAGAATAGACATGCAAGTCTGAATCTGAAGGAGCCTGCAGAGAGGAGGCCAGCCCAAAGGTGAGGGCAGTAGATTTAAAATTAAAGTCTTAAAAGGCAAACCTCAAAAAACCAATGGCCTGCATGATGGGAATATGCACACAAGTTCTTCATGTCCAAGGAAACCAAAAATGCCCCTGGACACATGAAGGCAATGACAGTGCAAGAACTCAATCTTTAATGAAGGAGCTTGAAAGAAGCTGTTGAGAAGTCCAGAATCAGATTGAATCTGCAGTCTTTGGCAACTATGAGAAGACTGGAAAAAATCTTGTGAACCTTTTCCTAAAGAGGAACAGGCGCTATAATCTGCATATCTAGAAGGCTAAAAATACATGGCAACGCTTGGAATTGTGAGGAACTCTGGACACGAACGCGATTTGGAAGGAGGGACATGAAATCTACACACTACTCTTCTAAAATTACCCGAGAAACCCACTGGATAAATCGTACACCTATATCCTTAGGTGGACTAGACCCCCTGAGTGTCATGTGGAGGTAGGTGTGTACCCATATAGGCAGGGGTAGCAAAAACTACAAGTCTTCCATGTTGTTAAAAAGGATCGTTTAGGAGTAATCTGAGGCAACAAAGTACTTGACAACCATTTGCCTATGAAAGGGAGAGATACCAAAGATTTCTTCAAAGACTAGCCAGTCAACCAAATCTTAAACCACAGAGTGTGACGTACTCCCACCGAGCAGAGACCTTTCCACTGAAAGTAGAGACAAGGGCATTGTCAGCAAGATATGCATTAGCCTCAAGGATCTTTGCTATAATTACCACTAGATGCGCTTCTACTTGGACAGCATCCAGAAGCTGATCCTCCAGACATCCATATCCCTAATAACCCATGCAATGGCAAAATTAGGGTGGAAAGCAGCACCAGAGGCACCATACTTCACTTTCAACCGGCAATCCATGATCGTATCCACCTTATCCTTAAGAGCCTCAGCATTCACCAGCAGCAAAGCTGTATTCTTGGCAAGGCGAGAGATTGGGGGATAGCCTCAGGAGAAAAGGGGTACAGAAAAGATACCTAGGAAGGGATAGCCTCTTGTCATGCAGTCCTCCATTCTTCCAAGGAGTACTTGGTCTGGTGAGGAGGAAAAATGTGTCAGAGTCTTGACAATAGAGGAAGAGTAGCTAGAGTCTGAGGCCTCTGAGACCTTAAGTGTCTCCAGAACAGCCCTACTAAAGACATTAGTGGGAGAACTGGGGTATTCCTTTTAAGAATCCCCAGCAGAGGACAAGAGAGTCAAATTCGTCCCCATCAGTTTCTCCTTCCTCAGCAGAGGAATCCTTAAAAATGGGGGCATCACCCTCACCAAAATGGCTAAAGCACTTTTTTGGCCAGGGGTGGGGTGGTGTGCAGGATGGACCATTTAATCTTGCCCATTTCTCCCTTAGACTAACACAGCCAATAAACGATTATGAAAAAGTAGAACAAGTACTTGAATGTGTAAACATACCTTTCTGACTGCAAGGGGTTTATGTAGCAAACAAGGAGGGAGAAACCAGCATTTGAATAGCAAGCTGAATCCAACTAATAAATGGAGAGCAAAGGACCACCTCTTCCTTAGCCAAAAGACCAGGAGGATCAGGCTTATGGGAAATGTAGTTTCCCTAATAATAAATACGGTGTGGTGGCTTTCCAGACTGTGTTAAAGGCAGTCTCTCCCACCTGAATGAGGAAGGGGGGGTCCCTCCTAGGGCTCCAGTACATAGTGTGCCCTAGAATCACCCACAGACCCATTATAATTACTGAATTGCTAGAGGCGGCAAGAGAAGTTCCAGAGAAATGTTCCATTTTACATCCAAGATAGCTGCCATGTGTGCTCGTTCTTAAACCTAGCTGCCAGACAAGGGCATGCTCATAGGAGATTAGCACTCTGAGGAAATAAATCCACATTTCAGGCTCCTATAAGGGCAAGCAAAGAATGCTGCACTAAGATAAAGAGCATAAGGCTGCTAAAGCAAGCCATCCTCCACCTGACCCAGGTCCCTGAAGCCTGTGCTCTGGTTCAAACCAACAATGGCAGCCAGAGATAGGTGCCCACCTAATGGGAGGTTTTATGCAGCCGTATGCCTATCAGAAAAAAAAGTCTAGGTAAGAGAATCTTTGTTCTGCAGCAAAAGTATTATATCATATATAAATGGCTCAAAAGATTAATTACTTTTGTTATAGATCTTAGCGCTTTAGTCCACTTAATTTTCTATTTACTTGTTTAAATATAGTGACCATTAACCTCTAGGTCACAGTAGATTTGTAGCAGCAAGATCTATTTTTAGGAAGAATATAACTTGGCGCCATTATACGTAGAATTTTAGTATAATCTTTGTTCTGCATCTAGCCAGGGTGTAGTCACTTAAGACTGAGAATGTCAAAGAAGGGGTAGAGTCGGTACATGAGTGAGTCTTCACGACAGACCTTTTGATTAAGTGCTTTGCCCTCCTGGAGGAGACTTTACCCCATGGTTCCTGCTTTCCCACTTAGGATATAAGAGAAAAGAAAAGCCCTTTAACATGTGTTTAATGTAAAACCTAACAGGGGAGAGAAAAAAAAAAAATATGTTTCTTTAATTTGTATTTTATTTAATGTGTGTTTGAGTATGTGCACTGCATTTTAGACTTTAGGAACGCATCAAGCTGCATATAGTTACTTTCTAACCTGCACTCTTGTTGTATTTTTGCAATTTATCCTTAATAACCATTTCTTCCACGCAACTAAAACTCTATAGAGGCATACTCACATAAAGACAACTTTGGTGATTATGAAAGTTTTTACAAACAAGCATGCTGCCCATACACTTTCTGCCCTGCATTACCTACACCACTCAATGACAATGAGTTACCAGCTACCACTTGGGTTATCAGTGTGTGTGTGTGCGCGCGCGAGTTCGTGGCAGTAATGTAGAGCAAAAATAAGTGAAACTCAAGATTCTTGTTTATCAAAATGTATGTAAACTCAGAAATAGTTTTCCAAATAAACTGTTAATACCACATAGGTGATTATGAAAGTCCTTTAAAAAGCAGAGCTGATTGGTGATAATGTACTTTTAAATCTAAGTGACACAGGGTTGCTCAACACATTGAGCACACCCTGGTCTTTAAAACGTTACGATTTCATGTTACGGTGTGCATTACTGCTGTGTAGAAAGAAAAATGATTCCTAAGGCAAATACTCACTGTTAAGTTGTCTCTAAGCAACTGCATAATGAGGGTGCTGTCTTTGTAAGAGTCTTCATTTAGCGTGTCCAGTTCTGCGATGGCTTCATCAAAAGCCTGAAAGAAACAACAATCTTTAGACTTCCTTATGGGACCAATCATTTCAAATTCTGCAGTTTGGACTCACCACACTAAAAATTAAGAAGTACATTTTCTGTATTGCAAATGTCAAAAGAATTGGTTTGACCATTAGGGGCAACATGTATGAAACATTTGATTACAGAAATCACAATAGCTGAAATTGGTCAATGTATGTTAATATGCATTATTCCAGTTTGTGTATTTTTGTGCATAGAAAGGCAAGGTCAGTTGTTCCTAACAGGCATGTCACAGCATGTGTGGCACATTTACAAATACATTCATTAAGCTATAATACTTTATAAGCGCGCACACACACACCTGCCACAGATGTGGACTTTCTCCCCCTGACGTGCCAGGACAGTAACGCCGGTTCTGCACTTACGGACTAGTGACAGTCCTGGCACTTCATGAATTGTGACAACTTGTAAAAGTTTGAAATCACCAGTTTGGGTCTTTGGACAATTTGAAACAAAAAAAAGTGCTTTAAATAAAGCAACTGCTAAAACAGGAGCAAATTCACGAAAAGCCTCCTACAAGGCTGAACTTTAATTTGCATGCCACCATAAGTGGCTTGCATACCGTTCACATGCAAATTTTAGGAACAGGGGACGTTATACAGATTTGTGTAGCAGGAAAAAGACATCACTTGGAAACTTTAAAAGCTTATATATGTCATACAGGTACCATGGGGAGGCAGCAGCTCCTTCCAGTAGGCTGGAACAGTTCTGAAAGATGTGCAGACTACTGTAGCCCCTCCCCACCAGATAGGTTCTTTTCTCAAATCTATCGACTAAGATAGCAAGAAGTAAGACGGGAAAGCTCCTGTGAGCAATGAATCAAAAAGAACTCCTACGTGCAACCACAGGAGATCCAGCATGGTCCCCTTCACTGGGTGGGAGACCTGTGAGTTATATGGACTAAGAGAAAAGGATTTAACAGTCAAGACTAAAACCCTCTTTTCTCTGTCGTCCAATATGACATACAGGTACCACAGGGATGTACCAACATTGAGCTCCCGTCCCGGGGTGGGAAGAGAAGGAAAGGACCAAGCTCTGGTCCCCATGATACAAGAGTTCCCATGGACTATCCCGTACACAGAACTGCCCAAACAAAGTGTCAATGGACACTGTATAACAAAACAGCACACAAGAGATAACAGGGCTCAAACAGTTAAAGAGCAATAAGGCACAGGAAAAAGGCCTAGACAGGCAAAAAACTGCCTCCAGCCGAAGCCAGAACATCCACACAATAATGCATGGCAAAGGTGTGCACAGAAAACCAAGTGGCTGCCTTGCACAGCTGTTCAGCAGAGGCCTGATTCTTGTAGGTCCAGGAGGCCCCAACAGACCTGGTGGAGTGCTGTAATGCAGAAAGGAACAGGTCTCCCACTGAGTTCACAAGTCTTGCGGATGGTAGATTTAATCCGGGATGCAATAATCCCCTTGGACGCAGCCAAACCAGCCCTGGGACCCTCATGGATGACAAATAGAGCATCCGTCTTACTAACAGACTCAGTACAGTGCACATAGAATTTAAGTCAGCGCACTACATTCAAGAAGTGGAGAACCCTTCTCCTTGTCAGATTTAGGGTCAGGACAAAAAGGCAGCACAACAATCTCCTGATTGATATGGAACTCAGAGACCATGTTAGGAAGAAATTCCTGAGAGGTACAAAGGACAGCCTTATCCTTGTGAAAAACCAGGAAAGGCACTTGCAGGACAAGGCCTGCAACTCGGAAACTCCGCGTCCAGAGACTACAGCCAAAACAAAGCCCATCTTCCTCATCAGAAAATGAAGAGGAATGGTAGCGAAAGACTCAAAAGAAGGCCACTGCAGGACACGCAGAACAAAGATAAAGGTCCCACTGGGGAGTGGGAGCCTTATAGGCAGGGAAAGCATGGACAAGACTGACATCTGGCAACATGGCAATGCAGCTGTGGAAAAAGACAGAGCAGAAATGTGGTCCTTGTTCACACAATCCTGCAAAAAAAAAAATGTTCCTGAAAAACTGGCTGCAACAAATACAGCCTTAGTAATATAAGCATTAGCTTCTACAATGTTTACCATCAAAATCAGCATGACCTTCATAGGGACATCAGTATACTATGCAGATAGCTGTTCTCCCCATGCAGCAATAACCCTATTGACGAACGCAAAAAAAGGCCTCAGTGCTACCCCTGTGGCTGTAAAGTTGGCACTAAGCAAGGAGTCAAGCCACTTGTCAGCCTGGTCCTTGAGCCCTGCTGCATGCACAAGGGGACGTGCAGTGTTCACCAACATGAGATGCGGCTGGACCTGGCACAAGTAATCCCTATAACTCACATTAATAGCAGCCAATCCTCTTAATGCATCCCAATAAAACATCTAATAAGATCCCAACCTCTGTCCGCCAGCTGGTTAGAACCAAACTGCGAAAGACCCACATGAATGGACTACTTATGTGCCTGTTAGTCCTACCAGCTGGAGGGCAGGGATAAAGCAGCTTCTTCATGCCAGGGAGCAGTTCACAGAAGAAAAAAAAAAAACAAAATCTTAAAAACTGGATATAAAAAGTTTTGCATTAAACCAATTTTAAAAACAGAGTGCAAGGAGTGTCCAGCTGTACACTGGACATCTACGACAAGGTTTAAATTAAGTACCCCAATTAAAGGACATACAAATGTAGTTTGTATGCAGTTCCCTTTTTTTCTTAATGGGGCTGCATGACCCTGGACCTTCTCTATTCAGTTTCTAATGTTATAAAAGGGTTTGAAGACAAACTTCATTACTGCTCAATCACTGCACATATCAAGTAAAACACACACAAGAGGATTTTAGTCTCATCTGTTAAATCCTTTTCTCTTAGTCCATATAGGTTACTGGTAACTTTGGGTAGGCGATCGGCCCTTTAAGTAGCCAGGAACGATTCTTGAAGAGAATGCTGGGTGGAGCCTACCTCCTCTCCTTAGCTGCATCTTGCCACCCTTGTCCAGAAAGATTTGAAAACCAACTAGTGAACAGGTAGTAAGAAGGGAAAAGAAGACTCCTGTGAGCATGAACCCGAAAGGACTCCCACGTTCGGTCACAGAAGATCCAAGCACGGTCCCTTGACAGGGTGGGAGACCAGTAACCTATATGGACTAAGAGAAAAGGATTTAACAGGTAAGACTAAAATCCTATTTTCTCTGTCGTCCAATATAGGTAACTTTGGGATGTCCAACCATTGAGTTTCCCCAGAGGTGGGAAGTAACGCAAGGACCAGGCACAGGGCCCCAAAAGTCACCAGAGCATATATGAACCATCAGATCATAGACAGCCCAACAACAACAACAACAACAACAAAGTGTCAATGGACACAAAACCGGTGCATAACCACAGCATACAAAACTCGAGCCAACTGGGCTCAAAAGTGAAGGAACACTGAAGAGATGAAAGGAAAACCTAGACAGGCAAAACTGCCCCAGGATCTTCCTTCCCAAACTGGCATCAGCAGACACCAGCACATCAACACAGTAGCACTTAGAAAAAGTGTGCACAGACGACCAAGTGGCAGCCTTGCACTGAACTGATCGGCTGAGGCTTGATTCTTGTAAGGCCTTAAATGGAACAGGCTTCTTCTGCAGTTCGTAAGCCTTACGAATAGTGTACTCCAAGACGCTATGGTTACCTTGGATGCCGGTCTCCCTGCCCTGGGACCCTCAGGAATGACGAACAAGACAGACTGGTGAATAGACTCAGTGCAATGCACGTAGAACTTAAAGGGACAGTAGTGTTTCACAATAAAAGCAGCTCTAATTAATCACAGTATTTGGGCCTTAGAGAGTGTTATTTCAATTATGTCAGGAGTTGTAGTTCAAGAGTAATTGAATGATAAATTATCCCCCTCCTGCTCCTTTTTCTGATGTAACACTGCTCAGCTAAGAGCAGCAGCGAGGTGCCCAGGTAGATTGCAGAGAGGGACAATCTTCAATTAAGATAAGGGAAAAAAGCAGAAAAACCTGTCAAGGGGGCAGGATTTTCATTGTTCTTACAGTAAGAAGATTGTCCCTTGTTGTTTTATCTATCTGGTTAAGCAACCAGATTCCACATCTGAGGTGAGCAATATTACACTAGGTAAAAGGGACAGGAGGAGGATACTTTATCATTCAATTACTCTTGAACTACAACTATGACAGGATTGAAATAACACTCTATGGCTCAAATACTAAGAAGATTAATTAGGGCTGCCGTTTTTGTGAAACATTACTATCCCTTTCAGACATCGCACCACATCCAACAAGTGAAGATCCCTCTCCTTGTCAGATGTAGGGTCAGGGAAGAAAGAGGGCACCACGATTTTTCTGATTAATGTGGAATTCAGAGACCATCTTCAGGAAGAACTCCTGAGAAGTGCAAAGAACCGCCTTGTGATTGTGAAACACCAAAAAGGGTGATTTACAAGACAGGGCATGCAACTCCACGACATGAACAGACAATATCCAGGAGAAAGGCCATTTTCCAAGTCAGTATGCTCAGAGGAATAGTAGGCCAAGGACTCAAATGGAGGGAGCTGAAGGACACCCAAAACCAAGTTAACCCCTTAAGGACTAGATGACTTGCTATGACCTTCATGGTCCTTATACCCTTAAGGACCGGTGATTGTAATAGCATGTCACGTACTTTTTACTTACAGTGCTCTACCGGGAGTGCTGTAAGTAAAAACGGGGCCTAAAATTGACCGCTCCAAGACTGGAGCAATTTCTCTCCCCAAAGTGGTGCGCCGGTCACATGTACCGGCACGTCAGCAAGGATCAAAGTGGTCCTTAAGGGAAGGTACCTTCCCTGGACCGCTGGTCCTTAAGGGGTTAAGATCCCACTGAGGAGTAGGACACTTAAAAGGCAGGACGAGCATGAGCAACACCCTGAAAGAAAACCTTGACATCAAGAAGGATAGCGATATGTCTCTGAAAGAAGACAGAGTGCAGAAGTCTGAACCTTATGGGAACTTAAACTGCGGCCCTTAGCCACTCCATCCTGCAGGAAGGACAGATCGTTGGAAAATCAAATTCCTGCAAAAGACCCTTATCAGCTCACCAAAAGAGAAAGGTAGACTGAACTATGATAGGCCTTAGAGGAAACAGGCTTGTGGACACTAAGCATAGTGGCCACCGCACCAGAAGAGAAACCCTTTTTCTTCAGTATTGAGGATTCAATTTCCATGCCGTCAAAGCCAGACGGTCCACATCCTCCTTCCACAGGTACCCCTGCAGAAGAAGATCCGGACGGTGGGGAAGCCAAAAAGGCTCCGCAAACCAAGCCTGACTAGGTGAGTACAGAGCAATCAGAACGACTGGAGAGCCCTCCAGACGCAGTTTCCGCAATACCCTGTGTAGCATGGTAATGGGAGGAAAAGTATGCCAGGGGGATGCGCCATGACACTTCCCCCTGGCAAACAACTGCATCGTAGGAGAGAGAAAAAAAATTCCAGTGCCTTGCATTAGTTTAAATGATGTTCTTAACCCCTTAAATACTAGGTGTCTCCAACACTCACTGCTATGCAATGCATTGGAGACAGCTAGCATTCAATATTTTAGCAGCGGCAGAAAAATCACCACAACTGACCAGGCTCCTAAAAGGTCTCTGGCTCTTAAACTTTAAGATATATTTTTATATGCATGGCTCCATTTTGTCCTAATATTCTGCCTCGCTCCTAAAGTTATTAAAAATTCCAAGCTGTAAACAGAAACTCTGGGCCTTCTGTATAAATGCAAAGTGGAGAGATTGTGAGGCAACCCTAATGCACTATCAGGAATACACAAAAATTAAGAAAATTATTTAAATTGAGCTTTTAAACTATCTGAATGCTAGCGAGGTCTCCAACGCATTTCTACACTATCTGTTGGAGACTTCTCCAGCGATGAAGGAATTAAAAGCCACATCCTATGTAATAATTCGCTAACGATGTTTGTCAGAAGCAGTCCTGCACAGTAGTGACTGCCCACACCGCGGATGATTGGGAGTGGGGCTCTCCAAATTCAGACCGGAGTCCTCTCTGCCCACCTTCCTGGGACCAAATGGTCTCAGGAAGGTGTGCAGAGAGGACCACGGTCTGAATTCAGAGCGTCCTGCTCCGTATCAGAAGCAGTGCATTCCGGCAGTCAGTACTGCGCATGACTGCAGCTCCGCTAGTGTTGGCCTGTGTCCACGGGCTTTAAAACTAGTTTAAAATAAATGGGAAATGTAAATTTGCCCCAGACTTCAGACACAAGGCCCACTTAGCTGTATTCAGGAAACTACAGATGTGCAACTAAGGGCAAACTGTACCACAGGAATTTTTCCAAATTTAACAAAGCTTTTTTTTTTTTTTTTTAATAATGTTAAGGATCCTTTTAGTGGGGCTTTTAGCATTATTAATGATTAGTGTGATCAAATCAGTGCTTCACACACCTAATATAAGTTTAAAGATTTCAGAAGCAACCATGTTGTAATAACCATGTTATTTATGGGAAAAAACCTTTTAGATTTACATATGCTAATTAAAGTATCCTGTGCAGGCACCTCCTGTCTTAGCCCTACGTTACCTCCCCCACATAACCCCTACAGTACTAGGGGAGGTGGGCAATGCATTGTTTAGCATGCAGTGAGGAAAGCAGACAGGCAGACAATGTAAGGTTAAGACATGAAATGCCTGCATGGCATTTCTTAATTAGCACAAGTCTGTATAACTCAAATTGTAGTCCTCAACAGCAGGGGCACCACAGGTCTCCCAAATCCTGAATCAAACTTGACCTATCAAAAGGCCAATCAATGTACAGGCAAGTCTTTCTGCAGAAAAGCACATCAGCGTTACCACCCAACTTCAAAGCATGAACTCGTATTAGCGTTTGTCACAGTTTGACTATGCTTTTCTTCTTGGAGAGTAAATTAAAATAAAGAAAAATACACGTGTGTTTTTCACTCACCGTTTTGGCCAGTAAGCAGGCCTTTTCGGGACTATTGAGAATCTCATAATAGAATACGGAGAAGTTCAAAGCTAAACCCAGGCGAATGGGATGTGTCGGCTGCATGTCCTTTTTACTTATGTCAAATGCCTGTTGATAAGCTGCTTGTGAATCTTCTATTGTTTCTGTGGGGGGGGGGGGGGGGGGGGGTGGAGAACATATTTAATTAGTACATTTATGAAATGAGAATGTGGATATACAGCTATAAGAAACAAAACACACTGAATTAAGGTTGATGTATAAACACTCTTAGGATGTGCAAAGTCAGTGGTATATAAACAAGTCTCATTAATAACGGCCTAGAGTTGCACCAACAATTGCCATTTGTCATAACAGGGATACGTTATCTCTCGTAATAACCAAAATTTATATTTTAGGGCTTTTCCTACTGAGCAAAACAGGGATTTTACCACTGTTGGGAGAGGTTTCTTTAAATAGTTATTTCAGCTCAAATGTATATATTTCTTTGGATGTCATTTTAGTGTTGACTGCTGCAAATATTTTTGGAAGATTATTGCCAGTGAGAACCTTTTACTCCGCTGAATAAGACCTGCAGAGAGATTTTAGTGAACTTGTCATATATCCTTTTCTTAGTCCATGTGGAACACAGGAACCATGTGGTAAAGTTCCATTCTCCAGAGGGCAGTGCCTCTGAGGTGGAGACTCCCCTCTTCCCACCAGCTTTTACCCTGCCTTTAACTTTGCAACATAGCGTGAAAAGAAAGAAGCAGTGAGAGAAAAAGGAAATCTCCACAGAGATCCCCAAAAAGAACCCCTCTGCCTGGGAAAAACCATATTTGTTTTTTTTCTGCAGGTGGGAGTCCTGTGTTGAACATGGACAAAGAAAAGGATTTAAAGGTAAGTCCACTAAAATCCTCTTTTGTCCAATGTGGAACACACAGGAACCATGATACACCAATGCATCTACCAAGATTTCATGGAGGAGGGGCCACAACCTTCCACTGTAGCCATTATTCCACAGGACACAAAATGAACCTCAACTGTCTCAAACAACTAAGAACCAGAACAAACAGGTTTCAGTAGTCTAAACAGGTACTGCTACTTAAAAAGGACCTCCCTGCCATAACTGGTGGTGATAAAATGAAAGGAAGATTGAAATCTCTGCCTCAGAGGCCTGACTTTTTTCGCCCCCAAATGCCCTCCCCTCCACAGGAAGGGAGTTTTATCCCATGGTTCCTGTGCTCCACTGTGACGTTAAACCGTTAACTTTATTATGAATTAACTAGCTAGGCGACTGCTACAGTTCTGTAGATCATATGAAAAGAGATTTTAGTCTTACCTGGTAACTTTGGGTAGGCGATCAGCCCCTTTAAAGAGGCAGGAACAATTCTGAGAAGTGACTGCTGGGTGGAGCCTACCTCCTCTCCTTAGCTTGTAGACAGCCAATCCCCAACCAGTAAGATTTGAAAACTATCGACTAGGTAGTAAGAAGGTAAAGGAAGACTCCTGTGAGCATGAACCCAAAAGGACCCCCATGTTCTGCCACAGGAGAGCCAAGCGTGGTCCCTTGACAGGATGGGAGACCAGTAACCTGTATGGACTAAGAGAAAAGGATTTAACAGGTAAGACTAAAATCCTATTTTCTCTGTCATCCAATACAGGTTACTGGTAACTTTGGGATGTCCAACCATCGAATTTCCCAGAGGCGGGAAGTAAGCCAAGGACCAGGCGCAAGGCCCCCAAAGTCACCAGATCAGAGATAGCCCAACAAAACAAATGAAGTGTCATCGGACACTGAACAGGGGTAACACCACCCCAGGAACTGTTACACAGCACAATGAACTAGAGCCAACAGGGCTCAAAAGTGAAGGAAGCACCAAAGAACATCCTAGACGGGCAAGACTGCCTCCAGGATCTTCCTCCCAAAACTGGCATCAGCTGATGCCAGCACATCAACAAGGTAAGGTTTTGAAAAGGTGTGCACAGACGACCAAGTGGCAGCCTTGCACAACTGATGAGCTGAGGCCTGATTTTTGCAAGCCCAAGAAGCCCCAATAGATCTAGCAGAATGAGCCGCGACCAGAAAGCCTTACAAATAGTGGACTTGATCCAGGACGCAATAGTCAGATTGGATGCAGGTCTTCCTGCCCTGGGAGCCTCAGGAATGACGAACAGCGCATCAGGTTATGTGATGGACATAAAACTTGATACAAAGCACCACATCTAACAAGTGAAGTTTTCTCTCTTTGTCAGAGGTGGGCTCAAGGCAGAAACAAGGCACCACAATCTCCTCATTAATGTGGAACTCTGAGACCACCTTTGGGAGAAACTCCTGTGAAGTACAGTCTTGTCTTTGTGAAACACCAAAAAGGGTGTTCTACAAGACATCCTGTAACTCCGAGACACGGCGAACAGACATGATCACCAGGAGAAAGGCCATCTTCCACGTTAGCAGTTGTAGAGGAATAGTAGCAAAGAACTCAAAGGGAGGGCGCTGAAGGATACCCAGAACCAAGATAAGATCCCACTGAGAAGCGGGAGTCTTGAAGACAGGACGAGTATGAGCAACGCCCTGGAAGAAAACCTTGACATCAGGAAGAATAGCAATGCGCCTCTGAAAGAAAAACAGAGAGAGCAGAAGTCTGAATCTTAAGGGAACTCAGAGGCCCTTATCCACACAGTCCTGCAAGAAAGCCAGGACCGTAGGCAAATCAAAATCCTGTGAAAGGCCCCTATCAGCACACACAGAATGGTCGGCCACACACAATGGTAGGCCTTCGAAGAAACAGGTATGCGGGCACTGAGGATTCAATTTACAAGCTGTCAAAGCTAGATTATGAACATCCTCCTTCCACAGGTAACCCTGTAGAATTGAGGATTCAATTTACAAGCTGTCAAAGCTAGATGATGAACATCCTCCTTCCACAGATAACCCTGTAGAAGATCTGGACAGCAAAGGAGCTGGAATGGCTCCGCCACTGACAGATCCAGAAGCTCCAGAAACAAAGCCTGTCGAGGCCAGTACGGAGCAATCAGAATGACTGGACAACGCTCCAGTCGGAATTTCCGTACACCCTGTGCAACATGGGGAGGAAAGATGTAAGCTAGAGGAAATAACCAAGGAATGGACATGGCATACACCGCTAGAGCTAGAGGAGCCCTCCAGCGAGAGCAGAACCTCGGAACCTTCCGGTTTTGTCTTGTTGCCATCAGGTCAATGCAAGGAAGACCCCATTTCTGAACAATGAGGGGGAACACCTCTGGGTGCAGTTTCCACTCTCCGCTGTCCACCGTGTGTCAACTGAGGAATTCTGCCATGACGTTGTCTACGCCAGGAATGTGCACTGCAGATATGGCAGGAACATGTTCTTCTGCCCAGGACAAAATAGACTTGACCTCTAACCAAGCGGTGAGACTTTTTGTTCCACCCTGCTTGTTGATATAAGCCATGGCTGCGGCATTGTCTGACTGGACCTGGACTGGGCATTCTTCCAGCTGAGGTGTCCAATGACGAAGGGCATGAAATATCGCCCGAAGCTCAAAAATGTTGATGGGAAGGTGAGATTCCTTCAGAGAACACTGACCCTGCGCACTCAGGCTACCCAGGAACGCTACCCGGCCGGAGAGGCTGGCATCAGTTGTCACCGTGGTCCAGAAGGACACCAGGAAGGACTTGCCCTTCAGCAGATTGGAGAGGTCGAGCCACCACGACAAACTCAGTTCCACATGAAGAGGGATACTGATGTCTTCAGAAGGTCTGGCTGACCCCTGCACACCTGGATCACAAACCTCTGGGGTTCCCTGGTGTGAGCCATGGCAAATAGAACCACTTCTATGGTGGAGATTAATTTCCCCACTAGAGAGGACAGCTTCTTGGCTGGAACTGGATCGTGAGCCAGAACAGCAGAAACCCTGTGGGCGATCTGGTGAGCCACCTCGTCCATGAGAAACACCATGCTCTGCTGAGTGTCGAAGAGAAGGCCCAGGAAGACCAGATGCAGGGATGGGACAAGATCTGACTTGTCCATGTTGATGATCCACTAGTTGATGGGCAGGAGCATTAATGCAGTCCTGAATCTGCTGATCAAGACGTACCGCAGAAGGCCCTTTCAGAAGCAGGTCACCCATGTATGGAGCAACTCTGATGCCGTCCCAATGGAGGATGATACCAAAGCTCCCAAGACAAAGTTGAAGACTTGAGGAACTGTAGTCAGACCAAAAGGGAAGAGCTGAAAACTGAAAGTGCCCTTGGTCGCAGGCACATCTGAGATACTGCCGACTCTCTGGATGAATGGCAATGTGTACATACACATCCTGAAGATCCAGAGAGGCAAGGAATTCTCCCGGGGACATAGCAGCAATCACCGTCCTTAGGGACTCCTGGTGATAATGAGTCTTGATCCCAAAGGAAATGAGATCCTTCAAATCCAAAATGGGACGACAGCCGCCATCCTTCTTGGAGACCACAAAGAGGTTTGAGTAAAAACCCATACCTCTGTTCCGAACTGGAACAGGTTCCAGAACATCCTTGTCCAGAAAGCCTGGATAGCGCAATTGAACATACAGCGTTTCTCTACCCTCTGAGGCGTATGAGAGAGGAAAAACCGAAATGGAGGAAGAGAAGAAAGGGATCCTGTACCCTTCCGCCACCACCTGTAAAACCCATGGGTTCGCCACTGAATCCTACCAGACGTTGTTGAAGTGACGCAGACAGCCACCCACAGCAGTGTGGGGACCTGGGTACGGCGAGTCATGCCGAAGGCAGCTTGAAAGCCTTAGGCTTGGAGGAGACCTTGGGCTTCCATTGCTGTTTGGGCTTGGAGGAGGCATGCGGAGCTGAGGGAACCACCTGGTTTGCAGAATGGGTCTCAGTCTGGAAGGAAAGAAAAAGCAGATTACGCTCGAGGCGTCTTCACTCCTGGGGACCATAGGCAGAAGGGTACTCTTGCCCCCCCTGTGGCCTCACTAATCAGATCCTTAAGATCTAGCCCAAAACAAAGAAGTGCCTTGAAAAGGCAATGAGAGCAAAGCTTTCTTGGAAGCAGTGTCAGCAGACCAGCTCTTGCGCCAAAGAGCTCGTCTGGCAACCAAAGACATGGTGGAAACCCTTGCCACCAAATAGATGGCATCAAATATGGCAGCAGAAACATAGTGCTGGGCCTCAAATGTTGGCAAGAAGCTGCAACATATCAGAAGTAGGAGCACCCTGACAGATAGCCAGGGTGAGCTGTTCAGTCCAGACCGTAATAGCCCGGTTCACCCATGCCACACCAAACGCTGGATGCATGGCAGTACCAGCAGTGGCAAAAATGGACTTGAGGGAGACCAAGTTTGTCAGCCCAGTCTTTCAGAGCAGAAGCATCAGCAACTGGCAAGGCAGTGGACGTAGATAGCCTGAAGACAGGAGCATCCACTTTGGGATGAACCCAATGAGAAAAGCGCCGCCCCAGATAAGGGGTAAAGCTTGCAAATTTCTTGGAAACAGAAGGTTTCCTGTCCGGAGACTTCCATTCAGACACAAGCCGGTCAAGAGTGCGGTTAGGTGGAAAAACAAGTATAGGGCCTTTTAGGCTCCTGAAATACATCGGAGGGATCCAAAGAAACCTCCTGAACTAAGGCACTGTTTAGGGTAGTTAAGGCGGCTCTGATCAAGCCTTCAGCCGAGGGATCAGGATCAGTCTCAAAAAAAAAAAAAAAAAAAAAGAGAGAAAAACAGAGGTTCCCACAGCAGAACATTCGAATCCACAAACAATTCCTCCTCAGAGAAATCTCACACATCAGGTACTCCCTGCGGTTTCAGCAGGGAAGATCTGAAGGAAGAAGGGGTCTGCCAGGAGTGGAAGACCGCCTGTAACTGGGATGGAAAGAGTTGCAATGTAGACCGGAGGTCTCTAGTAGCAGCCTTGGACTCTTGCACCCAAACTGTCTCTAATGCATAGCTGGAGGTCCCTGGGGGAGACTCAGGGACATCAGAACATGCTGGGCATAAATGACCTGAGCATTCTCTAGGTAACCCTGAATGACATGAGGAGCAACGCGCAATAGGGGACACAGAGACCCCAGCGTTCTTAGTCTTAGGCCTGGCTCCAAGCTCTAACGGATTAGAAATTCTCACAGTGTCAAAACATTTGAAGTATAAAGGAATCACCCAAAATTTCACATCAGAAATCTCTAAAATGCACCCTGGCAGGCGAAGGGCTAATCTGCAGAAGAGAGTCCAAGCCTTGTGTAGGATACTCGTTCAGGAAAAGGCACAAAATGTCTGCCATGGCAGGAGCCAATCAGAAACGAGCTCGTGAAGCAAGCGCTCACAGGAAATTTAGTTTTCCCAGAAAAAGTACCTCAACTGTGCCCGAAGCCCCCTGAGCCCCCAACACACAACATTAACCGGATGACAGAGCAAGGGCAGACAATTAAAGTGAGCCATCTCTGAAATAGCTATGACGAATGGTTGCAGAGATATGTCCCAAACTGTACAGTCCCATAGAAGTGAATGGAGCAATGGCGTCTATGCGGTAAAGAACGCCAAACACAAATTTTGCAAAGTTAAAACCGTGAATTAAAATTACATGAAACATCAATAGAACATGTTAACAGACCCAAAAAACACTGAACCCAGTAGGGAAAGTGTCAATAAACCCCCAAAAGATGCAAAACCAGCAGCTAAAGGGTTAAGTTACCACAGAAAATTGCCCCAAAACACCCAGCAGACTTACAGATAAACCCAATGAGTGCAGGAGTGTGCAATAGGAACGCCAAAGGAAAACCCCTGTGCGGAGGGGCATCTTGGGACATGTGGACCTGCAGCACTCAAAGAGTTGCTCACCTTTCCTGCAGATCTTCTGTCTTCAGATTACTATATATTAAGAAGAAGCCTCAGTGGGCAACTCCTGAGGAAAGAACTTGAACCCAAGATCCCCCCCCCCCCCCAGGGCTTAGGGTCCACAAAAAGCACCTGGTTACTGAGCTAGCCACATCTAAGGGCATTGGCAGTTATGGCAATCTGCCTAATGGTGGTATTCCATATCGAACAGGGAAAAAAAAAAAAAAAAATTAGCTAAAACTATAGCAGAACTGTTCTCTTGCCTGTGTCTTCACAAAGGAACACATCTTAATGGAGCCAAGGTAGGCTCCACCCCCTGCATTCACTTCTAGAATTGTTCCTGCCTAGTTAAAGGGGCAGATCGCCTGCCCAAAGTTACCAGTAACCTGTATTGGACAACATAATATAATATAAGTTTCTCTATTATATAGATAGATAGATATACACACACACACAGGGCTGTTATTTTGACAGGATTGGCAAAGGGGGCACAGCCCCCTGGCCACTCCTGTAAAAGTCTGCAAAGAGATACAGGGCCTCCAATGTTGCTAAATCCACAAAAAACATAAGCGGACACAAACTTGTGTGTGTGCACACACTATGTATGTGTAAGCGCTAATACGTTCAGCTATGGAGAGTTGTGTAACGCAGTCCTTTGCATAACTTTCTGGATCTGAAAGGACTAAGCACTGAAAATTAAATAAGCCAGTCACCGTGCCAATAAATTGATATATTGCTTATCTTTTTAATACCAGTCTTTACTTAGAACTATAGCTTGAGATTTAACTTTGTAAAGTTAAAGAGTGGAATGTTAGTACTGGCTGGTTCAGCTTGGCGTGCCAGATACTATCTAATCTGTATGAACACAAAGTTCAATATCCTGCAGACTATAGTTTTACATAAAAAAAAATATCTAACAGTGATGATTTTCTGATTCAGAAACACTTAAATTATAAAGTGTTTGTCCCAATTCATATTAAAATTGTCTGCTCTAAAGTTTGCGAGTTACATCTGTCACGCTTAAAACAGGAAGCCTCCAAAGCAAAGAGCCTTCAAACTAATTTTTGTGAAAGAACAAAACTACATGCAATTGCTTCACATTAGACTTTCCTACTTCAGGCTTAGTGCCTGCGTTTGTATTTATGCACTACATTATGGCTTCTTGCAGTTAGACAGTGCGAAGAAGTCTACAAGTACTGGCACAAGCACAAACATATTTTCACTACAAAACGGAGAAGTTATTTGTGGGAGTTTTTTTTTTGCAAAGGACAAAATAAATAAAAATAAAATTATGGAAAAATTTAATGCAAGGAAAAAAAAAAAAAAAAGCAGACCACATACCAGTTTACTTAAAGAATACTTACTAGTTCTGGTTTCTCCAGTTGCCACCTCTGCAAGGTACCGATAGTAGTCTCCTTTCATTTTAAGATAAAAGACCTGGCTTTCTGTCATGGTCGAAGAGGATATCAAGTACTTGTCAAGCAGGGTCTGTAATTAAGAAAAGCAACAAAAAGGGGTATATTAGAGGGGATGGACCTGGCAATACACTCTGCAAAAAGCTTGACTTTTTCTGAAAGACATGCCCAGTACCCAACACCATATCCCCTAGACTTTCAGTGGATCATTCCTTTACCAGTCTACAGGACCCAAAAATAACATGGATCAGTGGAACTCATGAGTGGGGCCGGAAAAAAACCCAAAACAAAACAAACAAACAAACAAACACACACACACAAACAAACAAACAAACAAACACACACACACACACACAAACAAACACACACACACAAACAAACAAACAACACACACAAACAAACAAACAAACACACACACACAAACACACAAACAAACACACAAACAAACACACAAACAAACACACAAACAAACACACAAACAAACACACAAACAAACACACAAACAAACACACAAACAAACACACAAACAAACACACACATTAGTTGACCAGCAAGTACAGCATCCATAAGTCAAGATAACGAATGTTAACATTTTATACTGAAGAACTACTCATGGAAAAAGAGCTGAAGAGAGAGGAAAAAAAAGACAGAAAGGCGAGAGAATCAAAGATAAAAGGGGAGTATTGGTGGAGAGTAGAGAGAAAGTATGGCAGGAAAGCGTGGCAGTCGGTCTGCAGGGAAACGGAAGATCCAAAAATGCCTGGGAAAGAGAACCTTTAAGTCTTGCGCCACTTCGGTCCGGCTCACCGTCTGAGAACTCACCTGACAGCCAATGCAGGCACAGGGTTTGCACTGCCCACCTATTGGGTGTGCCGGTTGGCCCAGAGGGAATAAACCATTATGTTTGGTCAAGAGAAGCCAAGCCAGATCTGGGTGTAAAGAGAGTTGGTTTAATAAGTGTCTATGGTTGATCATAAGGAGCCAAGGCTCCCAAAATCTGTGTTTAAAGACTGAATTGGTTCAATACCAGAGCATGAGGAAACCGTTTCAATCATTTTGTGCCAGTTGGCAAAGAGAAAGTTGGGTTTTCCAGCAGAGTGCAATCAGATGTTTGGCTGCATTAGTTAATCAACAGAAAAGCTTGAGTTGGGATTTGGCAAGTTTTGCAGCGGCTGGTATATATATATGCAGGAATAAGTACCATGGACTCTAAGGATATTTTATCTAAATCAGCTTGTATGTAAGAAATCGATTGTGTCATCCTGTTGGGCAATAATCTGCTCCACGTTATGCTGATGGAGCAAACCCTCTCTCTCCTGTTCCAGATGGTGAATCCTGTGAACCAGCTGGCTAAAGTCCATTCGGAGCTTGAATATTTCATCACGAACTACCCATTAGCAAAGCTCTTAAGAGCCTCCTTGATGACCAGTCACCAGGACCTGATTATGTATAAAAGGAAAGCAAGTGTCAGCAGGTTGTTGCTGAGTCAGAGGGTCAGCCTCGTCATTAATCTCTATTGATGTGCCAGATCCATGTATTTATCCAGGCTCCTGTCCAATACACTGTTTGACCTTGATAAGGAGTAGTATACAGGAGGCATGGAGTAGTTTGATTCAGAATCCACACATTGCCTAGCCATAGCTTACTATGTACAGGCAACCATTCCACCGGTGCAGTAACATACGGTGATCTGCCCATCCCAGTGACAGACAGTAGAAGATAGCTTGGTGCACGCTAGGGTCATTAACCCAAACGTCAACCCTGGTTACTGCAGTCTATAAATACACCCCAAAAGAAACCCTTCTCTGTGTATTTTACAATGCATGAATGACAAGGATCATATGTATAATAAGAAATGGGAGTAACTGGGAGGCAAGTATACTTTTGACTTTATACAAGTAATCACAGTTTCTCCAACCCATATTCCTTTTGCTGTATATACACTGCCTTGTTCTTTGCCTGTACCCAGTCCTTCATGTGTTTTGTAGTTATCCCCTCTCTCCTCTATAAACTTGCAAAGTCCCATGTTTGAATATTTTTTTGTGTTCAGATCCCTTATGCCTGTCTAATTCACTTCCCATGCATCTGCTCAATGGGCTTTCCATGCCTCTGTTCTCCCTAATTTCAGTGCCTATAACAATAGGTTATCTCCCTTTTGCGGTTGTTCCACCGGCACCATGTTAGCAAAGCACTTGGGCAAAGAAATCTCTCATACCTGCATTATCCTGCAACACGGATGTGTCACTCATCCATTGTGTCCTGGGGCTCCAGGTGACACAAAGGTGACAGTCTTTTCTTGTATGCCTACACCAGGCGTTTCTTTCCTTGTGCCCTCACTTAACCCTTTGGGTGCCAGAAGGGTATGTGCTCTCTGGCACCCGAAGGATCAAACATACACGCAAGACCTGGGGAGGGAGGTAGAAGGAGATTTTCTTAACAGGGGACATCCTGCAGAGCTGTACCGCAGCAAGGGGAAGTTGTGATGTCACTGGGTAACCTATAGGCAATTTAATAGATAAATACAATAAGGAAGAGTCTTGAGGGTGAATGTTCCAGTTTAATCCACGTTGAAGACAGGAACCATTGGGTAAAGTCACCCCATTCATACACTGAAAAGAGCCCTAAGGCTGGAACTCCCATATTGCACCATTCCAGTCCCCAGGTTTAAAGTATTGGAAAGAAAGGGGGGGGGGGGGGGGGAGGAAAATCCTCTGAACCTGCGAAGACCCTCCGGCACATGACTCGAACCATTAATTTTTCTCCTGGAGGGAAGCACTGAGCTCCACATAAAAACATCTAATTACACAAAAATACCCTTTTATCCTTCGCCCAAAGGGGAACGCAGGAACCAGGGGAATATACTAAAGCATCTACAAAGAGTCCAGGGAGGGAAAGACAGTCCAGGTCTAATAATAGAAATTAACTGGTACAACACGAACACCAACACTAACCAAAGAACAGGAACAACCATGGTACTGCTGAAAAGAAAGTCAGGAAGAACACCTACACTGGGACAACAGCCTCATTCCTGTATGCAACAATAAAATAAAAACAGCGCAAATGGGCTCTTCTTCCTGTATGCATAGCTTCCATAAGGAGGGCGGGGGAGAACTCTTAAAAATCAAAATGAATACGTTTTGCTAATGAAGCCCACCATAAAGCACAAAACAGGAACGGTCAGGAGGCATTATGCAAAGCCCGATTTTTATCCCTCAAGTAATCGTTCTTACAGATACTAGCGGGCAGTATAGGGTATTTAAGTGTGTATAGCAGCCAAGAAGAGAAACACAATATTACTCTATCTTTGCATTTAATATTGTGTTTCTCTCTTCCCGGCTGTCTGACTGGTTATGCGCAAACATGGGTTGCTACCTCCTTGATATACCAATTGCCCAACTGGATCCAGCTGCCCTGATCACATGTTCCAATCTTTCTATATAATCTCAAGTGTTTGCTTGTTTAAAGGGATAGTAATACTTCGTTTTAACTTTATTTTATTTTGTAGGCATTAAAAAAACATGAAGAATGATATAAGTCTAATTTCTCAAACATTTATGGTTTAAGAGATATTCACAAGAAAAGTGTCCCCCCCCTGTTCAGCCAGATCAGAAGGGAGGTGCCCAGGTAGACTGCAGAGAGGGACAATCTTCAATTAAGATAAGGAAAAAAGCTGAAAAACTTGTCAAGGGGGGGGGGGAGGGCTTTCATTCTTTTCATACAAAGAAGATTGTCCCCTGCTGTTATCTGTCTGGTCTTACAACTAGATTCACATCTGAGAAGAGATGGGTTACACTAGGAAAAAGGGGCAAGAGGGGGAAACTTTGCTTGTGAATATCTCTTAAACCATAAAGGTTTGAGAGATAAGACATATCATTCTTCGTGTTTTTTTAATGCCTACAAAATAAAATAAAGTTAAAACGAAGTATTACTATCCCTTTAAAGTGTGGTTTTAAGTCCCCCTATGAGTTAGCCAGACAGAAACAGAGGCTTAGATGTTATACAGTTTTACATCACTTAGAGGGTGGCAGATAAATGAAACAGCCTACCAAAACAACTTTTAGAGCTTAACACAGTAAGGTAATTTAAAGGGAGTGTATCACTTGCCATGTTTGTTTATTAAAAACACAAACAAGCATGTTTATTTTTTTTAATCAGCTACCAAAATGTGAGTGGGCAGAGGAAAAATCCAAATCAAACCATTTTCCCTTCAGAACAAGATCAATTCAAAACAAACCGCTTCCTGGCTCCAAATGGTTGTCTGATACTTCCCTGAATCAATATCCTATCTACTGTGAAACAGTCATATTTCATTGTTCCGAGCTAGTAAGGTAGCCATTACTTTTATGAAAACCACCACAGCATCATGAAGCAAAGCATTACATAACTACTACACACACATTATTTAAAAATAAAAAAATAAAATCCCTCTGTTTTATACTAAAAACACATTTCTTCTGGTCTTAATGGATGACTTTTCTGCTCAGCTCTGAGAAAATTGTTCCTTAGATGGTTCTTTGTATTGACCTTGAATATATTTTTAAATAATAAATCATCATCTCTTCTATTAGGTAAAAGGCATTTTGGCTATTCTCTCTATAAAAACGCAGATCCTCCAAACCCTTTATAGTACTTTTTCATCATCATGCTGGCTCCTAATGTTTTTTTTAATCACAGTCCCAAATATCAGAAACTAAACCATTGTGTACTATTGAAGACAAGCTCACAGGTCTATAGATTCCTGGTTTAGATCTTGCACCCCCCCCCCCATTTAATAATTCTACATCAACTTTCCTCCAATCACAGGGAGCTATACCTGATTAAAAAGACAAACTAATTAAAAAGTATAATGAAGCTATCATTACTGAACAAAAGAGGGTTTCAGTTTTACCTGTTAAATCCTTTTCTCTTAGTCCATACAGGTTACTGGTAACTTTGGGTAGGCAATCAGCCCCTTTAAGTAGGCAGGAACAATTCTGAGAAGTGACTGCTGGGTGGAGCTTACCTACTCTCCTTAGAGGATGGGGACTGGCTAGCTGCAAGCTAAGATTTGAAAACTATTGACTAGGTAGTAAGAAGGTAAAGGAAGTCTCCTGTGAGCATGAACTCGAAAGGACCCCCACGTTCTGCCACAAGAGAGTCAAGCATGGTCCCTTGACAGGGTGGGAGACCAGTAACCTGTATGGACTAAGAGAAAAGGATTTAACAGATAAGACTAAAATACTCTTTTCTCTGTCGTCCAATACAGGTTACTGGTAATCCGGGCAATCCTCGAGCTTTCTTGTCCAATGTTGCAGGGTATGAAAAGTCGCCCAAAGCTCCAGGACATTGATGGGGCGATTCCTCCTGGAACCACCAGCCCTGAGCATTCGCGTGCCCCAGGACCGCTCCCCATCCGGAGAGGCTGGCATCTGTCATCACTATTGTTCAGAATGGCATCAGGAAGGGCCTGCCTTTCAGGAGACTGTCCAGGTTGAGCCACCATGAGAGGCTCAGCTCCACATGAAGAGGGAGAGATAGGGACCTCTCCAGGAGATCCCAGCACGCAGGGGCAACTGGATTAGAAACCTCTGAAGTTCACCGGTATGAGCCATGGTAAACGGAACCGCTTCTACGGTGGAAATGAACTTCTCCACCAGGGATGAGTACTTGGCTGGAACCAGATCCTGAGACAGGACAGCTTGGACCTTCAGTGCTATCTGAATCGCCACTTCGTCCATGAGAAACTCATCCCTCTCTGGGTGTCGAAAAGTAGGCCCAGAAACACCATCCTCTGGGAAAGAACAAAGGTCTGACTTGTCCAGACTGATGATCCACCCATAACGGGACAGAGCATGAATGCAATACTGCCCCTGCTGATGAAGGATTTCTGAAGAGGTCTTCAGAAGGGAATCGTCCATGTACGGAGTAACCAATGCCTTCCCGATGGAAGACGGAAATCAATACCCCCAGGACTCTGTTGAAGACTTCAGGTGCCGTGGTCAGGCCAAAGGAGAGGCCTGAAAACTGGAAATGCCCTTGGTCGCAAGAAAAGTGAAAAAATTGCTGATTCTCTGGATGAATGGTGATGTGCAAATAAGCAGCCTGAAGATCCAGCGAGGCCAGAAATTCCCCAGGGGACATGGCAGCTATCACCGTGCGGAGTGACTCCTGGTAGAACTGGGACCTGAACACAAAGGAGTGGAGATCCTTCAAATCCAAAATGGGACAGCAGCCGCCATCCTTCTTGGAAACCACAAAGAGACTGGAGTAAAACCCCAACCCCCGTTCCTGAGGAACAGGTTCCAAGACCTCCTTGTCCAGAAGGGCCTGAATGGCTCCCTCGAAAAAGCGGTACTTTTCTGCTCCCAGAAGAGAGCGAGAAGAGAAGGTCCGAGAAGGAGGAAGGGAGGTGAAGGGGATCCTGTACCCTGGAGCCACCACCTGAAAGACCCACAGGTCCGCCACAGAGGCCTCCCAAGCCAACAGGTAGTGGCGTAAGCAGCCACCTACCTGCAGGTGGGAACCCGGAATCAGCGAGTCATACAGAAGGAGGTTTAGAAACCTTGAGCTTAGTGGAGGACTTGGACCTCCATTGCTGCTTAGGCTTGGATGAGGAGCGTGGAGCCTGAGGCCCCGCTTGGGTCGCCTAGCGCGAGTCAGCCTGAACGGGACAAAAAAAAAAAAAAAAAAAATCCTTTTGACAGGCTCCTTCTTCCTCTGGACCACTGGCAGGTGAGTATTCTTCCCCCCCAGTGGCTTCACTGATCAGATACTTGAGATTAGGCCCAAACAGTGAGGTGCCCTGAAAGGGAAAGGACAGGAGAGCCCTCTTGAAGGCAGTGTCAGCAGACTAGCTCTTGAGCAAAAGAGCCCATCTGGCTACTATAGACATAGTTGATACCTTGGCTACCATGTGCACAGAGTCAAACAGGACAGCAGAAACATAATGCTGAGCCTCAGAGACGTTGGCGAGAAGCCGCAACATATCGGCAGTAGGAGCTCCCTGAGGGACAGCTGAAGTGAGCTGATCAGTCCAAACAGCCACGGCTCTATTCACCCACGCCACAGCAAATACTGGGCGCAGGGCAGAACCAGCCGTCGCAAAAATGGCCTTAAGAGAGGCTTCAAGCTTTTTGTCAGTCTAGTCCTTCATAGCGGATGCATCAGCCACTTCAGAGAATGGATAAAGCTTAGTAAATTTCCTAGAGACAGACTGTTTCCTGTCTGGAAACGTCCACTCCTCAGACGCCAAGCGGTCAAGAGTGGTGTTAGGTAGAAAACAAATATGGGGCCTAACAGGCTCCTGAAAAACATTGGAGGGATCAGAAGAAGCCTCCTGCACCAAAGAAATGTTCAGGATGTTCAACACAGCCCTGAGCAGCCCCTCAGCTGAGGGGACAGGATCAGCCTCAAAGGGATCCCCAAAAAACAGAGAGGAAGGGGAACAGTCTTCATCCTCAGAATCCACCAATAATTCCTCCTCAGAGGAATCAGACACAATCAGGTACACCCAGTGGTTTAGGCAGGGAAGATCAGATAGGGTTGGGGGCCTGCCACGAGGGGAACACCCCCTGCAAGGTGGATGGAAGGAGTTGTAAGGTGGACCGGAGGTCCCTGGTATTAGCCCTAACTGCAGCATCCAAACTGGCTCCAGTGCATGGCTGGTGGCCCCTGCAGGGGATTCAGGGGCAGCAGCGCATGCTGGGCAAACATAACCCGAGTATTCTCTAGGTAACCCTGAGTGACATGAGCAATGGGAGACACAGACTCCCCAGTATCCTTAGTTTTAGGCCTAGCCCCAAGGTCTAACAGAGTAAACATTCTCACAGAACCAAAACGGTCAAAGTATCAGAAACACCCACAAAGAAGTGTGTATGATAAATAAAAATCACCCCAGAAATGCTAAAAGAGACAATCTGGTAGGCGAAGGGTTAAACTGCTGAAGAAAAGAGTCCAAGCCCTGTGTAGGATACTCTATCAGCAAAGGCACAAAATGGCTGACGCAGTGGGAGCCAAATCAGAAGAGAGCATGAAGCGAGTGCTCATGGGAATTGTAGTTTCACTGAAAAGTACCCCAACAGTGCCCGAAGCCACCTGAGCCCTCCAACATGCCCAGAACATTGACCAGACAACAGAGTAAGTGCAGACCAACCAAATGAGCCATCTCTGACCTCGCTACATGGAGCAGTTGCAGAGATAGGTCTTAAACTGTAAAGCCCCATAGAAGTGAATGGAGCAATGGCGTCTACGAGGTAAACCCCAAAATGTAAAGCCACTCAAAAGCCTACTAGAACTAGTCAGCAGACCCAACAAACACTGGTCCCAGTAGGGAAAGTGCCCACAACTCCCCCAAAAGATTCTAACCAGCAGCAAAAGGGTTACGTTACCACAGAAACTTGCTCCAAACACCTCACAGACATACAGATAAACCCAGTGAGTGCATGAGTATGTAATAGGAACTCAAAATGAGACCCCTGTGCAGAAAGGAAGTGTGGGACATGTGGACCTAAGCACTTAAGGGTGCTCACCTTTTTCAGCAGATCTTCTGTCTTCGCATTATCATATATCAAGAATAAGCCTCAGTGGGCAACTCCTGGGGAAAGAACTTGCAGCCAAGATTCTCCCCCCAGGGCTTAGGTCCACAAAAGCACCTGGTAAATTGAGCTATCCACATGTGGGTGATGGGAATTGTCCGTGATGGTAATCCGCCTAATGGTGGTATCCCATATCTAACAGAAAAATAAAAAAGCTAAAACTATAGCAGAACTGTTCTCTTGCCTTGTGTCTTGACCAAGGAACAAATCTTACTGGTTCAGGATTGGCTAGCTGCAAGCCAAAGAGAGGAGGTAGGCTCCACCCAGCAGTCACTTCTCAAAATTGTTTCTACCTACTTAAAGGTGCTGATCACCTATTTAAAGTTATCAGTAACCTGTATTGGACAATAGAGAAAGTTCCTTAAATGCCCTTGGGCATATGCAATCAGTTCCTGGTGCTTTATTCACCATAACCTTTACCAGTCTCTTTTGGACTTGGCCCTCGGTAAGCCATGTGTATGATTGCGACCAATTATGTGATTCTCTTTCTGCAGATAGCTTGATGTTGTTGCTTCCATTGTACACAGAGGATCCTCACTAATTTACCTGTATCTGTTTTAAAGAGGACCAATCTCAACCTTAACCTTTTTCAAGGCCTGAAATTCACTATCCTTTAAAAGTATTTCCCCATGGGTTTACAAAATGTGGGCATTTTTCTTCGGGGGGGGGGGGGGGGCACATTTTATGAGAACCACATTGCATTGCAGTTCATTAGATAACCCTATGACACATAAAGTAACCCTATTTTGTTAATGAATGTTTCTCTTACCTCAGAACCATAAACAGAAAACAATATTTTACAAAGGCTAGCATGGAGGACAAGATATAGCAGTATGTATAATTGTGTAAGTGTTGCTTTCAGGACATCTTTAATGAAATGACATTTACAAAGATGTACTGGACACTACAAACACCAGTTTGTAACAGTATCTAGAGATCAACTAGATTAATGAACTTCAATGGACTAACATACCAAATGTATTAGATTTCTTCTACAGTGTTCGAACACAAGACTTAACATTTAAGTGACATCTCTACTAAGAGTGCTGTGACAAATACCTGAGCATCCTTTTACTACAGTGCTAACTCACCATTCATTAAACACCACAAGACCACTCTCCCTATCAAGCATATAATGGATAGCCATCTTGCTTTTGCATGCTGGAGACGTCCTTAAAGGGATAGTATATATTTATTAATTGGTGTTTATCCCTCCTGACTAAAACATGGGGAAATCCCACTGCTGACAGGAGTTTTAGTCAAGAGTTATTGCAGCTTAAACTTGAATTTTTAAGTGCAGTATCAGTGGCCTGGAACAATACAGTGGCGCTGCTGCTACACATCCTATGAAGACTTATGGACAGCTCTGGTCACTTGTCCATAGGATGGTGCAGCAACAGCACCACTGTACAATGTTAGGCCACTGTGCTACTGCACCTAAAAAGTTTAAAGTTTCAATAACAAAAAAAAAACCCAACCAAAAAACTCTCAGCAGTGGGAGTACTCTTGTTTTACTCAGGGAGAAACCATACAACATTTTTTTTTTTTTACATTTTAAGTGTTACTATCCCTTTAACATACAATGCATAAAAGCCATACAAAGCCACAGGACATGACACGTAGGAAAGATCAGTAGGAGGCAGCAAGTAACCTGATCTCTACTGCTGCAGGCACATGAACATTACAGGAGCTGCAGTGCAACTAATGCGGTGTCACGTGATGAGTTACGTGACCTTGCTTGAGGGCTGCAGACACCGCTTCCTGGATTCAGTTAAAAAGACTGAATGGGAATGTCCAGCCATAGCTGATTTAGCACATTATGTGCATACGATTTCCTGAGGTCAGTCTTGTTATCATTGTTCGAGAACCCTCTCAATTATGACACCAATCTCAGGCTTTGTTTTGCCATGTATAGAATTGAAGAGTAATTTAGGATTTTTCTTGCTCTTTTGCAAACCCCCCCCCCCCACACACAATTTTTAGGTAGCCTAAATGCTTGCACATTCATTACATGATGCAGCTGACCTTTTTGACTAACCATTTAAAAACCTGCTTGTTTTTTCTACTTTTACTGTAAACTACTTTAAGCCACACTGGTCTAAATTTGTTCCTCTTTTATTCATTCCCCATTGGTACGTATATTTATCCAAGAAAATTTTAAACAAATTCTATCTTCCTTTTTTTCTTTTAAGACTACATCCCATTGTAAAATTTGCCTTTTTAAAGTTGAATGTTTCGATTAAGCCCTTGCTTATGGTTTCTCAAATTTCAAAACAACATATTGTTGCCTAAATGTTCCCTTTCTTGTATATGTTACCATTTCAGAATTATTTGAAACCATTAGGTCCAGCAAGGCCTCTTCTCATTGGCTCCTCTACTAATTAGGACATGAAATCATCATTAACCATTCTTAAAATATCTTTGTTGTGCTGGAAGTCATATTTTTCCAGTCCCTCAGGTTTGTTGAAATCTCCCATTATGCATTACATTTCCCGACTCATTTGCAGAAACAGTTCTTGAAACTGGCCAATATTAGGTGGCCAGTAGCAAATGCTCATTAACATTTTTATTATGTGTGCCCCCAGTGTGCATTTCACCTCAGAGGACTTCTACATTCTCTCTGGCCCCTTCATTACCATCTTCCTTTATATTAAGTTTTTAGATACGCGTTACATATAGGCACTCTACCTCCTCCTTATAGTAGACCTATCCCTCATAAAAAGTGAGTAACCCTGTCGATTGACTGCCCAGTCATGAGTATCATCAAACCAGGTTTCAGTCACACCAATTAGATCATACTGCTCATTCACTGCAATCAGTTCCCATTCCCATCTTACCAGCATGACTAACAAGCATTATTTACACATATTATATTTTACTCTATTGCCATTATGAAGAATTGTGTCTTCTGAAAATTGCTTTTCCCGAACTCTCTACAATTCAATCACACCCCTAGAACCAGGAACAGATATGGGGGTGGAAAAAGCATCATCTTACGCCACATTTCAGTTAATCCCCTCTGTCTCAGTGGACCAGCTCTCCTACACTAAGCGACAGTCACTCCCTTGATCTGATATCCACAAACCTCTGGTCCGTGTCCAAAAGTCCATTCCACCTCTCAGATCACCACCTCCTCCTAACCAGCAACCTCATCACACCGAGCAAATCCAACTTCATGTCCATGATTAAGAGAATGCGGAGATATCTGCATGCCCTTTATTTGCAACTACCAGAGTGGGACAGCACTGCCAGTCTGTTTTTTTAAGCAATGGTTAACCCTTTGAGTGACAGAGGGATACACAAAGAACTGTGCACCACTTGAGCTCAAAGGGTTAATGTGAGCCTCAATTACACAGGAGGGTCTATATAATGCATATTATATATACACTCGTGGCTATATAATGTATGTTAATATATACACACAGGAGTGTGTAAATATAAAGTGTGCACATCAGTATACGTTATATACACACACACACACACACCTGTCTGTACAAATGTGTATGTTAATATATAGTCCTGTGCCTAGATTATGTACATTAATATACACTCCAGTGTGAGTCAGCCTCATATTAACCCTTTCAGTGCAGGAGAAGTACGCATGGAAATGCATTGCCTACCCCTCCGACACTCAAATGATCAAGCTTGGTTTCAAAACCAGAAAAGTAATGCCATCCCACACTGCTAGTATGTATTTATATTAAATATATATTTATTAATGTAAATCATATACACTGCTGTGTGTACATATACATTATACGTCGTGTGTACAATATCCGTTACATATACACTCCTTTCTACCGTGTATGAGATAGATAAACACACAAACACATTATATAGATACTCATGAGTCACTGAGGATCACATTAACTGTTTGAGTGCCAGAGGGGTATGCAATGCAGGATTTAAACACACATGTTCACAGAGGAGGGTGGGAGGAAGAGGGTCATGGAAGGACAAATACATCAGCTATGACCTCTTACTCTCAGCTACTGGGAATTATTTTAATGCTGAATGTCTTATTAACAAGGCATGTCATTTTTAACCCTTTGAGTGCCAGGAGAGAAATTAGTTGGATACCCCTCTGACACTCAAAGGTTTAAGTGTTGCTTTTGAATGGTGAAGGAAAGGGATCTTTTTTGCAACATGCCTTTTATATTTTTAACTTTTTTTTTTTTTTTTTTTAAATTTTTTTATTATTTAACAAAATCGTGCCTGCTTCCTCACTCTGCAACATCTGACTCACCAGTGAATCTCCAGGCAGCTCCCAGTCTCACCTGCCCTCCCAAAGGGCACAAGATCCCAACTGGCAGAGGACTGGAGGCAGAGAGTACTGAAAGCAGTAGTATGTGTGCATGTCACCAGCACAAGCACAGGGTACAGAATTAGGCAGCTGTACAGATCACAGCCTCTGTACCTGCATGTGACAATCTGCAAGATTATCCCCAGCAATCCTGGCAGGCTCTTCCCTTCTCCCTGGTATTGGCCTGAAAGACCAGTACCTAGAGTTCAGTGAACTGAGCAAGGTGCCCATGGGCAGCCATCTATAGCACACCCCTGCATTGTTATGCAATGGGCAGGTCAGGTGCGCATTGAACACCACCACCAGCTGCTACATGTCAGAGAGGACATGAGTTCACCCTCAGATTATTGCCATTCTCCATTGCATCAAACGGGTGTGTGTGTGTGTGTGTGTGTGTGTGTGTGTGTGTGTGTGTGTGTGTGTGTGTGTGTGTGTGTGTGTGTGTGTGTCTATGTTTCAGACCCCACAGAGCACGTGGTGGACTCGCAGATCCCAATTGTGTGTTCTGGGTCCCTTCCTTCTACGCTCCGCTTCTTACCACAGGGCAGACTACTCAGGCCCTTGATGCTCTGTATAGAGGGTTGGGCGTAGTCACACTACACAATCAATTATTATCACACACACGGTACAGATATGAAACAGGGTGATATCACAGGAAGGCAGTGTGAGAAGTTGGGCTTTGCTCCCAACCTGCACGGGGAGGACACCCTCTGCAGTATGAAAGGGGTTAAAAATAATGGGAAAGAAACCTGTGCAATATTGTGCAGTTGTATTTTTTATTTTGGCTGTATGTAGTGGACCCTCTGGAGCCAGTAGCGCTCAGCCACGAGGCACAAACCGTCCAGTTTCCCATAATAGTGTGCACACCTAAATCCCATGAGACATGGATCTTCTTCATACAACTATGCACCTTCCTCCATACATATGATACTGCCACCTGACTGGCATTTACCTTATAATAATAGCTTGACAAGAGGATATTAACAATTTGAGTGCCAGAGGGGGATGCCTGCACTGGCACTGAAAGTGTTAATATCCTCTTGTCAAGCTACTGGTAGAAAGTGAGGGCCAGTCAGGCGAGAGGATCTCCATCTTGGGAGGAAGGTGCACAGCTGTATGAAAATGATCCATGTCTGCCTTGCTAGTCGCCAAGCACTTCTGCAACAATGTTGTTGAGGGGCAGCGAATGTGGAGGGTTGGCAGCCTCTTGGGAACATAGGGGGATAAAACAGAAAATCAGTAATTATCTCATACGCAAGCATATAGCAACGCAAAACTGCTATATGGGATACTGGAGAGGGGAGAAAAAAAAACAAAAAAAACCCACACACCACACCATGTTGACGCTCCTTTTCAAATACTCGCTGTGTGTGAAGGTATCCTGTGTTAGGACTGGCCAGGAACTATGTGTAACGATGACAGCGAATTGGCAACCATGCTCTAGAATTGGCCCAAGACGTGATAGTGAGGAGAGGCCAAATTATACCCCAACATTTGTTGTGCTGAGGTACGCATATCTCCTAGCTTCCGCCCCAGGGTGTGCACAATTGTTGGTGAATGTGTATGTTGGGCTCTGGTAGTGTGGAGGAGATATGCATATTACCTCCTAGCTGTCGCTCGGGGGTGGGGAAGCTCCATTTAATCGTCATAGTGGAAAGTGTTATTTCAATACTGTCAGTTGTAGTTCAAGAGTAATTGAATGATAAAGTATCCCCCTCCCGCCCCTTTTACCTAGTGTATGACTCCTCCCCCTCAGATGTGGAGTCTGGTCCCTTGACCACATAGATCACAAAAAGGGACAATTTTCTTGCTGTGAATGCAAGGAAAACACCTTGCCCCCTTGGAAGGTTTTTCCTTATGCTCACTGTTTGTCCGGACAGAACGCATCTGAACAGTCTTGCTGCTCGGAGGTAAGCAGTGTTACATCAGTAAAAGGGGCAGGAGGGGGATACTTTATCATTCAATTACTCTTGAACTACAGCTCTGACAGTGTTGAAATAACACTCTCCATGGCCCAAATACTATGCTTAACCCCTTAAGGACTATGTGATGTGGTATGACTGTCACGGTCCTTATACCCTTAATACTTTTTACTTACAGTGCTCTACCGGGAGTGCTGTAAGTAAAAACAGGTCCTAAAATTGATCGCTCCAAGACTGGAGCAATCTCTCTTAGGCCTCAAAACGGCGCACCGGTACGCGCAACAGGTCACGTGTACCGGCACATCGGCAAGGATCAAAGCGGTCCTTAAGGGAAGGCAACTTCCCTGGACCACTGGTACTTAAGGGGTTAATTGAAGCTGCTTTTATTGGAAAAACATTACTATCCCTTCAACTCCATTTCTACACTTATTAGTCCTGAATAAACAGCTGCCCTCTCCAACACTCACAACAGCCCTTAACAGGGCTGCAACTACAACTTTATGCCACCCATGCCGAACCCCATTACAACCTTGGTACATACAACACACAAACATGCTCACAAACTGCAGAGGTGAGGAGAAAATCATGATCCTCAGCTGACTTTGTACAGTAATAAATTAGTTATCCATTCATTTAGCTCTTCCTTCTCCTTGGCCAGTCATTTTTTTTCCTTCCCTAATCTTTCCTCTAACCCTGAATATCACACAGTGGATCACTCACTCTTCAAAACTCTACTCCTAAGGTCTCTGTGACAGCAGTCTCTATTGGTTCTCATCCTACCCCTCTGTCAGTGTTTCCCAATCTGGCTCCACAAGTTACATCACCCATCGCTCCTTTAATACCACTCCTCCAACCCCTACATTGACTTACGTTAGCATTTAGAATTAGATTCAAAATACCGATGCTAATAGATACCTTATTAACAATGCACCCCTCTACATTTCATCTCGTTTCCAAATACAATCCTACTCACCAACTTTGCTCTGTAGGAGGATCTTCTCTCTGCAGCTCTTATTACATCATCCCATTCCCACCTACAGGACTTCTCCCTGTGCTGCACCTGTGCTCTGGAATTCCTTCCCCCGTCCCATCAGACCGTCACGTAACATTCAGCTGTTCACTGAAAACTCACCTCTTCAGGGAAACCTATCAACTACCCCCATCACCATTATGCGCAAGGCCAGACCAACAGCCTGTCCAACTTCTAATCTCTCCTGTTCCCTTCTTTCATCACTCTCCCACTTACAACTCCATCACAACCTCACTGTTCGCACAGAGCTTGTTCTCCCAAACAGACCCACTACTTGATTGGACCACTGCATCATAAAGCACTTTTCTCCCACCCACTGACTGGCAATTCATGTGGTAGGAGGAATTTTCTCCACCACAGTGCTTACAGTCTAGGGACACAGGAGTAAGCTCTCACAAGCAGGGCCCTTTGATCCGTTTGTGTTCTATGTACTATTTGCACTGTTTAAGGTCTGGTTTTCCCTATTGTACATTATTGTGGAATAAGTTGGAGTTATATAAAGGATATCACTAATAATGTCACAATATTTCGGTGTTAAGAAATCTCATCCTATTTACCAATGCAGTGTGACAGCTATCACCACTGACCACTCCCTGAAACACAAAAAAAAAAAAAAGGGGGCTTGATGAAAATTTGCCTTGAACTCTGAGTGGCAGATTAATTCAACACATTGAAATTTGTTTGATAACCCCACTGGCACAGAGTTAATGTTTTATATTAAAATCTGGGTATAATTATCACATATATTATACACAAGTGCATAGTAAAACCTAAAATGTTATGGTCACACTTCCCTTAAGCATGTAGATATGTAAAACAAACAAAATCCACACCAACTGCACTATTAATATACCCCCCCCCCCCCCAACTACCATGGATTTAAATGGGACCTTTTATCCACTTGAATACCAAGTGTTGGGGACTTCAATGGGTTAAGCATTCCCATTTAAAATTAGTGGGAATTTTTCCATTTTCCTCTACGGCACAGTTGGGTAGTCCATGAACGGTTCTCTTTATGTCCTACTTGTCTCATAGTGCATACTAAGCGTCCCAGACCTTTTACAGTTATCCACTGGTGCCTTGATGCCGCAGGTTAATAACTATGGATTTTAAGCTGCTTTGGGGCTACAATCAACAGCCTCCAAAACACAAACAACCTAGAAGGTGTATCGCCATTTGTCATCCCCAGCTCTATACAATGACTAAGACACACACACCAATCCTAAATTCCATAAACACATACCTATTTAAAGAGGACCAGACGAGTGTACAAGATTTTAATGTAATGCAATGCACAATGTATCTGCAGCATGCTGGTTACTGCAGTACAAAAGACAGCAGGATTTATGCAGCCAATTATTATTGATCCAGCGAACCCAACTGGCGCCACTCCTGCACTGCTGAGACAAGGGCAGCCTCAATGCAGCAAAATTCAGTGTGAGGAGAGACATGCAGATCTGATGCAGTGGTGAACTGAAGAGGGAAATCTGCTCGCCTACATAATTCTTTCAGTTATAGGAGGGGTTGACAGCATTCAGCTCAACCATGAAATAGAAAAGCTGTGTGACAGAAATTCATCGCACAGGAATCAAGAGATAAAGGGCCCCAAGCACAAACAAAATGGGGTGCAAACGAACAATACTAGAAGGAAATAGTTAAAATTATATCCCTTCCATGGTGCGATTTTTTTGCTGTACAACAATTTGTCTTTTGTGCGTGCGACCCAAGAGGCATCATTCACAAAAGAAATTGAGGAGCAATTCTGGAGAATCTGAACCAAAGGAATTTAAATATATATATATTTTTATTTTTTTAAATTATACATAGCATAAACCTTAAATTCCATTCACTCAACCCGTTAAAGGCCAAAAGATTACATGTCACTAGCATGCAAGGGGTTAAAAGCCCAGTTTACAGTGAATTAACCCTTTGCATGCCAGAGGGTACACAACACATTTCTTCTTATGCAATGTGTTGCATACCCCTCTGGCACTCAAAGGGTTAGGTTTGAAGGAATTGTTACTACTCCCTTTTGACACAGATTGCTCCAGAATTGCTCCCAATTTATTTTGCAAATAAAATCTATATTATTATAACTGGGGCTGGTGTTGCAGGACCCGTTGCCAAAGCACTAAGATGTCCTCTGGTTTATGATCTACATGGAAGAGTCGGATATTTTTAAAAATTTGTAGAATGGGGTTGAGACGTTGAGGCCCATCAGCAGCTGTTGGATTATATGCAGTTTCTTTTGCCATTGGACGACAGAGGATGATGGGAACTGTAGTTCAACAGCTGGAAGGCCACACATTTCCTGCCCCATACCTAGGTTGTAGCTTGTAATCTAAGTTGTTCATGCTGGATCTAAAATTCATTCCATAACATGCCCAGATTTTGTATGAGAGAACTATGCAATTAAGATTTATATTATTTACCCTTCTGCTGTCATAAGAAAATCTCTGAAATGCCTCTGGACCTGCCATAGCAACAATGTGACTGACAGGATAGGAGAAAATGCTAAGGGGTACGCATTCCAACCCTCTCCATTGATTTATGCACACCAAACAAGCTTACCCCTCCCCCCCGTAATCTAAATGATTGATCCACTTAAAGTGACATTTTTCAGGCATATTAAAGTGCCCTCCCAAATAATTTTCCACATAGCACTAAGCATATCGGTACTTGTATTATCCTTAGTAAGGCCGGCATTATTTAGAAATAAGACTTCTTTGGAGACTCACCTCAGACATCTTGCCAAAAAGGCATCTGTACGCCTGCTCTGTCCATCCCTGTCTCCTCTGTTTGGCTAGTGGGAGTTGCATTGTACCTTAAAGTGAGGTTTCACAAAAACAGCAGCACCAATTAATCTACATAGTATTTGGACCATGGAGAGTGATATTTCAATACTGTCAGAGTTGTACTTCAAGAGTAATTAATGATAAAGTTTCCCCCTCCGGCCCCTTTTACCTAGTGTAAGCCACATCCCCTCAGATGTGGAATCTTGGGACAATCTTCTTACTGAGAGTATAAGGAAAACCCTGCATCCCTTCACAGGCTTTTCCTTAGGATCACTGAAGTGTGTCCCTCTTTGCGATCCATCCGGACAGTCTTGGAGCTCCGAGATGAGCAGTGTTTCATCAGTAAAAGGGGTGGGAGAGGGATACTTTATCATTCAATTACTCATGAACTACAACTCTGACAGTAGTGAAATAACACTCTCCATGGCCCAAATACTATGAAGATCAATTGGAGCAGCTTTTATTGTAAGCATTACTATCCCTTTAAAGGGATAGTAATGTTTCATAATAAAAGCAGCTCTAATCAATCATCATAGTATTTGGACTTTGGAGAGTGTTATTTCAATTCTGTCAGAGTTGTAGATCAAGAGTAATTCAATGACAAACTATCCCCCTCCTGCCCCTTTTACGGATTTAACACTGCTCAGCCAGAGCAAAAGGGAGGTGCCCAGGTAGATTGCCGAGAGGGACAATCTTCAATTAAGATAAGGGAAAAACCTGAAAAACTTATCAAGGGGGGAAGGGTTTTCATTGTTCTCATAGGAAGAAGATTGTCCCCTTCTGTTATCTGTCTGGTCTTACAACCAGATTCCACATCTGAGAAGATATGGCTTACACTAAGTAAAAGGAGCGGGAGGGGGAAACTTTGCTTGTGAATATCTCTTAAACCATAAAGGTTTGAGAGATAAGACGTCATTCTTCATGTTTTTTTTAATGCCTACAAAATAAAATTAAAACGAAATATTACTATCCCTTTAAGATACAGAAAGGGACAGACAGTGAAGGTGCACAGATTGCTCTACGTCAAGATGCCTGCCGGTGAGGCTCTGAAGAAGTTGGATTTCTAAATAATGCTGACTTACTAAGGATAATACAAGTATTGATATGCTTATCGCTAGAGATGCGCTGATACCAAATTTTTTTTTTTTTTTTTTTTTTTTTTTTTAAGACCGAGTACCAATATTTTTTTTCAAGTAATCACCGATATTTTTTATATATATATATATATATATATATATATATATATATATATATATATATATAGTCGTGGGGAGATGAGAAAGAGTTAGCAAAAGAAACACTGAAAATACATTTAGAGAGATGGAGGAAATCCATTCTAGAGGTGCGTTACATATGCCAAGGGTGTGCAGTGTGTCCAGTAGGAGTGAATGGTCAACAGTGTCAAAAGAAGCAGATAGATCTAGTAGGATTAGTATACTGAATTGTTCTTTGTCCCTTGCTGTGTATAGGTTATTAGTCATTTTTTGTTAGGGCTGTCTCAGGGGGATAGTTGGAACAGAAACCTGACTGTAAAGGGTCAAGAGAGTTTGAACTGAGGAAGAAAAAAAGCGAATACAAGGCATTCCAAGATCTTAGACGCAAAGGGGAGGAATGAAACTGGATGGTAATTTGAAATACAAGTGGGGTCAAGTGAGGTTTTTTTTTTTTTTTTTTTTTACTATAGGTCTGACTATTGCATGTTTGAATGAGGATGTAAAAGTTCTGGTAGAAAGAGGAGTTAAAGATATTAGTAAGGCTGGGAGCAAGAGTAGTTGCAAGAGCCTTAACAAGGTGAGAGGGCATGGGATCCGAGGGGCAGGTAGTGGGTGGAGAGGAGGATAGTAAAAGAGATACTACATCCTCTGTTGTAGTGGAGAACGAGCTGAGGGTTGCTCTGGGTGGACTAGGAATCAGGGGCATAGGAGGAGAGGATGTAGAGGGTATGGTTTGTTGGATAGACTGTACCTTATTTTTGAAAAGTCAGCAAAGTCCTGTAGAGTGTTAGAGAGGGAAGAGCAGTTTAAGGTTTGAGGGTTTAAGAAGAGAGTCAAAGATTATAAAGAGGTCACATGGGTTAGCTTTGTGGGTAGTGATGAGGTTAGAGAAGTACTGCTGTTTAGTCTGGGTGAGGGCTGTATTAAAACAGGACAACATGAATTTATAATGGTGGAAGTCGGCAACAGAATGAGACTTTCGCCAGAGACGTTCTGCAGCTCAACAGGTGCTTAGCATGCGGGTTGTTGAATTTAGCCAGGGTCTGGGATTCCTGGGGCGGGAGTGTCTATGTTGGAGGGGAGCATGCAGGTCCAAGAAGACATTAAAGGGATAGTAATGTTTCATAATAAAAGCAGCTCTAATTAATCATTGTATTTGGGCCTTGGAGAGTGTTATTTCAGTTCTGTCAGAGCTGTAGTTCAAGAGTAATTGAATGATAAAGTATCTTCCTCCCGCCCCTTTTACTGATATAACACTGCTCACCTAAGAGCAGCAGGGGGTAGATTGCAGAGAGGGACAATCTTCAATTAAGATAAGGGGAAAAAGCTGAACAACCTGTCAAGGGGGGCAGGATTTTCATTGTTCTCACAGTAGAATATTGACCCTTGATGTGAACTGTCTGGTCTATGGACTGGATTCCACAACTGAGGAGTGGGGGCTTACACTATGTAAAAGGGGCGGGAGGGGGAAACTATCGTTCAATTACTCTTGAACTACAACTCTCACAGTACTGAAATTACACTATGACTCAATTGCAACGAAGATAAATTGGAGCTGCTGTTTTGTGAAACATTACTATCACTATAATGAGGTGTTCTATTCGTGGACCAGTGTGTTCATGTTAGTAGTAAAGCAGAGAGGGAAGTCTGCACAGTCGATGCCAGGTCTGTTAGTTTGGCTGAGTGTAGGTTCCTGGTTCGGAAGGGTGAGTTAGGGAGGGCAGGGGAAGGTATGAGAGATAGTGTGGAGATAAGATGATGACCAGAGATTGGAAATGGGGAAATTGTGAAGTCAGAGACTGAACAGTTTCTTCTGAGAACTAGATCTAGCCAGTGACCTTCCCTGTGAGTGCTGGCAGCAGCCCACTGTTGAAGGCCAAGGTCAGAGAGAAATCGGGAAGCACTCGATGAGGATGCATCATCGTGTATGTTGAAGTCGCCAAGGAGTGTCTGAGGACAGAAAGATAGAGAGCCACATTTCAGATTCAGAGAGAAAGGAGGAAGGGTTGCTTGGCGGCCTGTAAATCACAGCTACAAGGAGTGGGATACGGGAGAAGAGCTGGACAGTGTGCACGTCAAGAGGTGAAGGAGACTGATGGAGGAAGCGACAGGGGCCTAGAGCGGCAGAGCTGAGAGAGACGTCAAACACCCCCATCCTTGCCATTGGGGCAAGGAATGCGAGAAAAAGATAAGCCACCATAGGAATGAACAGCTTCAGCATATGGAATGTAACGATTCAGGATAACTTGTATAGGGGTGATACATACCCTTTAAGAGTTATATCCAATGATTGTCTTGGAGATGAAAGTTCCGCTTTAACCTACTGTGTGCCAAGGGGCTGTGTAAAACTAAACCACCACACAGTTAAAATGACACCACCCTGCACTGTCCCCACAGAGTGCCAAAAAAACAAATTGCTTCTCAATACATAGCTCTGATGACAAGGCTGAAAGCATGAAACAAGTGTACAATAAGTTCAGCTTTTGCCTCATCACCTTTGTTGGAGGGAAAAAACACCCTTTTAAAGCCATTTCCAATTAATTGCCAAGTGGTTTTAAAAGTCATCTAAGTGTACATCATGAAAGGGTTTTGAGACATTTTAATGTGTATGTCCCTTTAAAAGGAACACATGCTAAACTACAGGATTATATGACTGTATGCTGCAACATTTAGGTATATTAAAAAAAAAAAAAAAAAGTTTTCCCCAACCTTGATGGAATTCAACATACCCAGGTAGTATTGCATGTGCTTTTACAGTGAAGGTAATTGCTTGCACTCCAACTCCTAGTAGGATTTACTAAAGTGCATCATGTGAATCAGCAAGTGACATCAAAGGAAATTGCCTACCAAAGAATACTGGTAAACATAAATCTAAGAGCCTTGTGTTTAATAGAAATTGAGTAATCCTGGGGCAAGCTCACATGGAAGGAGTGGCTCAATAGTCCCCCTGTTGTTCTCTAATGGTAATGCAGTGAAAGCCATTCAGGTGACCAATTCCAGCAGTGCACTTCTGCAAGACGGCTTGTCTGTAATGCCAGGGAATGTATATAGGATTCTTTGCAAGACTCCAGCAGAAAGGGAAAGCAAAGCAATCTCCCCACACTTGCAAACAGCACAAGCATCAGTACATGTATGAAAATGTATCGTATGGGAAACAGACATGGCTATACAGAAGAGAAGGTAATTGAAAGCTATATAGAATCCTTGTTGGTCTTATGCTTTGACCCCATGGCTCTTACAGACAAACTAAACCAGTGGTTCCCAACACATGCCCTCATGGCCCACTAACAGGCAAGGATTTGAGGCTTTCCTTTTGAAGATCACATGTAAGTTAATCAAACTCACTTAGCCTCTAACCCTTCAAGTGCCAGGGGGTACAGAATGCATTGCAAAAGCAATGCATTCCGTACACCTCTGGCACTGAAAGGGTTTATTAACATACCTGTGTTCTAGCAATGAAATCTTTAAATCCTGACCTGTTAGTGGGCAAGGGCATGGGGTTGGGAACCACTGCACTAAACCAATTTCAAAGCCCATCCCATATATATATTATATACAAACAAGGCTTAACCAAACACCCGACTCGGGTGTGTAAGCACAGCCACTGCAAGGAAAGGATAAAGATACATTTCTTTAACCCATTAAGGACCTTTTTTTTTTTTTTTTTTTTTTAAATACACGCTAGGACCAGACTGAGTACCTTCCCTGAGATGGCAAATGTGAGTGATCACGTGTGCCGGCTCGTAAAGGGAAGGGCTGAAACGGACTGCTCAAGGCTCTTGGAGCAGTCAATTTCAGTCTTCCGGCATGATCATAACTCATGAAGTGCCAGGACCTCCACATGTTCTTAAAGGGATAGTAATACTTAATTACGAATCCCTATATTACATGTTAAAAAGAAATTAATTGCCCCCAGTGTAATCTCTCAAACCTTTATGGTTTAAAGGGATAGTAGTACTTCGTTTTAACTTTATTTTATTCTGTAGGCATTAAAAAAACATGAAGAATGATATGTCTTATCTCTCAAACCTTTATGGTTTAAGAGATATTCACAAGCAAAGTTTCCTTTCCCGTCCCTTTTACCTAGTGTAAGCCATCTCTTCTCAGATGTGAATCTGGTTGTAAGACCAGACAGATAACAGAAGGGGACAATCTTCTTACAATGAAAACAATGAACCCCCTGCCCCCTTTGACAATCTTTTCAGGTTTTTCCCTTATCTTAATTGAAGATTGTCCCTCTCTGCAATCTACCTGGGGACCTCCCTTCTGCTCTGGCTGAACAGTGTGACATCAGTAAAAGGGGCGGGAGGGGGACACTTTGTCATTGAATTACTCTTGATCTACAACTCTGACAGAATTGAAATAACACTCTCCAAAGTCCAAATACTATGATGATTAATTAGAGCTGCTTTTATTATGAAACATTACTATCCTTTTAAGAGATGACACTGGGGACAGTTAAATTCTTTTTAACAAGCCTACAATATGGGGATTAATATTTAAGTATTACTATCCCTTTAAAGAACCAAAACTTGTGATTGTCCTGACACCATTGGTCCTCAAATGGTTACTATAAATACATTCCAGAGCAACAGTGTCTATTTATGTGCCCAATCCTTTCTTACTCAAGGCACTCTTAATATGCCATCTGGAATTTTTGCGTGTAACGAAAGTCACAACTTTTAGTTAATTCTAAACTCAACGTCAGAAAAAAAAAAAAAAAAGAAAAAAGAAAACCCCATTGTGAATACCAATTCCCATAAATATACATTTTAAAGTCAGTGACATTTTAATCAAAGTCTTCATGGAAAAAACAGGGCACCCCAAGTGGATGTCTGTGACACAAAAGGAACACTGCTCCCTGGTTGAGAATCTCTGGTTTACGTAAACAAAGCCTCTAACAAGACATTCCATGAAATGCATAGCATATCGGTCCAAAAATCAAAATTAAATGAAAATCCTATAAAACCTAAAACGTTTCTATAGAGGTGTACATTTGCAATTCTAGAATACAGAAATATTATAAATTAAAAATAATAAAATATGAATCCACACACACTGCATCTCATCATTTGGATTAAGCTTTTAGAAGATTCTCATCTCACCTCTGACTAGACCTGTTAATTTGTTTTACATAGAATTGTGCCCAAAACAGTTACAATATAAACGTTAACCCCTTAACGACCGTGGGACGTTCTATGACCGTCACGCAGTTTTTGCGTTAAGGACTGGTAACGTTCATAGCACGTCACGTACATTTTACTTACAGCGCTCCTCCGGGAGAACTGCAAGTAAAAACGGGGAGTGAAATTAACTGCAGTGGTCTCTCTCAGTCCCCAGCACTGTGTGCCGGTACAAGTCACAGGTCATGTGTACCGGCACGTTGGAATCTTCAAAGCGGTCCATAAGGGAATGTTACGTCCCAGGACCGTGGTCGTGAAGGGGTTAATAAGCATGTTTTGCATTATATATTAGCAATCTTATTTTTTTTAACATACGCATGTGAAAGTTTTTTGTTTTTTTTTGCATGTGTTCCTTTGACACCTCATTCACTGTTTTCAGATATAACTTGCATCTTTATATAAACAGGGCCCTTTATGTAAGTGGACTTTAACTCTGAGTGTCAAGGGGGTTCTCTACACATTGCATAACAATGTGTGGCGCACCCCTCTGGCACCAAAAGGATTCATTTTCATCCTGGTGCTCTCAATGAGAGATTAGACTGTCAATTAATGGATCATGATCAGTGCCCATTGCTCTTGTTTTCAGAAAGATTGCACAACCACTTAAGAGAAGAGCAATATATGTTTTAATTAAAAGGTAGAGAGACCCATAGCAGAGCGCATCTGAAGAGAAAAGGGCTTCCTATCAAAGTCTAATGTTACGTTAAAGGGATAGTAATGTTTCACAATAAAAGCAGCTCCAATTAATCTTCATATTATTTGGGTCATGGAGAGTGTTATTTCACTACTGTCAGGGTTGTAGTTCAAGAGTAATTGAATGATAAAGTATCCCCCTCCCACCCCTTTTACCTAGTGTAATCCACCTCCCCTCAGATGTGGAATCTGGTCTCTTGACCAGACAGCTCACAGCAAGGGACAATCTTCTTACTGTGAGCATAAGGGAAACCTTGTCCCCTTGACAGGGTTTTTTTTTTTTTTTAAAGGGATAGTAATACTTCGTTTTAACTTTATTTTATTTTGTAGGCATTAAAAAAACATGAAGAATGATATAAGTCTTATCTCTGAAACCTTTGTTTGTGAATATCTCTTAAACCATAAAGTATCCCTTCCCTGTTCAACCAGATCAGAAGGGAGATGTCCAGGTAGACTGCAGAGAGGGACAATCTTCAATTAAGATAAGGGAAAAAGCTGAAAAACTTGTCAAGGGGGGAAGGGCTTTCATTGTTTTCATACAAAGAAAATTGTCCCCTTCTGTTATCTGTCCTGTCATACAACCAGACTCACATTTGAGAAGAGATGGCTTACACTAGGAAAAAGGGGCGGGGAGGGGAACTTTGCTTGTGAATATCTCATAAACCATAAAGGTTTGAGAGATAAGCCTTATATCATTCTTCATGTTTTTTTAATGCCTACAAAATAAAATAAAGTTAAAACGAAGTATTACTATCCCTTTGAAGGTTTTTTCCTTACACTCACTGAAGATTCTCCCTCTCAGCGATCCATCTTGACAATCTTGCTCATCTGAGGTGAGCAGTGTTACATCAGTAAAAGGGGTGGGCGGGGGATAATTTATCATTCAATTATTCTTGAACTACAACTTGGACAGTATTGAAATTACACTCTCCTTGGCCCAAATACTATGAAGATTAATTGGAGAAGCTTGTATTGTGGTAATTAAGTGTCATCAATGATCCTTAAGGGGTTAAAAGAACACCATAATATGTATTTGCTTAATCTGAAAGGTCATCTTGGCCTGATTACACATATAGTTCAAAGTGAAGTACTGTACTATGGAGCTGCTCACTCAATCTCTTGCTTATGGGATCAGGCAAAAGGTAATGCCCCCCCCACCCCACAGTATTACTACTAATGAGACAGTCACTATTAGTTGTTTGCCATCAATACCGATATGGAATGCGCTTTCACCTGACCCTTTAGGAATCTTAAGGATCTGGTGGACAAACATGTTAAGTACTTTGTTTTGAACTGATTACTACAGCTATAAACAGGGCCACATTCCTTTTGAATGAATGGGTCTGATGTGCCATTAACCCTTTATGCACCAGTGGGGTGCAATAAAAAAAAAAAAAAAAAAAAAAATCACAAAACACTACAGGATAGTCTACATTATTTGAAGCTGAAACGAGGTTCTGAAACATTGACATGCCTAGGTCAATATCTCATCAGTTTACACTGTTCTCTTTACTGTGGTCCTCTACCAAAAACCTTTGCAAATCTAACTAAACTACATCTACCGCATATCCCTGATCCATGTTTGTCCATTTTTTCTTAGAAAAGAAGTGGAATCTGACACACAAACCATGCTATCTACCACATAATCTTGTTCCCCTCCAATAAATTCCATAATGTTGTCCCTCTTATAATGTATCAATTTGTTAATTTTTTTTGTGACACTATTGACAGGAGTGACAAGATCTGACTTTGAATTGCTTTTAGTACCCATCTCTTCTATTCAGGAAGAATGATCACCTAACATCTGATATTCATACAGCAATATCACTTCTAAGATGCCTATGCTAAGAATGTAGGGCCTTGCACAACAAGATGAGAGGTGCAATTCTGGATTAAACCTTTAAGTGCCAGAGGGTACGCAAGGCATTGAAATGTGTTGCATACACCTCTAGAACTTAAAGGGTTAAACTGCACCCTTTGGGACAAACTCAGAATACCCATGTATTCAAAATGTCCTATTAACCTCTTCACCTCTCCTACCATTCAAAAGTGCTTTAAAATGTCCAACCATACACACAGACCAAGTCCCAGCCTTGTTGTATATGTGCACTGGTAGTTTCTCCCCTGCAATGCAGTCGGTTTGATCCAGATACTATTGAATACAGCCTTATTTACAAACACACACATTCCTCAGTCTGCAACTGAGCTTTGAAAAGAAAAAAAATTCCATGTCCATTTAATTATCAAACTCGTTATCTAAGGTTTACTGAAGAAACCACATTTTTCTCCTAGGACTTTTTTTTTTTTTTTGGGGGGGGACAGCCTACAATTTGCCAGAGAAGGTTCCCACTCACAATTTCCATCAACTTCCAAAGAAAAATTACAGCTACAACTTTGTTTCTACCTGACCATGTCCAGGACATCCCCCACCAGGGTTCACGCTGTGCGTGTATGTTGTTCTATAGCTACCAGTAAAGACTGACAACAAGGCTAGGACTCAAGAGGTATGTCTTTATGTTTTTATGGCTACCACTGCAGTGTGACAAGGCTGGGGATACAGTATGTGTGGTTCTATTGCTACAGTGGAACAATGCTGGGGGGTTAGAATGCAGAATTCTATGGACACCAGTGCAGTGGGACAAGGTCGCGGTGGGGTAGGAATGTTTGTTTCAGTATATGGCATTCTGTCAATGGTGGGAAACAGGAGGTCCTCAATTTTTGCCAGACTACACTTATCAGGTGATGAAAGATGGAGCAAATCCGATTCCCACTGGAAGGCATCGCGTTGATCATCCCTATAGCTAAAATGGGACAAAGCTGGGGTCAGTATGCAGTAGGGCTACTGGTTGTGGGGATGGGACTACTTTTGCTGGAATTCTCACGCAAGGCAAGAAGTGCCATGTAATAAAAATAGAATGAAACTTGCCCCAATGGGAGAACACTACTTTTACTCAGAGAATATCACAAAACATTTTACACCCCCCCCCCCAGCCAAGAAAAAAAAAAAATTATACTTCCTATACCTGAAAAGGTACAGAAAGAGTTACTTACCGAATCCCAACAGATATGTATACAGCAAGTGTCTACATGCCAAGACAGGTAGGTGTCTGACAATTTTACAGCGATTCTCAGTCTTACCCTTAACATGCAATATGAAGTTTTCAGGACACCCCTAGCATTTTATGGGTGATTTTCAAATGGCTTAATGAAGGGTAAAATACATAAATGTATAGTTATCCGTAGGTCTCAGAGAACAGCAACAGGCATAATTTCCATAACTATGCATTAGAAACTCACAAAGTGGCATTCTATACTAGAGTCCAACATGCATCAAAGTGCAATGGCACACTGACTGAGAACCACTGTAACAAGATTGAAAGTGCCATCACTAAGCCATTGACAGCGTTGCTAGTAGATGAGCCAAGTTGACATTACCCTGCGTTTACATGGACCAGCAGCAACAGCTTAGACAATGCTAGGACAGTTACCAACTCACCAGAACAGTTTCGCATATAGACTGTAGTTCACTCTCCACTTTCTCCTTGTACTCTTTGGCCATCTGAACCTTTTTGTCACAGCCCTCTGTCTTCTGCTCAATGCTTGAAATGACCCTCCAGGCAGACCTCCGAGCACCCACTACATTCTTGTAGGCCACGGAAAGCAGGTTCCTTTCTTCGCTAGACAGCTCCCCGCCGCACTCAGTTACAGCCTTCATACTGGCTGCCATGTCGTCATAGCGCTCAGCTTGCTCAGCCAGCTTGGCCTTCTGGATTAGCTCGGTCCTGTCCATGGCTTGAGTGTAAATTGGTGTGGAGGAAAGAAAAACACAAGGGAGATGGGATGGGCCAAAAAGGTGAGGATTGGTTCTGGCTGGATCTGTAGCTCAGTCAGGTTGCCGTAACCTGAAGAAGAAGAAAAAAAAAAAAAAAAAAAAAAGTGTGAATGTTAGAACCTTTTAAAATACCACATACAGAAACATGGCAGAGAACACATCACTACAGATGCAGTATTTTAAACGAGTTTGAGACTACATTGCTTTGTATTATAAGCTTACCATGCAATTGGGTGCAAAAGCTTTGTAACGTGCATGTGTAATGAATAAGACATGGAACATGATCCGACAAATAGACAAGTTTTGTGCCAACATGAAAACAGACTGAAATACTACTACCCCTGCTAAACTGTAGTTATCCATTAACAAGTTTCTGCTTAGTTATTTCTATAGTCAGGGAATCCTTAAAGGTATAGTCATAATTACAACAATATGTTGTAGGGTTTACCCTCCGGAGTAAAACAAGGAGTACTCCCACTGCTGAAAGGCATTTTATTCAGCTCAAACTTTGTATTGTATTACAGTGGTGCTGTTTCTACACCATCCTACTGAGATTTACTATCAACTGAGCAGATCTGTCCATAGGATGGTGTAACAACAGCACCACTGTGATATTGCACCTAAAAAATTTGAGCTGTAGTACATTTTGAATAAAAATAATTTACAGCAGTGGGAGTACCCTTGTTTTACTCAGGAGAATAAACATTTTTAATCATTACCATCTCTTTATCCCTTTGCATGCCAGATAGGTATTCAATCCATTGTGTTGCTTTGCTCTGGTTACTTCTCTGGCACTCAAAGGGTTAAATAAATGTAGTGATGAAATTAAAGGCTTTGTACAGCACCATAGTGCTTATGAACTCTGCTTTCTTTCACAAGCAATGCCACAGAATTAACATTCACATCAAAGTACTGCATGGATGACATACCTACAGATATAAAATGGTTAAAGTAGGATTAAAACTAATAGTAGCAGGAAGAGGAGGTTTGCAGAGAAATTACACCAGGGAAGGAGTAGGTCTGAATACCCCCCTCCCTGTTAGTCTGGAGGCTCCCTGATTCATCCCCACCCCATAGCCTCTCCCTCTTTTACGCCCTCCCTTCAGGGCAGCCAGGATTTCCAGTATTGCAATATACAGCTAGATTAAAAGACCAAGCAAACAGTCTTAACTCACTGCAGTTTACTAGATTTAGCCTCCACTCTTTCTTCTGATAAACCAGCTGACAGTGAAAGGGTCAGCACTGCAAGGCACATAAGAACGTGAATGTTGAACACTAGAAGGGGAAGTGGAATGGAAGGAGAGCCTCACTACAGGGAGAAAATGGATGACGAAAGAAATTCTGGGGAAAAGCCTGCATGCAGCAAACTGCTGCTGCTAAAGAAAAGCTGAATAAATGACTTGCAGGGCATTAACCCTTTGAGTGTCAGAAGGGTATTTAATCCGTTCCATACCCCTCTGGCACCTAATGTGTTAAACAATGTATAGAGGGGGATGCTGGCAAAAAAACTATGCACTGGGCACCTTAGAGAAAATCAATTAGAGATGTCACATTCTCCAATGTCACGTAGACACCGCACAATACAACCAGCAGACACAATTTATATGGGGAAGAGACACAGGACCTGTGTACCCAGCTGTGTACCCAGCTGCTCATGAAAACAACTCCCATCATCCTCACACATGAGGGTGATGGAAGCGCTAGTCTATCAAGTGAAGAGAGAGACTGGCCGCCCATAATTCATTTATGCACTCGGTACTTTAACCATTTAAGGACCAGAGGTGTGTACAAAACGTTGCGTTTCACCCCATTTGAACACTAGAGTGCTTCCCAATGCATCTCTCTGGCACCGAATGGGTTAAAGTGTTAAACTGTGTAGATCCACTTACAAACTACATGATAAAAGCAGTCTGCATACCCAGATATGGGGGGGGGGGTTTGAAGCTCCTTGATGTCATCCTAGCAAGTGGAACATTTAATATACAACACACACATATATATATATATATATATATATATATAACGAGATTACATTGCTAAAACACCGCATGTCATTCTGTCTAACAGATTAGATCATGACAATACCGTACTGACAAAATAAATACGAATTGCAACATGAGCCTTAAAAATAATCTCCTAATGAATGATAGAGTTCCCCAACACATCTGGGTCGTTTAACCCTTTAAGTGCCTGTGAGATATCCTATGCCCTGCAAAATACCTCTGGCACTCAAATGGTTAAAGAAAGATATAGGGTGTCTTCCTGTGAACACACATCTGGCACATTCGAATGAGCATTTTATTTGTTGGTACTTATGTAATGTAGGGCGTTTCAAGGCCCCTTTCAGGAAAATAATCCGATATACGTTGTTAAATGAAGCGTATAGGTATCGGTAATTGCATTAACACTTTAATGACCAGGATGTGCAGCAAGGTGCACAGCAATGCCTCGCTAACATAGCAAACACTCCGAGGGCTAAGCCTGCTGTCTCGTTTTGACGCTGCCATTTATGTATATTCTATTTCATGAACATTAAAATGAGAAAATATACATATATATGTATATCATATACACGAAATGATAGAAGTATCCAGAAAAGCCAGAGGCTGTCGAGCTAATGCTAAGAGCTAACCAGCTGCACCACAGGGAGAACATTCCCCAAATTCTCATGTAATGAAAGAGCACCTCGATACCACTGAACTGCAGGGAATCCTCCAATGCATTGCGAGGAAAAGCATGGGGACCTCACACATTGATATAAGTCTGGATTTAAGCATCAATGTACATGTGTATTTTACATGTGGTGCAGAGAGCTTACCCCATAATTGCACCACTTTGCATTAGTACATCAGCCTCACTCTACACCACGGGTGGGCAACACATGACCCTCCAGCTATTCCTGTCCAACAATTATCCTCCGACAACCTACGGGTGCCTTACAACCCATAATAGAAGTCGAGCATGACACACATTTTTCTCACACACACAGGGTGGAAAAATACCTTCTAAAATATCGCTGCTTGCGCCTATATTTCTGTTATCCATTAACATACCTGTTTAGTTCACTCTTTCACTGGATCCTAAAATGCCCAATTTTCTCGAAAAATGTCTATCTGGCTCTAAAGGGCTATTTGCCCACCCCTGCATATGTATGTATCAAGTAGACTGCACCTATGCACAAGGATTGCAGTGTAAGATGGATGTGTGTAAAGTGATGCTCGTCATCCAGTGGCAGTTCAAGCAGCGCTGTCGCTTTCTATCAAGACCACACACAAGCAGGCGGTAGCTGCCCTACTGGAAAGCTATGAATCGCTCAGACGGTAACCGTGAACTCACCGTAAGCTCCACACCGTGCGAGCCGCTGGCCAGCGGAGGAAGGAAAAGAAAACCAAGTGATTGAGGTACAGCACACAAGAAACCTTCACAGTTCAACCCAACACGACTACCAGGCGTTGGCAAGGGGGCAGAGTCACAGCAGACGACCCAATCAAAGATTTTAGGAACACCCGCAAATTCCGCGTTCTCCCAGCTTCACCTGCCAATCATTATAGAGCGCGGGAGATTTAGGCGGAGTCAGGAATGAAGGAGAGGATGGGTTAGGTTGAGCGGCAGGTTGCGGCTGGGGCCACGGGGTTTCCTCCAATGAGGTGCAGGGTGAAATGACATCACTGTTGCTGTGGCGACCGAGTTGCTGCTTCCCCCTCCCTTGCCTTTCTACTCTTACAGCATGAGGTGCCCCAGCCTGGGTGTGGTGCGGGTTTCCTGCTGCTGAGGTGGTGCACTCCGTTTATGCCAGCAGCGGGGCAACTGTGAACATCAGCCGCATTTGATTCTGATTTACACCGCACTGTATGAAATACATTCGCCTTATGTATAACGTACCCGCCAGCAATTTACAAACGAGAAAAGACTAAGCCACTACAGCCAATGTAACTGCTATAATACTCATTCTGATCTGTCAGAGGCCAGACACAGTACGTAGCCGCCATGTGCATGGAATGTTCACAGACTTAATAATGAGACATGGCATGCTATTTGTACTCTAAATTCTTGTTACGTTGTATCTGGTACCATTGTGCCTGACTTCATCTGTGTTACTTGCAGAGCAAACCCAGCAGAGCTCTATTTCCTACAGTGCTGAAAAAAATACGCAAGGGCACAAGTAGGTTCTGTTCCAGCTAAAAAAAGGTACAGTTGGAGGTTATGGTATAATGCATGGGCGTCCAAAGTGTGGCCCATGGGCATACCTGGGAACTTTCAAAATGGACTGACCCTGAGATAATTGAAATTATAACCCTTTAAGTTCCCCAGAAAGTACATTCTCTGCAGTATATCCATACATGCTCTAATTAGGGTTGCCACCTTTTCTTCAAAAAAATACCGGCCATGGTATTCCCTCCATAGACTTAACATTGGACAGAAGCCAATTTTTTACCGGCCTGCTGGTAAAATACCAGCTGGGTGGCAACCCTAGCTCTAATCCAGAGGTGATACAATCAGTCCACAAGGAACTTTTAACATATTTCAAATGAAAGACATCACTGCTTAATGACACATAAGACAACTAGGACTTCTCTGTCTTCCTTTTTGGTAGAAATATACTTTTATACCCAATTAACTAGCAGGCATGAACCGTTAGGCCAGTAGTACATACTCACCTTCTTGTCAGTACTGTACAGTTCAAGAATAAATGTCTCTTATATAACTAGTATTGTTATTGATTAATAAATCCATGTTTTCCTCTGTGTCCAATCCACCGCATAGACTGTGGGTAACTGGCTCCGTCTTTCAACTGGTAGGACCAATGCAAAGCTTTAAATGTTGCTAACTTCCTCCCATGTTCAGTTATTTGGTCCTACCAAGCTGGAGGATGGAGGGAAACATTTCTCTCCTCTACTTATCATTAGTTTGTTGTTTTACCGGTATTATGTGACTGGCCTTACCACGGTCACAATCGGGGCATGGTATCAGAAGTTGAGCAGCCTTACAGCATACTGCAAGTCTGCCTCCATCCTGTATACCTGGCCAGACGCTATAGCGCAGTGCCCTGCATTCTCTCTGCCTCCCAGTAGCTCACGCTTCCCTGTAGCGCACGCTCTGCAGTAAGGGCCCAACCAGAAGTCAGGAACAGGATACACGTCATGCATTCCAGTGCTGAAACGCATGCAGACTGCGTGCATGAGTGGTGCAGCAGTATAAAGGGGAACACAAGCGGGAGAGCGTCCTTTACAGTAAGTGACATATATGGTGCCTGTCTTATACATTATTTACTTATATTGTATACTGTTGCACTTGTGGTCTTGTTTCTGCATAGTTTAAATATTGCTTCTATCAGCAATACCTTTACAACTATCTATGCCTAAAGGGCACAAAGGGGATAAAGCCAAGCCTGCTGACACTTCTAAGTAGGACAAATTACCCCCCAAGACCAAGGCATGTATTGGATGTCATCAGAAGCTGCCTGCAGGTGATCCTGCAAAGCTTTGTGCAGATTGCCTTAAAGGAGCAGTAAACATTTTTTATGAAAACACATATTTTATAGAGCGTTTCCTGCTGAATAAAACAAGGGTACTCCCACTGCTGTCAGATGTTTTATTCAAAATTTATAGCAGTTCAAATAATCAGGAAGTGAATTTACTGTGTTTACTTCCTGATAGTTTTTTTTTTTTAATATCGTTTTTATTAAGGTTTTTCAGACAAATTAACAGCATGAGTACATTTCAAAAGGTACAATATGCGAGCATGAACAGTATGATACAGGAGAGACACACTTATCATAAAACCAAAATATGAAGAATAGACCGATGGCAACGGTACATTGTAGAACAGAATAATAGTGAATATCCATAATCAAAAGGGTACACCTTGAGCTATGTACCTTAGGGACAAGTGAAAAATAATGAAAAACAGCAGATAATGGAATGACCCGTGACACAAGAGGAAGAAGAAAAAAGAAAGAACCAGCAAAGAAAAGCAAAAGAAATGAGCAGGAGCTCGAGAGAGACAGTGGAAACTTAGAAAACAGAGGCAAAAAGAAAGAAAGCGGAGACGTGAAATGAGAAGGAATGGGGAGGAGGAGGGGAGAGAATCGGGCAAGTGGGAGAGGAAAAGGAGGATTAAGGCAACCGCCACTCCTCAGGGATGCCCGTGATCCGACTTCCAAGCATACCATATCTTATTGTACATATCCATCTTAGCAACAGCAGTATAGTGCACTTTTTCCATTTGCAAATTGGAAGTAACTAATTGAGTCAATTTAAAAGTTGACGGAATATTGTCAGACTTCCGTGATCTAGCCAGGAGAGTTTTCGCAGCTAATAAAATTTATCCTGAAAGAATTTTCAAATGTATAGGTAGGACCTTCGGGAAAACATGAAATAGCACAAGCTCCTGAGATCTAGGTAAAGGGACAGAGACAGAAGCTTGAAGCAAGGTGAAAACCCGATCCCAATAAATCTGCAATTTGGGACACGACCACCAAATATGCTCCATAGTGCCCACCCCCGAGCAACCCCTCCAACAACGATCAGAGGAGGAAGGAAAGATTCTAGCGAGCCTCGAGGGTACAAGATACCATCTGTATAACATTTTCCTGGAGAGCTCAATATGGTTAGTGCAGTGAGTAATAGTGAAAGGGATGGAAATGGCTGCCCCTCTTTGAGAGTCGGACAACTGACAGCCAAACTCTCTTTCCCATAGCTCCATACGTGGAAGTTTAGAAGGTAGGCTCACGTTCACTAAAGAGTCATAACAAAGAGACAATGTCTTAGAAGCGCCTAAAAGATGTAAGTAGGCTCTCAGTAACCTGTGTAGTAGGGGAACTGGTTGCGACCAGGTGTCTCGAGAAGGCGAAAGTAAGTGACGGAGCTGAAGGAATTTATAGAAGTCAGATCTTGAAAGGCCATAACAAGACCGTAAGTCGTCATAAGATCTCAACGAGCCTCGCTCAACCAGATCATTCAGAGTGGATATGCCCGCCAGATGTCACAGCACATAACTAGAGTGAGGTATCAGAAATTCCAGAGATCTAAGAGCAGTGGGTGGAGTCAGTTTCCTGAGTTCCTTAATGTGAACTGCATAAGTATCCCAAATAGAAAGAGATAATTTAGTGCTAGGTAAAAGATGTGATGTGTGTGGTCTGGATCTGGAGGGAAGCCACAAAATGTCACATATTCTATAAGGATAAAGTTGAGAGTCCTCCATATCCACCCAAGCTACCCTACCAGGTTCCACGTGAAATGTCACATTTTGAGCCATCCTGGCCGCCTTATAGTAATGTAGGATGGAAGGAATACCCAATCCACCTCGCTTTGGAGGAGCAAGAAGCCATCTGTTAGAAACCCGGGAAGTCCATGAACCATGTATGAACTGATAAATGTCTGCCTGCACCTTACAAATGAAAGCTAGAGGCACTTGAATGGGCAGAGTACGAAACATATAAAATAATTTAGGAAGAACTGACATTTTGATAGAAGCAATACAGCCAAGCCAGGACAGCATTAAAGATGACCAACTCCTCAGGTCTTGTTTCACCAAGCTCCAAAGGTGTCCTATATTTACAGAGAACAAATCCTGTGGGCATTTTGCCAGTTTAACCCCTAAATAAGAGATAGTGTCCGACTTCCACTCAAAAGGATAGCGAGAAAGCAAGTCAATTACAGCCTGCCCATCCATGTTAATAGGAAGAGCTTGGGTCTTGGCCTGGTTGACTGTATGGTAAGAAACCAAACCATAAGACCGTAACACGGCCATAAGGTGAGGTAAAGACAACTCAGGGTGAGTCAAGGTAATCAGGATGTAATCCGCGAACAATCCGAGTTTTACTTCAATAGTACCAAACTTATAACCAGAAATCAAAGGATGAGATCTAATCAGTTCAGCTAACGGCTCCAAGGCCAAAACAAAACAAATGGGGGATAGTGGACACCACTGCCTCGAGCCATTTGTGATAGCAAAAGATTTGGAAAGGAATCCAGCATAGGATTCCTTGGCCAACAGAGAGGAGTACAGGGAAAAAACAGTGGTAATGTAAGACAACGGCCAAGAATCCTGAGTCCTTCCTCGTGGGAAGTAATGGTGGTCAAGGTTCTCTTCCATGTCATGATCAATTTGGCTGGAAAGTCCCACTTATATTTGACATTGGCTTGACGAAGTGCAGCTGTAATAGTGCAGCTGTAATAGTGCAAAACTGTCTCTGCTGGAGTAGAGTAGTTGTAGAAATATCAGCAAAGAGCTGGTTACTGCCAAATGGAGTTGGTAAAGGGATCTGTAGTCGACTCGCCTTCAAAATCTCTTCTTTCATGTGGAAATAGTGCATCCTTAATATCACATCTCTCGAGGTATCAGAAGGTAAGTTCCTGGGCCTTGGGAGCCTATGAATTCTCTCAATCAGAAAATCCTGTTCAGAAAAGTCTGGCAGCAAGCTCGCAAAAAATTCCTGCGCCCATGTTTTGAGGCCGGTAGGTGGTATATCCTCCGGAACCCAGTGGATCCGTATATTATGTCACCTGGAACGGTCTTCCAGATCACAGACCTTTGCGCACTTCGTGCACCCATTTTGGCACACCCAAAACCTGAGCTTACATTTGTTCTTGAGGTCGATGCATCTGAGACAGGAGTAGGCGCCCTCCTGTCTCAACGTCCTACTCCTGAGAGCCAGTTGCACCTGTGTGCAACAGAATCTCACCTCCATATAAAAGTGAAGGAGCTCCTTGCAGTCTGGAAAACCCTCAACCACTTCAACATTCCTCTCCAAGTGAAAACAGTTCTTTTAAGACTGTACAATATGTCTTCTATCCAATATCTGATGAATCAAGGTGGAACCAAGAGCAGACAGCTAAACTACTTAGTCCAAAAGATTCTTCACTGGGCAGAAAAGAATCTTCTGAACCTGACAGCATCCTTTCTATCCAGTCACCTGAACTACCAGACAGACTTTCTAAGTCGCCACATGTTAAATCCAGGAGAATGGAGTCTAAGCACAGAAATCTTCAAGTGGGTGGAAGAAAATCTGGGGGAACCAACAGTAGATCTAATGGCAAAGGCAAAAAACAGAAAATGTCAAGCCTTCATATTTCTCTGGCAGGAGCCTCAGGCTCTAGCACAAAATGCACTGAAAATCCCCTGGAAATTTCCCCTCTCATATGTCTTTCCAACTTTGCCTCTAATCGTGGAAGTGATACACAAAATAAGAAAGTACAGAGCAGAATTGATTCTCATTGCCCCAGACTGGCCCTCGAAAAACATGGTACACAGATCTGCTTCAACTATCAGTCAAAGACCCAATAGTTCTACCACACAGACTGGATCTCCTCACTCAGGGACCCATAGTGCATCCAGATCCAACCTTCTTCAAGCTCAAGGCCTGGAGGCTGAGCGGGAGTCTCTGAGACAAAAAGGAACATCCGAAGCAGTTATAGATACTATTTTACAGGGAAGAAAATCTTCTACCATGGAAATCTATTACCGAGTATGGTCTGTCTTTTACAAATGGTACCTTAGTCAAAACTTGGATCACACCTCCATTACTCAATCCAAAATTCTAGACTTTCTGCAATTGAGATTCCAAAAAGGATTAAAACCAGCATCCTTCACAGTTCAACTTTCAGCTATATCTGCAGTGCTGGCTACCCCACTCGCAGAAAACTATCTTATCAAAAGATATATTATGTCTGTATCAAAAATCAAGCCAAATATTTGTGAAATTATTCCTCCATGGGACCTGAACATTTTTCTACAACAATTAGCATCTTATCCATATTTTGAACCCTTGAACACAGTTTTCTTGAAACATCTCACCCTCAAGATGGTGTTTCTCACAGCTATCACATCAGCAAAACAGGTGAGTGATTACAGGCCCTGGTCGCAGCACCACCTTTTCTGTTTTTTCATCAAGATAAAGTGGTCCTTTGGCCTAAATTATCATTTCGCTCTAAAGTGGTTTTGCAGTTTCATCTAAACCAAGAAATTGTCCTACCATCATTCTGCCCTAACCCTTCTCATGATATCGAGAAGAAGCTTCACAATCTAGATTTTATCCACTGTCTGAAGATTTATAGTGACAGGATACATCTGTTCCATAAAACAGAAGCCTTATTTGTCGACTATTATGGTAAGTTCAAAGGCACATCAGCATCTAAACCTTCAATATCTCGTTGGATACGTGACTGTATAAACCTGGCATATGATTCGGCCAATCTAAAACCTCCAGAGGGTATCAAAGCCCATTCTTCTCGCACCATGGCTACCTCATGGGTGCACAAAGCTGCAGCGTCACCAGAAGAAATCTGCCGTGCTGCAACCTGGGCCTCAGTCTCTACATTTATAAAGCATTATAGGCTGGACATCCAAGCACCAGAAGATGCAAAGTTTGGATGGAAGGTACTGGATGCAGCAATTCCTGTATAAAGAATGAAACAGCCCTTCCCTATCTGCTGAGGTACTGCTTTGGTAAGTCCCACAGTCTATGCCATGGATTGGACACAAAGGAAAAGGTGAAATTTACTCACCGATATTTGTTTTTCCTCTGTGTCCTTCCACGGCAACCCTCCCTAAAGGTTCCTTGGTATGGTATCATTTCAATATGCTTGTAATATTCTGCCTATCTATTATTGGCTATTCCTAACCTCTTATATCTTCCAGCTTGGACAACTGTATAACTGAACAGGGGAGGAAGTCAGCAACATTTAAAGCTGGAGGGTGGAGCTAAGTACCCACAGTCTATGTTGTGGAAGGACACAGAGGAAAAACAAATATCGGTGAGTAAATTTCCCCTTTTTCAGTAGCTGACAGGCTGTAATTCATCATTGTTTTATCAATAAAAAAATAATGTAGTCCTCACACTTGTATCCATAAGGCTTACTGGTCCATATGCAGAAGAAAGATGGAGTATTTGGAGCATATCAAATGCATCATAGGGGATAAATACAATTTCTCTTTGAGTGAATTAGACCTTTTAACCAATTGAATGTTAGAGCATCCCTGCCAACTGTCCTTGATTTTGTCTCTCTGTCCTTGAATCCTGCTTTCACAGTTTTTGTCCTTGCTTTTAATATTTAACCATTTGAGTGCCAGCATTGCTATGCAATGTGTTGGATACATTTCTGGCACTCAATGGGTTCATTCAACGGTATATTCTATGTAATGGTTACGGGGTTATGGTCTTCCCACATATTAACAGTTCTTATATAAATTATTTATTGTAGCATTTTGATGTAGTCGATGCCTGTTCTGCTGTATGGTACTACTGTCCAGCAGTGATGTTCTATCATAGTGATTCTCGATGGGCTCCAATCCTCACACCCACAGGTCTTGTTTACAGGATATCCCTAATTAAGTACAGGCAACTCAATCACAGTCTGAGCCACTACGCACCTGTAATTGAGAAGCAATATCTAGAAAAGATGGCCTGTTGGATTGCCCCGAGGACTAGTGTTCAGAAAAACTATCATGTGACTACCCAGGAGAGACATGTCTGTGGAGTTTCTGAAATGTTTGCAAGTATGCTAGAGAGGTCTCGGATTGGAGGCTCCTGTGACATTTGAATGGGTAAAGCCCCATTTCAACCATTGGGTGTTTGGGGATTTTATTTGTTGCCTATGATGCAGCTGGTTTGTCCCAGAATGACTTCACTCTTGTTATTGTGTTTGCAGCCCCATTTTGTACATATAGATCACTAATCCTCCCCATTAGTGAAGCGTGCCTATGAAAAATGCATAGTGAAGGAATGTATTGGGACCAGATCAGGGCCAAATGAATCATTCATTGACTGCAAAATTGATATTCCCATGGCAGAGGTGCTACACCATCTGGTTATGCTAGAAAAGACATGCTCTACTGCTGAAGATCTGCACAACGTATAACCACCACTGATTTAATATTTCATGTAACTTCTTGTGTGATGTCATGCAGTCCTCGTTGTCAGATAGTGGATTAACAGTATAACAAGGAGGCAATACTTATTCCTTTATTTTTGAATGTAATCAGTATAGGCCTCTTCAAAAATATAATGTGCATTAATCTGCTAACTCCTTAAGAACCAGCCTCTCTGCCAGCACTTAAGGACCACTGAGCATTTTTTTTTGTTAATGGAATCAGAGATTCCCGAATGGCGTGCAGCTGCGTGGGGAACCCTGAATTCCAGCATGTACATATACGTCATGAGTCCTTTACGCATGTTCTCCCTATGATGCACATGTACGTCCTTGGTCTTTAAGGGTTTAAGGGCCAGAGGGCTGTGCAGCAAATTGCTTTGCAATACATTGCACAACCTTCTGGTCCTTCAAGGGTTATGGATATCAGACAATATTATAGGAAGGACTCATGCCTTGGTACTTAGGGCCTTATTCATCAAGTTAAAGATGTACAGTTCTTCTGGAAAACCAACTGTACCACAGCAGATGAATACACATTCCCTCAGTTCCTATTAATTTATATGGGATTTTAACCCTTTCAGTGCTGGCAGTATAATAAAAGTATAAATGTAAGGGTAGTGAGGATGTAGAAGTATACCTGGGAAATCTCCAGAACTGCCCAGGAGAATCACTTTTCAGAGTTAATAACCAGGTCTCCAGGGACAGAGATTTATTCTCCATCATGATCCCCGGTAGCTAAGCTCACTTCCTTGCCCAATTCAGCCCAATTCCCTACCTGTTCTGCCCATTTCTCACTCATTTTCAGGGCCAACTCTGCCTCCTCCCCCACCAATCCCACACACCTTGCTTAAGCCCTGCCAACATTATGATACAAATCACATCATCTGGACACTCACTCACCCCAGCCCTTCTTGTTACTCAGGGGACTGGGTATGCATAAATTTAGTAGTTCTTCATGTGTTCATTTTTGTTAAGCTGTAGTTTATTCCATAATATGCTGACGGCGTTCTATAGAATCCCTGGTGCTAGGGTTTGACATGTAGTAGGTCGGGTTGAAAGATTGTTGGGAGGGGATGGGCATGATCCAGTTGTCATAGTAAGTGTTGGTACCAATGACAGAGTGAGTAGGAAATGGATGTCTGTTAAGAAGGATATCAGGGATTTATGTCGTAAACTTAAGCAAACAATCTCTAAGGAAGTTTTTCTGAAATACTACTTGTACCACTTGCTACACAAGAAAGGCAAGGGGAGATTAAAGGGATAGTAATACTTCATTTTATCTATATTTTATTTTGTAGGCATTAAAAAAACATGAAGAACGATATAAGTCTTATCTCTCAAACCTTTATGGTTTAAGAGATATTCACAAGCAAAGTTTCCCCTCCCGCCCCTTTTACCTAGTGTAAGCCATCTCTTCTCAGATGTGGAATGCAGTCCATAAACCAGATAGATAACAGCAGGGGACAATCTTCTTCCTACGAGAACAATGAAAGCCCTGCCCCCCTTGACAAGTTTTTCAGGTTTTTCCCTTATCTTAATTGAAGATTGTCCCTCTCTGCAGTCTACCTGGTCACCTCCCTTCTGATCTGGCTGAGCAGTGTTACATCAGTAAAAGGGGCGGGAGGGGGACACTTTGTCATTAAAATACTCTGGAACTACAACTCTGACAGTGTTGAAATAACACTCTCCAAAGTCCAAATACTATGATGATTAATTAGAGCTGCTTTTATTATGAAACATTACTATCCCTTTAAGGAGCTTAAAGCATGGCTAAACACTTGATGTAAGCAGGCTGGCTACTGGTTTCTACATCACTGGGCTATCGTTTTCATTGGTAGAGAGAGATTGCTCCTGATTGAATTAGCCAGGGGCTACTGTGCCAGGGGTTAGAATGTTTAGAGGGTTGGAAGAGGCTTTAAAGTAGGAATGGGGGGCAATATAACAGGATGGGATAGGCAGTGTGGAAGAGGAAATGGAATTAGAAAAGGGGCATGGAGGTGTAGAGGTAAGATGGGCTAGTTCATCTAATAGGGGGATGCCTATGTTAAGGTCAGCTAAAAAGCAAATCAATATATCAAAGGATATATTTAGCGTGGCAGTAACATAAAGGTATGCTTACAAATGGTCATAAGTAGAAAAAAGGACAAAAAATGGAAGAGCTCTAAAAGTAAGAATATAGTCTATATAATAAAAAATAAATATGCATTAGGAGCACGAATCTCTAACATATATAGTCAGGAACTCCTTCCCCCATGAATATGAAAGCAAAAAGACTCCTATAGGCAATGAGGCACAGAATATATACCAAAAAGCATGAGTGAAAAATCTATATAGTTTTCTAATACATATAGCTATCCAGTATAGCTAAAATAATGCTACAAATACCCTAAATCAGTTAGCTAAAGAGTCCCCTGGATGTTTAAAATAGATGAAATGAATCTAAGCCCAAACAATAGATGTAAATGGGTGGCAATGAAATGGATCTGAGTCTAAACAGTGAAGGTATCAGTGTAGCAAGAAAAGTGCAATGGACCTTCACCGTCAATATTTCTCTATATGTTGCAGTTTCTGGCCAATGATGTACTGTAAATAACAAGATTAGCAAAAATCTCCTTCCCACTCACCACCTTTCAGCTGCTAATATAGATATTAACATGGGGTACCTCAGCGCTTATTATTGTGGCTGCTCTGCTCCCCTCCACCTCCTATGTTGGTGGGTGCAGGGGGCACCTCAGTGCCTGCTCTTCTTGACTCCACTGCTATGGTGTTAACTCACTGCAGGAGCCAGTATACGCTGGTTAGTCCCTGGTGGTGGTGTGGAATGTAGATACCTCAAGGTGGCAGTGAGTGGAAGATAATAACGCCGGTCTGATGTGGAGACCGGTGGAGTGGTGAATGAGATCATCCTACACTAGGAAGTCCATCATTAACACCAATATTAGAGATTCACTGAATCATTAGTAAAGGTAGGGAAGTGAGAGTTGTATAGAGAGGACTGGCTTAAAATATATAGATCAGTTGCTGGCTCATTGCCAAACACCCTTGTTTTGGAGCCCAAAGTAAAATTCATTTCATGTGGTGCAGGATGCTGTATGTACTTACCAGAACTTCCATACCACTTAGGCTAGATGCGGCAGTTCTCCAAGGATTGATGTCCCATCATAGAACCATTTTGGAAGGAGATGTTAGGTGCAGGGCCGGATTTACCATAAGGCAGAGTAGGCATCTGCCTACAGGCGCACCTCACAGAGAGGCGCCTGTCACTGGGACCCTTGCCTTGCTGCCCGCACTAACCCCCCACAGCCAGTGAGGTCTCTGCCTCCTTCGGCACAGACCTGTAGCTGCTGCGCTCCCTCGTCGGCTCTTTAGTAATACAGAGCACTGGGAGATGACATCATCTCCCAGCGCTCTGCATTACTGAAAAGAAGACCGCGTGGGAGGTACAGGTCTGTGCTAAGGGAGGCACAGACAGACCACTGGACCACCAGGGAAGAGGTAGGAAACGGACCTTGGGGGGGGGCAATGTGGAAATGATGGGACAATGTGAGGGCAATATGGAGCTGATGGGGGGTAATATGGAGATGATGGCAATGTGGAGATGATGGGGGCAATGTGAGGGTAAGTTGGAGCTGATGGAAGCAATATGGAGATGATGGGGGGCAATATGGAGATGATGTCAATGTGGAGATGATGGGGGCAGTGTGAGGGTAAGTTGAAGCTGATGGGGGACACGTTGGAGGTGATGGGGGGCAATGTGGAGAGGATGGGGGCAATGTGAGGGCAAGTTGGAGCTGATAGGGACAAGTTGGAGCTGATGGGGGCAATGTGAGGGTAAGTTGGAGCTGATGGGGGCAATGTGGAGATGATGGGGCAATGTGAGGGTAAGTTGGAGCTGATCGGGGGCAATATGGAGATGATGGCAATGTGGAGATGATGGAGGCAATGTGAGGGTAAGATGGAGCTGATGGGGGTAAGTTGGAGCTGATGGGGGCAATGTGAGGGCAATATGGAGATGATGGGGGCAATGTGGAGAGGATGGGGGCAGTGTGAGGGCAAGTTGGAGCTGATGGGGACAATGTGTGGGTAAGTTGGATTTGATGGGGGACAGGTTGGAGATGATGGGGGCAATGTGAGGGTAAGTTGGAGCTGATGGGGGCAATATGGAACTGATGGGGGGCAATATGGAGATGATGGCAGTGTGGAGATGATGGGGGCAATGTGAGGGTAAGTTGGAGCTGATGGGGGGCAATGTGAGGGCAATATGGAGAGGATGGGGGCAAGGTGAGGGCAAGTTGGAACTGATGGGGGCAATGTGAGGGCAAGTTCGAGCTGATGGGGGAATATGGAGATGATGGGGGGCAATGTGGAGGTTAGGAGCATTGTGGAGGTGTTCAGTGGAGATGGCCAATGGGGGGGGGGGCGCTTCAGATTTCTTTGCCTACAGGCTCCTGAGATGTAAATCCAGCCCTGGTTAGGTGTTATAAATAAATTGACATACACGGAACTACCAACAGTCCCTGGGCTGAGTGTACTGAACAGCAGAAATCAGGTTGAACAAAAAATCTTAACTGCAACAATTATTGAATGCTGCATGGAGGGTGCTATCCCAGTACAATCAGAATCAGTGGAGTGAGCTCTATATTTATTTATTCTGAGACATATTTTTAATCATTTCATTGTCACAGGGGTGTGCAGTGTATATTCTTATGGCACTGAAAATGTTACAGAGAGCAGGTGCTGTCTCTGCTCTTCTGCTGGCTCCATAGAGAACTATAAGAAGATCTCAAAATTGCCAACCTTAGGTTGGCAATGTTAGGACTGTGAACTCCTACAGCAAAGGCTGCTATCAGAGCTTAGTGTATGTGGCGAACAGTCACATTAACATATAAACAGACCGATATGAATACAGCAATGACATTTCCACATACAAATGAGCAGTTGTCAAATTGGTTATAGCAGATTCGTAAACTTTCAGAGGCATGGCAGATTAATGGTGGATTCACAGGGATATGATGGTGAAAACATCTCACTGAATACTGTTGATATTCCTCAATACGAATTTGCCACCATATCGCCATGCTGGACCCGTAATGACCTTTAATGCATCTCTCTCATGGACCTTATGGCATACATCTAAGGAAAGTTAGTTCAGTGATAGCAAGACCATGATGCTTAATATGTATTGATTCACTATCATCAGGCATAGGGCTTGATGTAAAGGCAGCCAACACAAAATAAAACAGGTCACAGCATTTTTTTCAAGCATAAAAAATACGGCAAAAAAAACCCCTGCCGGCATCTAAATTTGGATGCGTTTTGGCCCATTGAAAATAAAAAATGCCACAAGTTGCCATTTAGTAGACTGCCTTAGCCCTAAAGATCCGATAAGGCACTCACTTTAGAGCATGAAATTTAAGACCCAGTTTTTTTTTTGACTAAAGTCCCTTATTGGATCTTTAGTCAGCCGACAAAGCTATTGAAAGGCCAAAAAATACCTAAGTCCCCAGTGGATGTATTGATATAGGGCCATAAGCCCCATATCAATATATCCAAAGTACCTAAAAAGTGTTCAGAGTTAGTAGAATTAACCCTATAAGTGACAGTGGGGTTTAATTACCCCGCCGGCACTCATAGGGTTAACCCGACTAAGTTACAAACCTACATTACATAAAAAGTAACACTTACCTTTAATCCTGATGTCCAGAGGGGTCTTCAGCATCCTGGTCATCTACTTTCCATCTTCTTCTCCTCTGTCTTCTCTTCTTTCTTCTCTTCTGCCTCATATCTTCTTTCTCCTTGTGTTGTAGCTGTAAAACAAAAATAAATATGAGTACAATTTTTCATCAAATAAGCAGCACTTACACATAGTTTAACTGTACAAGAGGGGTACAGCGCACCTCTCTTGGGCTCAAAGGGTTAAACATGTATTAGTGTGCGGATAAACATAGTTTAACATGCCTCTAGTGATTAAAATATTATTTCCAACTGTTTCCAAATGTATAAAAATAAGTATTCCGAAATGTTTTGAAAAATATACTTAGCTTGTTTTGTCATCTGTCTCCGCCGCTGTGTGCGGCCGCAGAGGCGGTGGAGGCTGAGACAGTGATGTGTGGCATAGACCCTCTGCCCTTTCCCTCATGAGCTGATGCCCGTTCCACAATAAGGGAATTTGAACAGAGACTGCCTTTATATATGGGCAGTCTCTGTTCAAATTCCCTCACACCCATTGGCCTGGATGTGCTTACACACTTCCCAGCCAATCATCTTTGAGTGGCGGTGCTTGAATCTGATTGTCTGGGAAGTGCGTTTGGACACTCCAGACAATGACTTTGAGGGAACTGGAACAGAGACTGCCCATATATAAAGGCAGTCTCTGTGAGGGAAAGGACGGGGGGTCTGTGCCATGCATCACAGTCTCCACCGCCGACGCCTCTGCGGCCACTCACAACGGTGAAGGCAGATGACAAAACATCTAAGTATATTTTTCAAACATTTTGGAATACTTATTTTCATAGATCTGGAAACAGTTGGAAACATTTTAATCTCTGGAGGCATGTTATATTATGTTTATCCGCACACTAATACATGTTTAACCCTTTGAGCCCCAGAGAAGTGTGCAATGCGTACCCCTCTGGCAATCAAGGGGTTAAACTATGTATAAGTGTGCGTATTTGATGAAAAATTGTACTCACATTTATTTTTCTTTTGTAGCTACAACACAAGAAGTAAGAAGATACAAGACAGAAAAAAGAGAATACAGAATGAAGACAGAAGAAGACTGACAGTGGATGACAGGTAAGTTTAAAACGTACAGTATAAGTTAATGATCGGTGCTTGGCAGTGTGTCAGGCACTGATAGTTAACTTTTTCCTTTGAAGTTCCCATTACTGCCTCTATTTAGTGGTGTTTTGGGAACTTAACACACAAAACCAATGTTTGATGTAACGTCCCTTCTACTTTTAGCTGGTAGGGCCTTTGAATACTGACTTAGACATTTTATTATGTCAGTCAGTACTCAGTTTGGCCTACCGCATATTTTAGCACATTCTTAATCAAGGCCATAGTGTCCACTGATTGGAGGAAAGCAGTTGTAGTACCATTATTCAAAAAGGTGGAACGCTCTAAACCAGGGAATTATAGACATGTAAGCTTGACTTCCATAGTGGGTAAGATTTTAGAATGGTTACTAACTGAAAGTATTCAGGACTCTGGGACAGCCAACAATATTATTAGTTGGAACTAGATGGTTTTATGAAGACTTGATCGTGCCAAATTAATTTACTTGCAATTTATGAAAGGGTAAGTTGTAATGTTTACAAGGATATTGCTGTTGATGTACTGTAAATGGATTTTGCAAAAGCCTTTGATATTGTGCCTCACAACTGGTTACTACATAAATTGGTCTAAAGTTTTAAGTGGGGTGCCACAGGGTTCAGTCCTGGGCCCAATGCTTTTTAACCCTTTAAATACAAGAGGAGTACACAATGCTTTGCAAAGCAATGCTTTGTGTACCCCTCTGGCATTCAAAGTGTTTATTTGTTTATTAATGATCTAGAAGTGGGTATTGAAAGTAGTGTCTGTACCTTGGCTGCTGACACTAAGATATCTAAGAAATATATACAGAGAAGGAAATTTTTCTCTGCAGAAAGATTTTGATACATGGAGTAAATGGGTTGAAAAGTAGCAAGTGAGGTTTAATGTAAATAAATGCAAGTTTTGCATTTGGGCTGCAGAAACAAATATGCTACATATACACTAAATTGGAAACTATTTACTCATTAGAGAAACATTTAGGAGAACTGATAGACAGCAGTGTGTGCAGTATCACTCAGGTGCTTCAATAGCCAGCAGGGTATTCTCTTATATTAAAAAAAGCTTGTAGATGTATGGAACAGGATTATAATCCTACTCTATATAAGTTCTAGGTAAGGCCTCGTATAAAATACAGAGTATATTTTTGGGCACTGATTCTTAAAAAAGTAATTATTGAACCGGACAAAGTGCAGAGACATGCAACAAAACTGATAAAGGGACTGGAGGATCTGAGTTATAAAGAGAGACCAGCCAAACTGGGTTTGTTTACATTAACCCTCTGAGTGCCAGAGAGGTACGCAACACATTGCAATACGTTGCGTACCCCTCTGGCTCTCAAAGGATTAAAAAAGATAAGCCTAAGGGGTGATATGATTACCATTTACAAATATATTCAAGGTCAAAACAAGTAACTATTTACTCAAAGAGCTGAGCAGAAAACAGGAGGTTACCCATTAAGACTAGAGGAAAGGCGCTTCCAACTAAAACATAGGCAGGGATTTTTTTTATATTAAGGGCAGTAACGTTGTGGGATTCTTTGCCTCAGGATACTGTATTTGCAGATACTGTATTTGCTTTCAAAAATATAATAGATACCTTTCTTGCTTAGAACAATACTGAGTATTATGACATTTCAAAACAGATAAGATGTTGATCCAGGGGAATATCTGACTGCTGTTTGGAGTCAGAAAGGAATTTTTTTACCCACTTGGGCTGAACTTGATGGACAAATCAGGAAACAGAAGCAAACAACAGGGGCTCTATGGGAATATGAACAGAATTATAATAAGTAATATATAGTTGCAACAATCTTCTATGGTCATGTACAAAATAGTGAACTATAATGGGTTAAAAATACTCCTTTTTATTAAAAAAAAAAATCAATATTCCCTCCCTCCCTCCAACTCAACTAAGCTATCTGGAGCCCCCCACCTTAACCCACTCTATGCACCTCCATGCGTACAAGCTCTGGAGCACCCTGCTTGCCTTTGTCACTCACTTCCTCCACTGCTGCTCTCGCCTGCGAGATCCTTTCCCCATTGGAAAGATGCCTGCGTGCCCTGTCAGGACCCAGAATCTGCAAATTGGAACTACTGTTCTGCCTCTTTGAAAGCATGAACCTTCAGGTCCTGACAGGGCATGCAGGCATCCTTCCAATAGGGAGAGGATCTTGCAGAGGACAGCAGCAGCATAGGAAGGAGGCGGCAAAGACAAGCATATCACCCGCTGGACTCAGCCTCGGCTGGCTAATCAGAAGGCTTCAGGGCCCATCGGGATGGAGGTGCGTAGAGGGGGGCAGTGGAGGGCTCCAGATATCTTTGTTGAGGGGGATAGTGATCGAGGGGAGGCCAGAATTTTTTTAACTATTGTATAATACGCTGCCCCCCATCTAAATAAGGTGAAATGGGGTAAAAATTTACATATTATATCCAAGATTTTATATAGTTCTTAGCTCAGTCCTGGATGTCAGGTCTATGGAGAATGACATGACAGTTGCTAGCAGGACCACAGGACCTCAAACTCTGCTTATTGCACATTGAAATCTTAACTCTTTAATGACCAGAGGGTTATACAAAGTATTGCCTTAAAAATGTGTTGTGCATTCCTCTGGTCCTTAAAAGGTTAAGTAGGTTTATGCAGTCTGCCTGCTTCAGTATGAAAAAACTGCCAGCAACTATCATGTCTGCCTCCATGCAGAGCCAGATTTAGTCTCCATAGGGCCCTAGGAGGATCCCAAATTGCCCACCCCCTGCCAGCTCCCCCCCACACACACTCATGCAGCAATCCTTTCTCAATTTGCTCATTGTTTGTGTGAGTAGAGCTATTGGTACCAACTTAATAAAAGACAAATAGAAACAGTGGGGGATACTTCAGAACCCTATTAATCACTCACCGAACTAAAAGATTGCCTGCTGCTGCCTATCTGCTCTCACAAATAGAATAAAATATAGGAGAGGAAGGGGTGTGCTGGTGGCTGTAGGACATGCTATAGAGTATGCATGCTAATATATATGTAGGCATAGAATACAGACATGATATGAGACAAATATTAATAATAATACAATGAATATATTGATACAAGTAGGTCAAAAGCAGGAAATATATCATATGAATTTGATCAGTCTCTACTGGAGTATATCCGGGGACCTCTAATGCTTGAATGTTCCCTGATGAAGTGCCCAGTGCATGAAACACGTTGGGTTGTTGCTTTATCCCCCACTGGGTGCTGTGCACTACTGTCTGTTTCCATGGTGTCTTTTACACAGGAGGGGATATTGCATAGAAATATTTACTGATTTATATAATCGATTCAATCAAGTGTTTGTGCCAACTGATAAATAATAAAGTCTAAAGAACGCCTTATTTCTTTCTTTACAGCAAGTCTTAATAAATGCTCTATATCTGCTGTCCTTTGTTAGGTGTTCTGGAGTGTATACTGTTGTATCACTGTTTCTCCCATTCCACTTCCCGCTTGATATCTCCTACCTCTGTTAATGTCATGCAAAAGTCTGGTGTCGATAATAATATGTATGGCACTGTATGACTCACAACGATCAGTTCCTGTGCTGCTAGCTAACCCACAGAGGCCGCCTTCTAATTTAACTCTTGTAACTGCAGACACCCATCATTATATGTTATCACGGGAATATGTCTATAATGGTGGGAGTCTGCAGTTTTTATGTCCGTAGCTAGTAAAATGCTGGCCAATAACATAAAGTATGCAATAACACTATACATTTCTTTTCTACATTGATTATGATGTAGCCAGTTTCTGGGCAATCTTAGCACATGTTGTTCTGCAGAGGTCTCCATAGATTGGTGACAACAGAAATGTAAACACACAAGAACAAAAGCAGATGTGCCATGCTCGGATGAGCTTAAAGTCCAAATACAACTTCCACTCAGTATCTTAACCCTCTAAGTGCAACAGGAGTGTGCAATGCACATCCCTATTGCACTCATAGTTTTAAGGAAGTGATGCTGTTTGTGGTGCTGAAGCCTGAGAGGATCCTCTATACTCCTCCACTGAGCAAATGGGGAAGCAGAGAGGATGCTTTCAGACTTCAGGGTTGTCTTCTGTTGTTGAGGTACAAGGGAGGACATCCCTTCCACATCACCAGCAGTCTGACAACCCTGTATAGTAATGGGGAACCTGCATCCCTAATTCTTAGTGCATATGGCAATGTGTGTCTCCATCTCCAATGTGATGTGCTCCCCACACATCACCAGACACACATCACCACAGCATTGAACCATAGTGCATCTCCCCCATGACTCAACTGTATCAATTGTATTTTTCAACAGCTCAGGGGACTCAGACTGAACATCCCTGAACTTTAAATTAAAGGTTAACATTTGCTATTGTATGAAAAGCAAACTGGTGTTGCAGCCTACCTTGGTTTCAGCGTCATCTACAGATGTGAGGCTTTAAGCACGCAGCAGGCCTCTGTTTTATGTGTTTGCTTCCTGTAGTCTCCTCCTACCTACTTCCTCCCTCTGAGCTGCTCCTCCTACCTACTTCCTGTGGAGGGGTTTAAAAGGCAGACTGAGTCCTGACTCAGTTGTCCTTGCATTGTTGTTCATAGCAGTTCTATTACTTTGGGCTCTGTGTATGACCTGGCTAGTCTTCCATCCAACCTGGTTCTGATCTGTGACTCTGTCTGACTATTCTTTTGCTTATCCCTATAGTGGACACCCAACCTGGTGCAGACCTGTGGCTCTGGCTGAGTACCTGAACTGTGTATGACCTGGCTTGTCTGACTACCCCCTCTGGTGCTGACTTGTGGCTCTGTCTGACTACTCTTACTTTGTACCTTGTACTTAGCAGACACCCAACCTAGTGCGGACCTGGGGCTCTGGTAGACCAGCTCTGATACTGACTGCAGGCGAGTCAGCCATCTATTTCCCATTCTGACTGCAGGCGTGAGTCATAGTTTGCTCCATTCTGACTGCAGGCGTGAGTCAGTTATCACTCCCTACTGACTGCAGGCTTGAGTCGATACGCCCCCTACATCAGATCAAGACCCTGTGTTCCTGCTCCTTGCTCCAGCAGAGACTACCAGTGGCTTAGGCCTAGTCTCCAGCAGATTGGTCAGGCCCGGCAGCCTACTATTTCTGATAGCAGTGCTCATTGGCCTGTAACCGTCTGCTTGTTCATGCTGTATATACTGACTCTTGAATTTCTCTGGGAACCGTGACAGTTAGTGCATTCTCACAGTTGGCCAGACTCTTTATAAAGGTTTAAAGGAACATTGGAATTTTATACCCTTAACCTTTTCAGCGCCAGAGAGGTACGCAATGCAGTTCAAAGCAAAGATTTGTATGTACGTTCCCTCTCTCTTAACAAACGCAGAACAATACATAGTTATATGCCACCAGCAGAGCAACTCACCATTATATGCCACCAGCAGAGCAACATGCCATTATATGCCACCAGCAGTTCAGTACGTCATTATATGCCACCCGCAGAGCAAATAAAATCATTATATGCTTCCACAGTGCCCCACTGCCACCCAACAAAAGCATTCTAACTCACAAAATTCTAAAGTGGGGCATTTTATGCTTATTGTCATTTGGGTACATTTGCATAAATTTAGAAACCAAATAGAGGGACAAATTAGGTACACAGTGGGACCCACTGCTATTACCAAATGCCCCACTTTAACATATATTTTGAGTTAGAATTCTTTTGTGTGTGTGTGTGTGTGTGTGTGTGTGTGTGTGTGTGTGTGTGTGTCGGGGGGGTTAGGGGTGGAGCAGTGTACATTCATTTTAATGCCAATATTTCAAGCACAAGTGGTTTTATTTTAAACAGAAGTTAAGTTGATAATTTTGTATTGATCAGGTTAACTTATGTTCAAATAGATCCACATGTTGTCAGTGAAGAAATTCATAAGACATGCTCTGGTCACTGACAGTAATGATTAATATTAGCTTCTGTTTAAAATTGAACCATATGAGCTCAATGAACTTAGAATTTCATAAATTATGACATTCTAAATTCACTGAGCATATATAGTTTTATTTTAAACAGGAGTCAATATTATTAAACAATAAAAGGGATAGTAATACTTGATATGTAAAAAAATATTTATTTTAGGGTTTCTCCTGAGTAAAACAAGGGTACCCGTACTCCTGAGAAGTGTTTTATTTAAAAGTTATTACAGCTCAAACAGGATTTTCTTAGGTGTAGTATCACAGTGGCCTGAAATTATACATTGGTGATGTTGCTACATCCTATGGACAACTCTGGTCAGTTGACCATAAATTTGCTTTGGATCGCATGGCAACAAAGCCACGGTACAATTTCAGGCCACTGAGCTACTACACTGTCTGACCTGTAATAACTTTTGAATAAAACACCTTTCAGCAGTCAGGGTACTTTTGTTTTACTCAGGTGGGAAAACAATGTATATTTTATTTACATTTTAAGTATTACTATCCCCTTAATGTCAATGATAGAAACATAGAATTTGATGGCAAATAAGAACCATTTGGTCCATCTAGTCTGCCCATTTTTCCTACTGTAAAAACCTCAAACCGTTTTTGGTCCTTGGTCTTGTCTTATGTTCAGGATAGTCTTATGCCTATCGCATGCGTGCTTAAATTCCCTCTCTGTATTAACCTCTACCACTTCTGCTGTTGGGCTATTCCACTTATTTACCACCCACTCAGTGATATAAAACTTTCTAACATTACATCTAAGCCTGTTTGTTTTATACTATGACCTCTTGTCCTAATATTTCTACTCTTTTGAAATGTACTTCCTTCCTACACTTTGTTGAATCCCTTAATGTATTTGAATATTTCCATGATATCCCCTCTCTCTTCTCTCCACAAGCTAAACAAGTTCAGTTCCTGATATTTATTTTCCTGTAAACCATTCACCATTTTAGTAGCCCTTCACTGAATTCTCTCCAGAATATATATATATATATATATATATATATATATATATATCCTTATAGAGACAGGGTCTCCAGCACTGTACACAATACTCTAGGTGAGGTCTAACCAGAGATCTGAAGAGTGGTATGACCACTTCCCTTTTTCTGCTACTAATGCTACTAGCTATACAACCCAGCACACTGCTTGAATTCGACACTGATTTGTTATGTTGCCTACCTTTAAGTCATCAAAAATAGTTACTTCCAAGTAATTTTAAGGAAGTTTGTAATGTGCTGTATTTTAAACATACTTTGCAACAAAACCTACAAGTGAATTGACAAGTGGTTGGTATAATATGTGGTATACATAGGTTTACTTTAGCATTCACTATGAAGTACTTCATATTTGTCTCTCTTCCTGTAGCTCTATTACTATTAGTTCCATCCTAATTACTTGAGCAGGAACATACCATCTGAGAGCGGTCTATATATAAAAATGGTAAAAGAATAATATCATGAATCTACTTACAAGACATATTCTTGTAAGTGAGGCCCATAGAAAAATCTACAGCAGAGTGTTCATCAGTCTGGGGATATAGGGATGTATCCACAAGCTCCTTACAGACGCTATGTATTCCAATGTGATCAATAGGAGTCATAGATATCCCCTGGCGAAGTGAGCGAAGCTCTCACGAAACGCATAGGGATTTGACTAATGAAGTATTGATACTTTTAATATACCAATTCGCCTCGGCTAATTTCTGTTCCACAAGCCGGGTCGGGCTTCAGACGCGGGAACAGTTCAAGTGTATATCTGGTGAGTCTGTTTTATCGTAGGGGGTCGTCTTTGTGGGGCATGTTGTTCACACAGATACTCTCTCAGATGGAATATCTATATGTTCAGATCTAGGACTTCTATTGATCACATTGGAATACATAGCGTATGTATGGAGCTTGTGGATACATCGCTATATCTCCAGACTGATGAACACTCTGCTGTAGATTTTGCTATGGGCCTCACTTATAAGAATATGTCTTGTAAGTAGATTCATGATATTATTCTTTTACCACTTTTATATATAGACCACTCTCAGATGGTATGCGCTTGTGCTTTTGTTATATATAGACCGCTTCAGATGGTATGCGCTTGTGCTTTTGTTTTCCAGTTTTTACTATAAGTGAGAGGTGCTGCTAAGGACACCATACACAACAGCTGCAACCTAGAGACCCTCTATCTATGGACTTTATGCATTGGACTTGATTCTTTTGGATAAGAATATATTGTGGATCAGTATTGTTGTGCTATTTGTACATAACCAATTTCTAATTACTTGAGCAGCCATAGAAAGAGCCACACAATATGCAAAGCAGTGAGATGATGGCTCCCACTCTTCACTGGATGGAGATGGGCTCGATATGCCACCTCACTCTCTCACGTTATCATGATGGTCAGTTGATGTGAAGAAGCTGTGGGGCCCTCTGACAAACTAGGGGTCCTAAACTGTCACATATCTCACCATATTAAGAAACCAAGTGGCTGCTTAAGCCCATATTGTAGGTAAAAATAGCCTCATGCGGCGAGAAGCATTAAATGCTTCAGTGGGCCACGGTTTGGAAAACCCTGTCTTAGAGTCTAGAGATATCTCCAATGCATTAGATTCCAAGTTGTAATGCAACATAATATCTTTACTGTTGAAAAGCATTACTGGTCAGAAGTTTGGGACAGGATGGTTTAAAGATGTGTACTTGTGATACATGTACATACAGTGGTTTGTACACGTCTGTGACAAAGAAAAGAATGTTCAATTAATCTATTCCTTCAAAATCTCTCTCCCTCATATATAATACCTGGATCTGTGCAAGCTGAATCGCTGGCCTGTCAAGTGATGTAATAGTATATGTGAGGGCATTCTGTGATATGTAGTCCTGATATTGTAACTTTTTCTCTTTTTCATAGCACCTCTTGAGCTTAGAAATCTACAAACCAGCAAACCTGAAAGACAATGTCTGTCATTTGTAACAATAATAGTTTCTTTTATTTGTATCAGATCATTCAACTTGGCAGAGTTCTCAGACTGTATGACACCTGCTGCTGTAACTAGCACTAACACCGGGATGGTAGAATGTGGTCCTCCAGCCATTACACTTGAATTCCCATCAGTCTCATACAGAGAAAAAGATGGCCATAGACAAAGACACACACACATCCACAAATAGAGACACAGTGAAAGAGAGAGATGGACAGATAGACACCCACATACAAAGAGACATCCACAGATTGAGAGACAGAGAGCAATGTCTACAGACCATCAGAAAGATGTCCACAGACAGAGAAAGAGACATCCACAGAGAGCGGGAGATACGGACACACACAGACAGACTGAAGACTTCTGTGGAAGGGGTGAATGTTATTCTCCCCAGGCAATGCTGGGACATTTCTGCTAGTATATTATAAAATAGATAAGATACAATTTTTTATATAAAGAGGTGTGCAAAGGATTATTTTTCAGTAAAGGGGGGGGGGCATCCAGGTCTATGAAAAGCAAATAAAGGGAGTTACATCATGTCAATCACTTCAATAGGAAGGAATGCCAGATCAGTAAATGTACCTCCCCCTCCCCAATAAGAACAGGACAAAATCTTATTAGATACAAATGTATTGGGCACCCTTCTAGCATTCAAGATGTTAACACCATTGTTCAAACCAATGGGAATATTTAATGTGAAGAGTGAATAATTATTTGTCCTGTATGGGGCATTTGCTTTGGAAGTTCTCTAGTTCGTCCTGTTATATACTGATAAAAGGAGATGAACCCTGTTTTTCCAGTGATATCACCAATTCATGTGTCAGCTTCCTTTCTATGAGTCATGACCACAATGAATCAGTCTGGGAGAATACACTATCAAGCCACCTTTTCCCCAGGCTGCTGCTTGTGAGTTTGAAACTTGTTGAACACTGCCTTTAATCATTTAGCTCCATAATTACTCAGTGTCTTCTACAATGACTAAGCCAAATTATTTAAAAAGTACCAAAGGAGGAGAAACGGTGTAGAGGAGGACAAGGATGCAAAAACAGCAACTAGTGCCTGAGGAAATAGCCCCCTGCTTGCATCAGTTGTATGTGGCACTGTCCAAATAATACGCTGAAGGGTGGTGAATGGACACGACTGCTGGAGAGCCACTGCTTCATTTTAATTTCAGGGGTTTCCCTAGTACCCTTTGTTCCTTATGTTGGATTGTCTTTGAAGGGTCTTTGCTGCTACTTTATGCCTCTTAGTATGTTAAAGTTTTCCCTATTAACCCATTGCACTTCATATGACACTGATCTTCTAATGGACTTGTCTGCTTCATTCTATCCCTTTTTGGACATATACAGCAGCTCCAGGGCCCCTTGCCTCCTGAACAGGAGCCTAAGTGAGTAGCAGCCCCTTTATTTCTGCCATGGATAATATCCCTTCCTCTTTGAAAGGGGTCCTTGAGTTCTGGCATCTAGATTGTCACATTCCATCTCCACCCTGAATGCAGAGGACTTTTCTGAGTATGTGTCCAGAGGAGTTTTTAGCCTCCCTAGATAAAAAGGATGCATATCTGCATATACCTATATCTTGAATTTGACCACTGAACTATCTTTCACAGTTCACCACCCTTCCTTTTGGGTTGGTATCAGCTCCTCAGATTTTTTATACAGGTCTTGGCTCCTCACATTCATTCTCTAGGGATTTCTTTCTCTCTCTGTCTCGATGACCTTTTGTTAAAATCTCCTTTAGCAGAGACTGAGACTTGAGTGTCCATTTGGGAACAACATGGTTAGCACTACACTTCCACAAACCCACTTTAGGTCTTCCCAGTGTCATGGTTCCCAGAGAAGTTCAAGAGTCAGTTCGGTATAGTTAAATACAATTTATTGACAACTGAAAGGTAAGCAAAATATATACAATATATACAGCAAGAACAAGCAGATGGTTACAGGCCAGCGACCACTGCTATCAGGAACAGTAGGCTACCGAGCTTGACCAGTCTGCTGGAGACTAGGCCTAAGCCACTGGTAGTCTCTGCTGGAGCCAGGAGCAGGAACAGGATCATGAACAGGAACACAGGATCTTGATCTGACGTAGCGGGCGTACCGACTCAAGCCTGCAGTCAGCAGGGAGCGATATCTGACTCACGTCTGCAGTCAGAATGGAGCGAACTCTGACTCACACCTGCAGTCAGAATGGGAAATAGATAGCTGACTCGCCTGCAGTCAGTATCAGAGCTGGTCTACCAGAGCCCCAGGTTCGCACTAGGTTGGGTGTCTGCTAGGTACAAAGAACAAACGTAAGAGTAGTCAGACAGAGCCACAAGTCAGCACCAGAGGGGGTAGTCAGACAAACCAGGTCATACACAGTTCAGGTAGTCAACCAGAGCCACAGGTCTGCCCCAGGTTGGGTGTCCACTATAGGGATAAGCAAAAGAATAGTCAGACAGAGCCACAGGTCAGCACCAGGTTGAATGGAAGACTAGCCAGGTCATACACAGAGCCCAAGGTAATAGAACTGCTATGAACAACAACGCAAGGGCAACTGAGTCAGGACTCAGTCTGCCTTTTAAACCCCTCCACAGGAAGTAGGTAGGAGGAGCAGATCAGAGGGAGGAAGTAGGTAGGAGGAGACTACAGGAAGCAAACACATAAAACAGAGGCCTGCTGCATGCTTGAAACCTCGCGCCTGTAGATGACGCTGAAACCAAGGTAAGCTGTAAAACCCATGTCCTTCTCTTTCTCAGCATGAGATTTGATGCTTTTCAAGAATTAGTCCTTTTTGCCACAGGATAAGTTGTTGCGGCAGGTGTCTCAGGCTTTTCTTCGCCTGTCTTCAATGCTTCAGGTTACCCACAGTTGTTAGGGCAATTACCTTTGACCAATTCCATACTCAAGAACTGCAGCTGGAGATTATCAGATATTGATCCATGTGCTATGTCTCTCTCTGACTAGACTAAATCAGATATATCCACCAAAGCTCAAGACTAACCAGATTGTGGATTAACCAGCGCAACACTGTATTTCACTGCCCACGAAAAAATACGGCAAACACTGTATCACAGTTCAAGTCAACAAGAGCCAGATAAGTACAGCTGGAAAAGAGACATTATATATGCATATTTCTTCACTCAATATTGGTTCCACCATTAGTCCATCCTCATATTAAGCTTTAAAATAGAACATTATTGAACTCTAGAAAGTTGTTCTATTCTTCTTGTGACACAATACAATAATATATTCTATTAAATATCCCTTTAAAGTGCATAAGATATTGGGGTATTATTATATATTTTTACATCTTCTTGTGAAGATCTTGCATTGTTTTTTTATTGTCAATTTAATATATTATATATATTTTTTAGGGATTTAGGATATTTTTAATATTCAAGTCGTATTTCTCTGTGTTAGAATAAAGTATATGTATTTATTTATAATATACTGACTGGCTTGCGCTTTTTCTCATTGTTTGTTGATTTTAGATAGTTTTTTTTATCCTGTACACTGACAGGATTAGAGGAGAGAAGCACATAGCCATAGTCAGCGGCTTAGAGGGACTTTGGATTTACAGGAGCGCCATATATCCCAATATTGTTTAAAGTCAGATATTAGTTGGTGGCTTTAGATGTCCCATCTATCGACTGGATTGGCCATTGATAATTTGGAAATGGATGATAGTTACAATGGATGCTAGTTTGGCTGGTGTGACAAAAGTGAGGTCTTCTGCCCATCAACACGCACTGGGTAGCTCATCTCACTCTGTTGAATTGTTCATCAGTGTCAGTGTTTGCCAGTGCAGATTTAGTCTGGCAATGCAATAGTGGTGGCTTATAACAACCACCAAGGAAGGACCAAGAGTGTAGCTCTGTGGTCAGAAAGCCGATTGATTCTTCTTTAGGTGGAAGCTTATGTGTCTCCCTCTGCCGTTGTATTTCCAGGGGCTGACAACATTGTGGCAGACTTACTCAGCCATCAGCAGTGAGATCCTGGGAATCGGGAACTCAAACAGTTGGTGTTCAACCACAAGGTCATTCTGGTGGGTCTTCTAGCTTTGCTTAAACCTGTAGATTTAATAGTTTTACTATGAGAATGTTGCCATCCAAATATTGATCATCAAAAGGGTGAGTTCAAAATGTCTCCCACATTAAAATGGTGACATCAAAATGTCACCAGGGTTAACATGACAACCTAAACATGTCAACTGTCATGTAACTTGTGCTTTTTCCTGTTACTTGGTTTAGTGTGTAGGATTCATTGACACCTGTGATTTTATCTTTTCAAGTTCCTCTCTTTTAGAACTAGTCTGTGTTTTGAAAGATTTCTTTCACTCCCTGGAATCTTAGTGTATGGCTTTGGGATCTCTGGTGTAGGTGATCCCCTTTCCTGTCTTACTTCTGTTTTATTTTTTATTTGTTACACATTAAAACTGAGCTGGATTGGTGGGGGTAAAATGGAGTAGGAGGGGAGTCTCCACCTCATGAGAGCCTTTTAAAGCAAGTGCCCTGTCCTCCTGGCTGGAGGATACTTTACCCCATGGTTCCTGTGTTCCACCTGGACTAGGAGAAAAACATTTTACATACAAGTGTGAAGTTATGCATTTTGGGATTAATAATAAAAATGCAACATATAGTTTAAATTGTGTTTCTTTGGGGAAATTTACTAATGAAAAGGATTTGGGAGTAATGGTAGACAATAGACTTAGCAGTAGCGTGCAGTGCCAGCTGGCGGCTGCAAAGCCTATAAGATATTGGCATGTATTAAAAGGGATATTGACTCACAGGAGGAAGATATTATTTTGTCTCTTTACAGGTCCATGGTAAGACCCCACCTTCAACATGCTGTTCAATTCTGTGCGCCTTTTCTGAAAAAAGACATTATGGACCTAGAGAAAGTGCAGAGGAAGACTATAAAACTAATAAGTGGAATGGAAAGTTTTAGTTATGAAGAAAGGCTTAAAAAGTTAAACTTGTACACACTAGAGAAACGGCTTCTTAGAGGGGATAAGGTAACATTATATAAACATGTTCAGGGCCCATACAAAGGGCTCTCCAAATACTTGTTCATTAACAGAACAGTACAAAGGACAAGGGGTCACCTGCTTAGACTTGAGGAAAGGAGATTTCATCTACAACAGTGGAAGGGATTCTTTACAGTAAGGACAATAAAGGTATGGAATTCACTTCCTGAGGAGGTGGTGCTATCGAATACTGAATACTTTTTTTAAAAGAGCAGAACATAGAGGGCTATGTTTTTTAGTACTGGGATTAATATTTAGTGCTTTTTGATCCAAGGATAATCTGATTGCTATTTGGAATCAAGAAGGAATTTTCCCCCCTTTCAAAGCAGAATTTAAAATTGCTGTATTGAGGGGTTTTTTTTGGCCTTATTTTGGATCAACAACGGTAAACAGGAATAGGAAAAGGGTTGAAGTTGATGGATGCAAGTCTTTTTTCAATCTAAACTACTATGTAACTATTTATCAGTGAGTACACGAAAATCCCCATAGTTACTACGTCTGCTCCCATTGCCACAGTAAAATGTCATAATTACCCTGGAATTACTGGAACATCATACAATAAGAATCTGATGAGTATGGTTTGCTTTCCATGAGTGAAATTAACCAGGAGCACTGTTGTCATGTTCCAAGGCCATGACATGGGTGAATAACCGTGAGTTAGAAAAATAATTGATATGTTGCCTAGATTCTATATTATATGGAACTTTAAAGCAGCTCAGATGAATCTTCATAGTATTTGGGCCATGGAGAGCATTATTTTAGTACTGTCAGGGTTGTAATTCAAAATTGGAGTTTTAAAAAGTTTGAAATTAGAAGGTGTTGAAGGTCAGCCATCAGGGCTCTTAACAGGCCATAATTTAAGGATGTTCCTGTTTAAGCACAGTAGTGGTGGGGGGGGGGGGGCAATCAAAATTAATGAGATCCTGAGTAACATCCTTCTCTCAGTGAGAGATATCTTTAAATCCTGTCCTGTTTGCAGCCCTTGAGACTGACCTTCGACAACTCTGATCTAGTAGTTCTCATCCCTTGCCCTCAGGGTCCACTAACATGCCATTTCTTTAGGATTTCCCTGCGTGATCACAGGTTAGTGAATTAAAGTGATTGAGTCGCTGATAACTCTCCTCTGCTCAGGTAGGGAAATGCTAAAGACATGGCGGGGTGTTAGTTCAGCTTTAAATAAAAGGGCCACCTTCATGTTGTCATGCATTAGATATATCCCTGGCATTCAATGGGTTAAGCGGATGTCTGTGGCACACCAAATTGCTATGGCAGCCTTGTTGAGAACCACTGGACTAGAGCAAACAATGTGTCTTGCTGTTTTGCAGTTGAAGCATATAAAGGATATATTAGATTGAATTGTTATATCCACAGTGCCTACATATTTCTTAAATGCATTTATATATACACAAGTGTAAGAGCCCGTGTACATGGGCCAAAGTGTGTGATGGCATATACCAACGGCTTCCTGTGTTCGCTGCGTTCGGGCAGTCTTTACTGTGCATGACTGGTCTGCAGTGTCTACTGCGCATGACTTCATCTCTGGCCTGCGTACGCTGTTTTCGGGCAGTCTCTGCTGTGCATGACTGCATCGGACAAACATACATCCGGCGGATTATTATATAAGATGATAGTATATAGTATTTTTGTAAAAAAAAAAAAGACCTAGATTCCATTACAGTTGATGTGTTTTCTCTGTTTTTATCTGACAGGTTCTCATTGAAGTCTTTGGAGAAATTTGCAAATAAAACCCTTGATAAAAGTATCATTGAAATGAAAAATGAGATCCAGTGCACTTTGCATTTTCCCAGATTTCATAAATGAAAAAAAAATGAAAAGGGATTTATCTCCACTTCTAATACATCAGCTATCTAGTGTGCAGCAAACACCTTTGCTATCTGAGTTCCCACAGTAACTACGGGGATTATCTACTTTATAACTATTGATGATGCCTTTTATTGACCTTTTAATTTCTACCTGTTCATGAAGATAACCAAGGGCCCTCTGAAGCCCCTTGCAAAATTATAAATCTATATATATAAAAGAATACGCCTCATTGCATAATTTATGGTACCTCACACACAGAACATAATTTATGTCTCCTCAGAAAACAAACACACATTGAACAGAATGCCTCATTTCATAATTTATGTCTCATTAGGAGACACAACTCCTATTGGGTGATTCAATGGGGACTTCACTGCTCCCATTGGGTGATTCAATGGGGGCATGTTTATCATACAGGGAGTTGGCCTGCCCCCCCACCACTATCCAACTGACAAAAAAATTATAACTGCCACTCGCTCCTGAAGTAGGGGATATCAATAACTTCTCCCGGTCCACACACACTTTCACTCAGGATCATGACCCCACAAACACACTGTTTCACCTCCCACAGATAATTGTAACCCTCCATACACTCTGTTTCAGTACGAGGGTGTAATGTTTCCATAAAATACAAACTCAGGGATAAACTTAATAGCAACTCTTTTATTTAACTCTTTTCATCTCTTCAGTCAACCTCACTAACTGTTTTCAACTGTCACTCCTCCACTTCCTGATTCCCGCCCTTTCTCCTTAAAGGGAGAGAGATACTTTGCTGTATGTTACAGAGGGCAACCCTCAAACACCTCTTTCTATTTGTTCCCTCAGCATATTGCTATGTTGCCTCAACTGAAGAGCCACCGTGTGTTATATTGCTATGTTACCGCAACTTAACCCTTTGAGTGCCAGAGGGGTACGCAACGCATTGCTTAAGTAAGGAGGAGTTACTGCTCCCATTGGGTGATTCAATGGGGGAGTGATTTAAATCATGCAGGGAGTTGGCCTGCCCCCGCTATCCAGCCCGCCCACCACTATACAAGTAACTGAAAAAACAAAATGGCTGCCACTCGCTTCTACACACAAACACATCAGACAAAAAACACACACTCACACTCAATCACACACTTGATGTAATTTTGTAAATAATAAGATTCAGTTTGTCTTCTGGTGGTGGGTTTGAGCAATCAATAGCTAATTATGTGGGAGCATTAAAGGGATAGTAATGTTTCAAAATAAAAGGAGCTCCAGTTAATCTTCTTAGTATTTGGGCCATGGAGAGTGTTATTTCAATACTGTCAGAGTTGTAGTCCAAGAGTAATTGAATTATAAAGTATCCCCCTCCCGTCCCTTTTACCTAGTGTAACACTGCTCACCTCAGAGCAGCAAGATTGTCTGGATGGATCGCAGTTAGGGTCAATCTTCAGTGAGCATAAGGAAAAACCTGTCAAGGGGGGCAGGGTTTACATTGTTCTAACAGTAACAGGACTGTCCTTTGCTGTGAGCTGTCTGATCTTTTTTTTTAATTCAAATTTTTATTAATGGTTTGCAGATTAAATGACAGAGGGGAATAACAAAATTGACAAAAAGAGAAACACAATAATCAGGAAAGAAAAAACATATTACATGGATAAAACAGAAATAAGAACCAAAGTATAACAACAAAAAGGGTAGCAAGACACAATAAGGTATCCAGAAAAGAGAGGAGAAAGAGAAAAAAAAAAAAAAAAAAAGGAGGGGGGGGGGAGAAGGGAGAGAGGAGGGAGGGGCGGGGGTTGAATAAGGAAGGGAAGACAACGCCTGAAGCTCTAACCAGTTGGGTTCCATGAAGGAGCAAGTCTCGATGAAAGTCAGGGGGAACCACAGAGTCTACCCAAGGGCCCCAAACGTGTAGAGAAGAGGAGGAGGCATGAAGATAAGCCGTCATTTTCTCCATACGGAGTAAATTCCAAATCCTCCCATCCAAAGCCTCGTGACCCGGGGGCAGAGATTTCCAATGGAAAGCAATGTGACAGCGGGTCATGGCACAGATCCGAAACACAAGCTTATTAGCATTTCTTGACAGAGGCGGATAACGAGATGACCTATTCAACAAGGCCGTCCACGGGTCCAGCATCACCGCCACTCCTAACGCCGTACTCAAAAGCCCAAAGACATATCTCCAAACAGCAGTCACTTGATGGGCAGGTCCACCACATATGGAGATAGGTACCCTCTTGTCCACATCCGCGGTAGCACAGTTGAGAGACTGATGGAAAAATATGATGTAATCGAACAGGACAGTAATACCATCTTGACATAACTTTGTATGCATTTTCCTTCACTAAAACACAAGGGGTCAAACTACCAGTGTTAACTGTAATTTCATTCCACTCATCTAGGTCCAAAGAGTCACCTAAATCAAGTTCCCATTTAGCCCGGTAAGAGGGAGGTTGAGGAAACAGTAGAGTTAGGAAATGGGAGTAAAGTGTAGAAATAACACCTCTGCTAGCAGAAGGGGAAGAACAAAAACGTTCGAACAAGGTCCTCTGCAAAGGTGGACCCCCCTTAAAGTAGGATTGAACAAAGTGGCGCACTTGAAGAAATCTATAGTATTCATTTGACGGGGCACGATATTTGTCTTTAAACTGGTCCCAGGTTAAAAGAGTGTGCACAGAAAGTAGGTCGGAAATCAACAACACTCCCGTTCGACTCCACCACCCAAACTGATCAGGATGAACGCCAGATGGAAACAATGGATTCCAAAAAAGAGAGCACATTTTAGATGTAGCTGAAGTGAGTCGGTCTTTGTATCGATGTCGGCGCCATAAAGCCAGAGTAAATGAGAGAGTGGGTGAGCTGTCTGATCTTAAGACCAGATTCCACACCTGAGGTGAGCAGTGTTACACTAGGTAAAAGGGGTGGGAGGGGAATATTTTATTATTCTATTACCCTTGAACTACAACTCTGACAGTATTGAAATAACACTCTCCATGGCCCAAATACTATGAAGATTCATTGGAGCTGCTGCTTTTGTGAAACATTGCTATTCCTTTAAGGGGTTGTCATATGCTTCTCTGTGACTGCCCTTGACTGTAGACTCATTTGGTAGACTGTTTTTATTTATTTTATATTATTTTCATATTTTAAATTTTTAGTGATCAGATATTTTAAAACTGTAGCGTAATGATATGTTCAGGCATGACCACCACTCATGTGAATATTGGCCTTGATTGGTGTCCTTTTATTGTCCCCTCGTCTATAATCTCTCCCTCCTTTACATCTAATGGTAAAAGAGATGATCGGATCACTGAAGATTCCTCCCTCATTATCAGTTGGGCGCTTTTGGAGCTTGACCCACTAATCTATTGTATTATTGGATGAGAGGTAAGTGTGACCCATATACTACAGGCAGCAAGCTAGCAGTTTTTTTTTATTTTGCTCCTAAAACCTTGATAAAAAATGTCTCAAAGACCTAGAAACATGTTGGATAAAACCACTAGTTTTATCTAATAAACACTTTTTTTTATACAAGAACTGATCACCATCTGTAGTTTTCTAACTGGCATGTACTGTGTATTTACCATCCTACAATGTAGGTGTGTAGTGATTACTCCTATTTTGTTGACACACACACACATATACTATAAACAGAGACCCCTCTTGCTGTGTGTTTTTCATTTGTTCTGACTTTGTTGTTCTTTGTCTTAAAGTGATAGACCTGCCTATCAAGGGAGAGCAGCAGGATACTACATTTGGAATCATCTGTATTGGGGAAGATATAATATCCCTTACATGTTTGCTACTATCCATTGGGGGGTGCAATAAAGAAAATATGGAAGTAAAACCATTGCGAAGTTCTGAATTTCAGGCAGTACTAAAACTATTTTTTGTAGCTGTAGTTCTTATAGTGATAGTAATACTTGATAACTGTTAAATTTAATTCAATAGATATTTTAAAAATACGTTGTAGACCGTTCAAATGAAGCATTTCTTTGTAACTACCGCGATCACGGCTCTGCTGAAGAGTCACAGGACAGTCTCTGAGTTTGAAAGCCAATATCAGCACAAGGGGAGGCAAGGGTGAACTTTGCAGACTTATATCTCCCAAACCATAAAGGTTTGGGAGATCAAAAACGGCACAATTAATGTATTTTTAAAATATCTATTGAATTAAATGTAAATGTTTTCAAGTATTATTATCACTTTAAGTTATTGTTTATGCAACTTGTGTTTTTGCTAGTGTTCCCCATGAACCAGTCAGGGGTGAATATAGTTCCTGCTCGGCTGATTGTAAGTGTCCATCTTGTGTGGTAGGGTAGAGAGAAGATGAGGTAAACATTTCATTTTAACCTTTTGTGTGCCAGGGAGGTAGCCAACTCATTGCAACTCAATGCATTTGATACCTCCTTGGCACTGAAAGAGTTAATGAATAATACGTTATTGCAGCATCCCCCTCCCCTACCACCTTCAGCTATGTTTGAAGTGGTGAAGTAGTGGCTCTCCAGCTTTTTCTGGAATACATCTCACTTCCTTTTTGGCTGCACATTAGCCAGGGATGATGGGGGTTCTATACCAAAAACAGTTGAATGGTCACGTGCACATGTACACACACACACACATTCACACCAGTGTTCATTCTGAGGTGAGTACAGGTGAGAGGTCAGCACTGGAAGTTAAATATGAGTATTTATGAAGGGATTCATTGGAATTACAGTTAAACCATGATGTCCATGCTGTCACAGCACCAGCTGTGCTCACCTTAGAGGGAACACTGATTCTCACACACATGCACATAGTAATTGCTCATTTATATGTACACACATTTGCTCTAGCAAACATTCATATGCTGTTGCACGTACATTCACACAGGCGCACACAAACATATTTGCTTGTACGTTTCCTCAAGTAAACACATTCATGTGCATGTGTGCATGCATTCACACACTTTAGCCTGTGTGCACTTATTTGCATGCACATACACACAGGCCTGCACACATTTGTTCATGCACATTCTCATACACATAGCTGGCACAGTTGCACATTCATACATTTGTGTGCAAGCACATTAACACGCATATACATTCATGTGCATACATATTCACATATCTCCCAAATGTCCCTCTTTAGGAGATATTAGGGGTCTATACCTCCCAAATGTCCCTCTTTAGGAGGGACAGTCCTTCTTTCAGACCCAAATCCGTCTGTCCCTCTTTCCCATCCTGGTGTCTCTCTCTTTACAGCGAAAGTGAAAAGGCACTCACCGATATTTGGGAAATTTCCAATGCTTTATTCACATATTTATGCGTTACAGTTAGGCAAGAATGCTCACAGGCCACAAGATGTTTCGGGGGAAACCCCCTTCCTCAATTCTCTCTTTAGGAGATCAGGCTGTGTGGTGCGTATATAAGTGTATTACATTGATCCACAGCAATAAAATTCACATTAATGTTTCTTTAAACTTCAGTATAAATGTTTATAAATTAATCTGTGTAAATAAAATACTGTGTTCTTGCTCTAAATCATTTATTTACTTACACAAAGTGGTATAAAAAGGTGATAAAATAACCTAAAAATTCTCGGTAATGCCCATCTTACCAGACACCCCATCCCCCAGCAACAGCAACTAAAACACAGGTGTCCCTCTTTGGCCACGTGAAATGTTGGGAGGTATGTATTCAGTTGCATACACATTTGATAGCACACAAATTTGCACTCTCACACATTCGCAAATGTACGCATGCACATTTGTAGACATTCACAAACACATTCGGAGACACACATCTATTCACAACAGAATGGAAATATAAACCAGAAAATAGAGGTGACCTCCTAACAGAGAGATCACTACTGTAATACAAGAATAGCCACTTTACATTAATCTTCAACTCACTCAAACAGGAAGTCAGTTTGCACTGTGAGTATATTAGCTCGAGATAAAAAATAAGCAGGAAAAGGTAAGCTTTAAACCAATATACTTTATGAACTGATTAGTCAAATACTAATAAAGACATTTAGTGGATGAAAAAGTATTAACACATGATAGTTTCCATTTAAGCCCTGAATGCTAGAGGTGTCTCACAATACGCAGGAATATTAGGAAGTTTATTTATCACAAGTGGTGCACTTGGTTTGCACCACAATAATTGAGGTGTTCTTAGTACCTCAACCTCAATGACTTATCGACCATTGGCTTTATAACTGTTTAGAAAGGTAGCCAAGTTGACTATTTTTATTGCATTTTATTTTATTACAGAGGATCTTCAGATATATGTCACAGGGTTCGGCTGATGTCACGGTGCCCGTGCCCTTTTTGCGACATTCTGTCATTCTACACTCCTGCTCTACTCCTATTGGCTATACTGTGCTTGTCCCATCCGATATGGCCTTTAAATACTGGTTTATGGCACCTCTCCGGTGCCCTTTCGTGGTGTTCCAGTACCAGCGCTTGTTCCTGATCTCAGTTGTTCTCAGTGTATCGACCTGGCCTGCCTGACTACTCTGCATCTTGTCTCCTGTCTGTGAACCGACTTCTCCTGCTCCTGTGTACCGACCTGGCTTGACTGACGTTCCTGCTCCTGTGTACCAACCCGGCTTGGCTGACATTCCTGCTCCGTGTACCGACCCGGCTTGACTGATGTTCCTGTTCCTGTGTACCGACCCAGCTTGGCTGACGTTCCTGCTCCCATGTACCGACTTGGATTGGCTGACGTTCCTGCTCCGGTTTCACCAGCCTGGCCTCCGGTTGAGGGTGGTAATCCTTTCTCGCTGTCTGTGACAGCTGTGCAGTTTTGGTCTCGGTTGCCTCTGTGTCGCCTCGGCGACATTCCTATTGGCTTGTCATTTTAGACACTCTCGGTTGGTGCCACCTCAGGGCGAGTTGCTCAGTTCCTCTTTCCGTTACTGTCACGGCAGTGCTCAGTTGCTCAGTCTCCATTACTGCCACAGCAGTCTCCAGTAGCTTAGTCTCCATTTACTGCTACGGCAGAGTGCAAGTGCCCTAGTCTCCGTTACTGCTACGGCAGAGTGCAAGTGCCCTAGTCTCCGTTACTGCTACGGCAGAGTGCAAGTGGCCTAGTCTCCGTTTACTGCTATGGCAGAGTGCAAGTGGGCTAGTCTCCGTTACTGCTACGGCAGAGTGCCAGTGGCCTAGCCTCCGTTTACTGCTACGGCAGAGTGCCAGTGGCTTAGTCTCCGTTTACTGCTAAGGCAGAGTGCAGGTGGGTTAGTCTCCGTTTACTGCTATGGCAGAGTACAAGTTGCCTGGTCTCTGTTACTGCTACGGCAGTGTGCACGTCTCTCAATCTCCGTTACTGCTACGGCAGTGATCACGTTGCCTAGTCTCTGTTACTGCTCCGGCAATGCTCTATGTTGCTCAGCCTCCGTTACTGCTCAGGCAGTTCACCATTGTTTGTTTACCTATTACTGGGCGTTACTCGCATTTAAGCTCTCTATCCTAAGTGAGCTTCTTAGCAGGCCTTACCTCACATGGGACTGTTTACACTTGCTGAAGGCCATTACCCCATGCAGTACCGATACACTGGGACTCTTTAAAGTTCTGCATGACCTGTGTCAGTATATATCGTGTTATGGACTCTATATTTATACTGGACCTGTGTGGGCATATGTAAATGTAACCTGTCTTGTGTCTGTATTATACTGAGTATATACTACAGGACCTGTGAGGGTTATTGTATTTCTAATTGCTTAATAAAACTGTGTTTTATCCAAACCTACTGTGTCTGTGTGTCAAACAAACCGTTACAGCTGGCCATATTTCCTTGAGACTAAAACAGGACAGGGTGTGGGACAGCCGGATAGTGGGACTCCGTCACACCGAGACCGATTGTAGTAAGCTGCAACAAGTGAGAGCGCATTTGCTCGGTCTCTTACTAGCAGTGTTCTCTCACTCTGGCCAAAAAGCCTACCCCTGAAGTAAATCGGAACTTCCTATCTTCGTCACTCACACTAGTGGTTTTACTGTGTTTACTATATGCATTGATTACCATAGAGTCTTATGACTCATCATCATATCACTGTCTAAGAGACTCTATAGTAATTTACCATAGACACGAGAGTCCTAGACAGTTATGAGTTACTCAAGTCATAAGACTCTATGGTAATCAATGTGTACAGTAAAACCACAGTAAAACCGATTTACTTTATCTTATGAGAAATAAACAAGCCACATTCAGTTTTTACAAAAAATTAAAACTATATATAAGTTATTTTAAAAATGGGACAAAATATTAAAAAGATGGGACAGTCTGGAAATATGAAAAAAATTGTACTGTTCCTTTTAAAACAGTATGTATGGTCAGCCTACACAAGGTCTCCACAAATTCTGATTCTCACACATCAGAGTTTGGAGCCCTCTGTACCTGGACACAAAATATAGTCTGCTCAATGTGTGACACCAGGTATGAAAACAACATTATATGCAGATGGGTATTAAAACCCATTATTTAATCAAACTATAGAAGGTGTAAGTGCTTAGCATTAGGTGAATCTATGTGTGATTTTAATATTATATTAAGTTGCACTACGGTAAGTTCAAGATTATTATAATAAGCTTGAGAACTAATTTTTTAGCAGAAGGGGTAGACAGGTAAAGTTTTAATTCTTTGGAACATACAGAGGTCTCAGACATAGCACAATGTGTTGGAGACCTATCTAGCATTCAAAATGTTAATGGGGTCCACTACTTTATACTTTGCACAGTGCCCACCAGTGTCTTAAACTGGCCCTGATAAGGCATGGTATACTTCAAACCAACTGATTAACCCTTATTTCAGAATCTATTATTGTGAGATTACCTGGAAACTCTTAGAGCATGACCCAGAGACTATATTTGTCCCAAATCTCAGGGTGAAGGGAAAATCTTTAGGGTGAGAGAGTACACTTATTTACTACATGATTTGCTTCATTTATAGGAACATTAACAAAAAAAAAAAATCAGTCAACAAGTTTATACATTTAAATGCCCTGTACTTCATGTCAGCATCTATAAAACATTTCCTTTGCTTTCAGAGGCCTAAAACATAGGCTTACATTTAGCTGTTTGACAACTTCAATTCTTGCCTTTTGCAGAACTCAATTCTTGCCTTTTGCAGAGCTCCCTTAGTTCCCTTAACCCTTTGAGTGCCAGAGGGGAACACAATGCAATGCCTTGCGTACCCTTCTGGAATTCAAAGGGTTAACACAGCAATAATGATTGGAGTCTCTGAAGTGTTCCAACAAAGATGGATCAAACACAAAATTTCTGATGCAAGAAAACAGCAGCTCCAATTAATCTTCATAGTGTTTGAGCCATAGAGAGTGTTATTTCAATACTGTCAGATTTGTAGTTCAGAAGTAATTGAATGATAAAGTTTCCCCCTCCCGTGCCTTTTACCTAGTGTAATATTGCTCACATCAGATGTAGAATCTGGTTGCTTGACCAGTCAGATAACAGCAAGGGACAATCTTCTTACTGAGAGAACAATGAAAACCCTGCCCCCTTTGACATGTTTTTCAGGTTTTTCCCTTATCTTAATTGAAGATTGTCCCTCTCTGCAATCTACCTGGGCACCCGCTGCTGCTCTGAGCTGAGCAGTGTTAAATCAGTAAAATGGCCGGGAGGGGGATACTTTATCATTCAATTACTCTTGAACCACAACTCTGACAGAATTGAAATAACAAGGACCAAATACTATGATGATTAATTAGAGCTGCTTTTATTATGAAACATAACTATCCCTTTAGGGCATGAAGTCTGTGTACTACTGAAGGGGGAAGGAATTGACAGGTAGAAAAATCCTGTCTTTCTTTCAGGGTCTCCTTTGGAAGCACACCTGAGAGAGATAACAAAGTTAATCAAATGGGAGAGAATTACAGACCTGATTATAGAGCTTTATACCCCAAATAAGCCTCCCCCTGAATCTCTTTCTTCAATAGCTGCCCTGACAGATCTGGCAGTTGTAGACTTGGAGACACACAAAGAGACTTGAGAAACCTCTTAATTAGGTAGTGGTCAGCAAGGACGTGTTTCAGAACACCCATTAAAGCAGAGACATGAACTTTTAATGTCTCTGACGTAGGCCCTTGGAGAAGCCCTCAGAGAGGAGCTCCAAGAATATAGACACTGAAGGAGACACATAATCCTTTTGGGTTTCTTGACACCAGAAGGAGGACTTCTTCCAGGTACGATTATATGCTTAAGCAGTATTACCATCCTGAGACAGAAGCAAAAGATTAAGAACATCAGAAGAGAGGCTTTGAGTTTGTAACAGCTGGGCTTCAGAGTCACACAGCCAGGTTCAGGTTGACTGGTTGATTTTACAGCACTAGGATATGAGGCACCCAGTCTTTCCTCATGGATAGCATCATCATATCCTTCACCACTAGAGACTTCAGAAGGATAAACCTGTCTCTCTTTGGCCAGTAAGAAGCTATCAAGGTTACTTGGGTCTTGTACTACACTATTTTCTTTGTTACAACTGGAATGAGCCTCAACCAAGGGAAGACATAAGCCAGTGGAAAAAACAGGTGGGTTATGCATTAAGGAGTGATAAAGAGTTGGAGAAGCGGAGATAATTTATCCAATGACATCTGTTCTCCAGGTCCTATGTTATTCTATAGAGCCTATGCACTAAGATCTCCAAAGATAGAGAAATCTTAGAGCATAAGTTTCATAGAATAACATAGATATTGGAGCAGTGATCTCACTAGTTAAGTCCTCTCCACTCAGACCTTAGTGCAACACCCTCCAGGTTTGATGGAGGACATCCACTGCTACTGGCTTATCAGAACTATGGTTTAGTGTGTGGTCTAGAAGTTCCCGTGGTACACTAGGGTTTGTAGGGTTGTCCCCTTGATCTGCTTTTTGGAATTACAATAGGAGCTAAAAAAAATTGGAGCGTTGTATATTCTATTGTGATGAAGAAACCTAATTTTCACTGATAAGGACTGAATCAGTGCATCTAATTCCTTTTCGAACAAAAAATTCCCTTTGAAAGGCATGGAACAAAACTTTCTTTTGGAAGAAAAATATACTGCCCAGTTACATAACCATGAGGCTCTGCACCCTGCTGTAGTCAGCCCAGTGGTTCTTGCAGCCATTCTGACACTCTCCATTGAGACATCACAGATGAAATAATTTGCCAACCACAGTATGGATATAGATCATAACAACTTTGTTTAAAACATCTTCTTCTACTTGGAGTAACACTAGGCTCATAGCCCTGGATACACATGTCTTTGCCGCACTAGGATGAAAAGATGCTACCCTTGTTTTGTAGCACCTGCGAAAAGCTGTCTCATTGTTCTTATTCACTTGATCCTTGTAACCAGATCTATCCTCAATGGGAAAAGTTGTCTAAAGACAAATTATATGGGTGCCTTCTTTGGAGACTTTACCTCAGAAAGCAGTGTCCTTTGGGTCAAAATGGGTAGAGTGCTTTAAGCTTTTTGGGAAAAAAATGTGCTTTTCTGGATTTGCACACTCATGCTGAATAAGTATTATAATGACTTAATGTACAGAAAAAAAAAATTGTGTTCTTTATTGTAGCCAAGATATGAGTCATCCATCACTTTTTTAAGCTTGTCTACCTTCTTGATTGCTAATGAGGAACCAATATGCTTAATCAGGGTATCCACACATTCCACTCTAGCTCTCCTGATATCCTTTCTCTGAGAGAGAGCTTCAGCCGATATACACATAGTTGTACTGTCGGAATTCAATTGCCTGACCAACATGAACCACAATGAGCGCTGGTCACCAAAACTTGAGTTGTGGCCTAACGTTCATCACAGCTTTTTGTTCCCACAATGCACATTAAATAGCAAATAATGGGGTCATCAAAGTAAATTAGCTAATGCTCGATGTTTGACTGTGTCAAGAATTGAGCGTGAGCTAATAACATCCACCCTCCCCCACTCTCCTAAACACTAACCCTAAAAGTAGCCCCCTGGCCCTGCACTACACCAAACATTAAAGGGATAGTAACACTTCGTTTTAACTTTATTTTATTTTGTAGGCATTAAAAAAACATGAAGAATGATATAAGTCTTATCTCTCAAACCTTTATGGTTTATGAGATATTCACAAGCAAAGTTCCCCTCCCCGCCCCTTTTTCCTAGTGTAAGACATCTCTTCTCAGATGTGGATCAGGTTGTATGACAGTACAGATAACAGAAGGGGACAATTTTCTTTGTATGAAAACAATGAAAGCCCTTCCCCCCTTGAAAAGTTTTTCAGCTTTTTCCATTATCTTAATTGAAGATTGTCCCTCTCTGCAGTCTACCTGGGCATCTCCCTTCTTATCTGGTTGAACAGGGGGGGGATACTTTGTTTGTGAATATCTCTTAAACCATAAATGTTTCAGAGATAAGACTTATATCATTCTTCATGTTTTTTTAATGCCTACAAAATAAAATAAAGTTAAAATGAAGTATTACTATCCCTTTAACAATAGTGTTAAATAAAATCCTAGTACTAACACTATCCCATGGCCCATTCCTTACAGATGTAATACCTACCCCAAATTCTGAAGTCCAGAGGTGGCGTCTTGACCCTGGTCTTCCTTTATCATCTTCTTCACTTCCCCTTTCAGTCTTCTTTCCTCTGCTGTAAATCTTCTTCTTTCTTTCCTCCATCTTCAAAACTTCATTAAATCTGCTAAAAGAAATAAAGCCAGAAGAAATGATAGCCCAATTGATATCCTCCTTCGCCACTGTCACCACCATTCAAGAAAGAAACAAAAATTACACCCTATTGCAGTTCCTGTTTGGGCTGTTGCCGGAGCCAGAGTGAGGTAAATCTGAACAGAAACTATCTTTTATATGGCCAATCTCTGTTCAAATTTGTTCCCATGCTCCCATTGGCTGGGATATGGGGTTACACAGGGCACGGAACCACTCCTCCCAGCCAATCAGCTTCTAGCTGGAGGGATCAAAAATCATTGAATTGCTGGAGGGATGACAAAACGTGCATTTCTGACCCCTCCAAACTTAAGGGTGACTTTCTGGGAGGTGTGGTTACTGCAGGTCACGTTCCACGCCCTGTGAAACCCCACATCCCGGCCATTGAGAAAGTAGGACAAATTTGAACAGAGATTGGCCATATAAAAGCTAGTCACTGTTCAGGTTCCCTCACTTGGGCAATGGCCCAAGTAGGAACAACAATGCGGGGTAATGTTTGTTTCTTTCTTGAATGGCGGCGGTGGTGGAGGATATCAACAGGTTCTATCATTTCATCTGGCTTTATTTCTTGTTAACAAATTTACTGAAGATTTGATGATTGAGGAATGAAAGAAGAAGAAAGAAGATTTATAGTAGAAGATAGAAGATTAAAAAATGATTGAAGAAGATGATTAAGGAGGTCCAGAGTTAAGAAGACACCGCTGGACTTCAGAATTCAAGGAAGGTGTTACATCTGTGGGGAGTGGGAAATAGGCCATAGGATGGCATTACTATTCAGTGGGTATTAATCCTTTGAGTGCCAGAGGGTTGTGTAAAGCTTTGCCATGCATTGCATACCCCTTAGGCACTCAAAGGGTTATTTATCGTTTTGTTTTAGATAACTTTGATGCATTGATATGGGGATTAGGGCCCCATATTAATACATCTGCAGGTCACTAGTGTAGGGATGCCTAGTTGTGCATGCATATATTGTTTATTTTACTATTTTCAATTACATGTCGGTGGTTTTTAACATGTGTTAGGGACTCAATATCCAGTGTAATTAGGCATAAAAATACCAGCAAAAAAGAGAGAGTCCCTGAACACGTGTTACCAGCCACGACATGCAATTTAATAATTTCAGTGGGTGTTAATTTTGCCCCCAGTTTTGATTTTTTAAACAGTCAGTAGTTTGTCACAGCACATTTAATAGAATACCAAACTGTTAATTAAAAGTACTGATGTTAGTTTGGTTTTACTACCGGAGGTAATTGAACTGAGCCATAGGTCTTCAAAAAGAGGATGTTCAGAATATGTAAAGTCAAATTATATATCTGCTGGCCGGTCGCGGTGCAGTCATGCCCAGTAGAGACTGCCCGTGCTGCACCCCTCTTTGTATCAGCCTCATCACGGGCAGTCTCTACTGGGCATGACTGTTTGTTACAAACTATTTAGCAAATTATTATATAGGATACTAGCACGAAAGCCTGTGTACACGGGCTAAAGTGCCACCCAGTGGCCCTGGCTGCTGCCCCAGAGACAGGCGGTGAGCCATTCAAAGCGTCCCGCTTCCAGATCAATGCTTTCAGCCAGTCTCTACTGCGCATGACTGCATCGTTCTGGCAGTCTCTACTGCGCTTGTGTTGTTACGCACACAGGGAGATTCTCAGGCTAGCAATTGATATTATACAGATATGCTTTTTACTTTTTTTATCATCTTCATCTATTTTTACATTTTTATGCCCCTGATAGAAAGCACCATACATGTATTTTTTCCAGGGACTGTTGAAGCAGACATGATGATACAAGATTGCACTAACCCATGCAGCAGAAAATCCTAACTTAACTACAGAATACTGTGCTGCTTTCAGTCCATGACAGAAAATAAGATTTTCTTTTTACTGGACTGATAAAGCATTGTCTCATTCTGACCTGTACAGGGTAAAGGGGCACATGGGGGAGCTTCAGGGCCATTGGAAACCCCTGCTTTGTTTGGGCTTGCTAATAGGGTGCGAGAAGTTGGTATCCCCCTTTCTGATGAGAACTTCTACAATATAATTGCAAATCACCAAATATCTTTAGATCCCCTTTAACCCCTTAGAAGGTAAAAGATAGCTATAACCCATACTTGGAATTGGTTGATATACCAATATCATGTACTTCCAGGTTGCTTTATTTAATGCATGTGCCTGTCCAATTCAAACACCATCTGATTAATTTGTTTATGCTGTTTGTAATGAGAGGTAAGAGCTAATTTATTGAGTTTAGCACCTACCACTATTGTATTCAGAAAGACTGTTACCTTTTCTCAGGTTGTGTATAGATAATTCTGTTCTGAGTCACCTGTCAAGATTGCTGTGCTAATAGGTGGACAAGGTTTCTCGGGCATATCATATGTAAACTAGATTTTAGGCTTTGGAAAACAAATATATCATTTTTACAGGGTCTAGCATGAGGTACAGGCCATTTTCGTGTGTGTGTGTATGTATAACATCAGTTAATTTTTAGGTGTTAGTATACCTTTATTTACATTAGTAATACATTGCAACTCCTGGTCTTATGTCCTTATGAAAACTGGAGCAATTCACAAACAAACTACGTTATAAAGAATAAATGACAATTCCTCCAATGTTGAAGCAATTTGGAGACCTTTAATATCCAAATGGTTAATAACCCCATTTAAATCAATGGGGATTTTTCTTTGTTCTTTACAGTGCAGTTGGTTTGCCCCATTGCTCCACTTTTACTTAGTATAGCAGCCTCAGTATTAAAGATGCTGTTAGTACAGATAGAGGAATGAGTAATAGATGTGAATGCCTTACCTATCACAGATAACAGGGGAGATGCACTGAAAAGAACAGAGGAGCAAATCCAGAGCAATGCATTGGAGACCTCTCTAGCATTCAAGGGGTTAAAATACCACTTACATTTCTTCCCTACAGCGCAGTGCAGTTTGCTCCAGAATTGCACTTTTGTGAAAAAGTCCCATGAGTCCAAGCTAAAATGGGTTCTGTGCTACCTAATGCCTATTTAGTAACCTTTTGTGTCAGAGAGAGAGATCCAACGCATTGCGTTGGCTACCTCTCTAGCACTCAGAAGTTTAAAGGGTTAGTAATGCCTGTAGCTAAGTTGATGCAATATGGTAGATTAAAAAAAATATAAATAAAGCATCTGGAGAAAGTCCCATCTCTGAAACCTTTATGGTTTGAGAGATGTTTGTCACTAAAGTCCCCCCTCCCCTTCTCTTGATGTCAGTGCTCTACTGGGCACTCTTCAGCAGAGCCAAAATAACAATATTTAAAAAGAATTACTTCAATGAAACGTTCTACAAAGTGTGCTTGGTTTGCAAGCACACTTTGTGTACAGTTCCAGTGAAGTAGTTCTTCTTAAATATCGCTATTTCGGCTCTGCTGAAGAGCCTTCTCGAGTCGGCCGACACAGATCTCCTTCTGTTAGCTTTACAGCTGACATGAGGGAGGGGGGAACTTTAACGGCGAATATCTCTCAAACCATAAAGGTTTGAAAGATAGAACTTTCTCCAGATACTTTATTTTATTTAAATCTACCATACTGTGTTAACTAACTAACTAACTAACTAACTAACTAACTAACTAACTAACTAACTAACCCTTTAAGCTGTTTAAGCCTGTTTTTTAAGCTGTTTAAGCTGTTTTGCTTGTTTAATTCTCCTTTTCCTACCATTGCACCTAGGGGAGAGTAGTGTGGGAAATATATGGGTGTATATGGGTGCCACCACCGATCGTTTCTCTGTGTACCAAAGAGAGACAGAGGAAATCAGTGGAACAGTAGTACATTTTCCTGCAGATATTATGTTCCTTGGGAATTGTTTGCATTAAAGTCTTCATGATGCATGGATTATGTGCACCAGTGTGTGATACAGTGATCATACTCACGTATACATACCCCAAAGTGCAGGCGCAGGATTCTTATAACACGATATAAGAATAAAAAATTAGCTGTGCAGGCAAATTCACATTGCACATGCCCCCCAAATCTTTATGTTTATAATGATAAATAACTGGTTACATCATATTTAAAGTGGTCCCCCGCTGTACCTTTTTGCTTTCAGTGGGGAGAGGAGAACCTGAGTGCACTCAGCCACACTGTCTTCCATTGCTTTTCATGCAGCATGATGAAGGAGAAATTCCACAGCCTTCTCCGTTTTATCCAATAGTTCCGGCTGAGTTGAAGTAAGGTTGCAACACAGAAGTATCAAGTAAGGGGGAATTGTGGAACTGCTTCATCATGATGGTACATGAAGCAGATGGGCAAAATTCATAGGGCCATTATGTTTTTTGGCCATACTAAGTTAAGTGAGGGGTTATTGTTAGGAGGTGTCACAGAATCCCTGTGATGAAAATACTTTCCAGAATATTTCCTGATTCATAAAGGTCTATTTCAATAAATGTAGCTAGTGCTGAAACCAAGCAGTACAGAGATGTGTTGCATTCGGGAAGGAAAGACAGAAAGATATCTTTTTATTAAAAAATATATCTTGTCCAAATCTGGAAAATTTACACTATAATAAATCAACATACATGTAAGGGTCCATTACAACATCAACAAAAAAATATAATCTAATATAGATTCATTTAATGTACTGAATCTAATGTCATAATCAAAAGTCTAATTTTACTGTTACTATTAGTATCAGTAATAGGCAACATGAGGCCCTCTAGCTATTGCCAGACTGTAACACTTCATTCCTGAAAAAATACAAGTTGTAGCTCGGTAGCAGCTGGAGGGCCTCACTTTTCCCACCACTGTACTAAATACTACATTTGTTGAGATCTGCATTGGAACCTTGCTGGCTACTACATATATCTCAAAAATTGAGAAATGCCTCTAGATAACAAAGAGTTAACCCTTTGAGGGCAAGAGCAATGTGTTACATACGCCTCTGACACTGAAAGGGTTATAGGAACACTATTGCTAAAATACAGAAAGAGCACGCAATAACATGGATGTGCATACAGTAGCATACCAATAGGGGTTGCAGGAGTTGCACCTGCGACTAGGCCCGGACGCTCCCTGTGACTCCCCCACCCAGCGCCCTCTTCGGCGCAGACCTTTAGCAGCTGAGCTCCCTCTTTGGCACTGTAGCAATACAAAGTGCTGGGAGATGACATCATCGTGACATCATCTCCCAGCGCTCTACATTACAAAAGAGAGGACTGCTCATGAGCTCCAGCTGTATAGAGGTCTGTGCAGAAGGAGGCACAGACCTCTCCTTCCACACCTCTGGATCACCAGGGAGGTAGGAGATGGACACTGGGGGTCAATAGGGGCAATGGGGAGGATGAGACTGGCAGGAATGTGGAGATTGGGGGAAATGTGGAGATTGGGGGTAATGTAGAGTTTGGGGGTAATGTAGAGATTGGGGGCAATTGGAAGCAATGTGGAGATTGGGGGAAATGAGGAGGGCAATGTGGTCGGGGTGGGGCCCATGGCAATTTCTGCACCAGGGCTCGGTGGCTTCTAGTTACTCCTCTGTGTGCATATGTAAAACTGACATATCTTAATAGAACTCAAAGGGTTAAAGGGGAACTATACCTTAGTAACAAGGGGTTCATAATGTGTTTAACCCTTTTATTTCACACCCCCTCTGGTCTTAAGACCAGAGGGGTGTGAAATAAAGACATTTTGAAAATGATTGATTGAATCTTTATTAACAATTCAAGTGCACCACAAACCTTGACTATAAAGTACAACAGGTAATGCTTGCTTAAGACACAACAGTGTGAAGCAGATTTTGCCATGGGAAGCGGGTTGTATTGGCTGACAGCCATTTTTATATCCCATAAACAATGGATCACTGGAGGTGAGTATTTTATGAATGGGGAGTTTCCTGTGAGTAAAACTGATCTGAGCATTCATTGAACCACCTTGTCATTGCTCTGAGTGCCAGGCTCTGCCGCACCTATGCTTCATAATACAGCCACACAGCTAGTTTGTTGGCTGCACCAATGAGCTAAGTGTGGAATTATGCTAAGCTTCAGAGTTTTAATTAATGAGCAACTGTGTGTGAAATGAAAAGCAAACAAAAAATGACTTTGTGTCTGCCTTCGAAAAGAAATATTATGAATCCAAATCAAGCTAATACAATCGTATTTTTACCCTTTGAGTGCCAGAGGGGTAAGGCAAAGGTTGGATGTTGGAGACCTCTATAACATACAAGGGGTTAACCAAATCCAAATGTGTGGAAGACCTCTTTGGCATTAAAAGGCTTAAAAGCCCCTTTCAAAACTGTGGAAAGTTGTATTTGTCCTTTATAGTCTAGATGGTTTGCTCCAGAATTTTTTTTTTTTTTAATAAAGACTGAAGTATTTTGAATACAGGAATTGCAGGTGAAAAAAATGGCGGAGGCAGCAAAATGGCACCTGAAAGCCTGCACCCTTCCCCCCTGTACGGTCTTCTGGTTGGGGGAGAGGTTGCCCTGCAACAGAGAAAAGGGACTTCATCTACCTCTGCTGTAGGGGCGGACAGGGGGTGAGGGGAAAAGGAAGCGGAAACAAAGTAGTTTAAAAGAACTTACCTGTAGCAGATAAGCAGGGGTTTGGACCAGAGGTGGGGAGGCAGTGATTGCCTGAAAGATCTTGCCCTTTACTTTCCATGGCCGCAAGCTGGGTGTAGGAGTGGCACAAGCGTTTAGGGGCTCTGGGGGTGCCACGTAGTAAGGGAGAGGGTACTCCTTGGGCTCCCTTAAGTAGGTCAAAACCCATTTTAATAAAGCTGTGACCTCACAATTTTGCCACCTTACTCAGTTGTACGCATGTTTATTTCAGGGAGTTGCTGGGGGTGGGGGGTGTCATGGTATATTGTTGTTGGTGACTGGAGGGAAGGCAAAATGGTGAGTATGGCCCTTATTGTAGAGGGAGGGAAAGTGGGGGGCTCAGAATACACCTTTTTAAGATGCAGGAGGAAAGGACTGGGAAGGCAAGTATTTAGATTTTTGTATGTTTTTTTTTTGTTATTTTTAACTTATGTATAACGCACACCCCCACATCACATGAGGTGGGGTAAAAAAAAGTACCTATTATACCTGAGATTTTATGGTGAACTTAAAGGGATAGTAATACTTACAAATTACTAATCCCAGTATTATAGTACTAAAAAAAAATAAATTAATTGCCCCCAATGACATTTCTCAAACCTCTATGGTGCTTACACGCAGAAGACCTTTAAGTGAATTTCTTTTTGATTAACACGATCTCGGCTCTGCTGCAGAGCCATCGGATGATCGTAGGACAGGCTTCCCCTGCAGCCAGCTACAACGCTGACTTCAGGGAACGGGGAGGTAGGGGTGAAATTTGTGAGTGAATATCTCTCAAACCATAAAGGTTTGAGAGATGTCACTGGGGGCAATTAATTTATTTTTTGGGTACTGTAATACTGGGATTAGTAATTTGTAAGTATTTCTATCCCTTTAAGGATCCTAAATGTTAACCTATATTTGGGGGCTTGTATTCATAATTTCACAGGTGCACTCAGGGGTTCTTAAAACTGCCCTGCCGTGGCCACACCCCATTCCTCACACAACCTTGCCCCTGTCCCATTCACTGTTTTTCTTGCACAAAATACTCTAGCTTATAACGTACAATAAAAAAAATGGCCAGTACAGATGTATATAATCTGACAGTAGACAACCTGTAACTCACTCTGTGCTGAAGGGATAGTGCTACATTGGATCACTGTCCTGCTTCAATGGTCAGTTGACAAGAAACATGCTCTGGAAGAGATCCAGGAAGCTCACTGTTCAGGATATAAAAGTGTAAGAAATGGACGTGGAAAAGAAATATAGGAAGTTTGGCATTCTGCAATTTAAGTTAATAGCTTTACCTAAGAACATGTGGATGTAGATATCTCTCATTAAAGTGATAGTAATGTGTCACAATAAAAGCAACTCCAATTAATCTTCATAGTATTTGAGCCACAGAGAGTGTTATTTCAATACTGTCAGCGTTGTAGTACAAGAGTAATTGAATGATAAAGTATCCTCCTCCCGACCCTTTTACCTAGTGTAAGCCTCCTCCCCTCAGAAATGGAATCCAGTCCACAGACCAGACAGATCACATCAAGGGTCAATATTCTTACTGTGAGAACAATGAAATCCCTGCCCCCCTTGACAGGTTTTTCGGCTTTTTCCCTTATCTTAATTGAACATTGTCTCTCTCTGCAATCTACCTGGACACTCCCTGCTGCTCTAAGCTGAGCAGTGTTACATCAGTAAAAGGGGCGGGAGGGGGATACTTTATCATTCAATTACTCTTGAACTACAACTCTGACAGTATTGAAATAACACTCTCCATGGCCCAAATAAGATTAACTAGAGCTGCTTTTATTATGAAACATTACTATCCCTTTAAGTACCATGGACAGCAGATGTACCATGGAAAGCGAATGTACATATATTTCCTTTCATTAAGTACCATGAACAGCGGAAGCCCAGGAGACCCATGATGTCAGATAATGTGACATTTAGATCAGGGTTGGGCATCATGTGGCTTTCCAGCTTATTATGAAAAACAACATATAACATTATTCTTAGCTGCCCAGTGTTATTTTCTGTAGAACACTCACATGGGTGAAAGTTGAACAGTTTTAGGCCAAGGGAGCAGTTCATGATTTCTTGATTAGTCACAAGTCAATGTTGTTAACCCGGACAGATCCTTTAGAATGATTGAACCAGTGATAAATTCACTTGTGTTCATGTAAGGAGATCCTGAAAACCTGCACTGTTGGGAGGACCTGTGGACATGTTTGAGAGCCCCTCTCTTAGGCACCCTTTGCTGACGTAGATTGGGATCAGCACAGTGATAGCCAAAATGGTCAGACAGGGGTAGAGAATATATTAACCCTCTGAGGACCAAAGAGGTGTGCTTCTTAATGCATTGCACACCCCTCGTCCATCAAAGGTTTAATGTTGTTCTTTATGGGCCTCATGACAGGAGATTAAATAAATTTCTTAGTTTAGCCAGTTGGGTGCCAGACAGGTTACTAATTATTTGCAAAGTGTTAGAGACCTCGCTGGCACCAGAGGCGTTAATCAGTGGGAATAGTCAGTGCCTGGCAGTGACACAGCCGCGTTACATGCAAACACAGCTGCATACACAGAGACAGCAGATAGAGGATGTTTTACTCTCACACACACAATCCATAATTTCCATGATCATTGTGCAGTTCTGATCCTGTAAATTAAAGACAATGGGCCATATTCAGTAAATGATAGAGGAGCGATTATGGGGCGATACAGCTGCGTCATAGAGGACAAATGAAAATTCCCATTGATTTCAACCGGGGTTTTTAACCTCCTGGAATGCTAAAGGTGACTCCAACACATTGTGGACCTCCATAGCATTCGTGTGGGTTAAAAGCCCCATTTAATTCAAAGAGTATTTGGGGATGTCTTATTTGGTGCAGTTGGTTTGCTCTAGAACAGCTCCTCTTCAGATTAGTGATTATAGTCCATTGGGCCGTGTGTATAGAAGTAGAGTGCAGTAGTAGTAGTAGTAGTAGTAGTAGTAGTGCAGATCTGGGGTACATAGGGGACAAATAAATCCCCAAATTGCCATGAATTTAATTAGGGCTTCTTAACCCATTGAATGCTAGAGAGGTCTCCAATGCATTGCTTCACAATGCATTGGAGACCTCTCTAGCATTCAAAGGGTTAAAAGTTAAATTTAAATCAACTGGAATTTTTTTTTGTTCCCTATGGTGAAGTTGGTTTGCCCCATAACTGCACTACTCTACTTCTATACACACGGCCCAATGGAACATAATCACTAAAGTAGATAAATTCTGGACAAATAAACTGCATACTGCCAAAGTGTCCCTCTTTTAGACCCATATCCCTCTGTCCCTCTTTCCTACCCTGGTGTCCCTGTGTTTAGGAGATCAGACAGTGTGGTATGTATATAAGTTTATCACATTGCTCCACAGTAATAAAACTCACATTAAAGTGGATGTGTCACCTATGGACAACATCCCATAAATAGTTAGTTGACATATTCAATACCATGAAAACGTTATTTATTTTTTATTTTAAGCGTCAATTTTGTTTAAATTTAAATTACAAAAGTCTGGGCTGCAGCAACTTCCGCATAGACTGCAGCCCGAAACTCTGCCTCTGCTCTCCTCCCCCCTTTAATGACGGAGGCTTCTGTCTGTAAGCTGGAGCAGTCTCATTGGCTAGATATCGATCTCTGCCAATGAGACCGCTCCAGCTTGCTGACAGAAGCCTCCGTCATCGGAGGAGGGAGGAGAGCAGAGGCAGAGCTCTGTAACCGCAGAGATCTGCAGTCACCCGGAAGTGGCTGCAGCACAGACTTTTGTAAGTTAAATTTAAACAATACCGAAGCTTAAAATAAAAAATAAATAATGTTTTTATGGTATTGGATGTGTCACCTATTTATGGGTTGTTGTCCACAGGTGACATATTAAGTCTGTGTAAATAAAATACTTTGGTCTTGTTATAAGTAATTTATTAGGTTACACAATGAGGTGTCAATAGGTCATGAAATAGCCTACATATTCTTGGTAATGCCCTGCCCACCAGCCACACCCCCTAAAACACAAGTGTCCCTCTTTGGCCATTTGAAATGTTGGGAGGTATGCAACTGCATCAGAGGGAACAAATAAATAACCTCCACAAATTTCCTTTGATTGAAATGGGGCTTTTAACCCCTTAACACCCCAATGTGTTTGAAATCCCTCTAGCATTCGTTAAAAGCACTGTTTGATTCATACTATTTTCATTTGCCCTTATGGTACACTTGGTTTTGTTTCAGAATTGCTCCCTTTATATTCCTGAATAGGGCCCAGTATGATTTATATTTTTTATTTCATGCTTCTGGGTGATTTAATTTAACCATTTGATTGCCAGAGGGAGCAGATAATGCAATAGTGTACAATGAGTTTGACACCCTTCTGGTGTCCAAAGGGTTATGGAAGGCAGAGGCAAGAAAAATGGACATTATTGCAGTAATTTTACAATGGGAAGACATTTTATAACTAACTGAAATGGGAGGGTTTATTTATTAACCCCTTGGATGTTGGAGACAACTCCTAGGAATAAATATGTTTTTGCATTCTGATACAAGTTTGAACCATGTGTATCTTTACCCCACGGATTCCAGGGATGACTGAAAAGCATTTATTCACAATGTGGTGGTGATGTCTCTAGTATCCAAGGGGTTAAAGAGCTGAGTATACCATCCCTGTATCTATAATAAACGTGAGTGAAATTACTTCCCTTCCGTGACATAATTGAATGCCCTTCAACTGCCAGAGGGAACATGCCAAGTCAATCTATATGTTGCACATTCTGCTAACTAATGCAATTGATTTCTCTTCCTGTGATTGTCTATACATGTCAGTCATATAGTTATACGGAACTGTCCTGGATTTCTAGGGATTGTCCCTGTTGTGTCCCTCTGTCCTGGCATATTGCTGTCACAGATTTGTGTCAGCAGTTAAACTAAGATTTTAATCCCATATTCTGTGTAGCGAGTGGCTGTCTGCTTGACATTAAAGGAATAGTTGTTTTTTTATTTTAACTTTTATTATTTTAGCAGTATACATTATTACATTTTACCCTGGATTTTTCTGTAACTGTGTGCTTACCATGCATCAGCTAGTTTAGTTCTCTTCCTTTCATTTTCAGTGACATGAGCGCCCTCTATCTGCAATCTATAAAAAGAGTATGTGACTCAGCTGTAGCTGCAAAGGATTATAGGAACTCTTTATCTCTCTCTCTGGTCACTTTTCCTGGCTATTCTGTATCTGATCTGACAATTGAGAGCAAGATGGACGCACAGACACACACATAGCTCTTATGATCCTTTAGACGTAGACTTGCTTCTCAGACATTTTTTTTACACAGACTGCAGGGAACAGGCTCTCACATCACTGAAGGTGGAAGAAAGAATAAGAAAACAGCAATGGCTGATACAATGCAAACACTTAGAATCAAAGAAAAAGAAACCCAGAACGTAAACTTAATTAACTTCCTAAGAACATCTCCATTTACTTCACATTGCTTATATAAAGGAATGATTAGTTAAACTAGGACTGTTATATTATTTTAAAACTGGACTTGTTACTCAAAGATAAATGTAGTTCATTGTAAAGACAATTAAAAACTGATTATTTGTTTGCTAGCAATTTGTAATATAGTTTTTGAGAAATTAACATTTTGTTGATGGCATAGCGCGAGAAGTAAAGAAAAACAGTGCAACAAAACCTCTAAGGGTAGTAGTAGACGGTACAATGGATAATCAGCCCCTCTCCCTCTTATAATCTATTCACATTTGCAGGAGGTTTCCCTTGCCTCCTATTATGATCGGCCTGCACTGGATGTTATGGATCGCTCCAGGCTAGTGACAACCTCTGTGTTTCTTCACACTTATAAAAAAATGTATAGGGAAATACATAGAGATGTAGTTCCCACATGTATAAGACCACATATAAGAGGTGAAGATATTATCACAGTCTCTCTGCCAGCCGAGGTACAGCTAGAGTGCAGGATGATAATGCACTCGAGCTCTGACTCAGAGTTGGAGCCTGCTGCAGAAGGCCGGGAGTCTACAAACAGAACAGGTGGATGTCTTTAAGTCACCAAGAATATAGGAGAGTTGATGTCAAGCAGGAGTCGAACACAAGTAGTCGAGTAATATTAGTTGTCGGCTACACTAGGTCGTGGACAAACTGGAGGTCGTAGGCAAGCCAGATTTGGTACACAGTGAGTCGAGCAATTGGGCAGTCGATACCTTGGGATTGTAGACAAGAGGAGAGTCATAGACAAGCAGGATTCGGTACACAAAGGGTCGAGCAGAATGGCAGTGGATAACACAGAGTCAGAGTAATGCAGAGAGTGGTCAGGCAAGCCAGATTCGGTACAGAGAGGGTTGAGCAGATGACTGGAGCAAAGAGACGAATCTCTGGAACAGGAAGGATGATCATAGACAAAGCCGAGGTCAGGAAGCCAGACAGACGGGTAAATGGCGTTCAAGCAAAGGTCACAACGGGAATCAGGAACCACAGGAAACCTGGAACAGAGGTATTAGATGACTAGATGCTGAGAACAGACCATCCAAAAGTGGGGAATGGAGAAAAGTCCCGGGCTTAAGTAAGCCACAAACAGTTAGCAATTAGGATTGAATCCGCCTCTGGGGAGGAGGAACATAACAGGTTGTGACAGTAACCCCCCTCGAGGGCCGACCTCCAGGCGTCCAGGACCAGGGCGAATTGGGTATCCTCTGTGGTATCGCTGGACAAGACGAGGGGCATGAAGATTTGTGGTGGATACCCAAGCCCTCTCCTCAGGATCATACCCTTTCCAGTGTACTAGGTACTGCAAAGAACCTCTGAGGAAACGGGAATCCACAATAGCCTGTACTACAAATTCATCTTCATGAACGGCCTCCACTGGCCCAGGAGCAAAAGATCTTCTAGTGTACCTGTTGCAGACTAGAGGTTTCAAAAGAGAAACATGGAAGTCCCTGGAAATACAGAAAGTTTAGGTAGGGAGAGTTTGTAGGCTACAGGGTTGATCTTCCTGGTGATATGAAAAGGCCCGATGAAGTGAGGGGCCAACTTCATAGTGGGTACTTTAGGACGTAAGTGGCGGGTGGAGATCCTGGAAGATAGGTGGGAGCAATCAATTGTTCCTTGTCTGCACTCCTCTTTTGTCTAGCCACAGTCTTAAGCAAAGTTTCTCTTATGGAAGCCCAGGGCTGACAGATGTTGTCCAGATGAGAATCTAATGCAGGAATACCAGACTCAGAGAAGGCAGAAGGAAGAGCTGCTGGGTTCATCCCATAGAGAAAAAAGAAGGGAGACATCTGGATAGATTCCTGTAGGGCATTATTCTTGGCGAATTCTGCCAAGGGAAGAAGTTCAGACCAATCATCCTGGCTTTCGTTGCAGAATATCCAAAGGTACTGCTCCATATCTTGGTTTGCTCGCTCTGCTGCTCCATTACTCTGCGGATGGTAAGCAGATGAAACAGTCAGAGAGATCCCAAGTTTCACACAGAAAGACCTCCAGAATTTAGAGATGAATTGACTGCCATGGTCAGACACTATCTGGGTAGGTACTTCATGTAGCCTAACAATCTCCTTGATGAATATTTGTGCCAGTTCAGGAGCTGAAGGCAGCTTGTGGAGCGGTATTAGATGTACCATTTTAGAGAAACTGTCTATAACCGTCGGTACGGTAGTATTCCCCTTGGAGGGTGACAACTCTACTACAAAGTCCACAGAGAGGAGTGACCAAGGTTGAGAGGGTATGGGGAGTGGGTGCAGCAACCCAACTGGAAGAGACCTGGGAGTTTTAGATACGGCACAGGTCTGACATGCAAAGACAAAGTCCTGAACATCCCTTCTCCATTCTGGCCACCAGTAGAGTCTGGAGACTAAGTCCCAAGTCCAGGCAACTCCTGTATGACCTTCCAGTTTGGAATCATGGCTCTGCCTTAAGACCTCCTCACTTCTCTCCTGAGGCACAAATAACTTTCCGGCAGGCATACAGACAGGAACATCTCTCTGGTTGTCACAAAGGTAATCCATCAGAGGAGGGAAAACATTAGAGCTGGAGATGACTGCTAGTACCCTACGAGGAGGAATAATGGGTTCCATAGTTTGATTCTCCTCAGATGGTGTGGTAAACATCCTGGAGAGAGCATCAGCTTTAGTATTCATAGAACCCGGCCGGTAGCAGATGATATAATGAAAGAGAAACAGGGACCATCTTGCCTGCCTGGGGTTCATCCTTTTAGCATCGCTGATGTACAGGAGGTTCTTATGGTCTGTAAGAATTGTTATGGGCATGCGTGCCCCTTCCAAGAGGTGTCTCCATTCCATCAGGGCTTTTGAGAATCATTTGGACATGAATCCACAGGGATGAATTGGACAATTATAGGAACTCCTCTGGGACAGCACTGGAGCCGTGGAGTCAGAACCCTCCTTTGTAAGGGACGTGAGAGGGGCAGCAATCTTTGAGAAGTCTCTGATGAATTTGCGATAATAATTCGCAAACCCCAGGAATCTTTGAAGGGGTTTGAGTCCTGAGGATTGAGGCCAATTAAGGATGGTGTCCAAATTGGAGGGATCCATCTCGAATCCAGTGGAACTGATGATATACCCCAGAAAGGGTAGCCTCTCTACCTCAAAGGTACACTTTTCCAACTTGGCATACATGTGATTTTCACAAAGACAGAGTAATACCTGCTTGACATGTGTTTGATGAATACCTAGGTCAGGAGAGTGAATCAGTATGTCATCCAACTATACGATAACAAATTGTTGTAGGAAATCTATGAGACACTCATTCATGAATTCCTGGAAGACTGCAGGAGCATTACAGAACCCAAAGGGCATGTATTCATTATGTCCTGAGTGGGTGTTAAATGCAGTCTTCCATTTATCTCCCTGACGAATTCTGATGAGATTTTAGGCACCCTTTAAATATAATGTGGTAAAGACTTTAGATATAATGTGGTAAAGACTTTAAGCCAATCGAACAGTTCTGATATCAGGGGTAAGGGGTACATATTTTTAATGGTGATTTTATTTAGCCCCCTGTAATCAATACAGGGGCAATGGTCTCCCTCTTTCTTTTTAACAAAAAAAGAACCCCGCTCCTGCCGGGGAAGGAGAGCATTGAATAACTCCTTTTCTTAGACTCTCCTTGATGTACTCCTCCATGGCTTCAGGCTCAGGCAAAGAGAGGGGACAGACTCTGCCTCATAGTGGAACGGTGCCGGGCAACAGATCTATTGGACAGTCTAGGGCCCTGTGAGGAGGAAGTTTCTCAGACTTCTTCTTATTGAACACATCAGAGAATTGCTGGTACTGTACAGGGATCTCAGGACAAGAGGTCAGAGCAGAATGAATGCGTACAGGTTCCGTAGATTTAAGGCAGTGAAGGAAGAGGAAGGAGCCCCAGGAAGCGATCTGTCCTGTCTTCCAGCCGATGTGAGGATTATGTAACAACAGCCAGGAGTATCCTAATATAACTGGACAGGAAGGAAAGGTGATCACATGATGAGTTACAGTCTCTGAGTGTAAAACCCCTACTTGAAGATGCAGGGGCTGGGTCTCTTTAGTTATAAGAGAGGGGTGAAGCAGTCTGCCATCAATTGCTTCTAGCAACAGAGGTTGAGTCTTGGTGAGACAAAGAATCCCGTGGTTTAAACAAAAAGTCCCATCAATAAATTAACCTGCGAACCCAGGGTCTATTAGTGCAAAGGTAGAGACATTGAGATTCTGACTGGACAATTGCATTGGGACCAATAGACATCTGTCCCTTGATTCAGGGGTATGAGACATTACACCTAAAGCAAGGCCCCTGATCCCCTCTAGGTGCGGGCGTTTCCCTTCTTCTTAGGACAGTTGCCGGCGTAATGGCCATTTCCTCCACAGTACATACACAGATTTTCCCTTTTTCTGTGTTGCCTATCCTCCTCGCTCAACCCCATGGACCCTATTTGCATGGGCTTCTCAGGAGGGGAAATGACCGGAGGTTCCAGAGGGGAATATTTTGGAGCCAGTTTGACAGTAGGTCTCCTGATGCGGTCCTGCTGGAGTTGTCTCTCTCTGAGTCTGAGATCTATGCGGGAGACTCCATGGGTAGATCTCTGGCAGCTAGTTCATCTTTCAAATGGTAAGACAACCCATTATTGTATGCAGAGACCAAGGCCTCATTGTTCCAATTATCCTCTGCAGCAAATGTGCAAAATTCAATAGCATAGTCCATTTGTGAACGTGCGCCTTGTCTAATGGTGAAGAGAGATGAAGAAGCAGTTCCTGCTCTGCCAGGGAGATCAAAGACTTGCCGGAGATTGTGGGCAAATTCAGAGTAATTGTTTGTCAGTGGTGTACCCAGGCAAGGCACGGTCAGTCAGAAGAGAAATCACAAATCCCACTTTAGCTCTGTCCGACGGAAACAAATGGGGTGTCATCTCAAAGTGTATGGAACATTGATTTAGGAAACCTCTACAAGCAGCAAGATCACCTACATAACAGGGGGGAGGTGGCAGTATCATAGTTGGCATGGGAGTAGAAGACTGTAGCTGAGCAGGAGACGAAGTAGCAGGAGCAGTATGTCGTGCAGGATCAGTATGCACTTACAAAGTTTATAAGGCCTTAGCATACTGATCCATGCGGGGGTCTAGGCCTTCAATTCTGGCCTCACAGGTGCTTAATTTTTGTCCAACCTCTGCGGGTTCCATGTTATGGCCCTTGGATACTATCACAGTCTCTCAGCCAGGTGAGGTATAGCTAGAGTGCAGGATGATAATACACTCGAATTCCGACACAGAGTTGGAGCCTGCTGAAGAAGGCCGGGAGTCGACAAACAGAACAGGCGGATATCTTTAAGTCAGCCAACAGATATTCGGAGACTGCAAGTTGAGGAAATCTGGAGTCACAGAATACAGGAAAGTCGAGGTTGAGCAGGAGTCGAACACAAGTAGTCGAGTAATATTAGTTGTCGAGTACACTAGGTCGTGGACAAACTGGAGGTCGTAGGCAAGCCAGATTCGGTACACAGTGAGTCAAGCAATTGGGCAGACGGTTCCTTGGGATTGTAGACAAGCAGAGAGTCATACTAGGTACTAGGTACTAGGATGCTGAGCACAGACAATCCAAGGGCAGGGAAAGGAGAAAGGTCCCGGTCATAAGTAAGCCACAAACAGGTGAAGGATCGAATCCGCCTCTGGGGAGGAGGAACATGACGAGTTGTGACCAATTGTCACTGATACCGAGAGGACTCAGGAGTCAGAACGTAAATATAAATCACCTTTATTAAGGCACAGAACAAGGTAAAGAATGAGACAATAGGAACAGGCAGAAGGTCGTCAGATAAGCACACACTACTATCACGAATAGTAGGCCACCTAGACTGGACCAAACTGCTGAGACTAGGCCAGAGCCACTGGAAGTCTTTACAGAAGCTAAGGCTGGAGCAGGAACAGGAACCCCTCGGATCTTCTACCACTGGAACTCGAACTGAAACAGGAACTGGATCCACCATGAAGGGTCTTCTACTGGAACAAGGACTGGAACTAGAATGGGAGACTCCGACCAGTGACAACGGAAAACAATGACACTCACCTGCTGTCAGTCTAAGTATTACTATCCCTTTAATATCTAAACATTACTGTCTCTATAAAACTGACTCAACAGCAACAGCCTTTAGCCTTACTCATAGCAAAGATGCAAGAAAAAAAAGAAGTAGGGCAGGAAGGCAGTCACCCACCAGAGAACCTGAAGGACCCTCCTGCCCAGAACTGAAACCAAAGGTTTTTCTCTAGGAGGGATGTCCTGTTTTCCACAAAGACCAAGAGAAAAGGATTTATCTGTACGTACACAAAAATCCCATTTTTTTCTTTTGTCTATTGTACAACAGAGTAACCATATGTATATACCAAAGCTATCCCAACAAGAATTCCGATAAAACCAGTCTCAGAGGCAAGCCAGATCCAACCAGGAATCATGAGCCATTTGTGTGGTGGTGTCTACGGACACCAGCAAACAAAAACCAAAAAATGGCAGAAAAGTTTCTAGAAAGGGAGGGAAAAAACACTTAAAGAGGTGCCTGGAGGTCTTTCCTGCTAAAACAGACCTCAGTGAGGCCAGTGCATTTAGCAAATGTGTGAAGCGACAACCCAGGATGTAACCACCATTCTGGTGGAATGAGCTGATACCTGAAAAGGCGTTGACCTCTTTATGCATTCAAGGGGTTAAAAGACTAATTTAAATCAAGGTACGTTTAATTTGTCTTCTGAACTGCGTATCTTAAAGAGCAACTATCATGAGATTGCTGCAGATGCAGACCTGCTGATTAAGCCAGAACTGCATTTTCAGGCCTGGTGCAGGCAGAGTGCTGCAGAATGGGAGTCTGAGAGGACATTGATTTTATTTCTCCACTATAGTGCAGTTGCTTTGCACCAGAGATCCCATCCTTTTCTCTTTGAACATATAGCTTAATAGGAGAAAAATATGGGGTATCTCAATTTTGCATATGATCACCAGCCTTGTCATAATTCTTAAGTACTGTAGTCTGCTCTGTAGGAGCTAATTGCCTAAACCCCATCACATCTGTACTTAGCAATTTGCTGGGCCCCCTGCTGGCACTCGAAAGGTTAAGCCTGTGTTATATTTTTGACATTTCATATTACACTCTTGGTATTGATAACAACTTGGCAGCATTTAGATTCTACAGACCTGCTGCGTGGCTCTTGTATGGCAACCTTTCAATTCTCACCTTGTACAATGTTGTCATTCCACTACTTTGCACAATATGTAGCTGCACTTTCAGGTTACTTTGTCCCATGTGAGATCCACAAATGAGCATCAAGCATAAACAGGGTTCTTAAATACTTTTAGATCACTGTAATCTTATTTCATTTTTGTGTTGGTTTCCTCTCCTAAGAGAGGTCACTGTATCGGAATACTCTCCTGAATTGCTGTTTATTAGAAGGATGAGCAATCTGTGGCTCTCCTGCTGCTAAACTACAATTCCCATCTTCACCCCATGGCTAACAGGCACATAATGATGATAGGAGTGTTGGTCCAACAAATGCTGAAGAGCCATATGTTGCCATGCTTGGTGTAGTAATTTCAGTTGTTTGTTTGTTCCACCTTCGGGTGTGGTGGGATGAGTCTAACAAATTGCTTATATCAGTATTCCCTATGCCTGGCTGCATAACCTCTATCCTCATAGCCAGGGGAGGGCTTGCGGTTTATGCATAATTGGCATTAATGTCGTGAAGTAAGACAAGTGATACCAGAGAACTTGCAGTTGGAATTATGCTACAGTAGTGATACCACAGAGCTGACAATAGAAATTGAGCTACCCTAGTGATACCACAGAGCTTACAATTAAAATGGAACTACACTACTAGTGATATCACAGATGTTACAATTAAAATAGAGCTAAACCAGTGATACCTCAGAGCATACAATTAAAATAGAGTTACACTACTAGTGATACCACAGAGCATACAATTAAAATAGAGTTACACTACTAGTGATACCACAGAGCATACAATTAAAATAGAGCTACACTACTAGTGATGCCACAAAGTTTACAATTTAAATGAAATCACACTACTACTGATAGCTTAGAGCTTACAATTAAGATGGAGCTATGCTACTAGTGATACAGAGAGCTTACAGCTGAAATGGAGCTACTCTACTAGTGATATCACAGTGCTTGCAATAGAAATGGAGCTATGCTACTAGTTTAGCTCCATTTCAATTGTAGGCTCTGTGGTATCCATAGTAGTGTAGCTAGATTTCAGTGAGCTCTGTAGTATCACTATTAGAGTAACCAGAGTTCAATTGTAATTTCTGTAGTATCAATAGTGGTATAGCTCCATTTCAATTGCAAGCTCTGTGGATTCACTAGTTCCCAGGTCTGATCCTAGTTACCAGGTATGCTCCTTCCATCCCCCTGTTCCCCTTTCTCTAAATGTGTCTAAAACAGCCACCACTTTTGTTACTTCCCTCACACCTAGACTTTCAAGACCTGCCAGTGCACACACATATTGTACAGCCAGACTTTAATTTGTACTACTGGAATACAGGACCTAGTGGCAGGTATTCAAAGTATAGATGTGCAATTTAAGAGGGTGGTAATTGTAAATTCTTACATGCCTCCCACCAGGTGTAAATGGTATCAGGCTGCCCACAGGCCAGATTTGCAGCCTAAGTGAGTGCTAGGAAGGGGCCCACCAGTCCGACCCCCCCCTGGGCCCCCTGCTCAGACCGCCCTTGCACAAGGGTCACTGGAAAGCTGGATTATCTCTTAATGGACCTTAGAAGTGTGCAAAGCATTGCTTTGCAATGTGTGGTTCACCCTGCTAATTAAACCTTAAAGGGTTAAAATATCTCCACTGCTAAAACTGAAGCTGATTTTATATGAATGAACATGAAGTACCAGAAACAATTTTATTGTTCCACACTCCTGGCCATGTATCTGCACACTACTGTACAAGAAAAAAATTGCTTCCTCCAACCTGCTGAAACACATCACATGCAATTTCATACATTTTATGTTGTATGAAGGAAACATACCTATCAAAGAGCTGTAAACCACTGCATGTGATTTACATTACTGTTGATTTTTATCTCACAAATGTCTATGGAGCAATTTGTAGATAAAACAGTAAAAAATGTATCTCCAACAATGGAATACAGCAAAAATTCTGAACTTGTATCTGTATTTCTGTGAATGTTGCACCTTGCTTTCATTCAAGTTGTATCATAGCATGTTTCTTTTAGAATATTTCTGTTGGATCATAAGGAATATAAAGGGAAACTAAAGTTTTAGGAATTAGTCGAAACATAGGTAACATCTTAATAGCATTTCTATGCTAAATTCTGATTTTTAAGTGCTTGTAACTTACAAAGGATTGACAAATTTGGCTGAAGCCTGGAAATTCTTTATTCACTGTCAGTCTCCACATACCCTGATAATTTGGTAAAAATCTGTTCAGTATATTTGGAATACGACGGTCAGGGAAGATGAGTACTACCCATGTTAGATCTGAATGTTGTAGGTTTTTTTTATCAGGGCTACAGCAAAATATACTAAATGGATATACACCAAATTTTCCTCATATATCTATTTTATAGGAGGCAATTTGCTTTTCTTTACTGTTCAGGGCTATTTTAATAAATGGACTAAGAGCGCAGCGGCCCAGGGCCCCTCGAAGTGAATTCAATCAGTAACTCTCATACATCAGTTTGGAACACTATGTACCTTCCTCTGCCCTGTGACATACAATACAGTCTTCTCAGCATTTGAAGCCAGGTGTGATAGCTTAGAATTATTTGCAGGTACAGAAAACCATTATTTTCTCATGCTAGAATACATGTAAGTTCTTAACATTGTGCGATCTTAAGTGTGATCTCAACATTCTTTGAAGATGATTTTATATATATTCAAAATCTTAAACATATCTACAAGAATATGTTGCAAAAAAGAAGGTCAATACTGGTTCCCTTAATACTGAGGCCTGGATTCAATTTCCCCTGTCGCCAAAAAGAAAACACCTGCCGGCATATTTTTCAAGCATGGTAAGCAATTCAATTACCAGTGATATAAACAAATACCAGCAGAAAAAAAAGGGTAACAAGTACATCTCCTGCCAATACACCTCGTTCATTGTTACCTCCCCCGCCAAATGATAGCCACTCTTTTGATGTTAGGATATGGCAGTTCGTCTCTAACCATTGCATACTGTGTGGTGCACTGACCACACATGCCAGTGTGGTGGAGGAGAATCGATATCAGGCCATCAAGCGGCATCTGAGGAGATTCCATCCCGCAGAATATGCTAAGATGGAGGCAGGGAGGGTTCATCATTACTATTAAACTGTCAGCAAGTTGTCATGTGTCCTTAGCGGGGTCTGGACAAGGGGTACAGTGACAGCGGCAGTACTTGGTTTCAGGTGTCATGGTGTTTGGATACAGTTGTGCCCCCAGATGTTATTTACCACACACACACACACACACACACACACACACACACACACACACACACACACTGTGCACACATTGCAGTTGCTGATAGAAGCCACAGTTCCTGTTCTCAAGGGAAAAATAAATATTCTAATAACAACACACCCATGATGATTTTGGTGGAGGGGCAGGTGGAGAAGATTTAATGGTCAACGTGTTCTTTTCACCACATATACTGGGGGCTACTTATTCTTCTGCTATTGCCTCAGGCTCATCACCGAAGCCAGTCATGCCAGGTGAAACCTTCATCATCCATCTTCCATGTTACTGCTATTGTTGATCCCATTCCCTTTCAGCTGCCTAATCATCCTGCTGCTTAAACAACTCAGCAGCAGTACAAACAACAGTTGCAACTCAGGAGGACATTTGACAGTGGCCACTGGCCAACATGACCTGCTGGCATTAGACCAGTAGGGCATTTTTATTTTTTTCTCAGGGCTTGTGTTTAAAATAAATAAATAAATAAAAACTAGTCCTACAAAAAAATAAACAATTTTTGGGGGGTTTGTTTCTAATAAGCCTAAGTCCTACAAACCAATGTTTCTTCAGGGCTTGGGCATCTAACAAGTCTAAGTCCTACAAAGGCCTCTAACAAAAAATCAAACAAATCATCCTCTACAAAATACTCTATCAAGTATCAGTCCACCCCAGTGGCAGCTTATGTCAGGGGGTTCCTGTCTCTGTCACTTTGAATACAAATGTCTTATTTTAGTTTATTGATTTATTTTTTTATTAACTGTCCCCCCAGTAGCAGTCAAGAAAGCCCCCCCAAAACAAATTCCCTGTTCAAATTATTCATTCATTCACCAACACAGGCACCCTCCTCAGACCCCTTTATACCATGTCTTATGGTTTTTATTTTCTTTTATTTAGGATTTCTTTTTTATTAAGTGCCCCCCCAATCCCAGTAAACAACCCCCCAAAAAACATTCCCTGTTCAACTGATTCTCCCCCCCCCCAACACAGGCAGCCTCATACCCCTTTTATACAATGCCTTTGGGAAATAAAATATTATTTGTAATGTGTTGTGTGTAACTTGTATGTTTCCATTGATTTCAATGGACGATAAAAGCTCAGCACTTTTCGTAGGAAATTTTTCCCTTACACAAATCAGGGAAGCTTATGAATATTTCATTCCATAGGAATGCACACAAATAAGTGTCACCCTGCAGTGTGTATTTGTATGTGTCCCTGATTTAAAGTGATAAATAGTCACCTTAGCAAACCCTTCCTACATACCTCCCAAAGTTATCTTCTTTAGGAGGGACAGTCCCTCTTTGAGATACAAATCTATCTGTCCCTCTTTCCCACCCTGGTGTCCCTCTTTTTTTTTTAGGAGATCCGACTGTGTGGTGTATGTGTATATAAGTGTATCACATTGTTCCACTAAGCCAGTAAAACTCACATTAATGTTTGTTTAACCCACTGAGTGCCAGATGGGTATGCAATGCATTGCATACCCATAGGGTTAAATATCAGTATGTGTGTTTGTGAATTAGTCTGTGTAAATAAAGTACTTTGTTCTTGCTCTAAATCATGTTTTCACTTACAATAAGAGGTGTCAATAAGATATTAACCCTTTGATTGCCAGAGGGGTATGCCACGCATTGCAAAACAATGTGTTGCATACCCCTCTGGCACTCAATGGGTTAAATAAGCTAAGAATTCTTGGTAAATGCCCTGCCCACCAGCCACGCTTCCAGTAACTCCTAAAACACAAGTGTCCCTCTTTGACATTTGAAATGTTGGGAGGTATGCTGCTAGAAGTGGCTCACACTCCCAGTTGGGGAATCACTTCCTTAGGACTAACCACTGCCCTAAGAGAGTCACCAGACATTGTAGTACGGTTTTAGCACTAAAGCACTTTTGAAAAGTGGCCCTCTCATTTCCAGGCAAAAGCCTAAATGAACATTCTTGTTCCATTTGCTTTCCATGTAAAATCTGCCCTATTAAATGTATCGCTGAGCTCAGCCACATATTATTTTTACAACTGCATCATGACTCAAACAATAAAGGGCCAATTTTGTTTTATTACGTTGCTAACTTGCCATTTTTGGAAGTGCTTTCTTGGCACCGCAACTCTTAAGAGTAACTCCCATTCAGGATACTCAAGAGGTACAATTCTGGGGCAAACCAACTGCACCATAGGGAATCCATAAACATTTCCATTGGTTTTAAATAGTGGTTTTAACCTCTTGAATGCCAGAGAGGTCTCCAATGCATGGCAACTCTAGGATTCAAGGGATTAAAAATCATTACTTAAAAACCAGTTGAAATTGTATGAGTCCCCTGTGATGCAGCTGGTTCACTCCAAAATTATACATACAAGACTTACCATCTAGAAAAGAAAAAAGTCAAAAGGTGTCATTGTTTCAGCACAGTTATATTTTAACCGCATAAGGATCAGCAGTCCAGGGGTTGGCTGCACCACAGGACCAAGGACATTTGTTTTTGTGTTTGGAGAGGCAGCATAGGTAAGCGATCACACGCACCGGCTCACAGTGGGAGAGGCTGAGACTGACTGCTCTGAGTCTTGGAGCAGTCACTTTTAGACTCCTCCCACGATCACTTTGATAAAAAAAAGTAGTGACGTGCCAGGACCGTCACCTGTCTTTAACTCGTGGACCGTCATGATGGTACTGGCATGTCATTGGTCAGTAAGGGGTTAAAGGAACACACTTCCTAAAGATAAACCTACAGTAAATCCTAATGGACACTATCAATCAGTTGTTTGTTTTTTCAAAATGTATCTATAAACAGTGCTAGAGTACCTTCACATTCCAAGGCTGCTTCCCATTCAGGTACTTACCAGGCTGTAGCCAAGTTCATATGGGTTTGGATTTGTTCAGGCTCATATGGCTGTATAATCAGTGCTTGACATAAATTACCATAAAGGGACACACACTTCAGGGTTGAGCTGATTCCTGAGCAGTCCTGTAGAATGGAGTTTTAAAGGATATGTGGTCACCTTAAGCATGATCAATTGTGATCAACATACCTGGGAACTTTCCAGATCTGCCCTGGAGACTCTGGTTTTTAGAGTTAATTATGGTGTCTCCAGGGACAGAGGCTGATTTTCTGGCTTTGATGAGTTTTCTCTGAAACTCTGTCCACTTCTCCTTCTCACCCTGTTCCATCAACTTCCTGCCCACTTCTCCTCCTTCCCACCCTGTTCTGCTCTCTTCCTGTCTAATTGTCCTCCTTCCTACCCTGTTCTACCCACTCTCCACCCACTTTATGAGACAAGAATGATAAGCCTCACCCACCTGATTAAGCCATGCACCCCTTTATGATGTGAATTGCATCATTTACAGCCATTTGGTCACAGTACATGAGCCCTCACTGAGGACTCAAGAGGACGAAGTTCCCAGGTAAGGTGATCAAGTCATTGAGAATACTGGTAATTACCATAGGGGCACGCAAACCTGTCAGTTTTCTAGTGGTGCATATTTTCAGGATCTCCTCACAGGAACACAGGTGAATCAATCAGTGGTTCCATCATACCGAGCGGGATCTGCTTGACTTAATAAGATTCACTTTTGTATAATCAGTAGATCCTGGAAACTGTTGGGAGAGTGGGGTGTCTGAGGACTGATTTCCCTGATTTAATAGAATGCACTATTCTTTAGAACTGTTGGGTATCTGTTACAATGGCTGCGGCAGACAGGAGGTTAGGTCCCAATGGCCTTCTAGGTCAGGTGTGCTTGCTAATTAGGTAAAAAAAATCAAAGGGTTAACATTATTATGCATTACTTGACAACTGGGATCACACAAGGTTTACAAATATGTAGTATTTATCGAATAGGGTTTGCAGCTGACTCTCCCTGATAACTGCTCTGTAGATATAATTAAGTATACACAGTATACCAAAATAATCAACAGATGACATACAACTTGGGCTGTTCCAAAAAATGATAAATATTTAATTGTCGACAGAAAAATCTAAAATGTATAGGTGGAAAAAATCCTCAAAAACAATAATAAAATAAATAAATACCACAAAGTGATAAGTCTTAGTAAACTAGCATAAAATACAATAGTAATACATATACAAAAATAATATAGATGCAGAAAAATATATAAAACCATATAATAGTACACTTACATTAAGTGAACATAATACAATTACCAGCTTCTGGTCACATTCATTCCTGGCCAGAAAAAAATTATTGTGAAGGGAGTGTTTGGACTCGAGAGAGGGCAAAAGGCTGCAGGACCCCCAGATCAGAAAAGAAAAGTTAACTTGTGGGCATTGGCCGAGTGTCCTGATTTGGTATTATGTGTAGCCATCAGTGAGAGTGAGCACCTCCGTATAGTTTATTGTATTGTACTACTTGAATATGTAGAACTAGTTGAAGAGCCCGTTACACAGGCCACAGTGCCACTGTCAGCCGGTCGCAGGGCAGTCATGTGCAGTAGAGACTGCCTGCGCCACGGCTGATACAGAGCTGAAGGAGCGTCCCACTCTGTATCAGCCGCGCCTCGGGCGGTCTCTACTGTGCATGACTGCAGCACGCGCAGCAGTGTTTACTGAGAATGACTTTGTTGTTACACACATTTTAGCGAATTATTATATAGGATTATTTACCCTTCAAGGAAAGGGTAACCAACCCTGGCCCTCAAATGATACAAGCAGTACACTGCTTCAGGATTTGCATGAATGAGCGCAGGACAGTTAATTAATGTAACAGAGCCCCAAATTGTTTTTAAGATATCTTAAAAACATGCAATGATGGTAGCTCTCAAGGATCAGTGTTGGTTACTCCCTGTTTAAGGACCACAGGAATAATCAATGCATTATGAAGCAGATCCTTGTGTGGTACTTAAAGGGTTACAAAATTGTAATGAAAGCATCCCTTTTGTGGAATAAGTGTTATATAGGAATTTGTAGGTTGATTTCTGGACTTTAAATTCATCTCTGGAAGCTTCAGGAAGACAATGTAATGATTTGCATTTAGGAACTGCACACAGGGATCAGTGATTGAGGTAAACAAGCCTGGCAGCCCTCCTGATGAATTCCACACATACTACAGCCTGAAAACACTCCTGGTCTAAGTGGCTGTATTTTTAGACATGTGAAACAAAGTAGACAGAAAAGCATTCATTACAACAAACTAGAGATCAGCTGTTTGTGCGCAATGCACTCTCTCTAAATAACTTACATGTTATGTCATAGGAATGTGTAAAATGTGGAGCCCTAGTGTGACTGCTTCTCTAGAAATGTCCATCAAGTATATAATGGAACTTTCTGCATTCACACTGAGTTTAACCCTTTAAGGACCATAGGGGCATGCAACACATTGCTGCACAATCTGTTGTACACCCCTTTGTTCCTTAAAGGGAATGTAGAAAGTGTATTCATGGGAATGCGTTGGATACCTATCTAGCACTCAATTAAAACATGAGTACCAATGTAATGGGGTTCTAAACGCTATTGGATGAAAATGAAATAAGGTTATACAAATGTAATTATCATGTGTGCGCGTATCTGTAGAATACCAAAACTACTCAGTTATTGGTAAACAGGCACCTATATTATTCCATGAACCCTACCCAACCAATAAAATAAAACATTCACATTCACTAGCGCTCTCACTTTTCCCTCTATTTGTTTTGCATCTGTAAAAAATTCTGTAATTACATTTCTTTAAAATGTAAAACCAAACTTTAGTTTCTAAGGGAATGTATACTGTTCTGTACAATCACTGTCTGATTCCTTTTGTTTGTGCAGAGTGTAATGAGTGAGAACGGTAAGGCTAGGCTTACATGAGCGACTTTGTCTGCGTGATATCAATGCCCAGAAAAGTGCTACAAGTAGGTATAATTATAGCCAATGGGGCTATTCACTTGGGTTACTGTTACAGTGACTGTCGCAGATCATTGCATAATGCTTAATGTGACCAGATTGCCTTTGTACTGTGGAATACTTTTTAGATCTTCATTGTGAAGGCCTGAACAGGAACCAGTGCAATCATGCTGTGTGTGTTAATTTCATTAGCATCCCGCATTAAAGTGACGATCACATGAAACATAGTGAATCTAGTGAAGATACAGCAGAGATGATCTGCATGGGGGGCCTTTGGAGGCCAATGAGCAAATCCTTCACATGGGCAATCGTATAGTTGTGGTGCTCACTACAATGATCCAGTAAATGTTTGTCTGATGTAGTTTTATTTCACATATCAGCAGGGCTGGATTGGGAATAAAAACCAGCCCTGGAAAAAACTGCTTTCCAGCCCCATAGCATTGCATCATTATACCAGCCCCAAAGCACTGCGTCATTATACCAGCCCCAAAGCACCACGTCATTATACCAGCCCCAAAGCACCACGTCATTATACCAGCTAGGTGTTTGTCCAGGGTTCCTTCACCTGACAGTATCTTGGTGCTTGTCCTGGGTTATTACACCTGTTATTAGCTAGGTGCTTGTCCTGGGTTTCTACACCTGTTATTAGCTAGGTGCTTGTCCTGGCTTCCTACAACTGGCATTAGCTAGGTGTTTGTCTTGGGTCCCTTCACCTGACAGTAGCTTGTTGCTTGTCATGGGTTACTACACATTAGATTTAATCGCAGGTCCTGGGTTCTTACTTCTTAGACATGCTAGCGTGTTACATGTTCAGGGTTCCTTCATATTGTAGCTAGAAGTGTGTCCTGGGTTCCTACACATGAGAGCTAGGTACTAGTCCTGTGCTCCTACACATAAGAGTTTGTTAATAGCTCTTGACATCATTTTGATGTAAAATGAGAATTTTGCTAACAGTGTATTGAGATCTGCAAGTTTCATGTATTTCTGTAGTTCACAGTTTTGTTACCAATTTAACACATTTGTATGACTTTTTTTGCGGTGGAAACAAGGTTTATATAAAGGCATATTTTTACTTACTAGCACTTTATGATCAATTTAACGACCCTCCATGCTGATGGTTTATCCTAGAATTATTGGGGCATTGTCTGTCCGTTTACTTGTAGTATACTGTAATTAATATTAATCTGCAATCTGAAGGGTTTGGATAATATTAACCCTTTGATTGCCAGAGAGGTATCCAATGTTGGATACCTCTCCAGCACTCAAATAGTCAAGATGTGTGAACAAAGCTTCTAGAGAGGGCTTCATTCACACATCTTAACTATTTTCTTCATTCTGGACATCTCTTTTATGTACCTTTCCAGTCCATTACTGTAAAGCAGGCAGGCAGGCAGCAACAGACACTCCCCAACAGCAGGAAACTCACACCAGATACGCAGTAGATGACACAAATGTGCATAGCTGGTGTTGGGGTGTGGCACATTCAGAATTTAAGTAGCCCGCGCAGCTATGTGATGACGTAGTGCACAGTTGCTCTGCTTTATTTCACCCTGCCTCCGTTCAGCAGAGCAGATGTAAGGTGAGCTCTGCCGCTGTTGGTTTATTTTCAGGCAGGCAAGACAGCCGGCAGGGGGAAGCTTTATTGCAGGCATCTTCACATAAAATGTATGTACTATTGGTGGCCCCAAGTCTGATGGGGCCTCCAATAGAAGAGTATCGCAACAACATTTTCTCTGTCGTCCAATATAGGTTACTAGTAACTTTGGGGTAGGAGACCTGCCCCTTTAATTAAGACAGGAAACTTTCTGGGAGCCTACCTTCCCTCTCAGCCTGCAATAGCCAATACTCTCCAGTTAGATCATTTCCTTTAAAGAGGAAAGACAGAGAAGCTGTTCTGCTTTAGTTTTAGTGTTTTATTGTTTTCTGTTAGAAATGGAATACCACCATTAGGCAGATTATCATAACTGACAATGCCCTTAGATGTGGATTGCTCAGTTTCCAGGTGCTATGGTGGACCTTTTAGCCCTGAGGGGAAAATCTTGCTGGACAAGTTCTTTCCCAGGAGTGGCCCACGGAGGCTTCTTAAATACATGGTAATCTGAAGAGGGGCTTGGAGCAGTGTTGCTGTGGTAATTTAACCCTTTGTATGCTTTTACATGTTTTGGGTACTTTTCAATACTTTCCTGGTTGGGGGCAGTGTTTATTTCACTTTTACTATGTTTTCTGGTGTATTTGCTAATTTTTTTTTAACCTCAGTGTAAATTTTGTTTTTACCTCATAGATGCCATGCTCCATTCACCTCTATGAAACTTTATTGTTTGGAACATATCTCTGCAACCACTCATCGTAGAGACTTCAGAGATGGCTCATTTTGTTGGTCTACCCTTGTTCTATGATCCGGTTCATGCTCTGAGTGTTTTGGGGGGCTCTGGGGGGCTTTGGGCACTGTTTGGGGTACTTGTACGGGGGAACTACATTTCCCATGAGCGCTTGATTTGCACGCTTGTTACTGATTGTCTCCCGTTGCGGTTGCCATTTTCTTTCATCCCTTCACAAGTATCCTACGCAGGGCTGGATCTTTCCTTCTCTCCTCAGCTGATTAACCCTTCGCCTGCCAGATAAGTGGATTTTAACGATTTCTGGGGGTGAAATTTTAATCTTAAACACTGTTTAGCATATACCAGATATACTGAGACCTTTGTGAACTGTGGGAATGTCTAATCCGTCTGAACTTGGGGCTAGGCCTAAGACTAAGGACCCTGGGACATCTGTGACCCCCCCCATTGTGCATTGTTCCTTATGTCAGTCAGAGTTACCTAGAGAATACTCAGGTCATTTATGCCCTACATGCGCTGCTGCCCCTGAGTCACCTCCAGGGACCTCCAGCCATGTATTACAGCTAACTTGGTTACAGGAGTTTAAGGCTACTTCTAAAGATTTAAAGTCTACCATCTCAATTGAGTGGGGTCTTCCATGCTTGGCAACCCCCTGTATCCATTAGATCATCCCTGCCTAAACCGCAGGGGATACCTGATGTGTCTGATTCAGGAACTCTTAATGGATTCAGATGACAAGGGTAATTCTGTGGAGGTGTCTTTCCAGTTTTTTTGGGGACGCATTTGAGGCTGACCCTGACCTCTCTGCTGAGGGCCTGATCAGGGCCGTCCTCACTACTTTGAATATTCCCTTGGCATCTGAAGATCCCAAGGACCCATCTGATGTGTTTCAGGAGCCTAAGACGCAGTCTACCTGCTTTCCTCGCAATCCCACTCTTGACCGTCTGGTCTTGGATGAGTGGAAGCTTCCTGAGAAGACGCTTGCTTTGTCTAGAAAATTTGTATATTGTATCCATTCTACGAAGCGGCTTTGTTACAGCGGGCTCAACCTCCTAAGGTGGATGCCCCGGTTTCTAGACTCTCCAAGTCCACTGCTCTGCCATCTGTTCTCAAGGATTGGACAGATAAGAAGATTGAGGCCTTGTTGAAGTCAGTACTTCTTGCGTCCTGCTTTTGCGGCCGCTTGGGTGAATAAAGCCATTGCAGTTTGTACTGAGCAACTAACAGTTGTTGTCCGTCAAGGCGCTCCAACCTCTGACTTGTTGCAGCTCTTAGCTAATATTTCTGAAGCCCAGCATTATGTATCTGTAGGGATTTTTGATTACACACGTTTGGTAGGAAGAGTTTCCACCATGTCTGTGATGGCCAGACGTGATCCTCGGCTTCAAATCTGGTCTGCTGACACTACCTCCAAGAAGACGCTTCTTTCCTTGCCTTTCTTGGGAACCTCTCTGTTTGGGCCTGAGCTGAAAGACATCATTAGTGAGGCTACTGGGGGGAAGAGCACCCTGTTGCCTTTCCTCCCCAAGAAAAAACCACAGTCCAAGCAGAATTGAGCAGCGACCCAGGTGGTTCCCCAGGCACCTCGTGCCTCCTCCAAGCCTAAACAGCAGTGGAGACGCAAGCAGTCCTCGGCTAAGCCCAAGACTGCCAAACCTTCTTTGGCATGACTCGTTGAACCCCAGTTCCCACGAATCAGTGGGTGGCCGTCTGCGCTTTTACCACTCTGTCTGGACAGACTACATGTTGGATCTGTGGGTTCTTCAAGTCTTGACAGAGGGGTACAGGATCCCCTTTACCTCTCTTCCTCCACCCAGGTTTCATCTTTCACACACTCCTCAGGCGGCAGACAAGCTTTGGCTTTTCACCGGGGCGGTTCAGACCCTTTTGGACAAAGAGGTTTTGGAGCCGGTTCCCGAACCAGAACAGGGTTTCGGTTTCTATTCCAACCTGTTTGTGGTCAACAAGAAGAACGGTGGATGTCGTCCTATCCTGGACCTCAAGAATCTCAATTCCATCACGGTCAAGCCTCATTATCATCAGGAGTCTCTGAGGACGGTGATTGCCGCCAGGTCTCCTGGAGAGTTTCTCTCCTCCCTGGATCTTCAGGATGCATACCTACACATTGCCATTCATCCAAAGAGCCCGGCAATACCTCCGGTTTGCCTGCAACCAAGGGCACTTTGTTTTCTGCTCTTCCCTTTGGTCTGTCTACTGCTCCATAGGTCTTCAATCGGGTCCTAGGTGCCTTGATATCGCTCTTGCACAGGACTGGGGTCTGAGTTACTCCTTACATGGACGATCTCCTGCTGAAGGCCTCATCTCCAGAGCTTCTGCATCACCAGGTCCAGCAATGCATTCACGTTCTCTCCCATCATGGGTGGATCTTGAACATGGACAAGTCAGATCTGGTTCCACCTCAGCGTCTTGTTTACCTGGGACTTCTCTTCGACACAGTGAAGGGGATGGTGTTCCTCAAGGATGAGGTAGCTCATGATATCGCACCTAAAGTATCCACTGTCCTAGAGTTGGATCCGGTGCCAGTCAAGAAGTTGACATCTTTGGTGGGGAAGTTCATTTCCATCATGGAAGCAGTCCTGTTCGCCATGGCTCATGTGAGGGAACTTCAGCGGTTTGTAATCCTGACCTGCAAGGGTCAGACGGATCTCTTGAAGATATCAGTCTCTCTCCCCCTACATGTGGAACCGAATCTGTCGTGGTGGCTCAATCTCTCGAATCTCCTGAAAGGTAGAGCCTTCCTGATTCCTTTCTGGACGACTGTAACCACAGATGCCAGTCTGTTGGGATGGGGTGCGGTCTTGGGTCACCTGAATGTCCAGGGCCAGTGGTCTCCGGAGGAGAGTCTCCTTCCCATCAACATATTGGAGCTTCAAGCAATCTTCCATGCTCTTCGGTATTGGACGGACCAGTTGGAGAGTTGTCCTGTTTGAGTCCAATCAGACAACACCACGGCCGTGGCTTACATCAACAAGCAAGGCAGCACGAGAAGTTTTGCAGCTTGGTTGGAGGTCTAGGTTATTTTGGCCTGGGCAGAAGATCATGTTCCTGCTATATCCGCAGTTCACATTCCAGGCGTGGACAACATCCTGCCAGACTTCTTAAGTCCACACTCCTTTGACAGCGGAGAATGGCTACTGAATCAGGAGGTGTTCTATCTCATTGTCCAGAAGTGGGGTCTTCCTCAGATCGACCTGATAGCGACGAGACACAACAGGAAGATTCCGCTGTTTTGCTCCCGTTGGAACGACCCTCAGGCTCTAGCAGTGGATCCCATGTCCAGTCCATGGAGTTTTCTTCTAGCATACATATTTCCCCCTCTTCCCATGTTGCACAGGGTATTGAGGAAGCTTCATCTGGAGCGATCTCCAGTCATTCTGATTGCTCCATATTGGCCTCGCCAATCTTGGTTTCCGGAGCTTCTGGATCTGTCGGTTGCGGAACTGTTTCGACTTCCCCACCGTCCGAATCTTCTTCTACAGGGATACCTGTGGAAGGAAGACGTCGAACGTTTGGGTTTGAGGGCTTGGAGGTTGAATCCTCAATTTTGAAGAAGAAGGGGTTTTCTTCTGAGGTCGTTGCTACTATGCTTCGTGCTATGAAGCCTGTTTCATCTAAGGCATACCATCGGGTTTGGGCTACCTTTCTCTCTTGGTTTGCTGATAGGGATCTTTCCCATGACTTTGATCTCCCTATGGTCCTGTCTTTTTTGCAGGATGGGGTTGATAAGGGTCTCAGTTTGAGTTCCTTGAATGTTCAGACTTCTGCGCTCTGTTTTCTTGCAGAGACGTCTTGCCATTATCGCTGATGTCAAGGTTTTCTTCCAGGGTGTTGCTCATGCTCACCCTGCTTTTAAGAGTCCCACTTCTCAGTGGGATCTCAATTTGGTCTTAGGTGTTCTCCAGCGTCCACCTTTTGAGTCCTTGGCTACCATTCTTTTACGTCTCCTGACTTGGAAGATGGCTTTTCTTCTGGCGATTGTGTCTATTCGCCATGTCGCGGAGTTACATGCCTTGTCCTTTAAACCCCCCTTTTTGGTTTTTCAGAAGGACAAGGCGGTTCTTCACACGTCTCAGGAATTTCTCCCGCAGGTGGTTTCCGAGTTCCACATTAACCAGGAAATAGTGGTGACTTATTTTTGTCCTGACCCTACATCTGAAAAGGAAAGGGATCTTCACTTGTTGGTTGTTGTGTGCTGCCTTAAGTTTTATGTGCATCGTACTGAGTCCGTCTGCCAGTATGACGCGTTGTTCGTCATTCCTGAGGGTCCTAGGGCTGGTAAGTCGGCTTCTAAGGTTACCATTGCTTCCTGGATTAAGTCCACCATTCGTAAGGCTTAGGAATTGAGGAAGATGCCCGTGCCCTTTTGGGTTACGGCTCATTCTACCAGGTCTATTGGAGCCTCTTGGGCTTACAAGAATCAGGCCTCGGCTGTTCAGTTGTGAAAGGCGGCTGCTTGGTCGTCAGTGCACACGTTTTCCAAACACTACCGTGTTGATGTGCTGGCATCGGCTGATGCCAGTTTTGGCAGGAAGATCCTAGAGGCTGTATTGCCTGTCTAGGATCTTTCTAGGTACCTTTAGTACTCCTTAACTGTTGAGCCCTGTTGGCTGTAGTTCAGCGTGCTGTGTTACAGTTTCTGGTGTGTACACCGGTTTTCATGTCCATTGACACTTTATTTTTAGAGTACTGTGTATGATCTATTTAGCTCATGTGTGCTCTGGTGACTTTGGGGGCACTGCGCCTGGTCCTTGCCTTACTTCTCACCTCAGGGAACTCAATGGTTGGACATCCCAAAGTTACCAGTAACCTATATTGGACGACAGAGAAAACAGGATTTTAGTCTTACCTGTTAAATCATTTTCTCTTAGTCCATATATGTTACTGGTCTCCCACCCTTTCAAGGGACCATGCTTGGCTCTCCTGTGGCAGAACGTGGGAGTCCTTTCGGGTTCACGCTCACTGGAGTCTTCTTTTACCTATGGCTATCTAGTCAATAGTTGGCGTCATCGATCTAACTGGAGAGTATTGGCTACTGAAGGCTGAAAGGGAAGGTAGGCTCCACCCAGCACTTCTTATTCAAGAAAGTTTCCTTACTTAAAGGGGCAGGTTGCCTACCCCAAAGTTACCAGTAACCTATATGGACTAAGAGAAAAGGATTTAACAGGTAAGACTAAAATCCTGTTTCCTGGGGGCCCCCAAGACTGGTGGGGCTCACGAGAAGCGACCGGCGGTTCTTCAAGTCTTGCTGCCGCAGTCCTGTCACCTTGCAGCCGTGGATTGCTTCCTAAAGCCCCAGGGAAGCCCAGTGCAGTCAGCATACCGGGAATTTTCCTGGTATGTCAGTCCGGCCCTGCATATCAGCTGCATCTTGAGAGTGCCAAAGAGTGCCAAAGCCCCCCACATGACTGGATCAACTAGGTAACACAGGTAAATAGGAGGTGAGTTAACTAGTGGCTTGATTGGCATTATAGAATGCAGTGCTTTCACGCACCCTGTGTACACTTAGCCTAAGACTCTGTTCCACGGACAGCAAACTCCATATTCCTAAAGTGGAGTTATTCTAATGAAAATTAAACACCTTACTGTCGATGGGCCTGTTCATACAAGAGACTATTACAATGCATTCACAGCAATGGAATTGCACAAATTATACAGCTATTGATTTTTTGATCATGTGTTTCAGAAAAAAAAGTCATGAAAAATATTCATGTTAATTTCTTTCTTCATGTATTTCTTTATTCCAGTCTCTCGTATGAATTGGACTCTGTTATCATGGGTGGCTTTGTTGCAGCAACTGTGTTGCGAAATGTTGCACTGGCATAAAATTGCCTAATTTGCATAAGTACGCTTAATAGCGGTCTCAAAAGTAAGAGTGCACTATGTCTGTAAACTGGTATGTACTGGTATGGGATTCCAAAGGCAGGGTAAAGCTTAGGAGCAGGAGTCTAATTGCAGAAGTCCAGAAAATGATATCCATAAAAAGCAACCACTAGCCCTCCCAGAGGTTGGGCCCCCAGAACTGACAAGATTGAAGAGGTTTGTAAGCAGTGACATGGTCTGAAGATCGAGGCAGGCAGACAGCAGACAAATTCAGTCAAATAAACAAGTCAGAGGTCTAGGGCAGGAAGTGTCAAAGAGGAGTTCAGAAATCCAAGCCAAGTCAAAACCTAGAAATCACACAGCAGAAGTAACACTGAGTGCGAGGGACAGGGCCAAGATAAATAGGCACTGTCAAGGATCAGAATCTGGGTATCCAAATGTCCGGATCCTAATGTAGCTGCAGAGAGGCGCTGGGTAGCGTAGTTCGGGAATGCTGATGGTGGCACCTATCCCTTGATGTGGCCAAAGCTGGATAAAGGTATTGGTCACAAAGCCAGATGTCCAATCCTGGTTGAGCTGGGATCCTGACCAGGATGGGAGCAGATGCACACCGGTATTGGTCTCAGACAAAGGACCCAGTGAGGACACCAGATACAGACTCTCTAAGCTCACACTATACCGAAAAGGATCTGCTCAAAATAGCAGGCTGAAACTGCTTAAGGTTTGCCAGGGGGGCAATAAGGGCTAGCCCTTTAAATGTAGCAGGCTGGGACTGCTTAATGTTTGACGACAGGGCAATAGAAACTATCCCTTTAAATGTAGTAGACTGGGACTGTTTAAGGTTTGACCAAAACACATAAGGAATATCTCTCACCATACAGTGGTGAAGAAGAAAGAGTAAGACAGCAATGACAAGTGTGAAGGACTTCCAAAAACGGTTTGAACTGAATATGAATAGACAAAACGCTAATAACCCCAGAGATAGAGTAAAGCAAAGCACTACCACCACCAAGTGATCGACTAATACTAGTATGACTCCTACACCACACGTACCCAAAGGAATATAGACCAACAAAGACGAGGTAACAGATTGACAAGGAGGATAAATATACTCACCCCTGCTACCTCTGACACCTAGGCCAGCACCACAGCTATAGTAGAGCACCCCTGAACTCTAAGAGATGGGGCCTCTGAGAGATGCGGCACACCCGGCTTTGACTTGCCCTGCAGTGGAAACACACTGTCGAGCTTAGTCAGCCATAATCCACCTAGGCCGATGCGGAGGCCCAAATCAAAGGTAACTATAGGGGTATATGTAGGATAATACAATAATATCACCTGTCACCTGGGTCAGAGGAAACATAGATATACAGGTAATATAGTGAGAACAATAAATACCTCACGGGCCCTGAGGCCCAAGATACAAATGTACCAGGTGGTGTGGATGGAAACAAGTAGAAGAACAGTGAAAACAAGCCAAGGTCACCGCGACAGTATGGGGTATAAGAGAAAAGCAGAATCTGTAGTCGGTAAACATAAGCCAGGGAGTAAACATCCGGGAGGACAATTCAAATACACAAGCAAAGATCGAAGTACAGATGACATTAGGTCTATCTACAAACAAACTTGAATAATCAGGGCAGGAGGTTACAAAGGCCTAAGGCTATAAACCCTAGCTGACCAATAAGATCCCAGGAGGAGGCAGAAGTGATGCAAGGGGAGACAGACAAAAATAGGTGCAAATGGAAAAACCAGACAGAGACAGGGCAGAATGGTGAACAGGAGAATCCTGACAGAGGCAGACCAAAATAGGTGCACACGGAAAAACTAAGCAGGTCAGGAGGGTGAAAAGGAGAATCCTGACAGGCACTGAGAGGGTTGGTCAGCACATTTAAATAACAGAAATTGTGTAAAAACATTCACACTTATGAGAAGAGATCATTCCAAACATCAGGAAATAACATTAGCATGTTCTGAACAATCATGTCCAAAACTAGGGAAAACCATGGAAAGTTAATGTGCAAAACATTCATAGACAGACATGAAGTAAAAGAGTTCAGCAAGAAATTGTGACAGCATGGCTGAGACAAAAGATAATAAAAAATCTATTCTGATTAGAACAGACATGGATACTAATCTCAGTATATTAAATATCTTATAATGTGTCATTTGATAAAAGCTACACAAGCAGACAGTGGCTATATTAAACAAGAGCACTGCTTTCTACACAACCATAAGAAAAGAAAGTTTAGGATTACCTTTTAAAGATCTATAATTAAAATAACATTGTCCCCTAAAATAATAAGGTTCATACAGATTTACATATCATGCATTCATAGCCAGCATTTGTAAAACATATTTCTTAGGTGTATAATTCCCAAAATGACATATTTTAGGCAGTTGCACACAACTATTTGACCCCTACCTGTTTTATACAAGCTCCTAAAAGCAGTGGTTCTCAATATTTTTGACTCTGGCACACCTAATTCACAATTTAGATTCTTTGTACCCCTGAAATGTTATTTGTCATTTGTAAGAGGAGTTATGAAAGGTACAAACAAGTAACATAGTTATTAGTCCTCACAAGCAGAATAACAAAAACAAATATGTTGTACATAAACATTTGCAAAATATACATTTGACACTCAACAATCTCATTGTCATCAAAGGCTTTATAGAAGACAAAGGGCACCATAAGTGGATGGATGTGACACACAAAGTGCCACGACACCCAGGATGAGAATCAATGCCCTAAAGAGTGACAAGGGCAATGCATGGCATGGCATGACATGATGGAGGTAAACAAATATGTGCGGAGGTTCAGTAAACTGGATGGAATGGGTTCTAATCAAATTATCTGTTTTATCACTTTGTTTAACAAGTCTGATTACATGTAATAACTGTAGACACCTTTTAGCTACTTGCCACCTTTTTTTTAAATGAAATTTAAAAGGAACAATATCACCTCTTTAAACCCTATATATATATATATATATATATATATATATATATATATATATATATATATACTAGTTTTAAAGCCCATGTACACGGTGGCGCTGCAGTTATGCGCAGTACTGACTACCTGAGCTGAGGCTGATACGGAGCGGGGGCTCCGAATTCAGACCATAGTCTGTATTTGGAGCATCCTGCTCCAAATCAGCTGCGGCACGGGGCGGTCAGTACTGCGCATGACTGCAGCGCACGCAGCCATCTCTACTGCGCATGATGGCTTCTGACAAACATCCTTAGTGAATTATAGTATAGGATATAATATGTATATACACATGCATCCACCCTCACACACATACCCTTATACACACACCCCTACACTCGCCTTCACAAGCACACGCAGGGCAGAAATTCTTAATTACCATAATGAATAAATTCTGTGTGTCTTGGTTCCTCAAAATGTATGTGTAAGTCATACTGTATATCATACGCACAGAGGTGGATATAATCAATTTTTTTGATAGACACCAGGGGAGATGCAGTAAGGTTTGATAAAGAAAAGAGCGCTTCTCCAGTGTGATTAACTCCCCAGTTCCTAAGTAATACAGTGGGACCTATGCATTAAGGTCAAATAAGCTGGAGACAGGTTGGTGTTAGGCTCCATAGTGTAACATGGGAATTGTTTATTGCACTGTCATCACCTCTTTACCTCATCACACCTTAGTGCATCTGCTCCCAGGACTCTGAACTCCTTCTACTGAAGAATTCCTTTCATACTTACTTGCTAAGAATAAGAGTTCATACATTCTCCATCAAGGAACACTTTCCAGTTATTCTATGTTATTCTATGGAGCCGATATACCAAGATCTCTCAAGCTGAAACTGGATAAATGCAGGAATCAGTGATTTAATCTCATCTTTAGCACACCTTAGTGCAGGCATGCTAACATTCAGCCCCATAGCTAAAAAACTTTAGCCCACAACAGTTCTTATCAATATAACTACATGGTGGCCCTGCTGGTCCTATTTCTGATAAAGATCAGCTTGGTTTGCTGTCACATTCTAGTACAAGGGTGGTGATGATGAAAATTGTAGTCTCCAAAAGCTTGAGAGCCAAACGTTACATATCCCCTGTTCTAGAGGTGAGTTAGTGGGTCATTATCAGAAAAGCAACAGCACAGCAAGCAACTATTTATGTTTCATTTCTCTCTCTAGACCTCCCCAACAAAATAATAGCACAGATATCAACAGCCATTATTACGGTCCATCTTAACCCTTTGAGTTCCAGAGGGGTATGTTTTGGATACCCCTCTGACACTCAACGGGTTAAAGTGAATTGCTGAGTTTGAGGCCATCCTTATGGGGAATTATTGCAATATGCAGCCCTCAACTATGTTTGGTTTTTCTACATGCCTGCCTTAGTGCATCTCCCATGCTGGAGTCCATAAGCAAATAATTATGTCTGCCTCCATGGACAGGATATCCAGTACTAATTAAAGATTAATTTTGAAGAACTAATCCATACATAATTAATTTCATAACAACCGTTAGGATTTTATGACCAAATTAAGGTATGGGGGGTGTATTATTAGGATGTGTTAGTTGTTCCTTTAAATGATCATTTTCCTTTAAGCCTTTGAGTGCCAGTGGGAGTCCCCCCTGCTCCTTCTACACTCCAAGGGTTACAAAGTCCATTTGGGAACAGTGGGATATTTTTTTTTAATGAGAGCAATGATAGATTTATTCTGTTGTTCCTGCCTAGCTACATACAGAAATACAGGCATCTTTTTTCACTATCCAATCTACAGAGCTAAAAATGCCTTTACCATCTGTCAGATGTAGTTCAGTTAAGCCGTGCTGACATTTTTAATGTATGAATTACAGTAAACAGAATGTAGACTTTTCTTTTTCCAAAAGGTTATTTCTGTCTTATTATACTGATGTCATCTGTATCCCAAGGCTTCCCCTTCCGGATATAGATATGAGCCTTTTTTTAATATTCTGCCCACCTATAAAACTGGATATCATATATTGGTCACAGTTATCATCCTTTTTTTGTGTTGAGAAAATGACAGGAGTAGTTTACCTGAGAATGCATAATAAAATTACTATCCCTAGTAGGCACAAGTATTTCTCCCTTAAAGGGGAACTAACACCTAATAATAACAACCCCTCCCTTGCATTACCATGGCCAGAAATGGCCCCTATGTGTCTTTGTTTAACCCTTTGATTGCCAGAGGGGTAAGCATTGCATTGCAAAGCTATGCACTGTGTACCCCTGTGGGTTTAAGAGATATCCCATTCAGTCAGTCTTGAATGTCAAGCCCATGAAGGGCGGACATAACAGATGCTGGTAGTTCGAGCAAACTGAAGCAAGCAGCGCGCGAAAGCCTACTTAACACTAAGGACCAGAGGGGTGCCCAGTGCATTGATAAGGGTTAATGTTACCATGTGCAGTGTGCAGAGTTTGAGGTCCTGTGGCCCTGCTAGCAACTGTCATGACTGCCTTCAATGAACATGACATCAAGGACTAATTGAAACCAAGGAGCCATGGAAAAATACATAGGGTTATTAGATTTTTCAGGTCATAGTAAGTTACAGGGGGTATTCTGAGGTGTTCGTTCTACCTTAAGGCTAGATTCAAATGGGAGTTTTAAAACAGCATTTCTTATGCTGAATTATACACATCAAATTGTAATGAATTCCTGCTGATTTGGCTGTTGACACTGAGCAATTTACCACATGTCATACAACACAAACGCAGCGTGCTAAAATGTTTTTGCTTTCAGGGATGTAACAACAGAGGATGCAGCTGTGGCAGGGACTGGTAACCAAGTAGGCAATTGGCTCTGCACTATCCAGCAACATCTTACAAATCAGACCGGTTTGTATCTTGGATAGTGGTTGCTGACATCATAGCACTCCATTGCTGCCAACCAGTTAGATAGAAATAGCGCTGGTGAGCATCTTCCCTATTCTTCAGTAACCCTTGGAATACCAGATATTCCTCTGGCGCTAAAATGTTTAAGTGACAGCATATGGGTCATGAATGATGTGCAGCAGCACCGTGGCACCAAAAACAAATTGCTTTTCCTATCTCTTTTCCCATCATACAAGGACTTGAGATCTTCTGGTGTTGAATTGTACATTGGGTCTGTGTTTTAGAGCATGATTCAAACATACTCCTGATCATATGGGTTGGCTCAGTCTCATATTCTTCCCAGGAGACTACCGGAAGGAAGAAAGGCCTTAGGTTGCCCAGTAGGGTCCAGAGAGCCGGGAGAAGGAATCGCATCAAAGGAGGAAGAGGATACCAAGTTGGAGAAGGAGACACGGAATCCAACAGTTGGAAGTTGCGAGAGGGAGACCATGACTGGAGGTCAGATCTGGTCGATGTGCTCTATCTAGAGGCGGTTAGGCCTCTTGAAAATGTGAGTACCCTGATAAAGGGATTTCCTTTGATTATACGTGATCCTGTAAGTGCGGATTGGAAATACTACACTTAGAGAAGTTTTGCGCTGTTTTCTTTTTGTCTTCTGTTTTTAAATGCTGCCTGGAACCTATCCGACATCCTGACTAAGAGCTGCATACTTGGACTCTGAGTTTCAGAAGATTTTTCTGAAAGAAGGACTATCGTATATTAAAAGGATTAAGTGCCCTTTAAGATATATTTTTATGTCATTTTGCTGATATTTTTGATGTGCTTTTTCTTTTATGTATATTTAATACTATAGGGTGACCATTAATGAGCACGGAAACATTGGTGTTTGTTTTGTGTATATTAGAAATCTGCAATACATTGCAAAGTAATATGTTGGAGATATATATAGCAACCAAGGGGTTAAAGCTTTTTTCTTGCTTGTTGTAAGCCAAGGGTATTTTCTGTGCCAGGAAATAGTGGAGGGAACAGGGGGCGGTGTCATTTGAGGATGGGTGTGTTCATGGGTGGAGCTAAGGGAGCCTAGAGTGCCTTGCCAGGTCACCTGGAATGTAAATTCAGCCCTGACTGGCCTTTTGAGTATCAAAGCAACTCAGAGCTGTTAAAAATGCACTATGCACGGAGAGTAAAACAATTTAATTAATAAGGAGTGATGAAAGCAATGACGCTGATGTAGTAAGAAACACTGGCCTATTTTTAGCAAACCAGCTGGTGACATCTCCAAATCACTATAGAGCAATGCATAGGGTGACCACATTTCCATTCTGACATTCAGGGACACTGCAGAGACAAGAGCAGTAGAGTACTTGTCCTTGGCTCTAGAGCAGCTCCGCTGGGAGGTCATTATATAACACTGGGCAAACTGCCCATTGACTGCTGTGACAAAGTGATGCCTATGATGTGCGTAAAGAAAATATACATCATGTCCTCCTCCTTAGACTAGCATTACACTACAACAAAATTGTACCATAGCTCCTGTTTGATGTCAGGATCAAGACTCCATTCTCTATCTAGTGTTTAAATGGGATCTCTCACCCCTATACAAGTTAGGCTTATTAGGTAGACTATATAGCGATAACATTAAGAACGTTATTTATTTAAAAAAACAAACAAAAAAACGCTCTTTGCGCTAAAATTATTGCTTACAGAGTGCCCTGCACCCTACTTCCGCATACGCTGCTCTTGCCACAATTTGCCGCTCTGCCTCTGCTCCATAGCTGCCAACTGTTCCGATTTACACTGGACAGTCCCTGTTTTGGGGCTCAATCCCTCTGTCCCTCCGCATTCAAAGTATGTCCCACTTTCTAGGCCTCTGCACTGCTTCCCATGTTAATGCCCAGATGCTTCGGGACCCTTTAATGTACTTCATGCACATTCCCTTTTTCTCAGGCTGAGAAACTCCTAAAATTGAACTGTGTATGCTCGTCATGCACGCACGTAGCGTAATCATATTTCACCATTGGCTGTGGTCGTCTACAGTTAGTCCTTCTCGGTGCTAGCTGTGCACACCACACCAGCATGCGGACGCGGTGATGAGGTATGAGCTAAGTCAACAGGTTGACATCAGACCATGCAGGAGTCATCCCTGACCAGGTACTCCCGAGTTTGCCTCATCATTTAATTTAACGTACTGGGGGGGATGGAGAATGCTTAGCTTGCTAACGCTGTGTCAGACTGCATGTTCTAGTCATGCGACGCGCCATTCTGTAGTTTAGAGGGGTGAATCATGTGTTGTCAGACACAAGTAGTAGATTTGGACAGCCAGCCAAGCTGCCTTGTTCTACTTGGGCTCTGTCTTGCTTGCTATTGAGGCAGTTGTTATTATTATTCTTTATTTATATATATCTAGTGCCAACTAATTCCTCAACACTGTACCATTGGGAATAGACATACAGAGTTATAAAACAGTACAATCAGATGTGGCGAAATGAAGGATCAAAGGGCCCTGCTCGTGAGAACTTACAGTCTAGAGTTATCAGTATATGTTACTTCTTTTAACCTATTGGAGACCAAGGGTGTGCAATAACAATGTCTTGCCCAACCGTCTGGTCCTGAATGGGTTAATTCTTTACAAGAATGCCTCAAATCATTGTGCTTTGGATGTGTTAATATTTATCCATCAGCAAAAACGCAAACAAAAATATACTCATTTATCTTAACCCACTGATTGACAGTGGGCTAAGAAGAAAATTAGGTATATTTTATTTGCCCTTGATTTGAGATATTTTTTTGTAAAGAGTTAACCCCTTGAGTGCCAGAGAAAGCATACGGAACTGAAAATTGAGTCAGAAAAAGGTGTCTGGGAGGATGAGAGCCCGGGGGGGGGGGCGGTTGGAGGGTGGGAGTATCTCTCTTTGGCCATTTCAAATGTTGGGAGGTATGCTGCTCCCTTCCCACTACCCAGCCTTCTCCGATGACGGAGGCTTTCTGTCTGTAAGCTGGAGCGATCTCATTGGCAGAGATCGATATCTAGCCGCTTACAGACAGAAAGCCTCCGTCATCGGAGGAGGCTAGGTAGTGGGAAAGGAACAGAGGCAGAGTGGCAAACTGCGGCAAGAGCAGTGTATACGGAAGTAGGGTGCAGGGCACTCTGTAAACAATAATTTTAGCTCAAATAGTGTTTAAAAAAAAATTAAATAAAATAAATAACATTTTAAACATTACCACTATATACTCTACCTAAGAAGCCTAATTTGTATAGGAGTGAGAGATCCCCTTTAAAGCACTCTCTGGAAGCCGTTGTGTTGTAGTCCACCAGAGGAATCACTCTGTCACAGTAGGTAATGGGCAGTTCTCCTTCTAGTGTTTAGAACTTTGTGCTCTGGAATCTTCAGAAGGAGGCTGCCCAGGACATGGGGGATGCATTTAAAATCCTGGACTGTCCTGGGCAATATGGGACATGTGGTCACCTTAGCAATGCATTGCAGATGTTGTTAGCATTCATGGGTTTAAGGAGAAAACAGACCATTTGGGGACAAATGGAAAAAACAAACTGCTTGAAAGTAGCCCCTTGATTGCTAGAGAGATCCCCAATGCATGCTTCACAATGGAAATGCGGGGACTTTTTATTTATTCCCTACATACTTGCAAACATTTCCCCCCCAAAAAAAATTTGCAGTGACACTTTACTCTGGGCAGTCACATTGTAGAGAATCACTAGAGGTCCATATGTACTGTGACCAGCTTGCTATATTAATACAGGGAGTTAATGAAGGACACGTGCTGAAGGGTTGCAGTGGTTCCTGTGCAGTCCTGCAGAATGAAAATTGAATAAGCATCCTGCATTAAAATAGTGATCTGGTCACATTATCTATGGCAGAGAATGCCAATAGATAACCTATTACAACAGGTTTAGAACTGCACTTCTACAGTAGAACAGATATTACCCACACTTATACACTACACAAAATCATATGAATATGCACTTTTTAAAGGGATAGTAATGTATGTCAATAAATGTATCTAAGTTTATGTATGTGTTCTTTTTCAATGTGCACTGTATATCAATATTTCCGCTCCTTTTACTTATACAATGTGCTCCGCCAGCCAGTCCAGATAGCGTGCAGAGAGGGACAATCTTTTCTGAGCATTATCAAGGAGGGCAGGGTTTTCATTATGCTCACAGAGAGAAGATTGTCTCTCTCTGTGAGCTGTCCATTCAAGCAACTGGATTCTACAACTATGGGGAGTTGCATATTAGAGGTAAAAGGAGCGGTAGGGGGATACTTTAAAACGGAAATACTTTTGAACTACACCTCGGAGTATATTGATATACAGCGCATAATGAAAAAGAACATATGAGCATTAAAGGGATATTAATACTTAAAACTTAAAAAAATAATATGTTGTAGTGTTTATCCCCTGAGTAAAACAAGAGTACTCTATTCTACTGAAAGATGTTTTATTCAAAAGTTATTGCAGCTTAAACTTTCATTTTTTAGGTGGCTTGAAATGTTACAGTGGCGCTGTTGCTACACCATCCTATAGAGATTTATGGTCAATTGACTAGGGCAGTCCATAGGATGGTGTAGCAACAGCTCCACTGTACAATTTCAGGACACTGTGATACTGCACCTAAAAAATCCAAGTTTAAGCTGCAATAACTTTTGAATAAAAAACCTCTCAGGAGTCAGAGAAGCCTTGATTTACTCAGGGGGATAACACTACAATATATATATATTTTTACATTTTACGTATTACTATATCTTTAAATCGAGATACATTTATTGGAATCCATTACTATTCCTTTAACATGTGGAAAGCTCATAATCTAGGACCCTTCCATATGGGCTCCATTTTCACAGCTACAGCCATACAGGAAACAAAAAATCAGTTGCTGGGCAATATGTATCAGGAGAAGCATGGGAAAAAACACCAACGTTATATTTATATATTTAAAAAACTCTCTGCAAATCAGTGCAATTTTTACTTTGATAAATATGCCAAGTTGTGTCAATCACAGCATATGTAGCTGAAACAAACATGCTGCAACTCCCCACCAACAGAGTGATTTGCAGTGTGGGTTTCAATGGAATCTCACAACTATTAAAGGTAGCGGTTTTGCCAATTCTGTGATGGGCAGATGACAGGGATGCCCCTATGATACAGTTGCTTTGCTCTAGAACTGTTTTCTGCATACAGTCCTAAGTAACGTAAAGACAGATGACCAGTCTGGTGACTGGAAGCTGCACCTGCCTCTCCTGCTTTGTTTAATCATAAATAATTGACATGTGTGAGTCATTATTGCTCCCTGCCATGCATGGAATGTGTGTGACATATTTTGTGTTGCCAGCTGGATGCAAATCTAGATGGCAGGATGTCCACTTTGCTTCTAAATACATCTCCTGAGCAGAAAAGTGACGCTGATGTACTACTGACCCTTTGAGCGCCAGAGAGATAACAACTGAAATTCTCCATTGAGTTGAATGTGCCTGTTAACCCATTGAATGCTAGAGCTCCACAAAGCGTTCAAATTATTAACCCACTGAGTGCCAAAGAAGTATCCAACCCATTGTGTTACAATGCGTTGTATACCTCTCTGTCACTCAAAGGGTTTAAAAGCCCCACTTAATTTAGTGGGAATTTTGGAAAGTTTTATTTGTCTTCTATAATGAATCTCGTTTATCCCAGAATTACTCAAGACATGCCACCTTAAAAATTAGAATCAAACAGCCTATATTTTGACTTACCAGCAGCCTTTTGTTTGTAATATAAATATGGTTTGAGAAATAAACCTTATATGTTGGTGGCACAGTCTGGCACTGTACGCTAATGTGTTTGTGTGCTAAGCCAACTGCACAGCAAGTTATTGTTAGAATCTTAATGGTGTGTGTTTTCAGCGCGTTCAGGTTCCAGAGGACATCCTGTTAACCTTAACCTTAAATATCTTATGATTTATAAAGATTAAAAAAATGACAGCACAGTGATCCTTTAAAAACACCTGATAAAGAGACATTAAGTCCATAGAGGGTGAAAGTTCCCTTTTAAAGGAGCACCGTAAACTTTTATAGTATAAAAAAGAAACATATTTTGCAAGACAAAATTAACCATTTGGCTCCTGCCCTTTCTACCCACACATTTATAACACACTGGAAAGCAAGGAGTTAAAAGTGTCTGCATTGCACTGGCATTAGTCACCACACTGGCATTCAAAGGGTTAAGAATGTGATGAGATAAGAAGTTAAGAATAATGGGAGTAGGAAGAGAGACTGGAGAGAGCAGATGAAAGTGAGTGGGAAGAAAGTGAAAACAGGAGGAAGCAAGCAGTCACAAAGAAAAGGGGAATGTGAGATAGATGGGGGCAGGGCAGGCAGATGAGGCAGGGACTGTCCAGTATTTTCACATTGTCACTTTAACCCACTGGATTCTAGAGACCTCTCCAATGTGTGTGTGTGTATATACGTACGTGTGTGTATACGTTTGTGTATATGTATACGTATGTGTGTGTATACATTTGTGTATATGTATACGTACATGTGTGTGTATATATGTATACATGTGAATATGTATGTGTGTCTGTGTGTATATGTATATGTGTATGTGTATACGTGTGTATGTGTATGTGTGTCTGTGTGTATAATTATACATGTGTGTATATGTACACATGTGTGTGTATGTATACATGTGTATGTAATGTGTGCATGTGTGTCTGTGTGTATATGTATACATGTGAATATGTATGTGTGTCTGTGTGTATATGTATATGTGTATGTGTATACATGTGTATGTGTGTCTGTGTGTATAATTATACATGTGTGTATATGTACACATGTGTGTGTATGTATACATGTGTATGTAATGTGTGCATGTGTGTCTGTGTGTATATGTATACATGTGTATATATGTAAATCAGGTATACTCTGCTAGGATACACCAGGACCCGTAGGAGAAAGCACACTTGGACAACTAAGTTGCAAAAAAATGGAATGAATTTATTGTACCCATGCCACAATACAATAAACTATGGATACAATAAATTAATTATTTTTTTTGCAACTTAGTTGTCCAAGCGTGCTGTCTCCTTCGAGGCCAGGTGTATCCGAGGCTGAGTACACCTGGTTTACTTATTTGAATACTTTTATGGGACGTGCAGTGGATGTGTGGAAGATAATCACTTTCACACTGTGCAATTGTTTTGAGTTATAATAAGCACTATATCCTAGCTACTTCAATGAGAATATCCAATTACCTGGTAACTCATACAAAATACATTTTATACAACTAATTTAATTTTATGTTTGCTTTACCAGTAAGGTATACATACACTATCCTTTCCTCTCTTTTTATCCACACAAAATAATAAACATAATAAATATTTTAGTATTATCCTTTATTGCTACAGTGCCAAGTTATACAGCAGAGATGTACAATAGAGAATACACATACAGAGTTATTAAACAGTACAAATGGAACAAAGAAAACACAGGGATCAGAGGTTCCTGCTAGTGAGAACTTACAGTCTAGAGGAAGGAAGGTTGGACACAGGAGGAGTCCTATGGGGTGTAAGTACCTCCTGCCACATGAACTGGCGGTCAGTGGGTGGGAGAAAGAAGTGCTTTTCAGTGAAGTGGTCCAGTCAAGTAAATCATAAACCTTACTTCACCTTAAAAAACAGGTTAGCTTAACCATCATTAATATTGACACAGACACGAGCTTTATGAAAGGTCAGTGCTTATTTCTTATTAACATATTAATGCCCATGTTTCTCTTCACCCCTAAAAATGTGGTGCTCCATAAGCTATGATGTCTTGGCATGGGCTGTCACCCATGCCCAGCCAAAGTAACCCCCCCAAACATGAGGGCCCTTCTCCTAAGCAGATCCTACCCTATCCCAGTCCCCTAAGTTGGACTAATGTGACAATACTGCACCATCCATGTGTCAAAAAGAGCCACCCTCTGGAGATCTAACTTTCGTGTAGGCGGTCACTGCTGTTACTGGGCACACTGGCTCCTCCCAATTCCCCTATCATGCTTTGCCTGTAAAATCACACGATGGGCATAAGCAGACTGCATATTCCTAACCCTGACTGCTGACAACAAATCCTTTCAAAACAGAACAGTAAAACCCTCCACAAATTCCTTCAAAGAGCAATGCCTAATTTCTATCAGGATAACTTAGTAACCTCTCAGTTTCTTACATGTACTGGAGTAATCACCCTTAGCTTCAGATCCATTATAATTATGCCCCTCTTCTTACTATAATCGGCAGTTGGATGCCCCTTGCCTCAAACAGATCAGATGTCTTTAAACCTAAACAATGACTATTTTTGTCAGCGCTAGCCATCAAATGCACAAAAACAGTTCTTAATCTTAGTACCAACCACACTCAGTCTACCATTATGCTGCATCACCAACTGCCCCATTATAGTGAGTGATCAAGACAGCTTGTGTATATATATATATATATATATATATATATATATATATATATATATGACTGTGACCAAATAAAAAAAAAAATTCCTTCCTAACATCCTATATAATAATTTACTAAAAAGTTTGTCACGACACAGTCATGCGCATTAGAGACTGCCCACTCTGTAGTTATGCGCAGTACTGACTGCCTGAACGCACTGCAGCTGATACGGAGCAGGGTGCTCTGAATTCAGACGGGAGTCCTCTCTGTGCACCTTCCTGGGACCTCTTGGTCCCAAGAAGGTGCGCAGAGAGGACTACGGTCTGAATTCGGAGCGCCCTGCTCCGTATCAGCTGTGGCGCGTTGGGGCAGTCAGTACTGCGCATGACTGCAGTGCAGCCACTGAGAAGAGAGGATCTGGGCACCAGCCGAGGTTGCTGGGTGGCACTGTGGCCCATGTACATGGGTTTTTCAACTAGTCTTTATCATATTCCATCAAAAGCAAAATCAGCACATTTTGCTTGTGCTGAGAATGAGATCCATATATTTAATTACAGTGAAATATTTGTCATCTTCTCCAACAATACACTGGCATACACCAAAAACCCTTACGTGCTTTCATTAATTGATGTAAACCTTTCCTTAGGCTGGACTTTGTCTTTCCCACTTATGTTCTCTTTAGCTTCTGTCTCTTCCCTCATAGCCAGTATGCATCTGCCAATTTGGCTAGACAAGCATTTATGTGGAGAGGAAATGAGGCATGAAAAATTATCCCTCCCACCACCACCACCACCACAGTATTAATCACTCTAATATTATCCATTTTCCAGCTCACCTCCCCTGCCCACTTAATGTGGACATAAAATGCTTAAACATTTCTGTATGATTCTAACCATCCATGTCTGTGTACTATGTTTAGAGGCGGAGGTCCCAGAATCTGATGACTCACCGAAAGATGCATTACTTTTTCTGAATGGACATTGTCAACCTTAGAGGTCCCTACCATTCCTTGCTGCATCATGTAAAAACCACCATTCTGAGTTCCAGTAGTGAGTCTGGGAATAATATATCGCATGGAAGAGAGAATGGAAGGAACCAGTTTCTCCCTGCTGGGTCAAGGATCTTCACCATCTGACTGAATGAAATGAGAGGAAACATAAGGACCATGCCTCCAACTGCTGGAAATGTGCATTGGTGCTGACGGCTGGTGAAGTGGACCCTGCTGGGGAACCCCAATGCCTATTAGTGTCTTAACTAAACATCCGTCTTCCAACACAAGTCTTGAAAACTCAGATTCTGGTCCTCCACCATTTGCATCCCATGGGCAACATCAACAGCACCCCAAGTAACTATGCTCCCCTGGGCTTCCCCTTATCTGCCAAGGCTCATGGGGCTGCCAGTAGCCCCCAGCACATACTCTCTGTCCACAAGTTCCATACCCAGGAAGGACCAATTCTCCCTTAAGAACAGTCAGCCTGGTTGCTATAAGGCATGATTTGTTATTCTGAACATATGCCATCAGAGCACAGAATTGTCTCAAATGCATTACATAAAGCAGGGGATATGATGGCAGGGAAATCTGAAGATGCTCTGACATTTACTTCAAAGGTGGAGCGCTGCAGCAGATACTGCATCAGGCACAGGGAAGGAATATGGACCATGAGTTGGGTAGGAGAAGGCAATTGTGGTGCACATGAGGAAGGGAAGGCTATGCGAATGAGAGTTGAAGGTCTATGTATCAATAAAGGAAAAGAAGGTAAACCCAATGAAACAGACCTGTGCTGAGTCACAGCAACAGCCGGGCAGTTTCCTGTGCTCCTTCCAGGTATCTTTGCCAGGAGTGCCACAGATGGACTGTCTTCAACATAACACCTTGGTGGCTGTACCCAACTTTGTGGAGACATCTGAAGTAAAACAAAAGCAGCACCTAAAAGAATGGAAAACAAAAATAAGCTGCAAGTAACATTTGCACTGTTGTAAAAATTGAAACCCCTCTATATTTTTTCCTGTCTTTGAGGGGAACACCGTTTTGCCTTCCTGTTGTGCGAGGAGAACAGCTCCATCCTTTGTATAGCAAGGTGGCCTGCTGTCCTCGAGTTGCGGGAAGAAGGCAGGAGGGCTCTATACCTTATTGTGGTTTTGGGAGGATTCCTGCTTTCCTCAATGTATAGCATTCAAATACATTTGGAATAGTTCAATTTTAACTTACGGAGTGCTAGAGAGGACTATAATGCATTGCACTGGAGACTTCTCTAGCACTCAAGGGGTAAAGGGTCTGTTTATTACAGTTTCATTGAATTTTATTTTGAAACTAAATGTTCCATCACAGAAATAAATTAGAGAATCATTTTATAGTACTGAGCAGCCTGTCATTTGTAATGGTGGATGATATGAGTTGTAGACCAACAACAGCCAAAAGGTTTTCAGTTACTTCTGTTGCCCCCAGTTCTTTTTTCCTTACTGCCTGTCCCTGAGCAATGCTTTGGAGACTTTTTTAGCATTCAAGATGATTAAAATCCTTATTAAATTAATTTTATTTTACCTTATGATGCAGTCAATTTGCCCCAGAATTGTTCCAACCTGCATAACGTACACGCCCAAGGCAGTTTTCAGAAACCTAATCCTTTAGGGGTTAATAAGGGATTGAAGATGACACAGATAAGGCAGGTCCTCTGATACTGAATATGGTCATGTTTCTGAGAACGCTCATTGTGTCACTTGCAAATTACAGATGATTTACATGTTTGGTTCTGTTCAGCTAAACGTAGCAGGGTTTTTACTTGCGTAAAATATTTTTCAAATTCAAGACAAACTAATACTTAAAATAAAAATAAGTTACAAGCCTTCTAAATATCTAGTATGTGAGCCAGTACCAGAATAAAGGCATTTTGCATGAAGGTGGTTAAATTACCTTATAGAAGCAGCCAACTTCATCCCAAGGGGAAGACGAACTAAGGTCTCTTTCACATGGACAAAATCAACACCACAATAGTCATCCCTGGCAACTTTGACCCCTGCTCTCCCCTGAGGGGTGTCCTGTGGTGCTGATGGGCGAGACCATTGGCAGCACAAAAATGGGTGGGCTTTAACCATGAGTGGGGGAGGGGCTTCCTAGACATGGGGAAAAAAAAGTGCTAGGATTAGGCTGGGGAAGGAGGAGAAGTGGCCAGGGAGTGGGAAGAACAGACAGGAATGGAGTAGAAGTGGAGAGAGTTTTATTAAAAACTCCCCACAGCCAGAGAATCAACCTTTGCCACAGAGACCCGGTAATCAACAGCAAAAACTGGAGTCTCCGGGGCAAATCTGGAGAGTTCTCAGCTATGACAATAGTGCATTGGTTGTGGCCATACCTGGGAACTTTTAAAATAACCTGACCTTGAAAGTCTAGAAATCTTAACCCTTATAGTTCCCCATAGATTCTAGGTAATATATCCGTCTAACATAGGTTCTTCAATCAGTCCTCAAGGGACATTAAACATGTTACAATATGGAGATTTCTCTTCCTAGACAAACACCAGAGGGGACTCGTGTGGTGCCAGTGGGAGGATATAAATTTGCATCACAAAGGGGTGGGACTTAACAGGCTGTGCAATAAAGTAGGAGGAAAATGGGTGTGAAATGGGCAGAAAGGGTGGGAAGGAGGATAAGGGGGTGGGCATAGCGTTGCCACCCAGCCGGTATTTTACCGGCAGGCCGGTAAAAAATTGGCTTCTGTCCAATGTTAAGTCTATAGAGGGAATGCCATGGCCGGTATTTTTTTGAAGAAAAGGTGGCAACCCTAGGTGGGCAATGGGAGGAGTTGAAGTGGGCAGAGTTTCATAAGAAACTCCCCACCACCAGAGAATCAGCCTCTGTCCCCAGAGACCTGGAAATTAATTGCAAAAACTGGAGTCTCTGGGGCAGATCCAAAGAGTTTCCAGTTATGATTATGATGCCTGTGCTGAAAGATAAGATAAGCTGCTGGGCTACAGTACCTTTCACACAGGCAACTACTGCCTCTCATGAATGCAACAGAAAGCTGATCTTTACTGCTCACATGCAGGAATGCTGTAATGTTGCAGAAGGACAGATCTGTAAGGCAGCCTATGTGACCGCTGGCATGCCTTTCACATGAGTAATGAATGGACACGCCTGTGGGGGGCAGCTAATAATACTGGATTGGTGATCACAGTGGAACTGGAATGGAAAGGCAGGAGAAAGGTGAATTCAAAACACTGGAGACAGTACTGTAGCAGAGGTTACTGCAGTTCTATTACCCATCTGAAAGAACCCTAAGGTGAAAAAAAGGTTATATAAACTCTCTGTATGGAGTCTATGAACTAAACATACATGGAACTCTCAGGGTTTGACCCTCAGATTCAGGATTCTGACCCAAATCACAGGGTCTCTGGTTGAAGGACTACATTCTCATGGTAAGAGAGTCCAAGGTTTCCTGCTACATAAAAAATAGCAGATGAATATAAATAAATGTAACGTTATGTATTTGGGCTACAGAAACAAACATGCTACCAGTACACTAAATGGAAAAAGTTCATGGGGAATGCACTTTAGAGAAGGCTTAAAGGGATAGTAATACTTCATTTTAACTTTATTTTATTTTGTAGACATTAAAAAAACATAAAGAATGATATAAGTCTTATCTCTGAAACCTTTATGGTTTAAGAGATATTCACAAACAAAGTATCCCCCCCGTTCAACCAGATCAGAAGGGAGATGCCCAGGTAGACTGCAGAGAGGGACAATCTTCAATTAAGATAAGGGAAAAAGCTGAAAAACTTGTCAAGGGGGGAAGGGCTTTCATTGTTTTCATACAAAGAAAATTGTCCCCTTCTGTTATCTGTCTGGTCTTACAACCAGACTCACATCTGAGAAGAGATGGCTTACACTAGGTAAAAGGGGCGGGGAGGGGAACTTTGCTTGTGAATATCTCATAAACCATAAAGGTTTGAGAGATAAGACTTATATCATTCTTCATGTTTTTTTAATGCCTACAAAATAAAATAAAGTTAAAACGAAGTATTACTATCCCTTTAAGCTGTACATGCCATCCCCTCCCTCTTTTTCTCACTTCCCTACAAAGAATCAACCCACTATGCAAACACACACATACTCCCTGTCTAATGGTTGAACTTAAATTAATTTTAAATAAAAACACGGCACTGAAATTTGGTGGGAAAAGGGAGGTCAAGGTTTATTTAAAGGGATAGTATTGCTTAAATGTAATTAATTTTAATATTATAGAGATTTAAAATATGAATAGAATGAGGTATGTCCCATCTCTCAGACTTGTATAGTTTGAGAGATCGAAGCATGTAAAGTTCCCGTTTCACAAGAATTCTGCCATAAACCTGAGAGAAGCAGATTGTGGTCCTGGGACGGTTCCGCGGCTCTTCAGCAGAGCTGAAATAGCGCAATATAGAAATAAATACTTAATTGGAATGGTCTACAAAGTGTGCTTGCAAACCTGCCACACTTTGCAGACCATTCCAATTAAGTATTTATTTCTATATCGCTCTATTTCTGCTCTGCTGAAGATCCGTGGGACAGTCCAGTGACCAGAATCTGCTTCTCTCAGCTAGATGGCAGACTTCTTGTGAAACAGGAACTGGAAAAATTACAGAGACATGCAAAAAAAACCCCAAAAAAACTGAAAAAGGGATTGGGAGACCTGAGTTATAAAGAGAAACTAGCCAAAATGGGGTTGTTTACATTACAGAAGTCTAAGGGCTGATATGATTACCATTCACAAATATATTAACCCCTTAAGGACCGGGAAAATCTGAGGTCGTTTTCCCCTAAGGACCGGAGCAATTCTGACCTTTTTGACTATGTCTTTGTTCAACAGTGTTTTCCCTCTTAGGCTTTTATTCCACCCCCATAAATTATATACTGTTTTTTAAGCAAAAATAGGGCTTTCATTTGATACCCTATTTATATGGATAACCCACCATTTACTTTATTAAAATTAAAAAAAAGGTAAACAAATTGTAAAAAATTTTTTTTTGATTTTTCTCTTTGGATCAATTGGCCACAAAGGGCTAAATTTTCATGGAGACTGCATGAAAAGTATGACCGGTCAGTCATACCTACAAAATGCGCAGTTTAAAGTGGCCACTGTCCACCCTGGGTGAAAATCCCCATGTCCCTTTTTCCCACCCTATTTTGACACTTTTTTGTCCTTGGCATTTGGTGGTGTATATAAGTGTATTACATGGCTCCACAACAATCACACTTGCAATATGTTTAATTATATATTTTTTTTTTTAATAAAAATTTTTTTTGTAAAAAAAGTGTGTTGTGTTTTTTTTTTTTTGTTTTTTTAAAGTGTATAATTGCAGGTCAAAAATTGACCTGCATTTAGCCAGCCTCCTGCACCAGCAGTGAAGGGGTCAATACCCCCAGCTGCTGTATTTTTTTACCACTAGGTGTCTCCTGTCTACTTCTGTCTCTCTTACTTTGATAGCAAGGGAGACAGAGGCAGACGAGACAGGCACAGACAGCATGCTTTGCATGCTGCCTCTGTCTGTCACTATGCCGGTACATGTGATCGCTGCTACGGCGATCACATGAACTGGCACAAGCAGGAAGGGCTGATACTGAACGCACCGGTCTTGGAGCGCTCAGTCTCAGCCTGGAATTAATGATAGCAGCGTGCACGGAGGCATGCTGCTATCATTTAAGCCATGACGGTCCTGCACCGTCATGGGTCGTTAAGGGTATAACAACCCATGACGGTGCAGGACCGTCATGGGTCCTTAAGGGGTTAAAGGTAAATACAAAAAAAAACTTCCTAAGGAACTATTTACTCAAAGAGCTGAGCAAAAAAACATGACACCATTAAGACTAGAGAAAATGTGCTTTTGACTAAAACAAAGGCAGGGATGTTTTACAGTAAGGGCAGTAAATTATGGAATTATTTGGCTTGGGGAATTTGGTTTGCATGTACTGTAGTTGAATTAAAAAAGTACAGGATACCTTTCTATCGAAACGCAATATTGAAAATTATATCATTTGGTTTCAATGCAGATAGGAAGTTGATCCAGGGAAAATTCGGACTGCCTTTTGGAGTACGGAAGGAATTTTCCTACTCAGTTGGAGCTTAATTGGAAATGGTTTCCAGTGCTTTGTGTTATTCAGCTATATACTATTTTTGATATAGACACTATATATCAATAACAATTATACCATATTATTTTGGCGCTTTACACTATCTATACAGTTTGTACGTATTGTTTTTCTCCCTGCAAGTGGGGATTTTGTGTGTAAGAGCAACTAACAATTTGGAGCGCACTAACAGAGTTGTTTGTATTCAGTATGATCTTAACTGACTTAATACTTATTCTCTATAACGCTGTGATTTCCAGCAGAAAAGGCAGAGGGAAAAGTTTTGCATGTCCTGTGTGTAATCAAGCAGTGATATCATTAAGCTGTAGCATGTTAAGGGTTCCTCGAGGACTGACTGAAGCACCCCAGGTTAGTGCAAGTGTGGACATGTCTCTTAGAATCTATGTTCCGGGGAACTTTAATATTTATTTCAAACTCCTCAGGGTCAGCTTGTTTTGAAAGTTTAACCCCTTAAGGACCAGCGGTCCCGGGGTGTGTGGTCCTTTAAGGACCAGATAGGGAAGTTCGACGTGCCGCCCCATGTGACTGATCACGTATAACGGCAAGTTGAACGAGGGACTGAAAGAGATCGCTCCGGTCTTGTAGCGATCAACTTCAGTCCCCGGTATTACTCACCGTGCTCCTGCAGGAGCGCAGTGAGTAAAAGTATGTGACGTACCAGGACCATCATTGCTCCTTAAGTGCTGGACCAGCGTGACGGTCCGGGTACGTCACCGGACGCGAAGGGGTTAAAGGTATGGCCCAAAGGTATCTTCAATTTGAGAGATCATAGTGCATAGGCTCCACTGAATAGCATAGTCAATTTAAAGTATATCTCATTGGAGAGTTTAGCTCACATTAGTATATCCACTCCTTTAGTGAAAGGTCTACATTTAGGACAGGCAGGCACTCCCACTATTCCCAAACTCATAGATTCTGATTGAAAATATAAACAGAAGAGGACTGATTCAGGGACAAACCAATGGCACCACAGCAGATTAATAAAATCCCCAGTGATTTAAATGGTGCTTTTAACTTGGAGATCTAGGCCCATATTTATAAAAACAAACTGGAGTTATTCTATTGTAAATCAATTGCACCATAGAGGCATAGCTGGGAACTCTCTAGATTCCCAGCTACACTGAATCCAATGATCTCGCTAGCTGTATTCATTGTGCACCCCCCATAATACACCTTGGGTTTTTGATTTCTTCCCCTACTGTTGGTATACCTGCACTTCCATTAACCTCTTGAGTTCTAGAAGGTAGGAAGTCGGAGGCACTCAAAGGGTTAATGCGGGCAATAACATGGATGCTGCGGAGTTGCTCCATTTAAAGAAGCAACATATGCATATGCAGAGCAAGATTCTCATGTTGCCCTTTAAATCAAGGCAACATGCTTGTAGCAGCATGCTGTTTAAAATGCGCTATTTTAAAATGATACCCCTTCAACAGGTTTACGAATTTTCACTTATCACATCGACAATAGCCTATTTCCATATGGAAATGAAGCATAATGAGTCATTTGAGAATTATAATTACTGGGTCTGTGGGGCAGAGGCTGATTCTCAGGATGTGGGCAGTTTCCAGTGAAACTCTGCCCACTTCTGCTCCTTCCCAGTCTGCTCCTCCCATTCTATTCTAATTCCCGCCCCCACTTGTGATTAAGCCCCACCCATTTTTATGCAAATCACATCATTGATCTCCACCAGAGGTACCACAGGACTCCCCTCTCCAGGAGACCACAAGAAAAAGTTCCCAGGTATGCATAGAGGACAAATACAAATTCCTGCTAAATTAAATTGGCCTTTTAACCCTTTAAATGCTAAATAGGTCTTCAATGCATTGTGAAGCAATCCACTGCAGACTTCTCTAGCATTCAAGAGGTTAAAAAGTCTATTCAAGTGTATGGGAATTTAGGATTTTTATTTGGCCCCTATGGTGCAGTTGATTTACTCCAGAATAACTCCAGTTTGCATTTATAAAAATGGGCCAAAAGGCTTTATGTATAAAAGTAGGGTACTGCAAAACTGCATCATAGGGGAGACATAAACATTACCAAGACTGCCATTTAAACTGGGCTTTTATCCCTTTCAACTTGTTAAAAGGTCCTTTATATCAATAGTAATGTTTGTTTGTCCACTATAGTGAAGTGAGTTTGCCCCAGAATTTCACTAGTCTACCTTTTATGCATATACCCTACATGAAGAAAACTGCTTGCTATGAATTTATAGGATCTACAAATACTTTTGGGAGGTTGGTTATAGGTCACACAAATTTACTCAAAGTCAGTGAGGCCCCTCATTAAATTGTCACAGTTCAGGTGGCTAGTTAAACACTCTGTTATTTAATTGTAAACATCAAAATAAGATGGGAATAAATCCATTTGGCTGAGATGCACTGAAGGTCGAGGAGGACTTGTAATTGTAATATCCTCGGATCAGTATTCTATAGTATGCACTAAAGTGACTTAGTCATGATATCCCAATCAACCTGACAAAAATCTGCCCACGCTGACATCAATCTGACATGCCTTCAATGGTTCACTTTTAAAACGTTGCAAAAAAATGTAATGTGGCCACACGACACATTAACCATGTTGCTGTGATTAAAATGGCAACATAAGAATCTTGCACTGCATGAAAGCATGAGATTCTCATGTCGCTTTCTTAAACGGGGCTTCTGGCCGTATTGATTAAGTGATACCGGAGAGAAGGGGAGAGAGTGGCAGGAGTCAAAGAAAGCTCTACTTCCAGAAGCCCGCATGGATTGTATTGTAACACTGAATCTACTGATCTCGCTAGCTGTATTCATTGCGCACCCCCATAATACACCATGGGTTTTTGATTTCTTCCCCTACTGTTGGTATACCTGCACTTCCATTAACCTCTTGAGTGCCAGAAGGTAGGAAGTCGGAGGCACTCAAAGGGTTAATGCGGGCAATAACATGGATGCTGCGGAGTTGCTCCATTTAAAGAAGCACCATGAGAATCTCACTCATATACAGAGCGAGATTCTCATGTTGCCTTTTAAATCAAGGCGACATGCTTAATGCGGCTTGCAGCGGCATGCTGTTTAAAATGCACTATTTTAAAATGATACCCCTTCAACAGGTTTACGAATTTTCACTTATCACATCGACAATAGCCTATTTCCATATGGAAATGAAGCATAATGAGTCATTTGAGAAATGAACCTTTAATTGTTGCAACACAGTGTAGCACTTTATGGCATACCTCCGAAGTGTCCCTCTTTTGGAGTGACAGACCCAAATCCCACTGTACTTCTTTCATACTCTGGTGTTCCTCTTTTTTAGCAAACCGTAATGTGCAGTATGTATAAATGTGTATCATATTACTCCATGCCAATAAAACTCACATTAACGTTTGTTTAAATGTCAGTATATGTGTTTATAAATTAGTCTGTTGAAATAAAATACTATATTCTTCAGGTATAAATAGGTCCGGAAGTAACCTAAACATTCCTGGTAATGCCCTGCTCACCAGCCACTCCCCCAGCAACATCACCTCAAACAAGTGTCCATCTTTGGGCATGTGAAATGTTGGGAGGTATGTTGTATGGTAATTAGGGCCTAATGCAGCAAACTGAAATGGAGCAGTTCTGGGGCAAATCACATGCACCAGAGGGGACGATTAAAGATTCTCATTGATTTAAATGCTCCTTATTATTCTCTTGAATGTCAGAAAGGTCTCCAACACATTTCTTTGCAAAGCTCTCGAGACCTCTGTAGCATTCAAGAAGCTGTCCCTTATGAATCATTGGGAATTTGGAAAGTTTTCATTTGTTTTCTATAGTGCAGTTGGTCTGCTCCAGAATTGCTCCACTTGGGATTGCTGAATTAAGCTCTTAGTTTCTGCTCTGGGCCAAAATTACTAATAGGGCAGCGAGCGATATGTTTGACCTCAAATATAACTACTTAACATACTGTGTAGGAAATTAGCATAAAGGGCCACATCGTGCCACCAAAATATGAATATTATTTTTTCAAAAACTATTTATTTACTTTACAGGTAAATTGGTAGGACAACATATTGGCAGATTTAATCTCTCTGTGAAACAAAATTTAGAGTGACTAGGTGGAAACCCTAGTAGTACTCATGCATCAGGAAAAAGTAAATGTCTTCCAAAAGTTCCCATAAGAGGCTCTGCAGGCAGCTACAGATCCAGACACAGCTATTGACATAGGTGTGTCATAGCACGCCCCATTTTTGAAATTCTTCCTGGCTTTGTATCTCTGGGTAATGGTTATAAGTCATTCCTAGGTTTTATGCCTCAAGGCATCAGGGAATTTAACATACCCCACCCTGCTGATGTGAGAGGTGTCATATTAGTCTGTATGAGAACACCTTTACTCAGTAGAGCCATTTCCACAGTAAGCATTCCTACAAGAACCCTTGGATGAGGAAGCATTTAGTATGAAAGCATTGTCTGCTGGCCCCTTACACAGAAAGAGGGGATACACAGGAAGTTAAAGAGGGACAATGGTGGAGCATAACAACTGCACCATAGGGGACAAATTCATTTTGGTAATTTTGGCCTAGCACACAAACTAAGGGCTTAATTCAGCAATCCAAATTCCCATTGATTCATAAGGGACTTTTAACTGCTTGAATGCCACAAAGGGTGGTCACACCAAATATTGATTTTGATGTAGATTTTTCTTCTTTTCACTCACTATCATTTTTTAATACATAAAAATACTACTATTAACATTTTTGAAAGCTCTCTTACTCTGCAGAATTTAATCACACCTGCCTAAGACTTTTGCACATTACTGTGTGTGTGTATATATATATATATATATATATATATATATATATATATATATATATATATATATATTAGTGTAAAAGCCTGTGTACACAGGCCCAGCATTCTGTGTGTTTGGCCCAGGTAAAGATGAAGGTGGCGGCCTAGGAATTGCTTGTGGGCCTCCCACTGCTTGTCACTGTCATGGTACTGGCGGAAATCATCCAGGTATACCGGATTCCCTCCACCCTGACCCGATCCCTGGCCCCACTGCCTCCAGGAGTCCATAATCACCAGCTCAGGAGCATGAAACCTGCTGCTCATAATAAGAGAACGGGAGGGTGTCAGACGTCCACCGGGAACAAACGTTCCAGCCATTGTTCTGGTGATCTCTACTGCACATGACTGCGTGTTCGGGCAGTCTCTTCTGCGCATGACTGCATTGCACAAGCATACATCTGTCCTTTCATATTATAGGAGATTATTTATATATTTACACACTAGTTTTAAAGCCCGTGTACACAGGCCAACACTGGCGGTGCTGCAGTCATGCGCAGTACAGACTGCCCGCGCCGCAACTGATACGGAGCGGGGCGCTCTGAATTCAGATCATAGTCCTCTCTGCGCACCAGTCTGGATTTGGAGCACCCCACTCCATATCAGTCGTGGGGTGGGCAGTCTGTACTGTGCATGACTGCATCGCGTGCAGCCGTCTCTACTGCGCATGACGGCTTCTGACAAACATACTTAGCGAATTATAATATAGGATATACATTCACTTTGATGTTCATAAACAGAATACTAGGCCTAGAAAAGTAAACGGGAATAATTTTTTAAGGAACCAAAGACTCGGCAGGGAACAAATACATATTTGCATTAACCCTTTGAATGTCAGAGGGGTACGCAACACATTGCTTTGTATACCCCTCTGGGCTAACCCTTTGAATGCTAGAGACCTCCCCAATGCATTGTGAACCTGTACTTTGAAGACATTTCTAGCATTCTAAGGGTTAATAATGTCAGTTATAGTAAGTAGAATGTGGGGAATTTTTATGTGTTGTCTCTTCTGCAGCTGCTTTGCCCTAGAATGGCTCTGCTGTGTTCTGAGACATAAGGGTCCACTGTACTTTACTTAGGTGATCTATTGGCCCATTAAATATTAGTTGACACTGAAATTACTGCAAATTTGGGTAATTATAGATCAAAGATATATGTGGCATAAAAATAACACTTTCTCTGTCATTTTGTAGGATAAGGGGCTCGAAAAACAAGTAGCGTGCATTTTGCAAACGTGTTACGTTGGTTTTCTATTACAGAATCACAGTAAAACAAAACTGGCGTAGACAGCACTTTTCAGAGTAGTAACAAAACTGGCGATGTCTGCTTTTTTCCACCTACCGCCTACAAAAAACGCGCAAAATGTCAAAGTCCAAGGATATAGGCGTATAATGATGGCAGAAAGCTCAAGTTCAGTCTTAGGTGTGTTCTCCACATAACAAAATCCAACAGAGTGCCCCCCTCAACATATTAACCCCTCCTTTTAAATGTCAACTTGCAGTATATATACTGTTTTATACACTGCTTTTGTTTGAACAACGATGGTTTTGAAACTGCCGTTATGGCTTCTACGCCTCAACCTCTGAGGCGCAAAATTTCTGACTTAAATGTAACCACAAAACAGGTGGTAATACTGAGTGTGGGTAGAAGGATACTAATTGCACATGGTTTTTAGTTGTTTCCTATGGGCTTTCTTTAGACTGGCGGTAAGTATAATTGCCGCTGATTTTGTTTTCACAAGTCGGGTAATAGGATAGAAAGAACTGACTTAAAAAAAACCTCCTGTTTTATTTTTAGCTCTGGTAATAGAATCGAGCCCTCGAAGAGCAGAGTAATTTAGTAGTCGTTTAGTATGTTATTTTATCTGTAAAATAATAATGATAATATTTGCACAACATACTTTCCCTAGAATTTTAATCTCAGATGACATTTGTTTTCTTAAAGAGATAATGTGTTATTTTGAATTTACATATTCAGTACATACAGAATATATAATGGTTATCCTTTTAAAGACCAGAAATGGGAAATGCAATGCAATGTGTTGCATACCCCACTGCCCTTAAACAGTTAAAATGCTTAAATTTATTTATTTATTTGACCTCTTTACCTATTTTTTAACGGTTAGTTTCTTCAGGGCCTCTCCTAGAAAATATAGACAGTGTACACTACAGAATGCTAGGTGCTGTGTACTGTAATTAAAGGGATAGTAATGTTTCACAATAAAAACAGCTCCAATTAATCTTCATAGTATTTGGGCCATGGAGAGCGTTGTTTCAGTACTATCAGAGTTGTAGTTCAAGAGTAATTGAATGATAAAGTATCCCCCTCCCTCCCTCCCCTTTTACTGATGTAACACTGCTCACCTCAGAGCAGCAAGACTGTCCGGATGGATCATAGAGAGGGACAATCTTCAGTAAGCATAAGGAATAACCTAAAAAACCTGTCAAGGGGGCAGGGTTTTCCTTATGCTCACAGTAAGAAGATTGTCCCTTGCTGTGAGCTGTCTGGTTCCAGGACCAGATTCCACATCTGAGGGGAGGTGGCTTACACTAGGTAAAAGGGGAGGGAGGGGGATATTTTATCATTCAGTTACTCTTAACAACAACTCTGACAGTATTGAACTAACACTCTCCATGGCCCAAATACTACGAAGATTAACTGGAGCGGCTTTTATTGTGAAACATTACTATCCCTTTTTGTTATTAACCCTGTGAATAAGCAAGAATTGGAGAAATACGACTCCCTAAACTCTCTCCCTCAATATCCTTTCTTAATCACTAATGGGGTTATAGTGTCATACGTGGGAATTATCCTGATCTACCTCAGAAGCTCCAGATTTTGCCATTGCCATTTTGCCTGCTCTCCTCCCTAATACCACCCAGATCAAGTCCTATTCACATAACATTAATCGTGTCATTTTGGTCACTCCCAACTCATCCTCCAGTGTACCACGAAGGGCTGTAGCTTCCTGAATATGGCACTAAATCTCTATTCACATAACTGGTGTTAATCTTTTCTCAAGTGCCAGGAAGCTGATTAAGCCTTTGAGTGTCAGAGAGGTATGCAACATACCGCTCTGCAATGCATTGAGTACCCCACTGGTACTCAAAAGGTTAAAGCATAAATGTACTGAAACATTAGCTACTGTAAATCTGTAGTGTTGCAGTTTAATATAATTAGCAATCTGCTCTGGGAGAGGACTGAAGTAAATTTCTCTGGCTACTGAATGCAGCACCCACACATATCTGTCAAACTGTTTGGAATAACAAATACATGTTTGATTTCTCTGTCTATCTCAGTGGTGGGCATTTTGTGGCAGTCCCGTTTTTATTTGACTTTAACTCCCATCATCCTGAGCTGGCCTATGCATATACACTAGAGGTCTCTCAATATCCAAGGGTTTCACATAACGGGGGCAATTCGATAAGTGGTAATGTATCATTTCTCCAGTTCCTATGATATTCTATGGAGCCTATGCACTAAGATCTGCAAAGCTGAAGAAGTCTTAGTACATAGGCTCCATAGAATAACATAAGAGTTGGAGATGTGATAAACTGGAGAAGTTATCTACATACCTGGGAACTTTTTATTGTGGACTCCCCAGACAGGGGATTCCTCTGGTACCACTGAGGTGCAGGGCTTAATCACAAGTGGGAGGCAGACCTTATAAAATGAAGAAAAAGTGGTAGTAATTTGCTGGGGACTGAGGAGAAGTGGGTGGGGAGTGGGAGGAACAGACAGGGAAAAAGCAGAAGTAGGCAGAGTTTCATTAGAAATTCTCCACTTCCAGAGAATCAGCTTCTGCCCAGAAGACCCGGTAATTAGTAGCAAAAAATGGAGTCTCTGGGGCAAATCTAGAGAGTTCTAGCTATGGTCATCTCCACTTTATCACCTCTTTATCACCACTTAGTGAATCTCCCTGATATGCTTTTTTTGGTACTCAGGATGCATGTGAACAACTGAACAATGACTCGAGTCTTTGTGAAACCACTTTGTTAAAGGTCAACTAACAAGTCCACCCCTAGCTTCTTCTCCTACCTCCTGCAAGTGCTGAAGCTATGGTTGTCACCTTTTCTTCAAAAAAATTATGACATGCCTTCTGCCTCCATTGAGCATTATTAGTGGTTCTAAGCCAAATTTTACTGGATAGCTTGTACTTTACTGGTTAGATGACAACACACATCAACACACACTTTATTTCTATTTGCACATGTTTTCTAACATATAATGCACACTTCACTTTAAATTCTCACTTCTTTTCGGCCCTTGAATATTAGTTTCACATTTCTGTCAAAAAGGGAAGAATATTAAATGCTAATGTTAAATAAAAAGGGATCTATAAGACACATTATCCATAAACGTATTTAAGTGTCAGCCTAAAACACTCATTTAGACTAATATCTAAACTCTTCTGTAATATATTATTTCTTCTCTTTTTATTTTATTTATTTTATATATGTATTGATGGCACCATCATTGGGTTTACTTTTAAAAGGTCATGTACAAAACGTTGTTTGGCCACCCAATGCATTAACTATGTCACTGTGGTTAAAATGGAGACATGAGAATCTTGCACTGCATGAAAGAGCGAGATTCTCATGTCGCTTCCTGAAACGGTGCTTTGACTGCAGTATGTGTTCCATGTTTAATTATAGAAACTTACTTAGGTACACCAGCCAGCAGACCCAGGATTCTTTCCCTCATTTCAGCCTACTTGAAGTAATAAAGAATATGCTTTTCTCTCTTCTTCATTCAGCACGCATTGAGGTTATGAAAGGGTTAATTCTTTCAGAGACGTGACCATCATAAATGGAGCTTCAGCCCGCATTGAATGATTGAATGAATGAATTAATATGTTTATTTATATAGCACCACAAGTGTACACAGCACTTTACAATATAAGGGTTTAAACAATACAGGGGTACAGGTGCTTTGTAGAGTGAAACATTAGGTGCGAGGTCCCTGCCCGAAAGTTTACAATCTAATGAGTCATTGATGACTCATGTGGGAAATTCTGTTAAAAGTTAAAGAGCACATCAAATACTGGTAGTGTGTGATTCTGTGGTAGATGTGGCTTCAGACAGCAGGGTCAGTAATATCATTTTTATTAGTATTCAATAGACCAATAGATTTTTAAGGTTTTCTTTTACCCAGATGCATATTCATATGACGTGCAGCACATCACATAGCATTGAAAAGGCAAACACACGAATTAACCTTTTCATAACCTCATGCATGCTGAATGAAGAAGAGAGAAAAACATGTTCTTTATTACTTCAAGTAGACAGAACCGAGGGAAAGAATCCTGGGTCTGCAGGCTGGTGTACCTAAGTATGTTTTTATAATTAAACATGCTTCAGTCTCAGCACTGTTTCAGGAAGTGACATGAGAATCTCGTGCTTTCATGCAGTGCAAGATTCTCATGTCACCATTTTAAAGGGATAGTAATACTTCGTTTTAACTTTATTTTATTTTGTAGGCATTAAAAAAACATGAATAATGATATAAGTCTTATCTCTCAAACCTTTATGGTTTAAGAGATATTCACAAGCAAAGTTTCCCCCTCCCGCCCCTTTTTCCTAGTGTAAGCCATCTCTTCTCAGATGTGAATCTGGTTGTAAGACCAGACAGATAACAGCAGGGGACAATCTTCTTTGTATGAAAAGAATGAAAGCCCTTCCCCCCTTGACAAGTTTTTCAGCTTTTTCCCTTATGTTAATTGAAGATTGTCCCTCTCTGCAGTCTACCTGGGCACCTCCCTTCTGATTTGGCTGAACAGGGTGGGGGGATACTTTGTTTGTGAATATCTCTTAAACCATAAAGGTTTGAGAGATAAGACTTATATCGCTCTTCATGTTTTTTTAATGCCTACAAAATAAAATAAAGATAAAACAAAGTATTACTATCCCTTTAACCACGGCGACATAGTCAATATGTCGTGTTGCCACCCGACAATTTTTATGCAACCTTTTAAATGGATACCTCATCATTGATGACTATTGGTGTAAATGAGTGAGTTTTAGGCTGACACCTAATAAATACGTTTATGGATAATGTGTCATACAGATCCCTTATTATTTAATACTGTGTTGTAAACATTAGCACTTAATATTCTTCTCTTTTTTTTGACATACAATACACTTATTGGGGATCCTGTAGTGGGGGTTCCTTTTTTTGAGCTGCAGCATGTACCTGTGCTTGCCTTGCTCTCTCCCATCTAGTGCACTTTCTATTCCTCTTTAATGAGTTACACTTTTCTGCTCCCTAATATTCAATATAGTAATATAATGTTCAAAAAAGTGGAGACTTGTAAAAGTACTGGTTAACTGGTGCACTGATACATGTGGTGATAATCCTGAAATCTGTTTAGTAAGGATGATAAATTGTCACACAAAATTTCTCATTTCCTTTTAGCTGTAAATAATCACTTCCCACAGGAAATAGTCCATTATTCCCTAGTTTAGCACAATCATCCCTGAATTGTGATTTATGGCTTTAATGCTTGCCAAAGACAACTGCCTCTAAATCCAGATTAAAGTGCTTTTATGCCATGAAGGGGTTAATGAAGCATGTTATTCAGCATATTACTCAGGCATGCTGCAGTTGGTGTTATTACAGCTATCAAATGCAATTGCTGATTTGTTAGTAAAGTACAGCACTAAGAAATATGTTCCATCTTCATAAAAAAGATCATCTATAATAGCAGTAATTTCCGCTACAATGTATCCCTATGAGTGCCAGAGGGGTGTGTATTGCAATACATTGCAAAGCAATGCATACCCCCCTGACATTCAAAGGGTTAATTAAAAGGCAATTATGACATTTTAGTAAGTCTGCTCCAATGACAGCAGGCTTTGTAAATAAGCCTGGGATTCATGGCTCCTACCAGCTGTTCTGGGAGTAAAAAAAAAAAAATCCCTGTTGGCTGGAACACAATGCATTATTCTGTGGCTCTCAGCCACAACCTCCAAGTTTGCGTACTCATTGCCCATGGATTCACTGGCTGTCAAATCTGTGCAACTCCACCTTGGTTTGTGGTCTCCACCCACCTCCTCACCTATCAGGACTCTTGCAAATCCCACTCCAAGTACTGGAAGAGCACAGATATAGAGATTATAAAAGTCTTCTAACTTTGCACAAATTCCCTCTTTATCCTATGAGCTCGAAACCTAGTGCACATAAAGTCTAAATCCACTATATCAAAAAATCAAAAATATAATTAAAAAGTATAAAAATTGTGAAAAATATGTGAAAAAAATATAGTCCCAAATTGCTTTAAGACCAAATATTGTATCTAAACGTGTTTTATCCTTTGTGTAGTGACTATCTTTGCCTTTAATTAAAGTGCTGCAATCAATCAATTAAACAGTTCAACCAATCTGTGCAACAGTTATAAACCTTGGCATTGATCTTTGTAACGATGTATTCTTGCGATTTTTCTTCTCTCCGGGTTAAATTATGGACCTTTTACCGTTATATTGTCGGGGAGCGGAGACTTATTTACACAGGCAGTCTCTATTATTTTTCAGTCTGCTATCTCTTCAATCGATATATATTAGGGGATGGAGACTTAAACTTCCATGGGAAAATATATATATAATGCAACAATCTTATATATATATATGGGATATGAAGTTTGTCCCCTTTTTACCCTGGATGGTAGGGTGGGAGGAGCTACCAGAATCTTGTTTATTTTATACTCGTGGAGATGAACGCTAATGTAACCGGGCAAAGTGGAGTCTAACCACAAGCAGTAAAAAAAAAAGGGGTAGTAGTGGAGTAAAGAAATAAGATAAATGGGTAAGATTATTGCATAATATATATATTTTCCTGCAGAAGGTTAAGTCTCCATCCCCTAATATATATCAGGTAGTATATGAGGGAAGCGATAGTGAGCTGAAAAATAATAGAGACTGTCTGTGTAAACAAGTCGCCACTCCACGACAATATAGCGGTAAAAGTCCATAATTTAACCAGGAGATAAGAAAAACCGCAAGAATACATTGTTACAAAGATCAATGCCAAGGTTTATAACTGTTGCACAGATTGGTTGAACTGTTTCACAGATTGGTTGAAGCACTTAAATTAAAGGCAAAGATAGTCACTATACAACGGATAAAACACGGTTGGATACAATATTTGAGCAATTTGGGACTATATTTTTTCACATATTTTTCACAATATTTATACTTTTTAATTATACTTTTGATTTTTGTATATTTTTGATATTTTTGTGGCACAACACGTTATTCAAGCTATATAGTGGATTTAGAATTTATGTGCACTAGGTTTTGCACTCATAGGATTACGGGGGAATTTGTACAAAGTTAGAAGACTTTTATAATCCTTATATCTGTGCTCTTCCATTACTCAGAGTGGGATTTGCAAGAGTCCTGATAGTTGAGGACATGGGTGGAGACCATAAACCGAGGTGGAGGTATACAGAAGTCAGAGGATAAAATATTGTGATATCAGGGCTCAAAATTTCCACTTGCCACTATCCAATGGCGAGTGAAAATTTAGCCCTGGCGAGTAGAAATTCAGCCCTGGTGGGTATGTTATTGCTTGCAGTGGCAAGTAACTTTTCAGGTCTGGCTAGTAGCAAAGGATTTCAATTTTTAAGCCCTGGTGATATTATACAGTGTATTGGTTTCCTCTCTTATAGACACACTTTTGTGGATATCCCCGCCTTAGAGGGATGCTAACCGGAACCAGGATTTGAGAAGGGATTTTAAGATGTGTTGTAGCAATAGAAAGTGTGGCGCCTCTTATTGTTGTTGTTGATACTTACCCTTTAAAAGGCGGCTTTCACATGGATAGTGGCCACTCACCAGGTCTGCTACCCATGGAGAAAATCTGCCTGTGAAATCATTGTGACCTCTGGCAGACCAATAAGGAGCACTACGAGGGTCTGAAGAGAGATCCCATTGCACACTTACTGGTCACATGACAAGAGACTGAACTGAGAGATTCAACAATTCTGTCTCATTGGGCTGATTGCCCAGCTGCCATAGACCCCAGTGAAGGGCTTTCAAGCCTGACACTAGGACTCTGAGGAAACTGCTTGTGAAACCCATGAAGGTGTTGGCTGTGAAATACAAACTTACAGATTAAGTTCCAACCCACTGCAATCTAAGAGGATTCATTTTCTGCTGATAGGAGCCATTTTGGGGCTGCACAGTACTACCCCATGCTTTTTTACTAGATCTTAATAAAGCATGACAATTGCACGCACACACAGATTACATTTTATTGTTTAATGGCACTATCACTGTAGAAGGGTTGAACAACTTGTATCCCTCCAAGTGTTGGCCTATAATTTCCATCATCCTCAGCCTTCCATTGGTTGGCTTTGTGTGAGGAGTTCTGGGTATTTAAAACATATACCTTGCCTGGGACACAGTGGTGAACCATTCCCTTTCCCTAGATTTCACTGGAGTGCAGGTCCTCACATTCTTTTGCAGTCAGATTGTGTTTCCTGTTGCCACATGATTGGATTCATAAACAGGGCAGTATCTGATTGGCTGGTGGCCATCTAACAATTAGAAGATAAGCTTCGCACACTGACCACTACTAGTAAAGCATAAAAACCATGGTGGATGTAGGGGAACAGAGAGGGAGGCGAATCGATACAAGAGACTGGATGACAAGCCATACCGTGAACAAAATAGTTGATTGCTTCTTGTGGAATATTATTGCATGCAGCATAAACTTAAGTCCAAAACTCCTGCAGGATGGATACAAAGGTGTTCCGGCAAAGGTGCTAACCAATAAGGTCCCACACATGAAAGGTCATAGGAACATGTAGATCCACTGCTGTGTTTTGGAGCCATAGAAGTTGTCCATGGTAACTATCACGGTACCCGTGATTCCTTGTTTATATTTTTCTGTCAGTTATCCGATGTGAGGTTCTCTTTAGTTGCCCTGTGTTAAGCCCACCCAGTATGGCCTTTATATACTGGGCTCCTGCACCCACACATTGCCCTTTCATGGTGTTCCTGTGCCAGCGCTACGCTTGCTCAAGAAGTTTGCAGTGTACCGACTTGGCTTGCCTGACCACTCTCCAGTTCCTGCACCTGTGTACTGACCCGGATTGCCTGACTATTCTTCAGTATCCGTTCCTGTGTATCGACCTGGCCTGGCTGACGTTCCTGCTCCCGTGTACCGACCCGGACTGGCTGACGTCCCTGCTTCTGTGTACCGACCCGGACTGGCTGATGTTCCTGCTCCTGTGTTCTGATCCGGCCTGGCTGACGTTCCCGTTCCTGTGCTCCGATTTGGCAGATCTCCGTTTTGGTCCTGGTTGCCTCGGCGACATTCTGATTTCTGGTGCCTTGCCGTGTCTGGCACTTCTGCACCCGCAGGCTTGCCTAGTATTGTCCCATTTTGGCTCTACGGAGCACCTCTGGCCTAGTCCTCCATTCTGTATAACCGGCTGCAAGTGTTGACTCTGTGATAGCACCGGTACATTGCCATTGGCTACACTCCACCCTGTCAAACCGGTTGCAAGTGTTGCCTCCGTGATCGCACCGGTACATTGCCATTGGCTACGTTCCACTCTGTCAAAACCGGTTGTAAGTGTTGCCTCTGTGATTGCACCGGTACATTGCCATTGGCTACGCTCCACTCTGTCAAAACCGGTCGCAAGTGTTGCCTCCGTGATTGCACCGGTACATGGCCATTGGCTGCGCTCCACTCTGTCGAAACCGGTTGCAAGTGTTGCCTCCGTGATTGCACCGGTACAGTGCCATTGGCTACGTTCCACTCTGTCAAAACCTGTTGCAAGTGTTGCCTCCGTGATTGCACCGGTACATTGCCATTGGCTACGCTCCACTCTGTCAAGGCCAGTTGCAAGTGTTGCCTCCGTGATTGCACCGGCACATTGCCATTGGTTACACTCCACTCTGTCAAAACCGGTTGCGTTGCCTCCGTGATTGCACCAGTACATTGTCATTGGCTACACTCCACTCTGTCAAAACCGGTTGCAAGTGTTGCCTCCGTGTCAGCACCGGTAGCGCTCCTGTTTACTTCAGTGGACTGGTAACTCTCTGTGAATGCAGTCTTTGGCGTGTTCAATACCTTCACATATGGGGCTGTTTTCCTGCCTTGATGAACCTTAACTCCTTCATTGCTGAAACCTGGAAATCTTATCCTCTGCCTGACCCATGTCAGCTTAAACTGTTTGTCTCCTATATTTGTGCTGGACCTGTGTGGGCCTAAATATTACCTGTCGTGTGTCTGTACTATACGTTATATATTACAGGACCTGTGAGGGTTCTTTGTGTATTATTGTATTAAATAAAACTGTGTTTTGTATCCTAACTCTGTGTCTGTGAGTCAAACAAACCGTTATAGTAACACATGTGATGTGTAGGTAGGCATTGTCAAGCCACAGTACAGGGTAGATCATTTTCTAGAGAAATGGTCTGATGACAGGTTGTATAACCTGGTTTATATTCTCTCAGGCTGAGAGAGTGCCTGGAATATGTAGGTGTCTAGGTGTTTTTCTGCCATGCATAATGTTGGCAACACCATTATATAGGCATCTGGTCCACAAAGGTGTTTGATGACAAAACACACTTCTTCAGGCTCCTGATTATTATCCTTCCTGCCATTGTGACATCTTAGAATTGGGCATTGCCAGTGAAGATGAGGGATCTCCAGTGAGTTGGGGCTTGGCACCAAATAATAATAAAAAGGGTGCTGTGCAATGAAAGTAGTGTCACTGAAGTTTTCTTCGGAAAAAAATGTAGTCAACGAATGTGGGTCTGGAGTCCTGCGAAAAGAACTTTGTCTGACTCCCTGGGCAACTAATTGAGGAACCAATACACAGAAGTAACTTGTATTGTCCATTAGAATTTTCTGTCCAGATTAAGATAAACCGGGGTTTATAGTTGATGGTAGGGTTCCTTTAACTATTGATAACCAATGACACAAGCCATAAAAAGTCTGTTTAATAGCAGATGAATGTTTGGGGAGCAAATTCCCTGCTTGTTTGCTCAGGCAGCGATACAGACAATTTTATGCACATCAACTAACTGAAAACAAGAACAAACAAGATAAGCTCCGATAAACTCCAGCTACAGTTCAAAGACTTTTAAATGAATATTCACAAAGGCAGTATCAGGAATGGAAATGAGACAATAAATTACCTTAATCAAAGCAATTTTTTTTATTAGAATTTGTATTATTTTAACCCTTTGAGTTCCATCGGGATGTACAAAGCATTGCCAAAGCACTTGTTCTCAAGGATTTAAAGGGATACTAATACTTCGTTTTATCTTTATTTTATTTTGTAGGCATTAAAAAAACATGAAGAACGGTATAAGTCTTATCTCTCAAAGCTTTATGGTTTGGGAGATATTCACGAGCAAAGTTTCCCTTCCCGTCCCTTTTACCTAGTGTAAGCCAACTCTTCTCAGATGTGGAATCCAGTCCATAGACCAGACAGATAACAGCAGGGGACAATCTTCTTCCTATGAGAACAATGAAGACCCTGCCCCCCTTGACAAGTTTTTCAAGTTTTTCAAGTTTTTCCCTTATCTTAATTGAAGATTGTCCCTCTCTGCAGTCTTCCTGGGCACCTCCCATCTGTTCTGGCTGAGCAGTGTTGCATCAGTAAAAGGGGCGGGAGGGGGATACTTTGTCATTGAATTACTCTTGAACTACAACTCTGACAGAATTGAAGTAACACTCTCCAAAGTCCAAATACTATGATGATTAATTAGAGCTGCTTTTATTATGAAACATTACTATCCCTTTAATACATTTTTCCTGATGGCTTTCTCTTCTTTCAAAGCAATGTGTTAAATACCCCTCTGGCACCCACAGGGTTAAGTACTTATTTGAAATGGCTATTTCTATTCTTCTCTACCTTTTGCTTTCACTTGAGCCCCAGACTTTTGTTATGGACTACAGATAGAGGACACGTTACACTGAGAGAATTTAATTTTAAAGAGAAGTAAAAGTGGTCTATATGTTGCGCTAGCCATTTGTGTGTAACGTACATTTTGATAAATTAATACTTTTTGGTGGCATAATGTAGTGTTATGATAATTAGTTTATTTTCTGGGACAGTATTACCACTGAGTGAACCTATGTAGAGCCCACCCACTTGGGGCATGACTGATAGCACAGTGAGCAGTATGCTTGGCCTCAAAAACTACTAATTAGACTACTGTGCAGGGAATAAGTGTAATGTGCCACCAAAATACAAATGGATCATTTCTGAAAAACTGTTTCACAGAAGCAAAAAAAGCAGACTTTAATTCTGTAAAACAAACTAAACTTGAGAACATAAATCTTTTCCCTTTCCATGGCCTCGATTCAATTCTGTGTGGCAAAACTGGCTACTGACCGACATAAAAAAATGTCTGCATTCCCAAAACGCACGCTAAGTAGTGTGGATAATGGGAACATCAAAGGAAAAGAGCTAACATTCGGTGACTGACATACTTTCAAGCACCAATCGTTAGCTCAAACACAGTCACCCTCCTAAACACTAACCCTACACTACCACTAACAGTAAAGTGCCACAATACTACCCCTAACACTAGCCTAGATCTGTGTAACACTTACCTGTTATCCACCGTCTTTTTTTTTCTATCTTCCTTCTTCTATGTTCTCAAATCTTTTGTTTTTTTTTCTATGAAATAAAATGTCAATGTAGGTGTTTTAATAATAATAAAAAAAAACCTCACCCAAGATAGACCATAGTTAATCCTTTAAGTGCCGGAGGTGTAACCCTCCAGCGCTCAAAGGGTTAAATGCATATTTGCTTATTCTCTAAAAATCAAATGCAGCTATAATAAACAAGCTATGAGCCATAATAAACAAGCTATGTCCATGGTTAAATAATATTCTGCCACTGCTGATTCGGCTAACTCCGCTGGCAGCAGCAGCAATGTGTAATGGTATAGACCCCCCTCATACGTACCGGGCCATTGACTGAGTCCCAATGAGGGAAATTTGAACAGAGACTGGCTTTTTATATGGCCAGTCTCTGTTCAAAATGGATACCAGCCTGCCATTGGTTGAGATGTGTGCTTACGCACCTCCCAGCCAATCAGCTTGTAGTGCGTTTCATCATTCCCCCCTCTCCTAAGCTGATTGGCTGGGTGGCCAGTCTTTCAGGAGAGTGTAAGCTAAAAAGGACAAGCCAGGCATCTCTAGGGATTGCATCACAAACTAAATTATTAGTATCCAGGACATCCCTCTAGCAGTATGTTCTGAAAGAACGAGATGACCCCCAGATGTGTGCCATCATGCAGCTATCAATCTTATACTTCCAGCATCATTGAGAAGTAGATGGAAAAGCTTTAGACAACACATCTGGAGTCCTGTGCCACTTCATCAAACTCTTCAAGTTTGTGTACAGGGTCAGGGTATTGGCAGATGATCCTTGAACCCTTCTGTGTAAGGACATCCAATCCTCTGTATCCAGCATACAACCAGCTCTCCCTCCCAAGCTAGCATGAGAATGAGTTTATCTCAGTCATGTTCAACAAATGATAAAACCTGGAGATGTGATGAGATGCTAGTTTTGTGTCCTAGAGAAAGATCTCAAATGCATTCAAATCTCACAATATGTGCTTTTAAGTTTATGAGAAATAACTGAATCTCCCAGATGGTGGAATGCCCAGTAGTCCTGCTTAGTTAGACCTAAAATCACCTAGCTCTGTGGGAATGGGATGATCACTTCCAAACCTGGTACCAACTGGCAAAATCTGACATTTTAACATTTTAGCCTTATTCCAAATTTGGAAAGTTTCTACAAATGTAGGATAGTGCCAGATTTCCTAAGGCTTCCAGGACCTCCCAATCCATGGAAGAGTGGCAAGTGGGATAAAGCACATTTGATCTTGCTCCATCTGGATCAACAATTTATGTGGTGCGTTTTGTGTGAAGGCATAATAGTATCATAGCACATTAGGTGCATTAAGGCCCCCTGAAGAGGAGGTCTAGAAAGCATAGTGAACTTCTGTGGTATTGATGACCACAAATGGAAGACCAATAGCTGTCTGCCATGCTGTGAGAACTGCATTAGAGATCATAAAAGGGGATTGTATGCATCAATTAGAGGAGGCAAGGCATTGTATTCCTTTTTTATAATGTTTATGTACTCAGCCATAAAAGCCCTGGCAATAGCCACTTTTAGATCTGATTGGATCAGTGATAGTGCAATCTCATAATTAAGTGCATATTAATCCAGAATAATCAACTAACTTAATCTATAAATGTTGGATATATTTTTCCCCTATGAGAAGGAATAATGGTTCTGTAGAAGAGACCTGGGGGGGGACGAAAAGATTTAATATCTCTGTTTTGGAAGAAAAAGGATAAGGAACAAAAAGTTTGTAATTCATCCAACAATGCAAGTTAACAAGTTAATCGTGCCTGTCAGTATAAATTAAGCTTCATCTGCATGTAAAGCTATTTTATATTCATTTGCTTTCAGGACTAATGCCTTAACTGCATCATTTGACATATGGTATTGGCCACTGTTTCCATAACCTGAAAAAAGAAGAGAAGTAAAATGGGCAGCCCTTCCTGTTGCCAATACATAAATGGAAATGCTCCAAAATTATATTGTCTACCTTGATTGTGGCAGTGGGTCAAGAACAAAAGACCATTACATAATTATGAAACATAGGTGGGAGGCCAATGGATGCTAAAGCTTTCTGCATAAAAATCCAATTAATTCTGTAAAATGTCTTTTCAACATCAACAAACATCAATATATCTAGGCACTTTGAGGGGGATTCTATATAAATAATATTTATCAAACTTGTATTATCTCCATATGTGGCTCAAAACCGACCGAGTCCAGATTGACTAGCGAAGAAATATCTACATTTATAAGGGGGACTGGCCAGTAGTTATCACACAGAGTGTGATACTACTTCTGCTTAGGAATTAGTATAGCATGGGCCTCTAAACCATTGGGGATCTAATGGATCTCCTCTGGTACAGCACTGAATGTGGCCTCTAGATTTAAAATCAGCTTGGCATGCAACCTGGGGAACTGAGCCATATCTAGACACTGCTGTATAGCTTTTGAGTTCAGTAGACTAGACATTCATAGAACGATTGAACTAATACAGCAATTTAATTTTTCTGTCATGGTGAGTGTGCCATCTTCCTTCTGAATAGCCTGAATGTGTGATTTAATCTTATGCATTCATACCTCCCTCAAAAAAAGGATGTAATATCAATATTTTTGTTACGCAAAGGAAGTTTTTTTTCTGGCCTCGCACACCTCTCACAATAAGTCCCTAGAAGTGGAATTTTTCTTAGGTTTCTTTTTGTTTATTTTTTTTTTTTTTTTAAGGAAAATTGTGTTATAGTACTGATGTCAGCATCAGCATCTAAATCCCCTCCCACCTCTTCATAGACGTCAGCGCTCTAGCTGCCAAAAACAGATTCTGGTCCTGGGACCGACCGACCGACCGGCCGGCCGGCAGCTCTTCAGCAGAGCCGAAATAGCTCTATATAGAAAGAAATACTTAATTGGTACGGTCTACAAAGTGTGCCTGGTTTGAATGCAGGATCTGCTTTTGTCAGCTGGAGCGCTGACGTCTATGAAAGAGGCAGGAGGGTGAAACTTTAGATGCTTTGATCTCTCAAACTATACAAATTTGAAGGTGGGACATCCCTCATTATATTAATATTTTTAATGTCTACAATATTTGTTAAAAACAAGCATTACTATCCCTTTACATGGCAGTTTTCTATTCTGGTCTGTCACTTGCAATGGAAAGCCACAGTGTATGACTCAAGCTCTCCAACAGAGTGCATCACGTATATATGTATATTTTAATTAATTAAATTATTAAATAATAAGTGCAGTAGTTCAGTGGTGATACATATGATCATCATAAAGGGTAGACTAGGTATGGGTGACATAAAGATACAAGAGGGAGAAAGGAGTGGGAGGATTAAGTGCAATTTACGACAGTTCAGTGCATGAGATAACGTTTACAAATTACATTAGTGCTACATTTAAGAGGTGTTCTTTTATCTTGATTTATCTTAGATTTGAAGCTGAAGGTTGAGGCTTGGTGAATACTGGGTGGTAGAGAGCTCCAGACTTACAAAAATTCTTTTGGACACTAGTTGATAGTGCTGCTCATAAACATAAACATGAATCAATACTGTGTTGTGATAACTTTCCAATGAAAAATCTCTCAGCAGTGGGAGTGCTATGGCTAAGTATACTGCTCGTTTAAGGCTTGAATTGCTGACTGAGAAAAGATCTGCATATGTTATGACAAGACACTCTACACTAAACTGGCTTTTTAGCAGCATAGAAACATAGATTATAATGGCAGAAAAACCTCTGACCCACCCAGTCTGCCCATTTCCTTATGTAATAAAATTATCTTACAGACTTCACAGATTAGACTTATCTCTATACCAGTATTTGTCTCAACCACCTCTGCTGGGCGGCTGTTCCATAAGTTTATCACCATACCTGGGAACTCTCAGGGTTTGACCCTGAGAATCAGGGTTTTGGACCAATTTTCAGGGTCTCAGGGTGAAGAGCCAAAATCTCAGGGTGAGAGAGTTCAGTGCTACCTGTTATATATTCCGCTCCAGTTAAATGCTTCTTTAGTCTCTAAATTGGTGCAACTTGTACCAGAAAGGCAGAGGGAGAAGTCTAGCTTGATTTGTGTGTGTTCATGCAGTGATATCTGTAAGTTGTTGTGTATTAATGGCTCCTTGAATGCTGATTGGAGCGACTCTCGATTACAGTGATCAGGGATATATCGCGGATAATCTATATTATGGGAAATTTAAGGGTTAATATTTACACAATCTCAGGGTCAGCTCATTTTGAAAGTTCCCAGGTATGTTTTTCACATTTACTGTAAAGCATATCCTGACCCAGATTGTACACTGACATCTCCTTGTCTGCTGCCTTTCCTACAGCTGGTGCATTAACCAACTGAGGCATCTCACCAGCCTTGTACTGCACACTTTTTTAAGTACAGCCACTGGCAGTAGAGGCAAGACAGCAGACGAAGAGACATTAGAGTAAAAGCCAGGACAGGATAGGCAGCAGACTAAGCAAGATCAGAGTAAAAGCCAGAGCAGGATTAGCAGCAGACTAAGTAAATACAGAGTATGAGCATTTATAAGCTAGGCAGCAGGCTAAACAAGACCAGGGTACAATCCAGGGCAGGAATGGCAGCAGACTAAGCAAGATCAGAGTACAGGCAAGGCCAGGACAAGCTACATATGATGCAAGATCAGATTGCAAGACAGGTGAGGACAAGCACTAAGCAAGATGATGTCAGTGTCTAGGTCAAAAGAAGATATCAGCAGTATCAAGAACAAGCTGAGGTTAATTAGTATAGAAAGACTTTGTTTACATTAATGCATTTTTCAATAGGAGTGATGTTGTTTGATTGACTCATAAAAATGTTGCATTTTTACTGCTGTAGTGTGTCATCTATTTATCTTCAGCTTCTCTGAAGATGATCCACAACAAACAGCTATGATAACTGTGTGATTCCATTGAAACCCATATTACAAATTTGTTAAGGTTTTAAAGAGCAACTTTCATCTTAGTAAACGTGGAATGGTGGGAAAGAGCTTCTCAGGAACATTGTGTATAAAGTAACAGGAAAAATATGTGAGACTAGGAACACCTCTGTTTAAAACAATAAAAAAAGGAAAATCCCACACATTACATCATAGAAGATATGCATAAGACAAAGGCAGTTAAGTAATAACTTGTCAAAAGTTTAATTTATCAGGATATAACGGTATAATGAAGTAAGCAACCATAAAGGAGTGGTCATGATGAGACTTATTTGCAGCTAGTATTTGAAAATAAGTCAGCGTAAGATATGGGTAAAGATGAACATACTGAGGCACTATACTATACTATATGAACCAAAAAAAAAGAAACAAACAAAACATAGCAATACTTGTAATTTATATCCCTGTTCTCAGTAATGCAGAGCACTGGGAGATGATGTCATCTCCCAGTGCTCTGTATTACTACAGAGCCTGGGTTGCGCTAGACGCCACGAGGGAGCGCTTGGTAGTGTAAATCAGCGCTCCCTCGCGGCAGATATATTTAAAAAAAAAAAATTCCCAGCTTTCCCCTCTTCGGCGCCCCTCCGTTGCGGCGCCCTAAGGCAGCTACCTGTCCTGCCTTAATGGTAGTGCCGGCCCTGACTAAGGTGTTATTAAGAGCTGATAAAGTGGAAAGTACTTCTACAGTGATATCCCTACTCTAATTCCTATGTGATTCTGTGGAGCCTATATGCTACGATTTCTCCAGTTTGAGAGATCTCAGTGCACAGGCTCCATCGAATAACATATGACTTGGAAAAGCGATATCACTGGAGAGGTCATCTGCTCTTTATCACACTTTAGTGCATAACCCTCCATTGTGTCACAGTTCATCGGATACCTCTCTGGTACTCAAAGGGTTAAACAATGTGCGCGTGAGATGCTGTAACTTTAAACTGTCTTCCTGAGCATGCCATGGGCATACCTGGGAACTTTCCACGGATGTCCACCCGGAGGGGAGTCCTCTGGTGCAGCAGGGGGTGAGAATAATGACGCGAATCACGTCAAAAAGGGGCGGGGCTTGACACACGGGGGCGGGAGGGCTTAAAGGCGTGAGACAGAGCTCAAAAGAAGTCGGGGGAAGGAGTTACAATGGGGGAAACAGTAGAAGTGGGTAGAGTTTCAATTGAAACTCCCCACATCCGGAGGAATCAGCCTCTGACCCGGAGACCCGGTAAAGCAGTGTCAAAACCGGAGTCTCTGGGGAAAGTCCGGAGTAATAGCCTTGCTGGCATTAAAGCCTTAATGATGGTAGAAACTGTCCTTTGGTATGCAGCAGTGATCCTACTCAGTACTGTATACTCCAGCGCGGCCGCTGACATTAGAGGCTAAGTGCCAAAGAAGGTCCTCTGCCAGATTCATGTATTCACCCCACTGTCACTGTTTATTTTAGAAACACATGGTCCCACTGAGAAACTTTGGGGTGCATTGCGCATATTCTTTACTTTTGGGCAAGTAGTTGTTTTAAAGTGATAGTATTGTCAATTTAAAATTAGTTGCCCGATTCAGTAACATATTGTGCTATGTCTAAGCGCTTACTTCTTTGTAGTTCAAAAGTTATGAAACCCGCCCCTTCTCCCCACATCAATCAGAAGATGCAGGCTGGTCGGGACGGCTGCAGCGAGCAAAGGGAAATCCTGCCCTCCTTTGTCAAGGGGGCCAGGATTTCCCTTATACTTACTTATTGAAGTTTGTCCCTTCCTGCAGCCGTCAAGTCACATGACACAATGTCAGACTCCATGGGAGGCGGCCAGAAAGTGGAGGGTGGGGGATCTTCAGTCCTTAATAACTTTTGAACTACAAAGAAGTAAGCACTTAGACATAGCACAATCTGTTCCTTTTAATATACAGAAGACTCGGACAACAAATATTAAAGAGACATTACTATCCCTTTAATTAAAGAGAAATGAAACACACTCAGGCTGTTACAATAAGAAGAACTGGAGAATTTCTGCAGTAAACAAACTGCATTAAAGGAGAATAACAACAATTCTCATGGATTTAAATGGGGCATTTCAGTTGTTGAATGCTAGCGATGTCTCAATCGTACTGCAAAGCTATGAATTTGAGATCTCTCTGGCATTCAAAGGATTAAAGCTCATTTAAATCAGTGGTACATTTGGGGAATGTTTATTTCTGACTTTGGCTCGGGTGGTTTGCTCCAGAATGGTATCAGTCCTTCTTCCTGCACCGGCTTCACTTTTCTTAACCAATGGAGGACCATGGGGGCGTGTTTCACATTGCTAACAATGTGTTGCATGTCCCTCTGGTCCTCAAGGGGTTAATACTGACTTCAGTGCATAATGAAATAGACCCTATATCCTCATAGTTTCATCCCTCTCCAATTCAGACCAATATTTGTATTAAAGCAGTGTATCTACATTTACCACTATACAATCACTTGTACTCACATATTATATACATTTTTAATGCAGATAAGAAGCCTATGCTGATTTCCCTTGATATAGCAAATAGAGCATAAGGCTACTGGAAGCAAATGAGAGAGGGAATCACATTACTCCATTCAGAGTGACAATGACATGGCCGGTTGTGGACTCCTGGATCCCAAACTTTACCCACTGCAATTTTAACTCTTTGAGTGCTAAAGGGTATGCAACACATTGCAAAGCCAAATGCACAAATTTATTCCCAAAATTCCTTTAATACAATTGTTTTTTTAACCGTTTGAATCCAAGCGAGGTCTCCAAAGAATGACTTTGCAATGCCTCGGAGGACTCTCTAGCATTTAAGGGTGTAAAAGCTCAGTTTACACCTATAGGAACCCTTGGAATTTGTGTTTGTTCCCTATGGGGCAGGTGGTTTACACCAGAATTGTTTCACTTCTTTCTTTGTGAATATTGTCCAAGGACTGAACAGTGAATAAAACGCTCATTTAAACCCCCTTTAAATCAATGGGAATTTTTATTTTATTCTTGCGGTACAGTTGATGTCTCCAGAATTACTCCACTTTGTGTTTGTACATATGCCCCACTGATGGATCTTTCACAAAGGTGACTTTATAGCCAGACTCTTGTAGTAACCGAAAACAGTGTAGCAAGGCTTTCCCAGCATGCCATTCTCTCAATATAAAAAGTAATACAGTATCAGGGAAAAAGCAGCTACCTGTTCTAGGATTTTAATGTAATTCCACTGAAATCCAAAGCAGTGTTATTCTGTCTGAGCAAATTTCTAGTATGCTGTGTGTCTGTGATCTTACATAGCGCCCCATAGGACACAATTCCCCATAGGACACAATGATTCAATACTTGTGTTTTATCACAATTTGCTGTTACTGCAAAAATATCTCTCATGTGAATGGGGCCTAACTGTAACTGAAAATAAATAGGAATCTCCAGCTCAGAGAAATCCTAGAAGGCATACTACTGGAAAGTCTAGAAGTCTCAGGATGACAGAACGGTCCATAACAGATGACAAGGGACACACCCCTGTTTATAAACAGGTTTAACATTGGGTGGGGGTGGACAGTTTACCAGAGTAGCGCACACTTCTGCACATTGAAGGCTTGGGCTGTTTGTTAGACTGGTTATTTCAGTAACCAGTAGCTGGAACATATGGAATGTCAGTGTACTTAGCGGGCTTTAGTGATCACAGTTCAACTACTTCATCATAAAGAGGATAATCCACCTATAACAAGCTCAAAATACACATCCCCTTTGTGTTATTCAGACAGTGTGAGTCCAATGTGACTCACCACTTCCCTGAAAGTTTCTTTTGATACATATAATCCCTCAGCTGTCAGAGATGTAGTAACGCAACTCGGGCACCCCCAAGCCTAACTCAATGTTCAGTTAAAGGGATAGAAATGTTTCACAAAAAAGCAGCTCCAATTAATCGTCATAGTATTTGAACCATGTAGAGTGTTATTTCAATACTGTCAGAGTTGTAGTTCAAGAGTAATTGAATGATAAATTATCCCCCTCCCGCCTCTTTTACCTAGTGTAACCCACCTCCCCTCAGATGTGGAATCTGGTCCTGGGACCTGACAGCTCACAGCAAGGGGCAATCTTCTTACTGAGAGCATAAAGAAAAACCTGCCCTCTTGACAGGTTTTTCAGGTATTTCCCTTATGCTCACTGAAGATTGTCCCTCTCTGCGATCCATACGGACAGTCTTGTTGCTCTGAAGTGAGCAGTGTTACATCAGTAAAAGGTGCTGGAGGGGGATACTTTATCATTCAATTACTCTTGAACTACAACTCTGACAGTATTGAAATAACACTCCCCATAGCCCAAATACTATGAAGATTAATTGGAGCTCCTTTTATTGTGAAACATTACTATCCCTTTAAACCTTTATGGACCAGAGGGGTGCGCATTACATTGACTTGCAATGTGAATCACACCCTTCTTAACCCCTTAAGGACCAGCGGTCCTGGGACGTTTCCGTCCCATAAGGACCGCTTTGATCCTGGCTGACGCGCAGGTACATGTGACCTGTTGCGTGTATCTGCACGCCGCTTTGGGGCCTGAAAGAGATCGTTCCAGGCTTGGAGCGGTCAATTTTAGGCCCTATTTTTACTTACAGCGTGCCCGGTGGAGAACTGTAAGTAAAAAGTACGTGACGTACTATGACTGTCTTCGGTCCTTAAGGGTATAAGGACCATGAGGGTCATAGTATGTCATGTAGTCCTTAAGGGGTTAATCCTTTGCAGGCCAGAAAGAAATCCAACACATTGCAACGCAATTAACTGGATACCTCTCTTTTACATAAACAGACTATTTATGGCTTATGTCACTGGTTATCAAAAGTTGAAGGAACCCTAACATCAATGAACTATAATCCACAGCTTAATAGGCAGACAAAATCAAACACCTTTGTGGGCCAGATGCCTATATAATGGTGTTGTCAACATTATGAATGGCAAACATACACCTAGATATTCCAGGCACTCTCTCAGGCTGAGAGATATAAACCTGGTTGTACAACCTGTCATCAGACCATTTCTTCAGAAAGTTTCTAACCCTGTACTATAGCATGACAATCCCATATGTTACCATGGACATCTTCTGTGGCTCCAACAAACTGCAGTGGACCTACATGTGTGGGACCTTATTGGGTTAGTACCCTTGCCGGAACACCTTTGTGCCTATCCTGCAGGAGTTTTGTACTTAAAGGGATAGTAATTATTCACAAAAACAGCAGCTCTGATTCACCTTCAATTAATCTTCATAGTATTTGCGCCATGGAGAGAGTTATTTCAATACTGTCCTAGTTGTAGTTCAAGAGTAATTAAATGATAAAGTATTCCCCTTGTGTCCCTTTTACTGATGTAACACTGCTCACCTCAGAGCAGCAAGACTATCCAGATGGATCGTAGCAAGGGACTATCTTCAGTGAGCATAAGGTAAAACCTGTCAATGGGGGCAGGGTTTTCTTTAGAAAACTGTCCCTTGCTGAGAGCTGTCCGGTCAAGAGACCATATCTGAGGGAAGCTGGCTTACACTAGGTAAAATGGGTGGGAGGGGGACACTTTATCATTCAATTACTCTTGAACTACAACTCTGACAGTACTGAAATAACACTCTCCATGGCCCAAATACTATGAAGATTAAATGGAGCTGATTTTATTGTGAATCATTACTATCCCTTTAATATGTTTAAAAGGATAGTAAAAGCAAGTAATGAAACTAGCTATCCTAAAGGGCATGTTACCCTGCCTAAAGGGCATGTTACCCTGACTACACTTAATATTGAAAAGATATATATAAAGCCACTCCCACTGCTGAGATATTTTTTCCAAAGTTAATTCAGCTCAAACTTTAATTTGTGGGGCATGGTACAAGGTGCTGCACCCACAAAATGTGAGACTGAATTGCAAAAACTTTAAAATAAATCACCCCTCAGAATTGTGAGTACCCTTGTGTTAGATAAGATAAACTCTACAACATAAAAATATTTTCCATCTGTCACATTACTAACCCTTTAAAGGGTTAGTAATGCCAGTATTTAATGGGATTCAGTATTGTAGATGTTAAAAAAATAAAGTATATGGAGAAAGTCCCATCTCTCAAACCTTTAGCAGCGAATATCTCTCTAACTGTAAAGTTTCCCCTTCCCTCATGTCAGCTGTAAAGCTGACAGAAGGAGATTTGAGTCATACGACTCTAGAAGGCTCTTCAGCAGAGCTGAAATAGCGATATTTAAAAAGAACTACTTCATTGGAATGGTCTACAAAGTGTGTTTGCAAACCAGGAGAGTGTTATTTCAGTTCTGTCAGAGATGTAGTTCAGGAGTAATTCAATGACAAAGTGTCCCCTCCCGCCCCTCTTACTGATGTAACACTGTTCAGCCAGAGCAGAAGGGAGGTGCCCAGGTAGATTGCACAGAGGGACAATCTTCAATTAAGATAAGGGAAAAACCTGAAAAGCTTGTCAAGGGGGGCAGGGCTTTCATTGTTCTCATAGGAAGAAGATTGCCCCTGTTGTTATCTGCCTGGTCTATGGACTGCATTCCACATACGAGAAGAGATGGCTTACACTAGGTAAAAGGGGCGGGAGGGGAAACTTTGCTTGTGAATATCTCTTAAACCATAAAGGTTTGAGAGATAAGACTTATATCATTCTTCATGTTTTTTAATGCCTACAAAATAAAATAAAGTTAAAACGAAGTATTACTATCCCTTTGATAACCGTTTAAAATTATGTATAGTTACCAACACTCCAAACAAATCTGTAGGAACGCGTTGCATTACTAAGTCTCAACCTCCGACATCACTAAGTAAAAGGAACCTGCTACACAATATTATATTTTAACATGATAGTGTGATTTTTGTTTGTTTTTTATATTCTTAAAATATTATTTTTTTAAATATATTAATATCAGCATTCCAATTTTAAAAGCTCTACTCACTGAATCTAAGATTGCAATATAGCAATTCATTATAACATTCTTATTTAATATTTATTAATTAGCATGCCAGCTTGGCATAATCATTGCTACATTGCAATCTTATATTCCGTGCTTGTAAAGCTCCATTTGTAGGGAAGCTGTATAAACAGTTTTTGGTCAGGACAATGGGCTAAAAAAATTTAGATTGTCCCTATAGAATGGAGACAGTTGGCAAGTATAAATTATGGGGCAAATCAAATATACTATAGGACTGAAATAAAATTGATTAAATGGGGTATTTAACCCTTTGTGTGCCAGCGAGGTATCCAGCTCCTTGGGTTGCAAGGTGTTGGATACTTTTCTGGCACACAAAGGGTTAACTCTGGATGCTAGTTAGTTCTCTGGTGTATTGTGAATCAATGCTTTGGAAGCCTCGCTAGCAACCAAGGGGAGAATTGCAGCTGTTTAGTCTGATGAACGAAGCACTAGAAATCAAATATTATTTTCTTGTTTGTTCCTTAGAGGTTGGGCAACTATAACTTCCCTCTTTGGGCCACCGAGTCCTATAAACTCTACAGGGAGACTTGAGTCCTACTTCTTAATTCCAAAGCATGAGCTATAGCAGTAATTTTCTCTTAGAATATATTAATAATCACTGTTTTGGTATTTTATTTATATGCATAGATATATTTATATATAAATCTGAACTTTACATAGGCATGATTTGTTTCTTGGGACCTGGAGGCCATGTTGTCATGGTCAAGCACCGGAGCCACTTTCTGTCAGAGCAGTCAATGGGTAGTGTGTTTAGAACTTTGTTCTTTGGATCTTCTAAGAGGTATGGCATGTGAGCAGGGACAAACTTACTAATAGGGGTGTAAGTACAGGAGGTCCAGTTGTTCCAGAGCCTTGCATTCAAGGGTTTCCAATGGTTCTGCACTGTTCAGCAACCTCTTACAGTCAGACCAGTTTCTTATCTTAGCTGACATCATCACACACAGCTGCTGTTAGACAGTAACATAAGATGAGTCAGTAAGCTTCTTTCCTTTTCTTTATATACGTGCATTGTAAAGGTGTGTGTTCTTCAAACCTACTCCAGGGTTTGTTTGTGTGTGTGTGTGTGTGTGTGTGTGTGTGTGTGTGTGTGTGTGTGTGTGTGTGTGTGTGTGTGTGTGTGTGTGTGTGTGTGTGTGTGTGTGTGTGTGTGTGTGTGTGTGTGTGTGTGTGTGTGTGTGTGTGTGTGTGTGTGTGTGTGTGTGTGTGTGTGTGTGTGTGTGTGTTTGTTTATCTCCCATCACTCAGAGCAGGGCTGCCCAAGTTCAGTCAGGGCCACCAACATGCCAGGATGTAAGGATTTTCCTGATAAAGCACAGGTGAATCAGTCAAAATTAATGAGCCACAGATTAACTCACCTGTACTTAATCAAGGAAATCCTTACATCTTGACCTATCGGTGGCCCTTGAACTTAGACAACCCTGACTCATAGGGTTAAAACCCCTAACATTGGTAGTTCCTGCATCTCTATATTGTCATTTGACATTTGCTGTCACGCAGTGAGGATAAGCATACCTACCAACATTTCAGATGGCCAAAGAGGGACACCTTTGCTTCAGGTGCTGTTGCTGGGGGCATGGCTGGGTGGCACAGTATTACCCATAATTTTTAGGTTGTTTCATGAAATATTGACAGCTCTGTGTGTAACTAGATAAAAGATGTAAACAAGACTAAAGTATTTTATTTACACAGGCTAATTTATAAACACATATACTGAGGCAAACATTAGTGTGAGTTTTATTGGATCGGATCTCCTAAAAAAGAGGGACACCAAGGTGGGAAAAATGGACAGAGGAATTTGTATCTCAAAGAGGGACTGTCCCTCCTAAAGAGGCAAACTACTGCATTCTTAAAGGGATAGTAATACTTAAAATGTAAAAAAAAAATATGTTGCAGGGTTTATCCCCCTGAGTAAAACAAGAGCACTCCCACTGCTGAAAGGTGTTTCATTCAAAAGTTATTAATTTTCAAAGTTGAATTTTTTAGGTGCAATATCACAGTGGCCTGAAATTGTACAGTGGCACTGTTGCTGCACCATCCTATGGAGATTTATGGTCAACTGACCAGAGCTTTCCATAGGATCGTGTAGCAACAGCACACAGCAACAAGCACAAAAGAAGGTACCGTACCTGCTAAAAATATACAGTTGGAGGATATGGTAACATAGCTGATGAAGGTGAAAAAAAAAAGATATGTCCATCAAGTCCAGCCTATTCTCTATCACTTTTGTTGAGAGATGTGACACTCCATGAGCAGGCTGATTGAGTCCCTCACATCCTGGTGAAGAGGCTGTACAGCAGGGGTATTTAAAGGGATAGTAATATTTTGTAGGCATTAAAAAAACATGAAGAACGATATAAGTCTTATCTCTCAAACCTTTATGGTTTGAGAGATATTCACAAGCAAAGATTCCCCTCCCACCCCTTTTACCTAGTGTAAGCCATCTCTTCTCAGATGTGGAATCTGGTTGTAAGACTAGACAGATAACAGCAGGGGACAATCTTCTTACTATGAGAACAATGAAAGCCCTGCCCCCCTTGACAAGTTTTTCAGGTTTTTCCCTTATCTTAATTGAAGATTGTCCCTCTCTGCAGTCTACCTGGGCACCTCCCTTCTGCTCTGGCTGAGCAGTGTTACATCAGTAAAAGGGGAGGGAGGGGGATACTTTGTCATTGAATTACTCTTGACCTACAACTCTGACAGAATTGAAATAACACTCTCCGAGGTCTAAATACTATGAAGATTAATTGGAGCTGCTTTTATTATGAAACATTACTATCCCTTTAAATGATGGACCTCCAGGCATTGAGAACTACAGCTCCCATTCCAACTAGCCAATGGCTGATTGGGGATGAAGCTGGAAGACGAACAATTAAATACACCTGCTGTGCAGGCTCTGAGTCTCACTATTAAGTGTTTTAGAAATATCCTCACTTTTATTGGTCAGTTAATGGGTCTGGCATTTTGAAAAATCATCGTAAGTCCTCAAGTGCCTTTATCAGTGCGTGGTTTCAAGATATCCAGGCTTGACTACAGGTAGATCAATTAAAGACACTGAACCACTGATTGATCTACTTCAGATTGATCCACACAGATATATCCTAAAATTCTGTATTGTTAGCAGCACCTGAGGACTGAAGTTGTCTACCTTGTGATAGTTCCTCCTGTGCCAGTGACAGAACCACCGTTCTTCAAGTAAAGAGATCCAGACATCCCACACTGTTGGTGAGGCATTGTTTGGACAATATCTGCCATAGGCAATCAATGCTGTCAGGCCCCACCACCAGTTTAGTATTTCTGAAATGTTCTTACATGATTAAAAGGTGGATCAATCAGTGTCCATTTCCTATGTGTAGAATAATCACTTTCTAATAACCAAAGCACATCTACTCAGTTGAGGATATTTTAGAAACCTGCACTGTGTGATTGTGTCCTGTTAGAGTATGTGTCTGTGTCCTGCATGTGTCTGTATCTTGTGTATGTGTGTGCTGTGTGTGTATGTGTTCTGTGAGTGTGTATGAGTGTGTTGTGTCCTGTGCATGTCTGTGTGTGTTCTGTATGTTTCTGTGTGTCCTGTGAATGTGTGTGTGTGTGTGTGTTCTGTTTGTTTGTGTGTGTTCTGTGCATGTCTGTGTGTGTGTGTGTGTGTTCAGACTTCCCTGGATGGGAACGAAGTGTACAGGGAGGGGAAACATATTATGGGTTAATGACAGAAAGTGGACTTCTGTTGGGGGAGGAGAGGTGAAGAAGAAGCCTCCTTCACTCCCTATGTTGGTGTGTGTGCAGTGTTCATTGTTTGTGCTTGCCTGGCTTGCAGATATCGATAACTTGGGTGGTAAAGTTATGTGAATTTATCCTGAAGAGGAAGAAGCCCTTTGGGAGTTTGCCCCGGACTTAGGTTGCCGGTGTTGATGTTACCCATTGAAGCTAAGGTGGATGGCCAATGGGGTAATTCCTTGGGAGACAGCTGTAAGTGTTAAAGAATGTTTGGTTCAGCTGTAAGTGCTCAAGAATGTTTGGGTTCAGTTGTAAGGGTTGAAGAATGTTGGGATTCTAGCATGATCCCAAGGAATTTGGCTATGCTTGGTGTCAAGGAATGTGGATTGGTAAGAATTGTCAGTTAATGATTCGTTAATGTTTAGTTAATTACTATTATGGTTAAAGAAGAACAATATTAATATGATTGGAAATGTTTGATAAAGGTGTGGCGTGTTATCCCCAAGAGATGTGTATGTGATTTAATTAGGGGATCATACCCTCTAATTATGACATGTATGTTTGCGTGTGTCCTGTGCATGTTTGTGTGTGTACTTCATGTTTCTATGTGTGTCCTGTGCATGTCTCTGTGTGTGTTTTCTATATGTTTGCGTGTGTCCTGTACATGTGTGTGTGTACTTTATGTTTCTGTGTGTCCTGTGCATTTGTGTGTATTTTCTGTATGCTTGTGTGTGTCTTGTGCATGTTTGTGTGTATCCTGTGCATGTCTGTGTGTGCGTGCATGTGTGTGTTTTCTGTATGTTTATGTGTATCCTGTACATGTCTGTGTGTATGTGTTCTGCATGTTCCTGATCTGTGTGTATGTGAGTTCTGCATGTTTGTGTGTGTGTCCTGTGCATGTCTGTGTGTGTGTTCTGTATGTTTGTGTTTGTCCTGTGCATGGCAGTGTCTGTGTGTTTTCTGTGTGTTTGTGTGTATCCTGTACATGTCTGTGTGTATGTGTTCTGTATGTTTGTGTTTGTCCTGTACATGTCCGTGTATGTGTGTGTGTTCTGTATATTTGTGTGGGTCCTGTGCATGTGCGTGTGTGTGCGTGTGTGTGTTTATCAAGGGAAACTGGATCCATTCTAGGGCAAACCATTTGCATCATAGAGGAGAACTATAAATTCCACAAATTACCATTGATATACAATTAAACAAGGCAATGCATAGTTACAGTTAGGGTTGCCACCTTTTCTTGCAAAAAATACCGGCCATGGCATTCCGTCCATAGACTTAACATTGGACAGAAGCCAATTTTTTACCGGCCTGCCGGTAAAATACCGGCTGGGTGGTAACCCTAGTTACAGTAACCACAAAATGCAGTATCATACTGAATTTAACTCCATTATCTTATTTCCTGCATTATTTTTGTCCTGTTGCTTTAAGAGCAAGTTCAATATTCTATGTAATATCAGTAATAACACTTAATAACTCTGGTGTATATGGCTGTGTTCGCTGAAGCTGATGCACTATGCAGAAGTGGACCAAATGTGGGGTGAACCAACTGCACTAAAGAAACAAATGATCTTCTTGATTGGGTAGGCTATGGTCTCCAAATACGATGTAAAGGATTTAAAGCAGTGGGAATCTGGGGCATTTTATTTGTTCCCTATGATGCATATGGTTTACTTCAGAATTGCACCAATTCATTAGCCTCACTAATTTGAGATGATGTAAGTTGAATATTTCCTGTAATAGCAATATGTATGATTGGATTTGTTTCCCTTTAAATCCATCTGCGCTACCACTTCCCTCTACATAGTATAGAGGACAAGAACCCATGGAGCAGTTCTGCTGGCTGCGAGAGCCATCCTCCATAGGACTCAATCATTTCTCATGGAGCAGTCACTTTAATTGACCCAGCTTTTCTTAATGCGAGATATACTGAAAACAAACACTGTTGTTAGCTCTTGAACAGGTTTGGCTTTCCCTTCACCACTGCATCTCAGCTGCAGTCCCTCATAAGCAGGACATGTCCACCATTTGTTTAGATGCATGTCATGTAAGGAGTGGGGATGTGGCCATGGGCAGCACTAAGAGTACCCAGGGTGCCTTTGTCCTGGGAAACCTGAAGTACCTGCTGAGGACTATGGTATGTGAAAAATGGCTACTTAAATATCCAGTCTTTCCAACTTCAGTGCTGTGGAATATATTGTCACATTATACATGTGTGTTAATAGGGTTGCCACCTTTTCTTCAAGAAAATACTGGCCATGGCATTCCCTCCATAGACTTAACATTGGACAGAAGCCAATTTTTTACCGGCCTGCCGGTAAAATACCGGCTGGGTGGCAACCCTACGTGTTAATAATAGCAATAACAGTGTTTCTAAAACACGTCACATACTGTCAGACTGTCTATGGGCCTTATGTTCAAAAGAAAACTGAAATCATTCTCATAAGTCATAACATACCCACTGGTGTAAATTGGGCTTTTAACCCTTTGCTTGTTAAAGAATTTTCCAACATATTTCTTTGCAATGAGATGGACACTTCTTCAAAAGGTTTAAAGTCTCATTAAATTCATAGAGATGTGGGGAATTTTCATATCCACCCTGTGGTGCAGTTGGTTTGCTCCAGAATTACTCCATTTTCTTTTGAACATAGCCCTAAAAATATGTCCAGTTAAGCCTTATTACTTTTAAGGACAGCCAAGTATTAGAATGCAACCCACACATCCCTTTGTGCCTCCACTTGTGCCGTATTCTCCTCATATACATATGGAGTCCAGCAGTCCAACACCAAATAATATACTATACATTGGGTATGGGCCGACTTAGAGAAAGCCCACTGTAATGTCTTGCTGGTGCAATCCAACTCTAAGCATTCTTCTCCTAGTGGACCATAATGCCACTGATGTTTTTCCAGCTTCACCATCTGATGCCAAATTTGTACCTTCTGGGAGCCATTCTAATCACTAGTGAAGGAAACACATTCTGTTTATCCAAAGGAGGCCCAATCAGCTCTCCTCCACAGTGGTAGCAAGAAAGCTTGTGCTTGGTGTGCTTCCTCGTCTCTCCTGATAATGGTAAGCTCCATCTATAGTGTAAACCACAGTGTGTTTGCTCCTCACTGATTTGGCCAAAGAATTGGAGTCCAGAGAGTCTTCTATCCCAATCCCATCATATGCAGGCTTTTTAGTTAGGGACCCCATGGAAGAACATGTCATAATCTATAATGTTATCTACTCTGCTATGGTAGTATTTACAGTACTGAAAAAGTCCATCACTGGATAACCTTCTTTGGGTACAGGATCCTTACTAGGCTTTTACTCCCTGCATAAACAGAATTTCACACATCACACTGCACCTCCCTATTCCCTGCCATCCATGACTCCACAGAGGAAGCACACCAAGCATAAGCTTTCTTGCTACTGCTTTGGCATCAGTCTAGCACACACTTGCACTTGTATCTAGCTCTTGTATCTCATACTTCCTCCCCCACCACTCCCAAATCAGAAGATTCCACATTTTGACCAGATTCCATTCTCCAGACTCCATTCTTTCAGTCATTTATCCTGCGTCACAATCATTGTTGTCCTTGCTCATAAAACCTTGAGTTCGGCTGATGACTTGGGCCAAGTTGTATTTTTTTCTCCAATGGAACATAATAGGGGTTTTTGTGGGTTTTGGGTTGGTTGGAAGGAGTTACTGAATGACCTAAAGTTAGATTTGATGGGGTCTTGAGTTGGATCACCTACCCCATCTGATGTTGCTGTGCATACACAGTGATGTCATTAGACAGGGACAGCCAATGATATCCCGAGGGGAGTGATGGTCTACAGTATATGAAAAATAAAAGGCTGCTTATGGCCCCCACTTGGTCAAAGGACCCTGCTGCACTTATACAGTACCATTGCAGCATGTAAGCAAAATCAGGTATGAATGTTTTATTAGAAAGACCAATGTGGGAATAAAGGGGATCTCCATGTGAATTAGGGCCATCAAAAACCTACAGCTGCCCCTACATGAAGGACCCAGAAGAAAGGTAGGAGAAGTGGGTGGGACTTCATCAGAGGTCATATCTCACGTCCCTTCACCAACAAGGCTACAATTGGCATTGTAGTAATGGAAATAGTCTCCCGTCCTGAACCTTTATCATCTACCACCTGAAATGAACATTCACCATTGTAGTGAAAGGGAGTAGAGGAAATAGGGGCTTGGGCTCAACTGGGGACTCATCCACCATTACCCCCTATGGTTCATAAGTACCACTGCTGAAAAGGGAAAAGTCTCCCTTTCCAGTAATAGTACTCATGTTAGGGTACATAACAGGTAATCACTTGCTATACCCTGTAAAAATTCTGTATTTGCTTTCTGAAGTTTAAAATCTAGTCTTATGTATGCTCTAGGGGAGCAGACATTCCTGCCTTTTATAGGGAGCCAGGGTTTCACTTATTGTCCAGGAGTATCTGTAAATGGGCTGACATGATAAGAAGCTTTTTGAATAAAAGACCATTGGGAACTAACCACAGTCTATTGACTGATTTTAGTTTTGATCTCAAGATACAAACAGCACAAACAAGATTTAACATTTGGTGCTAGTGTTCATTTTAATCAATGAGAATTTTGGAAATGTGTATTTTTTCCCTTTGGCGCAGTTGGCTTGCATCAGAATCACTCTGGTACATCAGTCTTGTTGCCTACGTTACTATCCCTTTAACTCCTAGAGAGGTCTCAAACACTTTGCTTTGCAATGTGTTGGAGATTACGGTAGTTTCCAAAGAGCTACAATTGGTAAAAAAACGATGAGAAAAGGTAACAAAGTGTACAATCTATTGAAAGGCTTAGTTTCACTTGCCAACAAATTTGGGCTGCAATAAAGTGAAATTGCTCAGTCGTGAAATAGAAGCACTCTATATATATTTATTTTTCACAGGTCAATATGTGTGTAATAGCTTTTCCAATTGGAGTTCTCAATAGCACAGCAAGAAATAACACAGTATTTACAGTAGATGTAGGGGGATGTAGCACGTTTCTGGATTGTGAGTCTCTGTCCTCGTGGGTATCCTACATTCTTATAAGATCAGCTGGAGACATTTATATATCACCTTTGAATGGGTTCATTTTTGTAGTGGGAAAATCTATAGAAATATTCACATCATGATGTAGCATTAAATCCGTGGTTGCCAGTGAAGTTTCTGACGTGTTTCAAGGAACCTGGTGGTGGTGGGGGATGTGTCAAGCAGATCATATCTTATTTCATAACTGATCCAAACAAGCCTCAAACAAACAAGTTACTACACTGTCCACAATTGCTGCAAATCCCATTGAAATAATAAAAGTAGTAGGCTTGGAGCAGTATTCACAAAGTAAAAAGAAGCAATTCTGGAACAAATCAACTGCAATATAACAGGAAAAATGCTAAACTTTCCATATTTTAGCTAAGGATGATGGAAGCTGAAGTCCAACAACAGCTGTGGAGCCAACGAATGCCCACCTTTTCCGACAGACAAGAAGACTATGAGTATTCCTGCCAACTGACCTATACTTCCAATCAGAGTCCCTGGTTTTAGCTCTGTCCTTGGACCCTGCCATTCATCTATTTGTCCCTGATTTTAAAGTTACATTTTAAACCTGTATTCTATGTGAGGTCATTAAATGGTTAATAGGTCAAGTACATTCCAACGTGTTGCATAAATACATAATATCACATAATAGTTAGGTGAGGGTGATTTGTTCTGCTGTACCAGCGCAAAGTATTCAAAAGAAAACTGGAACTATTCTGGGTCAAACCAACTACTCCATAAGGGGTCAAACACTGCCATTTATTTATGCAAAACAGTGATATCATGGGGGGGGTACGGTTGTCTAGTTCCTTCTCCCCACCTTCCAAGACCTCACTCAGTGCAGCATGCCCCACTAATGGCTGGGCGTATCCTATGCCACCAGAGATGAAGTAGGTCGTTTTTAAACTAGAAAAATATAATTAAAATACATAATATATTAAAGCACATTTTATGTGCTTTAATACTATGTAATTTTTCTGGGTGGAGACTTGGGAGGTGAGTGTCCCTTTAACAGGCTGCATCACGTTACTGTAAAATGAAAATGCTTTACTTACACAAGATGGGATAAAATAGGACGTGCTTGTGGCTAAGGTAAATCCCAATAGGCATGCCCTGCACTAACTGGAATCCAGCTTCCCCTCCTTCCCTTCTTCATTATTTAAAGGAAAGGAAACACGTGCTCTCATATTATGCCAAGGAATATTTCTGATTACCCATTAGGAGAGCGGACTTGACAAGTACACATGCACATTAGCAACAAAATGGCACTGCATGCAGGATGCAGATGAGAAACATGATTATTTTTCCTTAACCATTTGAATGCCAGAGAGGAATGCAATGTGTTGCATACCTCTCTGGCACTCAAAGGGTTAATATGAATGTAACACCTCATAATAGTCAATCCAGACATATCTTACCATGCCCAGAAAATCTTAAAGGATCCTAGGAATCTTACATTGTGCCCTTTTTATTTCAGCCAGTCCTGAACGTTATGTCCATGGAGGCAGCCATGACAGTTGCCACTAGGACCACAGGACACAAACTCTGATCACTGTCTATGGAAATCTTAACTCTTTAAGCACCAGAGGGATGTGCAACATATTACTTGTGATGTGTTGCACACCCTCTGAATAGGCTCATGCATTCTGCTTGCTTCAGCATGGTAAAACTGCCAGCAACTGTTATTTCTGGTTAATGCTTTTATCTCCAACAAAACTCATAGGGGTTATTAGGATTTTTGGCCATAGTAAGGTAAGTGAGGGTATTATTACGAGGTGTTAGTGTTCTAGTAATATGAATATGACAACAGACTTTATCATGTAGACCCTTCCCACTCAGCTTGGCTCTCTCCTGGCCATACCCATCTCCCATCACCATGAGGGTTTAAAAGCCCCTTTTAAAATCAATGGTACCATTAATTTGTGATAACTATTAAGTGGATGTACACAGGGGAATATAACAGGACAATGCACATTTTTTTCCATCAGGTGCAGAAACCCCCACAGGCTCCTACCAGGCTGATCAATGCAATTATGTGAACCCTGTGTAGAGAATATATTATTATACCAATGTATTCATTCACTTGATTCAAAAAAATAACGGTTTTGTTGCATAGTTTGGCCAAAATATGTTTAAAGGGATAGTAATGTTTCAAAATAAAAGCATCTCCAATTAATTTTCATAGTATTTGGGCCATGGAGAGTGTTATTTCACTACTGTGAGAGTTATAGTTCAAGAGTAATTGAATGATAAAGTATCCCCCTCCCGCCCCTTTTACTTATGTAACACTGCTCACCTCAGAACAGAAAGGTGGTGTCCAGATGGCTTGCAGAGAGGAACAATCTTCAATTAGCATAAGGAAAAACCTGCCAAGGGGGGCAGGGTTTTCGTTGTTCTCACAGTAAGAAGATTGTCCCTTGCTGAGAGCTGTCTGGTCTTTGGACCAGATTCCACATCTGAGGGGAGGCGACTTACACTAGGCAAAAGGGGTGGGAGGAGGATAACATTCTCCGTGGCCCAAATACTATGAAGATTAATTGGAGCTGCTTTTATTTTGAAACATTACTATCAATTTAAGCTCAGTAACCTTGCCAAGGTACTTCTTGTTAAGATAGTCCTATCTAATACGTCTTGGCATATTTTATGGTTTACAAAATGCTTTATATTATAAGCTAAATCTGTCTGATGCCCTCATGGCTGAACTGAACTGTTTTCATACAGGGATCACTTACAGTGAGTGGAACATTTCCACCGGTCCATTTATATAGGTCTGCCCAACCCACTTCTACAAACTGCTTGGAGCCTGCAACACAATGGTGATTTCTCTGGCATTCAAGGAATGAAAACCCTATTTAAATCTGTGGGAATTTGGGTCATTGTTATTTTTAACCCCTTGAGAGCTAGAAAGCATTGAAAACATCTGTAGAATTCAAGGGGTTTAACCCCCCCCCCCCCAATTTACATTAATGGGACTTTTCAGACATTTAATTTCACCTCTATAGGGTAGTGGTTTTGCCCGGTATTACTGCAGTTTTGCTTTGAGCATAAGGGCCTGTGATTGCACCTTATCACTATTGTATCCCCAGATTTCCTCATCTATACTATAAAAGAAGTGGTCAGGAGACCACAAATTCTATGTCCATTGCCTGAGACCAGTATTACACACTAAATTATAATACACACACACCCCAGGACTGGCACATAAGAGCACATATGCAGATCTCCTATAGACTGCCTGAACCTAACATACACACCCCAGGGCACAGCTAGGAGGAGATTAACATATCTCCTATACACAAGCATTTAAATTTCCACACCCCTCCCTATCCCTTCATCGAAATTAAAACAATGGCTGACACTCTCCTCTTGTGGACAAAAATTTCACCCGCCACCACATTCACAGCAAACAGTGCTGTTTTCTCTGCAGCACATGGAGTACATTCAGCACACTCTAGCACTGTTACACTAACGTCCACTGTTAATACACATTGTGTGCCTTAACCTTTTGACTGCCAAAGAGGTGCACAACGCATTGCAATCTAATGCAATGCCCACCACTGTGGCACTCAAAGGGTTAACATGGCCTCTTCCACTCACAAGCTTGAGTCCTTCCATGTTTTCCCCAATCTATATGAACTCTTTCAGTGCCCCATTTGTAGCCCCTCACTACCATTATAATTCTCGCGCTTGCTTCACTATAACATATTAACTCTTTCACTGCCCCAGTCATAGCCCCTCATTGCCAATACAATTCTCGCGGTCATTTCAATACAATATATTAACTATTTCAGTGACCCAAAACGCATTAATTTCCAATGCGTTACGTACCACTCTGGATTAAAAGGGTTACAGGCAGCTCTGCTACTCTGCTGTGCAACACATTCATTACAAATGCCTTGCCTTACACATGGTTCCTCGGCCAAGAAGAAAAAACCGTGCAAACTGGAATCACCCCTTGCAACAAGGCTAGGGCCATCCACAGGTTGGACCTGAATGGAACTCACAGTTCTGGGACTATGATCTTGATGATTTTCTCTGCAAGAAGTAGCCCCACCTACTATCTCTGTTTTCAAAAAACAAACATGTAATTTCCTCCCTCTGCCACTTCTGTGATAAGGTAAGGGATTGCAGGGGCCTTTTTCAATATACACACACACACATGCAAAACACACATGCAATACACATTCACAACAAAAACACGCACAACACATATGCAATACATATGCACAACACACATGCACCACTCAAACAACATGAACCACAAACACAATACATACATGCATGCAATACACATGCAAAGCACAAACACACAATACATAAACAACAAACATACAACACACATGCACAACACACATGCCCATAACACACACACACACAAGCCCGCAATACACACACACAAAAACACCCACAATACACACATGCATGAAAAAACATGCACAACATGCACACATACAAGCAATATACACAGACACACAATACACGACAATAAAGTACACAAATACAACACACGCACAAAACTCACACAACAAACAATACACACAAGCCAATACATACAACACAAACAAAACACAATACATACAAACACACACACAATACACACACACATGCAATACACATGAACAACATACACAATAAACACAGATACACCAATACACATGCCCACAACACACACACAAGACGCAAAATACACAAACAATATACACACACATGCACAACACACGTGCCCACAATATACACATGTGCGCCCAATACACACACACACATGCACGAAAAAACACAAATGCATAACACACTACAATACACCGGACAATACACACACATAAAGAATATACACATGCACAATATACACTCACATGCAATGCACACACACAATACACACATGACCAACACACACACAAAAATACAAACAATACACCACAACACACACCATATGCACACATGCACAATACACCACTACACACATGTACAACACACATGTGCAAAACACACATGCACCACACAACACACACACAATGCACAACACACCCAATACATACATGCAATACACGTGCACACACACACAATAAACACTCACATACTCAACAACAAAAAAACACACCACAACACTCACACAATACACAGACACACAAAACACAATACACACATGCACAAAAAAACACACGCAATACACACACAAAACACATGCACAACACATACAAGCAATACACCACAACACACGTGTGCGTAACACACTGTCACGGTTTTTTGATGAATACTCAGACCAGATTGGTAAGGTTAAAATGACTTTATTAAGATAAAGTACACACACGTAGTTAGGCCCTTTGGCCCACACAAACAGAACATAAATATATACAGGTAGATGAAGTAATAGCAAGCCAGTAATAGAAATGTATGATGGAATGGAAACAATCACTGGCAACGGAGGTTCTGGCTTGAACCGGACAGGCAGCAGTCAACGCAGTCCAAGAACTGACCACAGGACCTTGGTGACAGATGGTCCAGGAGTAGATGACTGGCACAACCCAGACGCCTGGGAGGCACAGAACCCAGAGGAGCGCGGCAACACTACTGGCATAACCCAGACGCCTGGGAGGCACAGAACCCAGAGGAGCGAGGCGACACTGACCCTGGCACTGGATACAAATAGACCGAGGCAACCCTTATAAGCAAACCCTAGAACGCTAGGGGTGGATCGTAATACTAGTATATATATATATATATATATATATATATATATATATATATATATATATATATATATATACATACATATATATATGGAGGCAACCAGTGTCCCCTCACTCTGAGGATGGTACAAAGCAACGCTGGCTCTTATGCCCAAGGTTACTGCAGTGAGGAATATGCTCAACCTTACCTGGAAGATCCAGGCAAACAAAGGGTCAACAGGTAACACCCAATGATATACTGCAACTCCCAAAGGGAGTGAGCCCAGCGTTGTAAGGGAGGTGGACACAGAGAGATCAAAGTAACACAGTCAGTACTATGAACACTGTACCAGTACTTCAAGTGTGCACACCGCCTGAGGCAGTTAAGAGAGTAGCTAAAGCAAGAATGCTTAGCCAACGGTCGACAGAATAATAGTGCCACACGGAGCACAATGACTAGCATAACAGCAAAGCCACAGCAAGTGTAGCTGGACCAAACGGAGGCAACCAAGTGGTATAGCTAGGCACCGATGGCAACAGAGAGGTAATACGCTAGACACGGTCAGTAACAGAATAGGTACTCAGCCAGGTACGGTAAGTAATGGAGCGGGTTCTCAGCCAGATATGGTCAGCAACGGAGCGGGTTCTCAGCCAGATATAGTCAGCAACGGAGCGTTTTCTCAGCCAGATACGGTTAGCAACGGAGCAGGTTCTCAGTTGGATACAGTCAGCAATGGAGCAGCAGTAATACAGGATACTCAGGAACTTCGTCAGGCAGGCCAGGTCATACACGATCAGCAATAACAGAGCAAAAGTCAGGAACTAGTACACCATGAAAGGGCACCATAGTGTAGACATGACAGAGGTTATAAAGGCTATCACTGGGTGGCGACAAAGATACTTGGCCAATCAGAACAAGATAGGGAAATAGGAGAATCAGAATGTCGCTGCCTGCAGCCAGGAGCACGAGCATCGTGATACACACACATGCGCAACACACATTCTTGCAACACGCGCAATATACATGCACAATGCAAACAGACAGCACACACACATGCACAATACATGCACAACTCACACACAATACACACATGCAATACACATGCACAACACAAACAGACAATACACACACACATATAATAAACACACACAATAAGCACACACAGAAAAATCACATGCACAACACACACAAACACACGTACAGCACACCACAAAATACACAAGCAATATACACATGGAATCATGGACAATGCACACATGCAATGCACACATGTATATAACACACATGTGCAACACATGCACACGACACGTGCAAAAACACGCGCACAACACATGTGCAAAACACAAGTACAATACACATACACATGCATTACATATACACACATGCACAACACAATACACAAACAGAGCACACACAGGCAATACACAAACACATGCAAATTCAACAATCCAGTCATTAAGAACATTGTCTCCTTTTCTGGATTTACCTGGATGTCAGTACCCCTGAAGCAATCAAAGGACTTAATCCCCAAGGGGAAAACCCTGCCCCTCTTTTGCTAGTAGACTATAATAGGAGTCTTAGGAGTCCTTGGGTTATGTACTAGCTAATACTGTAAAATGCAACCAAATAATATAGAATCAGATATTATAACACAATTAGTAAATAAGACAAGGGTGAATAGATTTGTGTATCCAATATTTTAAACATGGGATGTGCAACCTAAGCCACTCCATTTGTTCAGGACTACAATTCCCATCATCCCAACAGCCCAATGACTGGCTGAGGATGTTGAGAATTGTAGTCCTGCACAGCTGGAGGATCTCAGGCTGCCCATCTTCGTATTAGATAGTGAGGCTGATGAACTATGATTTGCAGTAATTCTGGAGCAAACCAAGTGCACCATAGAGTACTGAATAGGAAGGCTCTTGCTAAATTGAGGCTGTACTGTGGCTCCCCATGGAAAGAACAGAGATAAGACTGAAGGGCTGCAGTCAATCATATAGTACATTATTATTGGAGCATTTCATGGGGAGGCAGAGCATATCCAAAGATATCGTCCTGCCCAAAATGTCACAGAAACCCAAACCAAGTAACACCACGGCCAGCCTTTGGGATATGCATCCTGTGTAACTGCACAGGGTGCCTCACCAAGAGGGTGTCACAAACCTGTCAAATAAAAAAATAGAAAGACGTTGGTTACTCTAAGGTGCCTGCCTTTCTGGGACCCACATTGACTCAGATCACTGCCACTGAAATGTGAAGCTTTCAAAATGGAGAACCGACTGAGTGTCAGATTAATCTACACCATCTCTGAATTTGCTGCCTTCAGCTCCCATGTTTCAATGGCCCGCAAGTCTTTGCAGTGAGATTGGCGAGACAGAGTAACTGGATGGAAGAGTGTGTGGGAGAGCAGCAACAGTTAACTTCAAGCAGCCATTGTCTCTAGTCTAGACCAGTTATGTAAAGCCCCTATAGTATCCGTGGCCTGACCCCATCCTGCTCTTATACTTTTGAGTGCCAGAGGTATAAACAACACACTGCAATACATACTCTTGTAAGGAGTTAACAGAAGCTGTAGCGAGGTCAGTCTAACCCTGATTCTAATATGTGAATGAATTTGAAGTACCATATTGTGTCTACCCACACTGAGTCTACTAACACAGAGTCGTTGTGGGTAGATACAATGTGGGGCTGCAATGCAACTGGTTTTCAGTAAATTCAAATTGGAAGCAGAGTGAGACTGATCTTGGTGTGGCAAAGGATGTAGTATGTTAGGAGAGAAATGCAACATCTTGCCAAAAGTCAAGTAAGCAGGAGTCACAGTTAGACAGAATGGATCAGTCCACCTAGACAGAATAATATTATTCCCTGCAGCAGCGCTTGTGACATATACTGCTCCACTAAGTCTGATACCAGTCCTCTGCCTCCTGCACATGTTGGAGTATGAAATCTCTCTTTGTGCAGGAAGACAAAAGAGCTGATTGGCATTGTGGGAAAAGCAGGTTAGGACATCTGGGATAGCGGCATAAGTTAAGTAACCTAATTTATACAATATTTTCTCACTCCTATCACTTCACAATCACAGGAGGGAGAGGACTGCAGGTATATGGCCCTCAAATATATCTGAGTTTGTTATATGTGTCACAATATAGATTGCTAGTTCTGTTGTGTTTCCACTATACAGATTGCTAGCTCTGTGTCATGTATGCCCCTATAGACTGCTAGTTTAGTGTCATGTGTCATTATACAGTTTTCTATCTTGGTTGTTATGTGTATCACTATACAGATTTCTGCCTGTATGCACAGGATGTCAGTTAGCCTGGTGCCAACTCTGAGTAACACACACAGCACACCACACAGTCTCATCCTTTATACTCCTCGGAGCAATTAAACTAGGCTGAGCTACACCTTGTGAAATATGAACCAGCCAATTTGGGAGCTCCCGGCACGGCACTGGGTCTGAAATCCCCCAGTCCAGTTCCTGCAGATTACTCCAGTCTACACAATGGGCTGGCCGCCTCTTAATGATAGTTTCACCAGCCTGAGGCATTGTTCAGAGGAGATCCGCTATGCTCAGAGGCATTGCTATCTCTGTGTATAAGCAGACTACACAGAATGTGGTGGAGGCAATTCAGCTCCAGGTTCAAGACCAACCCAGGATGGGGTGACCCAGGGACCCGGGCAGGCAGGACAGGCAAGCCAGGGAAGTGGACAGTAGAGATCAGGGGGCCAGCCTTAACCTTTATTGTTGATGGCACCCTGGCTCTCCTCAAATAACACTATACATGTTACTAATAATTGTAACATCAGTCCAACGTATCACTAGTGTTCATGAGCAGTCCCCCAAAAGCATGGAGACAACTGATGTCCTGTCACAAGGACAAATAAAAAATCCCCTAATTATCACTGATATAAAGGGTGCTTTTAACACCTTTAACCGTGTGAGTGCCAGAGGGGTGTACAATGCATTGCACGCCCCTCTGGCACTCAAATGGTTAAAACTAGAGAGGTCTACAGTGCTCTAATAGTGAATGCCTTGGGGACCTCTCTAGCACTGAAGTGGTTAAATGCACCATTTAAATCAATTAGAATTCTTTGTCTCCTACTGTGCAGTTGTTTTGCCCTAGTTCTTCTAGAAACATCGGCCTCCCTGTTCCTATGGGCAGGACTCATGAGTCATATTGCTTGGGATGACATATGCAGCTTTCACATGAGTAGCGATGACATTTATGAAATGATACATTGTTCATTAATAGCTTTTGATGAAGTAAGGAATAGCTGGGCATATACTTTACATTTATGTGTTTCAGTAAAAAGAATAGGTACTGCAAGTTACAACAGTTCCTCATTCAGTTTGGTGTCATTTGGACTCTGTGGAAAGATAGACCACAACAGTAGATACATCCCACCAGAACGGTGGACTTGTTTCAGGCATTCATTTCTTCCAAAACCACACAATTGTCTTGTTCAAGTGAAGATCATCTCACTACAACTGTACCAGGGGGTTACACACTATGGCGGTTTTTCTCAACGTCCTTATTTTGGCACACCAACACAGCAGGTTTTCAGGTAGTCTCTGCTTAATCACAGGTCAGTAATTAGTGGCTAAGTCATTATGATTGATCCACCTTTACTTCATTAGGGATATCATGAAAACATGACGTGTTCAAATGCCCAAATCACTGCACTAAGGTGAGATAAAGGTGAGATAAACTATCCAGTCCCTATTATTTTATGGAGTCTATGCATTAAGACAGAGTTAATGAACTGCTGGGCCTTCAGATGGTGGGGACTTCACTGCCATCATATCCAACAGGGTGCTGGCTGGTCGATGATGATAAGAGCTCTAGTCCTACAGTGAAAGGTCCAACAATTGACAACCCCTGCACTAAGATCTCCCCAACTTGAGAGACGTTAGTGCATAGGATCCGTAGAATAACACAGGGATTGGATTCTCTCACTGCCTACAAACACAATGTGTTGGATACCTCTCTGGCACTCAAAGGGTTAAATAAGCAGCAAATTGGTGTAAATCATATAGTAGGAAACATTGGACTCAACCTGTGAATTTGGATCTCCACCATGAGACCTTGAGATTCGGTTCAAAACCCTGAGTCTCAGGGTCACCCCTGAGACTTCCCAGGGATGGTTCTGTGGAACCCTTTGAACAACTTCAAGGGACCCTAGGGTTTCAAGGAAACCAATCTGAGAGAGCCACTGGATGAACAAAATGGGGATTTTTACCCCTTGAATGCTAGAGAGGTCTCCAATACATTGCAAAGCAGAGGCCACTTAACCCCTTAACAGCTGGTGACATGCCAGGGCCACCACCCCCTTTTTTTCCTTAAGAACCGGTGCTGGTCCTGGCATGTCATGTACGTTATGCTTTCAGAGCTTCTGCAGGAGTGCTGTAAGAAAAAAAGGGGTGTGTAAATTGACCTCTCTCTCAGACCCGTTTGGTGCACCTGTACACGTCACTCGTCATGTGTGCCTGTGCACCGATATCAATCAAAACACTCTTTAAGCAAAGGTCACTTCCCTGGACCACTAGTCTTTAAGGGGTTAATGCCAAGGGAATGTTTGGTGTAATTCGTTTGACCCATAAATTCTCTTCTTTTGAACATACAAAATATAATTTTCATTTGCCTCTGTTCTTGCCTGAAGCTATTCCCAGCAGGTCAGATCATACTCACAAAGCAGAGCTGTAAAGGTAAGGCTGCAATGCCTGGATAGTGCAAAGTTCAGAAGGCAAAAATCATAGAACCAGTCAATGATGAGTGATTTAGGTGGCCTGTGTTATGTTGCTATGAGATTCCACACTGACTGTTCCTTCCTTCTTTTTCAGGTCAGTGTGTGCGTATTCCCAGGAAACAATACTATCTCTAGTGAATCATCAGCAAACTGACTCTAAGGCCGCACCCAGGAGCCAGGCAGGGAAGTGGGCACTGCCAGGTGATGATTACATGCCACCAGGGGCGTTTGCAAGGCATTGACTAACTGGGTTTGCAGAGGCAAACCCAGGATTTCCAGAGAGGGGTGTCAAACAAATAAATAAGCATGCAGTATCAACACCTAACATTTATTAAATCTAATATTATGTACTTCATTGCTCACCCCTCTAGTCCTCAAAGGATGAACGGTTCATTTTCATGGTGGAAAAAAATGTCTTAACCCCTTTGCTGCAAGGGTTGCAGTCCTAACTGGAAGCAAAGGGATTAACCCCATGTATGCTAGAGATACGAGTTGGATATTTCTCTAGCATCTGAGGGGTTAATAAAGAACTTCCTCTTACGTGTTAGCCGTTTAACCCTTTGAGTGCCATAGAGCTATCCAACAGGTTAATCATTCACTGCTAGAAAGCAAACATTTGATTAGTAATCATATTGCTTTAATCATAATCTGGCAGTAAGCCAGTAGCACATACATCATAAATTTGTTTCTAGCCCCAGCTGTCAGAAGAGAGGCCAACGTGTTATTTTATGGAAAAAAGGTCATGTGTCTTAAATATAAAAATAAATAAATAAATAAAAATACCAGTGATCTGAATTCCAACCTTCCTCTCAGGTGAGAGGAGAGAACACTGTGACCCAGATTTAGCAACTAGTGCACAAGGTACGTGTTAGCAATGTTTAATAGAAAATATAAAATGTCCTCAGTGTAATAAGCCTATGACCAGCAAAGCCAGAAACATATAAATGGATGACAAAAAAAAAGCATCAGCTAATAGTTTTGTTTCATAGTGTGACATTCCTTTTCAAATGGAGAGTTTAATGTTCTAAAATAAATGCCCCCGTTGGGGCATCTTTTGTCCATGCCCAGTGTTATTACAATACTGTCCGATTTGAGTAAATAAGTTATTAAGATCCCTCTTTCCTCTCCTTTTACCTATGTAATGCTGCTCTCCTCAGAGCAGCATGACTGCCCGGATGGAGCGCAGAAAGGGACAATCTTCTTTAAGCATAAGGAATAGTGATGAGCGAGCACCCCAATGCTCAGGTGTTCGGGTGCTCTGACCGAGCGCCCCCGGAGGCTCGAGTGCTCGGCCGAGCACCCGAGCCCCATTGAAGTCAATGGGAGGACTCGAGCATTACACCAGGCACCCCCTGCTCTGATGAGGGGAGGGTGCCTGGTCCATAGGAAAAGGGCAGAAAAGGATGGAAACACCAGAGAAATGGTTCAGGGACAGCATAGGGAGGATGTCTGGATGCATCTTGGACTCCAACATCGCTGCTGGGAACGATCTTTCGCCCGTAGTACGCCATTTTTACAGACTGACCATAAAACACACAAAAAGGAAAATAAAAACGACTTTAGGCGAAAAATTGTTACCAAACATTATTTGCTGTATATTTACTTGTATATTATCTGCAAATTATCCCAAAAATTTCCTTGATTTTCTGAAGTGAGGCCATGATTAAGAGGGAAACGTGCGCAGAGGCAAATTATCCCAAAAATTTCCTTGATTTTCTGAAGTGAGGCCATGATTAAGAGGGAAACGTGCGCAGAGGCAAATTCTCCCAAAAATTTCCTTGATTTTCTGAAGTGAGGCCATGATTAAGAGGGAAACGTGCGCAGAGGCAAATTCTCCCAAAAATTTCCTTGATTTTCTGAAGTGAGGCCATGATTAAGAGGGAAACGTGCGCAGAGGCAAATTCTCCCAAAAATTTCCTTGATTTTATTGAACTGAGGCCATGATTAAGAGGGAAACGTGCGCTGAGCTTACCATCTAAAACATTATGGGTGAGGGTCTGCTGCAGAGCTGACCATCCTAAACATTATATGCGAAGGCCCGCTAGTGAGCTGACGCTATAAAACATTATATGAGAGGGCCCGTTAGAGAGCTGACCCAATAAAACATTATATGAGAAGGCCCGCTGGTGAGCTGACCTATATAAAAATTGTCAAACAGGGCCCGCTGGTGAGCTGGCCCTATATAAAAATTATATCACAGGGCCCGCTGGTTAGCTGGCCCTATATAAAAATTATATCACAGGGCATATGGAAGAGGAGGAGGAGGATGAGAAGATTAAGAGTCAACCATATACCCGTTTTTTGGGTGGAAGGGGTGAATGGGAATACAGAGTATTCCCATCATTGTAAATAACATATATAAAGTGAGTTTATGTTCCCCCGGGGCTTTCCTCCAGTGGAGTGGAGAAGTCAGGGGAAATCCAGGCCTTGTTCATTTTTATAAGTGTCAACCTATCAGCATTGTCGGTGGAAAGGCGGATACGCTTATCTGTTATGATGCCACCAGCAGCACTAAATACCCGCTCAGACAGAACGCTGGCGGCAGGGCAGGCCAGCACCTCCAAGGCGTAGAGTGCCAGTTCATACCACGTGTCCAGCTTGGACACCCAGTAGTTGTAAGGCACAGAGGGATCATTGAGGACGCTGACACGGTCTGCTACGTACTCCTTCACCATCTTCCAAAACTTTTCCCTCCTTGTGACACTAGGCTGCGCATCAGGGTGAGGGTGCTGGCGGGGTGTCATGAAGGTGTCCCACGCCTTGGAGAGTGTTGCCCTGCCTTTCTCGGAACTGCTGTGTGCTCCCCTTTTCTCCCCTTCTCGGTTGGCCAAGGTAGCACGTACTCTGCCGCCAGCGTTGTCAGATGGAAAATTTTGGAGCAATTTTTCAACAAGAACCTTCTGGTATTGCACCATTTTGCTTGTCCTCTCCACCGGAGGAATGAGAGATGAGAAATTCTCTTTGTAGCGGGGGTCCAGAAGGGTGAACACCCAGTAATCCGTGTTGTCTAAAATGCGTACAACGCGTGGGTCACGGGAAAGGCAGCCTAACATAAAGTCAGCCATGTGTGCCAGAGTACCAACAGGCAAGATTTCGCTGTCCTCACCAGGAGGATGACTCTCAATATCCTCATCCTCTTCCTCCTCTTCTGCCCACCCACGCTGAAGAGATGGAACTAAAGTTCCATGGCTACCCTCTGTAGCGGAGGCAACCGTGTCTTCCTCCTCCTCCTCCTCCTCCTCCGCCTCCTCCAATTGTCGCTGAGAAGACGAAGTGAGGGTGCTCTGGCTATCACCTTGTGTAAGCTCTTCCTCCCCCATTTCCACCTCTTCCACATGCAAAGCGTCGGTTTTAATTGTGAGCAGCGAGCGTTTCAGTAGACACAGAAGTGGGATGGTTACACTGATAATAGCGTTATCGCCGCTCACCATCTGTGTCGATTCCTCAAAATTGCGTAAAACCTCGCAGAGGTCTGACATCCATTCCCACTCCTCACTTCTGATTACAGGAAGTTGAACGGAGAGGCGACGACCGTGTAACAGCTGGTACTCCACTACTGCCCTCTGCTGCTCACAAAGCCGGGCCAACATGTGGAAGGTGGAGTTCCAGCGCGTGCTCACGTCACACAGCAGCCGGTGAGCTGGCAATTGTAAGCGCTGCTGCAGCTTCAACAGGCCGGCCGAAGCTGTAGATGACTTACGGAAATGTGCACACACGCGGCGCACCTTGGTCAAGAGATCATGCACATTGGGGTAGGTTTTTAGAAATCGCTGAACCACTAAATTAAATACATGCGCTAGGCATGGTACGTGTGTGAGCTTGCCGAGCTCCAAAGCCGCCACCAAGTTACGCCCATTATCACACACAACCATGCCTGGTTGCAGGTTGAGTGGCGAGAGCCACTGCTCGGTCTGGTGACTAATCCCCTGCAACAGCTCTGAGGCCGTGTGCTGTTTGTCCCCAAGGCAGATCAGCTTCAGCACGGCCTGTTGACGCTTCCCCACTGCAGTGCTACACTGCTTCCAGCTACTGGCTGATGGGGGAGTGGCGCTGCGTGTAGAGAATTCGGAGGTGGAAACGGAGGAGGAGGAGCCAATAACGTAGGTGCTGGCGGAAACCCTGATGGAGGTAGGGCCCGCAATCCTCGGCGTGGGTAGCACCCGTGCCATCCCAGGGTCCGAGTCGCTCCCAGCCTCCACGACATTCACCCAGTGTGCCGTCAGGGAAATGTAGCGTCCCTGGCCACAAGCACTTGTCCATGTGTCAGTCGTTAAGTGGACCTTCCCAGTAACTGCGTTGGTCAGGGCACGGGTGATGTTACGGGACACATGGTGGTGTAATGCGGGGATGGCACACCGGGAAAAGTAGTGGCGGCTGGGGACCGCGTACCGAGGGACAGCTGCTGCCATCAGGCTGCGGAAGGACTCAGTGTCCACAAGCCTAAATGGCAGCATTTCGATGGCCAGTAATTTGGAAAGGTGTGAGGTTAGTGCTATGGCCTGTGGGTGGGTGGCTGGGTATTTTCGCTTGCGCTCAAATGCCTGGGGTAACGGCATTTGGACGCTGTGCTGGGACAGGGAAGTGGATGTGGTCGCTGATGGTGCTTCAGATGCTACAGGTGCAGGGCGGGAGGTATGCGGGCCTGCGCCTTCGACAGGCGATTGGCCGGCACCGAAAACAGGGGAAGAGGAGGCAGTGGTGTGGCCTGCAGACACAGATGGGCGATCCAGGCGTTCCTCCCACTTATTACGGTGCTTGGATGCCATGTGTCGGATCATGCTGGTGGTGGTGAGGTTTCTAGTGTTCATGCCTCGGCTCATTCTGGTGTGGCACAGGTTGCAAACTACAATTCTTTTGTCGTCCGCACTTTCCTTAAAAAAACGCCATACCGCGGAACACCTACCCTTTGGCAAGGTAGATTTACGCAAGGGGGTGCTCCGTGGAACATTTGCGGGCCGGTTTGGCGCGGTCCGCCTTCTTTCTGTAGCCACACCACTGCCTCTTCCAGCCTGTTGCGGTGCTGCAGATGGCTCACCCTCAGGACTGCTGTCATCGCTCGGCTCTATACCTTCCCAGGTGGGGTCAGTCACCTCATCGTCCACCAAGTCCTCCTCCACTTCCTCACTCTGATCATCCTCCTCATGTCTTGATCCCACCACATACTCAGTCATTGACAACTGTATAACATTCTCCTCAACAAGGTCTTGAGACGGAAATAGTGGTTGATTTAATGGCAACTGTGTCTCATCATCATCATCATCATCCACTACTTCCTTTGACCTTAAATGCCGTTCACATCTGTCATCTTCTTGTGATTGGGTACCCTCTAGAGGTTGTGAATCAGGGCACAAGATGTCATGTTCCTCTGCAAGCGTGCTTGGAGAGAGGGTCAAATGAAGGATTGGTGATGAGACGAGCTCCTCACTATATCCCAGTGTGGGATCACTTCTTTGACCAGACCGTGTATGGTGGGAGGAAGGATGATCAGAGTGAGGATTATGTTGACCAGACTCTTGGCTACTGAGAGTGGACTTGGTGGAAGACAGGGTGGTGCTTAACCGACTGGAAGCAGTATCAGCTGACATCCAACCGACCACCTGTTCGCAGTGGTCGGACCTCGAGAGTGATGTCCTGCGATGCCCTGTGAAATGAGACATGAAGCTAGGTATGGTGGATGTCTTTCTTTCTTGTGCTCTGGCACCAGGCACAGTTTCTCCGCGTCCTGACCCGCGCCCTGAACTATCAGGATCACGTCCACTTCCCCGTCCCTTTTTACCCGCCTTCTTCATCTTACACGGAATATGTGACTTTAATATTTGAGTTTGAAGACTTAACAGTATTTCTTCCTATTCTGCAACTGTGCAGAGTACACAGAATAGGCTGCTAAACTGCGGTGACACACACTGAATGGAATATGTGACTTTAATATTTGAGTTTGAAGACTTAACAGTATTTCTTCCTATTCTGCAACTGTGCAGAGTACACAGAATAGGCTGCTAAACTGCGGTGACACACACTGAATGGAATATGTGACTTTGATATTTGAGTTTGAAGACTTAACAGTATTTCTTCCTATTCTGCAACTGTGCAGAGTACACAGAATAGGCTGCTAAACTGCGGTGACACACACTGAATGGAATATGTGACTTTAATATTTGAGTTTGAAGACTTAACAGTATTTCTTCCTATTCTGCAACTGTGCAGAGTACACAGAATAGGCTGCTAAACTGCGGTGACACACACTGAATGGAATATGTGACTTTAATATTTGAGTTTGAAAACTTAACAGTATTTCTTCCTATTCTGCAACTGTGCAGAGTACACAGAATAGGCTGCTAAACTGCGGTGACACACACTGAATGGAATATGTGACTTTAATATTTGAGTTTGAAAACTTAACAGTATTTCTTCCTATTCTGCAACTGTGCAGAGTACACAGAATAGGCTGCTAAACTGCGGTGACACACACTGAATGGAATATGTGACTTTAATATTTGAGTTTGAAGACTTAACAGTATTTCTTCCTATTCTGCAACTGTGCAGAGTACACAGAATAGGCTGCTAAACTGCGGTGACACACACTGAATGGAATATGTGACTTTAATATTTGAGTTTGAAGACTTAACAGTATTTCTTCCTATTCTGCAACTGTGCAGAGTACACAGAATAGGCTGCTAAACTGCGGTGACACACACTGAATGGAATATGTGACTTTAATATTTGAGTTTGAAAACTTAACAGTATTTCTTCCTATTCTGCAACTGTGCAGAGTACACAGAATAGGCTGCTAAACTGCGGTGACACACACTGAATGGAATATGTGACTTTAATATTTGAGTTTGAAAACTTAACAGTATTTCTTCCTATTCTGCAACTGTGCAGAGTACACAGAATAGGCTGCTAAACTGCGGTGACACACACTGAATGGAATATGTGACTTTAATATTTGAGTTTGAAAACTTAACAGTATTTCTTCCTATTCTGCAACTGTGCATAGTACACAGAATAGGCTGCTAAACTGCGGTGACACACACTGAATGGAATATGTGACTTTAATATTTGAGTTTGAAAACTTAACAGTATTTCTTCCTATTCTGCAACTGTGCAGAGTACACAGAATAGGCTGCTAAACTGCGGTGACACACACTGAATGGAATATGTGACTTTAATATTTGAGTTTGAAAACTTAACAGTATTTCTTCCTATTCTGCAACTGTGCAGAGTACACAGAATAGGCTGCTAAACTGCGGTGACACACACTGAATGGAATATGTGACTTTAATATTTGAGTTTGAAAACTTAACAGTATTTCTTCCTATTCTGCAACTGTGCAGAGTACACAGAATAGGCTGCTAAACTGCGGTGACACACACTGAATGGAATATGTGACTTTAATATTTGAGTTTGAAAACTTAACAGTATTTCTTCCTATTCTGCAACTGTGCAGAGTACACAGAATAGGCTGCTAAACTGCGGTGACACACACTGAATGGAATATGTGACTTTAATATTTGAGTTTGAAAACTTAACAGTATTTCTTCCTATTCTGCAACTCTGCACAGTACACAGAATGTGCTGCTAAACTGCGGCGAAGCACACTGAATGGAATATGTGACTTTGATATTTTAGTTTGAAGACTTAACAGTATTTCTTCCTATTCTGCAACTCTGCACAGTACACAGAATGTGCTGCTAAACTGCGGCGAAGCACACTGAATGGAATATGTGACTTTGATATTTTAGTTTGAAGACCTAACAGTATTTCTTCCTATTCTGCAACTCTGCACAGTACACAGAATGTGCTGCTAAACTGCGGCGAAGCACACTGAATGGAATATGTGACTTTGATATTTTAGTTTGAAGACTTAACAGTATTTCTTCCTATTCTGCAACTCTGCACAGTACACAGAATGTGCTGCTAAACTGCGGCGACGCACACTGAATGGAATATGTGACTTTGATATTTTAGTTTGAAGACTTAACAGAATGTGCTCTAATCTGCAACTTTGCACACTAAACAGAATGTGCTCTAATCTGCAACTTTGCACACTAAACAGAATGTGCTCTAATCTGCAACTGTGCACACTAAACAGAATGTGCTCTAATCTGCAACTTTGCACAACTCACAGAATATATGTTTTTTTTTTTTTTTCCCCCCCCCCCCACACAAAATAACCTGCTGCCCCCACACACAATAGTCCTAAAAAGGACTTTTGGTTCTTTTTTTTTCACAATTTTGCTTTTTTTCCTCCCTACACTGACTTTCCCTTCCTATCCTCAGCTCTCCCTGGCTAAGACTGAGCCGAACTCGCTGGTCAGGTTCTATACAGCACCCGACCACGGGTTCTGGCCAGCCAATCAGTGTAATGCCAGCAGCCAACATGGCTGCTGGCATTACACTGATGTCAGAGCCTCCCTGCACGTTTATTGGCTGCGCAGCAGCCGCAAAACGTGCGGGGAGGAGACCCGAACATGGCGGGCGAGCACATGCGGTACTCGTACGAGTACCGCCATGTGCCGAGCAGAGCGATGCTCGAGCCAATCCGAGCATCGGCCGAGCATGCTCGCTCAACACTAATAAGGAAAAGTCTGCCCTCTTTAGCAAGAAGATTGTCTCTCTCATCGAGTTGTCAGACCAAGTGACCAGATACCACATCTGAGGGGAGGTGGCTTACAAGAGTTAAAATGGGCGGGAAGAGGACTCTTTATAATTTGAACTACAAATCGACAATATTGTAATAACATTGCAAGTGGGAAAAAAACTCTGACGAACACTCAACGGGGCATTTATTTTAAAACATTATTATCCCTTTAACCCAGTAAACCCCAAAATATTGCATTGTAAACTTCATTTTCATCCAACAGGTTAAAAATCATTTTTAACCCTTTGAGTGCCAGAGGGGCGTGCAACGCATTGCTCTGCAATTCTTGCCTCACCCCTCTGGCACTCAAAGAGTTAAGGTGAAGTAAGTAGTTACAAGTGTTTACAAGTGTAAAGTATCCCCCTCCCGCCCCTTTTACTTAGTGTAAGCCTCCTCCACTCAGATGTGGAATCTGGTCCCGGAACCAGACAGATCACAGCAAGGGACAATCTTCTTACTGTGAGCATAAGGAAAACCCTGAACCCCTTGACAGGTTTTTCAGGTTTTTCCTTACGGTTACTGAAGATTGTCCCTCTCTGCAATCCATCTGGACAGTCTTGCTGCTCTGAGGTGAGCAGTGTTACATCAGTAAAAGGGACAGGAGGAGGATACTTTATCATTCAGTTACTCTTGAACTACAACTCTGACAGTGCTGAGATAACCCTATCCATGGCCCAAATACTATGAAGATTAATTGGAGCTGCTTTTTTGTCAAACATTACTATCCCTTTAAGAGAATGTTGTAAGGCTTTGTTCACACAGGTGACTTGGCTGAGCTCCATTTTCGCTCATGATAAGCCACATGTGACAACTTCACTGTCCCACGATCCCCATGCAATTCTCTTGCATTGGCCATATATTATTGGGTGAGATTGACACTGCTTTCTCCAGAGTTGCCCATGTGAAACATCTACATAGTAACATAGTAACATAGTAATTTAGGTTTAAAAAAGACTTGCGTCCATCTAGTTCAATCCTTTTCCTATTCCTGTTTACCATCGTTGATCCAAAAGAAGGCAAAAAAACACAACAATACAGCAATTTCAAATTCTGCCCCGAATGGGGGGGGGGGAGAATTCCCTCCTGATTCCAAATGGCAATCAGATTTCTCCCTGGATCAACAAGCCCTTAGTAAAATATTAATCCTAATACTAACGTACATAGCCCTCTATGTTATGCTCTTTTAAATAAGTATCCAGGCCCTTTTTAAAGGCATCTAATGTATTCGATAGCACCACCTCCTCAGGCAGTGAATTCCATACCTTTATTGTCCTTACAGTAAAGAAACCCTTCCACTGTTGTAGATGAAATCTCCTTTCCTCAAGTCTAAGTGGGTGGCCCCTTGTCCTGTGTACTGTTCTGTTAATGAACAGGTCTTTGGAGAGCCCTTTGTATGGGCCCTGAACATATTTATATAGTGTTATCATATCCCCTCTAAGATGCTGTTTCTCTAGTGTATACAAGTTTAACTTTTCTAGCCTTTCCTCATAACTAAAACTTTCCATTCCCCTTACTAGTTTTGTAGCCCTCCTCTGCACTCTCTCTAGTTCCATAATGTCCTTTTTCAGAAAGGGCGCCCAGAATTGAACAGCATATTCTAGGTGGGGTCTTACCATGGACCTGTAAAGAGGCATAATTATATCTTCCTCCCTTGAGTCAATACCCCTTTTAATACATACCAATATCTTATTGGCCTTTGCAGCTGCCAGCTGGCACTGCGTGCTACTGCTAAGTTTATTGTCTACCATTACTCCCAAATCCTTTTCATTTGTAAATTTCCCCAGAGAAACACCATTTAAACTATATGTTGCATTTTTATTATTATACCCAAAATGCATAACTTTACACTTGTCTATATTGAATCTCATTTGCCATTTGTCTGCCCAGTTACTCAATTTGTCCAAATCCTCTTGTAATGAAGACACATCCAGTTCAGACTTTATTACCTTACTTAATTTTGTGTCATCGGCAAACACTGATACATGCCCTCTGGGAGGGCATAGGGAGTGTTAGGGTCCATAGAACACAGTGCAGATCAGCATGCTGGACCCTGGATATGGCCACTGCATGAGAGCATCCAGGCTGCAGCATACGGTGTTTCAGAGCGTTAAGTGAGGTGGAAAATGCATGTGTAAACAGAACCATTGGGGGCAAGCTGTTCCACATAAGGTTAGCACGGTGTTGATAACTCTAAGCTAAAGCTGCGCCATTTGAACATAACCTAATTCTATTCCCTTGCAATAAGCAGGGCTGCTTTAGACACTGGAGGGCCCTGTTCAAAGCTCATGTTAGTGCCCCCCCCCCACGTATGTAAAAAGAAGCTGTGCAAAATGCCATACATTCTGCAGGACCAGAAGAAATTCAGTCTGTGCATCTCTGTGCAGCGCTCCTGTCTCTGTCTATATGTGCCATGCTGCCAATGACAATCTTTTGGTGGCAGCAACTTAGACAGGCAGCAAAAGCAAGTCAGATACTGCTAATGTAACGCAAAACAAATTGTGAGAGAGATGCGCATAGGTCAATTTGCCACACTATCTGCCAAGATCTTGCAGCCTGCCCTGTGTCTGCTCCGTTCGTAACTGCTTGCCTCCATTTCTGTGGGCCCCCTTTTGAGTGGGGGCCCTGGGCAAATGTTCATTTTGCCCATTTATTAAGCAGGCCTAGCAATAAGTGGCTCTTAAATGATTTAACCCTTTAAGGATCAGAGGGGCATGAGACTCATTGCAAAGGGGTTAATAGATAGACTTGCTTAGGAATTTGTCTTTCATAAAGCAGTCAGTTACAGCTATTTAATATTTTTTGCAGTTGAACTCTGCTGAGGTCTATAGCTGAACAGGGACATTACTACCTTGAGAAGGTTCTCATGTCCCTTTAGAATCATGGGCAAGGCTCTCAAACATTATGACTAATGTCATTCACGCTAATTAGGTCTACTTAAGAGTACACAATGCAAAAAGTGTCACTGTGCCCAAACAACAAGTTAATTACAATGGGGGAAATGTATAAAAAGTATTCTTAAAGCCATGTGCATGTTGGTTTTATAAATGTTACTAATGCACGTAAGGTCAGGTGCTATTTATAAATGAACAACAGCAGCCTTTTAAATGCTCTCACAACAGCCCTTGACACAAGCGCACCAGCAAGTCTACGCCACCCCCGCACAACCCCACTACAACCTTGCCACACAAGACAAACGTGATACCTCTAAAGGTGCACACGCACTGTGGAAAGGCACTGGAGGAAATCCCGCTCCACAGCTGACTTCATACACTACAAATTCATTCTCCATTCTTATAGCTCTCCCCTCTCCCTGACCAAACAGTCATACTTTTCCTGTCTAATTTTGATTCTTTCCTCTAACCCAAAACGCCTTTTCTCAACCTTTAAATCTCTTCTGCACCCACCAACACAAACACCTTCCACTAATTCCTCTGCCCAAGATCTCACCACCCACTTCAAGGACAAGATTGACTCCATCAGACATGAAATCTCATCACTTCCACCCCCACCCAGCCAGCATAGTCCTGTCCCCTCTCCCACATACACAATTAGCTCCTTCTCACCCGTGACCAAGGATGAAGTTTCCCTTCTCCTCGCACGCTCAAACATGTTCTTATCTTAGCTGACTCAAGAATGTTCTCCTCTACTAACTCCAACCCTTACTGACTTATTCAACCTCTCTCTGTCAACCGGCACCGTCCCACACTCTTTCAAACATGCACTAAACACACCAATCTTAAAGAAACCCTCCCTGGATCCAAACTCACTCTCAAACTCTGGCCCATTTCTTTTCTCCCGTTTGCCTCCAAGCTCCTTGAACATCTTGTATATAACTGGATACTAAATTCCTTTGCTCCTATACCCTGCTAGATCCCTTGCAATCTGGATTCCGCCCTCAGCACTTCACTGAAACTGCCCTCACTAAAGTGGCCAACGGCTTGCTCTCCACTAAGTCAAAAGTCCACTACTCCCTATTTATTCTCCTGGACCTGTCAGCTGCCTTTGACACAGTGGATCACCCACTCCTCCTCCAAGCTCTCCACTCCCTAGGTCTCTGTGAGACCACCCTCACTTGCAAGTATTGTGAGAGATGTAGATTATTCACAATGTTATGAGATCCACAACAACTGTTCTCTTAGACATGGATTGTAGTTATATATGTGATTCTGTGCTTGGTGCTGTTAGTGCCATATGTTAAGTAAATTATATACAAAAGTCGAAAACTATACTATAGTATATTTTACTAAGGGGAAGGAAGCAGGTATCTTTCGAAATGTGTAGATATTCATCCAGCATTCTTTCTTAAGATTTTTTACCATTATTACTTTTTTATATAATTTACTCAATATATGGAGACAACAGCACCAAGCACAGAATCACAGATATAACTACAATCCATGTCCAGGAGATCAGTTGTAGTGGATCTCACAACATTGTGAATAATCTACATCTTTCATAAGACTTTCAAGTTACAAATCCATCTTTTATGAATAAGACATTGATTAACAAAAGGATTGAAGAAAACACAGATATAGACCATGTGGACCACCTATAAACAAGTGACGATGGCAATGGTGAGTGCACTGTAAAGAGAAATCCGTGTAAACTAAGTAACACTGTGCTGTGTTCTTAAAGGGGAACTACCACCCCGCAAAAACCTAAGCTGTATTGATTCTTCATCTGGCGACTAGCTGCTTAGTAGCGCTGGCTCAAAAGGGACTGACAGCGCAGGCGCACGGACGTCACTGGGACGAAATGTCCGTGCTTCCTGTTCCAGTGACCGTCAGGAAAAGGATGAAATCTTGAGAACCGGGTAATATTTCTGGCGACTAGCGCTACTAAGCAGCTAGTCGCCAGATGAAGAATCAATACAGCTTAGGTTTTTGCGGGGTGGTAGTTCCCCTTTAAGTGCTGCTATGTTACATTCCTCTTCCATTTGCCTTTTAGTCTTGGTATTTAACTTTATCAGTCTAATGTCCTTGTGCTTTATTTTAATTTTTGTTTACCATTTATTAGTTATTGGGCTCAATTCTATTACCAGCGCTAAAAATAAAACAGGCATTTTTTTAAGTCAGTTTTTTTCTATCCTATTACCCGACTTGTGAAAACAAAACCAGCGGTAATTATACTTACCGCCAGTCTAAAAAAAGCCCATAGGAAACATAGGTTATGTTTCACATAGGTTATACGCTCTTTAATTAATAAAGGGGGCAATTGTTGCCCCCACGATAGGGGGGTGTCATAAAGGGTCATGATACCCCTCTTGAGGTCTGAAGTACTTTTTTAAATACAAATTACATATATAATTTAAAAAAAGAAAATCATTGTTACACATAAATTAAATATTTAATTACATTTTCACACAAATTACATATATAATAAAAACAAGTACCTTTTTTTTTTTATAAATATACAGGTTGCCTATTAACCCTGTGAGTACCGGAGGGGTAGCAAACACATTACAATACCTCTCTGGTACTCATAGGGTTACTCTTGCAATACAAAATATGAGGGAATGTCGAATATAATAGGAGAAGAAAAATGTCGGATAAAAAAACGGTGAAAGAAAATCAAGGGAGCACTGTAGTCGACTTTTCAAGGGGGAGGGGGGGTTAAAATGTTGGATGTACAATATTCGTCTAATTAATATGGTGAAAGAAAGCACTGTAATTCGGATTTGGAAGGGGAAGGGTTAATTGTCAACTATGAACAATATTTGTTGAATTCATGTGGTGAAAGAAAGCACTGTAAGTCGGATTTGGAGGGGGAAGGGTTAAATTGTCTACTATGAACAATATTTATCGAATTAATGTGGTGAAAGAAAGCACTGCAAGACTTTTTAAAAGAGGGGGTTAATACGTCGAGGGGGGGCACTCTGTCAGATTTTGTGGAGAACACATCTAACACTGAACTTGAGCTTTCTGCCATCAGATGTACGCCTATTTCCTTGGACTTTGACATTTTGTGTATTTTTTGTAGGCGGTAGTCGGAAAAAAGCAGACATCGCCAGTTTTGTTACTTCTCTGAAAAGTGCTGTCTACGCCAGTTTTGTTTTACTGTGATTCTGTAATAGAAAACCAGTGTAACACGTTTACAAAATTCACGCTACTTGTTTTTCTTGTAACGCCGGTTTTAGCGCGAGTAATAGAATCGAGCCCATTATCTCTTATTTTTAGAGTTATTTATTCAGTTGATATCCTAATGTGCACCCGTGTGGGTCCATACTCCCTTTTGGCTTTATACACATATTTTGGTGCAAACTTTTTGTGGCCCCTTCTCCATCTTTCAGCTTGGAGGTGGATGGGATACACTCTGTTCCACATTTATATTACAGTTTTGTGTGAGAGGATCGGCTTCTGTGTCCATTATAAGGATTACTTTTAGGTCTCAGATGGTGGGCAGCCTGGAGGGATACTACATATGAATAGTACATTCTATTATTTTCAGAGGTTCCTTTTCCATTGTCTAAATTTTGTGTACTGTACTAATAAATATATTTTTCATATTTTTATATATTTCTTAGATTTTTTTTATATACACGCTAGGATATATATATTTTGCAGGAATTTTTGTCTCCCGATGGTACAGTTGGTTTAGCCCAGAATAACTCCAGTTTGCTTTTATGAATATGGGTCCGTGGGGGAGATTTCTAAAACTGGAGTTAATAAAGAAAGTATCTTTAAAATTGTCTCAGAGTGACACAACAATATTTATAAATGTTTAGTGATATTGGGGGAGATTTATAAAAGTGGCGTTAATGAAAAAGAAGCACTGAAATAGCTGTAAGATTGTCACTGGTAGTTATAAAAGTATTAAGGACAGTTTACACCGTGTAGTACATTTTTTTAAAATGGAATAAGGAAGTTTGTAAAAAGTGGTTCGGCGTATCTGTAAATAAATGTCGCTATTTGCAACAATTTAGCAACAGAATTTTGTACAAATATTTAAGGCCATGTCTAAGCTGTACTTATTTTTTACTGTCTCCACATTTATAATGTTACTATAATACTTTATAAATACCGATATTTATACTAGATACAGACACTGAATTCCAGAACTGTGTAAACAAAATATTTTGTGACATGCTGATTTACCACATGGTGGCCTATCTTGATGACATACTGACCTATTCCCCTAATCTGGAACTACACAGGACTCATGCTGTTTCTGAGCTACATGCTGTCACAGACTGGTCTCCAGATGGATACTGCTACGCTATCAGTCATCATTAACTGGAATCCTCCTATGACTTTATGAGCCATTCAACATTTTTTTGAGGTTCAGAAATTACTACATGCAGTTCATCTACAATTTTTCCAAGATTACTGCTCGAATTACTGCTCTTACTTGGAAAGGGCCAGACCCTAATGGAACCCTGAGGCTCTGAAAGCCTTTGACAGATTTAAACAAACCTTTACCTCTGCCCAATTTTACATTATCTGGATCCAACATAACATTTCTTAGTGGAAGTTGATGCCTCTGAAATAGAAGCAGGTACAGTTTTGTCCCAGAGAGATGCATCTCCTGAGCCATTCATTCCTATGGAGTGCATAGTGGCTGTGTTGTCCTCCACAACCTTACATAGCATAATGTTGCTGCAAGGTTGGTACAACAGGCATATCAATAAATAAATAGAAGAACCTGCTTTTTTTCCTCCTCAATTCTGTTTCTAATTTATACACTGAATTCATCATTTCACCATATCAGGACATCTGAGAGTCCAGACAAACAACAAGGGCAGCAGGGAGACCTTCAGTAGGCCAGATGCTAGGGAATGAGGAGTAGGGTTGCGTGCTGGCTAATGTAGACTACCCCTTAGGAAGTCTTGCTGCGTCTGAGGCCGGACTAAAGTTGCTGATCACAAGGTCAATTTAGTGCTGATCCAGCCCGCACCCAGGATGACTGCCTAAGGAAGAGTAGCTACCCCCTGAGTTATAGAGAGGATAAGGAAATATAGAAAAACAAGTATCTGAGCTACTGGTCGAATACTGCTGTGCTGGAACAGGAAGAGCTGGTTGTCTGGAAGTCAAACTCCAAGTGATTTGATTAACTGTCAAATGGTTAGTGCTTTGACCACTGGGGATGGAATCCAGCTGATAGTTTAATGAGTCAAACAGTGAGAGACAGCAGAATGACCAACTGAGGGTCGAATAATCAAACTCATGCTCTGAATTGAACGGTGAACACAGGAGAGTCGATCTCCAAGTAGACAGGAAAAGGATAGTCAGATGGTCGGTATAGCAGAGTCAGCAACAGGAGAGCAAGGAGGTACTCAATCAACAAGAAGAAGGTTAGTCAAGAAGGAGAGTCAGAGTTGATAACGGAGAATCAAATACTGGAAGAGAGGTACAAGGACGATAAGCTAAAAAGTAATCAGGAAACAAGGCCAATGTCTGTGCATGGAATTCAAATTGGAGGAAGGACAATGGGAACTCAGGAACAGGACTGGATACAACTTGACAAGCACTAGAACACTAAGATTGAGAGCCAATACTGGAGAACTGGTGCTTGATATAGGAAAATCCAGTACCAGAAGTAAGGCAAAACAAGGAAACCGACAAAAAGCACTTAATGCCCTCTTACCCCATTGTATGTCTCCCTTCGTCCATTTAGACTGTAAGCTCCTTGGGGCAGGGACCTCTCTCCCATTGTTTCTATGAATGTCGCACTTATTTCATCCCCTCTTATTTATTGTAACATATGTCTATTGTAAGGCGCTGCGTACACTGGGTGGCGCCATATAAATAAAGATACATACATACATACATACATACATACAAAAGCCAGACAAGGAGAAAGAAAAGACCAGGGAAAAGGGTAGAACATGACAACTATACCTGATGAGAGAGAATCAATAAATTTTAGTATAACTGTCTTGCTATTACTGAACTTAGCTCCTTAAGTACCCTTGGAGAGTATGATAACAGGTTCAAGTGCTTTTAGTCTCCTCCCCAGCAAACCATGTACACAATGGAGGAAATTCTGTGATTCTCCTCGTTTGACCAAAACTTGTCATTGCTGGTTTCTTTGTATATGCAGAAGAAAATAATTTGTTTAATGTGTCAGTCTACCATATACTCCATAATCCGTTTACCTGTCCCAGTTTTAAGAGGCACAACATAAACCTTCATCTGTTTACCATTTATAAACTTGTAGACATTTTTTTTTCTGTTTTTTGCAAAACTTTTCTCATTTCCAATTATAGCTAGCCTAATTGTTTGATTGCAGATCCCATGGTATTCTTTATAAATCTCAATAATGCACATGACCCTTATGGCTTAAATTTAAAAGCCTGTTTCTTATTCCTATTTTCCTGTGGATCTCTTGGTTAAGACACATTGGTCTACATTTGTTAATCTTTTATTTACTATATAATAGCATATACAGACTTTTATTCAAAAGCATTTTCAGCAGATTACATCTTTCTTGTAAATTATATTTTTAAATATTATATCCCATTGAATATCCTCTAACACTGCATTTAGCATTGTAAAATATGCCTTTTTAAAGTTAAATGATTTGATTGAACCCTTGTTAAAAGGTTTTCTCACAACGGCTTTCAAAGGATACCAAATAATGGTCACTGTTGCCCAACATTATTTGAGCAAGACCTCATATCTACTTGGCTTCTCTACTAGCTGGTACATGAAGTTGTCATTAATTATACTTATTTTTTTATCTGTTGTGTTGCAAGTCTAATTTCTCCTAATTTAGGACTAATAATTTTCAATTTAAAATATCCCATTATGATGACAGCTTCTGACTGAGAAGACTTTTCCATTTGCAGTAACAGTTGGGTTTCTTCAAACTTCCCCATGTTAGGTGGCTTGAAGCAAATTCCCATTAACATCTTTTTATTATGTGTACCCCCAGTGTGTGTGTGTGTGTGTGTGTCAATCTACAGGGCCTCTATAGTCTCACTGGCTTCTTCATTAATATCTTCCCTTATACTTTTAACCCCTTAACGACCCATGATGTACCAGGACCGTCATGACTGTCTAGGCATTAAGTACCAGTGATGGTCCTGGCACGTCACATAATTTTGTGATTGCAGCACAGCAGCGTTCCACTGTGTGATCACAAAACACATATATGCCATGGTAGTCTAGAGCGATCCACCCTCCGACTGTGTGGTCCTTAAGTGGAACTGTCACTTTGTAACAAATAGGTGATTTTAAAAGAGGTTTCAAAAACTCCTATATTTTTTTTAGCCATTTTTATTTCAAACTACAGTTTGAGATATTTGGTTTTATTTTTTTATTTGTAAGTTTATGCAAATTAGCTAATACTGCCTGGTAGGAAGTGGCCTTTGGCATGAGGAGCAGGGTGGCAGTGCCCGCCAGATTTGTATTAACTGAAAAATAAAGCTAAATTTATCATAAATAATGATTTAAAAAAAAAAAAAAAATCACCAACAGATATATGGGTGCTTTTAAAAGCGCTTTCAAAATCACATATTTATTACAAACTAAAGTTTCTACTTTAAGGCTTTCATTACATACAGGCATAGTAGATCATGCTGTTCATTCATTGCTGTCTGTCCCAGTTTCCCCATTTTACTAATCAGAGGGAGAGTATTTGCGAGAATATATGTACTATTACCATCATTCTTAAGATGGGCATTTTTAAATAAATTTATTATTTAATTGCTTTTATCAGACTGTTAAAAAAGGCACCTCCCTTTTAGTTGAACTAGCCCTCCCTCCCTCTCAATCCCAGTTTCTCTTCTACACTGTCTACCCTATCCTGTGGCGTTTACCCTCGCCACTTTCCTAGTTTAAAGTCTTCTCCATCCCTCTATCCATCCTGCACAAGAGCTTCCCTTCCACTCAGGTGCAATCTAGCGCTACTAAAAATATTTCCCCTTAAGCAAAACACAGCACAGTTCTCTAGAAAGCCCAAACCCCTTATGCTTACTCCAAGTCTTTAGCCATGCATATAACTCCCTAATCTCTCATTGCTTTCCTGGTACAGAGCATGGCACAGGTAGCCATGTCAGACCAAAGCAGCCGGGAGACATCAATCTGTTTGAATGTAGAGTTGCTGACAAAAATCCTTTGCAGGAAGCATTCCTGTGCCAGTACTCCAACATTACTCAATGTAGCTAATTTGTTCTGATGAGTAAGCAAATAAGCGTCTTCTCTATTCATCCTCTCCTCTGTTTTAAGTCTAACTGTAACCCATCTGGCTACCTGCTGCAGTTTTGAGTAATCCCTACCCCCAGGTCTTCCAGTTCTATATGACTGTTGTATGATGGACTCCTACATAAGTATGTGCTTCTTAAGTACAAGCTGTCAGAACAACATTAAGAACACTTACTCTTACAGGCATAATTCCCATTTAACCTCAATTTAGAAATTAAGTAAAGGAGAAAGGGGCAGTAAAAGGTCAGAGGAGGACCTTTATGAGTGTAGGAAGCTACCTGGCAGTGATGAGGATAGCATTCCTATAGCTTAAAACTGTGACATACATTCTGTGTTTGCCCAGACAATCTCCATGATGTGCAGGACTGGGTGTCAGCAATTCACATGATGCTTCTGGGAGAAGAGACAATATCTCAATCCCCTAAACTGAATCCCCATGTTGGAGAATTCACATCAAATGGGTTTCAATATAGACAACAAAAATTTCCCAGAAGTGCAGCATCCAGTGGTGCTGTCAACCAGACCTGCAGATCACAGCAATATCCAGGGCAAACAAAGAGAGTATGGCAGAATTATAAAATGTAATTATATTTCCATAGCTATCAGATCTTTTCCTACAGTTATTACGCCTGTTACCCTGACACTTTCCTGATCCTTGCACACTTGCACGCTGGGAATTATTTGTCAATATCAATACTATTTCAAAGGCAAAGAGAGATTAAAGAAATGTTCTTTCTTGTGGATATTTGTGAAAGTAAATGTGGATTTTTTATATCCTATAATATAAAAGGCCAGATGTATGTTTGTCCAATGCAGTTATGCGCAGTAGGGACTGCCCGAACGTCCGATGCAGTCATATGCATTAGAGACCGCCCGAACATCCTATGCAGTCATGGGCAGTAAAGACTGCCTGAACATCCAATGCAGTCATGCTCAGTAGAGACTGACCGAACATCCGATGCAGTCATGGGCAGTAGAGCCTGCCCAAACGTCCGATGCAGCCGTGGGCAGTAGAGACTGCCCGAATGTCTGATGCAGTCATGCAGTAGAGACTGCCCAAACATCCGATGCAGCCATGCTCAGTAGAGACTGCCTGAACGTTCGATGCAGTCATGCAGTAGAGACTGCCCAAATGTCCGATGCAGTCATGCAGTAGAGACTGCCCGAATGTCCAGTGCAGCCATGGGCAGTAGAGACTGCCCGAATGTCTGATGCAGTCATGCAGTAGAGACTGCCCAAACGTCCGATGCAGTCATGGGCAGTAGAGACCGCCAGACGTCCGATGCAATCATGCGCAGTAGAGCCTGCCGAACATCCAATGCAGTCATGCGCAGTAGAGACTGCCCGAACATCCAATGCAGTCATGGGCAATAGAGACCATCTGAATGTCCGATGCAGCCATGGGCAGTAGAGACTGCCCGAATGTCTGATGCCATCATGCAGTAGAGACTGCCCAAACGTCCGATGCAGTCATGGGCAGTAGAGACCGCCAGACGTCCGATGCAATCATGCGCAGTAGAGCCTGCCGAACATCCAATGCAGTCATGCGCAGTAGAGACTGCCCGAACATCCGATGCAGTCATGGGCAATAGAGACCATCTGAATGTCCGATGCAGTCATGGGCAGTAGAGACCACCCGAACATCCGATGCAGTCATGGGCAGTAGAGACCACTCGAACGTCCGATGCAGTCATGGGCAGTACAGACCTCCCGAATGCCTGATGCAATCATGGGCAGTACAGACTGCCCGAACGCTCGATGCAGTCATAGGCAGTAGAGACCATCCGAACGTCCGATGCAGTTATGTGCATACAGACCGCCCAAATGTCCAATGTAGTCATGGGCAGTAGAGACTGCTCGAAAGTCTGATGCATTCATGGGCAGTAGAGACCGCCCGAACGTCCGAATCAGTCATGGACAATAGAGACTGCCTGAATGTCCGATTGTCACGGTTTTGAAGAACACTCAGACAAGTACTTGTAAGGTTAAAAGGAACTTTATTGAAAATAAAGCAACAATCAATAAACAATACTTTTCCAACCCACACAGGACCAGATGGAGACAGTACAGGTACTTTCCACAACTTCACAAGTCAGGTAGGAACAGTATATCTACACAACGCACCAGACAGAGAGACAGACAGCAGGAACCCTAGAACGCTAAGGTAAGGTGGAGGCAGCGACCTGCTGGTAGGGTCAACAGGAGCCCTAGAACACTAGGGCAGAATGGAGGCCCAAGACCCATGGATACTGGCAGCAAGGATCCTAGAACGCTAGGGTAGTATGGAGGCACAAGACCCATGGATACTGGCAGCAAGGACCCTAGAATGCTAGGGTTGTACAGAGGCACAAGATGGATACTGGCAGCAAGCACCCTAGAACGCTAGGGTAGTAAGGAGGCAACTAACTCACTGATACTGGCAGCAGGAACCCTAGTACGCTAGGGTAGATAGGAGGCAACTGGCCCACTGATATGGCAGAAGTGACCCTAGAACGCTAGGGTAAGATGGAGGCAACAGACCACGGAAGGCAACGGGTGTTTGGTAGTATGGATATGTAAAGGAGACGGGCCAACACACTACAGCTGGCTCTAGAGCCCTTAGGCTACAGCGGTACTGTAAAGCAGGGCGAGATAGTGAACCAGCCCTAGAACTCTAGGGTGATAGCGAGGTTCAACAGGGGTGGTAATGCACCCGGTGGATATGCCTATAACCCTCAACCGGAAGTGAGTGCAGCCAGTGACATTGGTTAAACTGGACACGTGAGCAATGTGAACGAGTAACTCAGCCCGACTGTTGACAGCACGGAAACCGGTTATCACGGTACCCGTGATTGCTGCCTTTGTGTGTCTATCACCTGTAGGGGGCTCCCATTGGCTGCCTGCCTGCAGCCCACCCCAATTTGCCTATTTAAACTGAGTCTGGGCACCCTTTGGTTGCCCTTTCGTGATGTCTCTAGGCTGCTTCTATTTACATCATGTTCCTGAATTTCTATGGGCCATAAGCTGTGTTCCTGATATCCTGAGATCGTCCAGTTCCTGAGTCTCCTGATCAGCTGTTCCTGGTTCCGTTCCTAATTCGGTTGGAGTCGCCCGACGTTGCTGCTTCCTGCTGCCAGTCCTCGTTGCCGTTCCTGATCCGGTTGTCCATCGTAGTGCTGGTTCCTGTTTCGTCCTCAGCATCCAGTTTCCTTTTCATCAGTGGCGGCTGTGATCTCCGATCGCTAAGGCGACATTTCTACACTGTTGGTTCCCAATGCGCGGGCGCTGGTTCACTCCATTGCCTTACAAATCACAATACATTGTTACTGTTGCCTCTCAGCGCGCGGGCGCTGGTTCGCTCCACTGTCTTACGGCTCACGATTCATTGATACCGTTGGTTCCCAGCGTGCGGGCGCTGGTTCGCTCCACTGCCTTATGGCTTACTATCCATTGCTATTGTTGGTTCCCAGCGCGCAGGCGCTGTTTGCTCCACTGCCTTACGGCTTGTGATACATTGTTACTGTTGGGTCCCAGCGCGCGGGCGCTGGTTCGCTCCACTGCCTTACGGCTTAAGATACATTGTTACCGTTGGTTCCCAGCGTGCGGGCGCTGGTTCGCTCCATTGCCTTACGGCTTACCATCCATTGCTAATGTTGGTTCCCAGCGCGCGGGCGCTGGTTTGCTCCACTGCCTTACGGCTTACTATACATTGATACTGTTGGTTCCCAGCGCGCGGGCGCTGGTTCACTCCACTGCCTTACGGCTTACTATACATTGATATTGTTGGTTCCCAGCGTGCGGGCGCTGGTTTGCTCCACTGCCTTACAGCTTACTATACATTGATACCGATGGTTCCCAGAGCGCGGGCGCTGGTTCGCTCCATTGCCTCACGGCTGACATTACAGTGATCCGATGGTCCCTGGTGCGCGGGCACTGGTTCACTTCACGCTGTCCTGATCAGCTGTTCCTGGTTCCGTTCTTGATCCGGTTGGAGTCGCCCGACGTTGCTGCTTTCTGTTGCCAGTCCTCATTGCCGTTCCTGATCCGGTTGTCCATCGTAGTGCTGGTAGTCCTCAGCATCCAGTTTCCTTTTCATCAGTGGCGGCTGTGATCTCCGGTCGCTCAGGCAACATTTCTACACTGTTGGTCTTCAAAGCGCGGGCGCTGGTTGCCTTAGAATCACAATACATTGTTACTGTTGGCTCCCAGCACTGAACCATCAGTATCAATGTATAATTGATAACAATGTATAGTAAGCCGTAAGGCAGTGGAGCTTCACTGCCTTACGGCTCACGACTCATTGATACCGTTGGTTCCCAGCGCGCAGGTGCTGGTTTGCTCCACTGCCTTATGGCTTACTATCCATTGTTATTGTTGGTTCCCAGCGCGCGGGCGCTGGTTGCTCCACTGCCTTACGGCTTGTGATACATTGTTACTGTTGGCTCCCAGCGCAAGGGCGCTGGTTTGCTCCACTGCCTTACGGCTTAATATACATTGTTACCGTTGGTTCCCAGCGCGCGGGCGCTGGTTCGCTCCATTGCCTTACAGCTTACCATCCAATGCTACTGTTGGTTCCCAGTACGCGGATACTGGTGTTTACAATATACCTGGTATTACCAATAGCACATTTTACCTCCATTTACCATCTCTATACTGTCATTGTCACCTGACAGTCATTGAGGCCATAGTGGTGTCCCGTTAGGCTGCCTTGCCCGGTATATTGGCAGGGCCGGTAGAGCCTGTATACTCCTGGTAGTCCGTTAGGCTGCCTTGCCCGGTATATTGGCAGGGCCGGTAGAGCCATCTATATTTCGTCTCATGAAAAGGCTGCCTTGCCCGGTACATTGGCAAGGCCGGTAGAGCCTGTTTCTCCTTGTATTCTGATAGGCTACCTTGCCCAGTATATTGGCAGGGTCGGTAGAGCCACCTTTTTACCATTGCTTGCCCAGGCTGCCTTGCCTGGTATATTGGCAGGGCCGGTAGAGCCTTACTTGCTATTATTGCCACTTTCCTGTCATTTCTATGTATGTGTATGTATATGTATATGTATGACATCCTATGGGATTGTCTTAAACTTTTCAATAAAGTTGTGTTTTTACCTAACTTTACATCTGAGAGTCTTAACAAACCGCGACACCGGTACTCCGTATGTGCAAAACGCCACAGAGGAGGTAGAATCCAGAACGCTACAGCAACAGAAGCGGGTGCTCAGCCAATAGACAGCAACATAAGCGGGTTCTCAGCCAGTCCAGTCAGCAACGAATGCGGGTTCTCAGCGAGTCCAGTCAGCAACGGATGTGGGTTCTCAGCCAGTCCGTTCAGCAACAGATGCGGGTTCTCAGCCAGTCCAGTCAGCAACAGATGCGGCATTAGTACAGGATACACAGGAACGTCGTCAGGCAGGCCAAGTACACGAACAGAGAAACAGAGAAACAGCAGTAACTAGCGCTAGGTTCAGGTACACCATAAAAGGGCGTCCGAATAGCGACATGACAGGATATAAAAGGGCTGGCTCTGGATGGAGTCAGGTCCAGGGACCAATAAGAATCCAGCATTGGAAACAAGGAAGTAGTAATGTCACCACACAGCAACCAGGATCAAGGGCACCGTGATAGTACCCCCCTCTTAATGACCCCCTCCCCATGGAGGAGGACCAGGCTTAGAGGGAAACGTAGCACGGAACCTGCGTAATAAAATTGGAGCATGGATTTCAGAGAGTTTGACCCAAGAATGTTCCTCTGGGCCATAGCCCTTCCAATGCACTAGGTACTGAATTTGACCACGAACTTTACGTGAATCTAGAATGCTTTGTACCTCATAATCATCATGGTTCTGAACACAAACCGGACCGGGAACAACAGGAGCAGAAGTGTAACGATTACACACCAGTGGTTTAAGTAATGACACATGAAATACATTGTGAATCCGCATACTAGCGGGGAGTTTCAAGGCATAGGAAATAGGATTAACCCTGTGGATCACTCGAAATGGACCAATAAATCGTGGGGAAAACTTGTTGCACGGGGTTTACAAATTCAGATTTCTGTATGATAGTCATACACGGTCTCCAACCTGGAAGACAGGAGCCGTCAATCTCCTGTTGTTGGCATGCCGTCGATACCGTTGAAAAGACTCACGTAGGGAGTTGGATGATAACAGTCATGTGAGTAACTATGGAGCCTGAGAGGTCAAGGCAGATCATTAAGCATCAGCTGACTCAGCCTGACCCAAGGAAGGAAAAGCAGCAGTAATCAACAGGCGAGTACCCCCCAATGACCCCCCCAGCGGGGCAGGACCAGGTTTGAGGGGGAAGGGTGCATGGAAAGCACAGAGGAGGGCTGGGGGCATGTACGTCCAAGGCTGGAACCCACGAGTGCTCCTCTGGACCGTACCCCTTCCAATGGACCAAATATTGAAGCCTCCCTTGGAACCTACAAGAGTCGACTATGGAGCGGACCTCGAATTCCTCACGGCCGTCAACGGGCACCGAATGGGGTCAAATAGTGATCGTAGTAAAACGATTACATACCAGGGGTTTCAGCAGTGAGACATGGAACACATTGTGTATCTGCATACTGGGAGGGAGGTCTAGGGCACAGGCCACAGGATTCACACGTTGGAGGATACGGAAAGGCCCCACAAAATGGTGAGCCAGATTAGGAGAGATCACTAGGAGGTGGAGATTTCTGGAGGACAACCAGACCCTCTCCCCGACCTGGTAGGAGGGGTCCTGATGTGGTCTATAATAATAAAAAAATAAATTAACCCTGTGTGTGCTACGGGGAGGGGGGTTCAATGCAGACCCCCTTCCTGTGGCACACACAGGACTTTTTATCATTACTTTGTAATCAGAGCTTGTTTGGTGGCCATCTGAATACAAAGTAACGATTAAAAAAAAAATTAACCCTTTGTGTGCCACATGGGTCCAATGCATTGCTTTGCAATACACTGGACAACCCTGTGGCACACAAAGGATTATTTTTTTTTCCCATTTTATATTTTTATTCAGACCTCATTGTGGGGGTTCTGATACCCCAATGAAGTCTACACAAAAATATTGGGGGAAAAAGCCCCCAAAACTGCATGTGCCACAGGGGGGATCCAACGCAGTGCATGTGCAATGCATTGGACCCCCTGTGACACACACACGCACACTTTTTTTTCATTATTTTTTTTAGACCCAACTAGGTATGAATAAAAAATAATAATAAAAAAAACTTTGTGTGCAATAGGGGTCCAATGCATTGCTTTGCAGTGCATTGGGCACCCCTGTGTCATGCACACAAAATGTCTCCAATCCCCCCCATGCACCCTATCCCCCTGCCTGGTTCCACAGCCCACTGGCAGTCCCATTCCCCAGCCTGACCCCCAGCCTGTTTCCACTGCCTACTGGTAGACTCAAAGTACCAGGATGCACTAGATTCAGGCTGGGAATCAAACTTTGTATGAGGGGGACATACAGTGCACACTGGTAGTCACAGATCCCCCATATACACTATCGGACACTGCCCCCCACCACGATCCTTGCTCCGCTGCTCATACCCACATACACTGCCTAATCTCTCACCCTCCCACACACTTTGTTACACTGGTAGTCACAGGTCTGCACGTACACCGGCTGACGCCCTAGCTTCTTTAATCTGTTAGCCATAAAATCACACATACGCTGTTTGCTTTCCCATCCCTGTTTCACTCGTAGCTACGCTCCTGTCACCCAAATTGGTATGTCAACCCACAGCAGTTGGGTACCATTTTTATTAGGCTGGCAAGAGTTCCTCCTAGGAAATCCCACGCTGTTGAACCATTTTAGTATTTTTGCAGTGACTGATGTGTAAACATTTTTTTTTTCCTGTAGCACCACATTCTGGAAATTGTTGTGCACACTAACTTAGGGGCAAAAAGCAAGTGACCCCTCACTCAATGTGGAAGGTTATCTTCTTTCCAAAATGGTATGGGTTGTCTACCCTTTCTTCACTTTTGTAGCTGTTATAACCATTTTTGTACAGGCAAGTCCTGTTTGAGAAAATGTTAGAAAAACAGAGGTTGTAGTAGGTGTTGTTTTGTGCTTCTAGCACTGCCTAAGGTATGTCAGATCATACCAATGGGGTGTCATTTGACTCCTAAGAGCACTAGTTAACGAATACAGTTAAATATTCTATTGTTTTCACAGATTTCAAGACATTTGAAGGGGCAGAAATGTAAGAACATGCCATGTTTTTCCTTCAGAGCAAACCTCTGGAAACATTTGTGCATATCAGGCTTGGGGTAAGAAGGCAAGTGTTCCCTCATTAGATTCGGCAGGTTGTCTTCTTTGCAAAATGGTATGGTTTATCTACCTTTTCTTTACTTCTGAAGGTGCTATAGCCATTTTTGTACAGGCAAGTCAGGTTTGAGAAAATGCTAGAAAACTCAGAGGTTGTAGTAGGTGTAGTTTTCTACTTCTAGCACCCCCTAAGGTAGGTTAACAGGTTAACTTATACTAATGTGGTGGCATTTGACTCCTAAGAGCACTAGCTAACGAATACAGTTGGAAATTCCATGGTTTTCACAGATTTCCATACATCTGAAGGGGCAGAAATGTTAGAAAATGCCTTTTTTTTAAAAAGCGCCACCTTCTGGAAGCATTTGTGCACACCAGCCTTTGGGTAAGAAGGCAAATGACCCTTCATAAGTGGAAGGTTGTTTTCTTTCCAAAATGACATTGTTTCTTTACCTTTCATGCATAGCTATTATGGTTAAAACCATTTTAGTGTCAGGTTCCTAGCAACCACATATTGTTTGTTAACCCACACAAATGGGCTACCGGTTTTCTCATGCTGGTAGCAGGTACTGAATACAGTAAGAAATTTTATGATTTTAAAAGATTTTAGTATCTTTGAAGTGGTGGAAACGTAAAAAAACATGTATTTATTCCTATAGTGCCATGTTTTGGAAATATTTGTGAATTTCAGAGCAGGGATAGAAAGGCAAGTGACCCCACATTTGATGCGGGAGAAGGTCTACTTTCCAAAATGGTATACCTTTTATACCTTTCCTTCATATGTCTAACAGTTATGAGCATTTTAGTACAAGCAGTCATTTTCAAGGGAGCAAACAGGTAGGTGTAGTTATGTGCTTCTGGCACCCCCTAAGGTAGGTCGACTTATTCCAGTGGGGTGTAATTTGTCTCCTAAGAGCACTAGCTAATGAATACAGTTGGAAATTCCATGGTTTTCACAGATGTCAGTACATTTGAAGGGGCAGAAATGTAAGAAAATTACATTTTTTCCTATAGTGCCAACTTCTGGAAACATTTGGGCACAACAGTCTTGTGGTAAGAAGGCAATTCTCCCCTCATTAGATGCAGCAGGTTGTCTTCTTTCCAAAATGGTACGGTTTGTGTACCCTTTCTTCACTTCTCTAGTTGTTATAACCATTTTTGTATAGACAAGTAATGTCTGGGAAAATGTTAGAAAAATTAGAGGTTGTTGTAGGTGTCGTTTTGAACTTCTAGCACCCACTGAGGTCGGTCAACTCATACTAATGGGGTGTCATTTTTCTCCTAAGAGCACTAGCTAATGAATACAGTTGGAAATTCCATGGTTTTCACATATTTCAGTACATTTGAAGGGTCAGAAATGTAAGAAAATGCCTTTTTTTTTTCATTAGCACCATCTTCTGGAGGCATTTGTGCACACCAGGTGTAAGAAGGCAAGTCACCCCTCATTTGATGCAGCAGGTTGTCTTCTTTCCAGAAATATATAGTTTTATATAGTTATTCCACTGTTTTACAGTAGATTTACCACAAAAACACTGATATTTTTTGACTCTGAGGACTCAGGGCTTTTTCAAATAATTGAACCTTTCGCAATCAAGGTAAATGTTTTTGATACATAGTATGTGATTTTAGCAAAATAAGTACATTTTTACTTTTTTCATGATGACATCATAGCTTTTTGCATGATGCAAAATTCTCTTCATGTATGGTACCACGAGAAAGCTCAATTAGTTCTGAAAAAACAATATATAGTTTTCCATATGTAACTAGAAATTTCCAGAGTAAATTAAGCCTAAACAGAAGGATAGCAAAAATGCTGAAAATGTGTCTGGCCTGCGGGGTACAGGAAATGGCCCGAGCCTCTGGCACTGCAGGGGTTAAACTAGTAGTAACATAATTGGTCGAACACAAATAGTTGAATATCCAATTACAATCAAGTCAAAACATATAGTGTTCATGAAGCCCTAATCATAGCTCCAAGACTGATATGCGGGACAGGGATCCTGGCCAGGTTAAACAATGGCTCTCCAGCCAAACCCAAGAAAGCTAGCACAGTCACACTACAAGTCCCACTCGCCAGCTAAAATTGAAAAACGGGATCTCAAATGGGACAAATGGACACAAAGCAGACATAGCTGGAAAGGCACAGTCCACCTCAAGCCAAGTCCACCCCCGCAAGATCAACCCCAGTAGCAACAGTATTATAAATCATACTATTTACACGCAGGGTACATTAGCCTCCATCCATGGTATAATTAAAGGGGAGGTTTAACCCCTTTACAACGTTGCCTAAATCGTTTTGTTATGTACTGTAAATAATGAAAATTCTATACATTTTTTTTTTAAATACTCTTGTTTGGAGAAATTAAAAGAATAAACACAGCCCTGTACCTACTTCCGGCCAGACTGTGTTTAGTGGATCTGTACCGCAGTCTGACGCTTCTGTCTGTCAGCTGGAGCAGTCTCATTAGTAGGGATCGATTTGTGGCCAATGAGAGCTGGGGAAACTTTAGGGCAAACCATCTTCATCACAGGGGAGAAATAAAAATGCCCATTGATTTCAATTGGACTTTTAATACCCTTGAAATTTAGAACCGCATTCAAGGGGTTAAAAGTCCCATTTAAATCAAGGTGAATTTTGGAATTATTTATTTGTACCCTATGGTGCAATTGATTTGACACAGAACTGCACCATCTTTCCTTGGTCAATTAGCCTAATTACATATTGATGTCTGACCAAGCAAGTGATGGTTGTTAATCTGCCTGTCAGTGTAATAGTAGGAGCCAGGTGAAATAACTCGCTACTGTTCATCTGCTAAGATATTCTAAATATGAAACATTTGGACAGGATTTCAAGCAATAACATGTCTTGCATAAAAAAAAAATCCTAGTCGTCTTCCAGGAGCACACAAGCATCTCGCGGTCAGATGCAAGATATTAATCAGAACTGCTGCATCTGTGCTCCTTCACACTGTCATATGTGGCTGGGAGCCAGCAAAGCACTCGGTGCATTTCTCACCCCTTCCATCCGAGACTAGGGAATCTCTTAATGCACTCACTTATCTTCTAGAGCAGTGGTAAGCATCAAGAGACCCTCCAGCTGCTGCCAGACTACAACTGCCATCATTCCATGAGTTATAGTCTGGCAGCAGCTGATGGGCCTCTTGTTGTCCGTCCCTGTCCTAGAGGGATCACAGTTGGGTGAACACAGAAATCCACCAGCTACGAGCCAATGGCATTAGCCTCTAACTCCTGTAGCTTTGCTTCAGGGTATGAACTACAATGTATGATGACTGTATTGTATACAGGAAGCAAATCTCTGCCAGCATTAGGACTTTGATGCCAGCAAGCCCCATATGCCTGTCCAACAGTCATACCTGAGAATGCTCTGGATCTGCCCAAGAGACTGGGTTTTTGAGGTAATTACTGGGTCTCTGGGGACAGAGGCTGATTCTCCCGCTGTGGTGAGTTTCAATTAATATGTTTCCAGTATCTTCTCATACGTCTCATCATTCTGCCTACTCCCTACCCTGTTCTGTCCACTTCCCACCCATTCTACAGTCAAACCCCATCCTTTCTCCTGTTACTTTTACTCACCCAGTTAAGCCTCAGTGTGTCATTTACACACTGCAGTTACCAGCCCTAGAGCCCTGCCTATAGACTGCACAGAAGAAAGTTCTCAGGTGTGACATTAGCATATGAAAGGAATTAACATGAAATTATGCCATTTCATTTATGACTTGTTTAATAAGTTACGTTAGAGGAAAGTAACAACACCCACAGACTACTCCTAAGTCCCTTCCCCCTTGGGGAGGAATTGATATTAAGCAATTGTAGTGTTATGTATGAAAAACACAATCATTTTCATACATTCACCTCAGTGTCACTTAAATATCTCATATTTCATTTGTCCTAGGGATGCACTGAATTCAAGCATCATCTGCGTCTTCAGGCAATCCCTGGCTTTTTTTTTTTTTTTTTTTTTTTTTTTTAGTAGCATTGGGTTCTGCCAATTCTATAGGTAGTTGGTGGAGATATATATAGGTGGAGTGAATCGTAAAGAAGCGATAAAATTACACGGGCCACGTTGCCACTGCCAACTGGTGACGGGGCAGTCATGCGCAGTAGAGAGTGCCCACGCCACGGCTGATACAGTGCTGGATGCTCCGAAGGAGCGTCCAGCTCTGTACCAGCCATGGCGAGGGCAGTCTCTGCTGAGCATGACTGCAGCACACGTAGCAGTCTCTACTGCACATGGCTGCTTCGTTACGCACGTTTTCGTGAATTATTATATAGGATTTGCGTCCAGCTCTGTGTCAGTCACGGCGCGGGCAGTCTCTACTGTGCCTGACTGTGTCATTACACACATTTTAGTGAATTATTATATAGGCTTTGCTAATTGCGACAATTTAGCAACATAATTTTTGCCAAATATTTAATGCCATGTCTAAATGTAACTAGAATACTTTATAAATACCAACACTCAGGATAAGGAATAAGGACATTTTAAGGATCCATTTGCAAAAACGAACAAGAACACTTTTTATAAATCTCCCCCATAGACCCATATTTATAACTGCAGACTGTAGTAATTCTGGAGTAAACCAAAAGTACAACAGAGGATAAATACAATTCCTGTTAAAATAAATTTGACTTTTAACCATTTGAATGCTAAAGAAGTCACTGAAGACCTCTCTGGCACTCAATGGGTTAAAAGGCTGTATTCAAGAGTATGGGAATTTAGGAATGTTTATTTGTCCCCTATGGTATGATTCCCTCACAGCCATTGGCTGAGATGTGCTGACACACACACATCCCAGCCAATCATTTTGAAGCACAGTCGCTCAAATCTGATTGGCTGGGATGTGTGTGTGTCAGCACATCTCAGCCAATGGCTGTGAGGGAATCGGATCAGAGGCTGCCCATATATAAGGCGGTCTCTGCTCTGGTTCCCTCATTGCGGAACGGACATCGCCCCGACAGAAGGGAACCTGTGGCTCACGGCACTGTCTCCGCTGCCGCCGCCTCTGTGGCCATGCACAGCAGCAGACAGATGATAATTAAGCTAAGGCAACATTCTTTGTTTCAGGGATATAGACCATATATGTGCACGTGTTCTCTGGGGGGCAGATTTTATTTGGCGATTTTATATGGCACTGTATATGTTTATTCTGTGGCACTTAATTAACCCGTTGAGGCCAGAGAGGGCCGCAACACAATGCTTTGCAATGTGTTGTATACCCCTCTGGCACTCAAGGGGTTCAACTATATCTTGTTTCAACTATATCTTGTTTCAAAGATGTACTTATACTCTATTTTCTATTACAGGACAGCAAGAGAGATGAAAGAACAGAGAACATAAGAAGGAAGAGAAGATAGAAGAAAGAAGCGACAGAAGAAGCGAAGGTAGAGAACAGAAAGAGACAGACAGTGGATGACAGATAAGTGTAACATGGATCAGTTAACGATCGGTGCTTGGCAATATGTCAGGCACCGATAGTTAATTGTTTTTTAATGTTAAGTTCCCAATATCGCTGCTCTTAGCGGCGTTTTGGGACGTTAACTCACAAAACGGACGTTTAGCCACAAGACTGTTTTTGTGGCTTAACGTCCTTTGTGATCACAGCTGGTAGGGCCTTTGAATACCACGTTAGACATTTTATTTTGTCAGACGGTATTCACTTTGGCCCTACCGGCTATGCTAACGCCTGCCTTTAAATCTACCCCTTAATCTCATGAATAGTATAGAGGCTTCCAATAAACTAAGTCACTGCAAGTCAATTGTGTCATAGGGTAGAAATACAAAATCCCATTGACTTAAATGGGGTTTTAAACCCCGTAAATGCTAAAGCGGTATCCAGTGCATTAGTGACCCCTCTAGTATTCAAGGGTTTAAAATGCCCTGTTTAAATCAATGGAGAATTTTAGTTCTCCACTATATTTCTTTTGCCCATAGATCCCTTGTTGTGCTGTACTGTAGTTCTGCACTGAAACGTCTAAGGTGTCTGCAGCTAAGCACAGGTACAGGATTAGAAACAATTAATTAAGGCCCATGGTCACTTTTATATAGGCAATGTATGCCAAATGTAGCCCATGTGGTACCAGTGACTTTTCACATGCTAATTAAGCTCTTCACTTACATTTCATATGCTAATAAATCATATTTCAGTGACGTTTCATATGCTAATTAAGTACCGTGCTGCACCAGGAGACTTTCAGTTTCACTTTTCCCAGAAATAAAAGTTTGAATATCTCCAAAACTATACATCTGCTGGACTTTGGTTCTCATGACATACAGGCCATTTTGAATACAGTTTCAAGATGATAGATCTACTTGAAAGCAATGGAAATTTGGGGCATGCTTATATGTCTCCAGGGTGCAATTGCTTGTCCTGGAATTGCGCCACTTTTTCTTTATAAAGCCCAGTGTTTTTCAGTCTAGTTTCTTACTGTACCCTTAACAGAAAAATATTTAAGAATTTCCTAAAGTAGAAAGTGGAATGAGCTTCTGTTTGTTTGCATGTTGTCAAGCTGGGATACTCTGAAATCCTCTCCTTTCTGAGACTCACTGACGATTAGGGTTAAGAACCATTGTCTTTGAGGAATGAAAGAGTGAGGCTCTTGATTTAAATGGGGTTTTACCACCTTGAATGCTATGGAAATCTCCAGCACATTACTTCCCAATGCACTGGAGGCATCTCTAGCATTCAACGGGCTAAAAGCTCCTTTTAAATCGATGGACATTTTATTTGTTCCCTATGGTGCAGTTGGTGCTCCAGAATTGAACCACTTCAATCAGCCTCAGAATGAATGACCACCATCCATAACTACTACTTCTGCCTGAGCAAGTTAACATTTAGTGAAATGAGCAGGGCTTGTCTATTTACTGGTGTCTGTAATGTGTGACAATGAGGAAAATAGTCTAGGAAACATGACTGCACTGAGTATCAGTTACCTACTTAAATAATGGATTCCACAGACCAGAAAATGAGTGGGAGATTTTACAATGACATTTCACTAAGAGCAAGAAGAAAGCATACAATCAGCCACCTATTGACTATTAGGGCTAGAAGGAGGAAGCACTTTAATTTTATTTCCCAAAGGAGAATGCTGTCACACTGGACATATACTCCTCATAAGTGTGTTCCTATTCCCCAGACAATGCTCTAAACATGATCATCTTTGATTCTATGAGAAAACAGCACCAGTAGAAATATATATATTGTTTTGCCTTCCTCTGGATCAACAGGGATGTTTTGGCATGGGCTGGACTTGATGGACGCATGTCTTTTTTTCAGCCTTGTCAACTATGTTGCTATGTTACTACCCAGTAAGGGCAGATGCTGGGTGGTATCTCAACTGACAGTCTGTTCTAATGCCTATATAATATGCATACTGCTTAAGGTGTGCTTAAACACAATGGGAAGGATTCTCTAAGGCGTGATAAAGAGGTGATAAATTAGAGATGACTTTTCTAGTGATATCACTTCTCCAGTTCCAGCTCAATGGAGCCAATGCACTAAGATTTCTCCCACTCTTGGGATCTTCATGAACTGGTCCACAGAATAACATAGGAATTGGAGAAGTGATATCTCTGGAGAAGTCTTCTTGGCTTTATCACCTGTTTATCACTCCTTAGTGCATAACCCCCCATTGAATTCTAGTAATAAATGAATCTTTTTTGTAAAGGAATGGTAATGTTTTTATGAAAACAATAAAGAAACCCCCTCCCCCTCTTATATATATATATATATATATATATATATATATATATATATATATATATATATATATATATATAATAGTAAACGTAAACAATCTGTGATCACGGCGCCCCGTGTCTACAGTGGTCAATTATTAAATGAATATTTTCATCCCTAGACCCGTCAGTGGACAGAGTCTAACTATTAAATTCCAAATTGTAACCATTCAGAGAGCGCTATCAATGTACTTTATAAAAAGTATTAATCACAATACAATATTTGTAATATCACAATTAATACCATTGATTCAGTCTTAATAGTGCTATGACCTTACAAGCAATGTATATTTCAAAAATTAGTAAATTTAAAAAATATTGTTAAATTAAAGCTCCGGAGATTAAAAAATACATACACTTCAATGCAAAGTCTTGTATAGATGTTCTTATAACTTTGTGTTTCTGGTATATTTAATTGTAGATGTTATTAATAGTCATACAGTTATGTCTTTTGATTGTAAATACTTAATATAGCAAGATGGTTCTGACTTTTTTAAGTCTCTTAAAGGCAAAGTATTATATTGTGATCTTAACCCTTTCACTCCTTGGGTGTTGATATACCATGGCTGTGTTATTAGTTAGCGTTTATAGTACTGAGCTACTGAATTGGTCCTTATGTTGTCATGATAGTAAGGGTTACCTCAGTTATAGTGACCGTAGTGTCGCTCGTCTTGGTAACACCCTGACCTTTACTTTCAGTATCGATCCTTGCGGGTCTGGTACTTTATGTCTTGTCACTTCTGTGTTGATCTTTCCACTATCTGAATGGTTAGGTATGGGATTGAATTGGATAGGCTTTTTTGTTATGAGCCTTGCTCAGAACAGACCTGTTGGAGATTCCAACCTGGAGGGTGCCCATCCATTGTGGACAAATTAAGTTTTAAGTGAAGTGTTTAAATGTAGGCTGTTTGCAGTGGGAACAATGTTTCCTCTTTTGTCTTTGGGCTAATTATCTTTGATAAAGCAGCATAAGAGCCTTTTTTACTCATTGTATATCAATACATTTTTATTCACAATAAATGTGTTTTTACAAATAAGAGGATACGCTCCCATGAGTTTGTATTTTTTCTGTTGTTCATGCTGATCCGTACGGCTGCATGCTGGTTAAGAAGACCCTGGGCTGTATAATCATGTACCTGAATGGAGACAGGTTTCGTAATCTCCGAATGCCTTTCTAGTCAGATCTGGTGACATCATCCGACTGACATCTAGATCCTGTGAGTAGAATTGCTACTTTTCATCTTTATTTAAAAGTTTTAACTGGATTGCGCTATTGGGGCGCTGCCTTTGTTTCTTTTTGTTTTATATTGCAAGAATTCTTCTGCACATTATAGTAACTGGGTATAGTTCTATCCCAGAAGCTCGATCAGCTGTATGTTGGTATAAACCAAGATCCAGCAACTTATTTTGTGAGTAGGCACTTTGAGGGTGTCAGTGGGGGTCTGAATGAATACCCTGTTGATTTGCACAGGGGCACCCCCTGTTTTGTCTCCCTTTTTGTTTCTACACTCTCATATACTTGTACATTGTGATAAGATCTCCTCTTAGTCGTCTTTTCTCTAAAGTAAATAAATCAAGTTTGTCTAGTAGTTCCTTATACGTCAAGTCCTCGATTCCCCTAATTCATTGTGTTGCTCTGCTATACTCTGTACGGTTGTAGAATATCTTTTTTCAGAACTAGTGCCCAAAACTGCACTGCATTTTTGAGGTGAGGTCTTACCAAGGATTTGTACAATTGCAAAATGATGTTATTCACTCTTGCCTCAATATCCCTTTTTATGTAAGACAGCACTTTGTTTCCTTTTTGCTACTACTATTTGACACTGGTCAATGCTTCCACTTTGTAGTTTACAAGGATTCCCAGATCTTTCTCTAGCAACGAGTCCCCTAAAATGATTAAGCTCATAAGTAGCCTTAGGATTTTTACTTCCCAAATTCATGACTATACACTTTCACACATTAACCTTCATATTCCATTTGGTTGCCCAATATGCCAATTTATGTAAATCCCTCTGTAGAAAACAAATAACATATTCTGAATTAATTACCCTGCATAATTTAGTGTCATCTGCAAATATGGATATTTTGCTTTCTAGATTTATTTCCAGGTCATTTATAGACATACTAGTTGAAGAGTCCGTTACATGGGCCACAGTTCCACTGCCAGCCGGTCATGGGGTAGTCATGCACAGTAGAGAATGGCCACGCTGCAGCTGATACAGTGCCAGCTGGTCGCGGTGCAGTCATGCTCAGTAGAGACTGCCTGCACCGCGGCTGATATAGAACTGGATGCTCCTTCGGAGTTCTCCGCTCTGTATCAGCCTCGTCACTGGCAGTCTCTACTGCGCATGACCGCAGCACGTGCAGCAGTCTCTACTGTGCATGACTGCGTCGTTACAAACTTTGTAACAAATTAGTATATAGGAGTAAAAAGCAGTGGACCAAGTGCTGAACCCTGAGGTACTCCACTCTCAACCTTAACCGTATTAGATAATTGTCCATTTATAACCACACACTGTTCCCTATTCTTCAACCAGTTTTCTATCCAAATGCAAAGGTTATACCCTAGCCCCAGTTTCCTTATTTTTTACACCAGTTTCTGTATTGAATGCCTTTGCAAAATCTAGATATTCTACATCAACTGCCTTACCATAATCTAGGTTGATACTTTTTCATAGAAGCTGAAAATATTAGATTGGCATCATCTATTCCTCATAAAACCATGCTGATTCCTGCTAATAATCTTATTTTTTTAAGGTGTAATCCTGAATAAAATCCCTTACTATCCCTTCTAGCAGTTTTCCCATTACAGATGTCTTCCCTGGTGTTAGCCCCCAACTGAAGCGCCTGTAATTTGGGGTAAGTGCTACACATTATGATTGTTTTAGTGCTTACTTATGTATTGACTGTGCTGTCTTTAAAACTTTAATCCCAGCAAGCTCCAAACATCTGCCTTATAGCATGCACAGGGAAACAGAGTAAAGTTCCTCCACTTTCCATGGACACAGAGGTAAGAAGCACCTCAAAAAGCCCATACACTATCCTGCTACCCTTCACTTGGTGTAAGCAGCATTAAGAGGAGAATTTTAAGCAAATGTAGAATAGTAACTTGATGAAAGGCAAGCGTAGCACAAAGATATTGGTTGTAGAACCAGGTTTAGCTTGAAATGTACAAGTACACCTCCATCTGAACTGCAATGTAATCCAGGTCTTGGTTTGCTTCCTGATGTTTTATTCCAGGGGTGAGAACACTGCACGTCTCTAGCAGTTGTTATAATAAAGCACCCAGCATCCTCATCCATTGCAGACACAGATTGTCCACCCCTGTCCCCTGAATAGCTGAGGATGATGTATGTTGCAGTTCAAAGGCAGATGAACAGCCACTGATGTTTTACCCTGTAGGTTTTACCTGCAGGCGCCATACTAACAATCTGGCACAAAAATATATAAACAAGGGTGCAAGAGTGGAAAAACAATATATAAGTGGTGTCTTTATTAGTAACAAATGGGACTATACTACTCAGTGAGGTACAATCCTGGTCATACCCCCTGTGAGGATTTCTGCTCCCTGAGCTCCCTACTGTAGTGAATGGAGGACTGCTGGAACACTAAGAGTTGCACCCCGAGGCAGGGGTGCTTAATTAGCTCTTCCTAGGATCGGATCACCATACAAGCACAGAAGTGAATTTGCCAATCAATAGTAGAAGGCGAAGCGGGCACAGCATCATGGCTGCATGAGCCAGAAGGTATATATGCCAAAGTTAATCTGTACAGCTTGTAAGTACAATAATATTGTATTCCAGATTTGTTACTAATAAAAACACTACTTTTAGACTGGTTTTCTCTCTTGCCCCCTTGAGGTTTAGATTTTTTATAACATGCGGATAAGTCTATATGCAAGGTGCTGCATGGAGATCGATCTATGGTATAATTAAGATGCAAGTGTTTCAACTAAAGAACTGAGTGGTCCATTTCCATGTCATCATGATTCATTCATTCATTCATCATTCACCACCATTATCTCTCATTCAGATAAGTGGATTGACTGAAATATACTGTTTCTTTTACCAATTAGAGACTTTTGAGCTTGCTGGCATACCTACTGATTGCTATTTTAGTTCAACTCTTATGATTTTGTTTGGACGTTCTTCCTGTGCTAGTTTGAAATACAGATGGACACATCCTATATAATAATTCGCTAAAATGTGTGTAACGACAAAGTCATGCCCAGTACAGACTGCTGAGCGTGCTGCAGTCATGGGCAGTAGAGAATGCCTGCTCAGCAGCTGATACACTGTATCAGGCTCGGGCAGTCTCTACTGCGCATGACTGCCCCGCGACCAGCTGGCAGTGGCACTGTGGACCGTGTAACGGGCTCTTCAACTAGTTATTTATATTTGACTAGTTGAAGAGCCCATTACACGGGCCACAGTGCCACTGCCAGCTGGTCGCGGGGCAGTCATGCGCAGTCTGTATCAGCTGAGGAGCAGGCAGTCTCTACTGAGCATGACTGCGTCTTTACACACGTTTTAGCGAATTATTATATAGGATTACTTGTTTTTTTACAGTGTATTGTATGAGTTCATTTTTAGGTTTTGTTACTGGTTTCACTGGTAAATTTTACATCATTGATTCTCTTTATTATTTTTCTTTATATTTTATTTTTCATTTTTACTGCTTACTGGAGAGTTTCTTTTATTATGGGAGATAGGAATATTTTATATCTCCATATATATATGTTTAGTCCTGTTTTGTAGCCTGGGCTATATTCATTAAGCCTTTGAGTGCCAGAGATGTGTGCAAAGCAATGTGTTGTGTACCCTATGGCACGTTAACTGATTGTATATACTTGTTTTTTTGGCTTTGATATAATAGATCCTCTTTTGAGATAGAGTGGATCCGTCTATATGCATATTTATATTTCGTAGACTTGGGAGTGTAGTTTGGACAGAGGTTCCATACATGTTTTTGGGGATTCTGTTTTTATTTAGAACGCAGTAGATTACATGTATTGTGGGTTATGGAAGCATGACAAATAAGTGTAGATTTCTGGTCTAGTTGAAATATTTTTACCCCTCCCCCTTCCTTTTTAATTTTTTTTTCTGATAGCTCCTGCACCTAGCTCTTCTGCACCTTGTTTTGTGAGTGGTGCACTTTTTTTAACCATTTGTTACACCTGCCAAGCTGGATGTTGCTGTTTTTATTGATAGATTGTACTGGGCATGGTGCAAAGTGTAAATTATGCTGTGATTTGTAGTTATGAGTGCAGAAGCTGTGCCAGGAAATATAGACTTGACAAGAAGTCAAGGAATAAAAATCCCAGCATGCCTTATGTATGTATGTATGTATGTACAATATGTATGAATGTAGATTTTTATTTATACAGTGCCGACAGGAGCAGTAATGATCAACATGTGGCTCTACAGCTGCTCCTGCGGTAAAACCCAGGCAAATGTTGGTGATGGGAGATGTAGTTCAATTGCAGCTGGAGAGCTACAGATTACCTACCACTCTAAACCAACCACAGTTCTCAGCTGTCACTATTCCTCTAGAACATTTGTCCCGTTTTCACATGACACCTCCTGTTTGTTTTTTGCCAAAATTTGATGTCCTAATTTTAATTTTATGTTGCTGAAATAAATGTGACACTTTTCGTGCGTACTTATTATATTATACATTTACACAACACTCTTTGCCATTTGCAATAGACATTTCTAAGAACCAATAGTGGTTTTGCTGTCACTTTCTACCATTCTCTCCCAAATTGCACCTTCCCCCTTTGAATCCTGCTGCTCCCCCCTCTTTGCTTTTTACTGTTCCTCCATTTGACTCTTTCTGCACCCCTTTACCTCTTTCTGCTCCTTTTGTCCTCTTTCGGCCTCCTTTGTTTCTTACTGCTCTCCCACTCTACCCTCTTTTCTTTTTCTCCCTCCCCTGTCTCTCTTCCCTATGCCTGGGTCTCACCCCTGCTTCTGTCACCCTCCTATGGCTTTTTAATCCCAGTTACTATGGGTGGGGGGCTTTACCACTCACAGTTTCAGGGGCTGTCATTCACAATTGGGAAAGGGGAGCTGCCAGCCCTGATGGAAGCCCTGTGAATCAGGGCCCAGTAGGTTCTAATTATGCCTCTGCTGATGTGTGTGATCCTCCGTTTAGAAATCACTGCTCTTGAATTAAAATAAAACAATTAACCCCTTGGATGTCTTGCTTTGGAGATGTCTCCAAGGAATTAAATAATTAATGTAGTACAGGTTAATTCCAAGCAGGGTTGCTCACCCCTTTTGTCCTCAAAGGGTTAAGAGGAAGAAATCTTATTAAGTGTTTTAATGTGAATATGCGGTCTACATGTTACTCTTGAACATGATGCCCTGGTACCAGTAATCCCCTCAAGAGCACTTCAAAATGCTAGAGACGTGAGCCCATTTACTAAGTGAAAGGTAATTCAAACACTTGGATTCTGTGGATGGATTATAAAACAAGGCCAGTCAGTATATTGGCGAGGCAGGAAAACACTGCATTTAGTCCTTGATATTCAGCAGGCTCCTGTCCTTACCTCAGGTGACCCAGCACTCTTTATCATTCTTAGAGAGTTGGCTCAGAGCTAAGATATGGAGACTTCAAGATGATGTAAAGGTAGAACTGTCAAACAGGGAAAGACAGAGGACATGTATCAAAGGAAATAAAAACAAGTTAGATGATTTTGTATATTACACTGCATTGCAGATTTAAGTTAGAGATAAGCCAATCCTGCGCAATTCTTTTTTGTGGATCTATAAGGAGGACCTGGGGGAAATTCTGGGTCTATATGAATTGCTTCAAAAAGGATCATGAAGTTGGGAGTGGGGAAGGATAGGGGTAGAGGAAGAGCGAGAGAGAAGAGTCAGGTGCACCAGATTACGTGGGGGCACTGAAGCAGAGGGACTGACAGCATGGGAAAGAGAGGAAGTGGAAACTGGGAGCCTGTGGAGAGAAGGAGGTGGCAACAGAGACCCTCTAGAGAAGGGAGTTGACAGCAGAGGTGGCAACAGGGAGCATGAGGGGAGTAGAAGCACCAGTAGATTGTAAGTAAGTGGCAGCTAAGAGCCTTGCGATTGAGAAAGTGACAACAGTTAGCAAAAGCCTCTTCCAGCAGGCAGCATGGGGAGTAGCCAGAAATGTTTATCCCCTATTTGCTGTTAATAGTGTGCACTAGAGGGACACAGCTGGGATGTAAACATCTTTGAAACCTTTTTCTTCCTGACTAATCATTCCACCTTGCACACACTACATCCTTATATTATATTGCTTGTGTTCCCCTTGTGCCCCCTCAGAATAAGTGATTGTGCAGTTTTCAAGTTTGAGACACCACAGTTTCTGGTTTTGGCCTCATGGATCCTGCTGTCTCTGTTTTTTATTTCACCGTTATATCCTGTGTGCTAGTGATTAACTGAACACCAACACCACAAAACAAAATAGGTTGATATAACTTTAAATATTACAGCTAGCATATGTAAAAATGAATTATTCATATGTTCATTCCTAAATATAATCCTAACCTTAGTTTTTAACAGGTGTAAACTGTCCTGTTCCGAGCTAATTTGTTTAATGTTCCCAGAGGGAAAAAAGGAACAAAATAGTGCTGTCAAATTTACAACAAACAAAGATATTGTAAGGAATAAAATACTACTCACATGCCATATGTATCACCTGTAGGATATGCTAAAAAGAATGACTGTAATCACCTGCAGGAGAATGTTCACCTACTACCCCTGAGTAGATGGAATTCCCATGAGGTTGTACAGTACTCAGGTATCAGAAACCCCAGTATGCCTTTTGCTGTAGACATACGGGACCTCAGATTTTTACACACCTCATTCCAATGAGGCAGAGTATCCACATAGAAGAAAATATTTATTGATTAAAATTAAGGGGTAGGCATGGGCAAAGATTTTGGAATAAAAAGAGAAAAGTACAAAAAACAGTACTTTATGACTTCTGCTGTAATGCCTGCCAAAAGTGCAGTTTCTACTTTTCTTTCACCACAACCCCCAACTTTGACCCACTGCACTGGTAGCCAAAGAACTACATATACTATCACCAGTCTTGTCTCACGGTAGTCACAGAACCATGCATACTGACCTCTCCCTTGCCCCACGATAGTCACAGAACCATACATACTGACCCATCCAGAAATGTCCCATAGTAGCTTAAGAACCACACATACTGACCCTCCCCAGCCTTGTCCCATGATAGTCACAGAACCACACATACTGACCCCTCCAGCAATGTCCCATGTAGTCAAAGAACCCTTCCAGCAATGTCCCATGGCAGCATTAGAACCACACATACTGACCCCCCCCCAGGCTTGTTCTGCAGATGGGACATGTGTTCTGGCAGCAACTGGAGGATGTCACGTTGCTGACCCCCAGTCTTGTCCCACATTAGCCATAACACCACACATACTGGCCCCCAGCTGTGTCCCAGTGCACTGGTAGCCACAGACCACATATTTAAATGTACTCAGCAGTCCCAGCCTTGTCCTACTGCACTTATATAGTCTAAGTGAAACATACTGAGTCTAGTCCCCCCTGCTACCATGGGAACAGGCCAAGTCCCTGACTTTTCATCCATCCTTATTATGGAGTCTGCATACATTTCCTGGCTGACAAGCCATTTTATCATAAGACAGTGCAAGGTTCACACTACTCAAATTAAGTACTAAAGAGGGAGCCTGCTGCTTCTGGCTCCCTTCATTAACCCTCCTGCTTAATTACAATCGGATATACACCTATATAGCATACCTGTCCTTAAGATATCCTTAAGATATGGGATTGAAATGCATTATCAAAATCTTAATACATGTTCATTCATGCATATAAAACCCTGTTATATAAATTATAATAAATGATAAAAGAAGATATGTGCATTAAATAAAATTGTCTTTAGCTCTCTCTCTCTGTCTATCATACTGATCGTGATATGCAAGTGTTCCGTGTCACCGTTTGGAGAATGCTTTCCCTGTTTCATGCTCCTCTGTCCTGTGGCACAAATGTTAAAACACATTAAATATTTCAACAATTACAGCCTTCCTTAACCCATTAAGTGCCAGAGGGCTACACAATGCATTGGTGAGCAATGCATTGCATAACCATCTGCCACTCAGTGGGTTAACAGTGTACCTGATGGCTGCCTCTCCTCCGTCTTGTGGGCCAAATGTTGCAAGATATAAAATAATTGGGCTTTACCCCTTGAGAGGCAGGAAGTTCCCCTGGTGCTGCAGGTTCCCATTGGTGGTCGTACTACAGGTCCAGCTGAGGCCACTGTTACTGAGAGTGTGTGACTATGTGTGTTTGTGTCACAGTGTGTGTTTTTGTGTAAGAAAGTCAAATTGATCAAATATGACATATAACAGGGGTTTGTGTCTTTGGATATATATTTATAAATACATGTGTATAATTAATTAACTGTATAATGGCGTAAGAATATCCAGCTGGAAATTTGTTTCCTTAATTAAGGATCCAGGGCAATTTCAGCTGTCACAAACTTCAGGGTGTCACACTATTACACCAATAAAAGGGACTTCAAAGGGTTTGACAAGATGCATGTTTTAGATAGGCATTTGAGAACCCAAACAAAGGACTGCCCTTCAGAGAGATGGCTTAGTTGGTTATGGCACCAGCTGTAGAATCTGCTTAGGTGGTGAGGTTGCAGGTTCTAGTCCCAGCAAGGTCAGCTCTGCCTTTCACCCTTCAGAGGTAGATAAAATGAGTCCAGGACAGACTTGAAAATGAGAGACAATCTCAATGTATTCTTCCTGGTAAAATACTTTTACAAAAAAAAATATATGAATGGAGTGAAGAAACATATTCAAATAGTCTTTTTGTCTGTCAACAAAGAGTTCAGATAGGAGAACAAATGCTTCACATCTGATAAACCTGTTCCTGGAGCGTTCCCCCATCAATAATATCTCTTTGAGGCCACCATGAAATTGCAAGTGTGTTTTTATATATATATGTACACATACATATACACAAACATATATATATATATATATATATATATATATATATACAAAGACACAAACCCCTGTTATATGTCATATTTGAATTTGTAACAGAGTGTGTGTGTGTGTGTGTATGTGTGTATATATGTGTGTTTGTTGCCCATGTATTTTGTTTTTGCTATCAGGAACTTGAGGGCTGGCCAACTACTATATATATATATATATATATATATATATATATATATATATATATAGACAAACCCCACAAATGGAGCACTCATATGGACTTGTAAAAAGAACAAAAAGTGTTTAATGTCAACATTTCGGCTCTGCTAGGAGCCTTCCTCAAGACAAACAGAGTAACAGCACACTGATGACTTTAAATACCCTTATCCCTAATCACCAAACTCAAAGCTACTCGAGGTGCTTGACCCCTGACGTCATCAAAAGGAGGCGTCATTCACATGACAAAAATTACAATATTCTAGAATCATCATCTAGCTATGCAAAATCAAAAGGAGAAATATTTAATAGACACCTTGGGGAACACATTGTCAAATAGTGAAGACCACAGATAATAGAAAATTCCATATAAGTTAACCCCTCTCATGCTGGAGAGCACCGCCTCCCATCTGAAAGCACAATGGAGCTGCATCTCACCAGCTCGCAAGGGGCTAGTGCTGGCACCGGCTATCGTGTAGAGCATATAACAAAAAGTATAAGAAGATGTAATATCTCCGGCATGTCCCCGTCTCCAGATCGGAGATGCTAGCTCCCCGTGCGCCACAAGGGCACACCACGACCCCCTAGGGAGTCACAGCGTGTCCCCCCAGCACACAGCCAAGCCACATTATTGTAAAAATCCCTGGCTAGACAAATCTAACCAATACAATCCAAGTACACCGCATGTTCTAAATATGTACACAAGACAAGAGATACTAGGTATCCATAATGGACTTCATTGATTAAATTGTAGTGATGTCCCTGGTTCTTCATGTGCTGTCCGTTGACAGACATCACGGATCCTATAACGGGACTGGTTGAAATGCTTTTCCTTTCCACTTGTTATTATGATCCCCTGGCTTTACGTGGGCTGATTTTTCAGACAACCATAGAGTCCTATCATTGGGGAGAATAAAGAAGTAGTTGGAGCATGATCCATTGTCCACTGATGTAGATACCCATAGTATCCTTAAAATTATGTTATCGCATCCAAATAAGCAAAATTGAAGATCCAGAATGGAACTCCTGTGTGATCCATAATTAGAACTGGAGCAAATCCAATGTGCCCAAGCACTTCCAATAAATACAATACGGCGCCTCTGCAGGAAAAGAGAATTGAAATGCTTCAAGGTTGGATAATCATAGCCTAAAAATGAATCTAAGAGAAAGGTTAATTTCATTCAGAGCCGAGGGGACACCCCGGCAATCCTACTAATGCTCTAAATGCATGATAAGACCGGCACCGGCATGTGGGCAAAAACTCCACAGTAATAAAAATAAAAAAAATAAGAAAACTAGGCCTACAAATAATGCGCTGACCACTATTTATCACTAATTGGTGAAAAAAACAAAATGGAAAGCCATGATTGCAATAAGAATAGTAAAAGATAGTGCAAGTGAAATACATTACTCATTACTCATATGTATCTTGCATCATTCGGTACATGGAATAGTGTATAAATCCACATCCTCCAGCATCAAAGAATGAGAGAAGATAAACCTTTTCAAATACACTAAAGTTAAAGAGATAGTAATGTTTCATAATAAAAGCAGCTCTAATTAATCATCATAGTATTTGGACTTTGGAGAGTGTTATTTCAATTCTGTCAGAGTTATATTTCAAGAGTAATTCAATGACAAAGTGTCCCCCTCCCGCCCCTTTTACTGATGTCACACTTTTCAGCCAGAGCAGAAGGGATGTGCCCAGGTAGACTGCAGAGAGGGACAATCTTCAATTAAAATAAGGGAAAAAGCTGAAAAGCTTGTCAAGGGGGGCAGGGCTTTCATTGTTTTGATAGGAAGAATATTGTCCCTTGCTGTTATCTGTCTGGTCTATGGACTGCATTCCACATCTGAGAAGAGATGGCTTACACTAGGTAAAAGGGGCTGGAGGTGGAAAATTTGCTTGTGAATATCTCTCAAACCATAAAGGTAAATATCCTCTGTCGCCGCATAGCCAAAAGGCCAACATACTTGTGAGCAGACATTAATGTCCGCACACCTCGCCATCAGCCCATTGGTTACCTGGGGTCCAACGGATAGAAGCCATAATGGTAGAAGATACAGTAAAACATACAGTAAAGGAACTAGTAGAACATCCATTAACTAATGGCAAATTACTTGTTACGTATATAAGCTACATAGTTCGTGAATCGGACTATTTGTATTCCAAGAGCTGTTATTGTAAAAGAAAGTACTAAACCAGAGGTAGGAGACCAAAGTTAAACAAAGCAATGTAGGCCTAACTGTTCATTCGGGCCTCTGGGTGCCAAAATATCTAGAAAATGGATCCATTTAGCTTCTGAATTAGATTAGAAGCTCTGTCCCCTCCTCGTCTTAATGGTGGGACACAATCGATGATCATGTACCTAAGAGTTGGTAATAGGTGATTCATCAGTGCAAAGTGCACCGCAATAGGCTGATCTTTAATTTTAGATAATTATTTAGATGTAGGATTATGTGCAGCATCCAAGGCTGCCCTTATAGGAGTGCCCTGCTCTAACAATTTATATATGTATACAGTCCTACAAGCACTCACAACATAGATTTGCATCTCGTGTGTATGCAAGACTATGCGGTGAGCGCTTGTAGGATTGTCCCCTCTGTGCTGCCCTGTTGTCTGCCCTGCATTTGCAATGGTATGGTGTCACACTGGTCACAATATGCAAGTGTACGAAGTCACTGTTTGGAGGACACTTCCCCTGCTTCATGCTCCTCTATTGTAAGGGACCAGGAACCAGACAAGACACAAAAATGTAAAATGCAATACACCTTTATTAATGAAACAAAAACAGAAGCATGATCCAAGAGCATAAACCAAAAGACACGCCAGGGTCAGGAACCAAGACAGGTATTCAGCCGAGCCGGAGTCAGGAAACCAGAAGTCTGCGATGTCAGGAACAAGCCAAGGGTCAGAAGCACAGAAGTCAGCTAAGTCTGGAATAGGCAAAGGAACACAGCAAACAGGAGTGCAGGAAAATCCACAGAAGCCAGCAGCAACAGGTCAGCAAACAAACACAAGGACAATGGGGAAGTGAACCAAGCTGCTTTATATACCCTGGGAGGGCTGATAACAGTCAGGTGAGCAATCAGAGAGGTCAGCTGATCAGCCTGAGCCAGAAACTCAGAAGACAGCAGCAGTGGATAGAAGAGCACTAGATTAGCTTGGCAAAACCTTGACAGTCCCCCCTCAACAACCCCCCCCCACACAGGGCAGGACCAGGTTTATTGGGAAAGCGTGCATGGAAAGCACGGAGGAGGGCGGAGACATGCACGTCTGTGCCTGGAACCCATGAGTGCTCCTCTGCACCGTAACCCTTCCAATAGACCAATTATTGAAGGCTCCCTCGGAACATACGAGTGTCAACTATGGATCTGACCTCATACTCCTCATGGCCATCAACAGGCACCGAATGAGGTCGGGGAGTGACTGTAGTGAAACAATTACATACCAGAGGTTTCAGCAGCCAGACATGGAACACATTTTGGATCCGCATATTGGGAGGAAGGTCTAGGGTATAGGCCACAGGGTTCACACATCAGAGGATACGAAAAGGCCCCACAAAACGGGGAGCCAGTTTCTGAGAGGGCACTCGGAGATGAAGATTTCTGGAGGACAACCAGACCCTCTCCCTGACCTGGTAGGAGGGTGCGGGTAGGCGTTTACGATTGGCCTGGAACTCCTGGGATTGTTGTGAGCGTTGCAACCATGTGGAACAGATTCACTGGAGATGATCCTCCAATGCCGGGATCCCCTAGGGAGTGAATGAATCTGGAATCAAGGAGGGTTGATACCCATAATTCACCATGAAAGAGGAGAGCCGGGTAGAAGCTGAGACAGCACTGTTATGAGCAAACTCCGCCCAATGTAGTAGGTCCGACCAGTTGTTCTGATGGTCTGAGATGTAACATCGCAGGAATTGCTCCAAGGCCTCATTAGCCCTTTCTGCTGCCCCATTCAACCTCGTGCGATAGGCTGAGGAGAAGGAGAGTTGGATACCTAGTTGCGCACAGAATGCCCTCCAGAATCTTGAGACAAACTGACTACCCCGGTCGGAAACTATGAATTTGGGAACCCTGTGTAGCTGATAGACCTCTTTGACAAAGACCGTAGCCAACTCTTTAGCGGATGGAAGTTTTTTGAATGGTATGCAATGAATCATCTTAGAAAATCGGTCAACGACCATGAGAATGACAATGTTACCATTAAACAAAGGAAGTTCGACAATGAAGTCCATGTCAAGGTGTGACCATGGCTTCTGCCCATTGGGTATAGGTTGGAGAAGGCCCACTGGAAGGTGACAGGGTGATTTAGTCTGCGCACAGACTGAACAGGCAGCGACAAAGGCAGCAATATCTTTGCTAAGTTCTGGCCTCCAGAAGAGACAGCAAACCGACCAAAGAAGCTGGTACTTTCCAGGATGACCTGCTGACTTAGTACTGTGGTAGGTAGAAAGTACCTTAGTACAGAGGTTAATAGGTACAAAACAGCGCCCAGAGGGAGTCTCAGCAGGTGCATCTACTTGGGCAGCCCGTATTTTCTCCCCAAGGGGAGATGTTATGCTGGTACGTATGGTTGCCAGTACTTTGTCCTGAGGAATAATAGGACTAGGAGGACTCTCCTCTTTAGCGCCCGAAAACTGTATGGATAGGGCATCAGACAGGACATTTTTTGTACTTGCTGCAAAAGCAGCTTTCAATGACTCAAATGCTCTGATGGCCTCCGGGGACCAGTTAGTGGAGTCACCATCTTTTTTGGTCATGTCGGGAAGGGGTGTCACCATAGAGGAAAAATTGCAGATACATTTCCTATAGTAGTTAATGAACCCAAGAAAATGTTGGAGGGAGTGGAGACCGACTGGTCGTGGTCATTCGAGAACTGACAAGAGTTTCTCTGGGTCCATAGCGAAACCACATCATTAAATAATTACCACCATATGTAAATATAAAAATATTTATTCATTCAACATTCATTGTAAGCATTTGGAAAAAATGGAGCCAAACATGTAAAATCCCCATAGCAACAGTATAAAGCACCTATGTCTGCACCGGACAGATACAGACCATCCCACATCCACATATCCCCAGATAAAAATATACAAAAATAAACACAGAACAATGGCGCCAAAAAAATATAGAGCTCGGCCATAAAAAGAAAAAGGAAAAAAGAAAAAACATTAAAAGTCTGAAAGCGGGGGATGATGATGAATATGAAACATAAAGCATAATTGATGAATAATGAGAGATGAAATGATGATGATATCGTCAAAAGTCATATAATGCAAACATATTCACTAGGGTTATTCAATCATAATCACAACATCAGAAAGTTCTCCTGTTAGTAGTCATGATGGATATGAATACATGGTTGGTAAGTACTCAGCTTGATATAAAACAGCATGTACAGGTTAGATGATACACATACATACGCAACTGAGTCTGGCGGGTTGATAACGGAACATAGAGAAATGTAAAGATAACATCACCATCCCAAATACCTTCCTGCTCCTATAATGGAGCCCACCGCCACTCACAAGTCGCCTTGTTCCGTGCTGCTAGGAGTACTCATTCCTTTCGCCAACACACTGTATCATATAGAGTATATATATATGTATTATATAGAGTATATATTTATACTCCATAGCAAAACCAGCCTCTGAGATTGCATATCCCAAGAAGGTGACCTGTTTGCAGTGGAACTCTCCAATTTGCATAACAGGTTATTCATACACTAACGCACCACCATGGATGGATGGAGCAGAGCCTGACATCCCTATTAAGGCACTGACAGAATCTTGTCTTCTGGCAGGAAGACCCTCCCCAGAAGAGTGTTGAATCTCATACCACGAATGAGAAGTACTTGGGAGAGAACCAGAGAAGATTTCTTCAAAGAGAAAAAAATGCAACCGTGCTGTTCCTGAACAGACTCTCAAATATGAAACTGAAGGTGTAGAGTCTTCTTTAAAGGAGCCCAGAAAGGGACTCAAGGAGATCCCTAGAGAATGAATGTAAGCTGCCAGTGATTTCATGACCTTTGTAAACACCCACAGAATGGAGGCCAATCCAAAGTGGTCAATGAAATGATGAGCAAAGCTTAGGAAATGTTGAGAATGTTCATGGATGCGAATATACAGGGTCCTTAGTGTCTAGAGAGGCTAAAAACTCCCTGCACACATGGCAGCAGTGACAGAGCCCAAGGAATCCATCCTGAACCTGGTTGTTAGACGAAAATGATTGAGGAGCTTCAAATCAACAATGGCACGACAATAGCCGTATTTTTGGGAAGTACAAAAAGGTTGCACTAGAGACCCATGAACCTTTAATGAGAAGAAGCATGTACCAAAATGTGCATATCTATCAGTGAAGAAACTGCTTGTACAAATAGATGAATCCACACTGGATCAAGATGAACTCAGGACAACAGGGAGGATGGGGCTTGATATCTATGCTGTACCCTTCTGAAAAAATGTGTAAAACCCACTGATCCAAAAGGTAAAAAGCCCAGCTCTGTGAAATACATCAAAATGACCTCCAATTTGACAGATCCCTGTGAGTCACGCAGAGGTAGACTTGCCAGCTATGGGCATCTGCGCAGGCTTCTTGCCTGTCCAGGCCTATTTGGGTTTTGAGATAGGGCGTGCTTGGACTGCTGAAGGAGTAAATGCCCTAAGCTCAAAACAATAATGGCAGGAGCAAGGAAAACCAAATGTCTTCTGTGAAAAGAAGGAACACTTAGGAGTAACCTGAGGCAATAAAGCATTATTCAGCTGCAAAGTACAAAGTGCGGCAACAAAATAGTTGAGGCCAGATATGTAATAGTGTCAAGGATCTTAGAGCTAATCATAGCAATATCCTCATTTGGCATGTCGACAGCCTCCAAAAGCTGATCCCCCTCAAACGGCCATGGCCTTAGTCACGTGGGACATTATGTGCTACCAGAAGCTGCAAAGTTTGTCTTCATTTGAGACTCTAGGCTCTTGTCTGCCTGGTCCTTAAGTGTCACCGCATCCTCAAGCAGCAAGACTGTATTCTTTGAAAGGTGAGAGAATGTAGGCCTACTGCTTGGGGGGGCAGCCCACTGAGCTAGAACATCTGCAAAAAAGGATACCAGAGAGATAGTTGTCTGAGAAGGGACAGTCTCTTGTCAGGCATCCTCCATTAATTGAGGAGTCTAAGGAATTGTGCAGAGGAAAGAAAGAGGCAGGAGAACTGGAATCTGGGGACTCAGAGACCTTCAGATTTTTCAGGACAGCTTGGATGAAACCCTTAGCAGGAGAACCAGGGTCTTCTTAAAAATAATCCCAATAGCTAAGGACGTATCCAAATCGTCCTTATGAGATCCCCCTTCCTCAACTGTGGAGTACCTTACCATTGGGAAAATTACCCTTTTGGGGGAACAGGATGGTGTTGAGACCAAGATTCTCAAATACTTTGACTAGAGTAAGGTATAGAATTCATATAAGAAATGAGGGCCTTAACCCAAGCAGGCTCCTGTTCTTTAGAAAAGAGCCCCAGGAACCGTGTGGGGCTACAGAGCAAGCAGAATATAAAGTACCAGAGAAATCCCTAGTAGGACAAATCTAGCATCAGGAGGAATGGGTTTAAGGGGTTAAGGGAGTTAATACGGGGGGCACACAAGGAAGTAGAGACCAATCTCGTGGTGCACACTGAAGGGAAAAAAGAAGAGGATCAACACAGAACCTCCTCTTCCAATGTCCTAAAGCCTAGGAAAAATGGGCTTATGGGTAATGTAGTAACTAGCCAATACTCTGTTCAAAATGGCTCAATGGCTCTCTAGCTACCGCACTATAGTGTACCCTGTTATCAGTTGGGGGTAGCCCTGGCCACTGCTATGCAGTTCAAAGATAGAGAAGCACAGTGAGCCTCCTTACACCCACTTGAGTGCAACCAGTGAAACAGAGAGTCCCTAATACAATGTGTCTTAATCCAATATGGCTGCTACACATGTCCATTCTTAAAGACATTGATGTCCCAAAAACTGAATGTGCATTAAACACAAGTTAAAAGATAGAAAATATAGAATAAGGCAAAACATATTAAAATTAATCCAAGTGAATAAAATGGTTTTAAAATTAATTAGAATGAATCAAAATCACCTTCTGGTAAAGAAGAGGGATAGTAAGACAGAGGTATACAGAAATATACATAGTGCCAGTCCAAGTACCATATACAATGGAAATGTGGCTGCCAGACAAACAGACATGGACATAATCACAGGAATTGTACACTCAGATGCAGAAAAGATTGTCCTCTTCAGTTTTCAGATTCCTATGTATATAGCTGGGAACTCTCCGGTTTTGCCCTGCAGACTCCGGTTTTGACTCTGCATTACCGGGTCTCCGGGGCAGAGTCTGATTCTCCGGATATGGGGAGTTTCTGATGAAACTCTGCCCACATGTGCTGCCTTGCACACTGTTCCTCCCACTACCCACTCTCTTTTCTTCCTTCCTCAGTCTATTATGACTATTATTTTTAATGCTTTACAAGTCCAGCCCCCCATTCGTGATTAAAACCCGCCCCTTTTATGACACAAATCGTGTCGCTTCTGTTCCCTCAGCAGCACCATGGGACTTCCCTCCGGGGATCCCAGACAAGAAAGTTCCCAGGTATGCCTATGTACCATGCAAATATCTGCTCAGACCAGCAGAAACTGAATTGAGAGGCCTGATTATGCCAGCCATCCTCTAATGGACCCAGGTCATTTATTTCTTTGCTCTGATTCAAACCAACAATGGAGGCTACATATATTAGTTGGCCTAACAGGGGATTACACGGCCCCGTCCTACTAACAAAAACAAAACAGACGGCTAACCAAGAGATAATCTTAGCCCATGCACACTACACAAGGGATACGTTTAAAACTGGATTAGACTGTTGGAGGCAAAATGAACCAGGGAGGGAGTCCCCCTCTCTGATAACCTTTTAAGGCAAGTACCCGACTGTCCTGCAGCAGGATACTTTGTGCATGGTTCCTGTGTTTCACATAGGATGTAGAAGAAAAGTTATTTGATTTACATGGGGCTTTATACCCCTTAACTAGAGAGGTCTACAATAGTTTGTTTTGCCTGGGTCCAGATGCAGTAGAGTAGTGAATTGCCCATATGCCCATATGCATATATACATTGTTGAACTACTAAAAGGGCCCAGTGATATCACCCCCTGGAATTCGGATTTTGCATTTAGAGATATGTATATAAGAAGCACTAAAGAAAGAGTTAATAAGTTGAGTGGAAATCAAATCAAATGGGCATGTAGTGAGGTGTGAAGGTGAGAGGAGACAGCGAGCAGCAAATTCATTCTCTTTCACTAGAGTGATCTGGGCTCATAGTAGGGATCGATGTGACATTTCATGTCTGACTACAACAATCTTCTGCTTGAAACAAGGGAAAAGATATTGAGCAGTTTAAGGAAGGATTGATGCTGTGGGGAAGAAGGTTAAAACATTTTGTAGTGTAGAGGCCAGAGGGAAGAATTGATATGACAGTCTAAATGACCAGTGAACAGAAAAAGGACCCTGTTCAAAATAAAAGGGATTCCACCTCTTCATATTTATCAGTGTTACATTAACCACTGCTCTTTACAGCAAAATGAAACTGATCACTAAAATAAAAGTCTGGAAAGAACTGGAACAATAAAATATATATATACGCCAATGGGGCCATGTATAATGAAAACGCACTGCTAAAGAAATTATTTATCTGGAAATGACCTCCAACTCAGAGGAGGAGACACATAAGGTCAGAATGGGCAATGTGAAATCACACCGACAAAGAGGCATCTGTCTAAAAATGTGTCAACATTAACCTCTTGAGAGGTAAAGAGCATGACTAATTTAAGCCACTGGTGGGCCCTGAGCAATGCATAATGTAGCAGGCCTCCTTAGTCCTTTGGATGCTAGAGAGTTCTCCACGCATTTCAAAGCAAGGCATTGGAAACCTCTCTATCATCCAAGGGGTTAAGTAAAAACCAGAGGCGATATTTAGCCACTTAAGTGACCGTGTATCTTTAGACAGTGACCTGGTACCTTCTGTTCGTGACCTGGTACCTTTTATCAGTGACAGTACTTTTTTGGCACATTTCATCAATAATAAGATGACATGGTGCCGAAGAACTACACCTGGTACCCCTTCTTCTAAAAGTGAATACCTAAATGTATTTATTGACACAATTTATTAGATTAACTTAATAGAATGTTGAGATCATGCCTGGGCTCACACAATGCAAATTGCTTACACCTACAGTAGACTTAGAAAATAAAATAATGAGATTTCACAGTTATCTGCTTATAATTCTGACTTTCCCACCTGGCTTCACACGTTGAGCAGGCTGTATTCTGTGTCCTTGCTAATAGGTCAGACTGAGATACAGAGGGCTCCAAACTGTGAAGTATGATATTCAGAACTGTCTGATTGTGGGGAGCCCCTTCCCTTCAGGGGTAATGGGAAGCTGCTTACTTTACCTTATTGTTTAAACAGCTCTGCTAAAGACACCTCCAATACATTAAAATGCAATATATTGGAAATGTCTTTTGCGAACAAGGGGTAAGTGGGGAACTATATATATAAGTAGACGTGGCTCTTAATGTCAAACTAATAGTAATTATTTAATTTACTGTTCTATTTTAGTGGTATATATTTATCTGTCGGCAAGGGTGTTGCTAGGTACTGACTGAGGGGGCTAAAGGCCTGGGATTGTTGCCTCTATGGGGCATATAATGATGCTAATCTCCCTACTAACAATGCTGCAACTGGGGGTGTAAGGTGCACTAATAATGCATTACATTGATTTAAGTCCCATGTCTTTTTAAAACTTAACAACTGACCTGCCTTCTGGTTTTATTTAACTCTGTGTACTTGATGGGACCTTTTTATTATACATGGTCCCATTGGTCCCCATTAATTTCAGGGGACTAGTAGAGTAAAAATGATACCTTTATTGGATAACTGAGTGGCTCTAGGATGCCTAGAGCCACTCAGTTAGCCAGCAAAAGGTATAATTTTTACCTGTATTTTCTATGGCTAACACTCTTTACCCATACTTAAGTTCAATCAGCTATTTCAGTTCCTTAAAGGGATAATACTGTTTCATAATAAAAGCAGCTCTAATTAATCATCATAGTATTTGGACTTTGGAGAGTGTTATTTCAATTCTGTCAGAGTTGTAGTTCAAGAGTAATTCAATGACAAAGTATCCCCCTCCCACCCATTTTACTGATGTAACACTTTTCAGCCAGAGCAGAAGGGAGGTGCCCAGGTAGACTGCAGAGAGGGACAGTCTTCAATTAAGATAAGGGAAAAACCTGAAAATCTTGTCAAGGGGGCAGGGTTTTCATTGTTTTCATTGTAAGAAGATTGTCCCCTTCTGTTATCTGTCTGGTCTTACAACCAGATCCCCATCTGAGAAGAGATGGCTTACACTAGGTAAAAGGGGCGGGAGGGGGAAACTTTGCTTGTGAATATCTCTTAAACCATAAAGGTTTGAGAGATAAGACTTATATCATTCTTCATATTTTTTTAATGCCTACAAAATAAAGTCAAAACGAAGTATTACTGTCCCTTTAACAGTGATGTGAGCTTCTTCTACAAAAAGAGTCTGCGACACAACTGATTCTTAAAGGGATCATAAGAACTCTGTCCGTGTGTGTCTCATTCTGTGTTTCTGTGCACAGGAAGAATAGAGGACTACTGAGTGTGAAAGAGGCATTCAATGCTTTGTAAAGACGTGTTGGATACCCGTTTGACACTCAAAGGGTTAAGAATAAATAAGACATATTCAATAAGCTAAAGAACTGGCTTGTTCCAGAATTGCAGCTCTTTAGCTTAATAAGTACAGCCTTATGACACAGGCAGGATTCTTGCGATACTTAGTTGAATCACAGACTTAACAAATTGTATTACGGAGCACTTCCTGATAATGGCAAACAGGGAAAATCCTCCTAAAATGAGCTCCTTAAAGGAACTGTAATACAGTGAGTTTTTCCTGCTTGGTAAAACTCCCACCACCAGCAAACTGTTCAATCAAAAGTTACTTCAGCTCAAACTTTAAAACCTGTTATTTGTGGCCAGGTTACCAGCTGTTGATGATAAATATGTTTTAGAATGGAAACTAAAGAAACACTGAAATCTAGAAATGGAGTTATATACACTTAAATATTCTGCACCCTGTAAAAATAATCTTGTTAGAGGTCAGGAGAGCTGCTAGGTAGAGTGGCCGACCACCAGATTGAGCATATTTTAATTGTGTGTCCCATGTTCTGGGCAGGTCTGTTCCGGGATTATATAAAGTCCTGGAGGTGAGAAACTATCAGTGTGATAAACTCTCCAATTCTTATATTATTCTATGGAGCCTCCTCTTCAAGTTGGAGTGATCTTAGTGTTCCATAAAATAACACAGTATCACGGTCCCCATGTTTTCCTGTCAATCTATGACGGTGTTACCTTTGCATTGGAGGAGGCTGATTGGCCCGCCCAGGATGTTCCTTTTTATACTGGCTCTTGGGCACTTGTCAGTTGCCCTTTCGTGGTGTTCCTGATCCTGCGCCTTGTTGCTGAGTTCCAGTGTCTCCTGTGTACCGACCCGGCTTGTCTGACTCCTCTTCTGCTCCTGCTCCGTGATTGACCCGGTTCTGGCTGACGACCCTGCTCCGTGATTGACCAGGTTCTGGCTGACGACCCTGCTCCGTGATCGACCCGGTTCTGGCTGATGACCCTGCTCCATGATTGACCCGGTTCTGGCTGACGACCCTGCTCCGTGATTGACCCAGTTCTGGCTGATGATCCTGCTCCGTGATTGCTCCGTTCTCCGGCTGATGTTCCTGCTGCTGCATCTATATGGTTCCGGTTGCCGCTCCTGTCTGGTGTGCTGTTCCAGTGTTCCGGTGTTACTCTGGTCGCCCCGGCAACATTCTGGACTGTTTAGTATCTCGCTGATCCTCTCTCGCTATTCTAGCTGTAGCCTGAGGGTGCTTTGCCATCCGCTATCTGCTGAGCTGTGCTTTTCCGAAATACAAGATTAACCCGTGCAGTGCCAGTAGTCTACAGTTACGTGCCTCTTATATTGCTTGCCAAGCCTCTGTTTAACCCTTTGAGCCGCTACTCTCCGACCTTTCAATACACGCCTTACTATTCCTTGCAGAGCTCCGCCTGTCCGGTGTTCGGGGTGCACCGTGACCACGCCGGCTGAGTGCGTTCAACCTCTGTTTTCTTGTATGCATCCTACATCTATTGAAGAGCACCCAGGTCGCATCAAAGTGAGTGCAGACCATCATATTGTTCTATATATATATATATATATATATATATATATATATTTTTTTTTTTTTTAAACTGTAACACAAAACGCAGGGGAAACCCTGCAAACTGAAGGGCCACATACTACTCCACCAATTATGCCCCATCGCCAACAGAATTCTTTACCATAATATTACATATGATCTGAGGGAGAAGCTATTCCCTCCTTTTCCATTGTTCCCAATAACTTTCACAAGGAAGGAAAAATTAGTGTGGCATATATACTATGAAAGTGGACAAATTATGTGGAAAACTAAGTGCTCCATAAGACACAAATACAAATCCCAATTGATCTAATCCTCGTGAGATGGTTAGTGCAGTACCGGCCAGAGTTGAGCCCAGACATTCAACATGGGCCCTCAGGAAGCTGGCAAAATGGACAGCAAGTTTCTGATGGCCGCATCCTATTTAATAATTCGCTAATGTATGCTTGTCAGAAGCTGTCACGCGCAGTACAGATGGCTGCATGCGCTGCAGTCATGCGCAGTACAGACTGCCCGCGCCGGCAGCTGATAACGGACCAGGGCACTCCGAATTCAGACTGTGGTCCTCTCTGTGCATTGAAGGTGCACAGAGAGGACTACTGCCTGAATTCGGAGCACCCCACTCCGTTATCAGCCGCAGTGCGGGCAGTCTCTACTGTGCATGACTGCACCACAGCCATTGCTGCCTGGCACTGTGACCTGTGTACACGGGCTGTTCAACTAGTTCAAATATAACTGTCCATATTTTCTGGGGTCCCCCAAGTTCGGGAGCGGGGTCCACCCACACTATTGGGCTGTAGGGGCCTCTGCTACACCAATCATACACACACACACACACACACACCAACATTTCAAGTGTCCAAAGGAGGACACTTTAGTTTTATTTAGGTGGTATTCATGGACCAGTGACTGGAGGGTGAGAATTTTTATGCTACATGACATATTGCCAGCTCTTAATGTAACTGAATAATGATTTGGAAAAACACGCAAGTATTTTTTTTTTACACAGACTAAATTATGAAAATATATATTGAAGTGTAAACAAATATTTATGTGAGCTGTATTTCTGTGGAAAAATGTGAAACACTTCTATACACACCACACAGTCTGATCTCCTAAAAAAGAGTGACAACAAGATGGAAAAGAGAGACAGAGGGATTTGGGTCACACACACTTTGGAGTTACACACAAACACAGTGGTAGATCTACTCATATATTACTTCTCTGGATACTAAAGGTATCTAAAGTATAGTACAACCATGCACTGGATGCACATACCTTTCATCTAACGATTTAAAACCATTTTTTTAAGAATTGCAAAAGGGTAAAAAATGTTGTCTCACACACATATACTCAAAGATTCAGCCACACATCCTCTAAGACCCTCTCACAGGTGTGTGTGTGTGTGTTACCCCATCTTCCTGTCACAAACACCTGGTCTCCATAGACACACAGATATTCACATCTCTCCTCACACATATACACACACACATACACACGCCCATCCAATACATTTTGCACACCTTTCTCTCTCCCTCAAGATGAATATAGAGTTGTCACCTACCTCCTCAAACACACACACAGTTAACCCTTCCCACATGAGTCTCTTTCCACTACACACAGGTCTCCCTTCTGCCCCCACCCTAATAAACACACAGATATCCAGTGTTTCTCTCCCTCCTTCTGTAGGTCTCCCACTCCACACAGATACATGTCCCCCTCCCTCCGATGGAGACTGAGAAAATGCATTGAAGAGAGGAGTACAGAAAGGCAGATGCAGCTCCCCCACATTTCTACTATTAACTCCTTAAGTGCTAGGGAGGTATCCTATGCATTTGAGTCCTTTTAGTTGGGGTTAAATATTTTTCTGTGTACCCAATCATTCAGCTCTTTACACACTACACTGCACATTCATGTACTTGCTCTGAAGGAGTGTGTGTGTTTGAGGGTAAAGCATGCTGTAGACTGAGGCATGCCCCTTGCTGTTATTTGTAATTTTTCCACTGATAGTTCCTCTAAGGTCCCAATGCCCTGACACGCCTTCTTATTAACCAATCTCCTCCCCTCCTACTTTCCCATACTGCTGATAAAACACAACACATGTATACACAGACAACAATGTAGGTGGCTAATTAAGTAGGTCACAGTGTTTATTAAATGGATTTGACCTATTTAGGGTTCTCAGGGAAACCTCCCCATACCCCAATATGGAGCCCCAAACTCATTGCCACAGCCCTGGGCCATGCCAGCACCCTGCTGCAAGGAATTTTACTGGCACCACTGCTGTGAAAAGCATACCCTGCCCCCCAGCAGTGGCTACCTCATCACGCTGAGGAGGAAAATTCAAGACTGCCGATCTGCTGAGACTAGTCCGCTATGCCTCCCCTTCACCACAGTGTCCACTTGGCTTTTAGCCCACCCTCAGGGTGTCCTGAATACTGAGTCAGTGAAGCACTCTCAAGGTGTCCTGACCACCGAGTCATTGAAACACCTGCACCATAACCTTCCTTGGAACTGGTTGGGTCAGGGAATGCCACATTGCCGGCACTAGGTGATTCCCATGCCCTGGGCCCAGGATGAGTTCTGGTCTATGTGTGACCTCTTCTGTAACAAATGCTACTCCTGCTGCAGACACTGGAGACTGAGAAGAGAAAAGAACATGGGTTAGGGTGGGTGGAGAAAACAGCACACACAAAGGTAAGAATTCTGGCCCTCGATCTCTAATGCCACCTTTAATAAACCCCTCTCCTTTTGTCCACCTAACCTGTTTTTACCTGCCCTCTGCTTTCCTGCCTCCTGGGAGGGGGAGAGAGGCCAGTCCTTTGTTCTCGCAGCCCCCCCCCCAGGCTGGTGGGAAGAAGGCATGGGCATGGTTCCTTATGATGGCCTCTGGTTTAGTTCCAATCCTTCGGCCATTTTTTTTCTTCTGCCTTTTGTGCATGGCTCAGTACAATAGTAGCAGCAGACTGCTCTTCCATGGATCTGTCGCAAGACTTAAAGGGATAGTAATACTTCATTTTAACTTTATTTTATTTTGTAGGCATTAAAAAAACATGAAGAATGATATAAGTCTTATCTCTGAAACCTTTATGGTTTAAGAGATATTCACAAACAAAGTATCCCCCCCCTGTTCAACCAGATAAGAAGGGAGATGCCCAGGTAGACTGCAGAGAGGGACAATCTTCAATTAAGATAATGGAAAAAGCTGAAAAACTTTTCAAGGGGGGAAGGGCTTTCATTGTTTTCATACAAAGAAAACTGTCCCCTTCTGTTATCTGTACTGTCATACAACCTGATCCACATCTGAGAAGAGATGGCTTACACTAGGAAAAAGGGGCGGGGAGGGGAACTTTGCTTGTGAATATCTCATAAACCATAAAGGTTTGAGAGATAAGACTTATATCATTCTTCATGTTTTTTTAATGCCTACAAAATAAAATAAAGTTAAAACGAAGTGTTACTATCCCTTTAAAGATTAATTATATTTGCTGTGTGCTTACTAAAACATTTGTGCCGCTTCCAGTAGTGAATCTTGGCGGCTGCTCAAGGACTGAGAAAGGAGCTGTCTGTATCTGCAGATGTGATACGCAATACAGGAAAGGCAGCATGACCTATACTGACATGCAGTGCTCAGCAAGGAGCTCAGAAATAAAATAAACTGTTTTCAGCCAGTGCTTTGCACCCCTTCCTCCACACCCTGGATCTCACCTACAAGTGTGTGCGGTGTTCTTTGTGATGTCTTCCATCTCATACAGTGCAGAACAAATCCATTGGCTCAACACTGCCCCCCTTTGGTAATTCAAGGTTGCACTGAGTTGATCTCAGTGCACCCAGAAGTACAGGGTGGAGACTGAGGAGCCAGAGCATGGAGAGAGATGGAGTACAACAATGAGCAAACCACTACCTACAGAAAATAAAGTCAGTGTATGAAGGGGAAAAGAAAATGATGGGCCCACGGAAAATCTCCTGTTGGCCAGTCCAACTTTCAGGGGTGCATTTTGAAACAGGGCCTCCCTGCGCTGCGTGGGCCTCTGCTAAGCCACTGATAATATTTCTTCCTATATATGTATATTTAGCTATCTAAATACATGCTTAAGAAATATATATAACTGTTTAATTATTGAAACTCTCACCTCTTTCTATATATATATTGTACTCTATATTTTATAAAGAATATGAGACCATTCTATATACATAATGAGGGAAGGTGAACTTGTATCAAAAGTAGGGTTCTACAACTACAGAGAGTGTTTGTCTCTATGTCACGTGAGGGTCGGGTGTCTCATGGTGTAGGTTCATTTGCTGGTTGTATAACATTACACTTAGAGAGTATCTGCATAAATGTCTTTTCCTATGTATGTCCTATGTTTGAGCCGTATTGAATGAGATCATTACCTATACCTGCATACTGCAGACTGTACTTGGGTCCATACCAGTAGCTGCACATGCAACAGCAGACTATATTCCTCTTTAGTAAGTAAGTGTCCCCCTGAAGGGTGTATGGTGTTGGTATATCATTTGTACCTTCGGTACTCTTATGTTTAGTTTGTGTATGCTTATTTCTCTTGGTTTTACTACATTGGATATGTTTGGCAGGAGAGAGTACCTACTGTAAAGGAGCAACATTCTGAGGAAACCATCTTTCAATTATTTATGTTTCTCAATTTGTGTAAATATGTAACCCTCTACTGAAAACTGTCCAGGACATACTTGAAAACGAGAGAAATCTCAATGTATTCTTCCTGGTAAAACATTTTCTAAATAATTTACTCTTAAGTCACTGAGGCCTTTGAGTGCTTTTTTCTTTTATTTTTTTATCCTGACCCATCTACATATAATTCTGTGTTGGGACATTTCACACACATGATGAGGTAGACAACATTAGATGATCTTTACAAGAATTTGCCCTTGATGTTGTGGTTTTGGTGGAAATGTGGTGTGGGCACCTTGTCTGTAGTATATATGTGTGCACAGGTTTCACGTCTCTTTTTTTAGACAGGGAGAAGTAGCATTTTCCATTGCATTCTTAGGGGATCTCTTTACTGATAGTTGTTTCAGGTTGGGGGGATGTTTATAGGACAGGAGCAGAGGCTTTAGTAATATTCTCTTTAATCTGCCATCAGTATGTAGTATGGTATTGAGCTCTTTTGAGATTTTGCATAGTACTTCAAGCTGTGGGGTGTAGGTGACTATTAATAGCACCCTGTTCTCTCCCTGGGGATTTCTTCTGGGCACACTGATGGCCCTCTGAATACATTCCTTATACTTAGCCATCCTACACATACTTGGCCATCTTTGGCTGCAAGTCACAATTTCTCTACACACTAAATTTACTGGAGCTATTCACACTTCAAAAGGGAAATAAATATTGTACCACTTGAATAATGTACACAGACAATGGTAATAAGAGTTTCACCTTCAGTGGAATTCAAGTTTAAAAAGAATTTGCATGAATGTATAACCTGTTATGTGTTTTTTATTCAGACTTCTTTCTAAAAATGCCTGAAGAAGAGACCTAAGATGTCCTGAAAGCTTGCATTCTAGAGCTACTCAGCCAATAAAAACATCACCTTTACTCTACCAGTCTCCTGCTTATTTTAACCCATCAGAAATCAATGCAGCGGCCCATTTGAAGTACAATCTTCACTCCCACCCTTTTCTGCCTTCAGCCTGTTACCCACGCAGAACGGCAAGACAGCAAGTGAGATAGGAGTATGACATGCTGTCACTTTTCCCCTATTAGCTGGCTGGCAGTGCCCTGTGATGTTAAATACATTCCTGTAAAAGTGATCACCATACACACCCTGCATTAATCTCTTGTATACTAGATAATCTAGCAATACATTGTGACTGTTATAGGATTCAAGGCACACCGGCCCTGGAGGCAGTGGCCTGTCAGACCAGACTATGAATGGCCTCGGGGCAATTTCCCCTGGCTCCTGAGTAAGCTCTAGACAGCGCAAAACATATCGGGCTGATGAGCTCTCCATTTGTTTGACAATGCCTCACGTTTTCCCCTCTATCCGCATCTATTATGTGTACATGTCTTGATGTTTGCTGTTTTAAAGATACCTTCAATAAAGTAAGCTGGATTTTACGCATCTACAACTGTTACGTTGTTGCCTGGGTGCAGTCTAACTCTTTGAGATTGCAACATTGTATCTTCCGGTTTTGGAGAACCGGCTTGTTCATGCACCAGGCTCTTTGGCAGTATCCGGAGAATTACAGACTGAAAAGGTACCTTTATGTGCATTTGGATACATTGATATTAGTGTGTAGAGTGTAACACTCTTATCATTCTATGAATTTCAATAAATCAATTGCATTGTGACTTGCTACAAGCTTGTAGAAAAATATACATAATGTATAAAACAGTATATCCATTCATTAGTGAATTAAGTTTAGGATTAGGATTTTATGAATCTGGAAAAAAAAGAAGCTAATTTTGAGTACCATTCTGGCCTTTAGCTAAGCAGTCAATTAACTACATATAGATTTATTGAAAATATATTAACTTTAGAAGTGAAAGCTAGGCAGTCAATTAAATACAGTTGGGTTTACTGAATAGACTATGAGGATATGCTACTTTAAGTGCTTCTGAAACTGTAGTTTTTCTCTATGCCTCTGACAACCATATAATTATACAAGTGTAATAATTCTTAGTTTCCATGGAAACTGAGGTACCACACTGGTCCTATTGCCAACACCCAACACCACACCCAGAACAGAGGCTTTTTACACACAGAGCCAAGATCCCAAACACTTTGTTCTTTGCAACTTTCTGTAGGCGGTTTTCTGTCTGCAGTGAGATCATATCTGTGTCTGCAGGTATATGTGCAGTGAGTCACACCTGTCCTTGAGGATGACTGACATGCTATTAAGGACTGAAGTAATTCTGGGACACAACTGCACCATAGAGAACAAATAAACATTTGAGTCAAGATTAATGGTACCTTTAACCCTTGAATGCTACGGAGGTCTCCAAAGCATTGAGTCGCAATGTGCTGCAGTCCTATTTGGCATTTCATTAAGTTAAAATCCATATTTAAAGCAATAGAATTTAGATTTCTTATTTTTTTTATTTCTCATGGTACAGTTGATTTGTTCCAGAGTAACTCACTTTCATTGCTTTGGGTACCCCTCTTGCACTCAAAGGGTTAAAGTGCAACAACCACTTGAAATTTGCCCCACCTGATGATTTGTTCCCCAGTGAGCCAAAGTTCCATTGAAACTGGGCTAGATTGTGAGCCCGAGGGGAGTAACAGTGGAACAAAATGGGGGTCTGAAAAAAGCACCCTCCATTTCTGTTCTGGTAAATCAATTCTATATTGTGCAGACAGTATCCTGTCTTGCTTGGCGCACATTCCCAAGTATTGGGCTTGAAAGGCCGACAAGGAAGGTCTCTTCCAACTGCGCATACAACCCAAGACTTTGTGACTGAGAGGCACAGACTTTTAGGTTGTGTTCCAGCCAAGGAGGTCAGTTTTCTGCCCCCCAAATGGCCGATAAGAGGCTTTTTGGGGCTAAGCAGCAGGGCTGCCATCAAGGGGTTACAGGCAGTGCCAATAGGGGCCCCCAGGCCAGGGATTCTGGAAGATCTTCTGGTGGGCACCTCTGCCACTCTGTCCACCATTTCATCTACCCGTCTTCACATACACTTCCAAGTTGCAGTGCAAATACAAGGGATGTGGACCCTGACTTTATGTTTGTACTGGACCCCAAGATTTCTGATGGCAGCCCTTCTGCAGAGACCAGCTCTAGGCTTTTTTACTAAGACCCAAACTTAGTAAAACAGGATAATTGGTCTTTAACAGTACACAGGACTCTCTCTCTTCTTCCTTCACACAGTGCTAAGTAAAAGTACAAACAGCTATCAAGATGCATGTATTACTTCCTTACCAAAAGGAAGAACTTTAAAACTTTTCTATTCATTTGGTTTGGTAAAAGGAGGATGTATTTATTGAATTTATTGTATTTAAGTATTTCCCCTTGAAAAGCTTCTTTTAGGGGAAAGATCTATGAAAACCCCAGCTGTCTGGGATAGAACCACAAGGAAGAGAAATATAAAATAAAGCTGAAAGGGAAATTTTAGCCTCTAAACCCTTTTCCTTCTGTTTGGTAAAAGGCACATGCACTCTAAAATACTGCATTTCCTTATTCCTTTTCCTTCAGCTTCCCTGATTAGGTTGGGGGGAGGCCTATAACCCCCCCAGCTGCTCAAATTGATCTAACATCTCCTAATGCCCCCTATTTGTGCCCTTTTCACCTTTGTTCCAGAGATAATATTGTCAATCAGTCCTGGGTGTCATGTTTATAGAAGATGACATGACAGTTGCTGTCAGTTTTCTTTTTTTCCTTTTCAAAACTGAGGCAAGCAAAGTGTACATGCACACCAGTATGGTTCTGAAAGAGTTAAGACTGCCATGTGGTCGTGCAGTGTCATCTCTAATGCTTCTTATCTATTGAGGATCCCCACAGAATATTCTTTAGCAAAGTTAGAAGCACTCAGTGCTCCAGCAATGCATACCTCCCAAGTGTCCCTCTTTAGGAGATATTAGGGGTCTATACCTCCCAAGTGTCCCTCTTTAGGAAATACTAGGGGTCTATACCTCCCAAGTGTCCCTCTTTAGGAAATACTAGGGGTCTATACCTACCAAGTGACCCACTTTAGGAGATATTAGGGGTCTATACCTCCCAAGTGTCCCTCTTTAGGAGATACTAGGGGTCTATACCTCCCAAGTGTCCTACTTTAAGAGATATTAGGGGTCTATACCTCCCAAGTGACCCACTTTAGGAGATATTAGGGGTCTATACCTCCCAAGTGTCCCTCTTTAGGAAATACTAGGGGTCTATACCTCCCAAGTGTCCAACTTTAGGAGATATTAAGGGTCTATACCTCCCAAGTGTCCCTATTTAGGAGATACTAGGGGTCTATACCTCCCAAGTGTCCTACTTTAGGAGATATTAGGGGTCTATACCTTCCAAGTGTCCTACTTTAGGAGATATTAGGGGTCTTTACCTCCCAAGTGACCCACTTTAGGAGATATTAGGGGTCTATACCTCCCAAATGTCCAACTTTAGGAGATATTAGGGGTCTATACCTCCCAAGTGTCACTCTTTAGGAAATACTAGGGGTCTATACCTCCCAAGTGTCCAACTTTAGGAGATATTAGGGGTCTATACCTCAAAAGTGTCCCTATTTAGGAGATACTAGGGGTCTATACCTCCCAAGTGTCCTACTTTAGGAGATATTAGGGGTCTATACCTCCCAAGTGTCCAACTTTAGGAGATATTAGGGGTCTATACCTCCCAAGTGTCCCTATTTAGGAGATACTAGGGGTCTATACCTCCCAAGTGTCCTACTTTAGGAGATATTAGGGGTCTATACCTCCCAAGTGTCCTACTTTAGGAGATATTAGGGGTCTTTACCTCCCAAGTGACCCACTTTAGGAGATATTAGGGGTCTATACCTCCCAAGTGTCCAACTTTTGGAGATATTAGGGGTCTATACCTCCCAAGTGTCCCTCTTTAGGAAATACTAGGGGTCTATACCTCCCAAGTGTCCAACTTTAGGAGATATTAAGGGTCTATACCTCCCAAGTGTCCCTATTTAGGAGATACTAGGGGTCTATACATCCCAAGTGTCCTACTTTAGGAGATATTAGGGGTCTATACCTCCCAAGTGTCCTACTTTAGGAGATATTAGGGGTCTTTACCTCTCAAGTGACCCACTTTAGGAGATATTAGGGGTATCTACCTCCCAAGTGTCCAACTTTAGGAGATATTAGGGGTATATACCTCCCAAGTGTCACTCTTTAGGAAATACTAGGGGTCTATACCTCCCAAGTGTCTAACTTTAGGAGATATTAGGGGTCTATACCTCAAAAGTGTCCCTATTTAGGAGATACTAGGGGTCTATACCTCCCAAGTGTCCTACTTTAGGAGATATTAGGGGTCTATACCTCCCAAGTGTCCTACTTTAGGAGATATTAGGGGTCTTTACCTCCCAAGTGACCCACTTTAGGAGATATTAGGGGTCTATACCTCCCAAGTGTCACTCTTTAGGAAATACTAGGGGTCTATACCTCCCAAGTGTCCAACTTTAGGAGATATTAAGGGTCTATACCTCCCAAGTGTCCCTATTTAGGAGATACTAGGGGTCTATACCTCCCAAGTGTCCTACTTTAGGAGATATTAGGGGTCTATACCTCCCAAGTGTCCTATTTTAGGAGATATTAGGGGTCTATACCTCCCAAGTGTCCCTCTTTAGGAAATACTAGGGGTCTATACCTCCCAAGTGTCCAACTTTAGGAGATATTAAGGGTCTATACCTCCCAAGTGTCCCTATTTAGGAGATACTAGGGGTCTATACATCCCAAGTGTCCTACTTTAGGAGATATTAGGGGTCTATACCTCCCAAGTGTCCTACTTTAGGAGATATTAGGGGTCTTTACCTCCCAAGTGACCCACTTTAGGAGATATTAGGGGTATCTACCTCCCAAGTGTCCAACTTTAGGAGATATTAGGGGTATATACCTCCCAAGTGTCACTCTTTAGGAAATACTAGGGGTCTATACCTCCCAAGTGTCTAACTTTAGGAGATATTAGGGGTCTATACCTCAAAAGTGTCCCTATTTAGGAGATACTAGGGGTCTATACCTCCCAAGTGTCCTACTTTAGGAGATATTAGGGGTCTATACCTCCCAAGTGTCCTACTTTAGGAGATATTAGGGGTCTTTACCTCCCAAGTGACCCACTTTAGGAGATATTAGGGGTCTATACCTCCCAAGTGTCACTCTTTAGGAAATACTAGGGGTCTATACCTCCCAAGTGTCCAACTTTAGGAGATATTAAGGGTCTATACCTCCCAAGTGTCCCTATTTAGGAGATACTAGGGGTCTATACCTCCCAAGTGTCCTACTTTAGGAGATATTAGGGGTCTATACCTCCCAAGTGTCCTATTTTAGGAGATATTAGGGGTCTATACCTCAAAAGTGTCCCTATTTAGGAGATACTAGGGGTCTATACCTCCCAAGTGTCCTACTTTAGGAGATATTAGGGGTCTATACCTCCCAAGTGTCCTACTTTAGGAGATATTAGGGGTCTTTACCTCCCAAGTGACCCACTTTAGGAGATATTAGGGGTCTATACCTCCCAAGTGTCACTCTTTAGGAAATACTAGGGGTCTATACCTCCCAAGTGTCCAACTTTAGGAGATATTAAGGGTCTATACCTCCCAAGTGTCCCTATTTAGGAGATACTAGGGGTCTATACCTCCCAAGTGTCCTACTTTAGGAGATATTAGGGGTCTATACCTCCCAAGTGTCCTATTTTAGGAGATATTAGGGGTCTTTACCTCCCAAGTGACCCACTTTAGGAGATATTAGGGGTCTATACCTCCCAAGTGTCCAACTTTAGGAGATATTAGGGGTCTATACCTCCCAAGTGTCACTCTTTAGGAAATACTAGGGGTCTATACCTCAAAAGTGTCCCTCTTTAGGAGGGACAGTCCCTCCTTGAGACTCAAATCCCTCTGACCCTCTTTCCCACCCTGGTGTCCCACTTTTTAGGAGATCAGACAGTGTGGGGTGTATATAAGGGTATCAACTTACGCCACAGTAATAAAACCCACATTAATGTTTGTTTAAACTTCAGTATAAGTGTTTATAAATGAGTCTGTGTAAACAAAATACTTTGCTCTTGCTCTAAATTGTTTAATCACTTACACAAAGAGGTATCAATAAAAAATTACTGGTAATGTTCCACCCACCAGCCACGCTCCCCCTTCCAGCAAATCCACAGAAAACAAGAGAGTCCCTCTCTCTCTAGCAAGCAAGGGGTTAAAGCTTTTTTCATTCTTGCTTGTTACAGGCTAAGGGTATTTTCTATTGCAGGCAGGAAACAGTGGATGGATCTGGGGGCTGGGACATGTGAGAAGTGGGTGTGGCTATGGGTGGAGCTAAGGACACATAGAGTTCTTTGTCTAGGGGCGCCTGAGATGCAAATCCAGCCTTGCATAGGCATTTGTCAGATGAAAAGCACAGGAAATAATTATTTGGACATTTTTACATACAATCCTTATAGTATTTTCCTCTACACATTAAATCCCAGTCCATAATGCACCTATTCTCAAAACATTGACTCTGAGAAGTCTGCCCTCTTACTTTACAATTGGATTTAATCGATGGGATATTTGTCCCACTAGTCTTCCCCCTTCCTCCTGTTCCTACAACCATGTCTCAAATGCATTGTTTTGCAATGCTTTGGAGACCTGGGTAGCAATCAAGGGGTTAAAAGCCTAATTTGAATCAATGTGAAATTTTATCTGTGCCTTGTGGTGCAGTTGGTTTACTCCAGAATAGCTCTTTTGTTTTGGTATGCATACATTAGGCCCATAGAAACAATAGGTACCAAGTGATAACAGACATATTTGTTCAATGATTTCAAAATGCATCCTTACACAAAACAGAAAATCCTACTGGATTTCACGCTCTCTGTACATGACTTTGAGACACACCATTGCCTCAGGATAAAGGTCAATTAGACAGAATAATTAACCATATATTGCTTTTATACAGAATGTTGTGGTTAGTTACAGTGACCTCTGTTGGCTAAAAATTCCTATGGGTTTAAATGGGTTTTTAACCCCTTGAATACTAAAGAGGTCTTTGCAATGTGTTGGAGTCCTCTCTAGCATTCAAGGGGTTAAAATCCCCATTTAAATCAATGGAAATTTATGGAAATGTTTAGTTTTCCCCTATACTGCAATTGATTTGCCCCAGAACTCTTCCACTTTTCCTTTGAACATATAGACCTCTGAAAATTCTAATGGCAGTCGAGTGAATGAACTGGTATGTATTACATTGATCATATGCTCTAGCGCACATACCCTTGTGTGTGCAGAGGCAGGCACTAGAGGTTAATACCAGTGGATCTGTGCTGGCAGATCTGTCTTCTTAAATCATTTCATTTTCTGTAATTATTGAGTCTGTTCTTTTCTGTTCTATAAACTCTGCTTTATCCTGACAGCCTAGTGATCACCTTCATGGCTCCTTACCTCTTGCACAGGCAACAATCCATTTCTTCAAGTTATTTTAAATTGAGCTTAGCAACTCTGGAAACCCCTGCTGCACAGAATAGGACAGACAAGGCAAAGTCATCTGAAGCATTCATTCCAGTCTGACGTTATCACCCTGACGTAGGAGGAAGAGACAGAGAGCAATTAACTGGATGAAAGATTATAGAGATTCTGAAAAAGCAAACTTGCAGTTTTATTAGAAAACCACTGATGTCTACAGTAGTTTTCAAGACTTTTTTCTGTGTCTAATGCATTGCTTTTCCATGCACTGGAGAAACCTCTGCAACTCACACATCATAATGTCTTTCATTATCATGGATGTTAGAGAATCCTCCAATGCAGCTAATTTGGGGCTGTATTTCACTGCAGACAGATGAATAGTTATTGGCCAGGACTCATGCTTAAAGGAACACTGGGAATCATAAACTCCCACATACACTATTTGACACCCAGCCTGGTTCCAATGCACAGTATTTGTCACAGATCCCTGCATACACTCTCTGACTCCCCTTCCACTGGTAGTCACACATATACTGGTTGCTTCCATGACATTGACAGATTTTAGTATCTTTGAACTAGCTATAGTCTAAAAAAGTTGGTGTTTTTTCCAGAGGCGTAACTGAAAGCCACCGGGCCCTGGTGCAACAATTGCCATGGGCCCCCCCCGACCACATTGACCCCCTCATCCACATTGCCCCTTCCACAATGCCCCCTTCATCTCCACATTGCTCCTTCCACAATGCCCCCTTCATCTCCACATTGCCCCTTCCACAATGCCCCCTTCATCTCCACAATGCCCCCCTTCATCTCCACATTGCCCCTTCTACAATGCCCCGTTCATCTCCACAATGCCCCCCTTCATCTCCACAATGCCCCTTCCACAATGCCCCCTTCATCTCCACAATGTCCCTTCCACATTGCCTCTTCATCTCCACATTTCCCCTTTATCTCCACATTGCCCCTACCTCCAGTCCCTGGTGGTCTAGTGGAGTGTCTTGACAGATCTGTGCCTCCTTAGGCACAGATCTCGAGAACTAAAGCTCCCGCGCACCACTTTAGTAATGCAGAGGCTGGGAGATGATGTCATCTCCCAGCGCTCTGTATTACTAGAGCGGCGCGCTGAATGGGAGATCAGCTGAGAGACCGCTGCGGGCGAGGGGGTCGCAGGGGGCAGTCGGGCCCCTGGAGTGACGGGCCCGGTCGAAGGTGCGACTGCTGTGACCCCTATTGTTACGCCACTGTTTTTTTCTTATAGCAACACCTTCTAGCAATACTGTTTTTGTACACACAAGCCTGGGGTGAAAGGGCAAGTTACACCTCATTAGAAGTATGGAGGATCTTTGCATTACTTCTCCTTACTGCCTCCCCGAGAGTGTGTGTCATGGACGGAAAATTATTTTAATGCAGGATGCTAATGAAACACACACACTGCAGGACTGCACTGAATTGTATCTGGTCCTGCTGAATGAAAATATAACAGGTGTCCCTCATTAAAATGGTCTTGTGGCCACATTAATTAAAAGGTATTGCTTTTACATCACTTATTTATTTATTACAAAAGTATTTGTATCCCATTTACTCTGTATGTTACCATCTTCTCTTGTTCATATGACCCACAGAGAAATAGTTTTTTTCCAATTGTATGCTCCAGTGTCTTTACATTTCAAAACCAGAGCTCCCATAGAGTTCAGTGGTAGTCCTGCTGTAGAATTTGTAAGGTATCCAGCCATAAAAGCACCACAGGGGTCCATGAAGGCTTCCGTATACAGACATCAATAGCGCTTTCTGCTGCTGCATTTGACATTGAAGCATAAGACTGGAATAAAAAAAGTGAAAAAATAAAATTATTTTCTAAGACCTGTCTCAGTCTTACCAGGGCATTAGTCTTGTTCTTGTTTAAAGGACACTTTGATCCTCAAGTAGTCAGAGTGAGATGATTCTTGAAGTGCATCTTCAAACACTCTCTGCCCAGTAAGAAATGAAATGATAGAAGAGCCTGAAGCAACAGCTGAACCCCACTGCAGTCTATCAATACACTAATGAAAAGAATACCATCTGGGAAATGGCTTAATGCATCTGACATGTTTACCCCTTGGATGCTAGAGAATCCTCCAATGCAGCTAATTTGGGGCTGTATTTCACTGCATGACAGATGAATAGTTACTGGCAAAAGCCCCAGGACTCATGCTTAAAGGGATAGTAATACTTCGTTTTAACTTTATTTTATTTTGGAGGCATTAAAAAACATGAAGAATGATATAAGTCTTATCTCTCAAACCTTTATGGTTTGAGAGATATTCACAAGCAAAGATTCCCCTCCTGCCCCTTTTACCTAGTGTAAGCCACCTCTTCTCAGATGTGGAATGTAGTCTATAGACCAGACAGATAACAGAAGGGGACACTATTATTCCTATGAGAACAATGAAATCCCTGCCCCCCTTGACAAGCTTTTCAGGTTTTTCCCTTATCTTAATTGAAGATTGTCCCTCTGTGCAGTCTACCTGGGCACCTCCCTTCTGATCTGGCTGAGCAGTGTTACATCAGTAAAAGGGGTGGGAGGGGGATACTTTATCAGTGAATTACTCTTGTACTACAACTCTGACAGAATTGAAATAACACTCTCCAAAGTCCAAATACTATGATGATTAATTAGAGCTGCTTTTATTATGAAACATTACTATCCCTTTAAGGGAACACTAATGATACTCCCACACTTACTTTACTATGGTCAATAAAAATTAATGTCCCCTATGAATCTTAACCTTGTGCCTCTGTTAAAAAATCAGTATCTCAAATAGTCCTGAATGTCAAATCCATGGAGGTGGACGTGACAGCTTCTGGTAGTTTTTTCAAGCTGAAGTAGGCAGAGTGCATGAGCTTATTAACCCTTTAAGGAGCAGATGGGTGGGAAATGCATTGCAGAGCAATAAGCTGAACATCCTTTGGGTCATTAAAGAGTTAAGGTTACCATGTATAGTGAGCAGTGTTTGTGTCCTGTGATCCTGCTCGCAACTGTCATGTCCACCTCCATGAACACGATACCCAGGACTGAGTTAAGATGTTATCTGTTGAAGAAAGGCACTATATTAAGTTAAATGGGTGGATTATTATTAAGATTATTTAAGGCCCAGATCTTGACGCCAGCATAAGGCATGTTATGTGTAATGTTCTCCCAGTTTCACAGAAAGGAACCAGTATAATCCTGTGGTCAGATACCAGGAATGTGAGAGGGTGTTCTGGGTACATAAACATGGCAGCTTCTCCCTCAAATGGGGAGGTGCAAAAAGAATGGCTTCAACTAAACAGATACTAAATGTTTGATCTATTTGGGGATTTCTCTCTTAATTCCTCCAGGGGCATCCAGAGTTAAAATTGTACTGCTCAATAATGTTAATAGTGAAATAAGGCTGTAATGTTCACTAATAATAATTATGGGGAGAACAAGCTCCAGGTGTTTGGGAGCCTAACAACTCCCTTAAAGGGATAGTAATGTTTCCAATAAAGCTTCATGGTATTTGGGCCATGGAGAGTGTTATTTCAATATTGTCAGAGTTGTAGTTCAAGAGTAATTGAATGATAAAGTATCCCCCTCCCACCCCTTTTACTGATGTAACACTGCTCAACTCAGAACAGAAAAGTGGTGTCCAGATGGCTTGCAGAGATGGACAATCTTCAATTAGCATAAGGGAAAAACCTGAAAATCTGTCAAGGGGAAGAGGGTTTTCATTGTTCTCACAGTAAGACGATTGTCCCTTGTTGTGAGGTGTCTGGTCTTAAGACCAGATTCCACATCTGAGGGGAGGTGGCTTACACTAGGTAAAAGAGGCAGGAGGGGGATACTGTCACGGGAGACTTGTAAATAAACACTCAGACTGGTACATAAAATCAATTTCCACTTTATTAAGGATAATCACAAGCAAATAAATAAGACACTTCCCCAATCTTCCTGGGTTCAGGCGTGGGGACAGTGTACAGTCCACTACCAGGAGCTGACACTGAACCTTAGCCAGACAGAGGCACCAGCTAGGAGAAAACCAGAGCGAGACCAGAACCACTGAGGTAAAGGAAAGTGGTAAGCGTGCTCTAATAACACAACCGCAATACCCTAGAATGCTAGGGTTACAGAACACCATGCACCCTAGAACACTAGAGGCACGACAACCCCGGAGGACTTAGGCGCTGCTGCACTACTGACAGGACGTACCCGACCAAGGACTGAGAATGAGAGTCTGCAAGGGGCTGCCAGGCCTCAGGAAGTGACAGAGACTATATAGCCAATAGTCGGATGGTTCGGGTAGCCAGACAACCCAAAGTACTTAGCATGGAGCAGGGCCGGATTTACATCTCAGGAGCCTGTAGGCACAGAAATATGAATCGCCCCCTTCCCATTGGCCATCTTCACTGGACACCTCCACAATACTCCAAATCTCCACATTACCCTCCCATATCCATATTGCCCTCACATTGCCCCCCATCAGCTCCAACTTGCACTCACATTGCCCCCATCATCTCCACATTGTCCCCATCATCTCCACATTGCCCTCACATTGCCCCCCATATCCATTTCCTACCTCCCTGGGAGTCCAGCGGCAGGAGAGGTCTGTGCCTCCTTCTGCACAGTCCTGTAGCTGCTGTTGCTCCTGCATGGTCTTCTCTTTAGGAATGCAGAGCACTGGGAGATGATGTCATCTCCCAGCACTCTGCATTACTAAAGAGCCGACGAGGGAGCAACAGCAGCTACAGATCTGTGCAGAAGAAGGCACAGACCTCACCATGCTGCGGGTTACTGTTGCCACTGTGTGCAGCACTGTGAATGAAAATATTTAAAATAAAAAAAAAAAATTGATTCCAATGACAGGCGCCCCTCTGTGGGGTGCGCCTGTAGGCAGATGCCTACTCTGCCTTATGGCAAATCCGGCCCTGGCATGGAGTGGGAAGTCAGACAAGCCACAGTACTTAGCATGGAGCGAGTAGTCATCCAGGCCAGAGGTCATACAGGGAGCGGGTAATTGGACAAGCCAAGGTCAGCAGGGAGCGGTGAGTCAGACAAGGCAAAGGCCGGTACGGAACGGACAGTCAGCTAGACAAAAGGTTCAGGCACAAATCAGTAGTCAGACAGAGCCAGGGTCATACACAAATCAGATTCAGCAGTCAGGAACGGATCACAACGGAAGACTCAGAAGGAGCTCAGGTACACCACGAAAGGGCACTGAGGCAATGATGGAATGCAGCATATAAGGCCTCTTTAGGAGGCGGAGTCACATAGGTCAATTAAGGTGGAAACTATAAAATAGCAAGAGCTCAGAATGATGAGCAAGTGACCAGGTAATAGTCACCCGTCATGCTGTCGCCAGGCAAACATAGAAAGTGAACAAACCAGTAAGAGGGCCAGAATCACGGGCACCATGATAATACCCCCTCTTCAATTACCTCTCCCACGCGTAAAAGGACCAGGCTTATCACGAAAGCGAGAGTAAAACCTCCGAAGCAGAGCAGGAGCATGGACATTAGTACCGGTCACCCAGGAACGTTCCTCAGGACCATAGCCATTCCAGTGTACTAAATATTGGAGGTAACTTCTGACTTTGCGAGAATCCAGAACACTCTGTATCTCATATTCCTCATGGTCGTCCACCTGCACAGGCCCTGGCACCACCGGTGCCGTAGTGTAGCGATTACAAATTAGTGGCTTGAGCAATGACATGTGAAACACATTGTAGATGCGCATACTGGCAGGAAGGTCCAAAGCATAGGTGACAGGGTTCACTCTGCAGAGCCCCCTGTATGGACCTACAAAGCAAGGGGCCAACTTTTTACACGGCACCTGGAGTTTCAGATTGCAGGAGGATAACTAAACCCTGACCCCAACTTGAAACACAGGAGCAGGCAGTCTCCTCAGGTCTGCATGTTTTTGATAGCGTTGTGTGGACTTTTGAAGGGCTCTCTGGACTTGTATCCAAGTGGCGCAGAGCTGCCTAAGGTGCTCATCCAGTGCCGGAATGTCTTGTCACAAAATGAGTCAGAAAGCACTAAGGGCTGGAAACCATAATTGATCAAGAACGGAGAACTCTGTGAGGAAGAGTTTACTGCCCAATTGTCTTGATGGTTCGAGATGAAACAATGCAAAAACTGTTCCAACCATTGGATGGATCTCTCGGCAGCACAGTTGGACTGGGTGTGGTATTCAGAGGAGAACGAGAATTGGATACACATCTGGTTCAGCAGCCAGGAACGGATCACAACGGAAGACTCAGAAAGCGCTCAGGTACACCACGAAAGGCCACTGAGGCAATGATGGAATGCAGAATATAAGGCCTCTCTAGAAGGCAGAGTCACAATTAAGGTGGAAACTATAAAATAGCGAGCACACAGAATGACACACGAGTGACCAGGAAGTAGTCACCCACCATGCTGTCGCCAGGCAAACATAGAAACAAATAGACCAGTAAGAGGGCCAGAATCATGGGCACCGTGATAGATACTTTATCATTCAATTACTGTTGAACTACAACTCTGACAGTATTGAAATAACACTCTCCATGGTCCAACTACTATGAAGATTAACCCCTTAGTGACAGCCGCGTGCGTACGCGGCTGTCACCTTAACACCCGTGGTACTTTTTTTTTATTTTACAAAATGATTCCGGAGTCTCCGAACAGCGTGCAGCCGCACGGAGACCCGGACTTCCGGGACTTACCAGGTACGTCCTCTGTCACTAAGTGACAGTTTTTGCGGGACATACCTGGTAAGTCAATTGTCGGGATGGGGTTAATTAGAACTGCTTTTATTTTGAAACATTACTATCTCTTTAGTTACAAGTCATACGGTCACTGATTTTACAAACTCCACCATAGACTTTTATGATAGGAATCTGTGCGTGAAAGTCAGTGATAACATTTAGGACCTACAGTGAAAATGAGTCTTTAAAAAAGGTGTTGGACATGGGGGTCCAAAAGTGAGGCTTATGTACCAAGAAGAACTGCACCATAGGGGACTGTAGCAAAAGTTCCATGCTGGGCTGAGATTCCTTTCACATTAACCTACAATAACCCCAGACTGAGTTGAAATCACAGCAAAAGTTCTCTATTCCAAGAATAAATAGCACACTTGACATCAGAGTATGAACAGAATCTGTGTCCATCTCTCAAAAACCTGCAATTTCTCAACAAATACCAGTCCCTGTATTTATCATCTAGTCTCTTTGTCCCTCCACAGGCCATAGGCCTGAGCTTCCTACCCTCAACCTTAAGAGCTCTAAGCAACCAATCTACAGGCAAACCACATCCCAGACATTCCGAACCAGCCAATCAGGAGGTCGTCTATGTGGCCACCATGCAGATTGTTTGCAAAGATGACATTGGAGGAGTCGATGACTGACCCATGTGGGTGTCAGCCTATAAAATATGGGTGACAGTGATGCAGGCCAGTCTCATCACACCCTGCCATGCACCCTCATATGAGAGTATACCAGGGGAATGCAGGAGATTGGAAGTGAGGGATTGGGTGGCTTGATTAGAACTGCACCACAGCGCTGTTCAAGTCTTCAGTGACAGCAAAGCTTTAGAGATGGCAAAATAAGTCTCAAAAAGCAAATTCTTTTGGCACTAAAATCAATAATTACATACAACAGATTATGGCTTTCCAGTATCCACATAATCCTCTCTTTTATCCTATGTTAGAGTTAAATGAACACAAGGCATCTCTTTTGCTGTAATTTGAGCCCTTTTACCTTTTCCCTGCATTACATAGCTATCTTGCTATGACACACATTGCACAGGCTGGTGCTATACACATCTCACTAACATGACAAAATGAAATGCTTTCATAGCTTGAACTCTCAGTGAACACTCAGTGAACTGGCTATGCTGGATGAACCTCAAAAAAACCTTAAATAGCAAAGAAATACATTGCTAATTTTCAGCACTGCTCTGCATTTTTCACAGTCTGAATGCCTGGGGCTGTGTAGTATTGCTTCACAATGCATTGCATACCCCTCAGGTTCTACAACAGATAAAGGGAAACATTCTGTTCCATACTAGGGCTAGGGTGTATCAGGTTGCAGCCCTTGCACCTTTTTTACAGCTACACATTTTTCCTGATTTACATTACTGCAAGGCATTTAAATAAATAAGCTACCCTCACTTTGCTTGTACTGGTAAGGGCTGTTTTTTGCATTAACAGCAAAGTACAAAGAAAATGCTTGAATTGTGAATCTTTGTGTCCTATAGGACATTTCACCCAGCAACATGCTCTTGCGATTGTTGCACAGAGATGCAGTATGCTGCAACTTTCCTCCAACAATGTGATAACACAGGCACAATTCTGTAGTATGGATTTCAATTACTCAACTATCACAAATAGCTGTGGTTACTCTGTGCTTTTGCTACTTCTGTTTATATTGGGAGAATGGGGTGCTGGGAACACCTTGCTACACCACTTTCTAAAAAAAAACACTAACATTTTCAGTTACTACAAAAAAGATTCTCTACAAAAAATTATGATACAGTGTTACCCATGTGATAGAGCCCTAAACCTCCATTTCTCTGCTGAGACCAAAATAAACTTGAACTTTCTCTGCAAATTTGTGTGTCTGGCACAGGCTCTTGTGTAATTCTTCTTTACAAATGCCTGTGGATAATGGTAACAGTTAAATGTATATATACATAGTAACATAGTAAATTACGTTAAAAAAAGACACAAGTCCATCAAGTTCAACCTTTGCCTTATAACCTAGAGACATGAGAATTATATAGCTTTCCTGCTGCCAAATAAGTTAGTCTTTATCAGACCTTCATGTTTTGCCTACTAATACACAGTATAACCCTGTATGTTCCCTTTTGAAACACATGTATCTAATTTTCTCTTAAATGTATCCATTGTGTCTGCCATAACCACATCCTTGGGCAAGGAATTCCACAATTTAACAGATCTTACTGTAAAAAAAACTCTTCCTCTGCTGAAGCCGAAACCTCTAATCTCAAGGGGTGTTCCCCTGGTTATTTGATCAGGCCTTGGAATGAATAGCTCACCAGAGAAATCCTTGTATTGACCTCTCATATACTTGTACAGTGTGATAAGATCTGCTTTTAGTTGTCTTTTCTCTAAAGTAAATAAACCAAGTTTGTCTAGTTGTTCCTCATACGTCAAGTCCTCCATTCCCCTAATTAATTTTGTAGCTCTTCGCTGTACTCTCTCCAATTCTAGAATAACCTTCTCAGAACTGGTGCCCAAATATATATATATATATATATATATATATATATATATATATAAATTAAAGTCACATAATCTCTTTTTGGATCTCTACCTGCTACACCCCTGGGCTGCTAATGGGTGAAGTAGTTCATGCTTGGTTGAGTCCCAAATTTCCTCAAGGACCTTCACCCTCCCTGTATCCCCTCTTTTCAGTGTCCCTACCTGTTTCCCTGTGTACTGTTCCCCCCAGTGTCCCCCACACACTATCCAGAATTCTTTTCCTACTCAAGTTTCCTTACCCACTACCCTGTATAATCACCTGCTAACCAATATCCTGTCCCATTCAGCCAGTGTCCTCAACAGCTCCTACCACTACTCTCACCCACTTGACTCAAGGTCCACACCTTCTGCCCTCCTCCTCAACATGACCTCACCTGCTTCTTCTAAATTTTAACCATATTTACAACAGTGCCTCAGGCAACTGGCAGAGTAATGCATGTGGGGTCTCCACCCTTGTATGTAATACTCCACCTACTGCTAACCCAGGTTGGTGCATCTGGGACATAACCAGAAACAGAGTACACACACACACACACACACACACACACATATACATATACATATATATATATATATATATATATATATATATATATATATATATATATGTAATGAAGAGAAAGGCATCATCAGTGGGACTTTTTATAAAAGTTTATTGTCAATGTTTCGGTCCAAACTAGGACCTTTCTCAAGACGTCTTGAGAAAGGTTCTGATTCGGGCTGAAATGTTGACAATAAACTTGCTTACATAACTTTTATGAAAAGTCCCACTGGTGCTGCTTTTTTCTTCAACTTCTATATTACCAATGAAGCATTGTGCACCTGGGCATATATCTTGATAGGTGAGTACTTCCAGTAAAAAAAAAAAAATATATATATATATATTTTGTTCTTTTTGTTTTTCTTCTTTTTTAGCAGTTTGGTACTCGGAAACTACACATCGAATGTTGTGAAACATGTAGGGGGCTTGCCAATTAGACCTGCAATCAAAAGTTATGGCCCAAATAAAATTGTCAAATAGCACAGAACCTTTTTTTCAGACATGACTATAGAAGCACTATTGGGCTTCTTTAAAGGGATAGTAATACTTCGTTTTAACTTTATTTTATTTTGTAGGCATTAAAAAAACATGAAGAATGATATGTCTTATCTCTCAAACCTTTATGGTTTATGAGATATTCACAAGCAAAGTTCCCCCCTCCCGCCCCTTTTAACTACTGTAAACAATCTTTTCTCAGATGTGGAATACAGTCCATAGACTGGACAGATAACAGAAGGGGACACTCTTATTCTTATGAAAACAATGAAATCCCTGCCCCCCTTGACAAGCTTTTCAGGTTTTTCCCTTATCTTAATTGAAGATTGTCCCTCTCTGCAGTCTACCTGGGCAGCTCCCTTCTGCCCTGGCTGAAAAGTGTTACATCAGTAAAAGGGGCGGGAGGGGGACACTTTGCTTGTGAATATCTCATAAACCATAAAGGTTTGAGAGATAAGACTTATATCATTCTTCATGTTTTTTTAATGCCTACAAAATAAAATAAAGTTAAAATGAAGTATTACTATCCCTTTAATAAAGTTGATTGGGCCTTATTGATGAAAGTAACATTTAGTATTTCTGGGGTAAGCCAAATGAGCAATATCCAAAACAATGCTATGCAATGAGCTGAAAATCTTGCTAACCTTTAAGGGTTAAAAGCATAATTTAATTGGGAATTTAGGACCTAAAAGTCAATAAGGGGGTCAAGATGGTGATGATGTGTCTGATCTGTGTCGAAGGCAAAGGCCAATATTTTTCACCATCATATCATCGTCAATCAGCCACCAATCCACTGTTATCACCACAGCTTTACAACACATCAACAATGGCTCATTTTCATATGTAAATGTAGGTTAATAAGCCATTGTCATATTCATGTGGATGTGTTTACATGCTAATGTGGCACTGTGCCACATGCACTAAACTCTGATAGCTGCCTTTGCTGTTGGAGCTCGCAGTCCTTACATCCCCTACCTTAGGTTGGCAAAGTTGGTTTTTTTATGCAGTTACAGCCATGGTCACACATTCAACCCTTTGATTGCCAGTGGGGTAAGCAGTACATTGCATTGCCATGAATTGGATACCTCTCTGACTCTCAAAGGGTTCATTTAGTAAGAGAACACAATTAAGGATATGGAACCAGCATTATTTAGTTGCTAGTAAAATACATTAATTACTCAAAGGGTTAACCTCCCCCATAGTTGTAACTATTTGATTATAAAATATGTCAATTATTAACAATGACTAATATCGGGTCATACAGGAATGGGCCTATTCGAAACCAATAGCAAGATGTTAACATGGAGAACAGTCAGATGTCATAAGGTACATGTTATACTGGGCAGCCATTGAGACTCATGGAATATGAGCAGTTCTGGAACGTCTGCAACATAGAGGACAAAAGAATATTTATAATTGATTTAAATGGGCCTCTTAATCCCATTAGTGCTAGGGGAGTCACCAAAGCATTGCTTCACAATGGGTTGAAGACCTTTCTATCATTCAGAGGGTTAAATGTCTCATTTAAATCAATGGGAATTTAGGGAATTTTTATTTCTCTCCTATGGTGGAGTTGGTTTGCCCCAGCCTTGCTCCATTTGTTCTTATGAAATCATCATCTTTGTGTACAGGCAAGAACCACATTCACCTTTTGATTGCTTTAACCTTTTGAATGCTAGAGGGGTACACAATGCATTGCCTACCGCTCTGGCACTCCAAGGGTTAACATGTTTGCTCCAGGTGTGTAAGTTTGTAAGTAAACAAATCCTGGTCCAACTAGAATCAAGTCTTGGAATGGACGAGAGGCAGATGTATGCCAAGCAGCGTTAAATGGCAATGAACGTAACCCACTGGATGCTAGTCATGTGTCCAGTGTAAAGTCATATACAGATCATTGTATGGTCCAGCTTCTGAGCGATATGCACAAAAGGAAAATTAATCAATTCTTAGGAAACTGTGCACAGGGAACAACACAAAGTCCCAAAATATCTATTGATTTAAATATGACTTTTAAACCCTTGAATGCTAGAGAGATAATGTTGGAGACCTCCTTACATGGGTGTAACTCCATGGGATGCAGTGGGTGGATTTGTGATGGGGCCTGATGTCCAAGGGGGCCCACTGCCTTTGCACTGTCCTGCAGCACTCACACCAGTTTCTGTTTTGGCTGGGGGCTACTTACATCAACACACATGGCTGCTTACAGCCAGCAGGATAAGAAACGAAACGGAGAGACTTTTCCATTTTCTTCATTAAACATTTGATGTCCAGCAAGACGTCCAACCCTGTATTCCAAAGGAATGTGACAACCCTCAGGCACTAAAAGGGTTAACTGGTCATGAATCACGATGTAGCAGCTCCCTGGGTCTATAAAAGAATTTGCTTTTCCTCTCTGTCTTTCCCATAATGTGAAGAACTGTAATCCTCCAGTGGTGAATTCCACCTGGGTTTGTGTCAGCATGCGATTCAGACTTGATCCATAACTTTAAATAAGGTCTTTGCTGGTGCATAGTTTTCAAACTTGCTCCAGACCATTTTGTGTACATATGTCGTATGGTGGGGCAGCCACAGATTTATCCCCAGGGCCAAAGAGGTGCCATCTACATCAATGTCTCCCTGGTATTCAAGGGGTTAAAGTCAGATGTACATCAAATGTACAAATGGTATTCTTCTTCCTTCTCTAGGATGCAGTTGGCTTGCCCTAGAACTGTTTTTATACATATGGCCCATTGTGCTTCAGAAGGCATCTGTTGTTCATGCACCAGGCTGTGCTGTATGTTTGTCTACATTCATCAGGAAACACCTTATGGCTTTAGGAGATATTAGATATTATATTTCATGGTTTAACCCTTTATATATTATAACCCTGTATTTTCGATAAACCCTTTCTTGAATAGTTCTTCATTTTCTGCCAATACCACTACTCTTGCTCATAAATTCCATATTTTTACAGCTCCTATGGAAAGAAAACCCTGTCCTTTGCAGAAGCATTGTGTTGAAGACTTCACTAGCATTCATAAGGTTAAAAGACCCATTCAAATCAATGCCAGTATTGGGGATTTGTATTTGTCCCCTATGGTGTACTTAATTTGTTTCAGAATTACTCCAGTCATCAGACTGAACAACATCACTGATAGATAAGAATCAAATGACCCATCTAATCTGACCATTTACCTGTCTATTCAAAGGCTCAATCTTCCGTAAGTATCAGAACAGACTTATGTCTGTCTCAGGCATTACTGAATCCTTTACAGTTTAAGCCATTACCATGTTAAATGGTAGCTTATTTCAAGAGTTACAATACGCACTACTTACATACATTACCTATCATCTTTCAAACTCTGCCTTTATATCTCTCCACTAAACATTCTTATCATATTATTTCTCCCCTTCCATATAAATGTCTTTGAGATTAATTTATTAAAAATAACTATTGCAAATCATTTGCTCCATAAGAGAAAAATAAAAACCCTTCAAGTGCAGAAAGGTATCCAACCCATTGCATTGTGTTGTATTGTAGTCCACAGGAGCCGAGATCCTCAGATTGGCCACTACTGCCGTATGTTGATCATAACCAATCATGACCTTGAACTTATGATGGTCTAGGTCATGGAAGGGCAATGGGAGAGATTCTTGCTGCCACCAGACTACAACTCCCATCGCAGGGATGATGGGAGTTGTAGTCTGGCCGCAGCTGCAGGATCTCACTTTGCACACCCCTGATCTATGTTACAATGAGCAGATCATCATTTTAATGTGGAATACCAATGAAAAACACACAGTGGTTCCTGTCCATTCCCATACTTCCCAACATTTCAAATGGCCAAAGTGGGCCACTTTTGTTTTAGGGGGTGTTACTGAGGGTGGGGCCAGTGGGCGGGGCATTACCAAAAATTTAGAGGTGATTTCATGACCTACTAACACCTCTTTGTGTAACTTAATAAATGATCTAGAGCAACACCAAATTATTTTATTTACACAGACTAATTTATAAACACATATAATGACGTTTAAACAAACAATGTGAGTTTTATGGCTGTGGAGCAATGTGAGATACACTTACATACACACAACACAGTCTGACCTCCTAAAAAGAGGGACATCAGGGTTGGAAAGAGGGACAGTGGGATTTGGGTCTCAAAGAGGGACTGTCCCTCCTAAAGAGGGACACTTGGGAGGTATGCATATCTGCAGAAGGAAAAATTAACAAGAGTCCAGCATTAAAATGGTGATCTGGCCATATTATTAGTGAGAATCTTTTATAACCAGTTCTGAAAAATGTGCTGACATGTTACCCATAAGTCCCACACCTGTTTAAATGACCCTATTGTGGCAGGCCAAACATTTGATTTTGCTGCAGGGAAGATTCTCAGACAGTGAAAAGAAAAGGTGCATCAGTGGGTGAGCAATTAGAACTTCCTGTTTATTTCATTCTGTAACCTGCCAGAGCAGCATTTAACAGCTTATACTGCAAGCCCTAGATCAAGATAAATGCATAATCGATGGACGCAAAGACAGCTTTTTTCAGCCATACAGCCTCATCTGTTTAGCTCTACTAATTCTGCATTGTAGTTGTTTCAAATTAACCCCTTGGATACTAGAAAGGGCTGCAAAAAAGTCCTTCTATCTCAATCTTTTTTTCACTCAGGGGGACCCCTAAAATTCAGTCTGGCATTTTCATAGTATCCTAAACATTTTAAAAGCCACTTGTAAAATTTGTAATGATGGGCGTAAATGCATCATTAGTATTAGATTTCAAAATGCAAAAAGTATCATAGTTTGCAAAGCTATTCCCATAATTATATATTTAAAAGTCAACATTCACATTTTTGTTAAAAAGGTCATTATCCTTTAAGTGCCAGAGGGGAATGCAACACATTGCAAAGCAATGAGTTGCATACCCCTCTGGCACTCAAAGGGTTAAAATTGTGCCATCTCAAGCTTTTGTACCCCAGTTGAGAAACATTGTTCTTTTTCGTATAAAGTCTCAAAACAATAACTGTCTGTTGTGGACTACAACACCCTTCATCCACAGCTGGCAGGAATGATGAGTTGTAGTCCACAACAACTAGAGAGCCTCAGGTTGCCCACCCCAGTTCTATACAGTATAATGTCTGAACATATCTGAGGCCTAGGACTTTGTCTTTGTCCCCAAAATCCTGACTTAGGAATCTGCAGCCAAATCTACCTTTATGCTGTTCAGATGTCACGTTCAAGTAAAAGTACTATAAGTGCATATTTTGAAAACACGAATATCATTACTCCAGTCTCACTGCTGTATACAGAGACAATGAACAGCCTCAGAGAGAGCAGATAATACAATATCTTCTTTTATATCATATGCTAGAACCAATGGCTCACACAGGATATCTATCAAAGTCTTCTGAAGTTTCGCAGCTTCAGTCAGACATGTAACATGTGTATGACGCTGTTGTTAAACACCAATACAGTTTTACAAGACAACACTGTGTTGACCCTGTGGAGAAGTTTTCTTCTGACATATTATATTCTCCTGCTATCTCATTCTCGCTTACCCCTGGCATTAGATTCACAATACCATAATTAATTGGTTTCTCATCTTTGTGGGGGAGCCCTGCTATAATGCCAGCCAGGTATCCTTCTCTTACAAATATTCATTAATTTACCTCTAACTGTTCTTTGGTTCTACCCATCTGCTATCAAAACTTCTCTGGTGTCTTCATTAAGAAGCATACAGAGATATTACCCCCCACTCGGACCTTTTGATTGCTCTATTGACCTGTTTCCTGGGTCCATCTCTCCTTGTGGCTGGATTTATCCTCACTCTGAGCCTGTAACCAAAGCCAGCAGTCATCCAAGATTACAAATCCAAGGGTTTTTCATAAACCAATATATATGGATTACGGGGATCTGTTAGACAGATAAAGCAAATCAGATCGAACATGACAGGACAAGGACTATGGACAAGTACTCCTGACCTCTGGTCACAACCAGTGAAGCAGTGATTGGCCATATCAGATCTATTTATGGAACACAATGGTCCTTATGCACAAAACAAAAGAGGTTCAAATTTGGAGCACACCAACTTCACCATAGGGGACAAATAATTACCCACTTTTGCTAGCTAATGCCTACCATGCAAACTTCAACTCCTTGAGGACCAGAGTGATGTCAGGGTTAAGCCCCAAAAGCAATGCTTATTTTCCAGGAATATCGCTCTGGAGTTCTGCCGTATTTGTGGGCAAATGTATCAGTTTGGTCTTATACATTATATCCCAAATTTGCATTTTAAGTTGTATTCCCTCTACAAGAAGCCACAATCAGCATGATATATAAAATCAAAGTAGGCAGACCAACCACACAATAGGGGACAATAAACATTCCGTCTGATTTAAATTAGTCTTTTTAGAAATCTCCAATATGTTGCTTTAACATATGTTGAAGAACAACATGAAAGGCAGGCATGTCAAACATGTAATTTCCTAGCCAATGAACTCTGGCACCATCAATATTTCTCATTTTAATTATGGGACTGTCCTTTTGGTCTAAATTCTGATAAATAGATCAGCTTGGTTTGCTGTCATCTTCTAAAGTAAGGGTGAGAAACATTTGGTTCTCCACCTGTTGGCTGACTGGGGATGACTGGAGCTGTAGTCTCCAACAGATGGACAACCAATGCATGCATATACCCTCTTCTATAGGTAAGGTACACACTAGACTTATATCAGAACAGTCACAACATAGCAACAAACTATTTACATTTCATCCCTCCCTACAGACCTCCCCAACAAAATAATAACACAGGCATCAGAAATCATTGTTGCAAAACTCTTTGGAGGGAATCATGGACTATGTGGCCTTTAAATATATTTAAGTTTGACATGTATCAGGTAAGAAGTTAAAAGGCCAATTTAAATGAATGGGAATTTGTAACAGATACCTGTGGTGAAGTTGGTGCCCCAGAATTATTTCAGTTTGGGTCAGTAAGGGTCATTGTGTCCAAAGTTAAGCATATTTGAAAATTTGTGTTACTTTAAAACTTAAACTCTGAGGTATCACTTATGTCTCTTTATCATTTGTAAACTCTGTGGTATAACTTGCATTTCCCTATCAGTTCTGAACTCTGAGGTATTACTTGTCAATCCCTATTAACTGTAAGTTCTGGGGTATCACTTGTATCTCCTTATCAGCTGTAAGCTCTGAGGTATCACTTGTGTGCCCCTATCATTTGTAAGCCTTGAGGTATCACTTGCATCTTCCTATCAGCTATAAACTTTGAGGTATCACTTGTATCCCCAAACCAATTGTAAACTCTAAAGTATCACTTTAGTCTCCTCATCAGCTATACACTCTGAGGCATCACTTGTGTCTCCCTATTGAGTGTAAGTTCTAGGACATCACCTGTTTCTCTCTATCGACTGTATCACTTATATCTCCCTATCCCTATTTATTGTAACATCTGTGTTATTACTTGTGTTTCCCTGTTAGCTGTGAACGCTGAGGTATTAATTGTATATCCCTATCAATTGTAAGCTCTGGGGTATCACTTGTATCCATACCTGGGAACTCTCCAGTTTTGCCCCGGAGACTCTGGATTTCAAACTGAATTACCGGGTCTCCAGGGCAATGTGTGAATCACTGGGTGGGAGAGTTTAAGTAGAAACTCTGCCCACTTGTGCTCCGTCCCGCCCGGTTCCTCCCACTCCCCATCCTCTTACCTCCATTTTGCATTTTTTTGTCCCGCCCCCCCCCGTGACTAAGCCCCACCCCTTGTATGATGCGAAACGCGTAATTTTCCTCCCCGGTCGGCACTGACAGGGTTACCCTCCGTGTAGCCCTGCTTCAAAAGTTCCCAGGTATGCTTGTATCTGCTTATCAACTGTAAGATCTGAGGTATCACTTGTGTCTCCCTATCATTTATAAGATCTGAGGTTTCACTTGTGTTTCTCTATCATTTGTAAGCTTTGAGGTATCACTTGCTTCTTCTTAGCAGCTATAAACTGTGAAGTATCACTTGTATCCCCAAACCAATTGTAAGCGCTAAGGTATCACTTGTGTCTCCCTATGAGCTATAAACTCTGAGGCATCACTTGTGTCTCCCTATTGAGTGTAAGTTCTAGGGCATCACATATTTATCTCTATCAACTGTAAGCTCTGTGATATCCCTTGAGTCTACCTATCAATTGTAAGCTCTGTAGTATCACTTGTGTTTCTTTACCAATTGTGAGCTCTGATGCATTTTTGGCTTATGTCTCCCTATAAAATGTAAGCTCTGTGGTATCACTTGTGTCTCCAAATTAATTTTAAGTTATGCAGAATTATTTGTGTTTCATTTTAAATGGTAAACTCTGAGTTACCACTCATGTCTCCTTATTATTTGTAAGCTCTGAAGTATCACTTGTGTCTCCCTAAAAATTGTAAGCTCTGTAGTATCACTTCTGTCTCCCAATCATTTGTCAGCTCTAAGGTTTCACTTGTGACTCCCTATCAGTTGTAAGCTCTGTGGTATTACTTGTGTCTCTCTATCAGCTGTAATCTCTGAGGTATCATTTGTGTCTCCCTATCAATTGTGAGGTCTGAGGTATCACTTGTATCTCCCTTTCATTTGTTAGCTATGAGGCATCACCTGAATCTCATTATCAGCTGTAAGCACTGAGGTATTACTTATATCTCCCTATCAATAATAAGCTCTGTGGTATCACTTGTGTCTCCCTATCAGCCGAAAGCTCTGAGGTATAACTTGTGTTTCCCTATCAGCTATTATCTCTTTGGTATTTTTTGTGTCTCCCTACTGACTGTAGGCTCTACGTTATCACTTATGTCTCCTTATTAGGTGTAAGCTCTGAGGTATCACTTGTGTCTCCCTATCAGCTGTAAGCTCTGTGAAATCAGTTGTGTCTCCCTATCTGTTTTAAGCTCAGAGTTATAACTTGTGTCTCCCTATCAATTGTAAGCTCTGTAGTATCACTTGTGTCTCCCAATCATTTGTCAGCTCTAAAGTTTCACTTGTGACTCCCTATCAGTTGTAAGCTCTGTGGTATTACTTGTGTCTCTATCAGCTGTAATCTCTGAGGTATCATTTGTGTCTCCCTATCAATTGTGAGGTCTGAGGTATCAATTTTTTCTTCCTATCAATGCTAAGCTCTGCTGCATTACTTGCATCTCCCTATCAGGTGTAAACTGTGTGGTATCACTTGGGTTTCCCTACCAACTGTGAGCTCTGAGGTATCACTTGTGTCTCCCTATCAAAGTTCAGCTCTGTTGTGTTACTTGTGTCTCTCTATAAGGTAAATAGTATTGGTGCACATCCAAATTTTCATCACTATTAACCCTTTACTCTGCGGCATTGTGCCTGCATATCACTACTATATTAAAGGTGTAAGCTCTGATGTTTCACTTTTATCTTTCTTTCAACTGTAAGCTCAGATGAATCATTTACATATTTCTATCAATTGTAAGTTCTGAGGTATCACTTGTGTCTTCCTATATGTTCTGAGGAAAAACTTGTATCTGCCTATAATCTGAAAGCTTTGAGGTATTGCTTGTGTCTGTCTATCAATTGTAAACTCTGAGGCATCACTTGTATCCCCATATCAATTGTAAGCACTGAGGTATTACTTGTTTCTCCCTATCAGCTGTAAGCTCTGTGGCATCACTTGTGTTGTACTCGATTTTAAGATGGGGGGGGGGGTGTTGGTAAAGAGGGGTAATTCTGGAACCAATCAACTGCACCATAAGCATATTGCTTATATGACTTTCCATTCATATAAATTGGCCTTTAACCCCTTGAATACCAGAGAAATCTCCAGTGCATTGCTTTATAATGCTTTGGAGAGCTCTCTAGTATTCAGTGTGTTAAAAGCCCCATTTAAACCAAAGGGAATTTTGAAAAATTTTATTTTTCCCCTATTATTTGCTTCAGATTTTTTCCTCTTTTCTTTTGTACATATGTTCGTACATGTCCCTCCTTGAGTGCTAGAAGATAGTGCAATGTGCTGCATTGCAATGTACTGCACTCTCCTCTAGAACACAATTGGTTAAAATGCAAAGGATTCAGCAACATAGATTTTCATGCTAAACTTAGTGGATTAAATAAATCATTTACTTCTACAGCCTTTGCATGATTATTTGAAATATTTGTAATAGCTTCAGGATTGTGAGTTACACTTAATCCAGGCCCCAGGGTTAGTTTGGTCCATAGTCTTTGCATGATCTCTCTAATGACTGTAAGATATCTGAATACTGTCTCATGTTTAGTTATAATTATACCTATCACAAAAAATCTAGATCTAATACTGTATGTGATACTTAACTTGACACAGATGTTATGGATAAAGTAGTGTATAAAATCCAGTAGTGAGGCAATACATTGCTTCAAAATGCATTGACACCTTTCACTTGATCCGATAAGGACTTGTGACGTTCCAGGACCATCATGGGTAAACTTCCGTTAAGGAGGGTGATGGTCCTGGCCCATCATGGAATTCAGGGGTCCCTGTGCATCTGAACGCCTCTTGGGGACGCCTGAATCAAATGCCGAAGAAAAAAAAGGGGGTTAATGCTAGAGCCATATGTTCGAAAGAAAAAAGTGGAGGAGTTCTGAGCAAACCATTTACACTATAGGGGAGAATGAAAAATTCCCCAAATTTCCATTGATTTAAATGGGAATTTTAACCCCTTGAATTACAGACAGGTCGGAGACAGGTTGGAGACCTCTTTAGTATGCAAGGGTTAAAATTCCCATTTAACTCAATGGGAATTTTTTGTTCTCCCCTATAATGCAAATAGTTTGCCCCAAAACGCCTTCACTTTTCTTTTGAACATACTGCCTTAAGCATTTTCTTTGTTTTTTTTTGCTTTTTTGAGATTTAAAAAACTTTATTGAAGAAAGAAAAAGGATACATAAACATGTCTGTGACAGGTACAAGAGTTTTACAATATGTCAAGCAAAGACAGAGTTCACATAAAAGCTCCAGTGAAACATATCTATAAAGGGTAGAACTCTGAGATCCTGGAATCCAAGTAGTGTTCTATAGCAAAGTAAAAAAGCAGAGTGACAGAGAAAAGAGACAGAAGAATAGCAAAAGGATTAACCCCTTGAGGACCAGAGATGTGTGCAATGCATTGCCTTGCAATGCATTGGGCACCCTTCTGGTCCTCAAGGAGTTAAAGTAGAGAGAGGAGAAAAAAATGGGGTGGGTAGGAGGAAGGGGAAAGAGGGGAGGAGGTGGCCATACCACAGGAAAAGAATAGATTGTGGCTGCAATGAACAAGACACCAAAAATTAAAAAGAAGAGCAGGACAAAAAAAATCATTACGTCTGTTAGGATTGTTACCCCTCAGCAAAAGAGAGACAGCCTTAATAAGGGAAGTTGCCCTTGAACTTCCTCCCTCCCTCCCTTAAACATTTTCATTTAAAGTGATAGTAATGTTTCACAAAAATAGCATCTCCAATTAATCTTCATAGCATCTGAGCCATAGAGAGTGTTATTTCATTACTGTGAGCATTGTAGTTCAAGAGTAATTGAATGATAAAGTTCCCCCTCCTGCCCCTTTTACCTAGTGTAAGCCGCCTCCCCTCAGGTGTGGAATCCAGTCCATAGACCAGACAGCTCACATCAAGGGTTAATATTCTTACTGTGAGAACAATGAAAACCCTGCCCCCCTTGGCAGGTTTTTCAGCTTTTTCCCTTATCTTAATTGAAGATTGTCTCTCTCTGCAATCTACCTGGACACTCCCTGCTGCTCTAAGCTGAGCAGTGTTACATCAGTAGAAGGGGCGAGAGGGGAATACTTTATCATTCAATTACTCTTGAATTACAACTCTGACAGAATTGAAATAATACTCTCCAAGGCCCAAATACTATGAAGATTAATTAGAGCTGCTTTTTATTATGAAACATTACTATCCCTTTAACCCCTTAACGACCCATGACGTGCCAGGACCGTCATGGGTAGATTTGACTTAAGAACCCATGACGGTCCTGGTACTCCATGGGTTACATGATAGCAGCGTGCCTCTGTGCACGCTGCTATCATTAATTCCCGGTTGAGACTGAGCGATCCGGGACCAGAGCATTCAGTCTCAGCCACTTTCACAAGTGCCGGGTCATGGGATCGCTGCAGCAGCGATTCCATGTACCGGCATTGTGAAAGAATGAATGAGGCAGTGTTCTACACAGCCTCTAGTGTCTCTTATCAGCCGTCCGTCCCTTGCTATCAAAGTAAGGGACAGAGAAGCAAAGAGGAGACACCTAGTGGACAAATAAAATGCAGCAGCTGGGGGTATTAACTCCTTCACTGCTGTGCTGAAGGTTGGCTAAATGCAGGTCCATCTTTGACCTGCTAAAATTAACTGTGGGAAATTAGGGGGGGAAGGGACATGGGGTTTTTCATCCAGGGTAGACAGTGACCACTTAAAACTGCCCATTTTGTAGGTATGACTGACCGGTCATACGTTTAATGCAGCATCCATAAAAATTTAACCCATTGTGCCCAAATGATCCCAAGAGAAAAAAATGGTGTTTTTTTACCTTTTTCTTTAATTTTCCTAAAATAAATGGTGGGCTATCCAAATAAGTATGATATCAAAAGAAAGCCCTATTTGTGCGTAAAAAACGGTATATAATTTTCATGGGTAAAATAAAGTACTTGGAGGCAAAAGACATAGTCAAAAAGGTCAGAATTGCTCCGGTCCTTAACTGAAAATGACCATAGATTTTCCCGGTCCTTAAGGGGTTAAGCAAATGTAAGGTAAAGGTAACCTTTCCCTTCTTTGAGTCTCCGTCTACTACTCAAAGGGTTGAAAATATGCAAACATTTCTGAGGAGCGCGTGTCACTTTAAGAATGAACTATTCTGGTAAGTGCTGTCCTCTTCGTGGATAAAGCTTATAAGCTAGCAATCCTGTACTGCAATCTTGCAAAGTGTTTATAGTGGAAAGAAATCACTGATGCATGCCTGTTACTGTTCCATTGCTGTACAGGTGCAGAGCTGTCTGTGTTGTTCCATTATAAACAACACACTTTCCAGGTCAAATAGACCATACTGCACAATGATAATTGTTGCTCTGATATACAGGGATATGTATTTTCAGAGTTTTAAATAGTTGTTGAGCTTCTTAACCCCTAGAGTGCCAGCTACTTACGCCGTACGAGTGGACACAGCTGTACCTGCTGTGCCACGCTCGTACGGCGTAAGAGAGAAATGCGGTCACTGCATGAGCCGGTATAACCGGCATGCAGTGGCCGCATTAAAAAAAAAAAAAGCCCCTGGCACTCATGGGGAGGCATGAGGATCACTCCTCATGCCTCCCCAGTTATTGATCTCCCAGCCGATCGGGCTGGGAGATCAATAAAGAAAAAGGAGAAACGGAGTTTCTCCTTCCCCCCCTCTCCTACCCGAACTTCCGGGTAGGAGTGGGCGGGACCGGGGGAATCCTCCAAACGTCATCGGTGACATGGCCACCGATGACGTTAGGGAAGTTTCCCCGATCCTGTTCACTCCTACCGGTGGTAGGAGTGAAGGGCAGGAGAGCTCTTGCTCTCCTGCGGTCGCATCATTGATCTCCCAGCCTATCGGCTGGGAGATCAATGACTGGGGGGACACCAGGAGGAGTCCTGATGTCCCCCACGAGGTCTGAAAAGCATATTAAAAAAAAAATAAATAAATAAAATTACGTTAAAGTAACCCTGTGAGTGCCACAGGGTCCCAGCACATTGCTTTGCAATGTGCTGGAGACCCCTGTTGCACTCACAGGGTCAATTCTTTGGGGTTTTTTTTTTTTTTTTTAAAGACCTCATTGGGGGGATCAGGGGGGATCCTGATGCCCCTCAATGAGGTCTATAATTGGAAAAAAGGAAAAAAAAAAATTTAACCCTGTGTGTGCCACAGGTGGGGGTCCAATGCACCCCCCCCCCTCCTGTGGCACACACAGGGCTTTTATCATTATTTTGTAACCAGAGATTGTTGGGGGGCCATCAGGATTGCTCCTGATGGCCCCCCAACAAGCTCTGATTACAAAGTAATGATAAAAAAAAAAATTAACCCTCCGAGTGCCACAAGGGTCCAATGCATTGCTTTGCAATGCGCTGGAGACCCCGGTGGCACTCACAGGGAAACTTTTTTTAATAACTTTTTTTTTTTTTTGGTAAGACCTCATTGGGGGGGATCAGGGGGGTTTGTATACCCCTCAATGAGGTCTATAATAAAAAAAAAGTAAAAAAAAAAAAAAAATGAACCCTGTGTGTGCCACGGGGGGGGGGGGGCAATGCAGCCCCCCTTCTGCGGCACACACAGGGCTTTTATCATTACTTTGTTATCAGAGATTGTTGGGGGGGTCATCAGGTCCTGATGGCCCCCCAACAAGCTCTGATTACCAAGTAATGATAGTAAAAAAAATTAACCCTCTGAGTGCCACAAGGATCCAATGCATTGCTTTGCAATGCGCTGGAGACCCTTGTGGCACTCACAGGGTCACTCCGTTTGTGGACATATATATTTTTTTTTACTAAGACCTCATTGGGGAGGGATCAGGGGGTCCTGATGCCCCTCAATCAGGTATATAATAAAAAAAATAAATAAATTTAACCCTGTGTGTGCCACTGGGATAGGGGTTCAATGAAGACCCCCTTCCTGTGGCACACACACAGGACTTTTTATCATTACTTTGTGATCAGAGCTTGTTTGGTGGCCATCTGAATACAAAGTATCGATAAAAAAATTAACCCTTTGTGTGCTACAGGGGCCCAATGCATTGCTTTGCAATCCATTGGACACCCCTGTGGCACCCAAAGGATTATTTTTTTTCCCCTTTTATTTTTTATTTAGACCTCATTGTATGGGTTCTGATGCCCCCAACGAGGTCTACACAAAAATATTGGGGGAAAAGCCCCAAAAAATGCACGTGCCACAGGGGGGGTCCAACGCAGTGCTTTGCAATACGTTGGACCCCCTGTAACACACACACACACACTTTTTTTTTTTATTATTCTGTTTTTAGACCTGGATGGGGGACACCAGGAATGTTCCTGACACCGCCTCCCCAACGAGGTATGAATACAAAATAATAATTAAAAATAAAAACCTCTTTGTATGCAACAGAGGGTCCAACGCATTGCTTTGCAGTGCATTGGGCACCCTTGTGGCATGCACAAAAAATGCCTCCGATTCCCCCACACACACACACACACACGTACCGTATTCCCCTGCCTGGTTCCACAGCCAACTGGCAGTCCCATTCCCCAGCCTGACCCCCAGCCTGTTTCCACTGCCTATTGGTAGACTCAAAGTACCAGTATGCACTAGATTCAGGCTGGGAATCAAACTTTGTATGAGGGGGACATACAGTGCACACTGGTAGTCACAGATCTCCCATACACACTCTCAGACACTGCCCCACCATCTCCACCATCCTTCCTCCTCTGCTCATACCCACACACACTGCCTAATCCCTCACCCTCCCACACTGTTACACTGGTAGTCACAGGTCCGCGAGTACACTGGCTGACGCCCTAGCTTCTTTCATTTGTTAGCCATAAAATCACACATACACTGTTTGCTTTCCCATTCCTGTTTCACTGGTAGCTACGCTCCTGTAGTGTAAATTGGTATGTCAACCCACAGCAGTGGGGTACCATTTTTCTTAGGCTGGCAAGAAGTCCTCCTAGGAAATCCCACGCCATTGAACCATTTTAGTATCTTTGAAGTGACTGATGTGTAAAACAAATGTTTGGTTTTTTTCCTGTAGCACCACATTCTGGAAATAGTTGTGCCAACTAACTTAGGGGTAAAAAGGCAAGTGACCCCTCATTAGATGCGGCATGTTGTCTTCTTTCCAAAATGGTATAGTTTATCTACCTTTTCTTCACTTCTGAAGGTGTTATAGCCATTTTCATAGAGGCAAGTCAGGTTTGAGAAAATGTTAGAAACATCAGTTTGTAGTAGGTGTAGTTTTCTACTTCTAGCACTCCCTAAGATAGTTCAGCTCATACCAATGGGGTGTCGTTTGACTCCTAAGAGCTTTAGCTAACAAATGCAGTTGAAAATTCCATGGTTTTCACAGAGCTCCATACATTTGAAGGGGCAGAAATGTAAGAAAATGCCTTTTTTTTCATTAGCGCCACCTCCTGGAAGCATTTGTGCATGCCAGCCTTTGGGTATGAAGGCAAGTGACCCCTCATTAGATGCGTCAGGTTGTTTTCTTTCCAAAATGGCATTGTTTTCTACCTTTCCTGCATATCTATTATGGTTATAACCATTTTAGTGCAAGCAGATAATTTAAGAAACAAAAGTGTCAGGTTTACGTACGTGTTCCTAGCACCAACATATTGTATGTTAAGCCACACAAATGGGCTACCATTTTTCTCATGTTGGTAGCAGGTACTGAATACAGCAGGAAATGTTATGGTTTTCAAAGATTTTAGTATCTTTGAAGTGGTGGAAATGTAAAAAAAACATGTATTTATTCCCATAGCGCCAACTTTTGGAAATATTTGTGCACTTCAGCCCAGGGGTAGAAAGGCAAGTGACCCCTCATTTGATGCGGGAGAATGTCTACTTTCCAAAATGGTATACCTTTTATACCTTTCCATCATGTCTCTAACAGTTATGAACATTTTAGTACAAGCAGCCATTTTCGAAGAAGCAAACAGGTAGGTGTAGTTATGCTTTTCTGGCACCCCTAAGGTATGTCGATTCATTCCAATGGGGTGTCATTTTTCTCCTAAGAGCACTAGCTAATGAATACAGTTGGAAATTCCATGGTTTTCACAGATTTCCATACAGATGAAGGGGCAGATATGTAAGAAAATGCCATTTTTTTCCTATAGTGCCACCTTCTGGAAGCATTTGGGCACAACAGGCTTGGGGTAAGAAGGCAATTCACCCCTCATTAGATGCGGCAGGTTGTCTTCTTTCAAAAATGGTATGGTTTGTGTAGCCTTTCTTCACTTCTCTAGTTGTTATAACCATTTTTCTACAGACAAGTAATGTTTGAGAAAATGTTAGAAAAATTAGTGGCTGCAATAGGTGTAGTTTGGTACTTGTAGCGCCCACTAAGGTAGGGGAACTCATACCAATGAGGTGTCATTTTTCTCCTAAGAGCACTAGCTAATGAATACAGTTGGAAATTCCATGGTTTTCACAGATTTCCATACAGATGAAGGGGCAGAAATGTAAGAAAATGCCATTTTTTTCCTATAGTGCCACCTTCTGGAAGCATTTGGGCACAACAGGCTTGGGGTAAGAAGGCAATTCACCCCTCATTAGATGCGGCAGGTTGTCTTCTTTCAAAAATGGTATGGTTTGTGTAGCCTTTCTTCACTTCTCTAGTTGTTATAACCATTTTTCTACAGACAAGTAATGTTTGAGAAAATGTTAGAAAAATTAGTGGCTGCAATAGGTGTAGTTTGGTACTTGTAGCGCCCACTAAGGTAGGGGAACTCATACCAATGAGGTGTCATTTTTCTCCTAAGAGCACTAGCTAATGAATACAGTTGGAAATTCCATGGTTTTCACAGATTTCCATACAGATGAAGGGGCAGAAATGTAAGAAAATGCCATTTTTTTCCTATAGTGCCACCTTCTGGAAGCATTTGGGCACAACAGGCTTGGGGTAAGAAGGCAATTCACCCCTCATTAGATGCGGCAGGTTGTCTTCTTTCAAAAATTGTATGGTTTGTGTAGCCTTTCTTCACTTCTCTAGTTGTTATAACCATTTTTCTACAGACAAGTAATGTTTGAGAAAATGTTAGAAAAATTAGTGGTTGCAATAGGTGTAGTTTGGTACTTGTAGCGCCCACTAAGGTAGGGGAACTCATTCCAATGAGGTGTCATTTTTCTCCTAAGAGCACTAGCTAATGAATACAGTTGGAAATTCCATGGTTTTCACAGATTTCCATACAGATGAAGGGGCAGAAATGTAAGAAAATGCCATTTTTTTCCTATAGTGCCACCTTGTGGAAGCATTTGGGCACAACAGGCTTGGGGTAAGAAGGCAATTCACCCCTTATTAGATGCGGCAGGTTGTCTTCTTTCCAAAATGGTATGGTTTGTGTAGCCTTTCTTTACTTCTCTAGTTGTTATAACCATTTTTGTATAGACAAGTAATGTTTGAAAAAATGTTAGAAAATTTAGAGGTTGTAGTAGGTGTCTTTTTGCACTTCTAGCATCCCCTGTGGTAGGTGAACCCATACCAATGGGGTGTCATTTTTCTCCCAAGAGCACTAGCTAATCAATATAGTTGTAAATTCCATGGTTTTCCCAGATTTCAGTACTGTTGAAGTGGCAGAAATGTAAGAAAATGCCATTTTTTTTCTATAGTGCCACCTTCTGGAAGCATTTGGGCACAACAGGCTTGGGGTAAGAAGGCAATTTACCCCTCATTAGATGCGGCAGGTTGTCTTCTTTCCAAAATGGTATGGTTTGTGTAGCCTTTCTTTAATTCTCTAGTTGTTATAACCATTTTTGTATAGACAAGTAATGTTTGAGAAAATGTTAGAAAATTTAGAGGTTGTAGTAGGTGTCTTTTTGCACTTCTAGCATCCCCTGTGGTAGGTGAACCCAAACCAATGGGGTGTAATTTTTCTCCCAAGAGCACTAGCTAATGAATACAGTTGTAAATTCCATGGTTTTCACAGATTTCAGTACAGTTGAAGGGGCAGAAATGTAAGAAAATGCCATTTTTTTCCTATAGTGCCACTTTCTGGAAGCATTTGGGTACCACAGGCTTGGGGCAAGAAGGCAAGTTACCCCTCATTAGATGCGGCAGGTTGTCTACTTTTCAGAAATATATAGTTTTATATAGTTATTCCACTGTTTTAGGGTAGTTTTACCACAAAAACCCTAGAATGTGCATTTTAGTTTGTAAAGTTGAAAATGTCATTTTGCGCTGCTGGTGATTAGGGCTCTACGCTAGCCTTGGACTTGGGTAAAACTATACAAATTTGGTATTTTTTTACTCGGGGGACTCTGGGCTTTTTCAAATAATTGAAACTTTTTCAATCAAGGTAAATGTTTTTGATACATAGTATGTGATTTTAGCAAAATGAGTAAATTTTCACTTTTTTTTGTCATTATGACATCATAGCTTTTTGCACGATGTAAAATTTTCTTCATGTAAGGTATCACGAGAAAGCACAATTCGTTCTGAAAAAAACAATATATAGTTTTCCATATTTAACTAAAAATCCCCAGAGGAAATCAAGCCTAAACGGAAGGATAGCAAAAATGTTGAAAAAGTGTCTGGCCTGCAGGGTTCAGAAAATGGCCCGAGCCTCTGGCACTGAAGGGGTTAAATTGTAAGAGATTATTTATTTTATCATTAAGTAACTGACTGTGAAATTGTCATGTTAAATGCATTCTTACTGCACAAGAAAAAAATCAGGTGGGATGCACTCATATGAATCTACTCTATTATAGGCCTCAGGAACAATATTTTTATGATGGGCTAAACAAACTAAATTCCTCCATTAACGCAGTGTTTCATGGTATGCCATTCCTCTGCACATTGCTCCATTAATGATGGAGGAGTGCATGCACCAGTAGGGCCTGATTTCCCAGTAGGCAGAGTAGACAAACTGCCTAAAGTTCCAAATTTTGAGGGACAACTCAGCTGTTCTGAACATGCCAACATTATTTTTTCTGCTTTGTTCTCATATGTTTATTCTGACCTTGGCTTGGCACTCTTGATTCTGTTATTCTCCCTCCCTGCACCTCGCATCGGACTGCTCCCTAACTGTGTACTGACTTTTGCCTGCTTGCTGCGTCTCCTTCCTGTACCAATCTGCCTGTCTGATCATGTTATTTGTTTCGCCCTGCCTATACCTCACATCGGACTGTTCCCTTGAAGTGTACTGACTTTGGCTTGCTTGACCTTGTTGTTGCTTCTCCCTCCCATACCTCGCTTTGGTGTTTGCCTCAGAGTGCTCCTGGCTCGGTTGTTGCGGCATTTGCTGCTGTAGCCCTCATTACTCTCGGATTCATCTTGTGTGCGACTCCTACCCTCATTGGCTCTTGCCTTCTAATGAGCTACTAAGAGTTGCTCTCTGCTTGTTATTTCTATTTTGCGGCTTACTGCCGCCAATCTCACCTTGGGCACAGATATTGATTAGTCTTTTTGGGCTGTGGATTGCCGGTCAGTCTCCAGGCCTACATTCAGCTCCTTTACCTCTTCTGGTTTAGTCCGTTTTGCCTCAGGCTATTACATTCCATTTTGTGGCTGCCTCCTGGTGCAGTTTGAGCAGTCTTAGCATGCTAGTTTCAACTTATTTGTGATGTCCCTTCGCCACATCCATTATGGAGGTTCTCAGCCTACTATTTGTCTTGTGCTTATCATGGCTCTTATTACCGCTAGAGTTTTTTGTGGGTTGTGCAGCTCTTAGTTCTGCTAGCAGTCTTTGTCCGCTAGGTGTTTCTTATACAGGGCCGGATTTTTACAGGAGCACACCACCGAGGGGCGTCTGCCAATGGGATTTTTTTTTTCTTTAAGAAAAAAAAAAAATGCCACCTCGCTGGCTGCCCTGGCACCCACTCCATGCTGCCCTCACATTGCACCCCCCTGTTGTCTATTTCCTACCTCCCTAGCAGATCTGACGTCTGTGCCTCCTTTGGCACAGTCCTGTAGGTGCTGAGCTCCCTCATCGGCTCTGTAGGAATGCAGAGCGCTGGCAGATGACATCATCTCCCAGCGCTCTGCATTCCTGAATAGGAGACCGCGCAGGAGCTTCAGTAACTGCAGGACTGACTGTACCAAAGGAGGCACAGACAACAGATCTGCTAGGGAGGTAGGAAATGGACAATGGGAGGGAGGCAATGTGTGGTCAACATGGAGATGGTGGGGGCAAGTTGGAGCCGAAGGGGGGCATTGTGAGGGTAATGTGGAGCTGATGGGGTCAATGTGGAGCTGATGGGGGGCAATATGTAGTTGAATGGGGCAATGTGGAGATGATGGGGCAATATGAGGGCAATGTGGAGTTGATGGGGTCAATGTGGAGCTGATGGGGGCAATGTGGAGCTGATGGGGGGCAATATGGAGTTGAATGGGGCAATGTGGAGCTGATGGGGCAATATGAGGGCAATATGGAGCTGATGGGGGGCAATGTGAGGGCAATGTTGAGATGATGTGGCAATTTGAGGGCAATGTGGAGCTGATGGGGTCAATGTGGAGCTGATGGGGGGGCAATGTGAGGGCAATATGGAGTTGAATGGGGCAATGTTGAGATGATGGGGCAATATGAGGGCAATGTGGAGCTGATGGGGTCAATGTGGAGCTGATGGGGGCAATGTGAGGGCAATGTTGAGATGATGTGGCAATATGAGAGCAATGTGGAGCTGATGGGGTCAATGGAGCTGATGGGGTCAATGTGGAGCTGATGGGGGTGCAATGTGAGGGCAATATGGAGTTGACTGGGGCAAAGTTGAGATGATGGGGCAATATGAGGGCAATGTGGAGCTGATGGGGTGCAATGTGAAGGTGTTGGGGAGCATTGTGGAGATGGCCGGGGGGGGCGCTTCAGATATCTGTGCCTACAGGCTCCTGAGATGTAAATCTGGCCCTTTTCTTATAGTGGGTCATATCACTGCAAGATAAATTAGCGGGTTTTAGCCCACTATCTACTTGAGTGTGGCTCTTACCACTGCTAGTGGTCTAAGCCTACTACCTTGCTTTCCTTACAACTTTTACCGCTAGTATTGTGAGGAGGTCTTGCCACTATTCTCTTGTGTGTGGTTCTCAGCTCTCACCACAGTTTCGTTCTCCTGTATGCACTAAAGCTGTCATATACTTTTGTATATAGCTTAAAGTGTTAGTAATATCTAAAAAAAAACTTTTTTTGCATTTAGAAGAGCTCAAAAAGCTGGTCTAAATGCAAAAAAACATTATCTCTCAAACCGCTATGGTTTAAGAGATACGGGCGTTTAAAGTTTGATTTCTCCTACTGACAGCTGTAAAGCTGTAAGCAGGAGATCCGTGTCGGTCGACACGGAGGCGCTTGAGAAGTGCCGGGATCTCTTTACTTACATGGAATCCCCTCATTGGAATGGTCTAAAATGTGTGCCTGAACACTAGGCACACATTTTAGACCATTCCAATGAAGGGATTCCGTGTAAGTAACAAGATCTCGGCACTTCTCAAGCGCCAGCGTGTCGACCGACACGGATCTCCTGCTTACAGCTTTACAGCTGTCAGTAGGAGAAATCAAACTTTAAACGCCCGTATCTCTTAAACCATAGTGGTTTGAGAGATACGTTTTTTTGCATTTAGATCAGCTTTCTAAGCTCTTTTAAATGCAAAAAAGTTTTTTTAGACATTACTAACACTTTAAAGTGCCCTCCCATGATTCAAGTTCCTAGGTCAAAGTGATGAAAATGAGCTTGGATGGTAAATTCATACATTTCCTCTGGTATGTTTATCAGAAGTTAGTAGTTAAATTAAAAATGTTATTAGCATATATACAAAACAATTAATATAAGGCTAATAAGAATATTGTCAGTTCTTAAACTGCCACACAAACCATACACAGTATGGACTGGATAAGGGGCGTAATTACAACTTTCTGATCCCAAGGTAAACAATGTAATCGCCCCCCCTCATTTTTTTTTCCATCCAAACAACCTATAATCTCAGTAGTTGCACAGTAGCCTCTTAGTGTCATTCTACTATGCAGCATGGAGATTATCAATGTATAGATGCTTTTCCTCATTTGTTTACTTCTACAATACTTAAGCCCTTAACCCCTTAAGGACCCTTGACGTACCAGGACCGTCACGGTCCTTGAAATACTCAAGAACCGATGACGGTCATAGTACGTCACGTACTTTTTACTTACAGCGCTCTACCGGGAGCGCTGTGCTGTAAGTAAAAATAGGGCCTGAAATTGACCGCTCCAAGATTGGAGCGATCTCTATCAGGCCCCATAGTGACGCGCCGATACACGCGACAGGTCACGTGTACCGGCGCGTCCAAGTGCTCCTATGCGGTCATTATGGGACGGAAGTCCATGGGAGTCCAGGGAAGTTACCTTCCCTTGAGGACCACTTTGATCCTTGCTGCAGGAGCGCTGTAAGTAAAAAGTATGTGAATTACTATGACTGGCACCGGTCATTAATGGTATAAACTGCGTGACGGTCACAGCACGTTACATGGTCCTTGAGGGGTTAAAAAATACAAACACACACACACACTATGAATTAGCACATGAGCATTGGTGAATGTTAGCCATAGGAGGGGATAGTAGAAGACAGATGAGGTTGAAGACATTGACTGAAGTCTATCCCAGTACCCCCAGTCCCTTAGTCTAGCAGAGGCTTCCTGTACACCTGCCCCACTGCTCTTACATTTATGGGTAAATGCAGTCTGTTGCTTCTCTATCCATGCTGTCATGACATGAGAAACACTCTAGATTAGAAGCTTGCTATTGAGCAGGGCCCTCATTATCATTTGTTTTGAACAGGTTCTATCTCTCATTGTATGTTCTCACCCCTATTTTGTACAATGCTGCAGAATAAGTTGTCACACATTAAATAAAGGATAATCATAAGTGCATTACCCACTACCTGACAAAATTAGTGTATTACTTAATTGAAATAAACGGTTATTATTGTATTATCCCATTAAATGAGCCCATCAATGCATTACTCCAGTAGAGCCTATTAGCCTATTAATGCATTAAGCAAATAGTGTGCTTTACCTTTACATGAGCTGGTTAATGCATTACCCCATTACATGAGTCAATGAATGCACTGCATGAGACAAGCAGTAGATCACCCTGGAAAATAACATGTATAATGCAACACCCATTAAATAAACCCTTTGAGTGCTCATGAGATATCCAACACATTGTGTTGCGCTGCATTGGATAAATCCCTGAAATCAAAGGGTTTTAACCAGACAAGTAAAGCATTGCTAGGAGCAATATAAACACAGAATTATGAAAGTAGACGCAGGTGAAATTTAGTGACAGGCAAGGAATAAGCATCATCAGGGGCAATGTTTTGTTTTCCTCTCTGCCTGTTTTTTTTTTTTGTTTGTTTCCATTCCTCTGTATAGCAACATGGTGCAGGCTGTACATTTAAATCCAGTCTGTGTCTGAGCTTCCATTTAAAACATGCTCCACAGCTGATAGGGAAATGCAAGTGATATCTCAGAGCTTACAGCTGACAGGGAGGCACGAGTGATACCTCAGAGCTTACAATAGATAGAGAGACACAAACAATACCTCGTCATTTACAGCCAATAAGGAGATCCAAGTGATACCGCAGAGCATGCAATAGATTGGGAGACACAAGTGATACCTCAGAGCTTTCAATTGATATGGAAACATGTGCAGAGGATCTGCTGAACAAATGGGTTTAACCAATAGAACCACCAATTATCTGAAGTCTTCGGCCTCTCCTGTACCGTTCTTTTCATTTTTCCAAGTCTTGATCTATTTCTCCTGATCTGCCAGTTATATAGGTACAGCACTGTTTTCCCACTAGGAAACATAATACCCCTTCCCTCTTGGCAATGCTACCATATCTATTTTTATCTGCACAGTCATGATTCAACTTCTCTGGGACACTAGAAGTGGGATTTAAAGCTTCATCTAATAGCTTAGCTAAATAATCTGTTTTAGTAAGGAGACTAAAATACTCCATATGGAGGGAAAGCTATCTCCGTAGCTCTTTTTGAGTTTCTCACAAATGATCTAATTTTGATATGCTGCCTTCTAGCAACACCTTCCTATGACTAAAAACAGAAATGACATCACCAAATAACGTGCACCATCACAATTTTTCCTATAAGCCCAATTCCCACATATCCAATGTATCACTTGGGGAAACATTAATGATGCACCCTAGACTAACTGGACGTACCAATGCAGTAAATACCACAAAACGATGCAGAGTCTCCATCAAGAAGGAGGATCACCATCTAAGAGACCCCAAACACCCCAGGACAGTCAGTTTTTTTAGAAGAAAAAGAAAAACACAAAAGCAGCACAGAAGATCTCTTCTAAGCGTAGTAAGTGATTATTAAAAGACAGTCTTTTACCAACACCATCAAGGTCTCAGAATATTACTCACAATTTTTGGAGGCTATGACCTCCCACCCGGTTCACTTGCCTTCACTGGCTCACACCCCATTATGGTGAATCTCTCTGATCCAACAGATGAATAGATGTTCTGCAGCTTCTTATGGTTTCAGTAAAGAGGGGTATATCTGCATATGTAGCATCAGCCACTCCAATAAAGGGTTGGAACTTACTCAATATTGTTATGGGCCAAACTTATTTTTATTTGTATATAACATCTCTTAAATCCCAAAAGTGTTCCCAGGCAATTAGGAAACCAAATTTATTCCTTGTAATATAAAAAGGTAAGTATAAAATAGCCCTTCAGGCCAATATATAGGATACTACCTATTATATTATAAGGAATACATTTGGTTTCCTAACTGCTTGGGAACACTGGCTCATATTTAAGCTTTTGGAACTTAAGTGACGGTATATACAGATAAAAATAGGTTCGGCCCATAAAAGGACTGGGTGAGTTCCAACCCTTTAATGAAATGGCTGATTCCACATATGCAGAAATACCCCTCTTTGCTGAAGCTATAAGGAGCTGCAGAACATCTATTCATAGAAACATAGAAACATAGAATTTGACAGCAGAATGGGCATTCGGCCCATCTAGTCTGCCCATTTTCCTACAAAAAAAAAACAAAACAAAAAAAAAACCCCCACAAACCTTTTTTGGTCCTTAGTCTTTTCTTACGGTCAGGACCGCCTTATGCCTATCCCATGCATGCTTAAATTCTGTCACTGTATTAACTTCTACCACTTCTGCTGGTAGGCTATTCCACTTATCTACTACCCTCTCAGTAAAATTTTCTTACATTACGTCTAAACCCGTGTCCCTCTAGTTTTAGACTATGGCCTCTTGTCCTAACATTTTTACTCCTTTGAAATATACCATCCTGTACTTTGTTAAATCCCTTCATGTATTTGAATGTTTCTATTATATCCCCTCTCTCTCTTCTCCCCTCCAAGCTATACATATTCAGAATCTTTAGTCTATCCTGATATTTCTTTTCCTGTAGACCAGTCACCATTTTAGTAGCCTTTCTTTGAATTTTCTCTAGGGTATCATTATCCTTCTGGAGATGGGGTCTCCAGTACTGTACACAATATTCTAGGTGAGGTCTAACTAGAGATCTGTAGAGTGGCATGACTACTTCCCTTTTTCTGCTACTAATGCCCCTAGCTATACAACCCAGTGCCCTGCTTGCATTCCACACCACTTTATTACATTGCCTGCTTACCTTTACATCATTAGAAATAATTAATCCCAAATCCCTTTCCTCTGTTGTCTCTGACATCACAGTACCCTTAATAGTATATTTTTCCTTGGGATTTTTATGTCCCAAGTGCATTATTTTACATTTATCAGTGTTAAACTGCATCTGCCACACTTTCGTCCATTCCTCCAACCTACCCAAATCATTTGCCATTTGGCTTATTCCCCCTGGAATGTCTACCCTATTGCAGATCTTTGAATCATCTGCAAAAAGGCATACCTTACCTTGAAGACCTTTTGCAATATCAATAATAAAAATATTAAAAAGAATGGGCCCCAGTACAGATCCCTGAGGTACTCCACTAGTAACACTCCTTTCTTCCGAATATTCTCCATTGACTACCACCTTCTGTCTCCTGTCACTCAGCCATTGCCTTATCCATTTCACTATTTTTACATTTAGACCCAAACACTGCAATTTATTTATTAGTCTTCTATGAGGCACACTGTCAAATGCTTTACTGAAATCTAGATAAGCTATATCTACTGCTCCCCCTTGATCTATTATTTTAGTTACCCAGTAAAAAAAAATCTATGAGGTTAGTTTGACAAGATCTCCCTGCTGTAAACCCATGCTGTTTGGTATCTTGCAAGCCATTCATATTCAGATATTCAACAATTCTTTCCTTTAACATAGTCTCCATTACTTTTCCCACTACTGATGTAAGACTTACTGGTCTGTAGTTACCAGACTCTTCCCTGCTACCTTTTTTGTCAAGCAGTACTACATTTGCTACCTTCCAATCTTCTGGAACTATTCCTGTCTCTAGTGACTGATTGAATAATTCTGTTAAAGGTTTTGCCAGAACACACTTAAGTTCTTTTAATAACTTTGGGTGTATCCCATCTGAACCCATTGATTTATCTGTTTTTACCTTAGAAAGTTGAAGTAGAACTTCTTCCTCTGTAAACATGCATGTTTCCCGTGTCTTGCCATTTCTTTTTTCTAACAGAGGTCCCTTCCCTTCCTCTTCCTCTGTAAAAACTGAAATATTCATTGAGACAGTCAGCTATCACTTTATTCTCATTTACATAGTTTCCATCTTTTGTTTTCAGTCTAACTATTCCTTGTTTCGTTTTCCTCCTTTCACTTATATTTCTTATATATCTAAAAAATGTTTTATCCCCCTTTTTTATTGACTGGGCAATTTTTTCCTCTGTATGTGCTTTGGCACATCTAATAATACATTTGGCCTCCTTCAGCCTAGTTTTGTACTGATACCTATCTTCTTCCTTCTGCGTCTGTTAATATTTCTTAAATGCTTCTTTTTTCTCTTTTACTATATTTGCCACTTCTGCTGAGTACCACAGTGGTTTTCTTTTTCTTTTACCCTTGCTGACATGTCTAATGCAATGTTCCCTTGCGTTTAGTAAAACACATTTCAGATAATCCCATTTCTCCTTGACTCCATCTAACGATCTCCAAGTTGTTAAAGACTGACATAAAAATGTTTCCATTTTAGAAAAATCACCCTTTCTAAAGTCTAGAACCTTTGTTTTTGTGTGGTTCAACTCAGCCTCTGTCTTTATATTAAACCACACAGATCATCTGTTGGATCGGAGAGAGTCATCATACTGGGGTGTGAGCCAGTGAAGGCGAGTGAATATGGAGGCAGGTCATAACCTCTAAAAATTGTGAGTAATATTCTAAGAGACCTTGATGGCGTTGGTGAAGGACTGTCTTTTAATAATCACCTACTACACTTAGAAGAGATCTGCCCAATTTTTGTGTTTTTCTTTTTTAGTTTTCGTTTTTGAGTGGGGACCCAACCCATCGTGAGCATGCAGTATTTCATCTGAGGAAGCGGGACTATAATATATTATTAATAGTATTAATATATATATGCTGATATTGGACTTATATTGTTATTTTTCAGTTTTATATATTGTTACTATTATTGCCTGTTTTTTATTTTTGCTTGCCACTGTGTACCCATTTTTTAGGAATCTATACATCCTCTAATTAAATCTATATTGGAGTTTTGCTTTGGAAAAGAAGCGCAGTTGATTAGGAGTTTTTTGTCCAATTAAGAAGTGTTTGCACTACTGTTTCTCTCCTTTTTTGGAACTTTTTTAGTTTTTTAGAAGTGCTGCTCCACAGAACCATATTTTTACTGATTACTACAATTTTCTCTTGTCACATTACTGATGCAGATAGCATCTATTATTGCTTGTCGGTGTCCCAGTCCAAGCCAAAGGATTTATTCGCCGTCTCACGCAATGCATTTGTAGGGATTCCCAAGTAGGGATATTCAGTACTCGCTAGTGACTGCTTGTCCATATATCCAACAGCTTGATTGATTGGTTAGCCACATTACAGTATTGCGTCAGAAAGTGAATAAACTCATCCCCATGCTAATGCTCGGCCTCATAGGTACAGCAGCTGATTCCCTAAAAATAGAGAACATTTTATTAAACATATGACATTAAACTGTAGGTAGACATGCAATACTGTATTTAGGTTTATGTTATACTTGAACCAACACATATCTAGTACTACCCTGACCTTCTGCTATGATCTCTTCTTACTTGCCTATTCTTGTTTAATGGGTCTATCATTCATAACTTTGACCCATAAGTCAGTTGCCACTCATTATTCATCCAGTCTGTCTGCAAAGTCAAATAGATCCATACTGTCCCCATAACTGACTGCTGGAATGTCTCCTGACTAGTCTTCTCCAGTCAAGGATATCATCTATCTATTGGTCTCTGGTTCTGCACTGATCTCTCCTGTCTTCCCGCCCTTTCTTTTCAGTTCCGTACTTAGACTGAGCATGACCAGACCATTTGTGGGCAACATCACTTGCATTTCCAAGTCAAAAGTGCCTCCGGCCTGACAAAAAACGTGATTGTTGGTTATCTCATATAAATGATCACCCACTTTTCTAGAGGCTGTCTGCATCAGGTGAATGAGGGGGCATATTTTTCCCTTAATCTCCTGTCCCTTCATCCTGTGAAAATAGAGCGTCATCTTTCCTTATCATTCTGGTATTTAACAGCAACAGTGCCTGTTGTAACACACTATCCCACCCCTTCAAAGTATGAGATGGGGTTAATTTTTGATCTGTTCCTTTAAAAGTCCATTGCTGCATTCTACCATACCAGCTGGTTGTGGGTGATAAGGGATATGCAAAGGTCTTCACACTCCTGCTTCTCTTGCCCATGACTGAACCATGTTACTGGTGAAATGTGAGCTTTGATCATATTGTATTTGTTAGTATACAATATGCAGTGATCATTTGTTGTATTGCTCTCAATGTAGAGCTTTGGTCTGCTTTCTTGCAAGGCACAACTGTTATGATACCTGTGTATGTGTCCATTACTGTGAAGCAGTACCACAGGCCTCTTAGCCCTTTTGAAATCAGTCAAACAAAATCCATTTGTCCTGGCCTGTTCCTCTTCACAGGTGTCATGTGGCCTTGGTCTCTATACCCCATTGCTTAGTCTCTGCACAGATCTGGCATTGTTCTTTGGCCAGCTTATATAGATCATGTGTGAGCATGTTCACACCCTTGTGCCCATACATAAGATGCTAAAACTCCTCTTTGCCCAGCTTTCTCATGGGTCCATGCTGCAAAATACAATAGATTGGGAACCAACATCTTAGCCTGGTTGGGCTTTGCTATCTTGTCATCTTCTTTATTGGGCTCGGTGTGCATTCACATGACCCATTTCTCTGTTAAGCTTGATCCCATATTTCTCCCCATAACCATAACTGGGAACTTCAAAGTATTGTCTCCCCGGAGGGGAGTCCTGTGCTGCTCAATGGGTGAGGAAAATGATGCAAATCACTTCAAAAAGGGGAGGGTCTTAATGTGAGTGGGGGATGGCAGGGCTTAACAGGGGGGACACAAACAACAAAAATAAGCTAGGGAAGGAGGAACACAGTGGGAAAGAGCAAATGTGGGCAGAGTTTCAGTAGAAACTCCCCACATCTGGAGACTCAGCCTCTGCCCCAGAGATCTGGTAAAGCAGTGTGAAAACCCGAGTCTTCTGGGCAAATCCGGAGAGTTCCTAGCTATGTCCATAAATGAGTTCCACCACGCTTATCCTTCCCATTAATCTTCCATTCTGCTTGTTTCCAAGCTTGCCTCCATATGGTTAAACCCTTGAAACATGGCCAGCTGTCAGCATAAGTGATCAGTGGCCCTTGGGTCTCTTTGTAATATCATCACAATGGCATTCAGTTCAGCATATTGGCTCAAACCACCTGTCCCTTATTCTTGAATAATTGCATCCAGGAAGCTGCAATCCATGTTCTTCCAGTATGAATCAATACAGCAGAAACATCAGTGAACCATGTATATTCTTGCTCATCCACACTCAAGCTGCTCTGGAGCTTGTGCATTCTACACCATAAGGGCTGCAGGAATGGTATATTCTTTGGCTTTAAATCAGTGAGGGCCTCAAATGTAACAAGGACTACCATCTCTTGATGTTCCCTGCAGCTCTGCTCTTTCTCGCTCTTGCAGATACCACTTCCTTTTGATACATGTCTGCTGCTGGTGACATTTCTAACATCCAAGGGATTAAACATCTTAAAGGGACAGTAATGTTCGATAAATATTGGTTTTGTTTTATAGATTAAAGAAAAATAAATTATGTGCTGCAAATCCTATCTCTCAAACCTTTACAGTTTGAGAGATATTTACCGCTAAAGTTCTCTCTCTCCTGATGTCAGCTGTAAAGCTGACAGCAGGAGATCCGTGTCGGCTGACACGAGGAGGTTCTTCAGCAGAGCTGCAATAGCGTGATTTAAAAAAAAAACATTTTTATGGGACACTAGTGTCCCTTTAGAAACAAATGTATACGACATGGAATAAAAAGTACATTTAAACCCTTTGTTGCTAAAGAAACAAGAGACTGATGTTCTAAGTAATCCTCTGTCAGCTGTACCACAGGGGACAAATAAATGATCACAATATCCCCACTGATTTAAATGGGGATTTTAACCCCTTGACTGCCATAGCGGTCTCCAAAATATTGCAATGTATTGCACTGTAGACCTTTCTAGCCTTCAAGTGTTTAAAACCCCCATTTAATTAACTTATTTGATTCCTATGGTGCAGATGGTTTGCATAATTATTAATCCAGCTCATTTTAGTAAATCAGACTCAAAGGGTTAATAGGGCTGACTGTGGTCCAGCAATTACCAGTTTCTATGAATGTATCCATTTCCATATTTGTTTTTAATTTCACATATTTAGATTTTGGTTTTAGCTCTGACCTTTTTATTCTTTACTGTAAATGTAAGTGTTGCACCCCGGCTGCTATCAGTACTCATCTGACCGTAGCGCTGAGTACAATAGATTTAAGGAAGCTATCCTAACAATATTGATCTGCTATGAATAAGTGCTGCCTGGGGTCTAGTAATTAGACATCCCAAGATGTAACAAGTTCTGTAGTACATCAAAGTAAATAATGTGCATAGCACTGGACGTGACAAGCAGAGACCAGAGAAATGTAGAACAGAGAACGGTATGGTACACAGAGGAAAACCCTACAAATTTTCATTTTCCTTTTATAGTTCCAGAGAGAATATTTCATTAAAATGTTCACAGTTATTACATTACATGGGCTCATTAAAATTGTCTTCTATCTGAGTTGAAGTACATCCTGTCTTTAACCCCTTTGTTGCCAGATCGACTTGCAATACATTACAAACTCAGTGAACAAGGTTTAAAGGGAAACTATCACCAGAAGAGTGCACCTTCAGCAGATCTGTTCTCCAGGGAGTAGACCTGTTGGTGAAGCCTGATGATTCATTGTGATTCCCGGAGAACCAATGTGGGTGCAGAAAGGAGGTCTGAAAAGAGATACCCCCCTCAGGTGTTCCCGCATGGTCCCACAGGAGGAGGCTGAACTGCAATGCAGGTTCATTCTCTGTTCTGTGCTGTGCACATCCCCATTTGCATCTATATCAGACTTGACAGACAACACACAGGGCTTATTTTAAGGAAAAGCAAGTAAGTTTTAAACCTCTGGATCTCCTCCTACCCCCAGTTTTAATGCACAAATAAAATGCTGAGCAATTAAGGTGCAAAGCAACTGCACAACACACAGGCTTGTAACATGGATACACCACAAAGACAAACTGATTGTTCCAGTTATCCTGCTTTAAATACATAGATACCAACCCCAGTGTGTGTGTGTGTGTGTGTGTGTGTGTGTGTGTGTGTGAAGAGATTGTGTATGTGAGAGAGAGACACACTATGTGTGAGTGGGGAGGGATGGTCCCACACAACAAAAGAAAGGACCGGCATGACTGGCAGAGGACAGGAAGAGGAATCAGGAGTTAGGTTGTTAAGGTAGGTTGCTACCGGTTGGGTAAGCTAGGGAAGGCTTATCAGCATGGGCCGTGTAGGGAACTGCATCCATGCCTGCATCTCCTTTTTTTGTATTGTCTTATTTTCTGACAGGTTCATAATCATGTGGACGTCTGTATTAACAATTTTATTTGAGGATTTGTGGTTCTAGATATTTCTTGTTAGATACTCAAGGCATATCAGTACTGCATCTGTATAGTTAGCATTTCATATTTTGTGTGTTAAATAGTAGGTAGTGGCAGATGGATGGTAGGTATAGGATACTTAGCCGGATGTTAATTAAAAAAAAAAATGGACATGACTTTTCCCTTGCAGCTAGAAGCTAATCTATACTCCATCATCAAATAATCATCAAATAATTGACTCTATATAGGTCTGGGAGGGCAATCCTGGACGATTGGCTCCTGATGTGAGTTTCAAAACATACTCAGTGCTCTGCGGTGACTGCTCATTGCTAGAGGCTGGTGAATGGTTCTCATTTTAGATACTGATGTTGCACTTTAAAAGGTTTATCTAAGCTGGAACATGAGTATTGACTGGCTAAAGGTTGTGCCTTTACTCTCCAGTGCTTGATGGTTGTGTTCTTGCATGAGATATTTTTAGCTGGTGGGGGACCCCGTGGGGGTCTTTCATGTGACAGTCATGTGTGTGTGTTTATGTGTGATGTAGTTTCCAGCATCTGGAGATCCAATAATTGTCTACTCCTGCCCTAGTATATTATGTTTTTCATTGCAGCCCTGCTTAGAAAAGAACAACAGTCTTGGGGCTGTATGCAGAAAAAAAGTGGTAAAAAAAAACTCCTCTTTATTTTAAACTCTTGAATGCTAGCTGCCTCCAACACATTACCACCCTAGCATTCAGGAGGTTGAAAGCTCCATTTAAATGAATGGAAATTAGAGGAATTATTATGTTTTCCCTATGGCGCATTTGCTTTGCACCAGAATTGCTTCTCTTTTTCTTTCTGCAAATGGTCCTGTTTAGTCTTGTTTCTTTAGATTTGTTGATAGAAATTGGACCACTGTCTACAGGGGATGAATATGAAAAATGCATGCTGTAGTACTTCATGAGAACCATTGCAGACCAGTAATAATCACTGTAGCCCTGAAGCATGCATTTTTGTATGTGTCCCTTTCTGAAGTGAGGTCTGACAACTGTAGCACTGATGCTACCATCTGCCACCACCATGTGCATACTTCATTGTATCCCATTACAGAGGTCTCCAAAACACTGCTTTCCTACTGTGGTGATGACAATATGCTGTAGACCTCTCTAGTATCAGTAAGCTGAAGTCGGCATCTAAACCTAAGATGTGTTTAATTACCCCTTGAGAACTAGAAAGGTGTGAACTGGAGCCCTCTACCATTCAGCTGGTTCTATTTGCTTGGAAGCTGTGCTGTATCAACAGAAGAAAATACTTGTACTTGAGCACAGAGCTAAAGTCTGATCCCAGGTGCAGACACAGGCCACTGAAGTCAATCTACCAATACATAGCAGAGCTATCTCTGTCAGCCAGTGAAGAGGAAGACAAACTGACAGGATCACCTTAACCAGCTGTAGCAAGCATCAGTGTTACTGGCACAGACAAGGGAAATCACTTGGGAGGACTGAGCTTTAGATTCCACTAGCAAAGGACTGAGGGGATGGAAAACTATGCAGAATTTTTAATAACTCAATTTTCCTGGAAGATTACCATGGGATTCTTTTCCCTCTTAATTAATACAAGTGAGAATGAGTACAGGTTGATATATATCTACTATGCCTGTTCAAAGTCAAAAGCCAAACAGGTGTTCAAATGCATGAGCCTTCTTTTCATGCCTCATAATTCATGGATTTGTCCTGGAGATTCTAGTATTTATTGTTAACCCCTTAGATTAGCCACGTCAAACATGTAACCAGATCTTACCCACCGTTCCCACCTTTTTGAGTAAGGTTTTAATTTTTTTGCATATGAAACTTCATAGCTGTCTAATGGGAACCTCACATAAAATGGTGACTTTTAACATTAGACCTTTATGGAAAACTCTGAGATACACCGCTCCTGAGTAGTTTGACACTAGTCTGGTCTCATCACATCACTAAAATAATCTGCCGTTAAATCAACCCTTAGTGCATCTCACCCCAGGAGCTTTTCCCATTATTAGTACATCAAGTGCAGCATTACTAGTAGGATATGAAGGCCCTGGGGTTCAAGCATGAGAGATGACGCTTTAGCTCCCTCAGCCAGTACCTTGGAACACCCCTGTTTAGGATCCAAGGGCCATATGAACAAAAAAAAGAGAATCAATATGTTCCTTACCTTACCCCAAAGACCCATGTAAATTAGACTTTTAACCCCTTGAATGCTAAAGTGGTCTCCACTGCATTGCTTCAGTATGTGCTGCAGACCTTTCTATCATAGAAGAGGATAAAAGCCTCATTTAAATCATTGGAAATTTCCATCCCTCACCTGCGGTGCAGTAGCTTGGCTCAGGAATCTCTCCTCTTTATATTACTGACTGAGCTTCCTTTCTGGCTTGGAGAGTTCCAAGTGGCATTTTCTACTTTTCACCCAGCTCCACCTACTTCTAACCACATTCCACCAACTAACTGCCTCTGTCTTTTCCATCCCCTAATACACCAGTGTTCTCAGACAGACCTTCTTGCTCAGGATATATACATTTTGGACATACTAAGACATATCTACAAATTAAAAGTAGAGTAATTCTGGGGCAAACTAGTTGAACCATAGGGAACAAATAAAACTTCCAAATGGTTTCAATGGGGCTTAACCCCATGAATGCTAGAGTGCTTCACAAAGCATTGCAAAGCCATTACCAGTAGTTAAAGTGGAACTATCACCTTCTTAACCACTATTTTAATACAGCTATACGAGTCCAAAACAGACTGATATGTAAAACATCAAAATGAAGTGAGATCGCTACTTAAAAACCAATCCAACAATAGTATCTAAAATTGTATATTAATCAATGCTTCTACTCACCATGGCATGTAGCCGTTGCGGATCCGGAGCGACCTCCACAGTCCTGGCCACAGACTTCGACAAACAAAACGACACTGGAGGAGGTGCTACATGTGAACATATCACTTACCCATAGGCTCTATATGAATAAGTGATATGTTCACGAAACATGTTAGGCATTTTGTGAACTTGGTCTAACATCAGTGTTGCGGGTTTATATTCCACATCTTGTATGATGTTTTTAAATAGAGATAAATAAAATCTTTGATTTTAACAAGTGACTGAACTCTTATTGGGCTGTGGATGAGCGGTGGATCCATGTAGCACCTCCTCTGGTGTCGTCAAAACAGACTGATATACCATCAGTAAATGTTTCTTCTTGTTACAATAAGCTAGTTTGTTGAATCGGTGAGGGAGAGCATGGCCAAATAATAAATTAACATTTACAGCACTGCTGAATTGTGTCTACATGATATTGCTTGAAGCAGTCACCCATGCAGAGGCCAGGACAGTAAGTGGTGGTGCCTGTCCGTATTCCCTTGCTGTAGCAAACCCTGCAGCACTTCTGTGGGTTTTTCTTTTGGGGGGTTGGGGGGATTTTTTAAATAAAGTGTACTACCCGGGTCTTGGTGGAATGATTTCTGGTGCCCCTGAAACAAAAATAGGGAAAAAATACACAATTGCCAATTTGAAAAATAAAAAAGTATATACCGCAGTTTTGCATCATCTAAATGGCAACCTTTTTGTAACATGCCCTACACTATCTCATAGTGAGGGACGGCTGCATGAGTTGATCACACAGATCAACTCCCCCCAGGTGCTTGTTATAGTCTCTGATAAGACTGGCTTTCTTAGTACCCCACTTCTGCCAGGAACAGAGACTGCCACAGTTCTGTCCTCATGCATGGTGGTAAGCATGTACACTTCATTTTTGTCCGTAAATTTAACTGCCAGCAGCTCCTGTTGCCACAAAGCTGAGGACATCCCTTTTTTAGTTTTGTATCTACCAGTTATTTGGGCATCTCCCTGCAATTGTGCCTAACAGTGCCACAGGCCACAGTGTCCAAACAAAAAGAAGATTAAATAAAAGGGGACTGGTGTAGTAGTTATCAACAGATAACTGATAACCTTTATTTAATAAGGGGTAAATACGATCCCAAACTTTTTTCCCATTTGTTTGTTGCAGGGCAACCAGGAGGATGAAGTTGGCTGTCCTTGTCCTCATATATTCTGAAAGCTTGGGTATAACCTGTGGCATTGTCACACAATTTATAAAATGTAACACCGAACTTGGATGGGATATACTGCTTGAAACCTAACTTTCCATTATATTTCATTAGGGATTCATCTATGCTTATGTGTTTTTGGGGAGTATATACTTGGGAAAACTTTTTCTATAAATTATTTATTAGGGGGCACATTTTATATAGCCTGTCATACTGGGGGTGTTCTTTTGGAAGGCACAGGGTATTATCACTAAAGTGCATAAAGTGCAAAATCGTTTCAAATCTAGTCCTGGTCATTGAGGTTTTTACTCCAGTATGATTTGATACTTGTTTTTTTTTATAATCCCTATTGCCATTGTTAGGGTCCAGCATTGCTTGAATTCTAAGAGGTCTGTGGATTGCCATACTTCTTGCGTACAAACAAATGCTTATGGGTTGGAGGCAATATATTGGGCTGCATGAAAACTGGATTGTGACACAATTTCCCCCCAGATTTCTTTCCCCAAAAATAATTAAAAAAACATGATGGGTAAATCCTGCCACATTCACTTGAATTCCTGGGTTGCCTATGAATTCAGGAATTTGTGGGCATAAATCAGTTGGTGATACCCATTCATTAGGATCAGGAGGAGTGGTAGTACTTGTGGCAGTTCATGAGGCATGTCTTAGGGCAGCTCTTGGGGCATTTCTTAAGGCATCTCTGGGAGCATTTCTTAGGGCAGGTCTTTGGGCAGCTCTTGGGGCAATTGCTGGGGTAGCTTTAGAGGCAGTTGCTGGGGCAGCTCTTTGGACAGTACATCTTTTCTTGATCGAGGGCCCAGTGTCATCACTAGGGCTCTCATTCTTCGAAAATCTGTGTGATGTCAAAGTCTGACGCAGTGTCTGTTGCTTCTGAGTCAGACGTCAAAAAGACATATGTATCATGGTGCCTGTGCTATGCTGGCGACATTCTGTCAGTTTCTGCTCCTGCTTACACTTATTGGCTAGTGACATTGTCCCGCCCAGTATTTGTCCTTAAATACTGGGTCTTGTCACTTCTCCAGTGCCCTTTCATGGTGTTTCCGTTACCAGCGCTTGTTCCTGTTTTCGTATGATCTCTGTGTACCAACCAGGACTGCCTGACTACTTTGCATCTCGTTCCTGCTCTGTGTACCGACCCGGATTGGCTGACGTTCCTGCTCTGTGTACGGACTCGGATTGGCTGACGTTCCTGCTCTGTGTACCGACTCGGATTGGCTGAGGTTCCTGCTATGTGTACCGGCCCGGTTGGGCTCCATTGGCCGTGTATCTGTCCTGCCTACGGCCCCATCCGGTCCTCGGTTGGGGTTGTTACCCAGGCTTCTCTCTGTCTCCGGACAGTGGCACTGTGACCTCACTATATTCCTGCAGTCTAGTCTCCACTATCTGTCGGTGTCGCGCGGGTGACATTGCTGGTGTGTTCCTTCCATCTGTGCACCACGGTATGCTTGACCCTTCTTCCTGCCATATACACTGAGGCTGGTCTTACTCTGGGCGCCTCAGGCTGTTTCTTGATCGGGCAGTCGACATTGGTCTGAGCGTTGTTAACCCCTTCAGGCAAGGTACAGATTCCACCGGCTATCCATCCGTGCAGTCTCCATTGGGTGCCTTTCCAGGCATACAGTCAGTCCTCCGCTACTGCTACGGCAGTTCACAAGCTTGTTCTGGGCCTCCGTTTACTATTGTGGCGTTACTCAATATTTGTTCACTCTCTGCAGAGTAAGAGTCTAAAGGGCCTTGTCCTATTAGGGACTGTCAGTCTTCCTGGCCTAATAGTAAACCATTCAGTGCTGCCTCGTTTGAGTATCACACAAAAGTTACCTGACCTGTGTCAGTATATTGTTGTTGCTGTATTGTACATATACTGGACCCGTTTGGGTATATATTACTGTAACCTGTCCTGTGTCAGTACTATATTGTGTTACATATTACTGGACCCGTTATTGTTTTCTGAGTTTGCTCAATAAAACTGTGTTTTATGTAACCTACTGTGTCTGAGTGTCAAATAAAACCGTTACAATATGACTCTTCTACAGTATACCTCTGCTGCATATGTACACCTACCTACCCAAAACTAAATACATTTCTAATTTCTCCTAAATAACTACCCACCCACTACTTAACTATTACTATGTAAATCCTATATATATTTTTTTTTTCTGTGCCTAAACCTCTCCCAAACCCATGAAAACACTAATCCTTCCTAAATTAACAGTAACTACCCACCAAAAGTTTCTGAATATAAAATAAATGAATGTAACAGAAAAAGCTGAAAAAAAGGAAACAGAACAGGACCCAGATTAAATTACAGAAAAAAACCCTAACCCCAAACGGTCACTATTTCTATGATAACATTTACCCTATATCTATCCCTAAGCCTTACCCTAACCCAAGTATACCTTGAACCTACCTAACCCAACCCAACTACCGATCTAAACTATCTAATTAACTCTAAAAATCTGTCAAAATCAATTTTTAAATAAAATAAGCATTGTTTCTGCACTACTCCTACACCTAAATCGAACACTAAACCTTACCCTAACCCATGTGCACCCTGAACCTACCTAACCTAATTCAACTACCTATCTAAACTATCATTAATAATTCTAAAAACCTATAAAAAAATAATTTATTTTTAAATAAAATAAACTATTTTCTTTATCTAGCAAAACTACCTAAACTAACACTAAAATAACCTAAAAACATAGTAGATAAGATAAGGCTGAAAAAAGACATGCGTCCATCAAGTCCAGCCCATGCCAATAACACCCCTGTTGATCCAGAGGAAGGCAACAAAAAAGTCCTCTGGAGCAATTTCCAATGTAGGTGTGTGTGTGAGTGTGTCAAATAGTTCCCCGGCTCAATATCCTATTTGCTTTGAAGCCATCTGTCATAACTGTCAATATTGTTCTGTGCTAGATAGGCATCCATTGCTTTTTTGAATGCAGTTACATTATCTGCAAGCACAGCATCCCGAGGCAAAGAATTCCATAGCCTTACCGCCCTTACTGTAAAGAATCCCTGCCTGTGTTTTAGTCGAAAGCGCCTTTCCTCAAGTCTTAATGGATGACCTCTTGTTCTTAGCTCAGCTCTTTGCATAAATAATTCATTGGATAGTTCTTTGTATTGGCCTTGAATGTATTTGTAAATGGTAATCATATCACCCCTTAGACGTCTCTTTTCTAATGTAAACAAACCCAGTTTGGCTAGTCTCTCTTTGTAACTCAGATCCTCCAATCCCTTTATCAGTTTTGTTGCACGTCTCTGCACCTTTTCCAGTTCAGTAATGTCTTTTTTTAGAACAGGCGCCCAAAATTGTACTCCATATTCTAGATGAGGCCTAACCAAGGATTTATACAGAGGTAGGATAATATTAGCATCCCTTGCTTCTACACCTCTTTTTATGCAGGCTAGTACTCTATTTGCTCTTGCAGCAGCTGAGTGACTCTGCACACTGCTGTGAAGACTATTGTCTATCAGTACACCTAAATCTTTCTCTAATGAGGATTTCCCAAGTTGTTTCCCATTTAGAGTATATGTAGCAAGTTTGTTTCTACAACCCAAATGCATAACCTTACATTTATCTACATTAAATGACATCTGCCACTTTTCTGCCCATTCACTTAGTTTATCTAAATCCTTCTGTAGGGAAAAAACATCGAGCTCTGTATGTATTTCCTTACATAGCTTAGTGTCATCAGCAAAGATTGAGATGCTACTTTCAATTCCCACTTCTAGATCATTAATAAACAAATTAAAAAGCATTGGGCCCAGGACTGAACCCTGCGGTACCCCACTTATAACCCTAGACCAATTTGAAAAAGTTCCATTTACAACAACTCTCTGCCATCTATCATTTAACCAGTTCTCAATCCATGTACAGATACCACCACCCAAACCGAAGCCTTTTAATTTATGCAGTAACCTGTTGTGAGGCACTGTGTCAAAGGCTTTTGCAAAATCCAAGTACACTACATCAACAGCAATTCCCCTGTCCAAATTACTACTCACTCTTTCATAAAATGCAAGTAAATTAGTCTGACATGATCTGTTCTTCATGAAACCATGCTGATTCCTACTAATGATATTGTTTGTCTTCACATAGTTCTGAATACTATCAGTTAATAACCCTTCTAGTATCTTACCCACTATGGAAGTCAAGCTCACAGGTCTATAATTTCCTGGTTTGGATCTTGCTCCCTTTTTAAACAATGGAACTACATCAGCTTTCCTCCAATCACAGGGCACTATGCCTGATGAAAGCGAATCAATAAATATTAAGTATAATGGTTTTGCTATTACTGAACTAAGTTCCTTAAGTACCCTTGGGTGTATACCGTCCGGTCCAGGCGCTTTATTCACTATAACCCTTTCCAGTCTCTTTTGGACCTTGTCCTCAGTAAGCCATGTAGATGTTGGAGGAAATTCCATGGTTTTGTCTGTTTGCCCATAGCTTGTCATTTCTGCTTCCTTTGTATATACTGAAGCAAAGAACGTATTTAGGGTCTCAGCCATAGCTTTATCCTCACTAATCAATTCACCTGTTTCAGTCCTAAGAGGACCAATATCAACCTTAACTTTTTTGTTGTTAATATACTTGTAGAATTGTTTAGGGTTATTCTTGCTCTCGTTTGCAATGTTTCGCTCATTTTCTATTTTAGCTAGCTTAATTGCTTGTTTGCAGATTTTATTACATTCTTTATATTTTTTAAATGATGCATCTGACCCATTTGACTTAAACACCTTAAAAGCCTGCTTTTTATTTCTCATTTCCCTGCTAACCACATTATTAATCCACATTGGTTTTGCTTTACTTCTCTTGTGCTTATTCCCCAATGGTATATATTGACGTGTATATTTGCCCAAGAGCATTTTAAATACATTCCATGACTCTTGTGCATTTTTATCTTTGAAAATTACATCCCACTGGATATCCTTTAAAGCTTCTTTTAACTTTGTAAAATTAGCCTTTTTGAAATTGAATGTTTTGGTTAAACTCTTGCTATTGGGTTTCTCATAACAAACTTCAAAGGATACAATATTATGGTCACTGCTGCCCAAATGTTCCCTTACCTGCACACTGTTTACAATGTCAGAATCGTTTGAGAGCACTAGGTCAAGCAAGGCCTCTTTTCTAGTTGGCTCCTCTACTAGTTGGGACATAAAATTATCATTTATCATACTTAGAAAAATATTTCCCTTTGTTGTGCCTGAAGTCATATTGCTCCAGTCAATTTCAGGGTAGTTGAAATCTCCCATTATAATTACCTTTGCTGACCTAGCAGCCTTTTCCATTTGCAGTAAAAGCTGGGCTTCCTCCAACTCCCCAACATTAGGTGGCTTGTAGCAAACCCCCACCAATATCTTTTTATTATGTCTGCCCCCAGTGTGTATTTCAATCCACAAGGCCTCTACCTTTTCATTGGACCCTTCATTTATATCTTCCCTTAAACTAGGTTTTAAGGCCTGCTTTACATATAGGCATACCCCTCCTCCCCTTTTATTAACCCTGTCCCTCCTAAAAAGTGAATAACCCTCTAGATTGACTGCCAAGTCATACGTATCATCTAACCAGGTTTCAGACACTCCAATCAGATCATACTGCTCATGTACTGCAATCATTTCTAGTTCCCCCATCTTACCAGCCAGACTGCGAGCATTTGCATGCATACATTTTATCTTTTTGCCATTCTTAAAGATTTCATTCTTTTTCAGATGTATTTGTCTTTTATCAGGCTGTAACAATGGCAACTCCCTATTAGCTGAACTAGTCCATTCCCCCTCTCCACCCCCATGACCCTTCTCTAATCCCATTCCCTCAATTATACTATCTTCCCCAGCCTGTGTTGCAGCTCCCTCCCCCCCCCTTTCTAGTTTAAAGTCTAAGAAAAATCAATGTTTTATTTAAAAAATATACAAGGGGGGCAAAAAATTCAGCATAAGCTTATCTGCAGCAACTGATCATTACTAAAGTGGTCAGAGGGGAAGGGAATTTATTGATCACTGCAACAACAGTGATCAAAGGGGTTAATTTTGATTTTTTTTAACAGATAGAAAGCTGGAACAGGAGCTAGAACACTGCAACATGATGTCTCTCTGTCTCCCTTCTCTTCAGCAGTTTGTGTGTGAAGGAGGGAGACGGAGAGAAGTGACAGGGACAGTGTTTGTAAACACTGTCCCTGTCAATTCTGTTTTTACAACATGTGATTCGCTGATCTAGTGAATCACATGTTCCAACAAACTATCTACTATATGAAACTAAGTGCCCCACTGTCAGAGCACTTAGCAACAGCCACTCAACCAGTCTCCCATTGTTCTGTGTGGTGTCGATGGGAAAGTGAACTCATGACATGCCAGGGCCATCATGGGTCCTTATGGCAAATTCACCCATAACGGTCCTGGCACGTCATGGGTCCTTAAGGGGTTAATGCACCAGCTGTAGAATCTGTTCAAACCTCAGGGTCACACATTTTAGTCCCAGCAAGATCAACTCAGCCTTTCACTAGAACATACATGAAATGAGAGACAATCTCAATGTATCCTTACTGGTAACATATTTAATGGAGATTTGTCACATATGGACATCATTAGATAGTGGACTAGCATTCTAGCACTACAGGAGTGATCATGATCAGGGTGATTCCGATAAGCTGACAGTTACCTGCCCTAATTCAGTCAGTGAAACTTACCTAATGGGGCTAACACTTATTTGCCTTATAAACAGTTATTGATCGCATTCCTGTTTGTAACTCACAAACACAATACATCATATCCACACTAACACACACAGCCGCAACACAATCGAAAGCACCAAGCTCACTAATTCTATTACATCAACTTCATATTGGGTTTGGGAAGAAGGAGAAATAATAGATTATCACATGGTACCCAATGGAGTACTTTGGAGAAAGTGCAGTCATATAAACTAGATAGTGCTCTGTCTCAAATTACACAAACTCACCTCCTTAGATGCTCCCAGAGATCATTATTCACCATTCCATCCTGTGTCCTGCAGCTTGGATTTGATCACATGGGTTGGGGTGGATCAGGATAGAGGTGAACCTGCCCACTGCTTTTACTATTAGTTGGCATCAAAACATCTCTGTTGGTCGACTGTGATGCTTATTGAGTCTATTGCACCTAACCCTCTGGAAAAATGTGACAAATGCCCTTCTGTATGTGATTGTGCCCTTCCAGTTTCTGCACTATGCTCACATCATCCTCAGCTGTCAGCTGAAGCTGGAGGTCCACAGGTTTCCTTATAATGGTGTATGTAAAATGTGCAGAACAGCAGGCAGGGAATGTGAAAGTTGCATTCAATTTCTTTCTCCGTATCCCCTTGATTGCTAGAGACATCTTTATTGTGTTGCTCTGTGTTGTAGATGTCACTAGCATACATATAGTTAAAATGGAGTGGTGAGGAGAGCTGGCTGGACTGGGACTCTGTTACAGTTGAGGAATAACAAGAAGATGAAAGGAGGAGCCACAGTAGCAGCAAATGCAATTTGTTCCATGTGCACTAGAAGTGAAGGGTTTGTGTGAACACATACTGCCAAGGGTGAAAGGAAAACATTTTACATGTGGAGAGCGCAGGGGATGTCATGACTGCCAGAGGAGCGTACAATGAGGTAAACAGCCATCTAGAACTTCTAGGATCTCAAAGGATATTTTGAATGTAATGTTTTGGTTGTGAGCGTGGGAATGCCAGCACTCCTCTAGACAGCATGCCCACGAGAAGAGGGAGAAATTTGTAGTCAACTTCAGTTGCAGTCAGAATGACATCTGTGCATTGAAGATTCTTACTGTACAGATTTCATTTCTCAATGCAAATCGGTGCTGGAAGGCACATTATAATAAGCCCTGAATGCACCAAGGCAATTTGCAAAAACTTCATGAATGTATGAGGGTACAGTGGCTATAATAAGGATGTTGGCAGTGCCCCTACTGATGCCTTTCTTAGGGCACACTATGCTCTTAATTCTTCCTTGGGTGCTTAATAGTCCAGTCCCCCAATACTATTACCAATGCTAAAAAAACAGGCATTGTGTGTTTTAAAGTCAGGTTTTAGTATCCTATTACCCGAGTTGTGAAAACAAAATCAGTGGTAATTATACACACTGCCAGTCAAAAAAACCCCCACAGTAAACAACTAAAAACAACGTGCAAGTAGCATTCTATTACCTATGTTCAATATTACCGCGTGTTTTGTGGTTACATTTTCTGTCGGTAATTCTCTGCCTCAGAGTGGAGGCATAGAAGCCACAAAGACAGTTTCAAAACCATCCTTCTTTGAACAAAAGCAGCGCAGAATACAGTACACAGCATAGAAATCCAACATAGAGTGCCCCCCTTCGACATATTAACCTCCCCTTTGAAATTTGACATATAGTGCTCCCATGACCTTCTTTCAGCATTTTAATTTGACCAATATAGTTCACATTCGCCATTTTAACCCCCCCCCTTTGAAATTCAACAATTCTCCATTTTTTTCTCCTTTTAATTCGACATTGCATGGTTAACCCTATGGGTACCAGAGAGGTAGCAGCGCATTGCAATGCAATGTGTTTGCTACCCCTCTGGTACTCAAAGGGTTAATAGGCAAGGTATGCGGCTGCCTATAACATAGGTTATTTGCGCTTTATCAAAAAAGTCGGCAATTGTCTCCCCAGGGATCACCTATCCAGAAGAATAGGTGACATATGCTAGGGGGGTGTCAGGAGGGGTGCTGATGTCCCCCTCGAGGTCTCAGTTATATATTTTAAATAATGTAACATTAACTCTTTGAGTGCCACTCTGGCACTCAAAGAGTTAAACAATAAGAAAGCCCATATAACATATGTTACACGTTACACATATGTTATATGGGCTGTTTTGGAAATGCTGGCAATTGTTGCCCGCATTGATCACAATCCTACTGGATAAGTGGTCAATGCTAGGGGGTGTCAGGATGGGTCCTGATGCCCCCCTTGAGGTCTGAACTTTTTTTTTTTTAAATACAATAAAATATACTAAAGAAAATAACATTTATTACACATATACAGGGAAGGTATGCAGTCACATACCTTGTCTATTAACCCTGTGAGTACCAGAGGGTTAACAAATACATTGCAATGAGTTGCTACCTCTCTGGTACTCAAAGGGTTAATCATGCAATACATATACAACAGGACCTGTCGAAAAAAATTGGAGAAGAAAAATGTCGAATTAAAATGGAGAAAGAAAGTCATGTGAGCACTATAAGTTAAAGTACAAAGGTGGGGTTAATATGTTGAATGGTAGCAACATTTGTTGAATTTGAAATGGAGAAAGAAAGCACTATAAGTCGAATTTCAAAGGGGTGTTAATATATGTATATATATATATATATATATATATATATATATATATATATATATATAGTAAATATTTGACTGTTATAAGTCAAATATGTGTTTTGGTAATACTGGGGGAGATTTAAAAAAAAAACCTTTCTTCTTACTTTTTAAAGAACTGTTCTTAAGGCAAGACAAGTGGAGATAACGTCAGATTTGATTAATAAATTACTAAAGGTGTTTTTATAAATATGTCATTATTATGCTGATTTTAAAGGCTGGAATGTTTAAAGACAGAGTGTACCTGGAGTTAACTCTTTGAGTGCCAGAGGTGTACAGAACACATTGCTTTACAATGTGTTCCATACCCCTTTGGCACTCAAAGGGTTAGGATTCTAGGAAAATTCTGCTGCAAAATTGTTGCAAATAGTGGCATTTCTTTATAAATTTGCTTCTCAACTTTTTACAAACACCGTTACTCCATTTTACGAAAAAAACTGTACGCTGCGATCAGTCCTCTTAAACAGGCATTATTACGTTTATAACTATAGGACACTCTGTTACAGCCATTTTAACCCCTTACTGCCCGAGAACGTACATGTACGTCCTGAGCAGATGTCCCAGGTGGACAGAGGACGTCCAGGAAGTAATTTTAAGTAATGGAAAAAAAGTTCTGCGGGAGTTGAGTGCCGGCTGCGTGCTCGAGCGGCCGGTCACTAAGGGGTTAATGCTTATTTTCACTAAGCTCCACTTTTATAAAGCTCACCCACTATACTTAGATGTTACAGACATCTCAAACGCATTGTGTTGCTTCCAAGGGGGTACAGAGTACAAAGAGAGCTTCAGAAATCTTAGCATTTCAGCAGATTGTGACTGATTATTTGCAATGTATTTCTCATGACATAATTGATGTGAACATATTAAATTCTTGGGCAAAAAAGCATGTGGCCATGTTTATATGATACAGGTAACAGCATGAAATGTGTGCACTCTAAGCAAAACAAAGGACATTATAATTACATTCTGAATAGAAGGATTTAAGGCCAATTATGTGTGGCTGAGTGGAAATGTAATTTTGATCTGCAGTAAAGTATGATGTATTTAAATGAAAACTAAAACAGTTAATCAGAAATAGGTTGTATACATTTAAAAACAAGGTACTCAAAGCATCTGTAAGAATTATTAATTTGGTACAGGAGTTTTTATCCTTTGAGTGCCAGAGGGGTATTCGACTCTGCAACACGTTATTTACCCATCTGGCACTCAAAGGGTTAAAATGTAGTTCTAAATATGCCTTGAGCTGTGCCCTGAGGCTAATTTTGTTTAAAGTTATATTAAGACATAATGTTTTACAGAAGCCTAAAAGCTACCCTTACACATGCTCTTTATGGCCAGTCTTTATTGCAGATTCCAGGATTCTCTGACTTCCATTACCATAGCAATCCAGAAGGGTGTCACTGAAGAGAGAGTCCAGGATTATCTGTAAATGGCATGAGATAAGGTAACAGCCTTTCTGAATACAAGAGGAGTACTAACCTCTGTACATTAAGTTCATTAGAGAAACTTCCCTGTATATGAATGCTGTAAACGAGTACTTCCTACAGTACACTTAGTGCTCAGCTAGTGCTCAGAACTAATTTATAACACTCACACAATGGGAATAGTCTCAGTTGGAAGAGTGCTGTATAGGTTTGCCATGGCAATCCCTGCTCGATTATTTAGTCTTCCAGATAAGCCACTTCAAATAAGAAAGGTCTCATATCATATAAGGGGAACGTGGGAGAGGTAATAAAATACAAATAATGACTAATAAATAAATGCAAAAATAAAAGCATATTGGTTTTAGTTTTAATAGATTTTTATTGTTTTTCAATATAATTTCAATGGAAAACAGGGGGAGGACGAGAGGGGTAGGATGGACAGAAAGTAAAACGGGGTAGGATGGATATACACAATATATGGCAACATCATCAATCCACCTATAGGGTACAGAGCAATTGCGAAAAGTATGTTAAACAGTGCATAATATTACTAAGCCAAACAAGGAAGTAAAACGATACAGGCTGGACACGTCAGAATAAACATACACATCATTGCCCTGGTGTCCCGACTCTTCCCAGTCAGTCTTGCCAGTCGAGCCTAAATGGGCATGCATGACAGACCGTATTTCAGATGTTGGAGGCCACATGTTCGGGTGGGTATTCACAAAGTTGAGGCATGCCTTACATGGTGTCAGTTTGGTAGCTCCCTACGGTCGAAGTGTAAAGAAATCAAGAGACCAGCAATGGAAACTCAGGGCTTTCCAAGAACTGTGACCAATGGAACCAGATAACAGTGTATCTGGCCACGTCAGCATGGGAGGAAGAAGCAAGTTCAGCCATCGTCCTGAGCTCCTCAACCCTTTCTACCCAAGCAGCAAGCTTAGGGAGTGTGGGAGTCTTCCAGTATAATGGTATCAAATGATTTGATGTGACCAATAATTGGGGAACCAGTGTATTTTAGAAGGGTTCAAAGACATATGACGGAGGGGGAGATGTTCTGGTTTAAACTCAGGTGGGCTATCTGAAAGATGTTTGATAATTTTATATATCGCTGCCCAGTAAGGTGTGATTTTTTACACTCCCACCAAAGGTGAAGGAGGTGGCCAGGTGCCCTCTGGCATCTCCAGCAGAGACCATCATGGTTGGGATCAACTTTTCTGCAAGGTCACGGGTGTAATGTACCACCTGGACAGTAGTTTGTTTGTGGATTCTTGAAATTTTGTGGAAATCAAGACATGGTTCATGAGATACATTATCTGTTCCCACTGCTCTGGAGGGAGCATGATGTCCAGGGCTGATTCCCACTGCCCTATGAATGGGGGGGTCGGTGGGTGTCCATCTGTAAGTAGCATCTCATAAAGTCGAGATATGCCATGTCCAGGGGGGTCAGGTCAGGTACATTCCATTTCGAAGGACGTGAGTGCTCTGGAAAGTTGGTGTTGTGCAATGCATGTGACATAGTGGCTCAGCTGGTAGTGTTTGAAAGTGTCAAGAAAAGTTGGGTGTGCATTGGCAAGCATGTCTTGAACAGGCAGCAGCTTTCTCGCATGCGTAACTTGAAATAAATGGAGTCATGGGGATTGATTAGTGGGGAAAATAGGGCTCCCAGCAATACCAGAAGTAAAATCAGGATTATGATTAATGGGAGTCATGGGTAAGGGAAAGGAGGTCATTGATGTTTGTCAAGTTCCAGACTCTCAACGTCGCCTGAATAAAGGGGCATTGTTTCAGAATAGGGTCCCATGTATCGGAGAGCAACCAAATTGCGGACTGGATGGTCCACCTAGTTCTACATGTGTCAATGTTGACCCACTGCTTGCTTGTCGTGGATACCCCCCAGTCAATGTTTCCATGAAGATGACGTGCCTGATTATACAGCTTGATGTCAGGGAGAGCTAAGCCTCCCATCCATTTAGGTAAAAAAGTTAATTTTCACCACATTTATCCACCCCAACCAATTGATGTGAGGGAAGGTCCACAAGCTTAAATCTAAATTAACCCTAGACAGTAAAGGCAGGTAGTTGGCTTGATATAAGTTACTCAGGTCTGGTGTAAGTCAGATCCCTAACTATATCAGCTGATGAGTACACCACCGTTATGGAAAAGAGGTCTGTAATGAGAACCTAATTTATCGTGGATTAGAAACATTTAGGACCTCCAATTTAGTCATATTAATTTATAGGTTGGACAGTGCCCCATACTCAGTGAGTTCATGTTGGAGGGATGGCAGAGATATGTTAGGTTGTCTGATCAGGAAAAACATGTCATCTGCGAATGCAGCAACCTTATACTGTGATCCACCCAAATATACACCATGAATGTTGGCATTAAGTGGATCGCATTTAAAAAGGTTTCTAACGACAGCACGAACAGGAGAGGTGACAGAGGGTATCCCTGGCGTGTCCCATTCATGATTTAAAGGGTTGTGAAAGCAGGGTGTTCACTCTCACACAAGCCGATGGCCACAAGTACAGGGCAGCAATCCAGGAGCCCACATGTTTTATGGCAACCATCAGAAAAGACCAATTCACCCTGTCAAATGCATTCTCGGCATCCATAAACAGGAGTAGAAGCTCGGTACCATCACCCCATGCAGAGCTAATAAGGCTTAACTATCACGGTGCCCGTGATTTGCTGCAGTTACTTGTCTGTCACCAGTAGGGGGCTTCTATTGGCTGTCTGCAGATAGCCCGCCTCTTATTGACTATTTAAACCTGGATTGGGCACCCTTTGAGTGCCCTTTCGAGTTGTTTCTGACCTTCTTGCTATCACTATGCTAGTGATAGCTGGGCCTCTGTTCCAGTGTTCCTGAGTTCCTGATCTCATGTGTTCCTGAGTTCCTGATCTCTACTGTTCCAGTGTTTCCTGCATGCTGAAGTACTTCCAGTCCTGGTTCCGGCCTAGTCTCTGGTGTTGCAGTTCCTGCTGAACTTCTCTGCTGTTTTCTGACCTGACTGATCGTTGCTGGTTCCTGTCATCTTCACCTGTCTTCAGTATCCTGGCGACCTTCTGCCTGGTCGCGTTGGTGACATTGCTACTATTCCGTGTTGGTCCCAGCGTGCGGACGCTGGTTTGCTCCTAAGCCTTGCGGCTATACAAACTCGCTTGTTACACCAGTGTGTGGTCACTGGTTTGCTCCAAAGCCTATCAGCTATACAAATCTGTGTTGGTCCCAGCGTGCGGACGCTGGTTTGCTCCTAAGCCTTGCGGCTATACAAACTCACTTGTTACACCAGTGTGCGGTCACTGGTTTGCTCCAAAGCCTTTCAGCTATACAAATCTGTGTTGGTCCCAGCGTGCGGACGCTGGTTTGCTCCTAAGCCTTGCGGCTATACAAACTCGCTTGTTACACCAGTGTGCGGTCACTGGTTTGCTCCAAAGCCTATCAGCTATACAAATCTGTGTTGGTCCCAGTGTGCGGACGCTGGTTTGCTCCTAGCCTTGCGGCTATACAAACTCACTTGTTACACCAGTGTGCGGTCACTGGTTTGCTCCAAAGCCTTTCTGCTATACAAATCTGTGTTGGTCCCAGCGTGCGGACGCTGGTTTGCTCCTAAGCCTTGCGGCTATACAAACTCGCTTGTTACACCAGTGTGCGGTCACTGGTTTGCTCCAAAGCCTATCAGCTATACAAATCTGTGTTGGTCCCAGCGTGCGGACGCTGGTTTGCTCCTAAGCCTTGCGGCTATACTACTCGCTTGTTACTCCAGTGTGCGGTCACTGGTTTGCTCGCTAAGCCTAATGGCTATACTATTCAGTGTTGTTTCCAGCGTGCGGACGCTGGTTTGCTCCAAAGCCTTGCTGCTTAACGATTCTGCTAATTTGCCAGTTCCATCTGACTGCTGCTATTATCTCTGGGCTGCCCTGCCCGGTATTGGTAAGGCCGGTAGAACCTTTTGCCACATTCCATCTGAGGTTGCCTTACCCGGTATTGGCAGGGCCGGTAGAGCCTACATTGGGTATCTATTGAGGCTGCCTTGCCCGGTAATTTGGTAAGGCCGGTAAAACCGTTATGCTATTCCATCTGCAGGTTGCCTTACCCGGTATTGGCAAGGCCGGTAGAGCCTAAAGACTGTCCTGTCCGGTTATTGACAGGACCGGTAGAGTCTGCCTTCTGTCTGTGCTATATTCTGTATATATATATATATGTATGTTATTGCCATCCTAAGTTATCATTTATTATTTCAATAAAATTGATTTTTTTTTTACCTAAAACTTGTGTCTGAGAGTCATAATAAACCGTGACAGTACGAAAGGGCCATGACCTCAGACAGCAAGGGTGAAGGTAACGCACAGAATATCCATTGGAGGATGGATGTGCTCGAGCAACGTTTGGATCAGTTGGCAGTTGCAATTCAAACGATCCTTGAACGCACAGTACCTGCTGCCCAATCTAGCTCTAGCCCGGTGGTCTCGCCAAGTCAGACACCGGAAAGTGATACCAGACCCCTAGGGGGTACTGTTAAAGGGTTAACGGCTTCTGCACCCTTGCCGCTAAGATATGATGGTGACCCTAGTCTCTGCAGAGGGTTCATCAATCAACTCGAAATCTTTATGGAATTGACGGCACACGCATTTCCCAATGATCGTAGTAAAGTGGGGTTCACGATATCACTGCTCACTGGCAGAGCATTGGCTTGGGCTAACCCCTTGTGGGAGAATGCTAAACCTTGTACTAAGAACTTTAGTGAATTTGTGCGTTCCTTTCGAAGAGTGTTTGAGCCTCCTGGTAGAACCACCTCTGCTGCCAAACGCCTTATGGAGATACAACAGGGCAGGCGTACAGTGGGCGACTATGCCATCGAATTCCGCACATTGGCAGCAGAGGTAGGTTGGAATAACGAGGCATTATTGGCAGCCTTCTCTCAAGGCCTGAATGACCACATTAAAGACGAAATCGCTGCTAAAGATCTACCTATTGATCTAGATGATTACATTGAGTATGTTATGATAATTGACTCCAGAATACGTGAGAGATCAATTGCCAGAGATCGTAAGTTACGGTCAAAAAATAATGAGCCTAGTAGCATGTTTTGCCCACCCATCCCTCCCTTGGCATTGAAGTCTAGTGAACCAGTACGGGAAACAAGTGAACCTATGGAAATAGGCTTCACTAGACTATCCAAGGCAGAGAGACTATATCGCAAAAAACAAGGGTTATGTTTATACTGCGGTAAAAAAGGGCACTTGCTAAATTCCTGTCCGGTACGTCCGGGAAACGCACACACCTAGGGTATCTTGGGGGACAGGCCCTAGGTGGTGTACAATCGTCCCCAGTGTCGGGCATAATGAAACCCACCATACAGGTGGTATTGTCTTGGGCACAACGCTCTGTGGAGGTTTTGGCCTTGGTTGACTCCGGTGCAGCAGGGTATTTTATGGATAATACCTTTGCTGAATTGCACGGAGTTCCACGCATTGAAAGAGAAAACCCCTTGACTATTGAAGCGATTGATGGTAGACCCTTAGAACTGCCTCAGGTTATATTTGAAACTATGCCATTGTCTATGACTATTGGGGCACTTCACAGAGAAGAGCAGCAGTTTCAACTGATTAATTCCCCGCACCATGCGGTGATATTGGGATTTCCGTGGTTACAGTTACATAACCCACAATTCGATTGGAAAAAGTGTGAAATTGCTGCTTGGTCCCAGTTTTGTATGGACAAGTGCGTCATCCAGCCTATTAAGGTCATGTGCACCTCCTCTGTTATGCCGGATGTGTACCAACAGTTTGGCGATGTTTTTAACAAAGGAGAGGCTAGTATGCTACCCCAGCATAGACCTTATGATTGTTGCATTGAATTGCAGCCTGGTGCAGTACCTCCGAAAGGACGCACTTATCCATTATCTTGTGATGAAAATAAGGCTATGGAGGATTACATTTCTGATGCCCTTGCTAGAGGGATCATACGTAAATCTACATCTCCAGCTGGGGCTGGGTTCTTTTTTGTAAAAAAGAAAAATGGCGAATTAAGACCATGCATTGACTACCGGGGCTTGAATAAACTAATGGCAAAAAACGCATACCCAATACCACTCATCACCGAGCTTTTTGACAGGCTTAAGGGCGCTTCGATATTTACCAAGTTGGACCTACGGGCCGCTTACAATCTGGTTCGCATTCGAGCAGGTGATGAGTGGAAAACTGCCTTTAATACTCGAGCTGGGCACTACGAGTATCTAGTAATGCCTTTTGGGCTGTGTAATGCACCCGCAGTTTTCCAGGAACTGATAAATGATGTTCTGAGAGATATGTTACAGACATGTGTTGTGGTGTACCTCGACGATATACTGATTTACTCCCAAAACATGGCACAGCACATCAAAGATGTATCAGCAGTATTGCTACGACTCCGTGAGAACAAATTATTTTGTAAAATGGAAAAATGTGAGTTTCATAGAACCAGTGTGCCATTCTTGGGGTTCATAATTGGCAATGATGGCATTGCCATGGACAAAGAAAAGTTGTCAGCTGTCCTACAATGGCCAAAACCCAAGGGTCTTAAAGCCATACAGCGTTTCCTGGGTTTCGCTAATTATTATAGGAGGTTTATTAAGAACTTTTCTTCCATTGTCAAACCTCTGTCCGATCTTACGCACAAGGGTGCTAATCCTTCTTGTTGGCCGGTATCTGCTGAGAAAGCCTTTGAGAATTTGAAGCTGGCATTTGCTGCGGCTCCTGTGTTATCCCACCCCAATCCTTTACATCCATTTACGTTAGAGGTTGATGCCTCAGATATTGGGGTCGGGGCAGTACTTTCGCAGCGACACGAGAAAGGTGGAACTCTCAGACCTTGTGGGTTTTTCTCAAAAAAGTTGACTGTCACTCAAAGCCACTATGAGATAGGTGACAGAGAATTATTGGCCATTATCCTTGCTCTTAAGGAATGGCGTCATTTGCTTGAAGGTACTAAGAATCCTGTCTTAATCCTAACAGATCATAAGAATCTGACCTATCTCTCGGAGGCCAAGAGATTGTCCTCTCGTCAGGCCAGGTGGGCACTGTTCCTGTCTCGATTTAATTTCATTGTATCATATTTACCAGGGTCAAAAAATATCAGGGCTGATGCACTGTCAAGACAATTTGAGGCCGACAGTGACAGAGTGGAAGCACCAGCTCCTATCATCCAACCTGATAGAATACTGGCTACTATACGCACGAGTATCACTTCTCCTCTAGGGGAGGAGATCCTGGCCTCTCAGGGGTCCGCTCCCCATGAAACCCCAGTGGGCAAATGTTTTGTCGCTGAATCATTTCGTACTAGGCTGCTCGAAACCTACCATTCCTCTAAGGCTGCGGGACATATTGGTAGAGACCAATTGTTATGGTCCCTTTCTCAGTTATTTTGGTGGCCTTCCATGAGAAACGATTGTGCCGAATTTACGAATGCCTGTGCCACCTGTGCCCGCGCTAAGACCCCGAGACATCTCCCTGTGGGCTTGCTTCAACCGGTGCCTAATGGCGAACGCCCCTGGTCTCATGTTTCCATTGATTTTATGGGAGAGTTGCCTATGTCGAAGGGGTACTCCTTTATATTCATGGTGGTGGACAGGTTTTCTAAAATGGCTCATTTCGTGCCCCTCCGTGGTCTTCCTTCAGCGAAGGAATTGGCAATGGTGTTCGCCAGAGAAGTATTCCGGTTGCATGGAGTGCCTAGGGTACTGGTGTCTGACAGGGGGAGCCAGTTTGTGTCTAGATTTTGGAGGGCATTTTGCCAACAGATGGGCATACAGCTGTCCTTCTCCTCTGCCTACCATCCCCAGACCAATGGAGCCGCTGAACGAGCTAATCAGGGCTTGGAACAATTTCTCCGTTGTTTCGTTACTGACCATCATGATAATTGGTCCGACTTGTTGCCTTGGGCAGAGTTCGCCAGGAACTGTGCGGTCAATTCTTCATCTGGGAGCTCTCCGTTTCTGATTAATTATGGGTTCCAGCCCTGTTTGCTTCCAGACTCATTTCAGACGCAACAGATTCCAGCTCTGGATGAGCACATCGAGCAACTCCGTTCCACATGGGCACAAGTTCAGAGGGCACTTGGTCAGTCATTTCAGCGTCATCAGCGCCATGCTAATCGCAGAAGGCTTCCAGCGGTTTCCTTTCAGGTTGGGGATAGAGTATGGCTTTCCTCCAGAAATCTCAAGCTGCAGGTTCCGTCTAATAAGTTGGCTCCTCGGTTTATTGGTCCATACAGAGTTATTCGCAAAATTAACCCTGTCTCCTATGCACTAGACCTACCTGCATCCATGCGTATCCATAATGTGTTCCATGTGTCCCTTCTTAAGCCTCTGGTTTGCAATCGCTATACTACTACACCTGTGGTGCCAGGACCTGTTGAGGTCGAGGGCCAGGAGGAGTACGAGGTTCAGAGCATTATTGATTCCCGTAGGCTTAGAGGAAGGGTACAGTACCTGGTACATTGGAAAGGGTATGGTCCTGAGGATCGATCATGGGTGGATAGTACGGACCTTCATGCACCTAGGTTAACTAGGGCCTTTCATGCCAATTACCCGCAGAAACCTAAACCCTATTCTAGGAGAGGGGGTCTTTGAAAGGGGGGTACTATCACGGTGCCCGTGATTTGCTGCAGTTACTTGTCTGTCACCAGTAGGGGGCTTCTATTGGCTGTCTGCAGATAGCCCGCCTCTTATTGACTATTTAAACCTGGATTGGGCACCCTTTGAGTGCCCTTTCGAGTTGTTTCTGACCTTCTTGCTATCACTATGCTAGTGATAGCTGGGCCTCTGTTCCAGTGTTCCTGAGTTCCTGATCTCATGTGTTCCTGAGTTCCTGATCTCTACTGTTCCAGTGTTTCCTGCATGCTGAAGTACTTCCAGTCCTGGTTCCGGCCTAGTCTCTGGTGTTGCAGTTCCTGCTGAACTTCTCTGCTGTTTTCTGACCTGACTGATCGTTGCTGGTTCCTGTCATCTTCACCTGTCTTCAGTATCCTGGCGACCTTCTGCCTGGTCGCGTTGGTGACATTGCTACTATTCCGTGTTGGTCCCAGCGTGCGGACGCTGGTTTGCTCCTAAGCCTTGCGGCTATACAAACTCGCTTGTTACACCAGTGTGTGGTCACTGGTTTGCTCCAAAGCCTATCAGCTATACAAATCTGTGTTGGTCCCAGCGTGCGGACGCTGGTTTGCTCCTAAGCCTTGCGGCTATACAAACTCACTTGTTACACCAGTGTGCGGTCACTGGTTTGCTCCAAAGCCTTTCAGCTATACAAATCTGTGTTGGTCCCAGCGTGCGGACGCTGGTTTGCTCCTAAGCCTTGCGGCTATACAAACTCGCTTGTTACACCAGTGTGCGGTCACTGGTTTGCTCCAAAGCCTATCAGCTATACAAATCTGTGTTGGTCCCAGTGTGCGGACGCTGGTTTGCTCCTAGCCTTGCGGCTATACAAACTCACTTGTTACACCAGTGTGCGGTCACTGGTTTGCTCCAAAGCCTTTCTGCTATACAAATCTGTGTTGGTCCCAGCGTGCGGACGCTGGTTTGCTCCTAAGCCTTGCGGCTATACAAACTCGCTTGTTACACCAGTGTGCGGTCACTGGTTTGCTCCAAAGCCTATCAGCTATACAAATCTGTGTTGGTCCCAGCGTGCGGACGCTGGTTTGCTCCTAAGCCTTGCGGCTATACTACTCGCTTGTTACTCCAGTGTGCGGTCACTGGTTTGCTCGCTAAGCCTAACGGCTATACTATTCAGTGTTGTTTCCAGCGTGCGGACGCTGGTTTGCTCCAAAGCCTTGCTGCTTAACGATTCTGCTAATTTGCCAGTTCCATCTGACTGCTGCTATTATCTCTGGGCTGCCCTGCCCGGTATTGGTAAGGCCGGTAGAACCTTTTGCCACATTCCATCTGAGGTTGCCTTACCCGGTATTGGCAGGGCCGGTAGAGCCTACATTGGGTATCTATTGAGGCTGCCTTGCCCGGTAATTTGGTAAGGCCGGTAAAACCGTTATGCTATTCCATCTGCAGGTTGCCTTACCCGGTATTGGCAAGGCCGGTAGAGCCTAAAGACTGTCCTGTCCGGTTATTGACAGGACCGGTAGAGTCTGCCTTCTGTCTGTGCTATATTCTGTATATATATATATATGTATGTTATTGCCATCCTAAGTTATCATTTATTATTTCAATAAAATTGATTTTTTTTTACCTAAAACTTGTGTCTGAGAGTCATAATAAACCGTGACATTAACACTTTGGTAGTGTTGTTCCTGGCCTCGCGGCCAGGGCCAAATCCTGACTAGTCAGGGTGTATAAGGTCAGGCAAGTGTTGTGCTAAACAGAGGGCTACCAATTTTGCCAATAATTTTGTATCTGTGTTTAGCAGTGAAATAGGGTGGTAGCTAAAACACTGCTCTCTATCTTTGCCCTCTTTAGATAGCACTGTTATTGTTGCCTGAAGAGTATGCGGGTGTAGTTTCGAACCCTGCAGGATAGAATTGAACATATCAGTCATGTGTCGCCAGAGTTCTGTGGGGAAAGAATTGTAATATCGAAGAGTCCATCAGGGCCTGGTGCCTTCCCAGTCTGTGAAACTTTAATGACTACTGATAGTTCCTCTACCATAAAAGCAGGGCTTATAATTTTAAGTCCTTTGCTACTAGCCAGACCTGAAAAGTTACTCGCCACTGCAAACCATAACATACCCACCAGGGCTGAATTTCTACTTGCCAGGGCTAGATTTTCACTCGCCATTGGCTAGTGGCGAGTGGAAATTTTGAGCCCCGATAAAAGGATGAGGAGGCTACCTGCGGAGTCAATTTGTGGTGAATGTGGTCCGTCAGATATTGTCGTATGGTGTGCTCACGAAATAGATGGTCGTGTGCTGAAGAGGGCAGGGTGAGATTGTATAGTGTAGCATAGTAGTCTTTGAAGGCTTCCGCTATTTGGGACGGTAGGTGTACTAACCTATTCTGCGTGGTCCGTAATTTAGGAATGTGGGAGAGCAGTGTGCAATTGTGGAGCATACGCGCCAGTAACCTGTAACATGTATGTTGTGTATATGAAAGACAAAGAAAAGAAACAGCTCAATCTCCTCTAAGTGTAGAATCTTCAGAAATCAGCTATATATGATATATAAAAAAGATTCCCTTATTCCAGGGTACTCGCATGTACCAGAGGCTTGGCCTGACTCTAGGATAAACAGCCTTAACTTGATCTGACCTCCAGTTACAGTCAACGTCCGGATTCCTTGTCAACCACTTGACTTTCCACCTCATACTTTATTAGAGTACCCTGGAATAAGGGAATCTTTTTTATATATCGTATATAGCTGATTTCTGAAGATTCTACACTTAAAGGAGATTGCGCTGTTTCTTTTCTTTGTCTTTTATATATGTATCAAGAGCCCTTCCGACCTCTTGGAAATCAGCTGCAAATCCAAAGGTTAGAAGATTTGAATCAGCGGGATACAGACCAACTAATGAACGTGTTGGGACTCTAGTAACTATTCCTGATTATATTATACTATAAATCCAATTTTCTACAATAGCCTTTTATAGGTATTGTGGTGTGCAAATATAGGCTGTATTTTGCTCAATATATAGGTGAGCACAGGGGGTACATAGGAGAGTTTATTTGTTGTGTATATGAGCCTACCTTTTACAAAAATAAAGCACCCCTGTCACAGTGCCATACCTCGTCCTGCGCCATTTGGCCAGGAGCAGGGTTCTGGACTTATGCTCTGGCATCACTAGCTGCGTCCCTGTAACGGTTTTGTAAGACACTCAGACCGGAGGTTAGAATAAAACACAGTTTAATTGAAAAAAAAACAAGGAACACTTCCCACTATAGGCTAAATTGGCAATGACAGGTAAATGGATATAGATAATGGATACCCTCTCAGGCACAATATAGAGTAGGAGCATATACTGTCACAATACAGGCTAAATAAGAAACAGTAGGGGCACAAGGGTTAAGGTCCTAGGTAGGTAATCAGTCTCTGTTGTGGTGTATTTAGACAACGCCCAGTAGATGGTAAGAGCAGCAAGAGACTGTGCTGCAAGGTGTGAAAGCACCTTAGCAGTGAGGCAGAACTGACATGCTCCAAGGACAGGCAATGAGCGAGATACCCAACACTCTGCAAGAGCTGAATGGAACTAGAGCCAAAAGCACCCTTCCGGTGAGGTAACGGAGTCACAAACACTGCAAGAGCTGAATGGAACCAGTGCCAATAGCACCCTTCTGGTGCGGTAACGGAGTCACAACACTGCAAGAGCTGAATGGAACCAGAGCCAATAGCACCCTTCCGCGGCGGTAACGGAGTCACGAACACTGCAAGAGCTGAATAGTACCAGAGCCAATAGCACCCTTTCGGTGCGGTAACGGAACCCTGTACACTGCAAGAGCAGAAGGAATCGCCCACAGCACCACTCGGTGCGACAACTGCTATACTGTGCAAGTAAGGTGTTAAGCGGAAGCACAGTTAACGGAGGCCACAAATGCTCTGCAAGTGTAACGGAAGGCTCGGTATAACGGAGGCAACAGTGCTCAGCAAGTGTTAACGGACAGGCTCAGTAACAGAGGCAATAGTGCTCAGCAAGTGTTAACGGACAGGCTCAATATCGGAGGCAACAAGCTCTGCAAGGGTTAACTGGATGCTCAGTCTGCACAGCACTGCACACAAAAGTTCAAAATGTCGCCAGGCGACATAGATACAGGATCTTCGGCAGGAACACTCTCAGGATGACAGGATAACCGGAATCAGGTCACGGAGCAGGAATGTCAGCCAAGCCGGGTCAATCACGGAGCAGGAACGTCAGCCAAGCCGGGTCAATCACGAAGCAGGAACATCAGCCAAGCCAGGTCAATCACGGAGCAGGAACCAGTAAGAATAGTCAGACGGGCCAAATCGGTACACAGGAATGCAGGAACACAGCAAAGGAAGCACTGGTACAGGAACACTACGAAAGGGCACCTGACAGGCGCCAGAGGCCCGGTATATGAAGGCCACACTGGGCGGGCTAAACAAGCTCTGCCAATGGAAGCGCACCACAGCAGAGAGTGACAGCGAGATCACGGGAACCGTGATAGTCCCTCTCTACCTGTGGCCTAGTCTGGTTCCTTGTTACTGGCAGCATTGAATCAGGCACTTGCCTGGATGCCTGTTATAGGCCCAGCCTGGGGGACCTAATTGGTCCCGCCTTCTCCTACTACTTTATAAACCTTTATGGGCCTGTGTATCAGTTACCCTTACGCACCTGTATTACTTCTCCTCTGGGAGAGGAGATATTGGCTGCCCAAGCATCTGCCCCAGCAGAGACTCCCAGAGGGAGAGGTTTTGTGCCGGCTCAGTTCCATATAAAGATATCCTATCTAGTGCAAACCCGTGGCTCTGGCTGACTACCCACTCCATGTATGACCTGGCCTGTCTGACTATTCTAGCTGATGCTGATTAGGGGCTCTGTCTGTTTCCTATGTGTGTAAGTTCCTGCTCCACAGATATCCATCCTATTGCAGACCTGGGGCTCTATCAGACTCCTTACTGACTGCAGGCGTGAGTCAGTAGTCTCCTTGGTTGCGTTCATTATTGGAGACATCTCTCCTAGACTGACTGCAGGCTGAGTCAGTGCTAGTCCGTTGGGCATTTCTCCATATACAGCGACTACAGTGGGCTGATGCCTAGTCTCTAGCCGTAGTGGTGGATCTTTTGGCAGACTCCTATTTCTTATAGAGTCGTAGCCTCTTCAGTCACCCTCTGCCTGTTATTTATCTTTTGCATTACTGTTATTATTATTCTAATAAAGGTGGTCTGACTCCTTGTCTTGCTTGCCAACCGTAACAGCCCTTCACTGTTCTATGTCCATAACAGGGGATGTCTGAATATTAGCAAGGCCAACCCTTTAGTCTTTGAATCTATATTGTTGCTGAAGATGGGCCAGAGGGTAATGCCGATTAGACAATGAGGGGGGTTTATGTGCAACAATATGGGTCTCTTGGAGTAAAGCAATGGATATGTGGTGAGACCTGAGATTTCTAAGTAAGTAAGACTTCTTTTCTGGTATATTAAGTCCCCTTGATTAATCATTAATCAAGAACAGTGTGAGGTGGGGTTGGGATGACAGCCATACCTACAGAGAGCATCAGGTAGGGGGAATAAGAGAAGGGGGGAAATGAAGTGTAGGGAAGGAACAGGCAGGGGTGAGAGGGAATTAGATTAGGAAAAACTCAGTTCAGAGAGAACAAGTCTCAGTGGAGTGCAGACACAAGAGTTGTCACCAATAAGGTGAGGACTACTGTTTAGAAATGTAGACAAGAATACTCCGTGGGGGTAAGTGAATTTGGGACAGTATTGGGTGTGCCGTATGGAAACCTAGGGTAGAGTGGCATTTAATAGGAACCGGTATAACATATCATAAAACAGAAGCAAGGAACAATGAACAGCCCACGAATGTAATGGAGCCATGGAACCTGAGGCTTGCATGGCATGAGGCAGAGAGGTACTTCCAACCTGCCCACTCTCAAAAGCGCTGAACTACAGTCAGTGGGAAAGTGCACTGACTAGCATCAGCCAGCAGGCAAGGTGCCCGCATGGGTTTTCCAAGCCAGAGTCCACCCAACAGCCACAGACCCCCACCCAAGCCAGGTCACCTAACCAAATGGGGGAGGCAAATGCGATATGGGAGGCAAGCATGCAGCAGTGAGCAGCTCCCCAGCACGGGCTAAATATCTGCACAGTGCCATTAATAAGGTGGTCAAAATTGGAAACCAAATAAAATATATTAAGATGCAGAACATAATTGCTGAAAAAGTTTAACAGTAGCCTGCTAGCATGACAAAAATGACCCCTCACAAGTCTCTTCCACCGTCCATACAAACCAGTTACTGTGCCATGGCACACCAGCTGTAGGGCGCTCAGACATGGAGCTATGAAAGAGGGTAAGAGTCCAGGGGGCACCAGCTGCAGGCCATGCCCACTACAAGGGAAGCAGGGATCAGAATCTGGTATGAGGATCAGCAGCATAATCGGGGACTGCGGTATACAGGCCCCAGCAATGCGTGCCGGGTAGTCAGTGTCCCAGAGAAGTCCTCAAGTGCCAACAAGTAGGGCAAGAAAAACAGGTAAAGTTCCAAGACAACTAAATGTAGCGAGCCAAAAGTGGCTGAAGAAGAAGCACTTGTGCCACAAGGAACAAGGCCCTGACATGGGCAACACCCCACCGGATCTGAAAGGCCTGCCCCTCCTCTGTATTCTCACTTGGGCAATATAGTCAGGATCCTCCCAATCCAGTAGCAAAAGATCGGGCACTTTGGCCGCCCAAACAAAACCTGGAATGTCAGCAGGACTCCTGATGACATGGGTTGTGTTGCCGATCTGAGCCATGAGACTGAAAGGGTAACTCCATTTATAGGGGATGTCTTGCACTGCCAGTGCCTGTGTAAGGGGTTGAAGGGTCCTGCTTTTTGAAGGGTAATCCATAACAAATACTGATAAAGGGCAAGGTCATTGCCATTGAAGGACCAAAAACTTCGGTTTCAGGCCTTGCGCATCATATCTTCTTTTGTTCGAAAGCTGGACAGGCAACAAATAACATCTCGCTGAGGACCCGTAGACGGCCTCTCTGCCAGAGAGCTCGGTGGGCCCGCTCTATCCTGATGTGAGTGTCCATCATCCTCTCTAAGATAGTGTTGGAGAGATGAGAGCGTGGTGCAAAGGTCCTCTGGAAGGATGTCCTCCAATAGCCCGCACACTCTAATATTATTCCACCTGTTCCTGTTATCAATATCCTCAAGCATCCTACAAAGTTCCACAATATGCGAGGTATGTTGGAGCGCAATGGAGGAGATTAGCATATTGGTTATAAATCTGTGACCAAGATCAGTAACATTCTTAAATGGCAACCATTATAAATGAAATATGTGGAACATAAGCATTACTGTCCCTTTAAAGGAATACTAACACCTGCAATTCATTTTTGTGTGTGTGTGTATATATATATATATATATATATATATATATATATATATACTTAAATACCCTGTACTTCATACTATCATATCCAAAAAGTCTTGATTTGTTTTCTGAGGCCTAAAACTCATTTTTTAAATGCTCTAAGGGAGCAGACAATCCTACCTTTTCAGGGCTCCAGGGCTTCCATTGGTTGTCCAGAATGAGAAAAGATACTAACCTTTCTGATACAAGAGCAGTGGGAACCAATCATAATCAATTATCTGACTAGCTCTTATCTATCAATACAAAAGCCCAAACAACAGAAAATAAATGGGTGGTGATGTCTTCAGTGGTCTATTCAGGGATTGGCTGCTACAGACAACGTGTCATGATTTGTACAGAACATTCTAAATATTTAGAAGCAGGCATAAAAATGTAATATGAGAAATGATTAATCAGTAGTAACTTGTCTACTTCCAATTAATAGTAATAGGAAACCATTCTTGCATCCAAGGGGTTAATGTTTCGAGGCCTATTTCCCTCCCTGCTTTCTTTGTTAAACTATAAAAAACAGTTCCCTGTAACCATCAAGGTTTTTACAGTGAAATACTCTTCTCAGATATTGGAGCTGAATCAGTCTACAAAATGATATTATCTCTTAATTGTAATACAGCCATTAGTTCAAATAGCTTAAAATACATATTTCCTTTTTATAATTTAACCCCTTTAAATGTTTCCACACATTTACAGAAATGAAAATATCCTTTAAAATCATGAAAGAGTTGTTTATCTGTCAATATTAAATAGCCTCTGAAAATAAGCTAATTTACCTCCAGAAATTGACTATTTTTAATTTTCCGCTTAGTGCAGTGCTGGGAGCAGCCCTTTTGTCCTTGAGGCTACCACATGAGGGAGCTCTAACCCTTGCCTGAAGAGAATCAAATACATGCAAGCCAATGCTTTTGGATACCCTACTGGCACTCAAAAGGTTAAGTGCATTGACCAATACAGTTTATTTTGAATATTACACAAGCATGGACCAGAATTAACACTGGACATTAACATCATGTACAGCCTCTGCTAAATAATATGGACATAAAAGCACAGGTAGACATATGCCTAACTACCTTGTTTAAGGTGGTTGCAAGAAGAAAATCGCTGCCCCAGAACGGTAGATTTCACAGTTTCACCAAGTGAAAAATAATGTAATACAATTGCAGGGGAAAATAGGTAACAGTTTTCAATGACTAGATAATATTTGCAGTTAACTAGCCCTTTTATGATCTGAGCATATAGTTTCCCTATAAGACATGTGATATTAAATATAAAGCTAGAGGAACAATTCTTTCTAACTGGTCAGGAGGTAATTTGCTGTTGCTGAGATCACCTATGCATTCTTGCTTCCTAAACAATGTATGGATTTTCCTAACTTCATAACAGAAAGTCAGGATTTTATTAAAGATACGAAGGCGAATATTATGCTTCATCTCTCGTTACTACTGCTACATACAGAACAAAAACATTCAAACATGTTAACCCCACTCCTAGTATATTCTCAATCAGTCCCATTTCAGTAAACCCTATAAAACTCTGCTCTAATAAACCACCTTCCTTTTTTTATGTTGATTTTATAAACTTGAATCTGGACGTAGTCCAACTTTATTCATATAACTTGTCACTAAAGGATGTTCTGTTTGTTGTACTTGAGAAGTCAGCCTGTGAAGAAAACAGAGATAGATACTTGATAGGGTGGCTATAGATGGGAGGGATAATATTTGCCTGTGTCTTTAGTAAAATCCTGAAATGTTATTGCAACTCTGGAGGCTTCATATTATGCTAGTTCAAAGCCGATCAATAACATTATCAGACACATGAATAGGTTTAAAATAAAATAATTTAAAGGTGGATTCCCTGGATCAATCCTCCACTTTGAGGATATCCTCAAGATGACCCCCCCAACAAAAATAATTTTGAGGCCAAGGGGACTAGGAGATCTGATAGTAGAGATAATGAGCTCATAGGCTTGTAAACAGCAAACCATGCAGAGAGATGGATGTTGGTGAAAGGCTGGATAGAAAATGTCTCTAGAGAAAGATTTTGAACTTATAGAAATGGAGAATTTGATTCCATCAGGAATGACATCTGACACATAAAGAAAAGAGATAAGGCACAATAAAATAGTTTAGCAGAAAGTTGTTTCAGTGAAAGTTTGTCATTATCCGGCCAAGATTAAAGAAACACAAAGGATGGAATTTCTGGATGTAGGTGGCCTACTGAATATAATCCCTTTCATGCATATTAGAGGACGTTGGCCAGTTGGGAGACCTTCTATATGCCTATGACCTGCGATATAGAAGATCCATAGCAATCAAACATTCTACAAGCTTTCCCCAGTTGAAAACAAGAAAATTCAGAATATTGGTTATATTGGTAGAAACAGCATCCAGTCTCCGTTCCAAGCACCAGTGTGACCAGATAAACCATCATGACTATAGCATGCTCATGTGGCTGGGACTCAGGCTTCCTGAATGGATTCTGAAAGTCCCTTGTTAAACCAGGGACCCGTAAACTCAGCCAAGTCATCAGATGTAACTGATTTGTTACTAATAGATTGTGAGGTTTCCCTGAAGCATCCAATAGCAAATGATGATGATAGGTCTCTTTAATTTTGGTTACAATGTTTTTGTGTAAACCTCTTCCCGCTTTGTTTCTCCTGAGTACAATTATCAGAAGAGATATCTGAATTACTGTCTGGATCCCCAAAGTATTGGTGTGATTTGGATTGGTAATGTGAGGGTTTTTTAGACCATGAAGTTAAAACTCCTTTCAGTGACTTAATAAGTGACTGACATTTGATTCATACAAGAAGAAATGGTAGTCATTACAGATTTGTTAAAGGGGAACTGTCACTTACAAATACATTGTCTTCATATCACAGATATACTTACTAATTTCCAAATATGTATGTCTAATGTAAACATTTTCACCTGTTGCCGTTTAATAAAAGGAAGCTTTTCCTCAGGGATAGTAAAGCCATCTCCTTTTCTTTCTTTGTTCACTCCCAGATGCCTTCCCACCTTCCCTCTAGTCCTGTCATCTTGGCTGATGAATAAAAAGAGGCAGATTACGGCAAGAGAGCTGCCAACCAACTTGAATGGAGGTAAGATGACTGCGCTCTCCCTCGTCTGTGCTTAAAACTAAAGGTTTATTTTGCCCTACAGTATAGTTGTATATCCATTAAAACAGGCTGTTTTGGATTATTAAGCATATTTGTAAGCGACTGGGGGGGGCTTATGGTTGGTGACAGTTCAGCTTTAACTGTAGCATCCATTAATGCTTGAATGTGTGCATCAGGCACAGTGACTAATGATTCATTAGATACATTCTGAAATGCTGTCCTGCTAGAATGACAATCTTGTGGCATAAAATGGGAGGAATTCGTTTAGATTTAAGGATGGTGTAGAGGGAAATACATTTTTTTTTGTATGACATACCGATCGGAAAAGAAATCATAATATAACTTGGAGGTAAAATAATTACTCCAGAAAATGATAAATAATAATAATAACAATAATTACTGATGAGCAAAATGTAAAGAAAACAATAGAAAGAAAATCGAAATAGCTGATTTCTGGTTATATTATACAATGTAAAGAAGAGGAAAAAACACTCTGTCTCCAGGGTAATCCTGACTGAAACTGCATTGATATAATACGTCATCATTCTGCGAAAGAACAAGGATCTGAAGATTTCCCTAAATAAATATGGCCACTGAAGGGGAAAAGGAAAAGGCCAATTCTGAGCATGCACGACTAACGAAACAATGACGGATCAATTCTTGACTGTCAGAGGAAGGAAAAGTTGTGCCAAGTTTACTTAAAATAGGTAACAAAGGGAGCAGACGCTTCTTGGTGTGAGTAGAGGTGGGCATGCCAAACAGACTAATGAATGGAAACAAGGTATAAAATGGATAAAGACAGAACTACTATTACTCAAAGGTTGCCATTACTAAAAGAGCTGCATTAAATGTAAAAGAATATAAAAGGAAAGTTTGCCTACACAAATTTCCTATTTAATTTGGCACAACAGTCACACAATACTTATCTACTGTAGGAGTAGCAAAGAAAGAGGAAGATAGTTTATTAGAGAAACAGTTTAAAAGGGTTGCTGAAAGGGAATTGGTTGAGAGTATACTACGGGTAGGGCTAACATGTTTGAATTGTAAATGGTTTTCTCTGTATGTTATACTTTTTCTTTTGCTGCTATTGGAGTAGGAAATAGAGATGAAGCATAATATGAAGCCTCCGTTTTTTTGCAATAAAATTGATTTTAATAAACCTAATGTTTTGGCTATGTCGCTGATCAATTTATTCTGATTTTTCAGCCTAATGATGGCCTGCTTTACTGGCATGTACACTTCTTTGTTCCCCAAGTTGTCAAAAGCAACATACTCCAAATGCAAATACTACACCTAGAATTATCTCTAGACCTTTTGTTGGCTCTGTTGTGCACAAATAAACAACACACATCTGGTCAAGAACAGCTGGGCAGTCAATTGTCCAATTACATTTGGCCCCTAAAATGGAAAGACTATGTATAAAAAAGGGCTGTAATTCATACACAGTTCATGGATATAATTAACATCAAATTAAAGTCTGTACTTTGTCCTATTAGTCACAGTTTCATTTCAAATCAAAAGTGCTTTTAACTAGGTCTGGTAAGATTATATGAGGACCCTTGCAGGACCAATGAGATGAATGTCCATCAGTGGCACCTGAGATGGATGAGGCTTACCCTGTCGAGTAAGAATTAAGAATGTAAACAGGGCAACCTCAAAGGTAGGTGAAATCAGAAGGAATTACTAAATAGGTATCACGGTGCCCGTGACTGCCTCCAGCATCTGTGTGTGCAGGCAAAATTCTTTACTTCCTGGTTGTTGCGCTGTAACACATTCGCTATTCTTATAGGCTACTGCTTGTTGCCAGAGTCAGTCTCCACCTACTTGCTAGGCCTTAAAGGCCTCAGCCTGCCACTACTACCTTGCCCTTTCGTGATGTACCTGTGCACTATACCTCTTGTGATTCCGATGCTTGATTCCCGTGTATGACTCCTGGTTTCATCTGACTTCGGCTCCGCCTGATCCCTGAGTGCTACCCGTTCCGGTTTGACTCTTGGCTGTGACTGACTACCCGCTCCGATCTGACTCCTGGCTCTGGCTGACTACCTGCTCCAATCTGACTCCTGGCTCTGGCCAACTACGCACTCTGTTCTACTGCTGGCTGGACTGATTGCCTTCCGGCTATGGCTGATAGTCAGTCCTCCTGACCATTGGCCTACTATCTACGCTAGCACTCTCTGTGCCTTGGTGATTCCTCCTTACTAGCGGTGTACAGTTGCGTCAGTCCATGATATTGGCCTTCCCGTTACCTACCATGCTATACTGTGCCATTGGTTACCCTAGCGTTCTAGGGAGATTCAGCCTCTGTTGCCTGTCCAGTGACCCTAGCGTTCTAGGGAGATTCTGCCTCTGTTGCCTGTCCAGTCACCTTAGAGTTCTAGGGAGATTCTGCCTCTGTTGCCTGTCCAGTCACCCTAGCGTTCTAGGGAGAGTTTGCCTCTGTTTCCTGTCCGGTCACCCTAGCGTTCTAGGGAGAGTTTGCCTCTGTTTCCTGTCCGGGCACCCTAGCATTCTAGGAAGAGTCTGCCTCTGTTGCCTGTCTAGTAACCCTAGCATTCTAGGGGAAATTCCCTCTGTTTCCAGAGGCTTCAAAGGTGCTCCTGTACTAGTAGCTACTACCATCCTTGCTACTAGAGCTTACCGTCAGTCAGAGTGGTACTCTATCTGCCTCCAGTCAGGTGATCCTGTCCTAACCTGCCCTGTGAAGGTTGAGGAAGTGTCCAGTTACTGTCCTCATGTCTGACCCTGTAAAGTTTGGGGAAGTGCTATTTCTTTTATTATTGTGCTATTCTTAATAAAGATCATTGTTTTACCATAATTGTACTTGTGTCACGGATTCACCTAAAATGTTCAGGAGTCAGTACGGTATAGTTAAATGCAAAATGTATTAATAATAGAAAAGTAGAGCACACTATATACACAAGTAGCAAGCAGAGGGTTGCAAGCCAGCGAGCACCACTATCAGGAATAGTAGGCTGCCAAGCCAGACCACTCTGCTAGAGACTAGGCCTAAGCCACTGGTAGTCTCTACAGGAACCAGGAGCAGTAACGGGAACAGGAACACAGGATCTTGATCCAACGTCGCTGGAGTACTGACTCACGTCTACCGTCAGTATGGAGTGGTAACTGACCCACGCCTGCAGTCAATAGGGAGGGATGACTGACCCACGCCTGCAGTCAGTGTGGAACAATGACTGACCCAAGCCTGCAGTCAGTATCAGAACTAGTCTACCAGAGCCCCAAGTCCTCACTAGATAGGGTATCTGCTAGGTATCACTGACAAATGTAAGAATAGTCATACAGAGCCTCAAGTCGGCACCAGAGAGGGTTGTCAGACAAGCCAGGTCATACACAGTTCAGGTAGTCAGCCAGAGCCACAGGTCTGCACCAGGTTGGTTGTCCACTATAGGGATAAGCAAAAGAATAGTCAGACAGAGCCACAAGTCAGCACCAGGTTGGATGGAAGACTAGCCAGGTCATACACAGAGCCCAGGTAATAGAACTGCTATGAACAACAATGCAAGGGCAATTGGTATAAACTTCAGTCTATCCTTTAAACCCATGAGCAGGAAGTAGCAAGGACGAGCAAAAGGGAGATAGAGCATAAATCAGGGTCTGAGACATTCTGACGATTCTCACCCATAATTGACGCACCCATGCGTCCTGCGTCATTTGAGCGACAATATTTAGTAAATGATGCATCTTGGCGATGCGCCCGAAACTCGCGTCACCTCAGTGAACGATGCTGCGGTACTATCACCCAGCCCGAGGACATGGGCGTCATCTGATACCACATACTGAGCCCAGACCAAGCTCCCAGCAAGACCCGGAACACTGCTGCGCCAGTCGCCAGGAGGCTCCTTATCCAATGGCGCCAAGAGTGCGCCACTGGACATTAGCTACTGTAAAAACTTGTCAGTGTTGTTATTCTTAAGTCACTCCATGACAACAGGGGAGTCTATTTGTAGGAGGAAGATACAATGAGTTGATAGGAGTGTACTCGGATGACTGCGTCTCTCCAAGGATCGATCGGGAGTTGAGCAGCAGTCAATGGTCTATGACTCCTCGGAGGCCTGGAGTTGGTAGACACGCCAACAGGATTGAGTTGACTATATGCAGAGGTGGTTGAGCAAATAGCAAGGAGTTTGGGGCTGGGATTGATCCGACTATCTGTCAGGATGCAGCTAGGACCAGTTGCAAATCAGCTTGATGGGAGAATGCTTGGATCAATCTTGCAGGCCGACAATGGATGGCAGGCCCTGCAGGAGATCTACTTGCCACTAGCAGATACAGGGATCGATCCGACTTGTAGATAGATGGTAGTAGACTGAGTTAGAGATTAACCAGTAATCTCCAGAAGCTCTTGGTAAAACAAGCAGCAACAGGTAGTCAAAGTCGGATGCCAAGTTCAAGCTGGGAGGAAAGCACAGGTAGTGGAGTCAAGCCTGTCATAATGGAAGATCAATATCTCAAAGGATCAATATCTCAAAATGTGAGTCACTGTCCAAACACATATGCACTGCACTGTAACATTTCTCACCATAGAGCTTTTTCCCCCACCCAGCAGTGTGGTGAGCTGTCATACCAGCAGTGTTATTTGTTCCTAAAGTGCATCAGAATGATAGGAGTTCATGTAAAATTGCTTGCACAACCTTCTAAAAAAAAACATATGTATTTAAAAATGCAGAGCACTTTAACATTAGAGAAAGGTAGGCAACTCGGCACAGCCCACTGGTGAAAGAGGCCTCCAACAGTGAAGAAGAAAGCCTGACTGTCATACAAGACAGTTTGGAACCCTGTGGATTTTCATCTCCTCTATGGTCTGGAGCAGAGTTTCTCAGCTATGGTCTTCAGATCTCACTAAAAGTGCCAGTTTAAGGATTTCACTGCCTGAGCACAGGTGATCTAATTAGATTAAAATATCCACTAATTACACACCTGTGCTCAGGATGGGAAATACATGTAAGGTGAACCCTTTGTGTGCCAGAGAGTTATCCAATGCTTTGCAATACAATGCATTGGATACATTCCTGGCACTCAAAGGGTTACATTCAAGACAACGCCAAAGGAACAATAAACCCATGACACATAAATCTGAGTATAAAATGTGACCACTACTTTATTGGATGGAAAAAACAATACGATTTGTTAAACAATCATAAATGTGAGCCACAGTTGCCACTCCTGCTTGTACAATTGGACAAAAGTCTAACATCCCCACAGCCGCTCAGACCCATGGGAATAAACACAGAAGGGGCATGCCTTGCTACCAAGTATCCATCATCCTCCACAAAATAGCAGGCACAATCCTGCAAATCCTTATGAGCACCACAAGTTCCAGATTAGCTGCATATACCATCACTATAGCAATCATGTAGTTCAGGAAAAAATAAAACATTGGTTAAAATCCTGACATTAGTTACAAAATAACTGATTTAAGAGAGAATACTGCCTTCAGGCTTCAGTCTGCTCATGCACCTAGGACACCAGTCCAGTGTGCCTCTTCTGCCACTTCTGCATAGGCCAATGGGTAGACCATATATAGGAGGTTCTGTCATTTTACTTTCTGGAACCTTCCCCACTTCCATAATAAATCAAGATACAAATTCTGTCAATTTATTTCAGTCAAGGACCAACACCAATTAGTGAAAAAAATTCCATGGGATATGAAGGGCATTCAGAACTGTGAGATACAGCTCACACAACAGTCTGCTCATGGCATCGGACACAAAGTCCAACATCCACCATACTGTCCAGGTCTGTAGGAATAAAACTGGAAGGGTAGTATTTTGCTCACCTTTATCAGTCAACTTCTACAAAACTGCATACACACCTAAGTAAAACCTTGTGATTCAGATGCAACAAACAATTTTCAGACTGCAAATGTCATATTCCTCTGCTGTGACAAGTATGTATAAAACATCTTGATGTTATTAAGAAAATAACCAACAGGAAGGAAAATTCAGTGGATTATGTCAACCCCCACCCCCTTTTCTATTACTCGTGTCTTAGGTTGTCAGTCAGCTAATTACACTGATCTGGGACCTCCTCACCCACCATACAGAACTTCCCTCACTTAGTGCTCAAGGAGCATATAAACTACTTCTGTTAGGGGTACTTGAAGGCCACAGTATGGTCTGGAGCACGCAATACTGTCTAATCAATGTGTGAACCAGCATTGTGTAAACACCCAGTATTTGTGAAGCTACTGTAGTTGTAAGTGAGTTGCTTTGTGTAAACATTGCAGTATGTATACAGTATTCAAAAACATTTATTCAGCATGGAAATCTTAATTACTCACTTTTAGAAGGATGGTAAAACAAGTGTACTTATTTAATCAAATTCATTGCATAGCATCCAGGGGCTTAAGGGCACCTGCAACTCTATTCACCATAGTTTGGCCATGGAGTAACCCTTTAAGGCTGAGAGATATTTGCAACACAAGCCCTCTGGGTCTTAAATCATTAAAACAGCAGTGTGAGAATGTAGCAATGTGCTTATAATAGATGATTTTATTTAACTGCCTTGTTCCTTGGAGTGCACCAGTGATCTTATAATGTCATACAAACGTGACAAAGAAAAATTATGACCTGTCATACTGAATAAATATCAATGCTAAAATATTAGGCTTTCCATGAGCTTGCAATTTTTTTTTAAAACAGATTTACTGTACTGCAATTTATTAAACACAATTTAATCCCTTTGCTGCTAAACAGGTCTCCAACATATTACTGTCAAATGCACTGGTAATATCTCTAGCATCCAATGGGTTAAAAATGAAAGTAATTATTTGTTGATGATTATTCCCCATTGATGACAAATATGGGTAAATATGTGTTTCACTTCACTGGAAATGTACAATATTGACGTGCGTATAGGGTTTGGTATAGCTCTATCATACATGTCCTTTTCAAATTGAAACAACTGTGTGCCACCTAGTGTGCAGATCAGGTATTATACATGTACTATGCAGGCATATGATTATGTTGAAACCAGGTACATGGAAGAATGAAGAAAAGCAAGTTTTGCAATGTTACTGACTCAGCTTTAATCTTGATTTAATTCATGTCTGGGAATTGGTTCTGCTCTTGGCATGACACACTGACGATGATGTACTGTTCTTAGAAACCTTAGATAAATTCTGGGGTAAAACAACTGCACCGGAAGGGGTGAAGCAAACATTCCTAACATACCCATTAATTTAGGCCTTTAATTCCTTGAATGTTACAGAGGTCTCCAGCATATTGTTAAGCAACACATTGGAGACCTCAGTGGCATTTATGGGGTTAAAAATGCTATTTACTAGGGTGACCACGGGTCCCGGAATGTCCGGGACTGTCCCTTATTTGAAGCCTATGTCCCGTGTCACGGGTCATCTCCCACCGGGACAATGAAGTGTCCCGGAATGAAGCCAAGCCACCCACACAGCAGCACAAACAGTCACTCTCTCAGTGGCGTCGCCGGGGGGGGGGCAGAGGGGACCAGTGCCCCCCCAAATTTTCTTCACCTCCCAGTGTTTGTTGTGGTTTTTTTTTATATATGCCGCCCTGGATGTCAGCCTGCAAGCGGTGTGTCACATAATGGACGCTGCGAGGGAGCGCTTGGTAGCATAAATCAGTGCTCCCTCGTGGCGTCCATGATGTGACACACCGTTTGCAGGCTGACATCCAGGGCGGCAATCCAGCTGATCTCCTGGAGGCAAGCGCTCTAGTAATACAGAGTGCTGGGAGATGACATCATCTCCCAGCGCTCTGCATTACTGAGCACAGCGCGCGGGAGCTTCAGCTCTGTGCCGGAGGAGGCACAGAGCACTTTCCACACCGCTAGACTACCAGGGACTCAAGGTAGGGCATCAAGGGGCAATGTGGAGATGAAGAGGCTTTATGGTAGGGTGACCACGTGTCCCGGAATGGCAGAACAGAAATGTGGTCACCCTACTATTTACTTCTGTGGGAATTGTGTTCTCTATGGTTCGGAACGGTATGCTCCATTCCTTTGCACAGCCCTGTGGTCCTTAAAACATTAAGATTACCATGGGCAGTGAACAGAGTGTGTGTGTGTGTGTGTGTCCTTTGCTCCTTCTAGCAACTGTCATGTCCACCTCTGTGGACATTATACCCAGAAATGACTGAAGACAATTTGAACAAAGGTAAAAGGGCAAAATACATAGGATTTTCCGACCACGGTAAGTTTAGTTGGGTTTAGTAATAGGAGATTTTGCACAAAACCACAGATAATGACACTCTTTGTTTAACTTTCATTTACCTCAAATGCATTCTAAGTAAAATGCCTCAAACTGCATGTGGTCCACGTGCATAAACACATGTGTAGCCATGAGCTGTCTTTTTTCTCTGTAAGGTGAAAGGGATTGATAACATTATATTAATTAGGATAACATTATATAAATATGTTCAGGACCCATACAAAGGGCTCTCCAAAGACCTGTTCCTTAACAGAACAGTACAAAGGACAATGGGGTCACCTGCTTAGACTTGAGGAAAGGAGATTTCCCTTCCAACAGCGGAAGGGACTCTTTACAGTAAGGGCAATAAAGGTATGGAATTCACTGCCTGAGGAGGTGGTGATATTGAATACACTGGATGCCTTTAAAAAAAGCCTGGATACTTTTTAAAAGAGCAGAACATAGAGTGCTATGTACGTTAGTATTGGGATTAATATTTATTTAGTGCTTGTTGATCCAAGGAGAAATCTGATTGCCAATTGTGAAGATGGAATTTTTTCCCCCATTCAAAGCAGAATTTGAAATTGCTGTATTAAGGATTTTTTGCCTTCTTTTGGATCAATGACAGTAAACAGGAATAGGAAAAGGGTTGAACTTGATGGACGCAAGTCTTTTTTCAGCCTAAACTACTATGTAACTATGGATTTGAAGAGGTAAGAGGCCAATGAACACCATTTTAGATGGAGGTACCAAACAGAGCAACAGTGAAGCAACACCAGTTCTACTCTCAATTTCTAATTTTAAGTTTACATTTTATTTTATTGTTTGTTACATGCATTCTTGTCATAATACATAATTATATAGGCAATCATATTATTAGGAAAGAACTAGCATGAATTAATTAAAACAATGGTACTCCCACTGTCACTGAGAGTCGACCTGTTATCACATTCTATGGAAAGCCTCTTTCACTCAGATGACAGAACTGTTGCTGTCCCCAGTGACTCTATACGAATCTATTTCCTGCAATCCTGTCACGGTATTTGAAGACTCTCAGACTTAAGGTTTGGTAAAATCGTAACTTTATTGAAAAGTTAAGGCAATTCCCCGTAAGGTATCATACATATATAACAATACAACAATAAATGACAAGAGAATAGATTCTACCGGCCTTGCCAATAATACCGGGCAAGGCCACCCGAGTGACAGTTGCAATAGCGATAGGCTCTACCGGCCTTGCCTATACCGGGTAAGGCAACCGTGAGATGACAGATACCGGTTCTACCGGCCTAACCAATACCGGGCAAGGCAGCCCAGTGGAGTACTGAGTGTAGACTCTACCGGCCCTGCCAATACCGGATAAGGCAACCTTAGGATGGCAGCAAGAACAGGTTCTACCGACCTTATCAATACCGGGCAGGGCAGCCTGAGGAGATACTGATCGTAGGCTCTACCGGCCCTGCCTATACTGGGTAAGGCAACCTTAAGATGTTAACGTATTTAGGTTCTACCGGCCTTACCAATACCGGGCAGGGCAGCCCAAGAGAGGAGACCAAGCTGTCAGTTGACAATGACAGTAGTATGGAGAGGAATAATGGTCTCCTCAGCAGAAGTCTTTAGCCTGAGAATACCAGACAACTGCGTAAGGAATTGGACAGCAACCTGTCCTCAGTATATGAGTAGTCAAGGAGCAAACCAGCATCCGCACGCTGGGACCAACAGTTACTAGCGCCACCAGGTTTAATGGAGTAAACCAGCGTTCGCACGCTGGGACCAACAGTAAGGAGCGCAACCAGGTTAACGGAGTAAACCAGCGTCCACACGATGGGACCAGCAGAGTGAGCGCAACCAGATTAATGGAGTAAACCAGTGTCTGCACGCTGGGACCAACAGAGTGAGCGCAACCAGATTAATGGAGTAAACCAGCGTCCTCACGCTGGGACCAACAGAGTGAGCGCAACCAGATAAATGGAGTAAACCAGCGTCCGCATGCTGGGACCAACAGAGTGAGCGCAACCAGATAAATGGAGTAAACCAGCGTCCGCACGCTGGGACCAACAGAGTGAGCGCAAACAGATTAATGGAGTAAACCAGCGTCCGCACGCTGGGACCAACAGAGTGAGCGCAACCAGATTAATGGAGTAAACCAGCGTCCGCACGCTGGGACCAACAGTATAGGTCGCTGGGGCGAGAAAGAACAATGTCGCCTAAGCGACAGCAGATAGAGCAAGAGTCCAGAGATCAAGCGGAGGATACACTGGAGCGAGCACAGCTGCACAGACAGATGACCGGAACTGCTGGAGCCACGGAAGAGACCGGAACCGGCTGGAGAGACTAGCAGGCAGGAGACTCAGGAACTCAGGAACGATCAACTGGCGACGTACTGGAACCCAGGAACACCGGAGCAACGGAATACTGGAACACAAGAACACAGGAACACCGGAACAACGGAGTACTGGAATACTGGAACACTGGTATATCAGGCCCAAAAGCCTGACAAGCAGGTCAGGTAAAGTGATGTCAGAAACACCACGAAAGGGCAACCTGGGAGTGCCCAAACTGGGTTTAAATAGGCTGAGTGAGGAGAGCTGATAACAGACAGCCAATGAGGAGCTCCAGCAAGTGATAGACACGGGATAGCACGAATCACGGGTACCGTGTTAAATCCACCACTGATTGGGATACAGGGGAGGCAGGTCTGATGGCCAGTTAATGAGAATGCCGGCCAATATTGGAAGTGCCAGCCAATATTGGAAGTGCCACTAATGTGGGTCAGCCATTCACTGGAGATTGCAATGTCACTACCTCCAATGCTGCTTTTATTAAAGATTTGCCAGAGAACCCATAGGCTGCCGTGCAGACTTTCCTTAACGCAAGTTTACTGTACCTCTGAGGGAACGTAATAAAGATGCAGAATGTGATCACATTAGGCAATAGCGACCCATATGAAAGCCACCATAGTCCAGCATGTTACATTTTAACATGGGTGGCAGATCCAATTCACAGGATTTATATTGCCCAAATGAAAGGTGCCTAAGGTTCAGGTTCAGTTTCAGGTTCACATTACAATAGAAAAAAAATTCTCTTTAACAGGTGACTCTTTTACCAGCAATTAAATAATATAAATACACACATAAATAAATTGATAGTTTGAGCTGTAATTAGTGTTGAGCGAGCACCCAGATGCTCGGGTGCTCGGGTGCTCTGACCGAGCACCCCCTGAGGCTCGAGTGCTCGGCCGAGCACCCGAGCCCCATTGAATGCAATGGGGCGACACGAACATTATACCAGGCACCCCCTGCTCTGATGAGGGGAGGGTGCCTGGTCAATGCCCCCCTTCATCTCCGCTATGCCCCCTTCATCTCCAAATGCCCCCTTCATCTCCGCAATGTCCCCCTTCATCTCCGCTATGCCCCCTTCATCTCCGCTATGCCCCTCTTCAACAATGTCCCCCTTCATCTCCGCTATGCCCCTCTTCCACAATGTGCCCCTTCATCTCCGCTATGCCCCTCTTCCACAATGTCCCCCTTCATCTCCTCTATAGAGGAGATGAAGGGGGACATTGTGGAAGAGGGGCATAGCGGAGATGAAGGGGCACATTGTGGAAGAGGGGCATAGCGGAGATGAAGGGGGACATTGTGGAAGACGGGCATAGCGGAGATGAAGGGGGACATTGTGGAAGAGGGGCATAGAGTCTATGCCCCTCTTCCACAATGTCCCCCTTCATCTCCGCAATGCCCCCTTCATCTCCGCAATGCCCCCGTACCTCCAGTCCCTGGTGGTCCAGCGGAGCGTCTTCGGATCTGTGCCTCTTCCGGCACAGATCCCCGCCACCCGAACATGGCGGGCGAGCACATGGCGGTACTCGACGAGTACCGCCATGTGCCGAGCAGAGCGATGCTCGAGCCGATCCGAGCATCGGCCGAGCACGCTCGCTCAACACTAGCTGTAATAACATTTCAATAAAACATCTCAGCTTCAGTCACAGAACAGCTTAAAGCAGAGGACAGGAGTCTAGGGGGGAGATACACTAAAGTTCGATGCTGTGGTGGTGTGCGTCTGGAGCATATTGCCTTTTCAGTGTGGATACACTGCCATATGCACTAAGATTTAGGGATGCAAAGGAAGGGGAGGAGAAGTTCACCATTATCATACAGGGTTGTCAAATCGTGGAAGGGATGCCCTCCCTTACACATCACCAGCAGTAGACAAGCCTAAAATCTGAGAGAATTCTCTCTGCTTCCCCATTTTGTCAGTAGGGGAGTTGAGAGTAGCCATTCAGCATCACTAACAGCATCACTCCCTTAACCTTTTGAGTGACATAGGGATGTGCATTGCTCACCGCTGTGGCATTCAAAGGAGTAGAAAAGTACACCAATTGATACACAATCATCCCCTCAGCTCTGTGTCATTTTTTATATTCATAGTTGAAGTGCACTCCCATTATTTAAAAAAATGGAATTTAATCCCTTGGCTAGTAGAGATGTCTCCAAAGCATTGCTGTGCAATGCACTGGAGACACTTCTAGCAGCCAAAGGGATAAATGTTCCATTTACTTGCACTGTCCCTGTGTTTCCCCCAGTGATCCCACCACCGGAAGAGTCTTGGAGGTGCGAGTTATAGATAGAAATAACTGGACGATGCTCACATAGGCCGGCCACTGATCTGGCAACATGACTGTGTGTATTCCACTCACAGTGAGGGAAATGTAAAGTTACACCTGTCTGAAGTTGTCTCCATGTTCCACTTTAGGGTGACTCTCAGCCCTGCTTGTCTCGCATTGGTGGGTGCCCATAGTACTAGATACAAGCAGCAGCAGTTCCCACTACCTCCAGACATACCTGTCATGTAGTCCCACTGGCCTTACCTCACCCCAGAGCATGGTGTAATCCATCCACCCCCCCTGGAACAGCACCTGTCAAGAGAACCAAACAGCCAGGTCAAAGCAGTGCACATGATTATGCTCACAATTATGAATATGATTATGCACATGCTTGCTGGATGAATTGCTCCTGTTCGCTTTCCCACCCCTCCTCCACAAGATCGCCATTCTGTCCCTTTCACATTCCCACCCCTCCTCCACAGGATCGCCATTCTGTCCCTTTCATATTCCCACCCCTCCTCCGCAGGATCACCATTCTGTCCCTTTCACATTCCCACCCCTCCTCCGCAGGATCACCATTCTGTCCCTTTCACATTCCCACCCCTCCTCCGCAGGATCGCCAATCTGTCCCTTTCACATTCCCACCCCTCCTCCGCAGGATCGCCATTCTGTCCCTTTCACATTCCCACCCCTCCTCCACAGGATCACCATTCTGTCCCTTTCACATTCCCACCCCTCCTCCGCAGGATCGCCATTCTGTCCCTTTCACATTCCCACCCCTCCTTCGCAGGATCGCCATTCTGTTCCTTTCACATTCCCACCCCTCTTCTGCAGGATCACCATTCTGTCCCTTTCACATTGCCACCCTTCCTCCGCAGGATCACCATTCTGTTCCTTTCACATTCCCACCCTTCCTCCGCAGGATCACCATTCTGTTCCTTTCACATTCCCACCCTTCCTCGGCAGGATCGCCATTCTGTTCCTTTCACATTCCCACCCCTCTTCCGCAGGATCGCCATTCTGTTCCTTTCACATTCCCACCCTTCCTCGGCAGGATCGCCATTCTGTTCCTTTCACATTCCCACCCTTCCTCGGCAGGATCACCATTCTGTCCCTTTCACATTCCCACCCCTCCTCTGCAGGATCACCATTCTGTCACAGTAGTTTTCATATTTTTCATGCAAAAAGTCTACTTCTCCTTTAATAATTTGGAGCCCTAATCATACCCCTCGGTGAGCAATGTATTGTAAGTCAAGATGAAGAAAAAATATTAATACTAATAATTATTATTATTGGAAATTTTACTTTATATATTATACACTTACTATCCTTTTAAGAAAAACATACGTTAAGCTGCAATATAAGTGTAGCTATCCAAGCTATCCACTCATAGGGAAATAAACCAACACAAATACTGATAAAATATGTATAAGCACAGAGCTCTAAGCTAAGATGGATGTCTCACAACCCCATTCTCATCTCCAACAGAATAATCAAACCAGAGGGAGAAAAAAACACATAGGAACTATAACAATAACAAATTAAATAAAAAAAAAACAAAACAGAGACACAACAGACATTCCTGCTCCTCTTGACGCATTTAATGACCAGGTGACACCTAGGTATCACATTAAGTTTAATTACGTAATTAGTATATACTACAAAGAAAGCCATGGCTTGATCAGGGCTGAGGTGTAAGGAGGAGATGAGTGGAGAAACTGCCTTAAGCTTTTGAGTGCCAGAGGGGTACGCAACGCATTGCTTAAAGGTTAACTGCGAGAAATGATTAGATGATTTGTTAACCTCTTGATGACCAGATGGGTGTGCAACACAGCCCTCTGGTCCTCAACGGGTTAAAAAAGAGAGATATGTTAAACACGTGTGCACCTTCTGATTGGGGGAAAGGAGGAAATATTTGATATATTAGTTATGTTAACTGTTATTGGCCATATGCACAAAGTGGTGTAGCAATTCTAAGGCAAACCGACTGTACTATGAGGAGCAAACATATCCCCATTGAATTAAATGGGGCATTTAAATATAGAGACGCCTCAAACATAAGATGTTAAAAGCCCGAGTGGTGCAGTTGGTTTGCCAAGGATTGCTCCAGTTCATTTAGGTTTCATTGTTAAAGGAGCAGTAAATGTATTTTTATGAACAGTGGTTCTGATAACTTTCATCAGGGGCTACTAACAGGCCACTTCTCTAAGAATCCCCTTCCCTTTACCTTGAGTACAGGTGAGTTAATTAGAGGTTCAGTCATTTTAACCTTTTGAGTGTGAAGCAATGTAACGTATACCACTCAAAGGGTTCATTAGCTCACTTTTGCTCAAGCAGAGAAATCCTTAAAACATGGCATGTTAGTGAGCCCTGAGGATAGGTTTAAATGACTGTGTTAATGGGTTTTACCTGTGGAGTAAAAGAAGAGTATACTCTTGCTAATGGGACAGTTTTCATTCAAAACTTATAAGAACTCAAGCTTATCTTTTTTAATCAGCAATGCACCCCATGAATCACTGACTACAATTCTCCCTTTTAAGTAATAGGTACAGCACCACCTGATGATCATGATAGAAACTGCAGTTTCATTAACCCCTTAAGGACCAGCCGCTTGGCCGACACTTAACCCCTTTATGACCCTTGACGGTCATAGCACACAATGGGTTGTTTTGACTTAACGACTCATGACATGCTACAACCGTTATGGAATTCCGGGCTCCTCCCGCGGCTGCACGCCGTTCGGGGAGCCTGGAATCTGAATCGGCAAAAAACAAAAAAATGCTCCGTGGTCCTTTAGTGACCGCAACGTGCCTGCAAGGCCGGTTCTTAAGAGGTTAAGGACCACAGAGCATTTTTTTTTGTTACTGGAATCAGAGGTCCCCGAATAGTGTGCAGCCGCGCAGGGACCACTGAATTCCAGGACGTATATGTACATCATGGGTCCTTTACTCACGTTCTCCCCATGATGTACATGTGCATCCTTGATCTTTAAGGGGTTAAACAAAAAAAGTTCCAGGAGCCTGCATATGAATCATGGGCGTGTGGCCTGAAGAGTCTGATAGCTTTTAGGACTATTGCGGGAATTGGCATAGACTCCAGTAAGGCTCAAACGTCCCTAACATTTGAACGTACAATAACATTAGGAACATTAGTTCCTTTGCTGAAAATCAGTTCAGTTGGGATGGTTTATTCCCGTTCTTCCTTTGAACTCAAGGACTGGGTCCACTGTCAGGGTGAGCGTCTCCAAGGCTTGTTTCCCCAAATCTTCTTGTGCTTTGCCTGTCCTAACCATTCACTTGCCCACCAACATTGCTTGAAGTCCACTTTCCGCAACTCCCACCTGTCTTCAGACTCTGATTGAACTCAGCCTGTTATTACCTGTACCTGACTTCACTACTTGACTTCAGTTTTACTTTTACACCTCATGAGTTGTATATTTTTGTCACCTCTACTTCCTCTTGGCTTCTAAGTATGTCAATCCTGCTCTGGCTCAGGCTTAACTGGGGTCAAAAATTTGACCTTGCAGTTCACCTCTTTAACCCAGCAAGGATGCAGTTACAGTCTACTTTGATCTCAGGCACTGCTCCCAACCAGTGTTCTCCAGCCTCCTAGTTGTACAAAAGTTCCACGCCTTTAGCTATGCTAAGTTGTATCTGGTATACTGCCATCAGGATTCAGTCTTCAGTAGCTCTTCACGACAAAGCGAGGCGATAGAGGTGGAACACAGGAGATTTGAAGGAAGCAGCATTCTCCTAACTGGTGTCTTTAATGGGGCTACATAGCAGCTTTCTTTTATCTACCGTGTGAACAGGATGTAAAAGTACCCTTGTTCTATGCAGCAGGAAAATAATTACTTTTTTTTCCCTTAAAAAAGTTTATTGTTCCTTTTAACAATGTTGTCACAATGCCTGGCAATGATGACCTCAAACTGTACTAGAACTGCTACTAAGAGCCAGAAGACACTAGGCTACGGTGCTAGAGTCCAAGAGCACAGCACATCAGAGCCAATAACCAGGATGGAACTAGCAAGGAAGCGGCAAAATCAAAGTCAAACAGTGAAGAACTGGAAATGCTGTAGGCAAATCTGCAGCAAGCACAATAAAGCAGCAAAGAGAAGAAAAGGTTTGGTTGAGTAATTGCAAATTAGTACAGGAACAAGCAGCAAACAATGCTGTAGTCAGCAGCCGGACTTTTACAACAATAGCGGATCAATGCAGGAACAAGCGACGAAAAAAAAGTGTGGTTAGGAAAAAAGCTGGTCAGTAACTGGAGAGCAGGAGCATATTGCACACAATGGACAAAGATAAACAGGAAGCACTGAGCATGCACCATTGCAAGGAAGAGGTGGATCTATAAAGGAAACCAGGAGATCAAAACAGCTGGACTGAATAACTGATCAGGCCACAGGTATGGCAACCAGTAATACAATACCAGCCCCCAAAAACCACCTCCTGGGGTCTAAAGAGGGATTAGAGGGGAAGTCATCTGTATGAAACAGCACAGAATTGTCTTTTTGTCTTCAGTTCAATCATTTTGTTGTTGGTTACAATTCATTGAAGATGTTTCAGATTTTTAATTTAAGCATTCTGTCTGTCCATTGGACTGAAGAAAAATGGAATTGGATGCCCAGGCATAGACAGAATGCACTCAGGACAATCTGTGATGGAATGCCATGCAAACAGAATATTTCAATGACAAACAGAGCAGCCAATTCTGGAGAAGATGGAGCTTTAGGCAATGGAATGAAATGTCCTTGTTTAGTAAATCTATTCACAATGACCCAAATGCAGGGGTGTCCACAATGAAGTTCAGGGATATATGGGACCATGGTAATGAGGGTAAAGAAAGACACTGAAGAAGGCCTACTAACCTGCCCATTCATGAGTTATCTTGTCTCTCTTCCTCATGGTGCCTCTACCCTTCAGATAGGTACTGCACCTGCATCAAAAGATAGTAAGCACGGACAAAACGGAAAAAAATCTTTTGTGTCACTTGGAGAGAGTGAGAAGAGGAGTAGCAGCCTGTGATAGAGAATATCTACCTGTGCCTGAGGCAGGTTATAAACCCAGTCTGCACGATTTGCTGTTTCTCATATATGTGATTGAGAGCCACTTGACTTGTGAGTACCCACTTGTGGGGTGTTTTTGGTGGTGGAACGTGGTCCTGGTTTCATTGCACTAGGGTGCTCCCTGTTGCTCTCCTTTTGTATTCTCTGCAGTATTACAGTTTAAACATGTTTTTTTTCACTAACACTGCTCTCTATTGGTCAAATTCCAATTAGTTATTTTGTTATATTCTGTTTGAAAAGAAAGTCAAAGACAAACATTTCTCCAAAAAATGTGATAAAAACTGCTGAGTCACTTCTTGTCAGTTAGAACAATCAGGAAGTAAACACAGTAAATTCACTTCCTGATTACTTGAACTGTTATAACAGTTGAATAAAACAGCTGACAGCAGTGAGAGTGCCCTTGTTTTACTCAGCAGGTAAAGCTTTATAAAATACTAGTTGAACAGCCCGTTACACGGGCCACACTGCCTCTGGCAGCCGGTCGCGGGCAGTCACACGCAGTGGAGACTGCCCGCGCCTCGGCTGATACAGCAGTTACAGCTGATACAGCTGATACAGCAGTTTGTATCAGCCGCTGCGCGGCCAGTCTCCACTGCGTGTGACTGCCGCACGCGCAGCAGTGTCTACTGAGCATGTGGGCGTTACACACAACTTAGCGAATTATTATATAGGAAGGATAGGTTTTCACAAAAACTGTTTACTGTTCCTTTAAGAAAAAAACAAAAATCAGTGACAATTTTACTCATAAACATTAAACACTGAAGAATAAATCCATCAGTTTCACTTATAAACCTAACCAATTCACTCAAAAACATAGAATAATTAACCCATCAATTTCGATAACGTGCTACAAAAATTAAGTGATACATTTTATTCATAAACATGGAAGAAGGACTCCATCAATGTAACTTATAGTCTATAAAAATAACATCAGTTTCACTCATAAACATAGAAAGGGGAACATATCAATTTAATTCATAAGACATCAACTTCATTAAATGACACGGAAAAGGAAACATCAATTTCACCTATGAACCTGGAAAATGGAATGTCAAATAAACATGGAAATAGGGTCTTATCAACCTGACTCCAAGCCACGAACACTGTTTGTGTGCCTTGATTTCTTGTAATTGTGCCAAGTTTGTGGCCATGTTTATTCAGCCTTTGTATAATATTGCTAGCTATGCGTGTTGCTGTTTGTTCCAAGTGCAGTAGTTAACAATTAATCATATTTGGGAGTGGTGGCAGCCAGTAATTGTTTATTTTTCCTTTGTCCAAAGGGTGTTGGCTTTGTAACAGTCATCTGCTTTATACAAAAGAGTAAGCATTTATTGGCGACACTGTTTAATCTTCTCAGTTTACGCCCTCTTCACGTTACTTGATACATTCTTAAACATTCCATTAGTAGATGGATTTACAAGATATTCCTTGATGGTGACAAGTGAGGATGATAGTCCTACAACTTTTGGAAAGCCAATAATTGTCTGTCCCCACTATAAATCCTCTAGCCCTGCAATATCATTTTTAAAGGAAAAATAACACCTTCTAATAATAATTCCCCAATTTCCTTGGGGCTTTTTAAAATGGGTGGCAGTCCAAGTATATGGAATGAAGGAGTGGAGTGTCTTCCACCCAGCTCACATGAGTGCCAGACAATATTACTAACTGGTGCTCACATGGGTCATTCTTTCATTGCAACCTCCAACTGAGCTCATGTAAAAGTCTGCTTGATGTTACATAGATGGTTGGGCAGACATTGCTTAATGCAACTTTACTGAGTTCTGAGGGAACAGTAAAGATGCAGCATGCTGGATTTTGGTGAGATCAGATGAGGTGATAGTCGCCTGAAAGAAAGGTACCATAGTCCATCATAGTCCTACCTTTCACTACAGGTGATAGATCTAAAGCAGACGTCACCCATGTGAAACGAGTCTTAATATGACAGGTCCACTTTATTACTGCACTTATCTAAATTGTTGTCTTAAGACACAGTGCTCTTTTAAAGGAGAACTAACACCTTTTAACAATAACCCCCCAACTTACCTTACCATGGCCACAAAATCTTACTGGCCCCTATGAATTTTGCCCTCAGGAGATAACATCTTCAGTCAGTTGCTAGCAGGATCACACAACCTCAAACTCTGCTCATGGTACATGGTAACCATAACCCTTTAACACTTTGAGTGCCAGAGGGGTAAGGAATGCATTGCAAAGCAATGCATTCCGTACCCCTTTGGCACTCAATGGGCTAAAAACCAGTGTGTTGCACACATCTATGCTTCTATATGGTTAACGAAGCTCATGAATTCTATTTGCTATAGTTTAAAAAGAAACTGCTAGCAAATGTCATATTTGCCTCCATTGGCATGACATTCAGAAATGATTGATTATGTTTTCTATCGAACAAAGGCACAAGGACAAAATTCACGGGGGCCATTAGGATGCTCTGGCCATAGTAAGGTAAGTGGAGGATTATTACTAGGAGGTCTTTGTTATCCTGCTGAAGGGTAGTGTGTCCTATACATAAGTGAGATTACCATTTACAAAGTACATTCCAATGCATTATTTACTCAAAGAGGTGAGCTCTAGAGGAAAGACTAGTGGAAAAGTGCTTTTGACAAAAACAAATGCAGGGTTTTTTTTTACAGTAAGGACAGTAAAGTTATGGAATTCTTTTCCTCGGGATTCTGTGCTTGCAGATACTGTAACTGCTTTAAAAAAGTAATGGATACCTATCTAGCACAGAACAATATTGAGAATTATGCCAGTTGACTTCAAAGCAACTAAGATGTTGATCCAGGGAAATATCTGTTTGCCATCTGGAGTCAGGAAGGATTTTTTTACCCTCTTGGGGCTTAATTGGAGGTGTCTTAAATGGTTTTCTTTTGCTTTCCTCTGGTTCAACAGGGGTGATTTGGCATGGGCTTGACTTGATGGACGTACGTCTTTTTTCAACCTCATCAACTATGTTACTATGAGATAAGCGCAGTAGCAAGTTAAAGTGGACCTGTCACAGTAAGAAAACATTAAACACATAATTAAACCCTGCCTATATTTTGTACTAGCCATTTTTCTATAAAATAAACATCTCTTAATAAATTAGACTTTATATTTTTATGAAAATTTAGCACTTTATTTATTCTCTGCACAATATGCTATTTAGTGACTCAAGTGTGAGGGCTCTGTCTAGATCTGTGGTTCTCAAACTGGATTCCATGGAACCCAGGGGTTTCCTGAAGAACTAAAAGGGGTTCCACAGAACAAATATAAGTAACTTGGCATAAACTGCCAGCCTGTGCCACCAACAAATATAGGTTAATTTCTAAAAATATATTTATATTACAGACAAATGGCTAGCACATGTGGAACACAGGAACCATGGGATGAAGTATTCTCCAGCCAGGAGAGCAGGGCACTTGCCTAAAAAAACTGTCTGGAGGTGGCGATACCCCCCATACAAACACACACACACACGCACACACATTCCAACATACATGCACAGTTTTAAATCAGAGCAAAGATCAGATACAGAAGTGAGGCAGGAAGGGTGTCACCTGAACCATGAACCCAACCCCCTCCCCCACATTCAGAATTCAAAAACACATTTTTCTGCTGGAGAGGAGTCCTGTGTGAAGAGGATTTATGAGTAAGCAGACAAAAATCCCCTTATCTCTTTTGTCCAATGTGGAACACAAAAGGGAGATAACTAGTCACCAAACCAAGTAACAATACAAAAAGTTACTGAAAGAAAAGACAAGAAGGATAACTAAATAGAAACAATGGCCTGCAGTACCTTCTGTCCAAAATTGTCTTCAATCAAAGCCAGAACAATGACTCAGTAGTATTTAGCAAAAGAGTGAAGGAATGATCATGTTGCTGTCTTGCATAACTGCACTGCAGAGGCCTGCTTCTTGTAGGCCCAGGAAGCACCCACCGATCTGGTGGAATGAGCCATGACCCTAAAGACCACCTGCTTTTTCCTAAGGATATAGGCCTGGCAAAATGACCTTAATCCAAGAACCCGCCAACACCATGGACACAGGCTGGCCTACATGAGGACCCTCAGGAATAATGAAAACATAGACCAATGTTCAGAAAGTTTCCATCTGATGAACTTAGTACTTTAGGCAACTAGCTGCATCTAAACAGTGAATCTCCTTCTCCTGTCTATTAGACAAAGGCAGACAAATAGAAGCAAGCACATCTTTCTGGTTAATTTGAAACTCAGAAGCAGCTTCAGGGAGGAGCCCTCCTGGCAAAATCGCCCTATCCAAATGATGAACGTGAATCACCCAGAGCTTCAACACGTTGATAGGCAGATGACTCTCGGCTCAAAAGGCCCTGAGCCATCTGACAGCCCAAGGGTGGCTACTCAGACTGTTAGGCTGGCATCCATCATGGCCATCCCAGAGACAGATGGGACATGTGAAACAACTAAGGAAGATCCAACTGTCCAGCTGGGCATAGACATGACACAGGAGAGATAACACTTTGTCTGGATCAATTCTAGAGAATCTCCAGCTGCAGTTCCCTAGTATGGAATTTGGCAAGAAGGACAAGATACCCCGGCATCTTCATGTATGCCAGCATCATCACTGATGGGTGAAGTAAAGTCTGTGAAACTTCCCAAGACATTGACTGGAACTTATCCTCTGGCAGAAAGACCTGTCCCTGTAGAATATTGAATCCCATGTTGAGAAGACGAGGACCTGGGATGGAACCAGGATTTCTTTAAATTGAGTACTCAGCCATGTTGTTTCAATAATCTGAAGGAGCACAGCCTCCACTGAAGGGGCCTTTAAGAATGGTGATCCAGTAGAGACTAAAAAAAATCCCTAGAGAACGAATGTGGGCAGTCAAAGCTGCTAAGGCCTTTGCAAAACCCCATGAGCAGAGCCAGCCAATAAGGAAGGACAGTGAACTGAAAATGACAATCTTTAAATGCAAACCAAAGGAACAGCTGATGATCTGCACTGATGGGAATATGTAGATAACCAAAAACTCTCCCATGGACACAAATGATGACGAAGTCCAAAAGACTCTATCTTGAAAAAAATGGATAGAGACCCTTCGAGTCTAGTTTAGGGAGATGGCCATCATCTTTTTTTGGAAACTATGAAACGATTGGAATAGAATCCATGAATCTTTCCTGAGGAGTAAGAGGTACCAGGACCTGCATGTCCACCAGGGAGGAAACCATGTCTGAGAATAGAGACCCCACACCAAATTCCGAAGGACTCTGGACATGAAAAACCAGCTTGGAGGAAGGGATTTGAAATCTATGCGATACCCTTCCAAGATCACCCATAACACCAACAGACTGACATTCAGCAAGTTCACCTATTGTGAAAGAGACACAGATGACCTCAGATCTCCTGAGGTGAACAAGACTACTTCAAGTCAAGCAGATAAACTTGTCAGCTGGAGGCTTCTGGGTAGGCTTCTTACCTGCTCAATCCTGTTTGGGTTTTGGGGGAGGGCTGCTACAAGAGTTCATGCCCAAACTGGCAGGTAACTAAAATTATGTGTTGTCTGTGAAAAAAAAAAAATCTTGGGGGTAACCAGAGGCAATTGTTCACTCTTATCCCAAGCTGCATGGCTAATAAACTTGTCCAGTTCAGGGCCAAACAACTGTTTGGCCAAAAAAACAGAAGAAAACAAGAACTTCTTGGAAGACTGAACTGCAGACCATACTTTTAGATAAAGGGTATGGCTTTCAGCAACTGAGATTGCTAAAGCCTTCCCAGTAAGCCTATCAGAATCAATATGTACAATTAAGATACGCATTAGCCTCAAGGATCTTAAGAACAGCCAGAACAACAATATATTTAGATGCCTCCAAGAGTTTCACCGAGAAGGTGGTATCAGGGTGCCCGTGATTGCCTCCAGTGTTACTTTACTGTAACAGCGACCTTGCTACTTCCTGGCTGAAGACTGAGGAGCCCTTCAAGCAGTCAAACAACTTGGTTATCAATGGAATGGGGTAAGCATTTTTTACCATCAGCTTATTTAGACCTCTATAGTCGATAAATGGTGTAAGCTCCCTGTCTTTTTTCTTTACAAAGAAGAATCCTGTCCCCGTGGGAGAGGAAGACTTCCTGATATTTCCTCTAGCCAAAGCATCAGAAATGTACTCCTCCATAGCTCGGTTCTCCTCCACCAACAAAGAGTAGGTGCGACCCTTAGGAGGTATTATGCCTGGCATCAAATTAATAGCACAGTCGTATGCCCTATGTTCTGGCAAAGTGCTAGCCTCCCCCTTACTGAATACCTCACTGAACGACTGGTACTCTGAGGGTATAGAGGGGGAGGTACACAAAATCTTAGTGGGCTGCTGTGGACAAGACTTCTGACAGTAATCGGACCAAGATATAATGTCACAGGTTTTCCGGTCCATTCTTGGGTTGTGTGTCTGAAGCCAAGTAAACCCCAGAATGACTGCGCAATGTGGAGACTGAATTATTTGAAATTGTAGGGTCTCCTCGTGGAGTGCTCCTACGCTGTGAGACAGCAGACAGGTCTCATGAGTAACATGGGAGGGTACTAGTGGTCTACCATCGATCGCCTCCACAGCCAATGGAGAAACTCGAGGCACCAAGGGAATATTATGCCAAGGCGCCCGTACAGTAGCAGAATACACTATTGAATTTTGTACACTAGCGGCAGAGGTAGGCTGGAACAACGAGGCTCTGGTGGCGGCCGTCTCCCAAGGGCTTAGTGATACCATTAAAGATGAGACGGCAGCCCGTGAGCTGCCAGAGGATCTTGATCTGTTCATCTCCTTTGCTATACTGATTGATACCCGCATTAGAGAAAGACCCTCATTTAAGAAACACAAGCCAAGGCTTAAGTCTCGACCGGTGACTAACTGGGAGTTCCCACCCATGCCTCCATCACCTCCCAAGCCACCTAATACGGAGGTCAGTAGGGCTGAGCCTATGCAAGTCGGTTTCACACGCTTGTCCAGTGGTCCTTCCGTCGTAAAGAAGGTCTATGTCTGTACTGCAGTAAGGCTGGACATATGGTACAGGCCTGTCTGGTACGTCTGGGAAACGCATGCACCTAGGATCCTTGAGGGGACAGATCCTGGGTGGAGTAAATCAGTCCCCAGACCCAGAACAGAACAAGCCCATCCTACAGGTGGCAATCTTTGGGCAGCTTCCTCTGTTGCGACTCCAGCCCTGATTGATTCAGGAGATGCAGGCTACTTTATTGATGGCGAATTTGCTAAACAGCATAATATTCCCTTGGTGCCTCGAGTTTGGCTGTGGAGGCGATCGATGGTAGACCGCTAGTACCATCCCATGTTACTCATGAGACCTGTCTGCTGTCTCTCAGCGTACAATTTCAAACCATTCAGTCTCCACATTACACAGTCATTCTGGGGTTTCCTTGGCTTCAGACACACAACCCCAGAATGGACCAGAAAACCTGTGACATTATATCTTGGTCCGATTACTGTCAGAAGTCTTGTCTACAGCAGCCCACTAAGATTTTGTGTACCTCCCCCTCTATACCCTCAGAGTACCAGTCGTTCAGTGAGGTATTCAGTAAGGGGGAGGCTAGCACTTTGCCGGAACATAGGGCATACAACTGTGCTATTAATTTGATGCCAGGCATAATACCTCCTAAGGGTCGCACCTACCCTTTGTTGGTGCAGGAGAACCGAGCTATGGAGGAGTACATTTCTGATGCCTTGGCTAGAGGAATTATCAGGAAGTCTTTCTCTCCCATGGGGGCAGTATTCTTCTTTGTAAAGAAAAAAGACGGGGAGCTTACACCCTGTATCGACTATAGAGGTCTAAATAAGCTGATGGTAAAAAATGTGTACCCCATTCCATTGATAACTGAGTTGTTTGACCGCTTGAAGGGCTCCTCAGTCTTCATGAAGCTCGATTTACGGGCAGCCTATAACCTAATCTGTATAAAAGAAAGCGATGAGTGGAAACTGCTTTCAATACTCGTAGTTGCCATTATGAGTATTTGGTCATGCCCTTTGGGCTGTGCAATGCGCCAGCAGTATTCCAAGACCTTATAAACAATGTTTTAAGATGTCTGCTACAGTCATGAGTAGTAGTTTACTTGGATGATATCCTGATACACTCTCCTGACCTTGAAACACATCGGAGAGATGTAGCAACTATGTTGCAAAAACTGAGAGAAAATAAACTATATTGTAAACTTGGAAAATACGAATTACATAAAGATCGAGTGCCATTTCTGGGGTATGTAATCTCTGCTGACGGCATTGCTATGGATCAAGAGAAACTCTCAGCAGTACTGTAATGGCTGCGTCCGGTGGGCCTGAAGGCCATAAAGAGATATTTAGGATTCCAAACTTTTATAGAAAATTCATACAGAATTTTTCTATGGTAGTGTTACAGCTTACCTTGATTTCAGTATCATCTGCAGGCGCAAGGCTTCAAGCATGCTGCAGGCCTCTGTTTTATATGTTTGCTTCCTGTAGTCTCCTCCTACCAACTTCCTACTTCCTCCCTCTGAGCTACTCCTCCTACTTCCTGTGGAGGGGTTTAAAGGGCAGACTGAGGCCTGACTCAGTTGCCCTTGCGTTGTTGTTCATAGCAGTTCTTTTACCTTGGGCTGACTGCAGGCGTGAGTCTGTTTTCACCTTACTTCTACTGACTGCAGGAATGAGTCAGTATTCGCTCCCACTGACTGCAGGCGTGAGTCAGTATTCACTCCTATTAACTGCAGGCGTGAATCAGTATTCACACTTACTGGCTCCAGGGGTGAGTCAGTGATATTTCCTTCTGACTGCAGGCTGAGTCAGACCTCATTCCTCGTCGGATCGAGATCCTGGGTTCCTGTTCCAGTTCCTCTTCCTGGTTCCAGCTGAGACTTCCAGTGGCTAAGGCCTAGTCTCCAGCACAGTGGTTTAGCATTGCAACCTATTATTTCTGATAGCAGGCTTGCTGGCTATTACCCTGTGCTTATTCCTATTGTATATATTGTATATAACTTCTTTATGTCATTTGTTAATAAATTGCATTAGCTAACCATACTGACTCCTGAACTTCTCTGGGTAACCGTGACAAGTAGTCAAACACTTGACTGACCTGACGCATATAGGAGCTAATCCCTCGGCTTCGTCCCCTGAGGCCAACAAGGCTTTTGAAGCTTTGAAGTCTACATTTGCTGTGGATCCAGTCTTGTCACATCCTAACCCTGCCTTGCCCTTTACCCTGGAGGTGTATGCATCAGAGACAGGAGTGGGGGCAGTGTTGTCCCAAAGACCTGAGCCTGGTAAGACCCTCATGCCTTGTGGGTTCTTTTCTAAAAAGATGACTAAGGCCCAGAGCCTATTTGACATAGGCGATTGCGAGTTGTTGGCCATTATTCTTACTCTCCGTGAATGGCGTCACCTCCTGGAGGGGATGAATGCTCCAGTCCTGATCCTGACAGATCATAAGAATTTGACATACTTGTCTGAGGCTAAGAGACTGTCACCACGACAGGCTAGGTGGCACTGTTCCTGTCCAGATTTAATTTTGTGGTCTCATATCTTCCAGGGTCCAACAATGTTTGAGCTGACGCTCTGTCTAGGCAATTTGGGCCGGACCGTGAGACTGAGAGTGCACCTGTGCATATTATTTCCCCAGATCACATATTGGCTACCATATACACTAGTATCACATCTCCATTAGGCGAGGAGATATTGGAGTCCCAGGGTGGTGCTCCAGCAGAAAAACCTAGTGGCAAATGTTTCATAGCCGAGCATCTCCATACCAAACTGCTGGAGACTTACCACTCCTCGAGGGCAGCAGGACATATTGGTCGTGACCAACTGACCTGGTCTGCATCTCATCTCTTTTGGTGGCCCAGTCTAAGAGCAGATTGTATAGCTTTTGTGGGAGCCTGTTCCTTTTGTGCTCGTGCTAAGACCCCAAGACACCTTCCTCTGGGTTGCTCCAGACAGTTCCGAATGGTGAGTACCCATGGTCACACGTATCCATAGATTTTATGTTGGAGCTACCAGTATCCAAGGGGTGTACCTTCATGATAATGATAGTGGACCATTTCTCCAAAATGGCTAATTTGTCTCCAGCGTCTTTGTGTGCAGGCAACATTCTTTACTTCCTGGTTGTAGCGCTGTAACACATTCACTATTCTTATAGGCTACTGCTTGTTGCCAGAGTCAGTCTCCGCCTACTTGCTAGGCCTTAAAGGCCTCAGCCTGCCACTACTACCTTGCCCTTTCGTGGTGTACCTGTACGCTATAGCTCTTGTGATTCTGATGCTTGATACCCGTGTATGACTCCTGGTTTCGTCTGACTTCAGCTCCGCTTGATCCCTGACTGCTCTCTGTTCCGGTGTGACTCCTGGCTCTGGCTGACTACCCGTTCAGGTTTGACTCCTGGCTCTGGCTGACTACCCGCTCTGATCTGACTCCGGGCTTTGGCCGATTACGCGCTCCGTTCTACTCCTGGCTGGACTGATTGCCTTCCGGCTACGGCTGATAGTCCATCCTCCTTACCATTGGCCTACTACCTCCGCTAGCACTCTCGGTGTTTTGGTGATTCCTCCTTACTAGCGGTGTACAGTTGCGTCAGTCTGTGATACTGGCCTTCCCATTGCCTATCATCCTGTACTGTGCCAGGGCTCAAAATTTCCACTCGCCTCCTCGCATTTGGTGAGGAGTAATTGAGTGAGGGCGAGTGGAAACTCAGTTAGATAGACAGCTATGTGCAGTCCCTATCCTTACCACTAGATGTCTGTGCTCCCTGTTAGGAACGTTCCACACAGTTGTATTGTTTGCATACAGACGTAATTTCAGGTGACACGTCGCTTCCTGGTGTTAGACTGTATAATGGTTAGTGGTCATTCGTCTCTTCTTAATGGTTATTAGCAACAGGGGCACGGCGTTGCCCATGAAATTTAACCATTTGAGTGGCAGAAGGGCTTGGAATGCATTTATTTGCAATGTATTGGGCGCTTGAAGGTTTAAATGGCCTGGCCAACCTGGCTGCAGTGTGCTATTCATTTTGTCTCTTCCACCCCTTAGCATACAATGGTAAAATGTTGGCCTGTATTAAGCCCCCCCCCCCCCATATATATATATTTGTGTGGGCAATCTGTCTCACAATTGTGGTGACAGTGTGTGAGTGGAAGTTGTGAGGAAGTTTAAAGGGTCATAATGTATAAAAACAAACTGGAGCAAATCAACTGCAGCATAGGGGATAAAAATAAAGCTGGTGATGATGAAAATTGTGGTTTTAAGGTCCTGAATGCTAGAGGTGTCCAACACATTGGAAAGCTATGTATCCACCACTCATTCACCTGTAACAGCTCTTATTGCCTACAAGCCAGTGGAATATCATTAAAACTAAGTCGTCTATTCATTCCCTAACCTAATGTCCATCATCTGAGTCACAGTGACTGACATGCTGCAGTGAGTCACTCTCACATTGCACAGCACCGCTGAAAAAGCAAAACACTTTGCTCACCGGCACAGCACAGTTCTAATGGCACACCCACAGCTGCTATACCCCAGATCCTCTAACAATGGTCCCTGCACTGGACTTTAGAGCAGTGGCAGCATCTCACCCCAGTGGGGGACCTTAATGCAGGTGTTGGGCACATACAATACAAATACACATATAATAAAGTATAAACAAACCCAGAGTGGCCAAAGATAAGGGAAAATGCAATCAAGTCCTGCACACCATTGACTCTGGCACACTGCAAAGCACACAGCCAAAATCATACACAATTCAGAGTGTACAAAATAAACTTCATGAAACTATCAACCCACTCACACATGTTTCTCCCAAGCGGGTTGGTGATTAGGCGCTCACCGGGGGTGGGTGGCATGTGGTGTACTATCTGTGACGTGTATAATAGACCCGGTTCTGTACATTGTAGCCAGGGTTCTACTGTGTGCGTGACCTTTCCCACCAGTGACCTGGGACTCAGGATGTTTGGGTTTGGGTCAGCAACATGTGTTTCCTGCTGTGTTGTTTTTTTTTCATATACACAAGATACATAAGGTTTGTCAGTGTTCTGCTTTGTGAAACTCAGGATTGCATAGCTCTATGCACAATACTACCATTACACCTCTATGGTGCACAGAGGGTCCCCATTGCTTCACTCTGACTTGCTGTGAGATGCGATGGGGACCTGCTGTGCCCCATGCCACTGTCCAGCTCCCCTTCACCCTCTATACAACGCGCTTTCGATTTATTGCTCATTTAGATGGTGTAACGGTTTGTTTTGACACTCAGACCAGTAGGTAAAATAAAACAATCTTTTATTGAAAGAAAATAAATACAAATGATCGCCCTCTACAGTTGACAGCAACAATTGCAAGTGAATACACAGTACACATAGATTCACTACAATTGATAGAAGGCACCCAACATAGGAACAGAAAATAGGGAACTGGCCCCTAAAGGGTAAATGAGAACAATTTGTCAGTCTCAGCTGTGGAGTTTGGCACGTCCGTATGGTGTAGTGATAAACTGAGCAAATGTGCACAGCACAGAGTTCATGTAATGATGGGTAGTAGATGTTCAGTGACCAATGTGAGCTATAGCTGCACAGTAACCCAAAATAGCCCCCGCGGGTGTTCGTCAAAAGACCACTGAGCCTGCAAGTGCAAGAGTATATAGCCCCCACAGGCGTGATCGAGGCTAGCCTGAGATGCAAAGCTGGCGTTTTAGCCCCCACGGGCGTATAACCGGAGACCAATGTGAGCACAACATGAGCCAATAGCCCCCACGGGCGTTTACCTTCGGATCTAGCAAGAGCTTGGAGCCTAACCTTGCCACCAATAGCCGCACCAGAGACCTCCGGTATTAACCGTGAGACCAAGAGCCAAAGACGCCCAACCGGTCCAACAGGATAGAGTACTCTGCAAATGTAACTGGGAGTCGCCGTCCAAGTAGCGGCCAACTCAGCAGCAGTAGACTTACAAGGTAACGGCTCTGTAATTAGAAAGGAGGTCCGGCTAGAGAGAAGCGGCACTGCAAGGGTTAATAGGTACGGTTGAATCTCCCAGGCTTGGTATGGTAACTTAGCTCTGCAGCGTATAGAGGCTCGGTACAAGAAGCACAGCTTATGCAAGTCAGCAAGGAACTCTTCACTGATGGATGGGTTACACCGGAGTGTAATGGTCACACTAGTTCGGCACAGCAACGCAGGATTCAGAATGTCACGGCGGCGACAACAAGCCAAGCAGGCCGCGATGATCTCGAAGCAGGAAGTCAGCCAGCCGGGTCGTAGCACGTAGAGGGTTCTCAGACAAGCCGGGTCGTAGCACGTAGAGGATTCTCAGACAAGCCGGGTCGTAGCACGTAGAGGATTCTCAGACAAGCCGGGTCATACACGATCAGGAACACTGGAGCGTAGTCAGGACAGGCCAAAGTCGGTACACAGGAATCCGGATACTGGAACACAGCAACAGCAAGTCTGGCTCAGAAACACCATGAAAGGGCATCTGACAGATGTAAGAGTCAGGTATAAAAAGGTCACCAAGGGGCGGGCCAAACCAACTGAACAAATCACAGTCTGCCACACATGAGAGTGACAGAATAATCACAGGCACTGTGATAGATGGGCTATGCAACTGCTAACCCGTATGAACCCTAGTACCCCCACTGCCCCAGCCAGCATGAATCATCCTCCGTCATTATTACCAGCCACGGTTCACCACCCCCATTGAGTCACATGAGCAGACCAGAGAGGGAGCCTGTCCTAGGGACCCTCTTACAACCAAGGCAGGAGCACTCAATTTCACTCCACCGCTTAGCTCCTTTCTCCCTGCCCCATGCTGCTCTCTTACTTGTCTCAGCACAAGAGGCTGAGAGGCAGACCAGAGAGGAGAGTGGGATGTGGAAGACAAATCCCAGTGTCCTCTCTGGTCCTCCTCTCAGCCTCTTGCACTGAGACAAGTAAGAGGGCAGCATGGGGCAGGGAGAAAGGAGCTAAGCGGCGAGACATCCCTCCCCCTGCCTCCCTGCACAGTGGCACCTCCCTCCAATCCCCAAGACAAGAAAGTCCCCAGCCTGCGGCCTCCCCTCCCCCAGGCCTTGGCCGATCCCCGGCCTAGAGTGAGAGGCCTCTCTGGCTTCTTACCGCCTTTGCAGGATGTAAGAAAAAATAAAATTTGGTGAGGAATTAGTCACAGTATCACACGGACTCTCAGTATGCTGGTGTGCAGAGAAACTGTGCAGTTACTGACTCTCCCCTGCAGCATGTCCTGCACCTTCAGCCTACTCCCTGCAGGGACATGCAGTAACTTTCAGGGCAGCAGTGGCTGTGGGAATTGGCCCTGTCCTGTATCTGCTACCAAAGTGAGCAATTAGTGGAGGAAGCAGGTGGCAATTGAAGCATAAGATCCACTGTGCTCATATGGCAGCTGGCTCCAGATCACTTCCGTTTAGTGAAGGAAGCGTGTTTTGGCTGAGCGTGGAGATGCAGCTGAGGTGGGACTGTACTGGTGGGATCCTGTGTAAGGGGTAGGGTTCATAGCGGAGTATGTGTGTGTCTGTTTACAGACGCATAAAATCACTACATAAGGCAGTCACAACATAGCTGCTTGCAATAATGAACTGCTAACTTAATCCATGCAGGGTGTTAATGCATTGCTGGCAGTAATGTCTGAAATGGGTACTCTTTCCCTGCACTGCTGGTTCTCCTCTGCATTGCTTTTCCTCTCTTCCTCCACCGGCTGCTGAAAAGAGAAGAAGGTGCAGGTGAAGCGGCCAAATGCTACAAGATACTGGATGAGTGGAGTTTGCTTGCCGGCGGAGGAAGAGAGGAAAAGGAACGCAGCAGAGAACCAGCAGTGAGGGGGAAAAGCACCCGGTACGGACATTATTGGCAGGAATGAATTTACACGCTAACACCCTGCATGGATATCCCTCTCAATGGGCAAATTGCAGGCCTCTGAGCAATGGGAGACCTGAAGTCTGGAAGGCCTCCGATACACTGTAATGAGGAAAACATTTCTGGGGGCCCCTTAGAACGGCCTCCTCTACTCTTCTGCTCCTGAGGTAGTGTCAGCTCAGTGGTGTGCTTCGTGATATGGCGTGGTGCTGGCGTGGATAGTTGATGGCAGTGTAAGTTCGCCATCTTTTATTTTTTGAGAAAGAGGAGATACTCGGGAGGGGCAAAGTCACATCACTGTGTATGTCTGAGACAGGCAATGTGAGCACATATGCAGATCTCCTCCTAGCTGTGCCCCCGGGGTGTGTACCTTCGGCTATGGCAGTCTATAGGAGATCTGCATATATGCTCAGTGGCCTAAATGTGTTCCTTTCTGCTGGTCTCAAATATAATGGCAATCCATCAAGTCAAGTCCCAAGAAGGATTCACAGGCAAAAGATATGGTGATAGGGCAGAGACAGAGCAAATTACAAATAAGTGTAGTAAAAAATATTTAATCAAAGTGTCAATAAAATACATATACCAATATAGATTAAAACATATATATATCAAGAGAGAGTGGAATATAAAATGATCAGAGTCTACTAGAACGTGAAACAGACTAGTATCTAAAATCCTCTATGCGAGCGGATAAGCAGCCAAAGTACACTATTGAGCATATAATGTGAAAAAATAGAGACTGCCTTCTATGTGACAAGACTGTCTAGGACTCATAGGAGAGCCTTTAAATGGCCTTTAAAAGGTTAAGCATTGTTTTGCTTACTATGGCCTTTATGTATAAAGACAAAGTGTGGCAAATAAACTGTACCATGTTGTGGGAAGAAGTAGTGGGTCCTAAAAACACTTTCACATTATTTAAATGAAGCATTTAACTGCTATAATGCTTGAGAGGCTAATGTGTTGTAGACCTTGCTAGCATTCAGGGTGTTAAAACACTTGGAAGTTTGCATAGAACAACAGTGTAATTTCATCAGAGAACTTGAGATCGGTGGGATTAAAGGCGAGGATATGGGTGTGGTTAAAGGCAGGAATATGGGTGGGGCTAGGCATGGAAACTGGTGGCGAGTAACTTTTCAGGCCTGGCTAGTAGCTCAGGACTTGAAATTTTGAGCCCTGCTGTGCCTTGGTTACCCTAGCGTTCTAGGGAGATTCAGCCTCTGTTGTCTGTCCAGTCACCCTAGCGTTCTAGGGAGAGTCTGCCACTGTTGCCTGTCTAGTAACACTAGCGTTCTATGGGCTTTACAGGTGCTCCTGTAGTAGTAGCTACTACCATCCTTGCTACCAGGGGCGGATTGTCCTATCGGGGGATCGGGCATCCCCCGGTGGGCTGCCCCAGTTGTGGGCCGGTAGGGAGATCATATGATCTCACCTCTCCAGTTCACAACGCTGGACTGTGAGGCACAACTCACCAGAACCGAGCAGCAGTGAAGACCGGGTCCTGTCCTCTCTAACTGTCCCGCCCCCAAGGCTGACTTAGCCGTCCCTGCTCTGCCTGCAGTGTGTGTCCTGGTACAGTGAATGATTAGCAGGCAGAGCTTCTGGGTCACAGCTTGAGATGGTAGTGTATAATTCTTCTTAACTGTCTTGAGGTCTGCATATATGGTGTGTTAACCCTTTGAGTGCTAGGGTGGTACGCAACGCATTGTAAAGCAATGCGTTGTGTACCACTTTGGCACTCAATGGGTTAAAGAAAAAAAGGTAACAGATAAAAGGTTTATTTTTAACTCAAGTATGGTGTCTGCTGATTTTAACCCCTTGCTACTAAGTGATATGCAAGAATTAGAGAGGGAGTCAGATCTCAGTGTTGGTAGTTATTAAGAAACTTAAGTTATCATCTGTTAACCCTTTAACCTCCTGTATGCTTTAGAGAGGTATAAATAATCAGTTATTAACTCTTTGCATGCCAGAGAGGATTACAGCAATGTTTTATTCTGTTATTAACCCATTGAATTTCTCATAGGTGCAGTACCTCACTGTTTAACCCCTTGTATGCTCAAGAGGCATAATTCATGAGTAATTGACCCCTTGTATGCCAGAAAGGTGAATAAAGATGTTAATTACTGATGAATTCTGCCTCTTTAGCACACAAGGGGTTAATCATTGAGGTACACATTCCTGTGCATTTATGAGATAATCAATGGGTTAATCGTATAACACATTGCTGTATACCTCTCAGACTTGCAAGAGGTTAATAACTGATAATGTATTGCATACAGTAGGTCAAGGGATTAATAGATAAGCATTTATGCCTTGTTATCAGTGCTGAGCAATGCACTATGTACCCCCTGCACTCAAATACCAGCTAGTGGGCCAGTTAAATAAAAAAAATCCCCCGGGCTGGTATTGTACCACAATCCGCCCCTGCTTGCTACTAGAGCTTACCGGCAGTCAGAGTGGTACTCTGTCTGCCTCCAGTCAGGTGATCCTGTCCTTGTCCTAACCTGCCATGTGAAGGTTGAGGAAGTGTCCAGTCACTGTCCTCATATCTGGCCCTGTGAAGGTTGGGGAAGTGCTATTTATTTTATTATTGTGCTATTCTTAATAAAGATCATTGTTTTACCATATTTGTACTTGTCAGAGTTGTTATTCCTAAATCACTCCTTGACAAATATAATCCCATAGGCCAGTGGTTCTCAACCTGTGGGTCGGGACCCCTTTGGGGGTCAAATGAAGATTTGCCAGGGGTCGCCTAAAACCATCAGACATTTATATTTCGATTCATAACAGTAGCAAAGTTACAGAGATGAAGGAGCAACTAAAACAATTTTACTGTTAGGGGTTGCCACAACTTGGGAAATTTTATCAAAGGGTCACGGCACTGGAAAGGTTGAGAACCACTGCCATAGGCAATTGTGCAGATTAGGCATGCTATAACCTTCATTGCAGAATGCATGCAAGTTGCAGCATGTGGAATTCTGATGCTTTAAGCAAGATGAAAATTGGCTAGCACCATTTGGGCACATGAATTTCATTTTGGTACATTTAGGGCCATGGGAGTTGTAGTCTAACAGCAGCTATTTAGTCACAGTTTGCTCACTGCTGCTGTACACTAATTCACCTTACATGCACAACTCAAGAATGCAGATTTGTTTGCATCGGTGTCTTGGTGTCCAGTTTAGATCCAACCACTACAATGCAACATGTGCGGCAGCAAGCTCTTTGGAAAATACAGGTGAGACTATAGAACAGAGCCTAACTAGAGTTCCCTAATGGCTACTGTATAGTGGGCAATAATAGGTCACTGGGGGTGAGTGGGTGGATTGAGGCACTTGTGGACACAGCTCTGCTTTCCTGAGTGGTGCACATAAAGGAAAATTAGTGCAAAACAGAGATGGGTAAACTGTGATCCACCAGCTGCTGTTGGACTACAACTCCCATTAGCAGCCCCGATATGTGCTAAATGTATAGACCTCTTGTAGAAGGCAGTAATAGAACACTCGGGGGGAGGGGGAGCCAGGCCAAAGGGAGCCAGCTTTACACCATTAACTGCTCCCCTGCCAGAGATCCTGTGTATAAGCCAGGCCAGGGAGTCTCTATAACTGTCTAGTGCTTCAGTTGGTTCTTTCTTGTGGAGAGTTAGGAAGAAGCCAGCTGAAGCACTGGACAAAATTACAGACCCCCCCAGCCTTGCTCAGATGCAGGATTATTACAGTCTGCCTTTGGCACTAAGGGTGGGAGATGCGATTAATCCTCTGAGTGCCTGAAAGTTTTGAATAAAACAAAAATGCGGCTGCACTAATATTTAAGCCTCCGACTCAATGTATCCATATATAATCAGGACGTCCTTTATTGTCTCCCTGCTCAGATGTGGGATCACCAGGCAAGGGCAAAACATCGCTGGAACAGGCTGCCATTACTTCGTCCAAACCACTGCATTAATCAGTTATTGTCCAAGTACCGATGCAGAGGAAGTTTAATAGTTCTTCCCATTGCCAGCTCAGGGGTGAGCCTGGCATAGATCCAGGAACCAATCACACGAATGAGAGAGCATAAAAGGCCTTATGTTCAAAAGAAACACGTATGTCTGGAGCAAACAACGTCATGAAAGGTGACAAATAAAAATTGGGTTTTTACTCCTTGTAATGTTAAAGAGGTCTCAAATGCATTGTGGAACAATGTGTTGGGGACCCCTCTAGCATTCAAGGGGTCAAATTCCCCATTTTAATCAAATGTTTGCTTTTTATACCCCCCCAAGTGCAGTGAGAATGATGCCAGCCCAAATGCTCATATAGAAGTATTCTGCACCTTGCATTGTGCTGCAGGGCTCTCTGGCATAAGACTGGTTATTAACCAGTGTGGAATGATAAGTCAGATTGCAGGTTCCATTTGATGAGGTCACACGTAATAGTTGCCATGGTAATGAAGAGGCAATCTGATGAAGTGTGAAGAGAGGGGGAGGATACTGAGTAGGAGGAATTGATCATCTAACAGGGAGTCGTTATGGGGGTGTAAGAGTCACTTCCCACATCAGCCTGAGAGAGCAACTTGGGTAATCCTTGTGAGAACAGTGTTTAACCCCTCATAACATTTACTAATCTATCCCACTCCACAAAGGTTTGCAATTAATTCCCTGAATGTTACAAACTACCACATGAACATGTGTTTCTTTACAAATAGATGAAATAAGTATTCAAGAATATATGTAACTGGAAAAAGGAAAATATGCAGGAGTCCTACAAAATTGCTGTTGTGCCTTCCTTTGAATGCTGCCAAAATAAACTAATAAATAGATCCATTTAATACTCTGCCTTCCTCCAAATTTATTTGACTACAGTTTTGGACATAGATATCTGATGTGGATATGAAAAAAATTAACTCCTTGGATGGTAGAGGTGGCTCCAGGGCATGTGGAGCAATGCGCTAGAGGCATCTCTAGCATCCTAGAGGTTACAGACTAATTATAAAAGAACTTGCATTTGTGGTACGGATTTCCCTGTGCGGTTAACCCGTTTGTTTCTTTTTATTGTTATTGCATTTTTAAAATCAGACATAGTGGTAAGCCATCAGAACCTCCCCCCAGCTACTGATCTCCCATCCGATTCCACTGTGAGATCAATAGAGGCGATAAAGCGGAGCTTCTATCCTACCCGAGCTACCGGTTAGGAGTGTGCAGTATCAAGAAAGCCTTTCATATTAATGTGGGAGGCTTTCTCTGATCACGCCCAGTCCTACCCTCTAGTTTTGGTAGGATGGAAGCAGGAGAGCCCCGTTGTTCCATTGCATTGCTGCTATTGATTTCCCTGCTGAATTAGCTAGGAGATCAGCAGCGGGGGTGGGGGGTGGTTGGTGTTTGGGGAAGCATCAGATGGGGTTCTGATGCCCCAGTACTAGGTCTGAATTTTTTTTCTATTGTGTGTTCAACTTGTGTACCCCTCTGGCACTCAAAGGGTTAAGACATGGGGGCAGTGCAAGTGTTAAGATGAGTTTTGTTTTTTTTAAGCGAGATAGGGTTGAGAAGACATGGAGTCTGACACAGTTACCTTATATCCAGCGCTGCCGCTTTGGCTGACGCTCGAGAAGTATGGCTCTGAATGATGCTTCGGCGTCATCTCACGCGGCACTTTGGAAGCTGGATCTGGGTGAGATGCGTGACTTTCAGGCGAGAGGCTGCGTATTGACGTAGGCCTCAACTTTATTTAAGGGAACAGAATCTGGATTCAGTTACCCTTACGTTGTTGTTCTGGCCTGTTCTAGTTCCAGTTGTTCCTGTATCCTGGTGCTGACCTGTGGCTCTGTCTAACCATTCTCTTTGTGCGCTCCCTTGGCCTAGGACATCCAATCTGGTGCTGACCTGGGGCTCTGTCCAACTATCATCCCAGTGTTGCCTGCTCCTAGTGGATATCCTATCTGGTGCAGACCTGTGGCTCTGGCTAACTAAGCGTTCCTTGTATGACCGTGGCTTGTTTGACTATCCAATCTGGTGCTGACCTGGGGCTCTGGCTGACTACCCGCTCTGTGTATGACCTTGGCTTGTCTGACTATCCAATCTGGTGCTGACCTGGGGCTCTGTCCAACTATCATGCCAGTGTTGCCTACGCCTAGTGGACATCCTATCTGGTGCAGACCTGTGGCTCTGGCTGACTAACCGCGCCGTGTATGACCTTGGCTTGTCTGACTATCCAATCTGGTGCTGACCTGGGGCTCTGTCCAACTATCATCCCAGTGTTGCTGTAACGGTTTGTTTGACACTCAGACACAGTAGGTTTGGAATCTAAAACACAGTTTTATTGAACAGTTGCAGTAAACAATAACCCTCACGGGTCCAGTAATATATGACACAATATAGTACTGACACAGGACAGGTTACAGTGAGATATACCCACACGGGTCTAGTATTTGCAAAGTACAACAACACAATATACTGACACAGGTCAGGTAACTTTCGTGTGATTCTCAAGCTAGGCAGCACTGAATGGGTTACTATTAGGACATATGGACTGACAGGCCCTAATAGCGAGAAGCCTTTTAAGACTCTCACCGTGAAGAGAGTGCACAATATCGAGTAACGCCCAAATAGACAACGGAGACCAGAGCAACTTGTGGACTGCCGTAGCAGTAGCGGAGGACTGGCAACAAGCACACAGAGAGGAACAGATACAGCAGAGTAGTCAGGCAATCCGAGTCGGTACACAGGCAGAAACAGATACAGCAGAGTAGTCAGGCAATCCGAGTCGGTACACAGAGCTTCACACGGAGAACAGGAACAAGCACTGGCAACAGAAACACCACTAAAGGGCAACAGCAAAGTGACAGGACCCAGTATTTAATTACAAATACTGGGCGGGACAAGACACTGCAACCAATAAGAGTTAGCTGTGAGTGAGACTGACAGAATGTTGACAGGAAGCACAGGGACCGTGATAGTACCCCCCCTCTCAAAGGCCCCCTCTCCCAGAAGAGGGACCTGGTTTCTGAGGGTGTTTAGAGTGGAATGTGCGCAGCAACCTGGGAGCATGGAGGTCATTTTGGTTAACCCAGGAATGTTCTTCAGGGCCATAGCCCTTCCAATGGACCAGGTACTGTAATTTCCCTCTGAACCTTTGTGAGTCAATAATGTTTTGCACTTCATATTCCTCCTGGCCTTGAACATGAACAGGACCGGGGACCACAGGAGTGGTAGTATAACAGTTGCAAATCAATGGTTTCAGAAGGGATACATGGAACACATTATGAATACGCATGGATGCTGGGAGATCCAGGGTGTACGAGACTGGATTAATTCTGCGGATGACTTTGAAGGGTCCAACTTATTACAAGGGACTTCCAAATTGAGTTTTCTGGAGGATAACCATACCCTATCCCCAACCTGGAAGGAGAGCGCCAGCAACCGACTGCGATTAGCGTGGCGCTGATAACGCTGGAACGAATTACTGAGGGTCCTCTGTACCTGTGCTGAGGTGGAGCGGAGTTGCTCGATATGCTCATCCAGAGCTGGAATCTGCTGCGTCTGAAATGAGTCTGGGAGCAAGCACAGCTGGAACCTGTAGTTAATGAGAAACAGGGAGCTCCCAGACAATTAATTGATTGCACAGTTCCTGGCGAACTCTGCCCATGGCAACAAGTCGGCCCAATTATCATGATGATCGGACATGAAACAGCGCAGGAATTGCTTCAATCCCTGATTGGCACGCTCGGTGGCTCCATTGGTCTGGGGATGGTAGGCAGACGAAAAAGACAACTGTATGCCCATCTGATCGCAGAACGCTCTCCAGAATCTGGACACAAATTGGCTCCCGCTGTCAGACACCAGCACCCTGGGTATCCCATGCAACCGAAACACTTCTCTGGCAAAGACAACAGCCAACTTCTTGGCCGAGGGAAGGCCAGGAAGGGGTACAAAATGTGCCATCTTAGAGAATCTGTCTACCACCATCAAGATGAACATGTAACCCCTAGATACTGGCAGTTCTCCCAGGAAATCAATAGAGACGTGGGACCAAGGACGCTCGCAATATATGACACAATATAGTAATGACACAGGACAGGTTACAGTGAGATATACCCACATGGGTCCAGTATATGCAAAGTACAACAACACAATATACTGACACAGGTCAGGTAACTTTCGTGTGATTCTCAAGCTAGGCAGCACTAAATGGGTTACTATTAGGCCAGAAGGATTGACAGGCCCTAATAGCGCGAGGCCCTTTAAGACTCTCACCGTGAAGAGAGTGCACAATATCAAGTAACGCCCAAATAGACAACAGAGACCAGAGCAACTTGTGGAATGTCGTAACAGTAGCGGAGGACTGGCAACGAGGCCGGAGAGGCACCCAACTGGAGACTGCACAGATAGATAGCTGGTGGCTGGCACCTACCCCGAAGGGTTAACAACGCTCAGACCAATGTCGACTGCACAAACAGGTGAACTGCCTGAGGAGCCCAGACTAAACCCAACCTCAGCGTGAATGGCAGGAAGAGGTCCAGCGTATCGTGGTGCATGGATGGAAGGGACACACCAGCAATGTTGCCTGGGCGACACCAACAATAACGGAGACTAGACTGCAAGCATATAGAGGTACGAGGTACTGTCCGGAGACAGAGAGGATCCTGAATAACAACCCCAACCGGGGACCAGATGGGGCGTCAGCAGGAGAGAAGCATGGCCAAAGGAGCCCAACCGGGCCGGGTCGGTGCACAAGCAGGCACATCAGCTAATCCTGATCGGTACACGGAGCAGGAATGTCAGCCGGGCCGGGTCGGTTCACAGAGCAGGAACGTCAGCCAATCTGAGTCAGTACACAGAGCAGGAATGTCAGCCAATCCGAGTTGGTACACAGAGCAGGAACGAGTAGCAGAGTAGTCAGGCAGTCCGGGTCGGTACACAAGCAGGAACGAGATGCAGAGTAGTCAGGCAATCTGGGTCGGTACACAGAGATCACATGAAAACAGGAAAAAGCGCTGGTAATGGAAACACCACAAAAGGGCACTGGAGAAGTGACAAGACCCAGTATTTAAGGACAAATACTGGGCAGGACAAGTCACTAACCAATAGGCGTAAGCAGGATTGGAGACTGACAGAATGTCGCCAGCAAAGCACGGGCACCGTGATAGTTGCCTACTCCTAGTGTACATCCTATATGGTGCAGACCTGTGGCTCTGGCTGACTAACCGCTCCATGTATGACCCTGGCTTGTCTGACTATCCTAGCTGGTGCTGACGTGTGGCTTGGTCTGCTCGCTCCACTGTGTTACCCGTTTCCACAGACATGCATCTTGGTGCAGACCTGGGGCTCTGGAAGAGGCTGGCCTAACTGACTGCAGGCGTGAGTCAGTGGTCTCTCTTGTGGTGTCCCTAGTGGGAAACCGTGGGTCTATTCTGTGTTCCGCTCATACTAATGAAACTACCAGTTGGCTCCGGCCTAGTCAACAGCAGTAGTGGTTGACCCATTGGCGGCTCCTATTACTAATAGAGTAGTTAGCCTCTGTCACCCTCTGCTTTGTATTATTATTTCATTTTACATATTATTCTAATAAAGGTGAATTTAACTATACAGTCTGACTCCTTGTCTTGCTAGCTACCGTAATATTACGTAAGGGTCATGACTACTGACGGTGATAGTGATCCACCCTTGCAGAAAATTTTGGTCAGGATGCGGGTCCAAGATCAACATATTGATCATTTGGCATTGGCCTTGCAGACTTTGCTTAGCCGTACTGCTCACTTAGAATGCTCTAACCCACAACCGGTGGCCACCCCAGCTCCTTCCTTGGCACCGGTAGTTCCAACCATCTCTGATGCAGGATTGGTCAGAGGGTTGTCTGGATCCGATCCACACCCACAGCGTTACTGTGGGGAGCCGTAGCTGTGTCGCGGATTTTTGAATCAACTGGGCATTTATCTAGAGATGATTCCGCATGCCTTTCCTAGTGAGAGTAGTAGGGTTGGGCTGATGATTTCGTTCCTTTCTGGTAAGGCATTGGCATGGGCGAATCCTTTATGGGAGACGGACAAACCCATAATATACAATTTCAGTGAATTTGCGGCATCCTTCAAATGTGTCTAAAAACCTAATGACCATCGTCAGGGCAGTCGTACTGTGGTGGAGTACGCTATTGAGTTCCGAACCCTGGCAGCCTAGGTGGTGTGTAATAATGAGGCTGTCATAGCTGCCTTTTCCCAAGGGCTTGGCGACTATGTCAAAGATGATATTGCGGCCCGTAAGTTACCTAAAAGTTTTGATGAAGTGATATCGTTTCTCATCCAGATTGACTCTCGGGTCCGGGAGAGACCCTCGTTTAAGGAGCGCCTGCTGAGGCATCCAGTCAGAATGACCTCTTACTTAACTTACCCATCCAGTCCTCCCTCACCTCCATGCCGCCTGGTTCCGATTCAGTAGGGAATGAACCGATGAAGGTTGGGACCACCCGGCTTTCAGTAGAGGAGAGTGACTTAGGAATAACAACACTGACAAGTACAAATATGGTAAAACAATGATCTTTATTAAGAATAGCACAATAATAAAATGAATAGCACTTCCCCAACCTTCACGCCAGATATGAGGACAGTGACTGGACGCTTCCTCAACCTTCACAGGGCAGGTTAGGACAAGGACAGGATCACCGGACTGGAAGCAGATAGAGTACCACTCTGACCTCCAATAAGCTCTAGTAGCAAGGATGGTAGTAGTTAATAGTACAGGAGTAGATGTAAAGCCCCTGGAAACAGGGAATTTTCCCTTAGAACGCTAGGGCTACTAGACAGGCAACAGAGGTAGACTCTCCCTAGAATGCTAGGGTGGCTGGACAGGCAACAGAGGCAGAATCTCCCTAGAACGCTAGGGTGACTGGACAGGCAATAGTAGCTGACTCTCCCTAGAATGCTAGGGTGACTGGACAGGCAACAGAGGCAGAATCTCTCTAGAATGCTAGGGTGACTGGACAGGCAACAGAGGCAGACTGTTACGGTTGGCAAGCAGAACCAGGAGTCAGACGGTATAGTTAATATAACCTTTATCATGAGAATAATAACAGTAATGCAATATAATATATACACACAGTGGGTGATCGAAAAGGAGAGTTCTGTATCAGGAATAGCAGTCTCCCAATATCATCACCACACTGTCCGAGACTAGGCCTCAGCCTGCTGGAGTCTCGCGGTAAGGTAACACCAAAGAGTGATACTGACTCAGCCTGCAGTCAGTAGCTGGGAGTCTGCTAGCTCCAGGTCAATACTAGGAAGGATGTCTGAATAACGGAACCAACCCTAGGAGAGGACAGACAGGGTCTTCTAGTAAGCACCAGATAGGACAGTCAGACGAGCCAAAGTCATACAAGGAGCGGGTAGTCAGCCAGAGCCACAGATTTGCACCAGATAGGATATCCACTGAAGCGATGGAATGCTGGATGCGCAGTGGACAGAGCCCCAAGTCAACACCAGAGTGGGTAGTCAGACAAGCTTAGGTCATACACAGAGCGGGTAGTCAGCCAGAGCCACAGGTTTGCACCAGAAAGGATACCTGAGCCAAATCGGAACGCACAAGGAGAATAGTCAGATAGAGCCACAGGTCAACACCAGAATGGATGGGCAGACAAGCCAGATCATACACAGGAATCAGGAACACTAGATAATGAACTGCTCAGAACACCAACGTAAAGGTGAATGAGTCAGGACTCAGTCTGCCCTTTAAACCCCTCCACAGGAACTAGGAGCAGCTAGAGGGAGGAAGTAGGTAGGAGGAGACTACAGGAAACAAACACACATAAAACAGAGGCCTGCAGCATGCTTGAGCCTTTGGCCTGCAGATGATGTGTGGAAAGACGCTGAGTGTCGCTGAAGCGGCGGCCCAGAAACAATGTACTGTGACACAGACTCCCCCTAGAACGCTAGGGTGACTGGACAGGCAACAGAAGCAGACTCTCCCTAGTACACTAGGGTGACTGGACAGGCAACAGAGGCTGAATCTCCCTAGACTAGAACGCTAGGGTAACCAATGGCACAGTACAGGATGGTAGGCAACAGGAAGGCCACTATCACGGACTGACACAACTGTACACCTCTAGTAAGGAGGAATTACTAAGGCACCAAGAGTGCTAGCGGAGATAGTAGGCCAATGGTAAGGAGGATAGGATATGAGCCGTAGCTGAAGGCAATCAGTCCAGCCAGGAGTAGAACGGAGCACATAGTTGGCCAGAGCCAGGAGTCAGATCGGAGCTGATAGTCTGCCAGAGCCAGAAGTCAGATCAGAACGGGTAGTCAGCCAGAGCCAGGAGTCAAACCGGAACGGGTAGTCAGCCAGAGCAAGGAGTCAGATCAGAGCGGGTAGTCAGCCAGGGCCAGGAGTCAAACCGGAATGGAGAGCAGTCAGGGAACAAGCGGAGCCGAAGTCAGAATAAACCAGGAGTCATACATGGGAATCAAGCTTCGGAATCACAAGAGCTATAGTGCACAGGTACCATGAAATGGCAAGGTATTAGTGGCAGGCTGAGGCCTTTAAGGCCTAGCAAGTAGGCAGAGACTGACTCTGGCAATAAGAAGTAGCCTATAAGAATAGCGAATGTGTTACACAGCGACAACCAGGAAGTAAAGAATGTCGCCTGCACACACAGACGCTGGAGGGAATCACGAGCACCTTGATAGGGAGACCTGAACACTTATTAAAGTCATGCCTGGTACGTCGGGGAAACACCCGCACCTAAGATCCTGTTGGGGACAGATCTTAGGTGGCATCTCAAAGTCCCTAGAGACCACGCAGGTTAAACCCATGCTTGAGGTGGTTCTTACATGGGCCATTGAGTCTATCTCAGTTTCTGCATTAACAGACTCTGGTGCGGCTGGTTATTTTATGGACGCTGCCTTTGCTGACCAGAATGGTATCTTCTTATAGTCACGTGCCTCTCCCTTGGCTGTCAAGGCCATTGATGGCAAACCCTTGCTGCTGTCACACATTACTCATGAGACGTCTCCGATAACCCTGAAAGTGGGAGCCCTCCATACAGAAACCTTGAAGTTTCAGGTTATCAACTCTCCTCACTATGCCATTGTCCTAGGGTTTTCTTGGTTGCAGGAACATAACCCTAGAATTGATTGGAGTACTTGTGAAATATTGTCTTGGTGCCCACACCAAGTCCTGTCTTTCACTCCCTATTAGACTGGCGTATGCCGAGTCCTCTGGTCTACCGGAGGCCTAGTCTCAGTTCAGTGAGGTGTTTAATAAATTCCAGGCCGGAGCATTGACTCCTTATAGATCTTATGATTGTTCGGTAGAGTTACTACCTGGTGCTACCCCTCCTAGGGGCCATATATATCCTTTGTCTGTGGAGGAGAACAAGGCTATGGAGGACTATGTCACCGATGCCCTGGAGAGGGGCATCATTCGCAAATCCACATAACCTGCTGGTGCTACATTTTTTTTTGTTAAAAAGAAAGATGGAGAGTTGTGTATTGATTTCCATGGCTTAAATAAATTGATGGTTAAGAAAGCTTATAATCTGGTCAGAATGAAAGAAGGCCACGAATGGAAGACTGCCTTTAACACCCGGAGTGGGCATTATGAATACCTTGTCATGCCCTTTGGTCATTGAAGTGCTCCTGTAGTCTTCCAGGAATTTATCAATGATGTGCTGAGAGACCTATTACATAGTTGTGTAGTGGTCTATCTGGATGACATCCTCATTCATTCTCCTACATTGGAGACTCATCGTTCGGATGTATCCAAAGTCCTACGATTATTGAGAGAAAACAACTTGTTTTGCTAGTTGGAGAAATATGAATTTCACAAATCTCAGGTGTCCTTTTTGGGGTACATTATTTCCTCATCTGGGATGGCCATGGACCCCCAGAAATTGTATGCAGTATTGCAATGGCTGCATCCTGTAGGACTGAAATCTACGCAAAGATTTTCGGGTTTAGTGAATTAGTATCAGAAGATTATTAAAAACTTCTCGTCTATTGTCAAACCTATCACTGATATGACCCGCAAAGGTGCTAAAGCCACTGAATGGTCCCCCAGTGTATTGCTTGCCTTTGAAGACATCAAAGCCGCATTCGTATCAGCCCCTATTTTGGTGCATCCTAATCCCGCCCTGCCCTTTACCCTGGAGGTCGACGAGTTTGACATTGGATTAGGCGCCCTCCATTCTAAACTCTCGGCTCCAGGGGAGGCCTTACGCCCGTGTGGCTATTTTTCCAGAAAATTGTCTAAGACCGAGAAGGTATATCAGATTGGGGACAGAGAATTACTGGCCATTATATTGGCACTGAAGGAATAGCATCACGTCTTGGAGGGTACCAGTTCCCTGATCCTGATTCTTACGGATCATAAGAACCTCACATACCTATCCAAGGCTAAACGCCTGTTGTCCAGTCAAGCTAGATGGGCATTGTTCCTATCCAGGTTCAATTACGTGATTTCCTACCTTCCGGGTTCCAAGAATATTAAGGCTGATGCCCTATCACGCCAATTTTGCAAACTGTCCAAGGAGGAGGTTCCTCGCACACCAATTATTCCGACTGATCAGATTCTTGACACTGTACGTACCTGTATTACGTCTCCTCTAGGAGAGGAAATACTGGCCACTCAAACATCCGCTCCGGCGGAGAGACCTAGCAGGAAATGCTTTGTCCCCACTCAGCTGCCCATTAAACTGCTTGAGACATACCATGCCTCCAAAATTGCTGGTCACATTGGCGAGACCAACTGATTTGGTGCTTGTCTAGACTGTTCTGGTGGCCGAGCCTTAGATCCAATTGCGCTGCTTTTACCACAGCCTGCACCAATTGTGCTCAAAATAAATCGTCTTGACATTTGCTTGCTGGCCTCCTTCAACCTGTGGCTAACAGGAAATGCCCCTGGTCTCATCTGTCCATAGACTTTATAGTTGATCTTCCGGCTTCTTCTGGCTTCACGGTTATCCTGATGATCGTTGACAAATTTTATAAAATGGCCCACTTTGTACCACTTAAAGGTCTACCTTCCTCACAGTAATTGGTGGTGGTATCCACTAAGGAAGTATTTTGGCTTCATGGCATACCCAGGGTTATTGTCTTGGACAGAGGCAGCCAGTTCGTGTCTTGGTTCTGGGGATGCTTTTGTGCTCAGATGGGGATCCAACTAGCATTCTCCTCCACGTACCACCCTCAGTCTAACGGTGTGGATGAACGGTCTAACCAGATCTTAGAACAATTTCTCAGTTGCCACATCTCTGATCACCACGATAATTGGGCTACCCTGTTGCCTTGTGCAGATTTTGCCCGGAATAGTGCCATGAACTCCTTCTCTCAGAGTTCTCCATTCTTACGGGTTTCAACCCTCTGTTCTTCCCGAGATCTTTCAGGCACAGGAAATTCTGGCTCTTGATGAGCATTTGAGGGCGATCTGTTCCTCTTGGGTATGGTTACAACATACTCTACGTGGTTCTATGCAGCAGCAGAAAAGGCAGACGGACCGAAGGTGCTTACCGGCACCTACCTTCCAGGTGGGGGAGAGAGTGTGGTTGTCTTCCCGCAATCTTAAGCTCCAGGTACCTTGTAATACGCTGGCTTCTCAATTTGTTGGTCCATTCCGTGTTCTGTGCAGAATCAACCCTGTTGCTTATGCTTTGGAGCTTCACGCATCCATGCGCATTCACAATGTGTTCCATGTCTCTTTACTTAAAGCGGAACTTTCACCTAAGCACAATTTTGCTTTAATCCCCTTATTATACCGATTGTAACTGTGCTGTTTTTTTTTGTTTTTTTTTAAACGCAATAGAAATGGGCACCATCTTGCCGATGAGAATACAGGAGATCCTCCTGCCCTCTGGTCTCTCAGTAAGCTGGAGCACTCTCATTGGCTAGATATCAATCTCTGCCATTGAGGGTTCTCCAGCTTACTGACAGACCAGTGGGGAGGAGGATCTCTCCTGTATTCTCATTGGCACAAACTGTGCCACTCAGAATGAGAAGACGTCAAGAAGGAAAAGGTAAACCCTCAAACTCAATTTTTACCGAGTTTTTTTTAAAAAAAACAAAACCCAGCACAGTTACAATCGATATAATAAATGGATTAAAGCAAACTTGTGCTTAGGTGAAAGTTCCGCTTTAAACCTCTGATTTGTAACCTTTACACCTCAAGTACTGTCCGGGCAGCTCCGGTCAAAGTCGGTAATCAAGAGGAATTTGTGGTACAGAGTATTCTGGATTCCAGGTGGGTCACCTTCAGTACTTGATTCACTGGAAGTGGTATGGTCCGGAGAAGCACTCCTGGATACCCCACGGCTATTGTCACGGTTTGTTATGACTCTCAGACACAAGTTTTAGGTAAAAAAAATAAATTTTATTGAAATAATAAAATGATCACTAGGATGGCATCACATACATATATAAATCATGATAATTAGTACAGACAGAATGCAGACTCTACCGGTCCTGTCAATATACCGGACAGGACAGTCTGAGATATATATATATTAGGCTCTACCGGCCTTGCCAATACCGGGTAAGGCAACCTGCAGATGGAATAGCATAGCGGTTCTACCGGCCTTACCAATTTACCGGGCAAGGCAGCCCCATAAAGTACACAGTGTAGGCTCTACCGGCCCTGCCAATACCGGGTAAGGCAACCTCAGATGGAATGTGGCAAAAGGTTCTACCGGCCTTACCAATACCGGGCAGGGCAGGCCAGAGATAGTAATAGCAGTCGGAAGATAATGGCAGATTGACAGGATTGTAAGCAACCCAGTGTACGAACACTGAGACCAACAGGGGAATTGTATAGCCGCGAGGCTTAGGAGCAAACCAATGTCCTCACACTGGAGTAACAAATGAATCATAAAAGCCGCAAGGCTTAGGAGAAAACCAGCGTCCGCACGCTGGTACCAACACTGAATCGTATAGCCGATAGGCTTTGGAGCAAACCAGTGTCCGCACACTGGGGTAACAAGTAAATCATATAGCCGCAAGGCTTTGGAGCAAACCAGCGTCCGCACGCTGGGACCAACACTGAATCGTATAGCCGATAGGCTTTGGAGCAAACCAGCGTCCGCACACTGGAGTAACAAGCGAATCGTAAAGCCGCAAGGCTTTGGAGCAAACCAGCGTCCGCACGCTGGGACCAACACTGAATCGTATAGCCGATAGGCTTTGGAGCAAACCAGCGTCCGCACACTGGAGTAACAAGCGAATTGTATAGCCGCAAGGCTTAGGAGCAACCCAGCGTCCGCACGCTGGGACCAACACTGAATCGTATAGCCGATAGGCTTTGGAGCAAACCAGTGTCCGCACACTGGAGTAACAAGCGAATCGTATAGCCGCAAGGCTTTGGAGCAAACCAGTGTCCGCACGCTGGGACCAACACTGAATCGTCTAGCCTATAGGCTTTGGAGCAAACCAGTGTCCGCACACTGGAGTAACAAGCGAATCGTATAGCCACAAGGCTTTGGAGCAAACCAGCGTCCGCACGCTGGGACTAACAAGCAATGTCACCAACGCGACCAGACAGAAGGTCACCAGGATACAGGAGACAGGCGATGAGAAGACAGGAACCAGCAACGATCAGTCAGGTCAGGAAACAGCAGAGAAGAAGTTCAGCAGGAACTGCATCACCAGAGACTAGGCCAGAACCAGGACTGGAACAACTCAGCAAGCAGGAGGCACTGGAACAGTGGAGATCAGGAACTCAGGAACACTGGAACAGAGGCCCAGCTATCACTGGACATAGTGATAGCAAAAAGGTCAGAAACAACACGAAAGGGCAATCAAAGGGTGCCCAATCCAGGTTTAAATAGGCAATATGAGGCGGGCTATATGCAGACAGCCAATAGAAGCCCCCTACTGGTGACAGACAAGGAAATGCAGCAATCACGGGCACCGTGATAGCTATGTTCACGCTCCTCTTTTGGTGCGCAAATTCCATGCTCGTTTTCCTCAACTGTACCCTCAGAGGAAGGGCCTTTGAGAGGGGGCTACTGTCACAGTTACTCTATATCCAGCGTGGCCCCTTCGGCTGATGCTGGAGAAGTATGGCTCTGAATGACGCTTCGGTGTCATTCCACGCAGCCCTTTGGAAGCTGGGTCTGGGCGCTTCTTGCGTCCTGAACGGCCATCCGTGTCTACTTGCTAGGCGGTTCTGCAACTCCGTTTGACACAGGTCTGATGCAGGTGTTGGACGCATCACTGTGAGATAAGTCACTTTCGGGCGCAAAGCTGCGTATTGACGCAGGACTCAACTTTATACCATGTAGCCTGGTCTGTCTCCTCCCATCTACTTCCCTGCTCATAGTATTTAAGGGAACTGAATCTGGAGTAAGTATATATATATATAATAATAGTCTGAGGCTGGGTCTGGATTTGTGGGAGAGGCTGCTGGCTGTATTTAAGGGCAGCAGCCTCTTCTACTGGGAGCCGGTCGTCATAGGCATGCTCCCCTACAAAGTTTCAGCTATACACGCCTGTTTCAGCTTCATCGTTAGTTTCCAGCGTCACTTCGACGAGTCACTTCCAGTGAGTCACTTCCGGTCAGTCCGGTCGCGGGCAGCTTTCGGTGGTGCCAGCAGAAGCAAGGTCAAAACTCTATCCAGTACTCGCATTTCAGCTATCTGCTCAAAGAATCGTCAAGAGGGACCAATTTCAGTCTTTCGAAACAAAACATTTAAAGAATCTTCAATTTCACTCTCGTGAAGATTTAAGGTTAATATCTCAAGTATCCTCAGGTAAGAAGTAACAACTACCATTATTTACTCATTTGTCCACAACTTAGGGGTCATAAGCACAGGTCAGGAACCAATCACATCTCCAAAATTTGCACCGCTCGCAATTTCAAGTTAACCCCCTTTCACAGCTCAGTCACAAGTAGCACAGCCTCCTCCTTTTCTCTTAAGCCACAAACATCAGGATTATTCCATCTGTTTTCTTCCCAGCAACCCCCCACCTCCCTAGTCTATATGCAATGAATTAGGAGGACCTTAAATCTTTGTAAGAGGCCTAAGAATCCTCCTCAGCAGGAACCTATCTTAGCTCAGAGGCCGAAGGTACCCCTTTTCCTCTGCCTTTATCTTACCCAACCAAATGTTCTCAGTCAATCTCCTTTGCTGGGGGTCTTACCTCTTCGTAGAGGCCGAAGCCCCCCCCCCCTCTATCACGGTCCCCGTGATTCCCTGTCAATCTCTGACTGTGTACCTTTACATTGGAGGAGTCTGATTGGCCTGCCCAGGATGTGCCTTTATATGCTGGGGTTTGGGCACTTGTCAGTTGCCCTTTCGTGGTGTTCCTGTGCTGAGCCTTGTTGCTGATTTCCAGTGTCTCCTGTGTACCGACCCGGCTAGTCTGACTCTTCTCCTGTTCCTGCTCCGTGATTTGACCCGGTTCTGGCTGACGACCTCGCTCTGTGATTTGACCCGGTTCTGGCTGATGACCCTGCACTGTGATCTGACCCGGCTCTGGCTGAAGACCCTGCTCCGTGATCTGACCCGGTTCTGGCTGAAGACCCTGCTCCGTGATCTGACCCGGCTCTGGCTGACGACCCTGCTCCGTGATTCGACCTGGTTCTGGCTACTGATCCTGCTCCGTGATTGATCCGCTCTCCGGTGGTGTTCCTGCGGCTGTGTCATCCGGTTCTGGTTATCGCTCCTGTCCGGTTGCTGCTCCAGTGTTCTCCGGTCGCGCTGGCGACATTCTGAACTGTTTCTCTGTTCCTCTCTCGCTCATTCAGCTGTAGCCGAGGTTGCCTGCCTTGTACTCGCGGAGCATTGCTCTTTTGAATGTACCAGATTAACCCTTGCAGTGCCTGTAGTCTCCGATTACGTGCCACTTGTTTAACTTGCCAAGCTTCTGTTGGTTCTCTGAGCCGTTACACTTTGAGTCTCCTTTTGACGCTATACCAGTCCTTGCAGAGCTCCGCTTGTCCGGTGTTCAGGGTGCACAGTGATCACGCCGGTTGGCTCCAGTAGTCTGTTCGCTCTTGCTATAGGATTCAGTGCGACACCGGAAGGGTGTCCCGGGCCCGTCTCTCATTCTCTCAAAGTGTACAGTTCCATCTGCACTGCTTTGCATCGGCTCTTCGTAGCTTGGGCAACTATCACCTACTGTGGCATCCCAAGGGCTCGTATACTATCCTTGGCACACGCAGGGTTATTCACTACTCCTTCTGGGCGATTCCTATTCTGGTTACTTCAGGTTTGGCAGTAGCATTCCTCCTAGCCCACGGTGGTGGTACTGGCTCAGCTCAGAGCAACAGGGGCGCATCCTGCTTCTGCTTAGAGAGTGATACAGTGCTGATCCTGTGTTCCTGGCTCTTCATCTAGAGACTGTTCTCCAGAGACTGATATCTCTATGGGCGTTGGCCAATCTAGCCTGAGCCTCACCAATTGCTCCTGTTAACCCTTTGGGGTTGCTACAGCCTTTAGCTGTATTTAATCCTCTGTTTATATTACCCATACTTTGTCAGTATTGTTCTTACTTATACTGGCCCCTAGGGGCACTGTTTATCATTCCGTTTCAATAAACTGTGTTTTTACTTTACTACCTGGTCTGAGTGTCAGAAAAACCGTAACACCCTCTTTATATCAACCTCACCTCAACACGAAGGCCGAAGGTTTCCTGGCTTTAGACCTGTTAGGCACTTCCATTTCTTTAGTCTCATAATTCATCTACACTAACTTAATACAAAAACAAAAAGGAGAGAAGGCGCATACGCTCTAAGTGTAGACAGTTAATAAATAATAATCCACCTCCACCGTGCTGATTAAAACATCCGTGCGTAACACCGTATTTAAACTCCTTTTCTGTGGGTAAATTTCCCACTCACCTTCTTATGAGGCTAAATCCCGCCTCTAGGTGTCTACGCCTGCACTGGATTACCCCCAGTAGTGGTATACTTAGTCGTGCACCTCCACTCCTTCCACTTGCACCTCCGTTATCACGTCTCTGCCTCACAGAAGAAATCCCCCTCCCGGGGACTGCAGGACTCAAGCAAGAAACTTGGATGTTATGAAGGGATTCAGTACACGATTCCACCAATATGGGGCAATTCAATTTATTACAATAAAATTGATTATAAAAGCAATTGTTTGCTATACAAATATTAAATCTCATACAAACTCCAAAATATCAATATTTGGCCTTCCACCCAACGCGTTTCCCAGCACAAAGGCCAAATATTGGGTGGAAGGCCAAATATTGATATTTTGGAGTTTGTATGAGACTAAGTATACCACTACTGGGGGTAATCCAGTGCAGGCGTAGACACCTAGAGGCGGGATTTAGCCTCATAAGAAGGTGAGTGGGAAATTTACCCACAGAAAAGGAGTTTAAATACGGTGTTACGCACGGATGTTTTAATCAGCACGGTGGAGGTGGATTATTATTTATTAACTGTCTACACTTAGAGCGTATGCGCCTTCTCTCCTTTTTGTTTTTGTATTGGTCTATTGACGAGGAATCTATACCAGAGGTTCGTGGAGAGAATTGGCAGCAGCAATCGGTGATTCAAGTTTGAGGACTCCATTCCTTTAGGGGTATTCTCCGGTGGTATATATACATATATTGTTGGACATTTGTTATTTTTATATTGCCATTTTAGCGCTGTAGCGAATTAGTCGTGGTCATCTACACTAACTTTACTTTCTTCTACTATCTCTTCCCAGGCATCTCACGGGTATTAGGGCTGTAGATTCCTTCTAGAGGCCATAATGCCCCCCGTCATTTCGCTAATTATCCGCAACCACAAACAGTAGGACCTCCTTTCACTCCCCCACTAACTTCTTATCGCTTCATAAGAAGTAGTCCCCTTCCTCAGTCCTCCACATTTGCCAGAAGCCATAGCTGCCCCTACCCCCCACCTCCCAACAATATGTAAGTACCAAAGGACCTTACCTCTTCATAAGAGGCCGAAAGGATCCTCCACAATAGGAACCTAACTCTGTTCTGAGGCCGAGGTTGTCTCTTCCCGCTCCCTTATTCTTACTTAACTGTAGGTACACACACACACCTCGTGCCACCACACATTCGCAGGGATATAATCGATGGGAAGGACATCAATTTGGTGTCATTACTTATAGCCTCTCAGGATGTAGCTAAGCACAAGACTGTCAGCTGTGGGGACGTCTCCGTGACATTAAAATCTAAGGACCCCAGACTTTCTAGGAAGTTGTCCATCACGGAGTTTGTCCTTGCTTTCAGCATCTACCGAGACATCTTGTGCTCAGCCTTTCCTGACTGAAGGCAAGAATTGGATACGTATCTTTACTTAATTTCAGACTTGGCATACAGTTACGGTGGTACGTCGTTTTATGACTACCACCGTTCCTTCTTGGCCAAGGCGGCAGCTAGTCTGGCCAGTTCAACTTCATCCTGGACTGGGGCGTGTTGGACAGCGAGCTCTTTTGCCATCACTTTGCTGGCATTAAGGCTCCTACTTGCAACTCATGCCAGTCGGCTTATCACTCACCTAACTTATGCCCGGCTACAACAGCCCTAATTAATCTACCCACCATGGCCATTCCATTCACATCGCAAGCTCCCAATCCCTCCCCTACTGCAAACTTACCATCTAGGGACAAGCTGGGTAGAGTCATTCACTACATTGGTTCAACACCGATTTGTAACAATTTCAACAGCAAAGGCTGTTTTTTCAGTGGTTGTAGGATGAGCCATGTGTGCACCCTCTGTAAGAATGCCCATGCTAGGCCCATCTGCCCTAAGGCCTTTTCTAATAAAGCTTTAAGTAACATCTACATTGAAGTACTGGAATCTTTATTGGCTTCTCACCCAAATACAAACCTAGTGAATTACATTATCTCAGGTTTTAGAGAAGGGTTCCATACAGGGTTAGTAGATACCCCAGGCTCAACAGTCAGTTACCCAAACCTTCTGTCAGCCAAGGCAGACCCTCAAACAGTTTCTTACCTTCTCTCCCAAGAATTTGAAAAGGTTTTTTTACTCGGCCGTTTCCCATCACCACCTTTTCCCTCATGAAGGATCAACCCAATTGGCCTAGCAAAACATACATTTTCCAATAAACAAATTTTAATAATCAACTTCTCAGGCCCCCATTCTTCTAGTATTCCTAGTTTAAACTCACTTATCCCTTCAGATGAATACTCCCTCCATTATTCCACAATAGATAACACCACATCTCTCATTAAGCAAGCAGACCCCAGGTGATGGCTGTCGAAAACTGACATACAGGATGCTTTTAAGCTAATGCCCGTCCACCCCTCTCTGTGGCACTTGCAAGGGATTCAGTGGGATGGACAGTTCTATTTTGCATCCAGGTTAACATTCGGGTCCAAAAGTAGCCCAAAAATTTTTGATTTATTCACGGAAGTCCTGTACTGGATTCTGCTCAATGAATGCAAATGCCCATCTGTCATCCATTACCTGGATGACTGAAACATCTATTTAGGGCATTAAACATTCCCATGTCAAACCACAAGACAGTGGGGCCTGCCAAGGCAGTGGAATTTCTGGGTATTTTCCAGTTGCAAGTGTGTGCCTCCGTGATTGCTCCGGTAAAGTGCCATTGGCTTGTCCTCCGCTACTGCTCCTGCAGGTTGCCAGTGTTGTCTCAGTTACTGCTCCGGCAGAGCACCTCTGGCTTAGTCCTACGTTACTGTCATACCGGTTGCAAGTGTGTGCCTCTGTGATTGCTCCGGTAAAGTGCCATTGGCTTGTCCTCCGCTACTGCTCCTGCAGGTTGCCCGTGTTGTCTCAGTTACTGCTCCGGCAGTGCGCCTTTGGCCTAGTCCTCTGTTAGTGCTACACCGGTTGCAAGTGGCTGCCGCCGTGATTGCTCCTGTAGAGTGCCATCGGCTTGACCTCAGTTACTGCTATTCCGGTTGCAAGTGGTTGCCTCCTTTATTGCTCCGGCAGTGGTCATTACTACCTCAGTTGAGCTCTGGCATTTCACGTATGTTTGCTGACCTCGGCTTGTTAAAGTATCATTCCAGTACCTTCAAACATGGGACTGTTTACCATCATTGATGAACTTTAACTCCTACAGTACCGAAGTCCTGGGAACTTACTTCTCTTGCCTGACCTGTGTCAGTATATACTGTCTGTACTTTAATGTTATGCTGGACCAGTGTGGGCATTGAATAAGTTACCTGTCAGTTGTCTGTATTATACTGTTTGTATACTATAGGACCTGTGAGGGTTCTTTCTGTATTGTTTAATTCAATAAAACTGTGTTTTTATCCTAACCACTGTGTCTGTGAGTCGAACAAACCATTACAGTATTAAACTTGATTCAGTTGCTTTGGAAGCCAGCCTACGGGCAGTCAAAGTAAACAGAATCCAAGAATTGGTACATCAATTCTTAAAAAACAAGCACACCACTCGAACTGAGGTCCAATTCCTCCTAAGCCACCTTAGTTATGCTTTACATATAATTCCACAAGGGCGGTCTTTCATTTCTTATATTTTGTCCATTTTATCTTCTCAATGTGCATCCAACACGTGTCAGCTAGACTCTCCCTCATTAGCAGACCTTAAAATGTGGGACAACTTCTTGTCAATTTGGAACGGCCGAGCCTTGTTCCCCCCTCCAATTTCCCAAACACCACCCGTCATTTTCTCAGACGCCTCCCCAGATTTCGGTTTCTCAGCAATCTGGGTTAGAGAATGGCTAGCGGGACCATGGCCTGCGGACATTTAATCTATTCCAAATTTCCTAGAAACCTCCCCTCTCTTTGAGATATATCCGGTGGTGGCTGCGGCAGCAGTCTGGGGGAGTCAATGGTCAGGATTTTCAGTCATATTTTGTTCAGACAACCTAGCTACCATACACATCCTAAACAATGGCAGATCTTCAAACCAGTCAGTTATGTTATTTATGCATAAACTAACCTGGCTCTCACTATACCACAAGTTCTTATTTCATAGCATCCATTTTTTCAGTCATCAAAACATAGCTGCTGACGCTCTGTCTCATCGTATATTTCAGGCCTTTTTCAGACTCATGCCACTCCAAACCCTGTCTTTTGAAGACCTAACGATGCCATAAAACACTTTATTAGTCAAGCAGGTGTCATCATGCAGGCTACCATGGCACCTAACACGGTCAAAACGTACATCACTGCATGGAACACTTACAACAGATTCATTTGACTTTTGCAGCTTACTGTTATACTGCTCTTTTCCTCTCTCCAAACACAATCAGAACATACCTGGCCGGTATACAACACCACCTAGCCTTGCTTAACCCACACTTACCATCATTATTCAACAATTATCATATCAAACTATTTCTGAAAGGGCTCGCTAAGTTATTCCACCAGCCTCCACGACAAAGACTCCCGGTCACAGGGAAACTGATTCGTCAAATGTTGGATTTATTATCTAAATATCCATTTGGCCGGCAAACCAGTACTGTAATAGTGGCAGCAATTTGCTTAGCGTTTTTCGGTTTCCTCAGGCCAGGGGAATTTACTGTAAAAAAACAACAAAGACGCTTTCATTAAAACAAAACAATTAACCTTTCATAACAATCATTTCAAGCTAACATTACGCAAATCAAAAACACACCAGACAGGAAAGGGTGCAATCATGTCTTTTTACCCAACAGCAGACTCATGGTGCCCAGTCAAGTATTTACAGAATCTAGTATCATTAACAGCTATTCAATCACAGAACAGCCCGCTTCTACATATATACAATAAGCCACTATCAGCTCCAGTTTTTACCAAATACGTTAGAATCCTTCTAGCACACCTGGGAAAGAACCCATACTCATTCTCAGGCCATTCATTCCGTATTGGGGCCGCATCTTCAGCCTCCAAAAACAAAGTACCAGCACATATAATACAAAGATTAGGCAGGTGAAAATCCAATATTTTTTCTACTTATATTTTCAATCCAGTTGCCGAAATAAGTGAGGCCCAAAGAGGCCTAACTTATTAAATTCTTGTAAAGAAATAAACATATTTATTTCATTTACTGTTCTGGTTCTTTTTTGGCCTCTAAATGGCTAACCGCGGTACGATCTACCCCCAAGGGTCTGAGTACCCCTGGGGGAACATCATCTTTGTCATGTTTCAATTACCTATGCCCCGAGTACAAGTCTGAGGCTGGCAGCCGGTCGTCACAGGCCCCCCCAAAAAACCCATCCCCTTTAATCAACCATAGTTTGAGGTGGCCCTCTAAATGGCTAACAGCAGTACGATCTATCCCCAAGGGGCTGGGTACTCCTGGAGGAACACCAAATCCTTTGTCATCTTTCAATTACCTAAGCTCCGAGTACAAATAAAAATAAATTAATAAAAATGTAAATAAAGAAAAAAATAAAAATGTAAATAAAATAAAAGTAAAATAAAAATGAAAAAAAAAAATGAAATAAAAATAAATATAAAATTAAAAATCAAAATCAAAATAAAAATAAAAATGGGAATAAATATAAAGATGAACATAAAATAAATAAGGAAATAAAATACAGATGAAAAATAACAGTAAAAATATAGATCAAAATGAAATAAAAATAAATAATAACAAACATACTGAATAAAAATAATTATAACGCCTATATAAATGAAAATCAACAATGATATAATGCTAGTGGGCATCAGTGAATATGTTAACCTAAAGTACAGTGACCAACTAATGGTCAATGAAACCAGTCCCAGGGACTCAAGGGAAGGTCCAATCACCTAACAAAGGTATGCACATCTATTCTCTCATTATGGCCTCTGGGAGCCAGGGTATCCATTGTGTAAATCCAGTAGGTTTCCCTCTGGCACAACCTCTGGAACCATTGGCTCCCAGCTGACTCGGGAATGTGTTATAGGGGCATCAAAACTGTGCCCTCCATACTACTAGAGTGATGTAATTTATAGTGAGTAACTAAAGGACATTTAAAATCTAATGAAATGATCGCTCTTCAATGTTCCAAATAACGATCTTTAATTCTGCATGTAGTGTGTCCTATATATATTTTAAGACATGGACACTGCATACTGTAAATAATAAAAGCAGAATTACAGGTAATGTGATGTGCTATGCTGTGACTATTCCCTAATGGATCCTTAAAGGGATAGTATTACTTCAAAATTACTATCCCTCATATTGTAGCCCTTAATAAACTGAGTTAAATGACACCAGCGGCATCTCTCAAACCTTTATGGTATAAGAGATAGCCGCTTTCAAAGTTTCCTCTCCCCTGTTGTCAGCGTTCTGCTGCCAGCAGGAGAATCCGGTCTCTGAATCAAGGGGAGGCTCTTCAGCAGAGCCGATATCTCGTTATGGAAGGAAAAATGATTAATTGAAACAGTCTTCTACGTGTGCTTGGTTACCAAGCACACATATAAGACTGTTTCAATTAGTCATTTTTCCTTCCATAACGAGATATCGGCTCTGTTTAAGAGCCTCCGCCTGTCCCGGGACCGGATTCCCCTGCTGGCAGCAGAACGCTGATAGCAGGGGAGAGGAAACTTTTAAAGCGGCTATCTCTTAAACCATAAAAGTTTGAGAGATGCCGCTGGTGTCATTTAACTCAGTTTATTAAGGGCTACAATATGAGGTATAGTAATTTTGAAGTAATACTATCCCTTTAAATAGTGATGTATTGTGGTGGCTAAAGTGACATGTGATACACCTCGTCATACCACAGCGATGTACTCCCTTCTTCACCAAAAAATGTTCTTGGTTGTTATCTGTTTTTTCTCTCTTTTAGATAATATTTTTTTTAAACTTTTATTTTTAGTGTATATGATTTTGGATTTGTCTGAAATATGATCTTTAAGTAATATATCTTGTTGTAACACCGTCCAATGTTTATTAATTACTTTCTGTATTTGTTTATTGGCATTGTTATAAGTAATAATGAAGTGAACTTGACTTGATTGTTATTATGGGTATAGTTCCTGTTCTTATTAACTGGACCTATCAGTGTATCCCTATCTTTATCTTTGGTTTCCTGATAATTATCTTCAACCAACTTCCTGGGATAACCCCTGGAAATACATTTCTGCTATAACTCCCCAGATTGTATTACAAACTCTTCCTCCAAGGAACAGTTCCGGAGTAATCTCCAGAACTGGCCCTTAGGGATGTTGTTCTTCCAGTTAACATGATGGCAACTGTCAAAATGTAGGTTATTGTTAGTAGTTGTAGGTTGAATATAGGTCTTGGTAATGACCTTCTCATAATCATGTCCAAGGTCAAATCTAGGAAGTTCACCTCATCTCTGCTGATGTTATAGGTGAATCTCAAGCCCTGTGAATTCTATGGTTCTATGAGGTTGTATTTACCTAATTTTTAGACCTGCTAAGGAGCAGATGATTGTTATGTCCTGATATGTACAACCATAGAATTCAAAGAGGGAGTACTTTCACATGACCATTTATATATTATATATATATATATATATATATATATATATATATATATATATATATATATATATATATATATATATATATATATATATATATATATATATGTGTGTGTGTATTAATAAAAGGAGAAGGCTGGTATGGTGCCAGATTCTCCATATCCAGCCACACACACACCCCTGGGTGGACAAACACACCCAGTGGCAGCATTAATGACGAGATATTCTTGTCTCCTCCATACTGCCTTAACAGAAGATAATACAACGGGTGTGATTTTCTCACTCCTGTGAAAATCACTGCAAGGACCCCCAGCATCTGGCTCACAAGAAAAAAAAATGGGTGACTCACACACACACCACTCTGCTGTGGCCGTGACATATTCAACACTACTGACAAAATTACATGACATGGCAGACGCACACACACACACACACACACACACATACACACTGCCACACTCGCACTCAACTCTGCTGTAGCCTCTAGGTATTCAAGACTGCGCATGTAAGATACTATAAACTGAAAAGAAAAGCGATTGCTACAGCACTATGTTAGACCCGGCGCTGCCCCCATCAATCGAAGCAACCGATTTCCACAAACATGAAAACCACCGTACAGGGGCGCTCACAGAACCACCACAGCATAAAGTAACCACCTCAAATAAACTTGTTAAAACTTCAAGATTTATTAGCCAAAATCTATAAAATCATCTAACTTATCATGTAACCCCTCACGGGGATATGATATTAGAGGCACATACGCCTAACGTGTTTTGTGTAATCCAAAAACACTTAATCATAGGCAAATACACATAGAACAACGATCATTTATATATACAAACACAAAGTGTCCCAAACCAATCACAAACACATAGATCAGTTTAAAAACAACGGCCGTTAACACACCTGTACGTATGCTTTCTCCTCACCTCCTCACTGACGATGATCAAAGACCATCATACGTCATCGAATTAGGACGAATCACCTACATCATCAGGTGGGCCAACCTCCGTAGTCAGGGTTACTACTATAACTCCTTATTAACCCCTCAATATCACTATTAAAGACATACAAACATGTTTACATCAAGTACACATGAATACCGATGGCAATCATGTGCATAAGTTATATTATTACACATCGATGCCATCCGTAATATCTTATTACAGTGCTGCATGTAAAAATATGAAATCACCGTAATACATTAATAATATAATATAGAGGCTATTGGAAATCAAATACCTTATGTAAATCTCAATTAATAATCAACCACATTCAAATTTTCAACGTGTAAATAATACAACATCATGACTGGAGTTCATCCCATGTGGCTTCCTCGTGTATAAATAAAATATCCATTTCACTTCACTTCTAGCCGACAGTCGATCTAAATACCTCGGAAGGGAAATTTAGAAAGATCATAATCATTACAAGAGGCAAAATGCCGGGCTACTGGTTTTGTGGCATCCTTATTTATAATGGCTCTAATGTGCTCTCTAATCCTCTCCTTTCAAGTCCGACTCGTCCTGCCTATATATTGTTGTTGGCATGTACCACAGCTAATCAGATAAACAACACTGGATGTCCGACAATTTATATATTGATGTATCCTATATGTTTTACCAGTATTATTATTGGAAAATAGATTACCAACATGCACATGGTACTGGAATTCAACAATGTGGCTCTGTTGGTTTCCTCCGCTCTCTTGCGAGCTAAACTCAATAATGATTTTGGATATCCTCGCTCAAGCAACCTCTCCTCCAATAACCTAGATTGCTTACAAAACTCATCCTCTTCTGAACAGTTTCAACGAACTCGCAGGAACCGGCCAGTAGGAATACCCCTAAGAATATGCTTAGGATGGCATGATTTAGCATGCAGAAGTGAGTTGCCTGAGCAGGGATTCCTATAAAGAGTAGAACAGATCTTTCCCACTTTAAAATACAGTTTCAAATCTAGAAACTGTATTTCCTGTGTTTGGTAATCACTGGTAAAGCTTAAATTAGAATCATTAGAGTTCATATATGCCAAAAATTCTCTAAATATTTCAAGGCTACCATTCCAGATGAACAGCAAATCATCTATAAACCTTCTGTACAACACGATATGGGGACGATGGACATTTCTACCTGCAGGCACGTGGGTCTCCTCATACCAACCCATAAATAAGTTGGCATACGAGGGGGCAAACTTGTTCCCTATCGAAGTTCCACGTGACTGAAGGTAGAAAGTTCCATCATATTTGAAAAAATTATGTCTTAACAAGAAATCTATAGATTTTAACAAAAAATATTTCAAGTCATCCCCATAGAGGGGATGAGTGCCAGAGAGGTATGCAATGCATTGCAAAGTAATGCGTTGCTTATCCCACTGGCACTCAAAAGGTTAAACTCCCAGAGGATGAACTTGTCCCTAGGGAGCCTCAGGAACTCTGCAAAACAACATAGTTAACCTTTTCACTGCCAGGGGTATACAAAATGCATTGCAGAGCAATGCGTAGCGTATCTTTCTGCCAATCATAGGATTAAGAGACACCCGGTTCTGGGGACTGCATGTGGGAGAAAAGCCAGGTGTGGGGACTCTACCTGCAGAAACAGGGTGGTGGGTTGAGAACTACTCCTATAGTGCATTCTTACTGGCCAGTACACTACAGTGATGGTATGTACAGTGACCCACTCCACAACAGCTCCAGCTTTATGCTCTATACATACAAAAAGGCAAAGATGGGACAGATATCATGCTTATTGCCCGCTTCTCGCCTGGATTCCACAGAGGTAGGCAGGGCCGGACTGGGAATAAAAAACAGCCCTGAAAAAAATTGCTTACCAGCCCCATAGCATTGCATCATTATACCAGCCCCATAGCACTGCGTCATTATACCAGCCCCATAGCATTGCGTCATTACACCACCCCATAGCAGTGCATCATTACACCAGCCCCATAGCATAATGGCATTTTTTTCTTGTTCATAAAAGGGGAAACCATGCATTTTAAAACACATTTGAATTGTTGAATTGCACATAGGAGTTGCTCTTCTTATTAAACTTTTCACATCTCAAATATCTTTATGTTCTGATCCCCCTCAAAATTACAATATTCAAAGCTGATGGGAGTTGTAGGTTCTTATGTAAGCACTTAACATCTGAAACCTTTCAAATGAAAAATAATGCGTAACTCTTCTCGGTGCCCAAATATTTTACCACTGTTTCATTAACATCTTACAAAAAATTTTCTCAAAAAGTTGGAGATCATTTTGATCAAAAAATGGGCCCAAACAACCCTGGGAGTGTTCTTTGCAAAATGCTTACGTATAAAAAAGCACACCTACAAATTTAATGTATAAACTAGCAAAAGGGGTATGATGTTGCCTGTGGGGATTAACCCTTTGAGTGCTAGAGGTCTACGCAACGCATTGCAAAGCAATGCGTTGTGTACCCCTCTGGCACTCAAAGGGTTAAGTCCTTTGAGTGCTTGAGAGGCATTGAATGCATTGATTATCTTTTCAGCGTTTCACAGGAAAACAGGTATCTATGCAGTGTAATGTGTTTGATACCTGTTGGGCACTAAAGGGGTTTAAAGAAACCCCAAAAAAATGTAAAATGTGTTTGTTTCCATCAGTGTCAGAGGTATGCAACACATTCCATTGCATGTGTACGTGTTTGAGTGTCAAACACGTAACCCTTTCAGTGCTGCAAATGAACATAAACCATTGTCAATGTGTTCAATACTCCTGAAGCAGTCAAATGACTTAGGGCTCGATCCAAATGTTGGAGTAGAAAAATGTCAGTAGGACAAAATGGATACCGACCAACAAAATAAAATGTCTTGGTCATTATTCAAATGTCCTACCGACATTTAGCACAACGGACGTTAGGACACAAAACTGGTGTTGTGTCCAAACGTCCGTTTTTTGCATTAAGTTCCCAAAATGCTGCTACATAACTCCAGTTTTGGGAACTTAACAGTAAAAAAAATGAATGATCAGTGCCTGACATACTGTCAAGCACCGATCGTTAAAAAGTCTGTGTTAAACTTACCTGTCATCCACTGTCTGTCTCCTTCTGTCTCCATTCTTTCTTCTGTTTTCTCTTGTATCTTCTGTATTCTCTTCTTTCTTCTTCCTGTAAAAGAAAAACAATAAGTTTGAGTTAAAAAGCAGAGATACGTTAACCCCTTGAGTACCAAAGGGGTACGCAATGCATTGCAAAGAAATGCGTTGCATACCTCTCTGGGGCCCATAGGGTTAAAGTACATAGTAGCATGCCAGTCTTCAAATAAAAATCGCCCATATAGAATAATAATAATAAACATGTTAGGAAATGTTTGACTTATATCTTAATGCCAATGTATTTATATTGCCCATAATTAATTAAAAATCCAACTCAGCTTAATATGTTGCTATCTCCACCGCTGTGTTAGGCACTGAGGCGGCGGCGGAGACAGAATAAGTTGGCACAGCCCTCCCCTCTTCTTCTTCACGGGTTGATGCCCGCTCCGGTCTGAGGGAATTAGAATTGAGGCTGCCCTTATATATGAGTAGCCTTACTTCTAATTCCTTTCGCTGGGATATGCTTACGCACCTCCCAGCCAATCAGTTTAAAGCACAGCCGCTCAAAGCTGATTGGCTGGGAGATGTGTAAGCATATCTCAGCCAATGGCTGTAGGGAATTAGAAGTAAGCAGGGCCGGATTTGACATAAGGCAGAGTAGGCACCTGCCTACAGGCGCATGCCACGGAGGGGCGCCTGCCATTGGGAATTTATTTTTTTTATTTATTTTTTTTTATAAATTTGCTAGCCTGCCAGGCCAGCCTTTGATCGTCTGGGCCGTGGACTACAAAGGGGGGACAGACTGTGAGTCACACAGTGTGACTCACACTGTCCCCCCTTTGTAGTCCATGGCCCAGACTGTGTGAGTGAGTGTCAATTGTCATCTGTGCAGGCAGCTGCTGTGCACCTGTGCCGCGGCCCGCCGCCGAGTCTTAGTGCAGAAGTGCTGAGCAGCTGTCAAAGTCAGCGGGGCGCCGCTGAATAACCCCCAGCCCAGCCACATTATTTTATTTAATTTCATCAAGTGAAAGAAAGACATCACTCAGTCTCAGTGACTCACTCATGTGACTGGAGTGGAGAGAGAAGATCAAGCAGCGCAGCCGCGCCTGCCGGCGGGCTGGCTGCTGCCTGCTCTACAAATAAGGTCTGGTCTGAGGGGTTATCCGATTCCGAGTCAGTCACGGATTGCTGCTGCCCAGTGCCCAGCCTGCCCTGATTGATTGTGAGTGACCCGGTGGAAGTGGAACAGTGACAGTACCGCTGCTGGCTGCCCCGCCGCCAGAGTCCAGCGCCAGCCTCCAGTCCTCCTCCGCTCCAAACACAGTGAAAGCTGCAGCAGGGAGTAGGAGCCACAGCTGATCTACCCAGCCACCACCGTGCCCTGGACTGGTCCCGGATAAACTGTACATGCTGCAGCCTGCAGGAGGAAATTTCCAGCTCTGACTGACCGTCTGACTCCAGGGCAGGTATGTTTTTTTGGATGTTGTGAGTGGCAGCCCCAGACTGTTTTAACCCTTTGAGTGCCAGAGTGGTAAGCAACGCATTGCAAAGCAATGCGTTGCGTACCACTCTGGCACTCAAAGGAAGACATGCAATTGCACTTAGCAATCGCGTGTCACTGTCTTTAACCGCTTCAGTGTTGTAGGTAGGGTTGCCTCCCAGCCTTATGATGTTCCATGCATGTGGTACTTCAGGTTTAACCCTTTGAGTGGCAATCAAAGGGTTTTAAGAAGCAGAGGGGCATAGCGCTGGTCCTTAAGGGTTAACATATTTTGGTATTTCTACCAGTAATATTGGAGGTGACACAAGACCACCACTTTAATGCAGGATACTTACTGCATATTTTTTTTGAGGCTGAATAAAAAATATATCCTTCAAAACTTTTTTTGTACTTTCTTCCGGGGGGGGGGGGGGGGGCGCTTCAGATTTCTGTGCCTACAGGCTCCTGAGGTGTAAATCCGGCCCTGGAAGTAAGGCTGCCCATATAAAAGGGCAGCCTCAATTCTAATTCCCTCAGACCGGTGCGGGCATCGGCCCGTGAAGAAGAAGAGGGGAGGGCTGTGCCACCTTATTCTGTCTCTGGCGCCGTCTCAGGGCCTCACACAGCAGCAGAGACAGCAACATATTAAGCTGAGTTGGATTTTTAATTACTTATGGGCAATATTGCTTTGCAATGCGTTGTGTACCCCTCTGGCACTCAAGGGGTTAATGTATTTCTGCTTTTTAACTCAAACGTATTTTTTTCTTTTACAGGAAGAAGAAAGAAGATAGAAGAGAAGAAAGAAGACAGACGATAGAAAAGAAGGACAGATGACCAGGATGCTGAGGACTCCGCCGGACATCAGGATTAATGGTAAGTGTTACTTGTAATGTGATGGTTTTTTTTTAACTTAGTCGGGTTAACCCTATGAATGCTGGCAGGGTAATTATACCCCACTGGCACTCATAGGGTTAATCCTACTAACATCTGACACACTTTTTATCCTTTGGATGTATTGATATGGGGCTTAGAGCCCCATATCAATACATCCACTGGGGACTTTTTTAACTTCAAGTGTCTGTGCCAGCTGTTTAAACAGGCGATAAGGGACTCAAGTTAAAAAAAAAAAATAGGTGTTAACTTTCCTGCTATAACTTGAGTCCCTTATCGCCTGTTCTTGGCTAACTCGGACATTTGAATTGCAATTTACGGCGTTTTCATCCTTTTCAATGGATGAAAACACCTCTTAACTTTACCTCACGACGCCTCTTTTTTTTGCCGGTATTTTTTCACAGCACAGACATTTGAATAGTTTACTGTGCTGGAAAAAATGCCGTCAGCAGAAAAAACAGCAGTCTCCAACATTTGGATCGAGGCCTTAATCCCCACAGGCAACGCTGTGCCCCTTTTGCTAATATATATATATATATATATATATATATATATATATATATATATATATATATACAAATGAGGAGGCGCTCATAGGGTAAAAAAATTAGCAGAGGAAAATAAAGGTATACTGATCACATTAGTAAATGCCACCATCAGACAACGAATGCAGCTAAACATATGGGGGGGGGGATATTGTGCTACCTAAAGATCACCAAATTCTCCTCAAAATAGAAAAGAGAAACAGAAAAACTATGCAGAAATAGGGGCACTACCAACCGATAACTTCAAGTGTATTATTTGCCTGAATGAATACACAGAAATGAGGGCATTGGAAAATATAGGTGAAACATACTCATTTTTAAAAATCTCTCCCGGTTGGTAGCGGTCACATTCAGTAACTTGCAACAAGTGAAAACCAGCCTCAGATCATGTGCTCTCATGGATAACTGGAACCCTTGTGTGTACAGAGTGCAGATCAGCCGGAAAAAAAGAAGTCTCTAATACATTATAGCCTGGATGTCCTGATGAAGGGTTGATCGTGAAATGCGTTGACTTGGCTAGCTGATATTTTTTGTATATGTTTTATTAAAAACTAGTTGAAGAGCCCGTTACACGGGCCACAGTGCCACAGCCAGCCGGTGGCAGGGCAGTCATGCACAGTAGAGACTGCCCGCGCCACGGCTGATACAGAGCTGGACGCTCCTTCGGAGCGCCCAGCTCTGTATCAGCCGTGGCGCAGGCAGTCTCTTCTGCGCATGACTGCAGCACAAGCAGCAGTCTCTACTGCGCATGACTTCGTTGTTACACACGTTTTATCGAATTATTATATAGGATTATTAGAGTTTATTTCTGGCTGAACATCACCCTGTATATGTAAGGATTCCAATTATCTATGAGAGTACCTGAGCAGGGGCAGGTTTTCCCCTGTTGCAATTTTCCGGTTGTAAGTGCTACCAACCTGGAGAATTCTGTGAGTGAGTATGTTCGACCCACATGTTCCAAGTCAATATTATGGAGAGTGTGCTTATTTGTTCTGCTTCTCTTGTTTTGAGGAGCAATTTTGGTGACCGTTGGGGAGTAGCTGTGAGGAACCTGTGTTGTGGGCAGCACAATATCTCGATGTGTGTTTAGACATATTAGTTGTCTGAAGGTGACATTTTCTAAATGTGAGTATAATACCTTTCTTCTCCAATGCTATTTTTGGATTCTTGAGACCTTACTTACATTAGGAGCACCTCCTAGTTTGTTTCTTTTATTTTTCTTCTTCCACCTATGCCCTGCAAATAGATGACCACTGGAGTTCAGCTTTATCTTTAAGCCATTGTTATTATAGAAACGAAGATTAGCTGAATTTAATTATTGGATTACATTAGATTATAACTACTTTACAATACTATCTTGTTCTGGTTATTTGGTGTCCTATTTGGTTATATTTTTCTGTATACTTTTTTTTAATATGCCATTCTATAGAGGGCTAAACTGGAAACTGATCTCTTCTCTTGTATATGTCCTAAGGTTGAGGGACTAAGCGAGTTACTTCATAATTTTGAAAACATTCTCAAAGAATATCTGGAGAAGGGTTATATCCCTAGAGGACTGAGAGGTAATAAAAACCCATCCTTTAAGGATGATACCATTTTCTTTGAGTCTTGGTATAAAATACTGGATAATTGTTCTAATGCTACCAAACAGGAGATTTCAATATGAGATTCTGTTTCACCTGAATTTTAAAGAATGGAGGGTTGTCAAACTGCATTTCTAAAAGTCTGAGAGTGCAGGTTTTAGGGATTTTCCTTAGTCTGAACAGGTGGCACAATCACTAGTAACTGAGATAATGATTGACAAAAGCAGTGCTTGACATCAGATCATACTGATGACTGTTGTGTAGCACTGAATTTGTATGGGAGCGGAGACCTACATTTTGACTGCTAAGCTGTTTTTTTACTCTGTTTTAAATGTAATTTAGGTAAGAGTTGTTACAAAAATGTTTTTTGTTTTCTCCCAGCATCCCTTGCTCTCTCCATAAAGCTGATCAAAAACACAGCTAAAACTTAGCTAACTGCATTAACCCTGTGACCTCCAGTGGAGTGAGCAACACATTGCTGAGCAGCATATTGTTCACCCCTCTGGCACTCAAAGGGATAATAGTGTGAGTCTATTGGAAACCAACAGAAGAATATGGACAGAGCTAAAACACTCTTGAACAAAACTTGTAGCAAGCTGTGCTGACATATGACATGCATTGAATAAATCAACCATGTGAACAGTCATAAGCTACACTGGCCCACATTTAAACTGCTTAACCCTTTGAGTGCCAGAGGGGTACACAACTCATTGCAAATCAAATCAAATGCATTGCGTACCCCTCTGGCACTCAAAGGGTTAAATTACAGATTTGTTGTAAATGGAACCTTTCCAATTTGGTCTTAAATTGTATGTGGAGAGCCACAGGGTTCAGTCCTGGGACCGATGCTTTTTAATTTATTAAAGGAAGGGTAATACTTAAAATGGGTATTCTTTTGAAATGTTGCCCACTACTGGGCGACTAACAAAACGGTATATTAAACATGTCACCGGTATGAAAGGGCTACATGAGAATCGCGCCCACATCAAAAGGGTGAGATTCTCGTGTTGCTGGATTAAGCCTCAAGCTGATGCTTGTATTTTTCATAAACATACCTTGCTGATGTTTATATACATATGTTGACTATAGAAATGTCGCAATTAAGACAGGAAAATACACCATCTGTGTTTAATCCAGCTCTCCTTGCCCTCAGTGTCCACGGCTCATTATAATAATATAGATTATTACACACATATCTCACTCTCTCTATATATATGCCGTGGACACATTCGGGGAAGGGGAGTGGGAGAACACACAGATGATGTAATATCTTGCCTTGATGGCGACATTTCTATAGTCTATGCTGAATAATCTGAGACAAGTGAAGCCACTGCAGGGTGGGCAGTGAATTTCTGGGGAGAGGTGCAGTACAGCCCAGGTACATCACCCTTTTGCTGCAACGTTTAAGCCCGCGACATAAGAATATCACCCCTTTGAGGTGGGCAAGATTCTTATGCTGCCCTTTTCATGCTGGCGACATGTATGTATATATATATATATATATATTTATTTACAGGGCTTAAAATATGAAGTCCTTTGCTACTAGCCAGACCTGAAAAGATACTCGCCTGAAAAGCCATAACATACCCACCAGGGCTGAATTTCTACTCGAAAGTTATTCCAGCTGAAACTTGATTTTTTTTAGGCATAATACCTCAATAGCCTGAAATTTTACAGTGGCACTGTTGCTAGACCCTTCTATGGAGGTTTATGGTCAACTGATCAGAGCTGTCAATGCAATGGTGTAGCAACACAGCACCACTGTAATACTTCAAGCCATTGAGATACTGCACCTAAAAAGATTCGGCTCTGAGCTGCAGTAACTTTTGAATAAAACACCTCTCATTAGTGGGAATACCCTTGTTTTATTCATGAGGTTAAACCCTATATATATATATTTTTTTTTTTGTTACTATCCCATTCAATCTCTTTTCTCTATAGAAAGATTTGTATAAACTGAATGAATGGTAGAAAAAGTAGCAGATGAGATTTAATGCAGATAAATGTAAGATTATGCATTTTCGTTGCAGAAATAATCATGCCACATATATAGTAAGTGACAGACTACTTGGTAAATCCTTGTGAAAGAAAGATTTAGTAGTACTGACAGGCAAACTTCATAATAGGGAGCACCAGTTCTTAAAAAAAGACATGTTACTGAGCTAGAAAAGTACAGAGATGTGCAACAAAAGTAATAAAGAAACTGAAGCCTAGTTAACCCCTTAAGGACCAGAGGTCCAGGGGTGTGAGGTCCTTCAAGGACCAGATAGAAAAGTTTGACGTGCCGGTATGCCGAATGGGGGACTGAAATAAATAGCTCCAGTCGTGGAGCGATCAATTTCAGCCCCCTCTATTATTCTCAGTGCTCCTGCAGGAGCACTGTGAGTAAAAAGTACGTGACGTGCAGGACCATCACTGGTCCTTAAGTGCCAGACAGCTGTGACGGTCCTGGCACATCACTGGATGTGAAGGGGTTAAGGAAACTAGACAAACTGGGGTTTGTTTATATAATAGAAGAGAGGTCTAATGATATGATTGCTATTTGCTATTCAAGGCCAATATAAAGAACTCTCTGGGGACCTGTTGACTTCAAGAGTTAAAGGGGTAGTAAAGTTTCATAATAAAAGCAGCTCTAATTAATCATCATAGTATTTGGGCCTTGGAGAGTGTTATTTCAATTCTGTCAGAGTTGTAGTTCAAGAGTAATTGAATGATAAATGATCCTCCTTCTGCCCCTTTTACTGATACCAGGTAGATTGCAGAGAGAGACAATCTTCAATTAAGATAAGGGAAAAAGCTGAAAAACCTGTCGGTGGGGGGGGGGGGGTAAGTTTTCCTTGTTCTCACGGTAAGAAGATTGTCCCTTGCTGTTATCTGTCTTGTCAAGCAACCAGATTCCACACCTGAGGTGAGCAGTGTTACACTAGGTAAAAGGGGCGGGAGGGGGATACTTTATCATTCAATTACTCTTGAACTACTACTCTGACAGCATTGAATTAACACTCTTTATGACTCAAATACTATGAAGATTAATTGGAGCTGCTGTTTTTGTGAAACATTACTAAGCAAAAACCATTGTGCGTCCTTTAAGACAAGAGGATAGGTGCTTTTAAATAAAACAAAGGTATGGCTTTTTATAGTAAAGGCTGTAACGCTGTATAATTCTTTGCCTAGGGAGGCATCCAGCAGACACAAAAAATTATTGGATGCCGTTGTAGCTCACAACAACATTGAGCATTCTGATGGCTTCAATGCAGAGTGATGTGAGCTAGGGAAATATCTGACTGCCTTTTGAAGTCAAGAAGGATTTTTTTTACCCATTTCGAGCTTCATTCGAAATGGCTTCCATAGGGATTTTTTTGCCTTTGGATCAACAAAGGCGATATGGCACAGGCTGAATTTGATGGATGCATGTCTTCCTTTCAACCTCACTGCAGGTGCAGTATCCACCTCCATGAACATGACAACCTGGACTGACTGAAGATGTTGTTGTTATCTCTGGAACAAAGGGACAAGGCAAAATTCTTCTTTTAAAACACAACTACATACAAGTGTTTTATAGTGTTGCCACTTTATCCGTTTAATACTTCCTGATCATGAAAGATGAATATTATTGGGCTACATATGAAGCACTACAGTCTAAGACCAGTGATAGGTAACTTTCAGCTCTCCGGCAGCTGTGCAACTACATCATCCTCAGCTGACCAACATCCAGCTCAGGATCATGAGACCAATAACAGCTGTAAGGCAACTGAGGATGATGGGGTTGTAATCCAACAACAGCTGAGGAAACAGAGGTTTCCCACCCCTACTCTAGGGCTCTATGCAGCCCTGAAGCATGCATCTTTCATATGTGACTGGTATTAAGGGCTTTAAGTGGAAACCCTAGGAACATATATCACAAAATTGATGTTTTTTAATCTTTTATATCTAAAGCTTCTTCATATCTTCCTGGAACTGTTCCAGACATCATCTCTAATCAGCTCATCTCTCAATCACAAAACACTGGAGGGATTTGGGGCTCTTGATCTCTGCACTCCATAATGAGGATGGCTGGATTCAAGTGATGCATTACTAAAATTTATACAACACATCAAGATGAAGCCTAGAGAGACTCCTGTTCTTTCAGGTGCCAGCTCCATAAAATATTCAGCTTTCTCCAGAATACCAATGAGACAGTCAGGATGTTACTTATCTCAATGAGACTAAAAGCAGAAACAACGTGAATTTTATAATTAAGTTTACAAAGAAAACTTTAAAATGAATTTACTATGCTTTTGAACACATTGCTCTGTGTCAACTCACGGGGAGTAGGGACCCGTGTGGTACCGGCACTGGTTCAAGTAGAGAGCGTTGCTGGGGTGCGAGACTTGAGATAGGTGACAGCGTACCAGGTACTCCCTTGCTGCAGCTGAAGCTGAGTAAAGGTGCTGGTTGCCGGGTGCAACCAGGATGGGAGTGACCTGGGTACCGTTATGAACCAGGCCGACTGTACAGGCTGGAAACCGGATGGAAGACACACACCTGGAAAGACTAGCAGGAGGTGTAGTAGTGAGGGACAGGAGACAAGACAAGTCTGGAACAAAGCCAAGGGTCAAGCCAGGGACTGGAGACAAGCCATAGTCTGGAACAAGGCCAAGGGTCAAGCCAGGGACTGGAGACAAGTCATAGTCTGGAATAAAGCCAAGGGTGAAGCCAGGGACTGGAGACAAGCTGTAACCTGGAACAAAGCCAAGGAGAAAAGTAGCAAGTCACAGTAGAGCTTAAATGAGGCATAACAGAAGCTTGTGCAATGGGCACCCCATCTCTGGGTTAGCCCGTTTAAATACAGAGGCCAGCCAATGGAAGAGGTAGGGAAGGGGGGCTCACCTGGGACTCGTGCGGGATAGGGGAAGCCTATCCAATAGAGAGCTGGGCCGGGCGCATGCGTAGCCTCCCAGCTGGAAAGCAGTGGAACACTGAGCATGCGTGGCTGGACCGAGCTGAAACACAGAAGAACTGCCCGCCGTGAGGAAAATGCGGTCGGGCAGAAGCAGGGACACAGGTGAGTGGTGACACCCTGTATCTGTTAATGGGTAGGGTCGCTTACTGGAGTCAGAGACACTGGAATAAATGAAAGAAATGGCTGAATTTATGGTCTTGCTAGGACAAAAACAAATATAAACAGTTTGAAGGCAGATGAGAAACAATGATCACCAAATCTGCTCATTTTCTTCTCTAGATAAAAGGCAAAATCTTACATAGTTCTCAGAACAAACATGTCTAAAGCATTTTAATTCCCTTATTGTATTTGTGGAAGACAGATTCATTGAACAATCACCCTTTCTGTAAAAAGGTAAGTACACACATTACTTTGTAGTTTTCCACCATCTGACTTTAGATTACCTCCTCTTTTTCTACCATTTCTCTTTTTCTGAAAAGTGTCTTCCTTGAGAACGTTATTAAATATTTTAAAAATGTTAAGTTTTCTGTCATTTAAACTCTCCCAGGTTAGACATATTAAGGTATTTGAGTTTATCCTGGTAAATATTGCCATGAATACCTGGCAACATTTTAGTGGCTCTTCTTTGAATTGCCACCAATTTTTTTGGAATGGCCTTCTGGTGATATGGTCCTCACAACTGTACACAATATAGCAGGTGAGGTCTTACCAGTGATCTATTGGGTGGCATCAATGCCTCTCTCTTCCTACTGCTAATATCTCTTCTTATACAGCCTAGTATCTGGTTAGCTTTTCACACTGCTTTACTGCATTGCTTGCCTACCTTGAAGTCACCTGAAATAGTAAGTATCAACTCCCACTTCTCTACCATTATTATCAGCAAAGTACAATGAAACCTGTGTTCCTCTTCTGGGTTTTCATGTCATAAAAAAGCATTATCTTGGATTTGTTGCATTACCTCTTTAACCCCTTAAGTACTAGCCTCGAACACACCATGACGGTCCTGGCACATCATGGGTCCTTAACGGAAATCTACCCATGACATGCCACAACCATCAAGGGTCATTAAGGGGTTAAGAACCATAGAGTTGTGCCACACATTACTTATCTGATTCACTGTATCTAGCCTCCCCTTTAGCCACCAAATCCAAATTATCCTTAGTCATTTTTTAAATTAGTTCAGGGAGTTTCTTTCAAAACAATTAAAATCTGCATATCTGTTCACCTGATTTCTCACCCACTCTATCTTCCCATGTCACTGTTTACCTGCTGTTTCCTCCTGGATGTCCCACGGTCACCTAAAACCAAACTTATAATATCCCCCCATGCTACAGTACCCACTACAGATATCACTATCAATGTCAGTAATTGTACAATAAACCTATCACTCAAGCTCACTACCTAAATTAATATTTAACTATTGTGTCCCCCAATATAACCACTCAAAAGGTCCTGTCACTGGAACATCTCTAGAACAGAATATTTTCTTATACAGGTCACAACTATTACTCCATTCCCTCATCATGTCTAGGCTGGACTATTGGAACACCCTCCTAGCTGGTTTTCCTCTTGTAAGAATGTCACCATTACAGTCCATTGTCAATGCTGTTGCTAGAATAATTAATCTAAATGTCAAGATTCCTCTGCTACCCCCACTCTTCTCAGGCTTTCCACTGGCTTCCTGTATCCTCATCTATGAAATTTAAAATCTGGTCACTCATCTACAAAACTCCACAAAAAGCACTCCCCATACCCCTAATCTCAAAATAAGCTCATGTAATAATCTTCAACTCTGTTCCACACTTACTACATCATCTCATTTGTAACTCCATGAATATGCCAGTGCTGAACCCTATCTCTGAAATTCATTATAGGCTCCTTCGGACTCTCCCCTAGCTTTTAGTGATTCAAGAGCTCCCTCAAAACTGATGCAATACAAAGATGTTTACACCCAAACACCTCTAACTGTCCCATACCTTCCAATGTGGAAACTTTACCATTTCTTGATTTCTTATTAGGCAGATAGGCAACTGCCTAGAGTGCCAACTTTTGAGGGGTGTGTTAGCTGTGACAGCTACACCCGTATTCTGTGGTATTGGCCCAGTGTACACCAGATACCAACTGGTTTATGATGGGTGGTGTATTTACCTTTTTTACTGAATACTACTTAACTTTTGGATAGTAGAGAACATCCCAGAGTCAGATGTGGATGTTGAAGCCACAAGCACAAATCTTACTTTGTCAAGGGGATAGCAACATAACGAGTCACATGGGGGTGCTGTCTTGACCAACTCCTGAGAATGTCCAGTTGTAGGTCCCAAAGTGGTGTAGTCCCTTATTGTTGCGGACAGCAGGACATTGGTAAAGAAGTGTCGGAATAGAGCCTGGATCTTGTGCTCTGGTAGAAACAATCTCCCTTGGAGGGTATTGAATCTCATGAGAAGGCACTGGAGAGGACTGCATGAGACTGAGTACCCAACCAGGATGCTCCATAATACGAACACATTATTTCGCATGTGAGATCAGAATAACCTCTGAAAGAGCCTTGAGCAAAAGGTCACATAAATGGGGATTAAGGAAATGCTTTGAGAATGAACATTATCATTAGAGCTGATGCTATGTCAAAAGGAAAGCAGTGAACTGCTCTAGTATCGCTCAAAGGTGAAGAAAAAGTAAAAGTTGATGATCTGAATGAGTTGGCATGTGGAGGTAAGCATCTTGAAGATCTAGAGAAGCTAGAAACTCTTCTGGACACACTGCTGTTTTCACAGTGTACCTTGGCATCCATGCTGCCAGTACCCTCATGCTATTTCACTGCTCTGTCTGGTGGTCACGGGTGCAGGCACGAGTTTCTGTCTCTGAAACTGGCGCTTGTTTATACACATGCATTCATTTCACTAATTGATTCCCACATCCGTGTAGGCCTATATGAACTTCCCATGGCCTAAGGTCAGTTGCACTTATGTGCTGTTTCTGTGATTACTCGTTACGTTTGCTCTCATTGTGACCCTGGTTTGGCTTCTGTTCTCTCTCCGTGTATGACCCCAGCTTGTCTGACCATCCACACCGGTTCTGATCTGTGGCTCTAGTTATCGTTTGCTCCATGTACGACCCTGCCTTGTCTGACTATCCATTCTGGTTCTGAACTGTGGCTCTGGCTGACTACTCACTCCGTGTATGACTCTGGCTTGTCTGACTATCCACACCGGTTTTGAACAGTGGCTCTGGATGACTACTTGCTCCGTGTATGACCCCGGTTTGTCTGACTATCCACTCTGGTCCTGACTTGTGGCTCTAGCTGACTACTCACTCTGTGTTGACCCTGTCTTGTCTGACTATCCATGCCGGTTCTGAACTGTGGTTCTGGCTGTCTACTTGCTCTATCTTAGACTTGATTGGGCTATTTGCATTAGTGGTACTGTGGCTTGTGCTGTCCTCCGCTCCGTTTGCCACTGTCCTCATTCTATACCATGCGGCAGTACTCCGATTCTCTTAGGTGTAACATAGTAGGTAAGGCTGAAAAAAGACATTCGTCCATCAAGTCCAGCCCATGCCAAAGGCAAAAAAAAAGCCCTCTGGAGCAATTTCCAATGTAGTCCCAAGTGTGTGTGTGTGTGTGTGTGTGTGTGTGTGGGGAAGTATTCCTTCCTGACTCTAACTGGTAGTCAGATAGTTCCCCGGATCAATATCCTATTTGCTTTGAAGCCATCTGTCATAATTGTCAATATTGTTCTGTGCTAGATAGGCATCCATTGCTTTTTTGAATGCAGTTGCATTATCTGCAAGCACAACATCCTGAGGCAAAGAATTCCATAGCTTTACTGCCCTTGTTTTAGTTGAAATCGCCTTTCCTCAAGTCTTAATGGACGACCTCTTGTTCTTAGCTCAGCTCTTTGCATAAATAATTCATTGGATAGTTCTTTGTATTGACCTTGAATGTATTTGTAAATGGTAATCATATCACCCCTTAGACGTCTCTTCTCTAATGTAAACAAAACCAGTTTGGCTAGTCTCTCTTTGTAACTCAGATCCTCCAATCCCTTTATCAGTTTTGTTGCACATCTCTGCACATTTTCCAATTCGGTAATGTCTTTTTTTTTTTAGAACAGGCTCCCAACATTGTACTCCATATTCTAGATGAGGCCTAACCAAGGATTCATACAGAAGTAGGATAATATTAGCATCCCTTGCTTCTACACCTCTTTTTATGCAGGCTAGTACTCTATTTGCTCTTGCAGCAGCTGAGTGACTCAGCACACTGCTGTGAAGTCTATTGTCTATCAGTACTCCTAAATCTTTCTCTAATGAGGATTTCCCAAGTTGTTTGACATTTAGAGTATATGTAGCAAGTTTGTTTCTACAACCCAAATGCATAACCTTACATTTATCTACATTAAATGACATCTGCCACTTTTCTGCCCATTCACTTACTCTAAATCCTTCTGTAGGAAAAAAAACATCCAGCTCTGTATGTATTTCCTTATATAGCTTAGTGTCATCAGCAAAGACTGAGATGCTACTTTCAATTCCTACTTCTAGATCATTAATAAACAAATTAAAAAGCACTGGTCCCAGGACTGAACCCTGCGGCACCCCACTTATAACCTTAGACTATACATCTTTGGAGACAGAAACAAAGGCTGGCTCTCTACTCTTCTCTGAGTAGTACAGGCCTCTGCTTAGTGTCAGTCTGGGTAGTGGACTGTAGCCTGTCCGTTTTATGTTCTGGGGCATTGCTGGGGAATTACTATTATTGTGTATCTTTAATAAAGGTGGTTTTACTTCAATATACCTGTGTCTGACCTTCATTTGTACTGGTTACCGTGACACTGTGATAACAGACCTCTAAGATTTAATGTTGAATCTCTAAGCTTCCACATAATGGTTGAGACATTTCAAGTTCTGAATAGGACGGCAGCTATTGCCCTTCTTGGGGACCACAAAAACCCTGAAAAACATTCCTAGATGTGCCCAATCTGGGTCCTGTGGAAAAAGAACCAGTGAGGTGGAGGGGATTTTTTGTCTATGTGGTAGACAACAGATTACCTGCAAAACCCACTGGTCCATCACTGAAGACTCCCATGCAACTTGAAAAAGGAGGTGGCCCCCTATGGACAGGGAGGAACCAGAACCCAGTGACTCACTCAGAGGTGGACCTGTATCACGGTGCCTGTGCTATTTGGTGACATTCTGTCAGTTTCCACTCCTGCCTACGCTATTGGCTGCACTGTCATTGTCCTGCCCAGCATTTGTCCTTAAATGCTGGGTTCTGGCACTTCTCCAGTGCCCTTTCATGGTGTTTCAGTACCAGCGCTTGTTCCTGTTATTCGTGTGATCTCAGTGTATCGACCCGGCCTGCCTGACGACTCTGCATCTTGTTCCTGCCTGTGTACCGACCTGGATTGGCTGACGTTCCTGCTCCGTGTACCGACCCGGCCTGGCTGACGTTCCTGCTCTGTGTACTGACTCGGATTGGCTGAAGTTCCTGCTCTGTGTACCGACCCGGCCGACGTTCCTGCTTGGTGTACCGACTCGGATTGGCTGACGTTCCTGCTCTGTGTGTGGTTCCAGCCCGGCTGGGTTACTGTGGTTGCGTACCCCTCCTGCACGCTTTATCCAGTTTCCGGTTAGGGTGGTGTCAGGATCCTCGCTGTCTCCGGACAGTTCGCTGCAGTCTGGTCTCCATTGCCTCATTGTCGCCCAGGCGGCATATCTGTGCGTCCTCACTCCCGGCAGTCCTCGGTTAGGTGCCTCTCAGGGCAAGCTGCTCAGTTCCGTTACTGCTACGGCAGTCCACAAGCTGCTCAGTCTCCGTTACTTCTATGACAGTACCCAAGTTGCTCAGTCTCCTTTACTGCTAAGGCAGTACCCAAGTTGCTCAGTCTCCGTTACTGCTACGGCAGTTCCCAAGTTGCTCAGTGTCTGTTACTGCTATGGCAGTTCACAAGTTGCTCAGTCTCCGTTACTGCTACGGCAGTCCACAAGTTGCTTAATCTCAGTTACTGCTATGGCAGTCCACAAGTTGCTCAGTCTCCGCTACTGCTACAGCAGTCCACAAGTTGCTTAATCTCAGTTACTGCTACAGCAGTTCACCAGTTGTTCTGGTCTCCATTACTTTTGGGTGTTACTCGATTTTGTGCTCTCTACTTTTGATTGAGCTTCTTAAAGGGCCTTGCACTATTAGGGCCTGTCAGTACTCTCGGCCTAATATTAACCCATTCAGTGCTGTCCAACTGAGAATCACACAAGAACTGCCTGACCTGTGTCAGTATATTGAATTCTGGATTACCTGCATATACTGGACCCGTGTGGGCCTACCTCATTATAACCTGTGTTGTGTCTGTACTATATTGTATATATATTACAGGACCCGTGAGGGTTATTGTTATTATCATTGTTCAATAAAATTGTGTTTTATCCAAACCTACTGTGTCTGTGTGTCAAACAAACCGTTAAAACCTGTCAGCCTTAGACTTCTGAGCAAATGTCTTGTTCAGCTAAGCCTGTTTGGACTTTGGGGAAGGGCAGGCCTATAAGGCCTGTGGAGGTTGAACCTTATGTGCCGCAAACTGGCAAAATCCCTGCATCTTTCTGGGAAAAAGGGAACATTTTGTGGTAATCTGAAGAAGGAGCATGCTCTTGCACCCTGTGACATAACTGATAACCTTGTTCAGGTCAGGCCCACAGAAAAGTTTTCCAACAAAAGGAAGGGACATCAGAGATCTCCTGGAAGATTGATCAGCCAACCAAATCATGAGCCACAGAGTTGAAACCTGCATATCTAATGGAAGATATTTCCTTTAACAAACGAGATCTTGAAACAGAGGACGCAATTTTGTCCTCCAATTCTGATAGCCAGATGTGGAGGGTGCAAAACATGCATGCCATGGCAATTGCTGATTTCAAGTTGATCCCTATGGTAGCATTTTGTTTTAAGAGCACTATCTGCTCTTTTATACATGGGATCATATAAAGTTGTTCCATCGTCCAGCAAAATCGTAGTCCTGCAGGAGATTTGAGTGATCACAGGTGGCTGTATCTTCCTCTACGAATGGGCACATGCGCTGAAAACGTGTGGACATGTCTACCAGTTAAGGCTGACTGCACAAGGTGCAAACAATATATATATGTAGAGTCACAGCATATAAAATACTATTACTCCAGACTTGTATTGCTAATATATAGAGCACAAAAACTTCCGGATTCAAAATTTAGGAGACATTCAGATCAAGTACATCATTGTTTCTTTCAGGTAATCACCTGCAACATTCTTGATAATATAGACTACAATTCAATTGGAAGATAATATATATCTCACCAACCAACTGAGCATCCACTAGGTACCCTCTTATGGTCCAGGTTTGTGGACTGGAACAACTTTGGTTAACCATTCAACAGTCGTGTTTTAATATTGTATTCTTCTATTATCCGGTGCGAGAAGATGATCTATGAGGCAAATAGCTGAAAAAACAAAGACTTCTGGAGTCAAGGAGTAAATTAAAACAATGTATTATCAAAAATATATCTGTAGAAACACCATGACCGGTTTCGGTGTAGAAGCGCTTTTGAATGGTTAATCGAAGTTGTTCTTGTCCACAAACCTGGCCCATAATAGGGTACCTAGTGGACGCTCAGTCGGCTGGTGAGATATAATATATATTAGATTCCAAATTATTTGTTGTCTATATTATCAAGAATGTTACAGGAGATTACCTGAAAGAAACAATGATGTATTCGATCTGAATATCTCCTGAATTTTGAACCCGGTACTTTTTGTGCGACTGCATAAGGTAACATAAAAAAGATACTGACAGAGAGAGAGAGAGGTTCTTGCCTCCATCCTCCAGCTTGGTAGGACCAAAATAACTGCAGTTGGGAGGTGGAGCAGACATTTTATAATTTTAATTGGTCCTGTAAAATGTGAGCCAGAGTCAATATATATACACAAGAATGCTGCAGCAGCTCTATCTTCTATGTCCGGTCACTGTCAGATAGTCATAACTCCAACATCTCTGGTAACAGAGTCAATACCCACAGTCTATTGCCGTGGACTGGACACAGAATAAAGTGCCATTTTTCATACTTTCCTCTTTTTGGATGGAAGTTTTTGCCTAAAACCTAGTGGTTCAGGACAAAGGGAGCTTGATACAGAAATCCTGCCCCTTTTCAATCCTTGCAGTTGGCCCAACCATTCTGTTTTACCTATTTGGAATCCCAACTGAAAATATCTGAATTGTTTGAGCAGGGTCCTCTCCACCATAAAATTGTACAAGTGTATCATGTGTTTGTAATGAGTATTCCCAAATTCAAGTGCAGCGAAGTTTATTTAATCATGGGTCAAATTATTAGAAATCTGTGCGTGAAGGCTGCATTATTTTTTTTATTGATAAAATGGTTAATTATAGTCTCTTACCTATTCAACAATATGGATTAATAGGAGTAATACAAAAGTTATATAAATAAAATGTATTATTATTTCTTTTTGTACAGAAGTACACAATTAATGGCCTAGTGCTAATCACTGATAACTTTTGATCAAGTCAATAAGACTCGTTCAGAGAGGAATTGCCTGGCATTTCGTGGTTGGACTGCTGTTATGGCAGGATCAATATGATATGCTTTATGTAACGGGGTTCGTACCTCCCCAGGATGATCTCGTACCGTGTACCAGGCTGGTGAGCTCCTGCAGCCGCTAGAGATGGACAGAACCCTCGGTCTCCCGTATCGTTTCTCCGCCAGAGGTGGGGGTAGCAAGAAGATCCCTGATACCACCTCTCAATGAAGACACAAGACACGCTTCTTGGTCAACCAGAAAGAACACTTTATTCGCATGAAATCAGCACTTTTATGCTCAGTTAACTAAGTTATGTTGATTCAATCATTTCACAGTGACAAAAGGCTGAATTCACTAACAATAGCACACAGGTAAACTTATTAACATACACACAAAAGAAGGTCGTGGGCACTTTGGAAAGACAATGGTTCTGGGGAACATACAATGGGTCTGAGTGATTGACCGGGACAATGGGCAGTAGACTTGGGGACGCCAGAGTCCGAACTCCACTTTTAGGTTTTATCTAATCAGAGATCGTGCCACGGAGTCCTTACAGCCAATCCCTGGGCCGCCGACATTTTCCCATGTTAAGTCTATGGAGTCCCTTTAACTCGGTCCGAACGTCAACGGCCAATCAGGGAGCGAGCGACGGCCCCGTTCTAAGTCAATGGGAAAATCCTCTTTTGGGCTCGATGTTCGAGAGCCAATGAGAACGGGGCCGACCATTCGCCATGTTAAGTCTATGGCGTCCCTTTAAACCCCAGTCCACCAATCAGAGGACGGCCGACCAGTCGCCATGTTAATCCTATGGCGTCCCTTTAACTCCATTTTCCTCAATGGGACGCTGGCCGGCCGCATAGAGTCCCATTACCCAGTGTCTGTTCCGTGCCCCTGTGAATTCCACTCCTTCATGAACCAGTTTCCCGGGCAGTTCCCTGGGTACATCTCCAGTAACAGGTCCCTACCCGTTACACTTTAGGATATTTCCTTTCTGTGAAAGGCACTGGTGGGCTTAAAGAGACTGAACCCTGGGTAGGACACCACTCCTAGAGAGCCTGCAAATTTGTATTGCAGGCTCGTTCCTAGTTGAGTGTCTCTGACTTCCACTTTACATATGCAAATTACCCTTGAAATTTGTCACCTCAAGGGTTATAGGGGAATCCAGCACTGAACCCCTTGCTCACAGTGCCTAGAGAGATCAACTACACCTCACTAACGAGGCCCAACAAGGCCGAAACGTACGTCTGGGGTTGGCCGCTTCTCTTGTTCAGAGAGGAATTGCCTGGCATTTTGTGGTTGGACTTCTGTTATGGCAGGACAAATATGATATGCTTTACGATATTTCCTCTCTATAAAAGGCACTAGTGGGCTAAAGAGACTGCACCCTGGGTAGGACACCACTCCTAGAGAGCCTGCAAATGTGTATTGCAGGCTTTTTCCTAGTTGAGCGTCTCTGACTTACTCTTTATGCATGAAAGGTATGAACGGTCAGTCATACCTACAAAATGGGCAGTTTTAAATGGGCACTGTTCCCCCATGTGAAAATACCCATGTCCCTCTTTCCCTCCCTATTTTCCCACTTTTTCATATATATGATTTGGCTCCACAACAATCACATTGCCATTATTTTTTTTTCATTAAAATATTATTACAATTTTTTTTTACATATTTATTATTTTTTAATTTTATTTAAAAAAAAAAAAAATACATTTGACTTTAGCAGGTCAGAAATGGACCTGCATCCAGCCAGTCCACAGCACCAGCGGCGTGGCTGGTGGGTAGATTATTGCAGAGAATTTGTAGGTTATTTCATGACATATTGACACCTCTTTAGACCAGGACTGTGGACTGATGCATTTTATTTACACACACTAATTTATAAACACATACAGCAAAATTTAAACAAACATTAATGTGATTGTAAGCTTTGGGCAGAGACCTCACCCCTAAATATATCTCTCTACAAAGCACTTGTAACCCTGTATTGTTTAAACCATTAATTTGTAAAGCCCTGCATACACTTGTGGCATTATATAAAAAATATTCATTCTTGTGGAGCAATGCAATTCAATCATATAAACCCCACACAGTCTGATATCCTAAAAAGAGGGACACCAGGGTGAGTGAGACAGAGGTACTGGGACACTTGGGAGGTATGAAGCTGTGCAGTGATCTTTACCAGGGGAAGCAACCCGAAGGTCTTCATGCCCCCCCCCCCCCAAGTTCTGGGCACGTGTGAGAAAATACAATACACCATGTGATCCAGAAGCGTGTTCAATGCATTAATTTGTAATAACCTGAATACCACTCCAGCAAATATTGTCTGATTTCCTTGCCTTCTTTCATTACCAACTGTCTGACAACCCCAGCCTCTTCTTTCTGCTGGCCACATGTTGCGTCAAGACTTTACTGCCTGCTTCCCAGGGCTTTTCACCTGTCCCGCTGGTAGCCAAAGAACCCACATACAATTTTTGACACACCATCCTTGTTCCAAATTCCACTGGTAATTATTGAACACCACAATCACACACACTATCTGACATTTCAGTATTATTCCCCTGTTCTACTCGTAACCAAATAAGTGCCCACGAACTGTCCTTATTTGCGAGACTACAACTCCCCGTGCCTTCCTTATTAGCGGAAGTGACGCACAAAGGACCGCGACTCCTGGCCATAGTGTACCGGAGAGGAGACTAACTTTTTAGCGTTTGTGATAAGGTTCTGCAGTTCGCCTTTCAACCTGCCAGTGAATTACGACAGTCCGGAGAGCTGATTTAGGTGCAGGAGAACATGGAGGAGGAAGAAACGGTGAGTGTGGGTGGTGTGACGTCATTTTCTTGCGCCATGTCTCTCACAAGCATGTGTTTATTCCAGTCTTTGGGATGTTTAGTACTGTGTGTATAGCTCTGCGTCAGCGCAGGGCAGTTTATGTTGGACTACGAATCCTGTTATCGTAACCAGGAACGTTCAGGGGTTCTCGCAAAACATAGGGCGAAGGGCTAGTTTGTCAGGATGAGAGACCCCCATCTATACCGATTGATTTATTACTTTGTAAATGGTGGCAAAACTTTTTCCACAAAGCAATGGAAGAAGTCCTGCATATGTAATTTGTAGCATGCCATGTGTTCCTTTAGGACTGATTGAATGTACTTTTCCAGGAACTTTAAGGTATAATATTTCTCAGATATCAGGGTCAACTAATTTTGAAAGTTCCTAGCTATACCTAATCCGCAGGTGGAAATTGGCTGGCTGAGAATTTTGAGAGTTGTAGTCCAGTATCATCTGAAAGGCCACTGTTTGGCCACACTTGGGTACTACATATGTAGGTTATATTTTTCAAGTATTGTGTCACTGTTCCATGACAGTTTTTACAATTGAATAATTTGCAAAAAAGTAAATAAAATGTTTATAAACAATTAATTGCTCTCTTCTTTAATCAATTATAGTTTTACTATATGTAATATGTGTAACATTATGTACTTTTTTCTAAGAGTAAAATCATATTTTTTAACCTTTTGACACCACAACGTGTGGCAACAGATTTTCTTGCAATTCTGGGTGCAACCCACTAGCACGCAATGTTCTGAAAAAGTAAATACTATGGGACATATTTAGCATGTCTCTAGAAATAAAGGAAAGCATGGGGAGAGGGAGAAGAGTGTATAAATAGTGTTATATCTTTAAGCTGTGAGGAAAGAATAAGACAAAGGTGAGCTCACTAGCAAGGTGCTTCATATTGCATCAGATATCCCCGAACACTGATACACTTCAAATATTTGAGGTATTTTTTCCCACTGTGAATACTCTTTCAGTGAAAGTATTATGTTTTTACAAGCAGGATGCCTCTTGATCATTAATATAGGATTTTGTACAGATAGATGAGCCCATTGAGTTTGACATCTCCATATACCATAGGGTAGTGGACTTTTTTTTTTTTACTCCTGTCATATCTCAACTCGCTGTATTTCTACTTCTCTAGTTATTTAGCCTCAATTTATATCTTTACCTACTATAATTGTCCATGTTTTCTTATATGGGGATATCGTGCAGCATTATCCTCTGAAGAGGACCAGTTTGCACTCATCCCATTATACAAATAAGTGGCCGATCCATCTAGGGACAGACCACTAATTGCTTCAGTGATTTGGCTCACCACTGTACTTGCACCATTGGTGACCTCACTCCTGCATACTACATCAGTTATTGTGGCAGCACCCCCTGGAGTGGGTCACCAAACTCCATGATAGAACCAAATAAAAAATGCATGACTGGTGTACATTCTTTACACCTTTAATTACATGTAAGGAAATGTACTTAAAAGTATTATATAACAGTGTTAATATACATTAAAGGGGAACTATCATCCCTATACAAGTTTGGCTCGTAAACTTAATATAGAGATAATCTCTAATATTAGTCTTTTGTCTGTTATCAAATGCGTACGATGGCAAAATTTTAAGTTTTAAAAATGAGTCTGTGCCTTACTTCCAGACAGACTGCGGTAACAGCTCTGCACTGCAGCCTGACAATCTTCTTCTGTTCCTACCCGCCTCCGATAATGGAGGATTTCTCCATCTATATAACAGGGATGTATTCAGTGCTGTAAATACAGATGTACTTATAAATCCAGATTTGTACTTTGTATTCAAAATATAAAACGTTCTATTACTAACAATAAATAGATTCAGCCCAAGTAAATCTAAGTCTCGTAGATATCACAAATTTAAATACATTAACTCAAGTGAATCTTTAAGTTAAAACGAATCAAACTCAAAAAATAAGTTATAAAGCCCTTGTAAGGTTAATTCCAACTCTTGATAGTAGTTATGGGGGTATCATCAATCAAAATCCGTCAATATGAAATAAAGCAGATAATAATGTCCAATCTGGAAATTGTTAACAATACCATCTGGAAAAAATAATATCCACTTACATATAGGAAGACTTTATTTTGCTTGTTATATCTCCGCTCTCAAGGTCTCTACTTCCGATATATAAGGATTATGATTTCAAAGTGGTAAACACCGGTACATAAGAGGAAACGAACAGCCAGATCAACTTTCTTATATGTATAGAAAATTGTAATAGTTTAGTCACTCTTAAAGTTATAGTAATGGTATATTAAAGGGATAATATTGTTATTTTTTTAAGAAACATTAATTGTGCAGCCATTAAAAAATAAAACCTAATGCGCCCAGTCCCATCTCTCAAACCTTTATGGTTTTAAAGATATTCGGGACCAAAGTTCCCCTCTCCCTGTCGTCAGTTCTCTAGGTGACCGCAAGGGAATCCGTTCCCGGGACCGTCGGAGGCTCTTCAGCAGAGCCGAGATTGTGTTATTGAAAGAGAAATCCTTCACTGGAACAGACTACAAAGTCAAGCACACTTTGTAGACCGTTCTAGTGAAGGATTTCTGTTTCAATAACACGATCTCGGCTCTGCTGAAGAACCTCCGCTTGCCCAGGGCCCGGATTCCCCTGCATTCAGCTTGAGCGCTGACTTCAGGGAAAGAGGAGGGAGGGGGGAACTTTGGTTCGGAATATCTCTTAAACCATAAAGGTTTGAGAGATGGGACTGGGTACATTTAGTTTTATTTTTTAATGGCTACACAATTAATGTTTCTTAAAAAGTGACAATACTATCCCTTTAAAAAGTTGCTCCCCGAGTCTTCTATATGTTAAAATTAACCTATTGGGGTCTGTCTCATACCTTGCATGTTTGTAATTCATAAGTTATGAAGAGCTAAATATCCCCCACCCTCCCCTTTCTGTTCACCTCCCACCAAATCTGTAATTGGGTCATGCAACTCGATGGCTGCAGCGATGGGCAAACTTCAGTAAGCAAGTATAAGGGAAATCCTACCCCCCCGACAAAGGAGGGCAGGATTTCCCTTTGCTTACTGAAGTTTGTCCCTTGCTGCAGCCATCCTGCATCTTCAGCATGAAGTATCCATAAGGGGCGGGCGGGGGATGTTTATCTCTGCATAACTTTTGAACTACAAACGTGTAAGGTGTGAGACATAGTGCAGTTGGTTACTTTTAACATACAGAAGACTCAGGGATCAACTTTTAACCCTTTGAGTGCCAGAGGGGGTACGCAACGCATTGCTTACCCCTCTGACACTCAAAGGGTTAAAGCACCATTACTATCACTTTAAGAAAGGATGATCCAGCTTGAGTCCCTCTTTGTGCTTTGGTCAAATTTCATCATTGTTATATATATCGGAAGTAGAGACCTTGGGCTAGATTCTATTGCAGGTGCTAAATGTTAACACCAGTTTTATCAAACATTTTCCTATTGAAGTCTATGGGGAAAACCGGAGATAAAAGCCATGATAATACTCAACACTGTGAAAAGACTAATCCCGATACATTGGAAATCTCTAATCACTCCCTCTATTGCTCAATAGTATGCCAAAACCCGCTCCCTAGAACTGATAGAGAAGCATGATTCTATAGCTACACATACGCTTCAACTACACCATGAAATCTGGGGCCCATGGCCCTCTCCCGAATTAACACTCAGCCCCACGGACACCTCTTCCTCTTCGGCTGGTGATGGTACCCTTGGTGGCGGACAGTGACAGTCAATTACGCTTCGTAAGGCATATCTTAACAGCCTCATTGGGGTCTATTCCAGGTTTCCCAGCGGTGGTGGTAGCGGGGTTGGTAACATAATTCTACTGTGATTCCTCATGTTTGCCAGATGTGTTCTCTTTGTCTGGAGCTGTATGCAGTGTAATGCCAGACTACAAGTGTTTTTTAAGTTTTTGTAAAACTTTCTTTACTTAATAAACATTTTTCTTTATAAAAAAAAAAAAAAGCAGAGATAAAATTAGCACCTGTAATAGAATCCAGCCCCTTGAGAGCAAAGATATAACAAGCAAAATAAAGTCTTCCTATATGAAAGTGGATATTAATTTTTCCGGATGGTATTGTTAACAATTTCCTGATTGGACATTATTTTCTGCTTTATTTCATATTAACGGATTTAGATTGATGATACCCTGATACCTACTATCAAGAGCTGGAATTAACCTTACAAGGACTTTATAATTTATTGCATTGGGATTTTTGAGTTTGATTAGTTTATAGTTCATAGTTAAAGATTCTCCTGAGTTAGTGTATTTAGATGTCTCCATGTAAGCTGGAGCGTACTCTCTAGCCAATGAGAGCGCTCCAGCTTAGATGGAGAAATCCTCCATCATCGGAGGAGATTGACAGGCTGCAGTGCAGAGCTGTAACAGAAATCTATCTGGAAGTAAGGCACCAGCTCATTATTAAAATTAAAATTTTGCCATAACGTGCATTTAATAAGAGAAGAAGACAAATATTAGAGGTTGTCTCTAAAATAATAACATTAGGAGCCAAATTTGTATTGGGGTGATGGTTTCCCTTTAAAATTTCAAATGAAAGAATTGCCGGGTGGATTTCCATTTCAGGTGGTAAATTCATCAGATTTTACTGCCAATTGCTCCTGTAGACGTCAAACAAAATTTGAGACACAACTGGTGATCGAATTTATCACTTTTAATAGAATCCATCCCTGTATTTGTTAATGAAAACTATTTACATCTTGACACCTATATAATGGTTTATTTCATGAGCTGACCTTTCTTATATATGTATAGAGCCACTTAATCTTTGACTAAAATTCACTGGGGGGGCTGTGTATGAAAGGAGTGTGCTTTGCAATGTGTTGTGTATCTTCCTGGCACTCAAAGGGTTAAATGTGACTTCTTACTACGAAATAAAAACTTGGCAACAAAAAATCACAACCAAGTGTTTTATAGTTGAATACTGCCCAATTTTTGATAATTTCCGAATGGGATAAGAATAAAAATAACAATTCATATACATATACCAATAGATACTACAAGGAAATCATTGTCACTCATGTCCAGAACTTATCCTAAATCACTGGACTTGTGACACTTCTCCCACATTTAAATGATAAAGGTGAACAACAAAAAAAGAGAACAGCCCAAATCTCTTAAGTATCGTACTATCACACTGACAGACATTTTCATATACCCACTTAGAGCTTCACCTTGAATCTGGACACAGAAATAATTTACTAAAAAGAGTAACCAACCCTATGGGCTCAGCTCAGTTAATTTTACATCATATGTGTCCACCTTCATGGTGAGGTCCTTCTCCATTCCCTTTAACCCACTTTGAATTTTATTGGGTGTCAGAGGACCACTGAAGCTGTTTGGAGGGTCAGGCAAAGGTGGTGGTTACTACCTTATACCAATTATAACCAAGGCATTGTCACTGCGAAGTTGGAACACCTCTACCTTCTCTGAGTACCATTGTAGGGGGTATTAGAAGATTATTGCCAGTGCTGAAATTACTACACTTAGGGCCGTATGTTCAAAAGAAAATTGGAGGCGTTGTGGGGCAAACCATTTGCACTACAGGGAACTAGAACTGAAAATTTCTAAATTCCCTTTGATTTAAATGGGGATTTTTAGTTCTCCCCTCCAGTCAGAGGCATAACTAGAAGCCTCTGGGCCCTGGTGCAAGAAGTGCCATGGGCCCCTCCCTTGACCACATTGGCCCCATCCATATTGCCCCCCAGTCTCCACAATGCCCCTATCTCCTAACTCCCTGGAGCTCCCGCACGGTCCCCTTCAGTATTGCAGAGCGCTGGGAGATGATGTTATCTCCCATCGCTCTGCATTACTAGAGTGCCAGAGGGAGATTGTGGGCGCCAGGCAGAGGGGTCACGGGGGCGGCCGAGCCCCTAGAGTGAGGCCCGACCCCTATAGTTGCGCCACTGCCTCCAGTGCAAATGGTTTGCCCCCGAATACCTCCACTTTTATTTTGAAAAAATAACCCTTAAAGGAGATTTCCATTGCTTCATACTTTTGTAATGCTAATAAATGTGTGTTGTTGTTTTTTTTTCTTCCAGAGAGATTATAAGGAGCCCTGTCCACAATGTACTGATGTGAACTGGGGTATAAGCGATGAAGGGAAGTTTTACTGCAGGTCCTGTCACACTGTGATAGAGGTATGGAAAATGGACTGACATGTAGTTGTCTCTCCTGGCAATGGTCTCTCAACTCTGTTGTGGGGCTTTTAACCCCCTTAGAGGAACCAGACAGGTTCATAGTTTTATACACGTCTGTGGCATTTTTAGGATCAATAAATAGCAAGAGTGCGGGTAGGGGGGAATCTTGCCTTAACCGTTTTAATGCCAGAGAGGTATTGAACTCTTTGGAACTCGATATATTTGATATCTCTCTGTTAAGCAAAGGGTTCATTATCAAGCTAAAGAGGCACAGTTGTAGTTCAAACCAACAGCACCATAGCTTTGAGATGATAATACAGTATATTCTCATTGATTTAAATTCTACTTATTACTTCTTAAGTGCTAAACATATCTCCAGCATACTGTTTCACGTTGCTTTGGAGACTCATTCTGTCATTCAACAATTTAACCCTTTGAGTTCCAGAGTGGTACTGAATGCATCTGGCACGCAAAGGGTTAAAAGATCCATTTAAATCAAAGTACATTTTCATTTCCGTCTGTAGTGCAATTTGTTTGCATACCACACAAATTTAGGAATCAGAAATAAATTGTTAGGAGCCTGGATTCTTGGGAATTTTCCACCTCTGTCCTTATGTCCTTCTTCGCAAAGCTAAAAAGGTGCAGATCTGGTGGAAACCAACAACACCATAGTAGCGATTAAAACTCCCCTGAATGCTATAGAGGATTCAAGGGGTTAAAAGCCCCATTTAAATCAGCAGAATTTTGATTTTATACCTGTGTTAATTATGTAATATTTAAATTATTTGGGTTATTATATGAGGTGGTTGATGTGCGTGTGTATATGTGGGCTTTTATTTAACACTTTGAGTGGCCAAGGGGGGAACAGTTGCTTAGGCTTCTTATCTGGCACTCAGAGTGTTAAAGATATAGTAATGTTTCACAAAAACAGCAGCTCCAAATAATCTTCATAGTATTTGGGCCATAGAGAGTGTTATTTCAGTACTGTCAGAGTTATAGTTCAAGAGTAATTGATTGATAAAGTATCCCCCTCCCGCCCCTTTTACCTAGTGTAAGCCACCTCCCCTCAGATGTGGAATCTGGTCTTGAGACCAGACAGATCACAGCATGGGACAATCTTCTTACTGTGATCATAAGGAAAACCCTGCCCCCCATTGACAGGTGTTTCCCTTATGCTAATTGAAGATTGTCCCTCTCTGCGATTCACCTAGACACCACCTAGCTGCTCTGAGGTGAGTAGTGTTACATCAGTAAAAGGGGTGGAAGGTGGATACTTTATCTTTCGATTACTCTTGAACTACGACTCGGACAATATTGAAATAACACTCTCCATGGCCCAAATACTATGAAGATTAATTGGAGCTGCTTTTATTGTGAAACATTACTATCCCTTTAAGGAATGGAGACATCTTCATGTTATAACACTTGTGTCTCTTTTCCTTGGTGAAAATGATTTGAGGTTAGGTGGAACAGAAATCTGAACAGGTTTTTATAAAGGTGCTATGTGTGTGGAGAGTTACTTTTTGAGTAGAAGACTGTAGAGTAAAAGTGATACCTTTATTGGCTGAGTGGCTCTAGGATGCAAGATTTCAAGGTCTATTCTTCAGGCATAATAAGAATGAAGGCTGTAATACAAAATACTTGACATATGTAATACTAATGTAGATTATTTTAACATTTAAAATCCACTGGCAGTGAATTTTCTTACCAGTATTGTCTATAATTCATTCCCTAGGCTCCAGCAGAGTCTCTTTGTACGGACAGAAAAATACAGACGTAATTTATTACCTTTTTGATGCTCCAGGGATTTTTAGCCTTTAGCCAGAGATGGCCATGTCTGAATAATGTATGGGTTAACGTTCGAGTGCCATAAGGGTAATCCTGCCATCCTTCGTCAAGGGGGGCAGGATTTTCCTTATACTTACTTAATGAAGTTTGTATGATCAGTTTTGTCCAGAATTATTCCAGTTTTCTTACCAACATAAGGCTGTAGTTACATACCTCCCAAAACTTAAAATGGACAAAGAGGGACATTTTTTTGTTTTAGGTGGTATTGTTGGGGGTGTGACTGGTGGCAGGGCATTTCCGATATTTTTTTTTTTTAGGTAATTTTAGGACCACCTTATACCTTGTGGAGTAACTGAATAAATGATTTAGATCAAGAACAAAGCATTTTGTTTACCCAGACTAATTTATATATGTATACAGAAGTTTAAACAAACATTTATGTGAGTTTTATTGCTGTGGAGCAATGTGATACACATGTACACCACGCACAGTCTGATCTCCTCCTAAAAAGAGGGACATCAGGGTGGTAAAGAGGGACAGAGGGATTTTGGTCTCTAAGAGGGACACTCCGGAGGTGTGTAGTTGGTATGTTTAAAAATTCTTCTTTAGTAAAAATATAATTGTTTTTGGAAACATGAAAATATGGGGATAAGGAGCTAGATGCAGTATGTCTGCCCAATAAAACAATGGAGCCATCTGCTTCCCCCCTTGCTCTGTCACCCCACAGAGCTAGGGGAGCTTGTTTGCCTAAAGCTTTCATCAGCCCTAGCCCCCACCAACACAGTCAGCATAGGGTAGAAGTATGGGACACTGGCACAGACAGAATAATACCTGGCACAGACAAAATGGAGGCTACAACATATGCTTTGACAGCAAATATAACCCTAAAGGCCCATCTAGTGTGCCCACTTCACTGTCTGAATTATATTGATGGTGAACATATTGTCTGTTTTTACAGAAAACCAAAGAGGTCGATGTGTCAGACACTTTTTCTGTAAATGCCAAAATGCAGTCCATCTCTAGAGGACTTAAAAGGAAGAAGAAAACGGGTGAGTACTTTGGCGGTGTGGTTTTTGTAAGAATGTGATATGGGCATAGGGCAATATGCAGCAGCAATTCTGGGGCTAGTCAACTGCACCATAGTGAACAACTAACAATGCCAGTAATTATCATTAAGGTTCGGATTCATCAAACTGCGGGAAGAGCTGCGTATCAAATCAAATGCACTTTGCTGCGATAATTGATGGATACCTTCGGGTATTCATCATTGATTTTGTAAAGCAGGGAAACTTGCGTAAATTGGTCAGTCATGGGGAAAAACACACGTATACGCATACGTGAAAATATATATGCGTGTGTTCTCCCCATGCATTCATATGGGATATGCCAGCTTGAAGCTAGCATATCACATTTGCGGATGTATCTGGCCATCGCTTATTGAAGACTAATCGATGGCCAGATACAACCTGAAAGTTGTTGAATGTGCGAATGGTTAATACGCAGAGAAATCCTCTGATTTTCCTGCGTATTAATCCATTCGCACCTTGATGAATCCGGGCCTTAATGTGAATGTGGATATTAACTCCTTGGATATTAAAAAAGGTCTTCAGCACGTTGCAATTCAATGGAAACCACTTTAGCATTCATGGGGTTAAAGCCTCATTTAAATCTGTGATCGGTTTAACCCCCCACCCCGTAAGACACAGTTGGTTTGCCCCACATCTTTTGATTTCTGCATACAGTCAACAAATCCTTTCCAAGAAGGCAGTGAAAACAAATGACACGCAGGGTTAGATTTACAATGTTATATTATTGTCCACCATATATAATAATTCTCTAGGATGTTTGTCAGAAGCCATCATGTGCAGTAGAGACTGCCTGAATGCACAAAATGCTGGGAGAACGGAATGCTGGGAGTTCTGTGCTGGGAGCATTCTGTGCTTTTGGGGCAGTCTTTACAGTGCATGACTGCGTCGCCGGCAGGACACAGAGCAGGACCGACATCTTAACCCTTTGAGTGCCAGAGGGGTACGCAGCGCATTGCAATGCATTGCGTACCCCTCTGGCACTCAGAGGATTAACATCACCCATACCTTGGCCCGTGTACATGGACTTTTACACTAGTTTATTTATAAAAAGCCAACAGAGCTGTATAGTGATGAACCGATCAGACATTGGTTTAACCATTCACAATTCATTGCACACCCCTCTGACACTCAGATGGTTAACAATTAAGAAAATACACAATGTTACAGGTGGAAATGGTGGCCATGCCTATAAGAGCTTACAATCTGTTACCTCTGGCAGCACCCATGGGGCCTTTATCCCTGCTCCTCTCATGTGATCCCATTCCAATTGTCCATAGTGTGACATATGACATACCCTTGGCCTATCACACACAAATGCACATCAAACACTGTCCAGTGTAGGTGTGTACACTCTAATACTGATATACAGACCCCAATGTTCTAAGCTGGGCTTCTAACCCTTTCATTGTGAGACAATGAATTGGAGACTTCTCCAGCATTCAAGGGGTTAAAAGCCCCATTTAAATCAAAGGGGGATTTTTTTTGCTCCCTGTGGTGCACTTGGTTTGCCCCAGAATTGCACTTCTTTTACTTAGTACATCAGCCTTACTGACAAATAAACTGGCCCAGTTGGTATATAAATTGGACAATACAGCAATCTATACATTGGTAAATAAACTGGCCATCTCCACAGACGAGGTGTAGCTAGTGCACAGGCATTAGAATTAAGCTGACCACTGTCCCAGCTATACAAACTGGTTGTGGCACCTCTCACAGTTAAGGAAGTAGTCTAATTGGACATGCCGTTCTGTTTACCTGTATCATTTTCTTTCCTCTAGTAATGGGCATGTACCTGTTTTTGGGCTCAATTAGTTTCTTTCAATGATTACGTTAATATTGATTTGTTTTTAAAGCAGTTAAGTGTAGAAGTGCTGCAACATGATTTTTAACCCTTTGAGTGACAGAGGGGTATGCAAAGCATTGCAGAGCCGGCAAGTTGTTTGGCGCATTATGAAGTCACTAGGGCCTACCTCGTGGCCCCCTTGACTCCAGACTCCCTCTATAAATAGCTCATACCTGGTTATATTCAATTGTCTTGAAAAAAGCTCTGCAATAGAGCCAAAACTTTGACTGTTTGACTATGTCTAATAATTTTTTTTTTCCTTTATTAACGAAGACCTGCGAGTGCTCGAGTATGGTGGTTTCACCATTCACCCTAGTTATATATATATATATATATATATATATTCCTAGATAGATAATATTATGTGTGTGTGTATATATATATATATATATCGGTATAATGGCGCTCATCTACTAGTATGTGCTCTATAGACTGGGACAATATCAATAATATACCTTTACAAAATAGGGGGCTATCTATCGCTCATTCGCTAGCCCTGTAATATGGAACAAGTAGAAAACAAGCGGAAAGCGCTAGATACAACCCCTTTATAAATCCATGGATATACACTGAAAGCTGTATAAGAAACAACAATATTTATTATTACAACTAATACAAATAATCTTAAAAATATATATAAAAACACTGTGGGCACCACTTCAGCAACTGTGATTATTCTGACTATTCATTAAAGACGGGAGGTGTAGTTGTTGGACTACAAAAAAAACGACATCCAGCTGAACCAGTGAGAACAGTGCGGGAACTGACTATAAACATCAAGGACAGGGGAGGGGCTGTAATAACGGTGTATATTATTCAACAGCCGATATCTTATTATTCAACAGCCGATATCTGCCCACTATACATGCTTAAAGGCATTATATAAAGGAAAAGAGCCGTGTTGGACTGATTCACACACCTGCCTGCATCACAACATTGAATACATCAGGTACCATGTATTTTAAAAGCTGCTACCATGGTGCTTTATATATATATATATATATATATATATATATATATATATATATATATCTAAATATATACATACATTCTAGTCCACTTGGGGGTTATTTTATCATTGTTTTAATATATGTTTTTAAGATTATTTGTATTATTTGTGATAATATTGTTTCTTATACAGCTTTCAGTGTATATCCATGGATTTATAAAAGGGGTTGTATCTAGCGCTCTCACTTGTTTTCCACTTGTTCCATATATATATATAAAATAATAATATTGTGAAGCATGCCAGTGGCACTCTAAAACTTAGAATAAGATTAATACAAAGATTGGTGCTCGTCCCCTACAAGAGGTAAAACAGTGTACTTAGCCAAAGCTCTGGGTCAGCACTCACAGGAAACAGTTTATTGTGGCAAAGAAAAACTGAGTTTATTCACATCACAATTCCAACATGCCAAAGGTTTTAGGTCCATTCAAGGACCTTCATCAGGACAAGCATACATTGTAATGTCAGTGATATATAGTAGTGAAAGATAAGCACTCATGCCGATGGCAAATGATAAGTACCGGGTGCTCCAGAAAGGTTCAGTGTATAGTCAATAAGCTGTGCACTCACGGATTTTTTGTAACAAAAGAAACTAATTTAATGGTGTGAAGGGAAGTGCAACGTTTCGGGCCTCAGATCGGGACCTTTGTGAAGCAAATTTACAATGTATTATACAATAAAGCCTATAAATACTAAAAAGAGACTCATCTCGCGTGAACCAAACGACCCCAAGTGATGACGTGAAGAGTGACGTAGAGAAGACCAATAGAGAACACCAGAACCATAGAACCCACAAAACCCAGAAAAAAATCAGAAAATAGTGCCACTCTGTGTGCCTGTTGATTTTTGTATTTTGATACAATAAAGTTTTCTGGTTTTGATCGGCCTGGATTGTACGCTTCTATCTACCTTCATGTGTTTGGGAGTGGTTTGACCCTACGGATTGGTGAGTGCTCCTGACATCTTTGTTTGTTTGAACTGTTCCTGGATCACAGTTTCGGAGCGCTGCTTCAGAGAGCACCCCTTCTCTGCCGGTGAGTCCCTCGACAGTTTCTGTTTATTATTAGTCATCATTTGCTCCAACGTGTAGCACCTAATCTGTTTGTTCACCAGAACCATAGAACCCACAAAACCCAGAAAAAAATCCAAAAATAGTGCCACCCTGTGTCAAGGAATAGGAGAGACATGTAAAAACACAAATTGATAAACATATCAAAGAGATACATTGAAACTACATATGTCAAAATGGATAGTATAACGAGGCATAGTAAGCATTATGCTAAATAGAGGACAAATCACCAAAACAAAGTCTCATCTTTCAGAAAGAAAACTATTAAAATTATTCTTTCCATTAAGACCTAAAGGGATAATTGTTCTCAATTCTTTAATCCAGAAGCATTCTCACTGCAATAGTTTTTTTGCGCAGTCGCCCCCGCGTCTAGGTAAAGGTACATGTTCTATGCCCATAAAACTGAAATGGGCAAAAGAATGTCTTTCGGACAGGTAGTGTTTTGCCACAAAAAATATATATTGAGGTCAAGGTGCCAAAAACATCTATAGATACTAGGTGATACTTCAATTAATAACTGTCCAAAAGATAATAAAAATAATAAAACCAGTTCACATGGAAAAATGGTGATAATATTGTATATTATCTTCTTCTTTTCATTGAAGAGTGTCAGCAGTTCTTCTTTTCCAACAAATCCGCCTCTTGTGGGTGCAGCTCCCTTTAACCCTGGTGGTGGGTAAAGTTGTATAAAACTAAAACAAGAAAAAGATAAAGAAGGGGAGCAAACCCATCTAAGAGCAAATCTGTATGTGTTTAGAATAGGCTGTATAAACACTTCCCCCCTATATAATAACTGCTCACCAGATTCCACCAGATAGTCAGCCTGTAAACATCGTTCTCAACATTGTCACTGGATTTTTCAATCAGCTTTCAATCAGCTGATTGAAAAATCCAGTGACAGTGTTGAGAACGATATTTACTCTGGTGAGCAGTTATTATATAGGGGGGAAGTGTTTATACACCCTATTCTAAACGCATACAGATTTGCTCTTAGATGGGTTTGCGCCCCTTCTTTCTCCTTTTAGTTTTTTGCCACAGGTTTATCGGACTGGTTATCCCTGTAAGCCACTTTAATGGCTGAACGATGTACAGCCATTCTTTCTCTCAAGGTGCGCTCAGTCTTCCCTACATATGCCAAACTGCATGGGCATGTAAGGGTGTATAATATGTTCCTTAATTAGGTATTTCTTATTTGAATGTGGATGGGTGAAGAAGCACCCTGTGCACATTGATTCCCAGGTTGTGCACCCTATACACCTATAACATCCAGCAGGAGAGGAATTTAGCCAAGTCCGTTTTTTACTGGTATAACTTTCAGCTGGGTCAGTTCTGATCCATAGATCCCGAAGATTGGGACCCCGCTTGTATCCATATAAAGGTCGCTTTTTGAGGATCTCTGGAAGTTTCTTGTCCTTTGTTAGTATGTACCAGTTTTTATCAATGCATTTCTTTATGGTCTTAGTAGCAGTAGTGTATTTAGCAGAGATCAACATACAATCCATATGCTGTTTGGTAGTGTCCCTTGGCTGCCCCTCATCTGACACAAGTAGTTGGCACATTGATTCAAGTTTCCTCCTTTGGTATCCTCTAGTTACAAATCCATTCACCATTTCATTCAATTGTCGCCTTCTGAACATTTCATCAGTAATGTACTAGAGTATTCCAATCAGTTTCCGTGCGGAAAAGGCTGTACCCCAGTTTGTGATTTTTAATGAAAATATCCAGATCCAGAAAACTGATCCTGTTCCGATTATGTGATTAAAGTAAATTACACTGGAGTATCTAAGGAATTAATAGTCTACAAAGTATAAGAGTGAATCTTTTTTTAGTATTTATATGCTTTGTTGTATATTACATTGTATATTTGCTTGACAAAGGTCCCGATCTGAGGACCGAATTTGCATCCGTGACCCTGAACCGGAGACCCATTTCATGACGTCATTGACCCAAGGGTCAAGGAGAGCGACCACCTAAAAGTGCCCCTCACCACTTTGAATTGTAAATACCGAAGTGTAATAAACAAAACAATTGATATTACAGATATTATACACACACTAGCAAATTGTGCACAGTATTGATATATCCTATATAATAATTCGCTAAAACGTGTGTAACGGCAAAGTCATGCGCAGTAGAGACTGCTGCGCATGCAGTCTCTACTGCTCATGACTGCCCTGCGACCGACTGGCAGTGGCACTGTGGCCCGTGTAACGGTCTCTTCAACTAGTATATATATATAATCATTTTTTTTCATAAATATAAGTTCACTAGAAACATTTGTAATAACAAACCAAAACAATGAGGCTTATGCACTAAGAAAAAAATGCAGTCCTGGAGCAAACCAACTCCATCGTAGGATAGAAATAAAAATTCTGAAAACCTCCATTGATTTTAAATGGGTCTTATGACCCCTTGAGTGCTAGAGAGGTCTCAAACGCATTGTTATGGAGATCTCTACCATTTGAGGGGTTAAAAGACACATTTCAGGTTAACATCAACCTCCTTTTTGAACTGCAAGTGCACAATATGTAAAGTTAAGCCTTTGAGTGCCGGAGTGGTACACAATGACACTCAAAGGGTTAAATTTCCTATAATTTTAAATTTTTTATTTTTTTTTAATTTTCTGACTCTCATATCTCCCTGATGGGGAGTTTCCTGGATTTCTGTTTCCCCAAAAGCTTTCTGTGAGGGAATGTGAAAGTAGGTAAAGAAAATCCTACCTCAACTACAGCATACAGTGCACTCAGTACTGAAGGGATAGTGTTACATTGTATCACAATCCAGCTACCATAGTCTTTGTCAGAAAGCTCTCTGGAAGTTGAAATTGTGGGAGCTTCCTGTCAGAGACATGAGTGGAATAAAAAGTGAAGATAAACAAGCAAATAAAGAGTGAAGGCCATTTGACTTTACACTTCATACACTTGCAGAATATGTAAAGTCAAAAAGGAGGTTGTCTATCACTTTAAATCAGTGGGGATTTGGACAATTATTTGGCCCATTATGATGGAGCTGGTTTGCTCCAAAATTACACCAATTTCTTAGTACAGCAACTCAGCATAAATCATGTGTTCTCAACATTCTAAAGCTAACAGACATGTATAATTGATAGACCATTCATATCTAATAGGACAGAATATAATGTACTGAAATGGGGCCAATCATGGGGAAAGTTGGTCCAGTGTCACAAAGCCCTTTCAACAGCAGAGCTGATTTGTGCTTTATTCTTTTTTAGAAAAGGGCTGGAACTGGTACCTCTGTGAAGGCTTTCAATTCATTCTGCTGAAACAAGCTGAAGCACTGCAGGGCTTGGGAGTGGACTCTCGCATTAAGGTAAGTTTTAGTTATATTTCAGACTGATGTACCAAGTAAATGAGGGGAAATCCAACTGCACCATAGGAAACAAATACAAATCTCCAAAATTCCTATTGATTTTAAATGGGGCTTTTAACTTCTTGAACGCTAGAGGGGTCTCGAGTGTATTGGTTGTGGGTAGGTTGAATGGATCCTGCATTTTCAACCTCTGTTTTAAGGAATACGTCACAAAAGCTGCAAACATAAGCTCCGGGAACCATTATTAGATGGACATGGAATATAAAATGGCTGCACTGTGTACCATTATTTTTATGTTGCTGCAAGGAGTTCTGGGGATGCAGTAAAAATGTTGTAAACTAGAGATTCCCAGCTGACCTTTTTAACAATTTAAGGACCAGAGAGGTATTCAGCACATTGCTTCGCAATGCATTTCATGCCCCCTCTGGTCGTTAAAGCTTTAAAGGGATAGTGATGATTAGTTAGTAATGTAAGGATGATTCTTCTTCATACTGAGGTATAAGGATACGTACCTTTGTAACTGTCCGTTATGTTGACATTTTCCTTTTATTCTATATTAAATTATCCGCTTCCCACCCCTTTTTCATACATCCCGAATCATCCCCTAAGAGCAGCAATCTGGTCCAGATGGATCACGTCAAGGGCTAATCTTGTGTCACCATAAGGAAAAACCTGCTCTCCTTCGTCAAGTGGGGAGGTGTTTTCCTTATTGTTACGATTTTCTGACACTCAGACACTGGTATAGTAAAAAAACACAGTTTTATTGAAAATAAAATGAATGAACAGCGCCCCTGGGGGCCAAGAATGGTAACTGTGAGATACAGGCCCAAATGTGTCTAACAGTAATCAGCACAGATAAGCAATTACACAGGGTTAAATGTGGAGAAAATGAACTTGTTTAGTAAACTGATTGACCAACGCCCAGAAATAGATATCAGTCTCTTGATGGTGAAGAGAAGGGTGTATTGTGTGACTGAACTAATCACTCTCAGATACCTTTGCAAATGAACGCCCAGATAGACCAGCAAATGCACAGGACCGAGCCTATACCACCTTAGTGGAATAATCTGGAGTAGAGCCACTGCAAGAGTAGATGGACCAGAATTGGAATCGCCCTTAACCTTGTCATGGATATAACCCTGCGTATGCCAACGGGAGAAGAGCCGTACGCACCCCTTGGGTGCCAGAGTGGACAAATCACTGCACAAGCGATAATGAGCCAACGGAATAGTGATACTGTAGCAACACAATGAGCGCTTAAGTGACCTGGACCGGAACACCTCACCGGTGTCCAGCGGAGCACATACAGCAAGAGCAAATGGAGGTACCAACGCCAGCCAGCGCGGTTGCGGTGCTAACGGCACCGGAAAGGCTACAGCTCTGCTAGTGCTAATAGGTAGGCACGGTCAGGAAGGTACAGGCTCGCTCAGAGTTAACCGGCTCGAATGGAATACACTGGCTTGGCAAGTGAAAGAGAACAGGCTCAAATATCGGAGGCAACCGGCACAGCAAGGGTTAATACTGGTTTTACAAGGGTACTTAGCTCAGCAGTGCTATGGTGCAGGCCCAGGCAACGGTCCAGTAACCAAGAGAGGATTAGTCAGAGCAACACAAACACAGTTCAGAATGTCGCCAGCCGGTGACCAGGAACACGCAGGAACACAGGAACAAACACAGCACTGGATCCCAACCGGAACCGGATCGGTACTCTGAGCTTGAACGTCAGCCAGAGCCGGGTCAATCACGGAGCAGGAACGTCAGCCAGAGCCGGGTCAATCACGGAGCAGGAACGTCAGCCAGAGCCGGGTCAATCACGGAGCAGGAACGTCAGCCAGAGCCAGGTCAATCACGGAGCAGGAACGTCAGCCAGAGCCGGGTCAATCACGGAGCAGTAACAATGGGATGGTCAGACTAGCCGAGTCGGTAAACCGGAGAGCAGAAACACAGCAACAAGGCGCAGGATCAGGAACACCTCGAAAGGGCAACTGACAAGTGCTCAAAACCCAGTATATAAAGGAACATCCTGTGCGGGCCAGTCAGCTTCCTCCAATGCACAGGTAACCCAGCAAAGATTGACAGGGAAGCACGGGAACCGTGATACTTATACTGATGGACAGAAGGTTGTCCCTCGTTGCAACCTGTGCGGTCCACTGACTGGATTCCAGACCTGAGGGGATTATTCATGACGTATGGAAAAGGGGCGGGAGGGGAACACTTTTTAATATAGAATAAAAGGAAAACTGCAACTTTATGGACGATTACAAAGGCACACCTCGTTATACAACCGTATGTAGAAGAATTGACCTTACATTAATAACTAACCAATGCTATCCCCTTAATCTGTTTCCGACATACAAGTGTAAACATAATTGACTTTAAAAATATTAGTCAAAGTTTTTTTTTTGTTTTTTTTTAAAGGTGTATAGAAAGTTGGTGAAACAAATAAAATGTGAAACGGTGGTTGAAATGTGTGCATGTATGATTTTCAGTGGGTCCTCTGTGGACTTTTAGCTACTATTTAAAAGTTGTAGACTTTATTTTTTCTCCAATGAAAACATGTTACATGGATTTTTCTGCAGAGTAAAACAAGGGTACTCCTGCTGCTGGAGGTAGTTTTGTTCAAACTGTCAGGTAATGAATGTCAGTGTAATTACTTCTGGAAAATACAGACTGACATCATGAATCAGCAGTTTCTAGCACCTTCTATGGAGAACTATTTGTCAGTGACTCACCTATTCCATAGAATGGATCTGAATAACTAATCAAAATATGATCTCTAGAGAGCATTGTTAATGTTAATAATTTCCAGTGTTCATTACAATGTGTGTTTTGATTTACTCCTGTCATTTTGTTAAACCTTTTACAATAGGATGAAGTTATGTGTCATTTCTGGAGGTGCTATCTTCAGAGGAAGAATGAAGCATATAAAACACCACTCCCTTCAAGGGAGACAGTAAGTATATAGTTTCTTTGTATGTGATAAATACCAGTAAGTAAAATAATTATTTTATACCCTTAATTCTTCACATCTGATCTGCATTTTTTTTCTTTAGAAGTACACACAATTCCAATTTCTGAGAGACAATTTATTTTTTTATGAAAACACCAGAAGAAAGTGCCACAAAATGTTTTGACATTTTCACATAAAAATGTTTTAAAGCAATATGATTTTATATCAGAATAGGTAGCTAGACAGCTCCTGAATGTTTTAATATCCAATAGTTACTGGTTTACATACTGTAGTTGTTGTCAGGAGCACAAAACTGTACCTAACCCAATTATTTCTGTTTTCTTACGTTATTTGAAATAGGACATACTTGCAGTAAAATTATTTTAAAAATGACACACATGTAGAAAAGAGACTAGTCCTAACATTTTCAAAATAAGACAACCAGACACGTGTAATTTTGCATTCTCTTGTCTTTCTATTGCAAGGCTGGGGCTCACAAATGTTTCCAGAAGTTGCTTCTATATGGATTTTTTTTTAAACATTTCCACTAATTCAAGTATACTAAATCATTGGAAACAAAGGGATTTCCAGATGTTTTCAGTAGCTACTGACCTTCCCAGAAAAATGGTACCCAATTTACATAATCTGACATACTGTAGTGATGTCAGGAGCACTAAACTGTACCTACCACAATCTTTCTGTACATATTTCGAATGAAACCTTTCTAACAACAGCAGACTTAACCCCTTAACAAACAGGCGAATCAGGGGTGGTTTGCACTTAACCCCTTCGCGTCCACTGACGTTCCAGGCTGTCATGGCTGTCCAACACTCAATGACTATGAGTAATAGCAGGTACTGAAATTGATCGCTCCAAGACCGGTGTGATCTCTTTCAGTCCCAGGTCAAACTTATCTATCTGGTCCTTAAAGGATCACACACCCCGGGACCACTGGTCCTTAAGGGGTTAAGGACCAGAGCCATTCTAACATTTTTGAATAGGTCCTTGTTAAACAATATTTTTCCTCTAATTCCTTTAGTACACCCATACAAATGATATACTGTCTTTTTTAAAGTATTAGTAGGGCTTTCTTTTGATACCACATTTATTTGGATGCCTCATCTTTTAATTTGATTAAAATAGGAAAAAAAAGAGAGAAAAAATTAAAAAAACAACATTTTACATACATTTTCCTGTCAGGATTTGTACACTATTAGTTCATTTGATAAAAATACCCAGAAATATGTTAATTTTCTTCTCCTGAATATGGGAGTACCCCATATGCCTAGTATTTCAATTCCTTTTTAACCTCTACAGGGTATATATTACAAGATTAACTCCATGCTGTACTTCTTCAATATCAGGCATGTGAGGATCATAGCTTTGTTGACGGTCAGAACCCTAAATTGCCCAAAAAGTCTATATGTCTTTGAAAAATAGACAACATATGGTAATCCATCAGAAAATTTTTAAGTTTTTAATGTAGCCATTTTTCCAGAAATCTGTACCAAAATGTGGTAATATTTTTGTTTTTTTACTGCATTGCACCTATGTGATACTGCTTGAAGGAGTCACCAATACAGAGCCTAGGTTTTGTAAGGCAATCAGGACAGTAGAAGGTGGTGTCTGTCCATTTGCCATTGCCATAGCACACTCTGAAGTGTTTCTGAGGTTTTTATCTTTTGGGTGGTTGGAGGGATTTTAAATGGATAGTGGCCTATAAACCAGGTCTCTAAGGTATAACTTCTGTTGTCCCTTGAAATGAAAAGCTAGAAACAAGAAGCAGCTGAAACTGCAAAAAAGTGAATTATTGAGTGGGGTTTTCCAATTTAAAAATTAAATAAGAATTATATATGACAGTCTATATCAGGTAAATGGCAACCTTTTTATACCAGGCCCTACGTTTTCTCATGTGGAGGTAAGGCTGCATGAGTTGATCAAAACGATCCACTCCCCTTATGTGCTTGTAATCTCTGATGCAGACTGACTTTCTGAGGACTACACTTTTGCCACGGACAGAGACTGGCACAGTTCTCTCGCCATAAATAGAGGTCAGCATGTTTGTTTTGAAACTTTACTGCCAGCAGCTCCTCTTGGCGCCTAACAGTGCCAAAGGCCGCTGTGTCAAATAATTATCTGCATATAAGTGGTATCTTTTATTTGATAAGGGGTAAATGAGATCCCAAACAGTTTTTCCATTGGTTCCCATATATTTAGGGCAACCAAGGAGGATCAAGTTGGCTGTGCTAGCCCTCCATATATCCGAAAATCCTGGCTGTAACCAGTGGTTCTTTCAACAATTTATAACATTTTACTCCAAACTTGGAGCTCTTGAAGGGGATATATTGCTTGATACCCAAACTTCCCTTGTATTTCATTAGGGACTCATCAATGCATATGTGTTTCTTGGGCATATGTGTATAATATATATATAACAAACATGTTTTTTGCAAATGATTTATAAGGTGGTGAATTTTATACAGCCTGTCATACTGGGGGTGATCTTTGGGGAGGCACAAGGTGTTTTTATTGAAAAGCGTGAAGCGCAAAAGCATTTCATATCATCTCCAGGTCATTGTTTTAGACCACAGGTCAGCACCAGGTTGGATAGAAGACTAGCCAGGTCATATACAGAGCCCAAGGTAATAGAACTGCTATGAACAGCATCGCAAGGGCAACTGAGTCAGGACTCAGTCTGCCATTTAAACCCCTACACAGGAAGTAGGTAGGAGGAGCAGCTCAGAGGGAGGACGTAGGTAGGAGGAAATAGGTAGCAAACACATAAAACAGAGGACTGCTGCATGCTTGAAGCCTTGTGCCTGTAGATTACAGCTTACCTTGGTTTCAGAGTAACAGAACCCCCCCCTCCCTCCGCGGAGCTGGCCGGGGTTTTACAGGGAATTGAGCATGAAACCTGCCTACCGGTAAAGGAGCGTGGACATCACTGGCAGGTATCCAGGAGCACTCCTCTGGACCATAGCCCTTCCACTGAATAAAATATTGTAAGCGCCCTTTACTCACACTGGAGTCCAGAATGGTTAGGGCCTCATATTCCTCATGATCTGCAACTCTCACGTGGGGAGAGCGGACAGGAGCTGAAGTATACTGGTTGCGGACTAAGGGCTTTAGCAGGGAGACATTAAAGACATTGTGAATGTGCATGTTGGCAGGAAGCTCTAATACATAAGCCACCAGGTTAATTTTGCGCAACACCTGAAAGGTACCAATGAATCAAGTTGTCAACTTTTTACAAGGAAGCTGGAGGTGCAAGTTACGGGAAGACAGCCATACTCTGTCTCCTGAAAGATAGGTGCCGGCAGTCACCTTCGGTCAGCCTGCCTTTTTTGTCGCTGCACGGAATCATGTAGGGAAGACTGAAGACCTCCTTAGCGAATACCATCGCCAATTTCTGCACGGATGGTAAACCTTTAAGTGGCACAAAGTGAGCCATCTTAGAAAATTTGTCCAAAGTCATCAGAATGACTGTATAACCCATGGAACTTGGGAGTTCGACCATAAAATCAATGGATAGACGTGACCAGGGGCGTTCCCCATTGGCCACTGGTTGAAGCAAGCCCACTGGCAGGTGTCTAGGAGACTTGGTTTGAGCACAAGTCGTACATGCAGCTGTGAAATCGGTACAATCGGCCCGGAGACTAGGCCACCAAAATACTCCTGACACGGACCATATCAGCTGGTCTCGACCAATGTGACCCGCCACATTTGAGGCATGATATGTCTCCAACAGCTTAATGCGTAACTGTGCGGGAACACAGCAGCAACCATGAAGTTTCTCAGTAGGAGCAGAATCTTGGGCTACTAGAATCTCCTCTCCTAGAGGAGAAGTAATACAGGTTCGAATTGTAGTGAGGATACGATCAGCCGGAATGACAGCTGGAATGATCGGAGAAGGTGGAACCTCTTCTCTGGATGGGCTACAGAACTGGCAGGATAACGCATCTGCCCTTACATTTTAGAGCCAGGAAGATAGGAAACCACAAAATTGAAGCGAGACAGAAACAGTGCCCACCTGGACTGCCTGGAAGACAAATGTTTGGCCTCAGAAAGGTAAAGGAGGTTTTTGTGGTCAGTTAAAAACAAGATAGGAGCTTTAGGGCCTTCAAGCAAATGCCTCCATTCTTTCAAGGCCAGGACAATAGCCAGTAATTCTCTATCCCCGATCTGGTAAAGCATCTCTACATTGGACATTTTTCTAGGGAAAAAAACCCGCATGGACGTGGGACCTCACCAGGAGCTGAGCGCTGGGACAACAGGGCGCCCACTCCGACTTCTGATGCATCCATAAAGCAGCCAGCCTCCCCTGTGTCCAGTAACGCTGGAACTGAGGCGGATTTGTTAACCCAATAAATACAGGCCTTCAGCACCGGGCTTATCCAAAAGATTTTCTGGAGACAATGCAATGCCTCTATCATCTATCTCTGACCAACTTTTAAATTTGTGCATCTCTCAGGGTGAATCGGACATGACTGCAACAAATGACCAGCCTTTCCACAGTAAAGACACAGGCTTTCCCTTCTCCTGAAGGCCCTCTCCTCCCTAGAAAGCCGAGTGACACCCACCAGCCTAGGTTCACCACTCTCAGAGACCAGATCAGGGGGCATGGGAGGAGAGGGAGGATAGGGTGGGTCAGGACCATGAGGCGACGTCTCCCTTTGAGGCCTCCGCAGGCTCTCAGCTGCCGAGGGTCTCCCGCTGACCATGGCATTCACCTGCATAGGTTCGGTATCATCCAAAACAAGTCCCGGAAGCATGGGAGGCGAGGGAGGAAAGGGTGGGCCAGAATAATGAGCAGGCCCTCTGCTTGAGGACCTCCACAGGTACTCCTTAAAAGAGGATCGTTCTCTGATTCTGGTATCCACCAGAATGCAAAATTCAATCAGCAAGTCCAAATCTTTAGGTAGATCGTGAGCTGCGATATCATCTTTCATAGTGTCACTGAGCCCTTGAAAAAAATGGCCACCAGGGCCTCATTATTCCAGTCGACTTCAGCTGGATGGGTACGAAACTCTATTGCATAGTCGGACACGCAGCCTGTCCTATCAAAGACCTGTCTAAACGATTTCCCAAATTCCAAGAAATTGTGAACAATGGGTTTATCCGTCTCCCATAGTGGATTGGCCCATGCCAGTTCCCTGGCCGTGAGGAGGGATATAAGGAAACCAACCTTACTGCGCTCATTAGGGAAGGCATACGATACCAACTCAAAATATATGCCCAGCTGGTTAAGGAAGCCACGGCAACCATCTGGATCCCCACCATACTGCTGTGGGAGCTGAGTAGAGCCCGTCAACCTCTTGACCATACCTGCATCAAGAGGGGTTGGAACCACTGGTGCCCGGGAGGTCTTAGGGGGCCACCGATTGAGTACAAATTTGTTCGAGGTTAGCATTGTGCTGTGAAACCATCTGCATTGCCAAAGACAACTGATCAAGTCGTATACTCAGTGCCTCCATCCTTTCCAGGATACTTTGGAAATCATCATTACTATCACCGTCTGAACTCATGGTCCTTGCGTACTGTCACGGTTCCCCAAAGATGTTCAGGAGTCAGTACGGTATAGTTAAATGCAATTTATTAAACCAAATAAGAGAACACAGTATATACAATAGAAACAAGCAAATGGTTATAGGCCAGGAATAGTAGGCTGCCAAGCCTGACCAATCTGCTGGAGACTAGGCCTAAGCCACTGGTAGTCTCTGCTGGAACCAGGAACAGGAGCAGGAACAGGAACACAGGATCTTGGTCCGATGTAGCGGGCATACCGGCTCATGCCTGCAGTCAGTAGGGAGTGATATCTGACTCACGCCTGCAGTCAGAATGGGAAATAGATAGCTGACTCACGCCTGCAGTTAGTATCAGAGCTGGTTTGCCAGAGCCCCAGGTCCGCACTAGATTGGATGCCTGCTAGGTACAAGGAACAAACGTAAGAGTAGACAGACAGGGCCACAAGTCAGCACCAGAGTGGGTAGTCAGACAAGCCAGGTCATACACAGTTCAGGCAGTCAGCCAGAGCCACAGGTCTGCACCAGGTTGGGTGTCCACTATAGGGATAAGCAAAAGAATAGTCAGACAGAGCCACAGGTCAGCACCAGGTTGGGTGGAAGACTAGCCAGGTTATACACAGAGCCCAAGGTAATAGAACTGCTTTGAACAGCAACGCAACGGCAGCTGAGCCAGGACTCAGTCTGCCTTTTAAACCCCTCCACAGGAAGTAGGTAGGGGGAACAGCTCAGAGGGAGGAAGTAGGTAGGAGGAGACTACAGGCAGCAAACTCATAAAACTGAGGCCTGCTGCATGCTTGAAGCCTCATGCCTGTAGATGATGCTGAAACCAAGGTAAACTGTAACAGTTCTCGGCTCTTCCATTTGGTCTGACCACAGCTCTGCAGGTGTTTATTCGCCTCTTGGGTGCCTTGATTTCGTTCATGCACATAAGGGGGATTCGGGTAACTCCGTACATGGACAACTTGCTATTGAAGGCCCCTTCCAGGGAACTCCTCCATCAGCAGGTAAAGGACTGCATTCACACACTCACCCATCAGGGTTGGGTTCTGAACATGGGCAAGTCAGATCCATTCCCATCATAGAGGTTGGTCTTTCTTGGTCTTCTATTCGATACCCTGCAAGGAATGGTCTTTCTGATGGAGGATGTGGTTCAACAGATCACCAACAAGGTATCCTCAGTTCTGATGTGCGAGTCCATTCAAGACAAGAAGTTGACCTCTCTGGTGGGGAAATTGATTTCCACCATGGAGGCGATGGTTCTAACGAGGGAACTACAGAGGTTTGTGATCCAAGTCTGCAAGGGGAACCCAGATCTCTTGACGATTTCTCTTCCCTTACTTGTGGAGCTGAGTCTTCCTTGGTGGCTGAATCTTTCCAAACTGTGGAAAGGAAGACCTTTCGTGATCCCATTCTGGACCACGGTGACAACGGATGCCAGCCTATCTGTATGGGGATTGATCCTGGGTCACCTGAATGTCCAGGGTCAATGGTCGGTGGAGAAGTCTCTCCCACCCATCAATTTTCTGGAGCTCCGGGCGATATTCCATGCTCTGAGGTATTGGTCGTCTCATCTCAAGGGCTGTCCAGTCAGACAACACCACGGCCGGGGCTTACATCAACAAGCAAGGCGGTACCAAAAGTCTTGGTTGGAGTTGCAGCTTGGTTGGAGGTCAAGGTTATTTTAACCTGGGCAGAAGAACATGTGCCTGCCATCTCCGCAGTTCATATTCCAGGCGTAGAAAACATCTTAGCAGACTTCTTAAGTCGTCACACCGTGAACAACAGAGAGTGGGATGGATCCTCTGGCTGTTGCAGTGGATGCTCTGTCAATTCCTTAGCAGTTTCATATAGCCTATATTTTCCCTCCTCTTCCTCTGCTCCCCAGAGTTCTGAGGAAGCTATGGATGAAGAAGACTACGGTCATCCTAGTTGTTCCGTACTGACCCCAGCAACCTTGGTTTCTGGAGCTGCTGGACCTCTCTGTGTGCAAATCGTTTTGTGTTCCACACAGACCAGATCTCCTACTACAGGGCTACCTGTGGAAGGAGAATATGAAGCATCTGGGTTTGACGGCTTGGCGATTGTATCATCTGTCTTGAGGAAGAAAGGTTTTTCTCCTGAGGTGGTCTCCACTAAGCTTGGAAACCTGTTTCCTCTAAAGCTTACCCCACAGGATTTGGTCTATCTTCCAATTGTGGTGTGTGGACAGGGATCTGTCCTTGCAAGAGTTTGATCTGTCGATTGTCTTGTCCTTTTTACAGGATGGTGTGAACAAAGGCCTTAGCATGAGTTCTTTAAAGGTTCAGACATCGGCTCTCTCTGTGTTTTTTCAGAGGTGCATTGCAGTTCTTCCGGATGTCAAGATTTTCTTTCAGGGTGTCGCTTACGCTTTTCCTGCCTTTAAACATCCCACTCCTCAGTGGGACCTTAATTTGGTTTTGGGAATCTTGCAGCGGCCTCCTTTTGAGTCCTTGGCTACCATTCCTCTTCGTCTCCTGACTTGGAAGATGGCTTTTCTTTTAGCAATCGTCTCTGTTCGCAGAGTCGCTGAGCTGCAGGCTTTGTCCTGCAAACCGCCTTTCCTGGTTTTTCACAAGGATAAGGTGGTTCTTCATACCTCCCATGAATTTCTTCCAAATGTGGTCTCTGAGTTCTGTATCAGTCCTCTTGTCCTGACCCTAAATCTGACAAGGAGAGGCATCTCCACTTGTTGGATGTGGTGCGCTGCACAGAGTCTGTCCATCAGACTGCTGCAGTTTTTGTCATCCCTGACCATCCTAGGGCTGGTAAAGCTGCATCCAAGGTATCCATTACATCTTGGATCAAGGCTACCATTCACAAGGCATATGAACTTGGGAAGAAACCTGCTCCTTTTTGTGTCAAAGCTCATTCGACCAGGTCTGTTGGGGCTTCCTGGGCCTATAAGAATCAGGCCTCTGCTGATCAGTTGTTCAAGGCGGCCACTTGGTCTTCTATGCACACTTTCGCCAAACACTACCGTGTTGATGTTCTGGCTTCAGCTGAAACCAGCTTTGGCAGGAAATTCCTCAAGGCAGTTCTGCCTGTCTAGGACTTTGTTCCAGTTCAGTGTCCGTTGACAGTTTGTTTGGGTTATTCTGTGCTCTCATTAGTCCATGAGAGCTCTGGTATCATGGGACCGGCGCCTGGTCCTTGCCTTCTTTCCCACCACTGGAAAACTAATGATGGTACATCCCAGAGTTACCTGTAAGCTATCTTGGACGACAGAGAAAATAGGATTTTAGTTTTCCCTGTTAAATCCTTCTCTTAGCCCATATAGCTTACAGGTCTCCCACCCTGTCAAGGCACCATGCTTGGTTCTCCTGTGGCTGGATGTGGGAGTCCTTTCAGGTTCATGCTCACAGGAGTTTTTTCTCTTTTCCTTCTTGCTCCTTAGCTAGCTAGGTTTAGTGTCTCAAATCTAACTGGTTGGGGACCAGCTAAGGAGGGAAGGAAGGCTCCACACTGCATTCTTTCCAAGAATTGTTCCTGCCTACTTAAAGGGGCTGTCGCCTTCCCAGAGTTACCTGTAACTCTCCCAGAGTTACCTGTAAGCTATATGGACTAAGAGAAAAGGATTTAACACCTTAAGGACCCATGATGGTCCTGGACCGTCATGGGTTGCAATCCCCTTAAGGACCGATGACGGTCCAGGACCGTCATGGCTTAAATGATAGCAGCGTGCCTCCGTGCACGCTGCTATCATTAATTCCAGGCTGAGACTGAGCGCTCTGAGACCGGGGCGTTCAGTCTCAGCCCTTCTTGCCTTTGCTGGTTCATGCGATCGCCATTCCAGCGATCACATGTACCGGCAAAGTGACAGACAGAGACGGCAAAGAAAGCATGCTGTCTGTGCCTGTCAAGTCTGCCTCTGGCTCCGTTGCTATGAAAGTAACGGAGACAGAAGTAGACAGGAGACACCTAGTGGTGAAAGAAAATACAGCAGCTAGGGGTATTAACCCCATCACTGCTGGTGCCAAAGGCTTGCTAAATGCAGGTCAATTTCTGACCTGCAATGATGTATTTAAAAAAAAAAAAAAATTAACACACTTTAAAAAAAAAAATAATCTAATTAAACAAAAGTGGAAGTGTGATTGTTGTGGAGCTATGTAATACACTTATATACACCGCCAAATGTCACGGATAAAAAAAGTGTCAAAATAGGGTGGGAAAAAGGGACATGGGGATTTTCACCCAGGGGGGACAGTGGCCACTTTAAACTGTGCATTTGGTAGGTATGACTGACCGGTCATACCTTTCATGCAGTCTCCATAAAATTTTAACCCTTTGTGCCCAATTGATCCAAAGAGAAAAACCAAAAATGGTGTTTTTTTTTACATTTTTTTACCTTTTTTTTAATTTTAATAAAGTAAATGGTGGGTTATCCATATAAGTAGGGTATCAAATGAAAGCCCTATTTGTGCTTAAAAAACAGTATATAATTTATGGGGGTGGAATAAAAGCCTAAGAGGGAAAACATTGCTGAACAAAGATATAGTCAAAAAGGTCAGAACTGCTCCGGTCCTTAAGGGAAAACGACCTCAGATTTTCCCGGTCCTTAAGGGGTTAACAGGTAAGACTAAAAATCTCTTATCTTACCTAAAAAGTGTAAAAAAGCCTAAAAAAAATACATTTAAATGGAGTGGAGGCAAACAAAATACCACAGATCAGCAAAAGCGCATTTGCAACAATTGATCACTACATTTAGTGATCAAAAGGGGGGGGTGTTAATGGATCACTGTACTAACAGTGATCAAGGAGGAAAAAAACATTTTTTTTTTCTTATTTCCAGCAAAGTTGCAATGACCTCTGGAACACTTTGCAACAATGTATCTGTCTCTCTTCTCCTCAGATGTGTCAGAGGAGGAGGGAGACAGAGAGAAGTGACGAAGTGACAGAAGCAGTGTTTACAAAACACAATATGAGGGGTCACTTGCATTTTTACGTTTCAGCTAGTGTGCATATTTATAAATAAATAATAATAAAATTAAGTACACGTGTGTATAAACCGTACAATTTCCTAGTGTATTCAGGAGCTATTACTCTCCTGTGAAAAACAATACGCTTTTGGTATGGGCTGACATAACGTAGGGGGTGCCAGAAACACAGAACAATACCACTCGTTGCACTGGGATAAATGTATTTATTTTTAACATTATGTCATGCCAGAATTCAAATGGCTTGAAAAATATAGGCATGAGTACTCTAGTTTGAAAGAGGGGGAACTAGGATCTAGGTGGCGATCAAGTGATCCTTTGGTTTGTACCCCATGATGAGTACCATTGCTGTAAAAGGGAGAATTTCCCCTTTCCAACTATTCCACTTTACTCCTTGTAGCTGGAGTGTGTGTGGGGGGGCAATATATCCCCCTCAATATGATCTTCCTCTACTACCGTTTCAATGGGGATTCCATACATTACTTGGTTGATAATCAAACACCCCATCAGATCCAGCAGTGGGTTCACTGGTAAGTGCCCCCAAGCCCCTCAAACCCTCCAAAATGCTCAAATAAGTGCCATTATATCTTAATTATCAGCCCCACTCTGGGCAAAAAAAGTCATGATGTCTCCCTAGACATCAGCACCCCTCAGGCTGTTAAAGTGGAACTAGTCACATATGTCTGTTAGCCATTTTTATTTCAAACAATAATTTCTCTTATGTCCTATACAGAACTCAGGAACCATGTGGGCAGGGCACTTCAAAAAAGACTTCTCTTCTTCCAGCTTTATCCCTGCCCCCAGTTTTATGTGACTTCCCTCAAGGTGAGGAGCAAGCTGGAACATCTCTTAGTTTTATGTGTTTTTTTGTTTTCTACTTGGATATAGGGCTGTATAATCCCTCATTAGTCAGGCTCCCATTAACTGGCTTCCTTGGAGCTGAATTGCCCAGTTCACGTGCATTTCTGGACCATTTCCCTGTGGATTTATTATAAGTCTGTTCCTCACTACCGAACTTCTATGAGGCTCTTCATTTTCTAATGGGAGTCTGAAGAAAGAAGACTGGTAAGTTAACCATTTGAGTGCTATGGTCTTATGTCTTAAAGTCCCACTTAATTCTGGTCACCCACGTGAAGTAGGGCTTCTGCCTAAATCACACTCAATCCTTCTTTATCTCATTATATCCTATGATGTAAAGGTTGCTGCTGTTCTGATTAGATCTGATTCACTCTTTCATGGCTAATCTGCATTTTCTGCTGTTTACTAACCTTATCCTTCTATTTGAATGGATAGTCTATTTTTTTTTATTTCTCTATGTATTTCTGATATTTTCAGACTTTATTCTTTATATTAGTTATGTTTTAGTTTTAGGTACACAGTCCCTTTAACCCCTTAAGGACGGCCGATCACGCATGCTGCTGTCACTTAAGGACCATGGACCATTTTTTTTTTTTTTCCCCGCATCTGCTTCCGGCGTCCTTAACGCTATTCTACCCATGAAGGTCCTGGACCGTCATGGGTCGTTCAGGGGTTAAGAACAGGAGCCCACACAGCTGCCATCTTTGTTGCATAGAGATCAATGGGAAATTTCTGGTACATCTCTTTACAGCCTTTTCATATACATGGGCAGAGTGGGCTCAAAGTAAATCTCTAACCGTATTCTATCACATGGTCAGCATGGATCATGTTCAGACACTTTAAAGGGATAGTAACCTCGAAACAAAAGTACCTGTGAATTTATAGGCACAATTAAAACATACTTACTGCCCTCATTCTCATCTCTCAAACCGTTATGGTTTGAGAGATATAATAAAATAAAGGTCTCTGTTCCCTCCCTTTTCTGTCTGACAAGCTGTAAAGCTGTCAGAGGCAGAATCCAGTCGACTGACTTTAGGAGGCTCTTCAAGAGTGCTGACATTGGGATATCTAACTATAATTACTTCATCAGAATGGTCTACAACGTGTGCTTGTAAGACAGGCACACATTGTAGACCGTACTGATGAAATAATTATAGTTATACATCTCGATGACAGCGCTCCTGAAGAGCCGCCTTCTGGTCCCGGAAGCAGGAACTCATGATGTCCGCTATACAGTGGACGCATGAGAAGTGGGAGGGAGTGGGGACCTTTATTTTACTACAGCTCTCGAATCATAACGGTTTGGAAGATGGGAATGAGGGCAGTAAGTATGTTTTAATTTTACCAATAAATTTGCATGTACTTTTGTTTCAAGGTTACTATCCTTTTAATCTGATTGCCTTTTCATGACTGGATTGCCACAGTTTGTTGAGCATAGGCAATGCAGGAAAACTAAATTTCCCAGAATCGCTTTTTCCTGGGCTTTCTGATTGGATAGGGAGGTGCCTTGGCAGCAATATTACTCTACCCATTACATAGGCAATGCAGAAACTGCTCTCTTCTGTTCTTTACCATTTCACCCCTTGTTGTCCGATAAATACCTTTTTGGATATATCTGTATATTTTATCTTACGGTTACCCTATTTTATCCTAGTTTTGGAGTTTTTTTTTTTTTTGAACATGTCTGCTCCCAAGGAACATCTATGGACATTTTAAACCTAGAAATTCAGGGGTCCCCTTAAACCATTTAGCTCTTTGCTCTTTATGTCAAACTCTGCTTCCACAGAAATATTTTGCACCCTATATACCTCTTGCACTGTTGCCCCTACTACTCCGCTGGGGGCCCCCTACTATTGAACAATTGCAAGTTTGGGTCAAAACTGTGATGTCCTCTGCTGCTTCCATCACTGCTTCTGTTCAAGGGATTATCCATTCTGTTTTTAGGGGGTGGCACTCCATTGGGTGGTGATTCCTCTGAAGAGGAAGTAGATACAGATGAATAAGACATGGTTTCTTCCTTGTCCTTTGGGGATTCCTATGAGGCTTATCCTTGTCTCTCATAAGTGGAGCTCATCAGAGCAGTGTTGGAGACCCTTCAGGTCTCTGAGGCCTCTGATGTAGGATCTTCCTCACTGGATATCTTCCAAAGACACAAGAAAGACACTTTTTTGATTTTTTTCCTCCCAAGCACACTTTCGATCAGGTTTTGCTAGAGGAATGGTAGACTCCAGATTTAGATCCCTTTTCTGAGATTGAAGCGTCCTTTTATGCTGTTAGAATTTCTGGCAAGTCTTTAGCTCTGTTACCATGTGTTTTACACTCTGTGGCTCAAAATTTGGTCTACTGATCAATCTACAGAGAGATCCTTGGTGTTCCTTAATTTTGTTATCGCATCCCATTGGACCTAACCTTGCCACTGGAGGCAAGAACACGATCCTGCCTCAGATTTCTACAAAGCATGTTTTTTCCAGGAAGATGCGTGGATTTAGTTCCCACTGCCAATTTGGGGAACATAGGGTTCAACCCCCTCAGGCTGTCCAGCCCCAAAGCCCAAGCAGGCTTGGCAGAACAAGAGGTCTGCTCAGAAACCTAAGGCTGACAAGCCAGAACCTCTGCACCATTTGCAGGGTTCTGGACCTTCCCTGCCCATAGGGGATCATGTCCTTTTTCCCCAAGATGCTTGGGAGTCTTTTGTGATGGATCAGTGGGTTTTGCTGATCATTTCTGAAGGGTAACATAGACTTCAGTTCCTTCCCATCTCACAGTTGTCCAGAGTTCCATGGGGCCCAGATTGGTCATATCTGTTCATAGACACAGTGTCATCAGTGGCAGGTTTTTACTTCAATCTTTTTGAAGTTCCTAAGTAGGATGGTGGCTGCCATCCAATTCTGGATCATAAATGTCTCAAGCATTATATGGAAGTCCCAGGATTCAAGATGAAATCACTGCAGTCTGTCATGAAATCAGCGTTCTTAGGAGAGTTTCTAACATCTCTAGATGCTCAGGAAGTCCAGATTCAACTATACCATGACACTTTCTTTGCTTTTCCTTCAAGTGCAGTCACTGCCAGTTCACCGTCTTTCCTTTTGGCGTAAGGATCTTCACAGAGGTTATGGCCGCCCTGGGATCCTATGTCCATTCTCAAGGGATTTCTGTAACCTCTTACTTAGAAAACTTTTTGATAAAGGCTCCTTCAGAGGTTATTCTTACCTCACTTGTTTAAGAATGTGTTCACATCATGGAGCATCATGGTTTTGTTCGCAATCTCAAGAAGTCCTCTGCTATGCCTTTCTTAAACTCTGTACTTTTATGCATGATATTCTATACCCCCCCAAGAGAGAGTGATTCTGCCAGAACAAAAGATCCAGAATCTGAGAATGGTACAAAGCACTGTCTTGGTCATCAGCAGTAATTAGGGACTACATTAGAATCCTGGGACATCTAGTCTCCGCTTTGGAATCGGTCCCCTATGCTCCGATCCACACCAGGGAGCATCAGCTGAACTTTCACAGGAGCTGGCCAATGCAGCAGTACCATCTGGTCTATAGAATGTCTGTGTGCCCTCAGACAAGGGAAGACTTGTGTTGGTGGTATCACTGCCCACATCTGACATGAAAATGCCCTTTTGTAATTCGGATTGGTCAATGGTTACCACATACACCAGACTGAGAGTCTGGGGAGTGACCATGGGTTCCCTAACAGCTCAAATCATTGGATCAGGGAGGAGAGTCTGCTTTCAGCCCACATCTTGGAAAGTCAAGCCATTTGCCTTATGCCTTATTACTGATCTCAAGTATGGGAACTTGCATGATGGACATCGCATACATCGACCTTTAAGGAGGAACATCAAGCGAATCAGCCTGGATAGAAATTTGGGAGTTGCTTAAATGGGCAGAAGCCCATGTGTCATCCATCAGAGCAGGCCACATCCCAGGCATGGAAAAATTACTTGTAGACTTTGTAAGTAGTCAAGAGCTGGATCCTGGAAACGATGAACTCAAGCAGGTAGTGCTTGAGTAGATTGTTCATAGCTGGGGTCTTCAATTATTGGACATCATGGCATCCAACAAGAACAGGAAGGATCCATTCTTCTGCACCAAGGCAAAGGATCCTCTAGCTTTCAGGATGGACATGATGACCATTCCATGGAACTTTCAAATGGCCTATATATTTCCACCAATTTCCCTTGATTTTCAGGTCATCCTGAGTGCATCGCTTTGGCCCCATTGGGCCTGGTTCTTGGATCTCCTTAACATGTCCATCCAGGAGCCATCTCATCTCCCCCCCCCCCCCCCCCGAGACTGGATCTTCTGAGCCAGGGCCCTCTCTGCTACAATCAGTTGGAAAGGATGGCCTTTACAGTATGACTCTTGAAGAGGTGTTATCTCTACCATGATTCACGCTTGGAAAGCCTGTCATATGACCTAGTCTCTTAGTTCTTTTTCAGAAGTGAATTGCCGTTCTATCGATGTTAAGACCTTTGTTCAGGGGTTGACTCATGCCTTTCTCTCTTTTAGGAACCCCACTACTCCACGGGACCTTAACCTGGTGTTGGACGTTTGAATCTCATTCAGTTTCCTTACATTTTTTTGACTGCTAAGATGGCCTTCCTTATGTCCATTATTTCTGTGTGAAGAGTTTCTGAACTACAAGCCTTGTCTTGTAAACCCCCTACCCTTTCCTGGTTTGTCACCAGTATAAGAAGGTCCTTTGTACTTCTTTGATTTTCATTTTAACTAGGCAATTGTCCTTCCTTTTTGCCCTGACCATGCTACGGATATATGGATATGGTTTGATGTCTTAAGTGCTGTGTGCATTGCATGCAGCCTTTTAGAAAGGTGTAGACCCCCTTTGTCATTTATGAAGTCCCTAGAGTGGGTTAGGCTACTTCCAAAGTCACTGTTGCTTCTTGGATCAAGGCTAGCATACGACAAGCATATGTAATCAGAAAGAAACATGTTCCATTCCAAGTCACTGTGCACACCAGATCTGTGGGCGCCTCCTTGGTCTACAAGACCCAGGCTTCTGCTGAACAGGTGTAGTTGCAGTAAAAAGAGAATTTTGATTTACCCCCCCTATGGCGCATCAGTTTGCCCCAGTATGACTCCATGGCTGAGATGCACTAAATTTCGATAAGGGCCATTTTGTTGATGGCATATCAACCGTATGCACTAAATAAGCTTGCCATCAAATCCCTGTGAATATTCCACAGATAAGTTGACATCGCCATGAATTCACCGTGCCTTTGACAAAGGCACTCCTAGTGTAGTAAATCAAAGGACTTTGGAACACCACCAAAAGACACCCTGTGAGGCAACATTCACAAAGGAGGTGGCTGTAACACTACTTTATGCAGCTCACAGCAACAAGGGAATACACCTGTCCCAGTCACAGTACACTTAAAATGAAGAGGATAAAGGCGGCTTCCTTGAAAACTCACTCCCCAAAGCGGACAACTACATAAGGAAAATACAAAAACAAGGTTGCCAAATGGTGTAATATTGTCAATATAAACTGAATTATTATTATTATTATTTCAATACCCAGTGTACTCACATACAGGATGCTCAGGCTACAGTAGACCTGACAAATGCGCAGAGAGAAGTCACTAACCCATCTCCGCTTGGGAATGGTGGAGATCTCAATGAGTTGTAGAAGTGTAATCTTCAAATCAAAAGGATTGTTTCCTCCAGATAATTATCTTTTTATCTATTTTGATTGAGATGTATTGATGTCTGCATCAGGGTGGGTTTGATTTAAATCAAGTTGACTTAAATTACAGTTTAAATCATAATTTAAATCATTATTTAAATAACTAGTCCGTAAGACTCAATTTAAATCATGATTTTTAAATGCAAAAACTCATTCTTGCTGATAGTTAAAACCATCAATATTTGCAACCAGGTGAAGAAGTCATGTTTAGAATATCAGATTAGTAAACAGCAATATCAGAAATTATTTTAGTTTAATAGATTAATCACTCATATTTGGAACATATAAAATATAACAAAATATAATTGCATCACCGTACAGCCTCATGTACATAACGAAGCTCTATTTCATGCTGAATAACCTGTAAACTATAATGTATCTTAAATAGAAAACTATCTTTAGATAGATTTTCCTCCAAAAGCATTTCATTAACCCTTTCAGTGCCGGAGGCTCGGGCCATTTCCTGAACCCCGCAGGCCAGACACATTTTCAGCATTTTTGCTATCCTTCTGTTTAGGCTTGATTTACTCTGGGAATTTCTAGTTACATATGGAAAACTATATATTGTTTTTTTCAGAACGAATTGAGCTTTCTCGTGGTACCTTACATGAAGAGAATTTTGTATCGTGCAAAAAGCTATGATGTCATAATGACAAAAAAAATGAAAATTTACTAATTTTGCTAAAATCCCATAGTATGTATCAAAAACATTTACCTTGATTGAAAAAGTTTCAATTATTTGAAAAAGCCCTGAGTCCCCCGAGTAAAAAAATACCAAAATTGTATAGTTTTACCTACATCCATGGCTAGCATAGCGCCCTAATCACCAGTAGCGCAAAATTACATTTTAAACTTTATGAGCTAATACGCATGTTCTAGAGTTTTTGTGGTAAATCTACCCTAAAACAGTGGAATAACTATATAAAACTATATATTTCTGGAAAGAAGACAACCTGCTGCATCAAATGAGGGGTGTCATGCCTTCGTACCCCAAGCCTGGTGTGCACAAATGCCTCCAGAAAGTGGTGCTAATGAAAAAAAGGCATTTTCTTACATTTCTGCCCCATAAAATGTACTGAAATCTGTGAAAACCATGGCATTTCCAACTGTTTTCATTAGCTAGTGCTCTTAGGAGAAAAATGACACCCCACTGGCATGAGTTGACCTACCTCAGGGGGTGCTAGAAGTGCAAAACGACACCTACTACAACATCTAATTTTCTAACATTTTCTCAAACATTACTTGTCTATACAAAAATGGTTATAACAACTAGCGAAGTGAAGAAAGTGTACACAAACTATACCATTTTGGAAAGAAGACAACCTACCACATCTAATGTGGGGTGACTTGCCTTCTTACCCCAATTCTGGTGTGCACAAATGCCTCCAGAAGGTGGTGCTAATGGAAAAAAAAAGGCATTTTCTTTCATTTCTGCCCCTTCAAATGTACTGAAATCTGTAAAAACCATGGAATTTCCAACAGTATCCATTAGCTAGTGCTCTTAGGAGAAAAATGAAGCCCCATTGGCATGAGTTGACGTACCTCAGGGGGCACTAGAAGTGCAAAACGACACCTACTACAACTTCTTATTTTTCCAACATTTTCTCATACATTACTTGTCTATACAAAAATGGTTATAACAGCTACAGAAATGAAGAAAGGCTACACAAACCATACCATTTTGGAAAGAAGACAACCTGCCGTATCTAATGAGGGGTGAATTGCCTTTTTACCCCAAGCATGGTGTGCACAAATGCCTCCAGAAGATGGCGATAATGAAAAAAAAGGCATTTTCTTACATTTTTGCCCCTTCAAATATACAGAAACCTGTGAAAACCATTGAATTTTCAAATGTATTCTTTAGCTATGGCTCTTAGGAGAAAAGTAACACCTCATTGTATGAGTTCACCTACCTTAGGGTGCGCTACAAGTTCAAAACTACACCAACCTCTAATTTTTCTAACATTTTCTCAAACATTACTTGTCTATGCAAAAATGGTTATAACAACTAGAGAAGTGAAGAAAGGGTGCACAAACCATACCATTTTAGAAAGAAGACAACCTGCCGCATCTAATGAGGGGTGACTTGCCTTCTTACCCCAAGTCTGGTGTGCACAAATGCCTCCAGAAAGTGGCACTAATGAAAAAAAAGGCATTTTCTTACATTTCTGCCTCTTCAAATGTTCAGAAATCTGTAAAAACCATGGAATTTCCAACAGTATCCATTAGCTAGTGCTTTTAGGAGAAAAATGACACCCCATTGGCATGAATTGACCTACCTTAGGGGGTGCTCGATGTACAAAACTACACCTACTACAACCTCTGATTTTTCGAACATTTTCTCAAACCTAACTTGCCTGTACGAAAATGTCTATAAAACCTTCAGAAGTGAAGAAAAGGTAGAGAAGCCATACCATTTTTGGAAAGAAGATAACCTGCCGCATCTACTCCTAAGTTAGTGTGCACAACTATTTCCAGAATGTGGTGCTACAGAAAAAAAAACATTTTTTTTTTTTTTTTTTTTTTTTTTTTTTTTTACAAATCGGTCACTTCAAAGATACGAAAATAGTTCAACACCATGCAATTTCCTAGGAGGACCTCCTACCAGCCTACGATAAATGGTACCCCACTGCTGTGGAATGACATACCATGTTGGGTGCCAGGAGCGTGGCTACCAGTGGAACAAGGATGGGGAAGCATACAGAGTATGTATGATTCTGTGGCTATCAGTGGTCAGACAGTGTACGTGAGGACTTGTAACTGCCAGTGAAACCAGGTGGGGGAAGGGACGAGGGGTCGGGTAGTGTTTGTGGGTATATCTACCAGTGGGCAGAGAGCAAGTATGGCAGTGGTGGTGGGGGAGGTAAGATAGTAGAAACGGGGCATCTGTGACTACCACTGTGCACTGTAAGTCCCCCACATACACTGTTTGATTTCCAGCCTGAATCCAGTGCGTACTGGCACTTGGGCCTACCAGTAGGCAGAGGAACCAGGCTGGGGGGGGGGGTCAAACTGTGGGAATGGGACTGCCAGTGGGCTGTGGAACTAGGCTGGTGGGTAGGGTATGGGGGGGGAATTGGAGTAATTTTGTGTGCATACCACAGGGGTGTCCGATGCATTGCAAAGCAATGCATCGGACCCCCTGTGGCACACAGAGGGTTCATTTAAAAAAATATATATATATATTATTCTATATTCATAGCTTGTTGGGTGGCATTAGGGCCCCCCCCAACAAGCTTTGAATGTAAAGCAATAGTAGAAAAAAAAGTCCTGTGTGTGCCACAGGATGAGGTCTGCAATGAACCCCCTCCCCTGTGGCACACACAGGGTTATTTTATTTTTTTTTTTTTCCCCATTTTTTTTTTTTTATAGATCTCATTGGGGGGCTTCAGGACCCTTCCTGATGTCCCCTAATGAGGTCTCTGTAATAAAAATATGGGCTGCAACAATTGACCCTGTGAGTGCCAGCACTCACAGGGTTAATTTTATTTATTTATTTTTAACATTTTTAATTTTTTTCAATCAGACCTCGCTGGGGCACATCAGGACCCCTCCTGATGTGCCCACAGTTATTGATCTCCCAGCCGATTGTGCTGGGAGATCAATATGGTGACTGAAGGAGAGCAAAAGCTCTCCTTCCATTCAGTCCTACCTCCTGTAGGAGTGGATATGATCGGGCTAAGTTTGCTAATGTCATCGGTGAACATGTCACTGATGACGCTTCCCCCGGTCCCGCCCACTCCTACCCGGACGTTCAGGTAGGAGGGAGGGGAAAGGAGAAGCTCCGCTTCTCCTTTGTAAATATTGATCTCCCAGCGTGATCGGCTGGGAGATCAATACCTGGGGGGACATGAGCAGTGATCCTCATGTCCCCCCACGAGTGCCAGGCAATTTCTTTTTTAAATGTGGCCACTGCATGCCGGTTATACCTGCTTATGCAGTGACTGCATTTAAACTGTACAACGTACAAGCTTGGTACAGCTGTCCAAACTTGTACGTTGTACCCACTTGGCACTCTAGGGGTTAAAATAAATTTGATTTAAATAAAGACATCAGCTGACATCAGGTGAAGAGGAACTTTAGCAGAGGATATCTCTCAAACCATAGCGGTTTGAGAGATAGGATTTGTGACATTTGTATTATTTTTTTTAATCTCTACAAAACTCTAAACATGCATTCATTAAGCGCATGGCGACTAGCTTGGAAATCCTCGTCTTAACTTTAAAAAAATTGCAGATTCTTAAGAAATCCATGCCGCTTGCAGACCGGAACCCAGGCTACAGTGCAGACATCTTGTCTGCTTGCTTGCGCTGTCAGTCCCGTCTCCTTTGAGTTGCACTACCATTACCATAAGGTAAGGCGTTCAGACTGCACTAACCTGTACGTCAGTCTCCAGTCGGCAAGGATTTCTTTAGAATCTGCTTTTTTTTAATAAAGGTAAGACATGGATTTCCTAGCTGGTCGCCATGCACTTAATGAATGCATGGCGACTTAGTAGTATCTGAAAGTTCCGCTTTAATCTGGGTTCTGCCGATATCTGGGTGTTCTTGAATTTTCATAGCAGAACCCTTCTGCAGCTAGGGCAAATAGAAGGTGGGACAAAGGCATTCTTGCCTGGTTCCATTTTTTATCGTAATTGGAGGGTATCTGGCGGGAGGTAATTTAAGAGAAGCTGAATGAATGGTAAAGAGCAAAGACTGCTGAGAAAAAGTTGCCCTCAACTTCAGAACCTCTTCCAGATAATTACAGTTTATTCTATCAAAAGCTTTTTCAGCATCTAAACTAACAATAAGGAGCTTATTTTTGGCTGAAGTAGTGTGGAGAATCAGATCAATAACTTTTCTAGTTTCATCCCCTGTTTGCTGGGTATGAACCCTACTTGGTCAGCATGTATCCGTGAAGGTAACAGTGGCATAGTCCATTTGCAAGGATCTTACTGAAAAGCTTAAGACTGGAAATGAGAAGGGAGTTGGGTCTGTAACTAGAGCAGTCTAAGGGTCTTTGCTGGCTTGAGAATAAAGGAGATGCAGGTTCTGGACATATCCGCTGATACCCAACCCGCTGGTCATAAAGTGATTACAAACATTGAGTAAAGGGTGGAATAGCACCATACTAAAAGTTTTATAGAAGGAGGTGGACTTATAGGATTTAATAACCGAAAGTATTGATTTTTTTTTTTTTTTTTACGTTTGTTTTATTAACCGAATGGGCTGACCCATGCCAATATAGCTACTTTTACTTTGAGAAAAGTCCTATATCACATTTTTTTTCTCATAATTGGGATGTACCATCATTTTAAGTAAGTGGGATTTTGGGGCATTTTTATTTACTCTTGCAGCATTTTTTTTTTCCTTTTTGTGTACATACAACCCATTATCTTGTCCATAATAAATATCTTGTCTATTGCTTAGTGTGAGTGTACCATCAGCTGTCACTTATTATGGATGATTATAGAGATTACAGCTCTGATATGACTACTCTTTCTCTCTTGTAGAAATCTGATGGTGGTGCTACTGGTTCAGAGGTGGACAGTGAACTGGAAGCTTTTAGTATAGGAAGCAACTCTGAAAATGAAACAACACATCTTACTGATAACAGCGATATGCCTTCATCTGGGGAAAACACATCAGCATCAGGTGAGATTAAAAATGTCATTCCTTTTATCTTTTAGGAGAAAAAAAAAATCTGTGAAGGAAAAAGTAAATGATCTAAGGAATAGTTTTTGAAAAAAAAACAATATAGGGAATTTTCTGCTGAGTAAAACAATGCTATTTCCTCTGCTGGGAGATTTTTTACTAAAAAAGTAATTAGAGCTGAATTTTTCTTATTCAAATGATTAGTAATAGCAACCACATATGTCCTAAAATGTTTTTATTTTTTACTAGTACTGAAGGCCCATGTACACGGGCCAAATTGGCAGCCAGCGGCCCTGGCTACTGCCTCGGCTGCTGCCCCGGAGCTGGGGGCACTGGGCCGTTCTGAGCGCCCCCCTCCAGATCAGCAAAGCCTCTGACTGCAAGCCAGCGAGTGACTGCACCGTTTCCTACTGCTCATTTGCGGTTACGCACACAGGGAGCAACGCATTCTAGCCCTTTGTTATTTAGATATGTCTGTGGGAGAGCTTGGTTCACTGGCTACAACTGTCTGTACAAAGTGATTGGAAATGTAATCCATTTTATTTAAAAAAAATACGTTTTTAGGGCATTTTTTTTAAATGATTTCTCTTGTTTTACTTGGCAAAAAAAAAAATCCCATACAGAACATTTTTTTCATTAAAAATGTACCAATCCTTTTAACGCAATTAATGGTTCTAAGTATTTTCATTTATTTAACAAGCTTTATCACAAATGTAGCTAAAAGTAGTTTAAAGCCACAGTGCCCGTTTACATGTTAATTCTGAAAATTTCAGATGCTTACAGATGTTAAGTGTAATTGATCTATAGTTTAGATAATGGTGAGGCTGATGAACTAAGAACTGGAGTAATCTTGGAGCAGCCTATTCATTTAAATGGGACTTTTAACCCCATGAATGCTGGAGAGGTCTCTAATGCTTTGCAATGCAATGGAGACCTCTTTTGCATTCATTGAGTAAGAGGCCGCTTTTTAACTCTGTGAACTAAGGGAGTGTTGGCTTGGGTTGATGCAGTTGGTTTGTTCCAAAACTACTCCAGGACACACACACACACTGGCGCCCACACACTCTGATTTACTTCAGATCCCAGCAGGTTCAACTCAACCTTTCATCCTTCCGAGGTCGATAAATGAGTACCATTAATTGGGTAATAATAACATCTATTATTTCAGCTGCCAATTTGGTTAATTCCAAGAGCGTGCGCTTAAAGCGCTTTGAGTCCCACTGGGAGAAAGGCGCTATATAAATACTAGTTATTATTATTATTATATTATTACTTAGACTTGTTTTCTCATGCCTCCCAAGTGTCCCTCTTTAGGAGGGACAGCTCCTCTTGAGATCCAAATCCCACAGTTGTAAAAAAACATAAAACTTTATTGCATAGCATAATTAAAATCACAACTGCTACTTCACACAAAGATGGTATGGAAGGGAGACCTATGAAGTGGCAAGGTGGGAAGTGGTGCAAGGTATATGGGTCAACATGTTTCATGCCTTAGAGGTGCTTAATCATGACCGTACGCCTCTAAGGCGTGAAATGCTTTGACCCATATACCTTGCACCGCTTACCACCTTGCCACTCCATAAGTCTCCCTTCAATACCATCTTTGTGTGAAGTAGCAGGTGTGATTTTAATTATGCTACGCAATAAAGTTTAAGGTATTTTACAACTCTGTTATTACGCTGCTGAACTGCTTTCTTCCAGTGCGATCCATTGTTTTGTTTGTGTGTCGCTCTTTGCCACCCTGATGTCCCTCTTTTTTTTAGGAGATCAGATGTGTAACCTTGCTCAACAGCAATAAAACTCACATAGGTGTTTGTTTAAACTTCAGTATATGTGTTTATTAACCTGTGTGAATAAAAATACAATAATCTTGTTCCAAATATTTTATTCAGTTGCACAAAGTGGTGGCAACAGGTCATGAAATAACCTAAACATTCTCATGTCCCAAGCAACAGCACCTATCTGATATGTTTTGCTCGTGCAGTTCAGGTATAGATTCTATTGAATTCTATGGGAGAGGTTAGTCATTGACAGCAGTTTTCCATAGAATTTGATGGTAACAGCTCCTTCTCTTGGTGACTTTTAAGCGTTTATAACTTTTGCATAGATCAACTTTGCGTAAAACAGCTCCCAGTAGTAGCAGTGCACTACTAGAACATATAGGTTTTCATATGTAAGCTTGCTGTTCATTTACACTTGTCCTTTGGAACACTTTGTTGTTGTTCAGGAAAACTTGGGGCCCAATAGAACATAGTTTGAGAAACCCTGATCTTTGACTTAAAACAAGTTTTGCTGGTATCAAAGAGGCTTTAATAAACAGGCCAGAAAATAGAAAAAAAATATACTGAAAAAAACAGGTCTTATCAGTAAGTAGACTCAACATTAAAGCAATATTTAAACTTTTAATTATACAGGCCACCATAAACCAGTAACTAGTATATGGTACAAGGACATTGGAACTGTGCTTGTCACACCCACAGTGCAGCTGGCTGCCTACTTTTCCTAATGAGAAATCTGGCTATGTTAATGTCTTTCTGTTGTTGTTTAATAGTAAATCCCTTGCTGTAAAGCTGTCAGCAGGAGATTCGTGTCGGTCGACACGGTGGCGCTTGAGAAGTGCCGAGATCTTGTTACTTACACGGAATCCCTTCATTGGAATGGTCTAAAACGTGTGCCTGAACAGCAGGCGCACGTTTTAGACCATTCCAATGAAGGGATTCCGTGTAAGTAACGAGAACTCGGCACTTCTCAAGCGCCACCGTGTCGACCAACACAAATCTCCTGCTGACAGCTTTACAGCTGTCAGTAGGAAACAGCAAACTTTAAACGCCCGTATCTCTTAAACCATAGTGGTTTGAGAGAGACTTTTTTTTGCATATAGATCAGCTTTTTAAGCTCTTCTAAATGCAAAAAAGTTTTTTTTAGAAATTACTAACACTTTAACTTACTTGACATTAACCTGATGTTGCTATCAATACAGAACACGCAGTGTCTGCCCAAACCGGATCTGTAGATGGAGGCTTGTACCGGAAACGGAGAAGATTTTTAAAAATGTCCATGCCCGTGACCCTCGCTTTCTGCTATCTCTCATTATTGTGGCTGAGAGAGTCCATCACGCTGTCTGATCTGCTGCGGTAAGAAAGTAGTTCTGTGACATTTTTCTATGGTGAATTCTAACAGTCAAACTAATGTTTCACAAAAAACAGCAGCTCCAATTAATCTTCATAGTATTTGGGCCAATTGAATGTAATTGAATGATAAAGTATCCCCCTCCCACTCCTTTTACTGATGTAACACTGCTCACCTCAAATGTGGGATCTGGTCTTAATATCAGATAGATCACAGCAATGGACAATCTTCTTACTGTAAGAACAATGAAAACCCTGCCCCCTTGACAGGTTTTTCAAGTTTTTCCCTTATGTTAACTGAAGATTGTCCCTCTCTGCGTTCCATCTGGACACCACCTTTCTGTTATGAGGTGTTTAGTGTTACATCAGTAAAAGGGGCAGGAGGGGGATACTTTATCATTCAATTACTCTTGAACTACAACTCTGACAGTATTGAAATAACACTGTCTATGGCCCAAATACTATGAAGATTAATTGGAGCTGCTTTTATTGTGAAACGTTACTATACTTTTAATGTTACAGAGGTTTCCAACACGTAAGGGCCTGTGTATAGATTCAAAGGTGGAGTAATTCAGAAGCACGCTAACTAAACAGTATTTAAATAGGGCTTGTAAACTATTGGATGCTAGATAGGTCTCCATTGCATTGCAAGACAATTTGTTGGAGACCTCTTCAGCATACAAGGGTTAATTGTATAAATACTGTGCACTTAGATTACCCCAGAATTGCTCCACTGGTGTTTTTATACATATGCTTCAGTGTGATGGAAACCTCTCGATCATCCAATAGGATGATGTCATATCAGAATAAAATATATTTGAATATTTGTTTATTCTAATGACTTAAAGAAGCAGTTAACTTTTGTAAATGAAAATCAAATATTGTATTGGGATTTTTTTGTTTAAGAAAGTTTTCTGCTCTTTTAAGACATAATCAAGTTAAATTGTGGTTAGTTCTAACTGAAAACAAAATACTAAAAACACAATATTTCATTGCTCCACACATCCACTGGTAGTCACAGAACAGCAAAAAGAGTCTGACACCCCAGACTTGTTCTATCATCCAGTAGTAGTCACAGAACCCACACATCACTTCAGCCTTTTTCCACTGTCCACTGGTAGTTATACATATACATCCTCTGGCCCCAGACTTGTTCCACTGTCCATTGATAGTCATAAACCACACATACACTGTCTGACACCACAGCCTTCTACCAATCTCAACTGGTATCACAGAACCACACTTAGGTTGTCCGACACCCAGTTTTGTTCCCCATTCTTACATTAGTTAAAACATTTGTGCTGTGGAACCAGATGCATTTCTTCACCAAACTCTGCGGTTCTACTGCTCACATTTTCTGAATCATTGTAGTAAGGGACATTTGTAATATTTCTCAGTTATGATGATCTTTTTGAATGTGGGTTAGATGTTATGAGCAGAATGAACAAAGGCCCCTGGATTTGTATTTAATGGCAATATTGCCATCTGCAGGCAGTTAGCTGTCATTGTCCCAGCTATATCAGCCTATGTATTATTTGTTCTTGAAAATTACATAGTTGCAGACTCTGGTTCTAGGGTTAGGATAATGTGCAGGGAGGGTGAAAAAGGGGTATTTCTCTTATGTGCATGATGCTTCAACAATTGATCGTTAAATGTTTGAAAGAGGAACAAGGAGCATTGAGCCATATGCTTAAAGGCAAAGTGGATCACTTTTGGGGAAAACCAACTGCACAAATGGGGCCAAATAATAATAATAATAATAATAAAAAAAGATAACTAAGCATCTCCAAAGCCTTCATTATTCTCTGCTTACATCGCCAGCTGTTTCAGACTGCAGTGATTATCATCCCCCGCCAGCCTTGCTCAGTTGCAATCTATTAATGCTTACAATTTGGCTTCCAGTTCCACTGAGAAAACACACACAACACACGAGAGAGGCTCAGCACATACATGGATTTATAAGTCAAAGGGCCATTGTTAACCATTTGAATGCCAGAGGATTACTCATTGCATTTCAAAGCAATGCTTTGTGAAACCCCTTGGCTCTCAAAGAGTTAATCGCTTGACTTCTAGAGAGGTGTGCTGTGCATTTCATAGAGAAATGCATTCCACAACCTACTAGTTCCTAAAAAGTTAACATATAGTGCAAAATCACCCCATCAATTGCCCAGCCAATAATCTGTCCCTGTTCTCATCAAAACCCACAACCACCTTCCCTCATCACATCCTTCAGGCTCCTTCACCAAAGCAATCTACCTGCTATCATAGCCCTCAACCTCCACCACAAAAGCAATCAGCCCCCATATCAAGACCCTCAGACCCACATCTGAGTTCTCAACCACCCATCACCCCAGTCCTCAGCCCTCCTCCCTTAATCAGTCATATCACCCCACCATCGTAACTTTCAGCTCCTCACCAGCACCCTCCCTGCCTACATTTAATAGGGTGCGCCACATGTGATACCACAGAGTTTACAATTAATTTGGTGTTACACAAGTGATTCCACAGAGCTGACAATTAAAAGGATGCTACCCAAGTGATATCCCCAAACTTACAGTTCATTTGGTGCTACGCTACCAGGGGACAGTGGAATGTGTTTTGAGGCAGGCACACTTTGTACACCATTCTAATGAAGTATTTCTTTGTAGACAATGCTATTTCAGCTCTGCAGAAGAGCCGTCTGGTCCCGGCACCAGGATCTCAGTCTGTCAGCTATACCACTGGCGTGTGTAAAAGGGGCGGGAGGGGGAACTTTAGAAGTTTATAACTCTTAAACTATACAAGTTTGAGCGATGGACTTACTACATCATTTCATTTATTTTTTTTAATATGTACAATATTAAACTTTCTTAAAATCAAGTATTACTATCCCTGTAATGGTTTATATTTAGCAATTAAAGGGATAGTAATGTTTCATAATAAAAATGGCTCTAATTAATCATCATAGTATTTGGACTTTGGAGAGTGTTATTTAAATACTGTCAGAGTTATAGTTCAAGAGTAATTGAATGATAAAGTAGCCACCTCCCGCCCCTTTTACTGATGTCACACTGCTCTGCCAGGTCAGAAGGGAGGTGCCCAGTTAGACTGCAGAGAGGGACAATCTTCAACTAAGATAAGGGAAAAACCTGAAAAACTTGTCAAGGGGGGCAGGGCTTTCATCGTTCTCATAGGAAGAAGATTGTCCTCTTCTGTTATCTGTCCAGTCTATGGACTGCATTCCACATCTGAGAAGAGATTGCTTACACTAGGTAAAAGGGGTGGGAGGGGGAAACTTTGCTTGTGAATATCTCTCAAACCATAAAGGTTTGAGAGGTAAGACTTATATCGTTCTTCATGTTTTTTTAATGCCTACAAAATAAAATAAAGATAAAACAAAGTATTACTATCCCTTTAAGAAAATGCATAGTGAGTGAACAGAATTGAAATCTAAATCTATCAGTATTTGGTGTGACCACCCTTTGCCTTGAAAAACAGAATCAATTCTTCTAGGTACACTTGCACACAGTTTGTTAAGGAACTCTGCAGGAAGATTGTTCCAAACATCTTGGAGAACTAACCACAGTTCCTCTGTGGATTTAGGAAGCCTCGGTTGCTTCTCTCTCTTCTTGTAATCCCAGACAGACTTGATGATGTTGAGATCAGTGCTCGGTGGGGGCCAAACCATCACTTTCAGGACCCCTTATTCTTTTTTACGCTAAAGGTAGTTATGAATAACTCTGGCTGTATGTTTGGGGTCATTGTCATGCTGCAGAATAAATTTGGGGCCAATCAGATGCCTCCCTGATAGTACTGCATGATGGATGTGCCTGTATCCTCATTGAGGATACCATTAATTCTTACCAAATCCCCAACTCCATTTGCAGAAGTGCAGCCCCAAACTTGCAAGGAACCTCCACCGTGCTTCTCTGTTGCCAGCAGACACACATTCTTGTACCACTGAGATAGGGAGGAAAGAAAAGAAACCCATTGACAGCACCAGACCCACCTTCATGAATGGATTGTGGGATCCCAGTTAGGTAGATGAATACACGTGATAGATGTAAATGATTAAAGTGGAACTTTCACTTTGTATAGAGTCACCCTGCAATAATTAAGCATATGGAGACTAGCGTCATAATACGTCTATTACCTCTGAGAAGTGGCAGATTCTAAAGTTATCCTTATTCTTCGGAGACTGGAAACCAGGCATACTTGCACTTATTTGTATCTACCATATAGTTAATACTTTTTTTCTGACATTACTATCCCTTTAAATTGGAACTAACACCGCATAACAAGTTTATCTTAAATAACTCCCAATCTGGCGACTAGTTGCTTAGTAGCGCTAGTCGCCAGAATTATTACCTTATTAAATAGATATCTCCTTTCTTCCCCCGTTGACAGGCAGTACAGAGTGTGGACATCTTGCCATAGTGACATCAGCTTGACTGCTCTGACAGTCCCAGCCGGCTCTAGGAGGCGTTGCTAGGAGCCATTCGGCTCTGGAAGGGACTGACAGTGCAGGGGCGCCAACGTCACTATGGCAAGGTTTCCACGCTCCATCCCGCCTGTCAGCCGGGGAAGAAAGGATAAATCTATCCTAATAAGATAATAATTCTGGCGACTAGCGCTACTAAGCAGCTAGTCACCAGATGGGAAGTTATTTAAGATAAAATTGTTATGCGGTGGTAGTTTCTCTTTAAATAGAGCTGAGCCACATTATAATGGCGGTGATGGGATAATACTTGTAAATTATTTGGTTAATTGCACTGATTAATGGTACACAAACAAAAAATAAACATACTGTAATTGGGCGATGTCTGAGATGATATGCCAAGATCTAAGAATAAGAGATTCTGTAAGGACTAAATAGTGTAGTAAATATTGTGTAATTGCATGTATATCCATGTATTTAGAACATGCCCATCTCTAAAACTGAGTGAGCCATACATTATAAAGTACCTTGATGAAAAATATGATTCTTATATAAGCCATAACCATAAGTACTTAAGGTATAAACAGGCATGGTGTAAATTGATCTAATAGCCTATGAGTCTAAAAAACAGATATGATGATATATGAGCAATGCATAGATAACTGTGTATTGGGAACCTGCAGGTCTACAAGGTTGGATAGTCCATACATATTACAAAACCCTGATGAAGAGTAATGTTCATGACAGCCAGAATCATAAGTGAATTAAATATGTACAGTCATAGTTAATAAATATAAATAAAAAACATTTTGTTGACCTTTGAGTATGGTCAAGATAGCCTTATTGTCTGGTAGATATTTAATAAATCAACAGAAATATCATATATATATATATATATATATATATATATATATATATATATATATATATATATATATATATATATATTATAAATAAATCCATCATAGAAAACATGAGAGAGTACATCATTCAAAATGGGCTATCAATCTCATGCCTTCATTGAGTCGTTGGGTGACAACTTAAGTGTGAAAATCCATTGATTTTCAGCTTTCAATAGTTCTTGTACCACTCTCCAGCCCTTTGACAAACAAACTTCCTTCTGCTACAGCCAAATATTTCAAATTTTGACTCATCAGTCCAGAGCACCTGCTGCTATTTTTCTTCACCCCCAGTTCCTGTGTTTTCGTGCATAGTTAAGTCTCTTGGCCTTTTTTCCACATCGGAGGTATGGCTTTTTGGCCACAAATCTTCCATGAAGACCACATCTACCAGGCTTCTCCAGACAGTAGCTGGGTATACCAGGGTCCCAATGTTTTCTGCCAATTCTGAGCTGATGGCACTGCTGGACATCTTCCAATTTTGAAGAGCAGTAATCATGATGTGTCTTTCATCTGCTGCACTAAGTTTCCTTGCCCGACCACAGCATCTACGGTCCTCAGCGTTGCCTGTTTCTTTGTGCTTCTTCAAAAGAGCTTGGACAGCACATCTGGAAACCCCTGTCTACCTTTAAATTTCTGCCTGAGAGGGATACAGTATAACTACATTGTGTCTTCTTGCTGTGCTGAGTATTTCCATGGTGTATGTTAGCTGAGTCTGGCTGTTTTTCATCCAGTTTTATTACTCCTTCACAGCTGTTTCTGTTTCAGTTAATTATTGTGTTTCAACCTACATATTAAATTGATGATCGTTAGCACCTGTTTGGTATAATTGTTTAATCATACACCTGACTATATGCCTACAAAATCCCTGACTTTGTGCAAGTGTACCTAGAAGAATTGATGTGGTTCTGAAAGCAAAGGGTGATCACAACAAATACTGATTTGATCTCCAAATTGAGTGTGACATTTTGATAATGAACCCACAGCAAGACACTTTTAGTACATGGGGGAATCTGCACTGGGGCAGAGGGTGTGTATAACTTAAAGAAAGTCATCAGTCTCACCACCTTCTGGACCCCCCCCCCCCACTGCAGAGTACAGGGAAGAGAGGGAGCCAGTCAGCTCTATGTATGGATTTATCTTCTCCCAGGCCAGGAAAGCTGTCTTGTGCTGCGCAACTTCTGCCTTTCCAGCTGGGGTTAAACCACAACTCTCATCCTCCTCAGCCAATTGACTAGGATGATGTCTGTGATAGTTGTATCGTAGTACTAACTGGTGACCCACTACTATACAAAACATACAGTTTTATTAAACTAAATGTGAGTTGTGTATAGAAGTAGTGCATGAGAGTATGTAGGGTGTACAGTGGAGAAGGTAGCAATAGCAGTAAGGGTGAACAGGGCAGTCAGAGTGAAGAGTGGAGAGAGTGATAGTAGGAGGGAGTAGGGGGAGACGGTGGCAAATGTTATGGAAGATGTGGACTCAGAACAGGCTGAGCATACTGAGCAGATGTGTGATATGGTTGCAGGGGTGCAGGGGGCCGGTATACTAAGTTGATTCGTGGTCTGAAATAAGCATGGTCTTGGCTGTGTGCTCAGAGGTAGGGAGCACAGGTACACACAGAAACACAATGAGTTGACGGTGAAGGCAGACTATGAGTCTGCTCCTGAGCCAATCAGCATGTGTATTCTGCTTGCTTTGCCTCCTGCTTCTTCTTCAGCCAATCGGCTTATACATTATGCCCTCAGCCACATCCCATTGGATGCACAAATCAGAGTTTTACATAACACCGCCTTTGTAACGCTCCAGAGTGTAGCTGACAGCAAACCAGAAACCACCACTTACCCAATCTAAATGTTTAAGTTCTCGTATGTGAATGTAATTTGCATTTTTGTTCATTCTTCAGCCTTGTTATGCAAGGTCACATTCCATACATGAGTCCAGAGCAGTATTTACCAGAGGAAATCAAGCTATATGGACTAGATATCCGAATTTTCCAAGTACAGGTAGGATAAAAGCTGTTTCTAACAAGGGTTTTCACCCTGCAAAGTGGTGTGTGTGTGCGTGTGTGTGTCTACAACTCCATGTAGTATTGACCCAATAAATGAATCTTATGTATAAAGGCGAAATGGAGCATTATAGGGGGGGGGGACACAACAGGAGACAAATAATCTGTGTTGATTTAAATGGGCTTTTAACCCTTTGAATGTTGTAGACCTCTCTAACCTTCAAGAGGCTAAATAGCAACTATCATCAGGATACTGCCCTGTCAGGGGTGGTAGGTCTGCCCCTCTCTGAGCAGATCTTCCTATGAAGCTGGGTGTGCGTTGTGAAACTTGACTGATCAGTACGAGAGCACAATGGGGATCTGAAAAGAGACCTTTGGTGCATGCCCATTTGTCTTCCAGTTCAGTGTTTGTCCTGTGCTGCCCTATCGCCATGATCATCTGTATTGGGCTTGAAAGCCAGACACAGTGGGTCTATGGGTTTTGTTCATGTAACCATCAGCATTTGTGGCTGAGAGTCTTTTAGAACGCCTCTTCTGGTGGTTGCAGTTCTCGAAGAAGGATCAAGTCAGAAAATTATATATTTTCTATAATTCAACATGATGACAGGATTTTTAGGAAGCTTCATGGTTGCAGTGATGTTTTACAGAATGATAAAAAAAAACCTGTCTTGATCCTGACTCTTACAGTGCCTATCTAGGTTCCAAAAAGATCTGGGGCTAGAGCCCATGGCAAATTTCCACAGCATGCCCGCTACCCGCAGTATTGACAATAACCACATAGGCACACATACACACTTAAATGTAGTACATATGTATGTACACACATTATAAATATGTTTAACTGACATCCTTTAATTCTACATAGAAACATAGAATTTGATGGCAGATAATAACCATTCGGCCCATCTAGTCTGCCCGTTTTCCTATTGTAAAAACCTCAAACCTTTTTTGGTCCTTGGTCTTTTCTTATGTTTAGGACAGCCTTATGTCTATCCCATGCATGCCACTGTATTAACTTCTACCACTTCTGCTGGTAGGCTATTCCACTTATCAACTACCCTCTCAGTGAAATAAAACTTTCTTACATTATGTCTAAACCTGTGTCCCTCTAGTTTAAAACTATGGCTTCTTGTCCTAACTTTTTACTCCTTTGTTGAATCCCTTCATGTATTTGAATGTTTCTATCATATCCCCTCTCTTTCTTCTCTCCTCCAAGCTATACATGTTCAGTACACTTAGTTGTATATTTTATTTGTTTATATTTCTCCATCGTTGCGCTGTCCTGCCATTCCCCTCCTCTTTTTAGGAGACCAGACTGTGTGGTATGTATAGACATATATATCTCATTGTTCCACAGTCCACACCAATAAAATATAAATACTTAAATACATGTGTTTATACATTAGTAAATAAAATACATTTATTTATATATAATTTATTCAGTGACATATAGCATTGAGTCATGAAGTAACAACAATTTTCAGCGATGAATTACCTGCCCACCAGTAGCACCTCCAAGAGTTGGTCCATATTTAATTAGTATTGGATGTCATATCCATGTCCTTGTGCTGAAAGGATTAATTGAGAAAAGGGGAGCAACTACACTATTCTTACTGTCTGCCTTGTGATGATGTTGGTTACTGCCTGCCAAGATAGGAAACCAGTCTGATTGTAAGGGGTCACAGGACAGTGCAGTGCCCACTTTGGTTTAGATATGGGCCTTGTCACAACACTGTAGTTATAGTGTAATCCACCTCCTTTGTACAATCCAGAGCACACAGTGTAAATGGTTAACCCTTGAGTGCCAGAGGGGTATGCAATGCAGTAATGTCTACATTAAACTTTATCTCAGAGTCTTCAGTAAGGGTTTTATAACATTTCACTATGTTTTTTTACTTACATGTTTGTATTTCATAAGATGTTAAAGCTGAAAGGATCCCCTCCCTCCCCTTCTGGCCACCTCCCCTTAGACCTGCAATACGGTCGTGGGACCAGATGGCTGTAGCAAGGAACAAACGTCAGTGAGCAAGTATAAGGGAAAGATTTTTCTTTTGCTTTCTGAAGATTGTCCCTCGCTGCATCCGTCCGGACCAGACAGAGGCAGCATGACACGGCCAGAGGGGCAGGAGGGGGATATTTTCAGCTTTAATATCCTATGAAATACAAATATGTAAGGAATTAAACATAGCAAGATATGTTCTAAAAACCTTATTGAAGACTTGGAGGTAAAATTTAATGTAGACATTACTATCCCTTCAACACTTTCAGTGCCAGAGGCTTGGGACATTTCCTGTACCCTGTAGGCCAGACACATTTTCAGTATTTTGGTATCCATCTCTTTAGGTTTGATTTCGCTGGGAAATTTCTGGTTATGTACGGAAAACTATACAGTGGATATAAAAAGTCTACACACCCCTGTTAAAATGGTTCTTGTGATGTTAAAGAATGAGACAAAAATAAATCATGTCAGAACTTTTTCCACCTTTAATGTGACCTATAATGTGAACAATGCAATTGCAAAACAAACTGAAATCATTGAGGGGGAAAAATAAAAATCTCACAATAACCTGGTTGCTTAGGTGTGCACACCCTTAAACTAATACTTTGTTGAAACACCTTTTGATTTTATTACAGCAATCAGTCTTTTTGGGTAGGAGTTTATTAGCATGGCACATCTTGACGTGGCAATATTTGCCCACTCTTCTTTGCAAAAGAGCTCCAAATCTGTCAGATTGCGAGGACATCTCCTGTGCACAGCCCTCTTCAGGTCAACCCACAGATGTTCAATTGGATGCAGGTCTGGCCTCTGGCTGAGCCATTCCAAAACGTTTACCTTCTTCTGGTGAAGCCATGCTTTTGTGGATTTCGATGTGTGCTTTGGGTCGTTGTCGTACTGAAAGGTGAACTTCCTCTTCATGTTCAGCTTTCTAACGGACGCCTGAAGGTTTTGTGCCAAAATTGCCTGGTATTTGGAACTGTTCATAATTCCTTCCATCCTGAGTAAGGCCCCGGTTCCAGCTGAAGAAAAACAGCCCCAAAGCATGATGCTGCCACCACCATGCTTCACTGTGGGTATGGTGTTCTTTGGGTGATGTGCAGTGTTTTTGCTCCAAACATATCTTTTGGAATTATGGCCAAAAAGTTCAACCTTGGTTTCATCAGACCATAACACATTTTCCCATGTGATTTTGGGGGACTTGATGTTTGTTATTGCAATCATCAGCCGGGCTTGGATGTTTCTCTTTGTAAGAAAAGGCTTCCGTCTTGCTACCCTACCCCATAGCCCATTCATATGAAGAATACGGGAGATTGTAGCACACAGCCAGTACTTGCCAGAAATTCCTGCAGTTCCTTTAATGTTGCATTAGGCCTCTTGGAAGCTTCCCTGACCAGTTTTCTTCTAGTCTTCTCATCAATTTTTGAGGGACTTCCAGTTCTTGGTAATGTCTCTGTTGTGCCATATTTTCTCCACTTGATGAGGACTGTCTTCACTGTATTCCATGGTATATCTAATGCTTTGGAAATTCTTTTGTACCCTTCTCCTGATTGATATCTTTCAACAATGAGATCCCTCTGATGCTTTGGAAGCTCTCTGCGGACCATGGCTTTTGCTCTGACATGCAACTAAGCAAATGTCAGGAAAATCCTACTAGAACGGCTGAACTTTATTTGTGATTAATCATAGTAACATAGTAATTTAGGTTGAAAAAAGACTTGCGTCCATCTAGTTCAACCTTTTCCTATTCCTGTTTACCATCGTTGATCCAAAAGAAGGCAAAAAAAAACCCTCAATTAGTAATTAAAAATTCTGCCTTGAATGGGGGGGAATTCCCTCCTGACTCCAAATGGCAATCAGATTCCTCCCTGGATCAACAAACCCCAACTAAATATTCATCCCAATACTAAAGTACATAGCCCTCTATGTTATGCTCTTTTAAATAAGTATCCAGGCCCCTTTTAAAGGCATCTAATGTTTTCAATAGCACCACCTCCTCAGGCAGTGAATTCCATACCTTTATTGTCCTTACTGTAAAGAAACCCTTCCACTGCTGTAGATTAAATCTCCTTTCCTCAAGTCTAAGCGGGTGGCCTCTTGTCCTGTGTACTGTTCTGTTAATGAACAAGTCTTTGGAGAGCCCTTTGTATGGGCCCTGAACATATTTATATAGAGTTATCATATCCCCTCTAAGACGCCGTTTCTCTAGTGTGTACAAGTTTAACTTTTCTAGCCTATCTTCATAACTAAAGCTTTCCATTCCCCTTACTAATTTTGTAGCCCTCCTCTGCACTTTCTCTAGTTCCATAATGTCCTTTTTCAGAAAGGGCGCCCAGAATTGAACAGCATATTCTAAGTGGGGTCTTACCATGGACCTGTAAAGAGGCATAGTTATATCTTCCTCCCTTGAGTCAATACCCCTTTTAATACATGCCAGTATCTTATTGGCCTTTGCAGCTGCCAGTTGGCACTGCATGCTACTGCTAAGTCTATTGTCTACCATTACTCCCAAATCCTTTTCATTTGTAGATTTCCCCAGAGAAACACCATTTAAACTATATGTTGCATTTTTATTATTATACCCAAAATGCATAACTTTACACTTGTCTATATTATCGGAGTCACTTTAAATCATGGCAGGTGTGTAATGACTTCTATTTAACATGAGTTTGAATGTGATTGGTTAATTCTGAACACAGCCACATCTCCAGTTATAAGAGGGTGCGTACACCTATGCAACTGGGTTATTGTGATTTTTTTTATTTTTCCCCCTCAACGATTTCAGTTTGTTTTACAATTGAATTGTTCACGTTATAGGTCAAATTAAAGGTGGGAAAAGTTGTGACATGATTTATCTTTGTCTCATTCTTTAACATCACAAGAACCTGGCATTTTAACAGGGTGTGCGACTTTTTATATCCACTGTATATTGTTTTTTTGTTTTTTGTTTTTTTTTAAGAACTATTTGAGTTTTTTCATGGTGGACCTAATCCCTGTGGGGAAAATCGTGCCTGCAAGTTCTTTCCCCATGATTTGGCCACTGGGGCTTCTTCTTGATATATGGAATCTGAAGACAGAAGATCTGCTGAAAAAGCACCCTTTGAGTGCTGAGGTCCACATGTCTCATGCTTCCACTCTGCATAGGGGTCTCATTTGGAGTTCCTCTTACATACTCATACACTTGTTGGGTTTATTCTGTGTGTCTATGAGGTGTTTGGAGCAAGTTTCTGTGGTAACTTAACCCTTTTGTTGCTGGTTAGCACATTTTGAGGGGGCTTTGGGCACTTTCCCTACTGGGACCAGTGTTTATTGGGTCTACTGTTTAATTGTAGTGGGCTTTTGAGTGGTTTTACATTTTGGTATTCACCTTGTTAACTTTATGTTCTGTGTTTGCCGCATAGACGCCATTCTCCATTCACTTCTATGGGACTTTACAGTTTGGGACATATCTCTGCAACCGCTCCACGTAGTGATGTCAGAGACGGCTCATTTTGTGGGTTTGCCCTTGTTCTGTCATCCGGTTAACGTTCTGGGGGTGTAGGGGGCTTTGGGCACCTTTGGCGTACTCTGTCAGAGAAACTACGTTTCCCATGAGCACCCGCTTTGCATGCTCATTTCCGATTGGCTCCCGTCGCGGCAACCATTTTATGTGTTTGCAGATCAAGTATCCTACGCTTGGACTCTCCTTCTCTCCTCCGCAGTTTAACCCTTCACCTACCAGATAAGTCTTAATTTAGAGTTTCTGGGGCGCATTTATTTATCATACACACTATTTTGTGGGCGTCTTGATACTTTGACCGCTTGACTCTGTGAGAATGTCTACTCATTTAGACTCTCGGGCTAAACCTAAGACTTAAGGATTCTGAGGTGTCTGTGTCCCCCATTTCTCCTCATGTCACTCAGGGTTACCTAGAGAATACGCAGGTCATGTTTGCCCAGCATGCGCTGCTACCCCTGAATCCCCTGCAGGGGCCTCCATCCATGCACTAGAGCCAGTATGGATGCAAGAGATTAAGGCTACTACCAGGGACCTCTGGTCCACCTTGCAACTCCTTCCATCCACTTTACAGGGGGTCTTCCACTGGTGGCAGACCCCGCCTCTATCAGATCTTCCCTGCCTAAACCGCCAGGTGTACCTGATATGTCTGATTCCTCTGAGGAGGATTTGTTGGAGGACTCTGATGATGATTATGATGATGATGATGATGATGATGACTGTTCAGCTGTTCCTTCATCTCAGTTATTTGGGGACCCCTCTGAGGCGGACCCCATTCCCTCGGCTGAGGGCCTGATCAGGGCTGTGTTGTCTACCTTGAACATTCCCTTGGTGCAGGAGGCGTCTTCTGACCCCTCTGATGTGTTTCAGGAGCCTGTTTGGCCCCATGCTTGTTTTCCACCTAACCCCACTCTTGACTGCTTGGTGCAAACTGGAAGGCATGCCCCCTGGGGAAGTGCAAGTGGGGGGGGGGCAAGCTCTGAAATGGGCCATAATTTTTTATTTTTTTTTTTATAGACCTCATTGGGGTCATCAGGACCCCCTCCTGATGTCCCCCAGTGAGGTCTTACTAAAAAAAAAAAAAAAAAAAAAAAAAATATGGCCCATTTCGGAGCTTGCCCCCCCCCCCCTTGCACTTCCCCAGGGGGCATGCCTTCCAGTTTGGGGATCACTGATGAAACTTCATCTAGTTAGTCAGCGTGTGGGAAATGAGAGAGTTAATTCGGCGAAGTCTTCTAGAACTGAAAGGGTTAATAATAAGTGTGATTTTAAAGGGATAGTAATGTTTCATAATAAAAGCAGCTCTAATTAATTATCATAGTATTTGGACTTTGGGGAGTGTTGTTTCAATTCTGTCACAGTTGTAGTTCAAGAGTAATTCAGTGACAAAATATCCCCCTCCCTCCCCTTTTACTGATGCAACACTGTTCAGCCAGAGCAGAGTGGAGGTGCTCAGGTAGATTGCAGAGAGGGACAATCTTCAGTTAAGATAAGGGAAAAACCTGAAAAACTTGTCAAGTGGGGCAGGGCTTTCATTGTTTTCATAGGAAGAAGACTGTCCCCTTCTGTTATTTGTCTGGTCTATGGACTGCATTCCACATCTGAGAAGAGATGGCTTACACTAGGTAAAAAGGGCGGGAGGGGAAACCTTGCTTGTGAATATCTCTCAAACCATAAAGGTTTGAGAGATAAGACTTGTATCGTTCTTCATGTTTTTTTTAATGCCTACTAAATAAAATAAAGATAAAACGAAGTATTACTATCCCTTTAAGCATACATTTTCTGATGCTGAGGCTGTGGCTGAGATATTTTGGTCCAGATGCAAAGTTACTGGAGGTAAGAGTCAGTAAGTGCTGCACGGAGGAGGGTATTTTGTGCCAGTGCTATCCAAAGCATTGCGCTGGTGCACGTACACACACTCAGTGAACAAATCAAGATAGCATTAAAATCCACATTGAATGCCAGAGAGTTGTCCTAAGCACTGGCATTCAAGGTTTTAAGTCAGTATTATACTGCACTGCAAGGGCTGCTTAATGCGATCTTTAAGTGGGCGACAATGTCGCTCTTTTGATTGGGGCTGATAGCCCTTTTGATGTAGGTGATGTTTTTAATGCACCTTTTTGCTGGTCCCCCAATAGATGGCATCATTTCAATAGGATACTCTTTGAGGACTGCCTGTTGTGCACTAGTGGTGTAAGGGATATGCTTTGAGATTTTGAGATTTGTTCAGACTAGACCTGTTACTGGCTGAGAAGGATGATGGGTATACCTGGGGATGACCTTGTCACAAGCCTCCGGAAGCCCACTAAGGTCTGGGGGGGGTCTGAATGGTGTGATTTGCCTCAAAGTTATCAGTGTTTGATGGTGAGTGGGACTGGAAGGGGGAGGTACTGTTTGATCCTAAACTGAACAGAGTGACCGGAACTGGCAGTGAAGTCGGTGGAGTTTCAAGGGAACTCACTGAGCCCTGAGATTCAGCCTCTGTTCCTGGAGACCCAATCCTATAATATAAAAGGCCAGATGTATGTTTGTCCGATTCAGTCATGCGCATTAGAGACTGTCCGAACTTCCGAAGCAGTAATGCACAGTAGGGACTGCCTGAACGTCTGATGCAGTCATGCACAGTAGTGACTGCCCGAATGCAGGTGCTGGGAAGCCCATGTACACAGGCTTTTACACTAGTAATTAAGTATAAAAATGGGAGTTTCTAGGTCCGATCCTGAGAGTTCCCAGGTATGACGAAGGGAAGTGTAGTCTGCCACCAGCTGGGAGGGTCACAGGTTGCCATATCAGCTCTTGTTTGTCCTGTAAAGAAATCTTATGAGGAATTTCCATATTATTAATCTCAGACTTTTGATTAATGGGACACTGATGTCCCAGAAAAATTTTATCCAGTTTTATAGACTTTAACAAGATAAACAATATGCTGCAAACACTATCTCTCAAACCTCTATGGGCATTGAAAGTTCCCCCCTCCCTCCCCTTCTCCTGAAGTCAGCATCTAGCTGACAGCAGGAGATCCCGGTCCGGGGACAAGCCTGCGGCTCTGCAGCAGAGCCGAAATCTTGTTATTTCAAAAGAATTACTTCAGTGGAAAAGGTCTACAAAGTGTGCCTGGTTTGCAAGCACACTTTGTAGACTGCTCCAATTAAGTAATTCTTTTTAAATAACGCAATTTTGGCTCTGCTGAAGAGCCTCCTTGAGTCGTAGAACTCGAATCTCCTGCTGTCAGCTTTACAGCTGACATCTTGAGAAGGGGAGGAAGGGGGGAACTTTGAATGCCTATATCTCTCAAACCATAGCAGTTTGAGAGATGGGGTTTGGAGCATATTGTTTATTATTTTAAACTCTATAAAACTGGCTACACTTTTTCTGGGACATTGCTGTCCCTTTAAGTTTCTGCATAATAAAACCATGCATACCATGTGTTATTTTTGGGGAATGCAATTGCATGCTGTGTAAGAGTGACACTTTTGTAATTGCACCCACTCGTAATTCTGCTTCAGGCCAAAGCTGGCGCCAATGGAATGGAGCAATCAACATTTACTATGCATGACTGAAATGTGTGTGGTCAAGTGAAAGCAGAGGAATAAGCAGTCTTTAAGTTTATTTGGCACTTTTAAACTCTAACTCATATATGCAAAAACAAACAAAAAAAGTGTAACAATTCAGGTGTAGCCATTCAGCTGTATCATAGGGGAAAACTAAAAAATGCCCATGATTTGAAATGTGGCTTTTAACCTCTTGAATGCTAGAGAGGTCTCAGCATTGGAGACTTCTTTAGTATATGAGGGGTTGAAGGCCCCATTTAAATGAATTAGATTTCTTTTTTTCCCTTTATGTTGTGGTTGGTTTCCTCTAGAACTGCGCGTATGGCCCTTCGTACATGGTTTTCTGGTAATCAGGAGGGATCAATGCTTCCTAAACATGTTTCTATAAATCCTAATCAGCCCATATTGATTACAACTGCAGTGTGGTTGGTGGTAGACAGTGACTCTCAGCCTTTTTTTTGCACAGGGAAATCATAAACCATTTCCTGGGCATTCTTAACATTTTCTAGACCATTTGGCCATAATGAAGTTCACATAATTAAAGAGCTAGCAACACTTAGTATGAAAATAAATATATATTGTAGAGTTTATCCCCCTGAGTATTACAAGGGTACTCCCAGTGCTGAGAGGCGTATTGTTCAAAAGTTATTCCAGCTCAAACTTGATTTCTTTTTTTTTTTTCTTTTTTTTTTTGCACAATGTCCCAATGTTCTGAAATTCTGCAGCGCTACTGTACAATTTCAGGCCATTGAGATGAGGCAGGTTTGAGCTGTAATAACTTTTAATAAAATACCTCTCGGCAATGGAAGTACCCTTGTTATACTCAAATGGATAAACTCTACAGTATTGTTTTTGCATAGTAAGTGTTACTTTTTGGTCCTACAATCAAAAAAAAGTGAGAAAAGCCAGATTAGTTCTACTATTTCAATAAATGTAATCCCAGCTCTCACTTTGTAAAGTGATTTTCAAACCGGGTGGTGTGGCACTTTGGCGTGCCACGAACATTTACTTAGGGGGCCCCCCTTTGTTCCAAAAAGAAGTTGACAAAACAGTTAATGTTGACTTTAAAATGTATATTTACAGAAATGAATATACCCAATATGTTAGATTTTATTATTCTGTTCTGCAAGCTTGGAATAGCTATATTTATATACTTGAACCCTTTATTTCACCCTTGATAAATGACATATAATATATTAGGGGTGCCCCAAATATTTCAGATTGAGTGTTAGGTTTTTGCCTTCAACAACAAAAAAATTAGAACCGCTGAGCTAAAAGACAAAACTGGAGCAATCCAATTGTTCCATAGGAAACAAATACAGATCACCCCAATTTCCATTTAATGGGGTTTTTAACCCCTTGAATGCTAGGGAAGTCTCCAGTGCTTATTTTATATTGTTTTATAGACCCCTCTAGCATTCAAGAAGTTAAATGCCTTTTTAAATCTCTAGGGTTTTTATTTCTGCCCTGTGATGCAGTTTGTTTGCTCCAAAATTGTTTGTCTTTGGCTTACTGACTATGTGTGAGAGCACGTCACATGTCAGCATTGCTAGGTACCGATTGGCCCCTGAAATGCAGGCACACCCACCCAGTGTTCTCTGCTAAAAAAGGGTGCTTAGATGAGCTCTCCTCTATATGGCTAGTAACACTGTGTGTGCCAGTCTACATCAAAGCTTCTCAGTCCGGATGCTGTGGCACTTTTATATGCCCTTTTCACATAAATCAAAAAATATCCAACCAAACACTGCTGGTTTGGATCTTTTCATCTTTCGCAAGTAGAATCCATGATTTAAATATACTACCAATGTATTTAGAGATCACTCCCTAGTATACTGTGTTTGGAAAATAAAGCCAGTCAAATCCTGCCCTAGATAAAGTAATAGTTACTAGATCCTTTAATAAATCTAATCTCCAAACAGTCCTAAATGATCTAATCAATTGCCTGCAGTATGGAATAAACATAATATCTGACATCGATGCTATAATCCTCATTAGAGAAAGATTTAGGAGTATTGACTTCACAGCAGTGTGCAGAGTCACTCAGCTGCTGCAGGAGCAAATAGGGTACTATACTGCATACAAAGAGGTGTAGATGCAAGGCATGCTAATATTATCCTACCTCTGTATAAATCCTTGGTTAGGCCTCATCTAGTATATGGAGTACAATTTTGGACACCAATTCTTAAAAATACATTGTTGAACTGGAAAAGGTGCAGAGACGTGCAACAAAACTAATAAAGGTATTGGAAGATCTGCGTTATAAAGAGAGACTAGCCAAACTGGGTTTGTTTACATTAGAGAAGAAACGTCTAAAGCAGTGTTTCTCAACTCCTGCCCTCAGGACCCACTAACAGGCCAGGATTTGATGATTTCCTTGTTAGAGCACAGGTGAGTTAATCAATGTGAATGAGCCTCTGATCACTACACCTGTGCTCTAGCAGAGAAATCCCTAAGTCCTGGCCTGTTAGAGGGTCCTGAGGACAGGAGTTGAGAAACACTGGTCTAAAGGGTGATAAGATTGCCATTTACAAATACATTCAAGGTCAATATAAAGAACTATCCAATGAATTATTTACACAAAGAGCTGAGCTAAGAAAAGAGGTCATCCATTAAGACTAGAGGAAAGGTGCTTTCGACTAAAACAAAGGCAGGGATTCTTTACAGTAAGGGAGGTAAAGCCTCAGGATGTTGTACTTGTACTTTCAAAAAAGCAATGGATGCCTATCTAGCATAGAACAATATTGAAAATTATGACAGATGGCTTCAATGCTCATAGGATGCCATTTGGAGTCGGTAAGGAATTTTTTATTACCAACTTGGGGCTTAATTGGAAATGACTTCAGAGAGCTTTTTATTTTGCCTTCCTCTGGATCAACAGGGGTGTTTTTCGCATGGGCTGGACTTGATGGATGCATGTCTTTTTCAGCCTCATCAACTATGTTACTATGTTAATTGGCTATTTGGCCTCAGTGTTGTGCTGGTCTGTAATGTCCATACCCCACTAAGGAAAGCCAAGGTGTTGGGGCCTATCTACCTGTGTTTCAGCTGACCACCTTGTTATACCATTTTATAGATTCCTTATGGACACATTTTAAACATTCTACAGACAATTATGGAATTACCTGCACAAAGCGAAAAAAACTACTCAAATCTCTATTTTTCCAACAACTCCCCCAACCATTCTCACCCCAGAACTATAAAAAATAAACAAATATGCACTACAGTGCTTCATATCAATGGCTAATGCACTCAGCAAATAGTTTGTTAGATGCAGAAGCTCCTTGATCACACAATAAAAAGTAATTCTAATCAAGAAATCAGCGTTGAACAGATTGTTGTATACTTATATAGGTACAGCAATAATGCTGAATTTAAATTCAGTCCAGTACCCACTAAGCTATAGCCTCACCCCAAAAATGATCTCTCCAATCTGGGTCTGACCAACTGTCAGCAATGTTACTAAATCTTAATGCTTCGTTCACTGCCCATCTCATTTCATCCATAATTCATTTTCCTTGTCATCTGGTCATATGACAAAAGCCTTGAACGTGGCTAGGATGTTACCTATCCACCAAAGTGGCAAGAAAAATCTGGTATCAAACTATAGACCAATATCCTTACTCCCCATATTATCTTACGTCCTGGAAAAATGTGCATCATGCAACTATGTAAGCATTACCAGCTGTCCAATTTTCTCACCCGCACTTCCGACTTGTTTTCCTCTACCTAACTCAACAGTCACTGCTTTGTTAACCCCTTAACGACCCACGAATGGCGTGCAGCCGCGGGGGGAGCCCGGAATTCCATGACGATCATAGTACGCCATGGGTCGTTAACTCAGATCGACCCATGATGTACTATGACCATCAAGGGTCGTTAAGGGGTTAAAAGTATGCTATTATGTGTAGTTTGATGTGGAACATGGTAAACTAACTGGAGCTATTTTCCTAGGTTTTACAGAGGTATTTGATACTGTAGATCATAATATTCTGATAAATAAGGTAAAAAAAATCTGGATTTAGATAATCATTCACTAAATTGATTTCCATCCTACTTGTCAGAATGCAGTATGTGCCTATTGCTGAAAGTGTTTCTCTCCCACTCAAAATGTAAATGCGGGGTTCACCTAGGCTTCATACTTGGCCCTCCTCTATTTTTCTTATTTGTAATTTATTTGTCCACAACTTGCAACGCCATCATCTATGCTAAAAATTAAAACATCACAGATTGAGGCAGTATTATAGGAAGATTTCTCTGAGGTTCAAAGATTGATTACTAAAGCAAATTATTCTCAAACAATAACAAAAGTGTCACAATGGTATTTGGTACTAAATCCTATCCACAATACCCAATTAACCATCATGACAAAGTATAATTGTAATTTGGCTCCAGTTAACTCCTACAAATATCTTAGGTGGCTAGACCTTGACCTCATATATGTCCTTCAAATTGATAAATTAACATGCAAACTTTATCCTAAAGTTGGTGCTCTGTTTAAAAACGAATCCTAAGTCTCCTGGTAAGAAAGCCTGTTGTGCAACAGATATTTATTCCGTCGTTGACTACTGGGATGTAGTATATGCTTTCTGCTCCACAAATCCATCTCTGTAAACTGAACACTGTAGAATTCATTATACCTCTTTGTTCTTCAGTGTAATAACACTAACCATTATTGTGATATGTTTAAAGAACTCATTTGGCTAACATTCTAATCCAAACATACCATTTACCTTTCTTGGTAGTTTATAACCACTTGTCTGAAAAACTACTAGCCTATATCAACAGTAAGTTCATTCTATATTTCCTTATCTATATGTACATATAAAAAGGCCAGATGTATGTTTTGTCCAATGAAGTCATGCGCAGTAGAGACTGCCTGAACGCAGGCCAGAAGTATGTTTGTCCGATGCAGTCATGCTCAGTAGAAACTGCCAGAATGCTTGGCCCATGTACATGGCCTTTTACACTACTTTCTTATAACCTGGACTCCACTGCCAGCAATTCACTGACTATTCCATTTAACAAGAAATCAGTGGGTCAATTTGTCGTCTTCTACAGAGCCCCAAAAGCCTGAATAATTTACCTGAAAAAACTAATCCTTTCTGTTTTAAAGGGGATCTCTCACCCGTATAAAAGGTAGGCTTATTAGGTACAGTATATAACTATAGCCAATGAGATCTCTGCCAATGAGATCGCTCCAGCTTGCAGACAGAAGCCTCCATCATCGGAGGAGGCTGGGTAGTGGGAAGGAACAGAGGCAGTGCGGCAAGACCAGTGTATGCGAAAGTAGGGCGCAAAATCAATAATTTTAGTCCAAATAGCGTTAAAAAAAAAAAGTCTGACTTTTATAGGGGTGAGAGATCCCCTTTAAACCCTAAAAATAACTGCTAATTTGTATTTAAAAGCATGTAATTGTATATAAATCCTAATGTATTTCATTTTTCTTGTTTCCATGCGTGTATAATTGTGTAACTTTATATTGTAAAAGCTCGCTAGGACACACTTGTGAGAGAAGTGAGAGAAATCATAATATCTACTTGCTGGTTATACACTTTCTATAGAAATACTTGCATACACACATACATACATAGAAATGTATTTGCACAATTGCATTGTTATTTACCTTCATTACATCCTTGACGAATGACCTATAAAATGTTAGGTGTGTCGTGAAAATTCCAGAATCTTTATTAAAGGTGCCTTGAGCAAGAGAAGACTGAGAACCACTCATCCGCATCAAGATCCATAGCAGGTGTTCATGACATACCAAAGGGCCATGGCTTGCTAGCTGTGAACACTGTTGTAAAGCGGTTCCCCCACCCTAGACATAGTGGGTCATATTTATAATGGTAAAGTGGAACATTTCTTGGGAAATCTAACAACGTCATAGGAGACAAGGTAAATTCTCCATTGATTTTTACGGAGATTTTAAATTCTTGAATGCTTGAAAGGTTTCCAATTGTTTATCAGCTGGAGCCTTTTTAACATTATAGGGCTAAAAGCCCCATTTCAATCAATGCCATTTTTTATTTGTCCACAGTAATGAAATAGTGTTAAAGGGGATCTCTCACCTTCTCCAAGATTGAGTTCTTCCTGTAGTGTATCGTGGTTGAAGTTGTAACCCTTTGTGGTTTTTATTTTATTTTTAACCATGTAGTTTTAGAGATAAAAGCTTTTAAAGTTTTCCTCATGACGTCAGCCGCTCTCAGGCTACAGGTACAGCTCCAGCCCACAGCCAGTCAATCTTGTTCTTTTGCCCTCCCCTTGTAGTGGCTCTTCTCCTCCTCCAATAACAGAGGAGTACTGCATATGGCCTGGCACCCTCTTGTGAGTAAGCAGGCAGGGGTATAATGCAGAAATCTTTAGAAGTGGATGATCAAATGGCAAAAAAACTCCCTTCAAGCCAGCAATCAGCTTTCTTTCAAATAAGCAAAATATAACAGAGTATAGAATAACAATTTGTATTATAAGGACGAATATGAAGTTTTAATTTTCCAAAGCATTTAGTGTCTCTTGTTGGCCACTTCCTAATGGTATATCATCTTTTCCTAATCGGAGAGAAATTAATCTTCCTCAATTTGTGCACATATTCCACTGTATATAATAGTGAAATATTTGACTACTAGCGTAAAAGCCAGTGTACACAGGCCAAGGTCCAGGTAATGTTAACCCTTTGAGTGACAGAGGGGTACGCAACGCATTGCTTTGCAATGTGTTGCATCCCCACTCTGGCGCTCAAAGGGTTAAGAGGCCGCTACCTCACTGCTCTAAGTAATGCAGTCTTGTGTCGCCTCTCTCACGCGATGCAATCATGCGCAGTAGAGACTGCCCAAACATGGGCAGTCTCTACTGCACGTGACTGGCCGAACTCTGGCAGTCTCTACTGCGCATGACTACATCGTGACAAACATCCTAGTGAATTATTATATAGGACATTGTAGATGCATAAGCAGACGCCTTCAGTCACCATCGGAGTGACGATTTTAAGCCTTGTAGAGTTTAATTACTCATAGCTTGAGTGATTTTAATATTGTTTTCAATAAAGGTTGTTCACATTTAGGGTGTCATTAGTTTTCTTTTATGATTAGATAAGGATGATGTTACAGCATTATCTTTTCTGTCTTCTTTATTACTTGTATACTGTTTGGTATCTTTAAGACCTGCGATGTGCTAGGTGTGATTTCAAGAAATAGTATCACCTTGCAACACTAGAATGTGAGCCCACCAGGCAAAAATATGTAGGATAGCACTAGATGAGAAGTTTGTATCAATCAACCCATGTTTGATCAAACTTTCATGATCCCTAGCCAACCGTTGGCTGTCTGAAAATAATGGGCATTGTAAGTCGACAACAGCTGGAAGGCTCCGGGTTGCCTTCCAAGAACGTAACCTGCTAGTATGTGGGTAACTTACCAGTGACCTTATGCAGAATTCAAAAGATGAGCAATTCTGCAGCAAATATCCTGCACCATAGGAAGGCAATTTATTGGTGATTATCCAGCATTCAAGTGGTTAAAACCCAGTTTAAAGCAGAACTAACACTTTATAATGACAATTTAGGAAGATTACGCATCACTGGCTGTCACAATCTGGTGTGTTAGATACTAGCCTTTCACTCTCAATCCCAACTGCCACTTTCCACCTGGAAGAACTAATTAATTTGCATAAACTGACATAAATAAAGCTAAATATCTCTTCAACTATAATTTTAAATAACTAATGTGGGGAAATTAACATTACTCATGATTTAAATGGGTCATTTAATTCTTGTAATGCTAGAAAAGTCAACTCTGGAGTGAGACCTCTCAAGCCTTTAAGGGATTAGAAGCCCAATTTAAATAAATATACATTTTTTTATCTCACTGAGATGTAGAATTGCTCCAGTTTGGTTTCTGTACACATAGCCCACTGACTGATAATGTAGAAGCACATATTATGTCCTGAACACTGATAAAATAGCAACTCTGATTAATATTCATAGTATTTGGGTCATGGAGAGTGTTCTTTCAATACTGTCAGAGTTGACCCATGATACCAGAGTTCCCATGGACTACCCAGGACACAGAACAACCCAAACTAACTAAGTGTCAAGGGACACTGAATAACAGTAGGCAGCAAACAAGAAAATAGCCGATAAGCTATAAGGCACAAGAAAGCAAAGTCCTAGACGGGCAAAACTGCCTCCAGTGTTTGGCAAAGGTGTGCACAGAAGACCAAGTGGCCGCCTTGCACAGCTGTTCAGCAGAGGCCTGATACTTGGAGGCCCCAACAGACCTGGTGGAATGTGCTGTAATGCGGAAGGGAACAGGTTTCCCACTGAGTTCGTAAGCCTTGCGGATGGTAGACTTAATCCAAGATGCAATAGTCCAGCAAGTGGAGATCCCACTCCTTCTCTTCTCAGATATAGGGTCAGGACAAAAGGAAGGCACAACAATCTCCTGATTGATGTGGAACTCAGAGACCACCTTACGGAGAACAGCCTTATCCTTGTGAAACATCAGGAAAGGTGGTTTGCAGGAAAAGGCCAGCAACTCTATGGACAGAGACCACTCAAAAGGAGGCTGCTGCAATACACCCAAAATAAGATTAAGGTCTCACTGAGGAGTGGGAGCCTTGTAAGCAGACAAAGCATGAGCGACACCCTGAAAGAAGATCTTGACATCCGGCAACATGCCAATGCGTCTCTGAAAAAAGATAGAGAGTGCCTTGTTAACACCATCCTGCGAAAAGGATAAAATAGACGGAAGGTCAAACTCCAGTGAGGACAGAGCCCAGTCCACACAACAAGAATGAAAGTTAGGCCAAACCCTGTAGTAAGCTTTAGAGGACTCAGGTTTCCTGGCCTATAACATGGTGGAGACCACCTCAGGAGAAATGCCTTTCCTCCTCAAGATGGAGGCTTCAACAGCCATGCCGTCAAAGCTAGACTGTCCACGTCTTTCTTCCAGAGGTAACCCTGGAGGAGGAGATCCAGTCTGCATGGCAGAGGAAACAAATCCTGAGCAGGCAGTGCCAGCAATTCTGGAAACCAAGGCTGTCTGTCCAATAAGGTGCGATCAGAATGACTGACACACCATCCATCCAAATCTTCCACAGCACCCTGGGGAGAAGAGGAAGTGGAGGAAAAATGTAGGCCAGATGAAATCGCCATGGAATTGACAGAGCATCCACTGCGAACGCCAGATAATCCCTCCAGCGTGAGCCAAAGAACTGGACCTTCCAGTTGTCCCTGGTGGCCCAGATCTATTGAGGGAAGAACCCACTTCTGCACCAACAGGTCGAAACCTCTGGATGGAGTGCTCACTCCCCGGGGTCCACAGTTTGGCGACTGAGAGTCTGCCAAGACATTTTCTATGCCTGGAATCTGTGCGGCGGAGATGACAGAAACATGCTTATCTTTCTACTGATCATGAATTATTATTGGTACCAATTAAAACTTTTTTTTTGTTTTGTTTTTTTTAGTAAACTACAGGATAGTTGACAACTCTGGCAGCTAGGGTTAGCATGCAAAGAGATGAATAATAATATATCAGAAATAGTATGACCAATATTTTTTCCCACGCAAAATATCTTCACTACTGGCATCCATAGCCCACCAAATGCTTTTGGATGTACTGCATCTGACATCCATAGCTGCAAATCCAGAAGAAATGACTAATAGAGTTTGTATTGTATGGACCTGACCCTAGAGATTGTACTACAGAGAATGACCATGAGCGATCATGTATTATTAAAAAAAAAACAAAAAAAAAAACAAAAAAAACATAATTATAATAAACAGGGAAGTAAACATGCAGAGCTTGTCATTCAGTTTTGTAAACTTTATTATTTTACATTTGATTACTGAACCCCAGTTAGAACTGATATTACTTTTAGTTCCCCATTCATGGGGAACTGTGATGGGTCTAGTGAGTATATGCCCAATACATTGTTGTGGTCAGCAGTCTGACTGATAGCCAATATAGTTTTGTCTGTCAGCATGTGGTTCTGTCAGGTAAAGCTGCAATGTCTCCTAAGGAGACAGAAGATTTGCATTTCTGTGATCTAGTAATTGGGACCTAAGACTCTGCTCAAAGATACCCAATGTACCGGTATGTGAGAAATTGTTCCTTTATTCATTGTGGTTACTTTAATAAAGATTAGCGTGGCATCAGGATATCTTACCTTCAGTCTCTCATCACAACCCTAACTTCCTATTCTTGGGAGGTTGAGGATAATGGTCACATTGATGGCCTTAGCCATTGACAGAGTAAATTATGATTATTTTCTCTTTAAAAAAATTATTGTGAGTTGGATTTGGAGTTCTGTCTTTCCTTTTATTTCTATCTTTCTGTATTTCTGTCTTTGGCTACATCTTTCTATACTGGACTTCTGAAAGAAGGACTCATACCTATGTTAAACAAATTAAGCTACTTCATCTTATAGGTATAATTTCACAATATATATAGAAAGCCTGTATGAGAAAGCCAGGTACCATCTCTTGGGCAAAGTTTAGCCAATCTGTCATTAAATTTATATCCACAGTAAATATTTACTCATGTGATAACAGCAGAATACTGAAGAGATCAATGTGCCAAGATATTTTTGAAGAAATTATATAATAGAGCAAAGTTATGTGAAAAGCTAAAATATTCCTCAGCAGTATACATACTCTGATTCATTGTCATTTGTTCAGTAACTTAACACCTATCCTTTTTTATCCTTGTGACTGACTAGACCTAGAAACCAAACTTTCTGTGAACATAAGAAATCACATGACAGGAGTTTTTATTATTCCTCCTCTTGTTTGTTCCCCCACTGTGGTTAATGGAGGTTTCTGTGGATCTGTCAGCAAAGAGAACACTCCAGCTAAAATACTGTTTACTGGCTCATTTTTTTCCCTGCTAGATCTGAAATAATAGATGCCCATTGTCTTTTTATTTTAAAAGGTTTCAAAGAATAAACATTGTGGCATCTGAGTTCTCGGGAAGCTTTGTATTTGCTGAGGTGACAACATGTCTAGGGAATTGGCATTAAATTAAAGGAGTACTAAGTGTTTTTATTAAATATATGCTGTGAGAGGAAGCTTGAAAGCTATTTCAGATCAGACTTTAAAAAAGCAGTGCAGCTGAAACAATCACATACTGTAGAGAGAAGCAGTCTAAAGCTCTGCTCTCCTATAGAATTTAAAAAAAATTCCTGTCCAGACAAAATGTAACTCTGTAAAAGACTGAGCTGCAATACATTTGATTGAAATGTGTTTCAGCAGTGGGAAAAGATTGATTGCACCAGGGCTCAAAATTTCCACTCGCCCCTAGCCAATGGCGAGTGAAAATTTAGCCCTGGCGAGTAGAAATTCAGCCCTGATGGGTCTGTTTTGGCTTGCAGTGGCAAGTAACTTTTCAGGTCTGGCTAGTAGCAAAAGGACTTCACATTTTAAGCCCTGGATTACACAATTGATTAGTGCTAGTTTCCAGAAAGGATTGTGTATACGGATATTGTATTGCTGAACAAAATATCTAATATTCCTATTCAAATCTATTAGCAGGTTAACTCTTTCAGTGTCAGAGAGGTATTCAATACATTGCAACAGAATGCGTTGGATACCTCTATGGAACTCAAAGGGGTTATGCACTAAGATGTCATAACGAGGTAATAAAGTGGAGAAGACATCTCCAGTTTATCACTTCTCCAGTTCCTATGTTACTCTATGGAGCCTATGCACTAAAATCTCCAAAGTAAGAGAAATCTTAATGCATTGGCTCCATAGAATAACATAGGAACTGGAGAAGTGATAATGCAGACGGAACGTCTCCAGTTTATCACCTCTTTATCACACATCTCCCCCAGTTATTGGTAAAATTATACAGCAATTAATTCGGTTTCAGAAAATGTCAAATATAAAATCTTAGTTTCAGTAACATTCAGCTTGTCTTTGTTAATGGTGAGAGCTAGTAGTTGTGATAAATAGACTAATAAATAGAAACTGATACAAAGTTTAAGGGTCACTTAACTTGCTCCCACTTATGGCAATTGCATTTCAGTTCCATTGTCATTCACCCGATGCTGATGAAAAGGATAATGGATGAAAACAACTGATGAAATGTCAATGTAAAGAGTAAGTTTTATGGATGACAAATTGGAATCACAACTAGTAGCCAGTCAGTTGTCAATTAGAAGTAGCCCCTTGAGATTATTGTTCATTCTCTCGTGCAGAATGACAGGGTATAGTTGAGTACGCAGAGAAGGGGAGAGAGCGAGAGAGCCCGGAGCAGCGCTCAGCAGCATTTAGAACTCATATTGAGGTACATTTTTAATTAATAGCTTCTGGGAGAGCACAGCCGAATCTTCTTCCTTTAGGTGACAGCTGACTACAACTCTCATCATTCCCAGTAAAATATTACAACTCTCACGTAATCTTCCCACATTTGAGCTGACTCTTGCTCCTCTGGGTTGAAGCGACGTTTAATGCGGTGACATAAGAATCTTGCTCTTTTGATGCAGGGCGAGATTCTCATGTCGCCCTTTTCATCACGGCAACATGGTTATTGCGCCTTTATGTCACATGCTCTTTTGTGTACCACATTTTCAAAGGAGACCTCTCTTATATACAAGGAGGATATACTAGGATAAAATGCAAAAAAAATAAAAAAGACCCATTAATGAAGACATCAGTGATAGGTATGCTCTATCTTTCCACAAACTGTGACAGGACTTGGGACACACAGAATGTCGAACCCTTAACTACCTGAAATTGCTCTCCCATATTATAAGAGGTAGATTAGGGGGGTCAACTCTAAAGATGCCGCTTATAGTGAGTAAAAGGTCAAAACATGTAGTTTTGTGGGGACTAAACATCTATAATGATGATAATGGCAATATCTGCTTATATCAAGTACAAATTATATAGGTTCATAAAGATATCACCATGTCTTCCACTTCTAGATATATATATTTGATCTGTAGCAGTCTTATTTCTTAAGTCAATGTTAAAACTCACATGGTTATGTACTTCGAATAAGTTTGTTTTCAATATGACTATCTTGGAAACTTAGCCGGACAGTTCTGCTGGTGGTGTTAATGTGGTCCTTTTTCAGCCAGACTCAGTGTCACTGGGGAAGGGTCACTTACACCTTGAAACATGGTTGATCTGATTGGAGAAGCTACAATCAGCAGGACCAAAAAAGTCTGGAGGAACACAGAAAAATGACATACAAAGAAGCTTTTGAAATACTGAAGCTGACTCTGAGATCTCTGAATTATTAATCCTTGAAGATTCTCAGAAATTAGATTCAAATTGACATGTCATTTCTTGATCTAACTAAATGTGCGTCAGTCAGAATTCAAAGAACTTTTAAGATTCTACAAAGTAGAAATATCACTTCTTGAATACTATGGGCCAAATGTTTAAAGTAGTAGAGAAATAGCTTTTGTTGTTTGTAACAACTTTTCAAAGTACAGTGTCATTGGGCTCATTGATATTTTCAGAGAGTGTCGGTTGTGATCGGAAATATGTTGTTTGTCCTGACTGAAATTGTCGTATGTAAAGACAAAAATTCTCACGTTCAGAACTTCACATTCCCTCCCCTTTGTTCTTAGCATACAAATTTTGTCTTTTGCAAGACACTTTTTTTGTTAGTTATGACAAATTTTCTTTTCCTCTATACGACACTGGTGAATAGTTTAGCCCCGCCCTTGCCCAGTCCCTTTGCCCTGCAATTCTGGAGTTGTGTCGCACACAACAGACATTACTAGTTTTTTGTCGTATACTCTATAGAAAATATGTCGTTCATGCACACAATTACTTATTTTTGTTGTTTTTTTGTCCTTAACTCAGATCCACCCATGATGTGCCAGGATAGTCAATGGTCGTTAAGGGGTTAAGTCTGAAAACAGTACTCTCCAGGGCAGATCCAGAAAGTTCTCAGGTACTTGGATTAAAGGCCCATATGTATAGAACAAACTGGCGTTATTCTGGGGTAAACCAACCGTATTCGAGCGGACAAAATAAAAATTCCTAAATTCACATGCAGTTGAATAGAACTTTTTAACCCCTTGAATGCCAGATAGGTCTCCAATACATTGGTTTGCAGTGCACTGGAGACCTCTTTAGCAATCAAGTGTTTAAAAGCAGAATTTAATTTAACAGAAATTTGCATTTGTCCCCTATGGTGCAGTTGGTTTACTCCATAATACCTCCTTTTATACATATGGGCCAAAATTCCTGAGTCTCAGGGTGAAACATTGAGGATTCTGAGCTTTGCACAATGCATTCATTTTAAAAGCCCCATTTAAATCAACTGGAATTTAGGGTTTTTCATTTTTTTCCTTGGATGCCATGGTGTAAAATTGTTATATCCGAATGAGCTTTCCATTGCAAGCATCTTAGAAAGTTAGCACTGCTAGATACTATTTATTTACGACCACAAACAGGTATGTAGTTTAGCATGAGAAAAAAAAAACTGTTTGCACTGAGGAGTGATTACATAGAGGTAGGCAACCTTGGACTCTTCAGCTGTTTGAGACTACAACTCCCTCATCCCCAGCCAAAAAAGGGATTGTTGGGGGTGATGGGAGTTGTAGTCTCACACAGCTGCGGAGCCAAATGTTTCCTATCCCTGGCATAGCAGGTTGCAAATTGATTGGTTATAAATACTTTTCTCTGTCATCCAATACAGGTTACTGGTAACTTTGGGTAGGCAATCCACCCCTTTAATTGTAGGCAGGAACAATTCTAGAATTGTATGCAGGGGTGGAACCTACCTTCCCTGGCTGGCTGCAGCTAGCCAACCAGCTCCAGAAAGATTTGTTCCTTGGTGAAGACACAGACAAGAGAACAGTTCTGCTATAGTTTTAGACATTTTTTTATTTTTCTGTTAGAAATGGAATACCGCCATTAGGCGGATTACCATAACTGACAATGCCCTTAGATGTGGCTAGCTCAGTAACCAGGTGCTTTTTGTGGCCCTTTAGCCCTGGGGGGGAAATCTTGGCTACAAGTTCTTTCCTCAGGAGTTGCCCACCAAGGCTTCTTCTTAATACATGGTAGTCTGAAGACAGAATATCTGCAGGAAAGGTGAGCAACCCTGAGGATGGAACAAGAAGTCTCACCGCTTGGTTAGATGTCAAGGCTATTTTGTCCTGGGCAGAAGAACACGTTCCTGCCATATCCGCAGTGCACATTTCTGGCGTAGACAACGTCATGGCGGACTTCCTCAGTCGACACACAGTGGACAACGGAGAGTGGGGACTGCATCCAGAGGTGTTCACCCTCATTGTTCAAAAGTGGGGTCTTCCTTACACTGGCCTACATCTTTCCTCCCCTCCCAATGTTGCACAGGGTGTTACTGAAATTGTGACTGGAACGATGTCCATCGTACTGGCCTCACCAAGCTTGATTTCTGGAGCTTTTGGATATGTCGGTGGTGGAGCCGTTCCGGCTCCCTTGGCGTCCGAATCTTCTTCTACAGGGTTACCTGTGGAAGGAGTATGTTCATCGGCTAGCTTTGACGGCTTGGAAATTGAGTCCTCATTATTGAAGAAGAGAGGTGTTTTTTCTGGTTTAGTGGCTATTATGCTCAGTGACCGCAAACCTGTTTCTTCCAAGATCTACCATCGTGTCTGGTCGACATTTCTATCTTGGTGTGCTGATAAGGACCTGTCTCAGGACTTTGATCTGCCTACGGTCCTGGCCTTCTTGCAGGACGGTGTGGATAAGGGCCTCAGTTTGAGTTCCCTTAATGTTCAGATGTCTGCCCTCTCTGTTTTCTTTCAGAGGCGCATTGCCATCCTTCCTGATGTCAAGGTTTTCTTCCAGGGCATTGCTCATACTCGTCCTGCCTTCAAGAATCCCACTTCTCCGTGGGATCTTAACTTGGTTTGGGAGTTCTTCAGTGCCCTCCATTTGAATCTTGGGCTACTATTCCTCTACTCCTGTTGACGTGGAAAATGGATTTTCTCCTGGCAATTGTGTCTGTTCGCCGATTCGCGGAGATACATGCTCTGTCCTATAAACCACCCTATTTGGTGTTTCAGAAGGACAAGGCGGTGCTTCGAACTTCTCAGGAGTTTCTTCCGAAGGTGGTTTCGGAGTTCCATATCAATCAGGAGATTGTGGTGCCTTCTTTCTGCCCTGAGCCCACCTCTGACAAGGAGAGGGATCGCCACTTGTTAGACATGGTTCATTGTATCAGGTTTTATGTACATTGCAATGAGTCTATCAGGCTTTCTGACGCGCTGTTCGTCATTCCTGAGGGTCCCAGGGCAGAAAGACCTACATCCAAAGTGACTATTGCGTCCTGGATCAAGTCCACCATTCTTAAGGCTTGTGAGCTGTCCTTTCGGGTCACGGCTCATTCTACGCGATCTTTTGGGGCCTCTCGGGCTTACAAGAATCAGGCCTCAGCTGATCAGTTGTGCGAGGCTGCCACTTGGTCATCTGTGCACACCTTTTCGAAGCACTACCGTGTTGATGTGCTGGCATCGGCTGACGCCTGCTTTGGGAGGAAAATTCTGGAGGCAGTCTTGCCTGTCTAGGATTTTCTTTGGTTCTTGGTTCTTCCTTCACTTTTGAGCCCCGTTGGCTCTAGTTCAGTGTGCTGTGTAACAGCTGGGGTGTTGTTACCCCTGTTCAGTGTCCTTTGACACTTCATTAGTTTGTTGTGCTATCTCTGATCTGATGGTTCATATCTGCTCTGTTGACTTTGGGGGCCTTGTGCCTGGTCCTTGCCTTACTTCCCACCTCTGGGAAACTCAGTGGTTGGACATCCCAAAGTTACCAGTAACCTGTATTGGACGACAGAGAAAAGAAGATTTTAGTCTTATCTGTTAAATCCTTTTCTCTTAGTCCATACAAGTTACTGGTCTCCCACCCTGTCAAGGGACCATACTTGGCTCTCCTGTGGCAGACTGTGGGGGTCCTTCGGAGTCATGCTCACAGGAGTCTTCCTTTCCTTCCACTATCTAGTCAATAGTTAGTGTCTCAAATCTTTCTGGAGCTGGTTGGCTAGCTGCAGCCAAGGGAGGATGGTAGGCTCCACCCCCTGCATACAATTATAGAATTGTTCCTGCCTACAATTAAAGGGGCAAATCACCTACCCAAAGTTACCAGAAACCTGTATGGACTAAGAGAAAAGGATTTAACAGGTAAGACTAAAATCCTCTTATATTTACTTTGGATTAGTGTAGCAAATTGGTAATTTTGTTGTATATTTTTTTCCTCATTTATTTTTAATAAATTATATTGAATGCACTTCTAGGGAACCTGCACCTACTAACTGTTCTGTGGTTACTACACATCTATTATAATCTGTTTCTGAGATACTCGAGTTGTCATACAAAATCACTCTGAACAGTAACACTAGGGGGCCTCAGAGAACTGCTAGATTCTTATTCTGAAAACACTTGCTGAAGATAACTGCATACTGGAGATAGTAAACACATTAAACCTGCAGTAAAATACTAAAGTTTATGTAGGGCATTGGTGGGAAATGTGAGGCCATCCAACTGTTACAGCACTACTATTATCTCTATGATTCTCAGCCAGCCAGTGGCTGGTGTAGAATGATGGTATTTGTAGCCCACAACGGTGGTGGTGGTGGGGGGGTAATGCACTAAGGTTTGATAAAGAGGTAATAAAGTAAGTAACCTGTCATACTATGTAATTCTATGGAGCCTATGCACGAATATCTCTCAAGTTGGTGAAATGTTAATGCATTGGCTTTGTAGAAACCTTAGCAACCTGAGGGTCTCATGTTCCCCATCCTTGGTATTAGGACTAGTGAATGTTTAGTGAGGCATTGACCTACCTCTGTTAATCCTTCTGTCCATGAAAGTCAACGTACAGCACTGTGACATCAGGAGTTGACAAGATGAGTTCTTTCAGCTTTAACCTTTGAGTGCCAGAGAGGTACCCGACTCACTGCAATGCAATATGTTGGAAATCTCTCCAGCACGTAAAGGATTAAAGCTTAATATTCCTGAATGCAGTGGGTGAAATGTGTCATCCTAATACACAGTGAGGTTGATGCACTAAGAAGAATTGGAGTCATTCTGGGCCAGCCAACTGCACTACAGGGCTGTATTTCTCAACATTTGGTACTGCTATCCCTAGTCACTTGGCCCAAATTCAGGGGAAACCTACCATAGGAACTTGTCCACTGTATAGTTGTTCCATGCGGAACCTCATCAACATTATTCAGTCTTACAGTGGCTGTGCTTGCGTAATGTTGCTGAGGTCTAGCCAGGAATGTCTACACTGTGGATATTTCCTTTGCATTGATAAATCTTACTCAAACACAGCAGTAGACAGCAAGTACTGGATACAGGAGGGTAGACAAGTCTAACTAGCAATGCCAAGCACATGTGTCTCTGTTGTACATGGAAAGTGTTAGACACCCTGTCTATACTGTATTATTGGTATATGTGTGTGACAATTTAGTTAATCATAAATATGAAGCTAACAACCTCTTTACTCTCCTTTCACACATTTTCAGAGTTAATATATTTCATTATATTTAAACTAATGAAGAGGTGTAAATCCACCATGAATTATGACTGAACTCTTAACTGAGAAAAATGTGTCAGACTGAGTGTGGTGTTTGAGAGTGTATGTGTGCCTGTCTCTGTGTGTCTGCTTGACTGTGATCGTGTTATTCTCACAATAATGTGTATCTGTGAGACAACAGTGCAGATAAACCTACTGTCTGTTTCTATCCTGTTTCACTGTATGATAGGGTTTTAGTCATTTGTAAATATTAACCCTTTGAGTGCCAGAGAGGTGTTTGATACCTCTCTGGCACTCAGAGTTAAATTAGTACATTCTAAGTGTTGGGGAACTTTAGAAACACTGCCCCTTGATGTACATGGTGATTTGTAACCCCCTTGAATTGTGGTGTGTTCATTCCTGAGGTACAACATGAGTACAGCAGTCTGTATTTAATTCCAATGAATGACATTCTGTTCTTGGAGAGGAAATGGAATCTGGATCTATTGCAGGGCCTCGTTTTTGCACAAATACTTTTATCTGTCCACACTCAGACGTTGTCTGTTAGATGGCATACGTTTATACATTGAATTGGAGGTTGGAAGAACAATTCCCAGAAAAACAATTTTCAGGAGCTTTTTTTCAGTTTGAGACATCACATTGCTGCAATTCCACTTCTTTGAGAGCTCACTTGCGGTCACACACAGATCCAGTAAAACAACCCATTGGATTTCTGATGTCATTTCAGATCCTCGTCAGGCAATTCCTGCTTCAGCAGCTTGAGTTCTTATATGTAACGGACTGGTCGACTAATTTTAGCCTTTATTATTAGTATTACTATTATTAATATACTTCATATAGCACCAACTTATCCTGCAGTGCTGATACCAGCTTGAATGTGCAGGAAACATTCTGACGTCTTAGCATTGCTTGTGATACAACATTGCTTTGTTGCATTGCTTTATGAGAAATGTGTCTCTTCACAGACACAACATAACCTCTGGACTGTCTGCTGAATCCAACCAGCCTAGTTTAAGAGAAACTAGAACTTGGGCATCCAGTTCCTGGCAGAGGACTGGCCGGTTTTACAGATTGCAGAAGTGTTACCAGTGGAACCTGTAGTGGAAGTTCTATTTTGCATGACATGGAGGTTAGATGTCTGCACCACTGACGTTTAGTTGGCATTGCATATGCTGGGCACCAACAGGTTTTGGGAAGCAAAGAGACAGGATGAAATGGAGCACCAATACATTTTTGGATGGCCAGTTTTATGGTGAATTAAAGTATTTTCTTAAACAGACAAAGCAACAAGGCTGCTACACAATATAATAAAGGTTATATTTGTCAGAGGCACTGAATAGGATTCTGGAATGTTTTTGAGGCATGAAAAAATGTTGATTAGCCTGTTTTCTGTTTTTCTGGCTGCACTGAAGTTTACAGTTTTCACTGTGTCTTTAACTCAAAGGCGTCATACTTGTTAACCTTTTAATACACCAGATGGGTGTTTTCTTTATTGAAAGGCAATGTGTTGAACACCTCTTTGGTCATTAAGGGGTTAAGTTAAGGAAAAAAAAGTGCTAGAAGACATTCTCAACTTTTACCTTTTGGGTGGGTTGAAATGTACACCATAAATCTTGCAAAATAGTTGTATGAGCTATTATCTCCATGTGTCTGAATGTCCAAGTCAATACAGATACTTTAAAGGGATAGTAATGTTTCATAATAAAAGCAGCTCTAATTAATCATCATAGTATTTTGACTTTGGAGAGTGTTATTTCAATTCTGTCAGAGTTGTAGTTCAAGAGTAATTGAATGATAAAGTATCCCCCTCCCGCCCCTTTTACTGATGTAACACTGTTCAGCTAGAGCAGAAGGGAGGTGCCCAGGTAGACTGCAGAGAGGGACAATCTTCAATTAAGATAAGGGAAAAACCTGAAAAACTTGTCAAGGGGGGCAGGGCTTTCATTGTTTTCATAGAAAGAAGATTGTCCCCTGCTGTTATCTGTCTGGTCTAACGACTGGAGAAGAGATGGCTTACACTAGGTAAAAGGGGAGGGAGGGGAAACTTTGCTTGTGAATATCTCTCAAATCATAAAGGTTTGAGAGATAAGACTTATATCGTTCTTCATGTTTTTTTAATGCCTACAAAATAAAATAAATATAAAACAAAGTATTACTATCCCTTTAAGAGCTGTGTTTTACTGTGCCGTGTGCTTAGGTTCATAGGAAATAATGTCACATGATAATGACACTTCCTGGTTGTCAGTTCTGTGTAAGAGTAGGTTTAAGCCTGACTGAACAAGGATGATGGGAGTTGTCGCCCACAAAAGATAGGTGGGGGGAGCGCAGCGGTTGCCCAGGATTACATTAAATGGATAGTAACGAATATTATGAAACTTATATATTTATCTCTTCCATATTAAAACATTCCTTTGTTGTCTGATAATATAATGCTGGTAATGTCAGTTTTCAAGTGATGTTATGTTTTATGAACTAATCCTCTAAAATTGAGATCAGTTGCCGGATAACTTTTTTTTTTTCTTTAAAGGGATAGTAATACTTAAAATGTAAAAAAAAATATGCTGTAGGGTTTATCCCCCTGAGTAAAACAAGAGTACTCCCACTGCTGAGAGGTGTTTTATTCAAAAGTTATTAATTTTCAAAGTTGAATTTTTTAGGTGCAATATCACAGTGGCCTGAAATTGTACAGTGGTGCTGTTGCTACACGATCCTATGGACAGCTCTGGTCCCGGTACCATAAATCTCCATAGGATGGTGTAGCAACAGCGCCACTGTAAAATTTCAGGCCACTGTGATATTGCACCTAAAAAATTCAACTTTGAAAATTAAAAAGTGAAACACCTTTCAGTAGTGGGAGTACTCTTGTTTTACTCAGGGGGATAAACCCTACAACATATTTTTTTTTTACATTTTAAGTATTACTGTCCCTTTAATGTAGCACATCCTATCCTATATAATAAAAGGCCAGAAAGTTTGTCACGATGCAGTCATGTGCAGTAGACTGTCTGCGTTCGGCCAGTCTCTACCGCGCACGATTGTATTGCGTGAGTGAGGCGGCGTAATCGCATGGAGCAGTGAGGTAACGGCAGTACGCAGAACAGGTCCGGGTAATGTTAACCCTTTGAGTGCTCGAGCAATGTGTTGCATACCCCTCTGTCACTCAAAGAGTTAAGAGGCAGGTCCTACTCTGCATACTGCTGCCGCCTCACTGCTCCACGGCCTGTGCACACAGGCTTTTACACTAGTTTTATACAATTAATAAAAGTATTTTTTAACTCAGAAGGGGGTCAAATAACCCTTAACAACTTAACGACCCTTGACAGTCATAGTACATGAAGAGTCGATCTGACTGAACGAACCATGACGTACTATGACCGTCATGGAATTCCGGGCTCCCCCCGTGGCTGCACGCCGTTCGGGGAGTCCGGTAGCGGATGGAGCAAAAAAAAAAATGCTCCGTGGTCCTTAACTGACCGTGCCGATTGGCCAGTCATTAAGGGGTTAATAAATCTCTGATATGATGCACCACTCAGGATGATTTTTTTCTAAGGTTATTTTGTTAATATGTAATTTTGAAACCTGGAACAAAATCTGGGACAAAAGGATCCTGGCACAAGGAGTTAAAACTGGGGTGTGCCCCATGGAAAATCTGGGGCAGTTGGCTGGTATTCATGTTCTCCTGTGTTCTGTCAGTGGGCTGGATTCCACAGTAAATGATACACTGCTTATATCGCACAGATTCCTACTGAAGACTCTAGGGACATTTGTAGATGAAACGAGTGAAAAAGTTATCACCTACAGTGGAATACAGACTAAAGCGTAAAGGCAAATTTATTTATGGGGCTGTAGGATTCATTTGATCCGTAGACCAGTAACTCATAAACATTTTTGCCTTGGTGGAACAGTTTCTTTACCAGGGAAATTCCTGTGAAACACTTACAATCAAAACCTATTACCCTTTGGATGATAGAGAGGTCTTTATCGTATTACAAACAAAGAATTTGGAGATCACTGTGTTTGCGTGGGTTTCCTCCAGGTACTCCGGTTTCCTCCCACACTCCAAAAAACATACTGATAGGTGAATTTAGATTGTGAGCCCCAATGGGGACAGGAACCAATATGAGTGTAAAGCACTGCGGAATCTGTGTGCGCTATATAAATAAAGGATTATTATTATTATTATATCTCTTCAGTATCCAGAGGGTTAGCAAGAGTAGTGTATTGTTTAAAGGGATAGTAATACTTAAGATGTAAAAAAAAAATATGTTGTAGGGTTTATGTCCCCGAATAAAACAAGGGTACTCCCACTGCTAAGAGATATTTTATTAAAAAAATTATAACACCTCAAATTTGAATTTTTAGGCGCAATATCACAGTGGCCTGAAAATTTACAGTGGCGCTGTTGCTACACCATCCTATGGAGATTTTTGGTCTACAGACCAGAGCAGTCCATAGGATGGTGTAGCAACCGCGCCACTGTAAATTTTCAGGCCACTGTATTAAAAAATTCAAGTTTGAGCTGTTATAATTTTTTGAAATATCACTCAGCAGTGGGAGTACCCTTGTTTTACTCAGGAGGATAAACCCTACAACATATATTTTTTTACATTTTAAGTTTTACTATCTCTTTAAGTTGTGGCTCATCTTGTTTAAGTTGTAACATAAGGACCGAAAACATGATTAACAAATATATTTGGAAATGTGTGACGCATTAATTCTGGTTCCATGACACACCAATGTATCCTGGCCAACCTGACTGGTACCACTAATTTATTATGTGACAATTTCTGGATGAAATTAAAGGAGATGTAACACCTCCTAATAATACCCCACTTTAACTTACTATGGCCAGAAAAGTATTATGGCCCCTTATGCCCTTGTTCCTTTGTTCAGGAAATAACATCTTCAGTCAGTCCTGGTTATCATGTCCAGGGAGACGGATATGACAGTTGTTCGATGCAAAGAAACAAAAAGTAAAAAACAGGAAGTGGCCCCTATAGTGTAGTAGCAGACTGATGAATATATTGCAGATAAGCATACAGTCAGTCAACTCACATTTAAAAGTTGTTACGCGTGCAGGGTACTTTACCCATCCCTGCTTAGGTGTCTATCCTCCATATCTTGATGTGTTCTATCAACAAGGTAAGTCTCAGGATCTCAGTTCACAATAGATTAAATGAATATTAAAATAAAATAAACTCAAAATCTAATAAGATGGAATTGAAGAAGCCGTTCAGTAATAAATAAAAGATTACATTCACTGCATTGTCAAGCTTAGATGGGGCTATATTATAGTTCTTATTTCCAGAGAAACCCAGCAGAAAACATAACTGAACGGATTAGAAACTTCCTTTACACCCCCACCTTTAGGTTTATAATCACACATACACTAGATGACACTGTATGACCATCCAGACTTGTTCCTCTCTGTCATATATTTATATTTGTTCTTTTGAAGCCCTTGTAATGCTTCAAGGTTACCAAGGGTTCCGCAAAACACACTGAGAATCACAGTATTTCTGCTGGTCTGTCATAGATTCATTTAGCACCTTTATGATTCCGTGAAACTTTACATGGAAATGCCAGTGTCAGCATGGGTGAGGCTTTCTTTTTTTTCACTTGGTGAATCAGGAAGTTTCTAACAAGCTTATTGTCATCGCATTTACCTGGGAGTAAGCCGTTGTGCAACAGAAACTCTGACTTGTCCTTACCTGTCTCCAGCATGACCTAATCACGAAAACAAAACCGTGATATATTTTGTGAGATTTCTATAAAACATTTTTCCCAGCATTTCAAGGACCGTCTTATGTATTCAACTCCCCTTTAAGAAAAACAAAAAACTTTTCAATGTGTAATTAACCTAGCGAAGGCTCTTTTATTGCTCCGTATGCTAAGTAAACCAATTCAGAGGATTTCTCTGCAATCAATAGGGTACGTCTGTATGCAGATGTTTGCTCTTCTATCCTAAAAGGGCAGGGTTAAAAAAGCTTAAGTGTTTGTATTTTGTGAAGGGAAACTGGAGGTGAACAGGTTATATTTCTGCTTGTATTCAGCTTTCAAAACCTAAATAATTGTTCCTTTTCTTATGTCACCAAGGTATTTGGTGAAGCAGTAAAACAGGGAGGAAAGATAGAAGTATGAGATAATTAAACAGTAGTAGGACAAGCTAACAGGTACAGGTGTAATAGAAAAGATGATGAGGCTGGATTAAAAAAATGCTGTTCATTATGAAACAGTATGGACAGACTGTGGCTGAGGATGATGGGAATCGTAGTCCAGCTACTAATGAAACGCTGTAAGTTGTTCACACCTGTATTACAAACATGTTTTGGTGCAATGGAGCAGAACGAAAGGGGTCCTAATTTAAAATACTTGATAGTAGCATGCTTTTCCCCAATATATTTTGCAGAAAACAATAGTATATTTTTGTATTTTTTTCCCTCCAATTTTAGTCTTTATTGAAAGTGCACAGGAGTACGTAGCATGTGCACAGGAATACAGCCGGAACAATAAAGATTAAAGAAGGCAAGAAGGGGGGGGGGCTAGGGACTACAGTGTATATCTGAGTCAAGATAATGATGCTACAGGCAATATAGTCTGAAACACATTGAATTCATGGGCCAGAAACCTGACCCAGAAACCTGACCCAGTTTATTAAATTTGGCTAACAAGAATTCTAATTAAACATACAACATCCCATGATTGCATCTAAATTAAGTTTTAACATGTGGGTCTTTTGTAAGATAGAGAACTGCAAGTTTCCAGCTTTTCCAGGAGGTGTTGTAAACAACATACATTTGTGTTCTGATCCACTGAAGTGAATATACCCCAGAAGTCTTCTAATGTAATATGTGAGGAAAACTCTTCTATGGCCATTATTAAAACAGTAGGGAAAGTGGGCATCCTGTGGGTACCACTATCTACCGAAGGAAGTGAACAGCTGGCCATTAACTCTTATCCTGACAGAAGGGCACATGTTTTGCAACATCACAATATAGTTTATTTAGAAAACTAGTGTAAAAGCCTGTGTACACGGGCCAACATTCTGTGCATTCGGGCAGTCTCTACTGCTCATGAATGCATCGGACAAACATACATCTGGCCTTTTATATTATAGGATGTTTTACCAAGAAGAATACATTGAGATTACCAAAAACTTATATATACTTACATACTGTACTTAGATATATTTTAAGGATTTTAGACTGGGAGAAGATCTGCTTTTCACACAGGCAGGTAGTTGCAGGCTTTTGGAGATCTTAGTAATTTAAAATATTTTAAGGGGACACTAATATCCAATAATAACTTTATGTTGTTTTGTAGATTTTAAAAAATAAATTATGTGGCTCAAATCCCATCTCTCAAACCTTTACTGTTTGAAGGATATTCATCTAAAGTTCCCTCCCTCCCTCTCCTGACATCAGCGCTCTACTGACAGCAGGAGATCCCAGTCCTGGGACCATGACATATAATGATTAACCCCTTAAAGACCGACCGCGCAGGCACGCGGCGGTCACTAAAGGACCACGGAGCTTTTTTTTTTTTTTTTTCCTCGATTACGGACTCCTTGAACAGTGTGTAGCTGCAGGGGGAGCCCGGAATTCCATGACAGTCATAGTACGTCATGGGTCGTTAACTCAGATCGACCCATGACGTACTATGACCGTCAAGGGTTGTTAAGGGGTTAAAGTAAGATCCTCTTGCTTCACAGATTTAACAGTGATATCCTGTTCCCTCCTCCCCACAAACCTCAAAAAGCCTTAAACTGCCAATATTTAGACAAAGTTAGAGAAGTAAATAAATTGTAGATCTCACAGTCTCTGGAAATAAAGAATGTAATTGCAGAACACTGTGTCTTTTCTTTAATCATGGTAATATAGCAGAGATCTGGAACAAGTATCCTAAACATGCACTGTACATGCACACATTTATCATCAAGAGGAAGATCTCTCCTGTAGACTTCTGGGTCAGGTTTCTGGCCCGTGAGTCAGCTGTCTTTCTGATCAGCTGGGAATAATGCAGTCCCTGCTTGCTTAGCAGTTTTACTTCTACAGGAGCAGATCTGCCGAAAGGCACCTTTCACATAAGGTGTAGACAACAGCACCACTATAACATTTCAGGCCACTGAGTTACTGCACCAAGAAATTCAACTGTGAGCTGTAATAACTTTTTAATGAAACACAATTCAGCAGTGGGAGTACCTTTGTTTTACTCAGGGGATAAACCCTACAACATATTTGTTTTTACATTTTAAGTATTACTATCCCTTGAAGCCTCTGTGGTGGTGGTATTTCTACTCTACTCTACTCTCTATAGCAGAGAGAAAAGTACTGAATGTCCAATGCTTTGTATTCTGCTACTTTACTGGTGCATTTCATTCCAAATGGGCCCCTGCTTCTGTTACTTCTTTGGTGTAATGCACATTATCGCTGTATACCCAGGTTTATAATCAGGCATATAGGGAGCCACTAAGTATGATGTACTAAAAAGAACTGAATAAACTCTGAGGTAAACCATCCACACCATAGGTGGACAAATACACTTTCTTCTTGATTTAAATGGGGCTTTTATTCCCTTGATTGCTGAGGGCCACATTTGGAGTTAGAATTTTTGCAAGGTTAAAAAGCACACATGCATGCTTTCGAAAGCACACACACACACACACACACGCACGCGCTCTCTCTAACCACACACTTACTCAGGTGCACACACTATGGCAAGCTGTCTCTCACCATATACACACACTCTCTCTCTCTCTCTCTCACCATAAACACACACACACTCTCTCTCTCTCTCTCACCATACATACACCAACACACACACACACACACGCGCGCTCTCTCTCTCACCATACACATACACACTCTCTCTCCCTACATACATACATACATACATACATACATACACACATACATACACACACACTCACCATGCAAACACACACACACTCTTTTGTCTCTCTCTCACTCCCCCCCCCACACACACACACACACACACTATCACTCTCACCACACAGACACACACACTATCTCTCTCTCTCTCTCTCTCTTTCTCACCATACACACTCTCTCTCTCTCTCCACACACACACTATCTCTCTCACCACATACACACACACAGACACGCACACTATCTCTCTCTCTCTCGCTTTCTCACCATACGCACACACACACACACACACTCTCTCTCTATCTCTCTCACCACACACATATACTTTCTCTGTCTCTCACCACACACACACACACACACACTCTCTCTCTCACCATACACACACACACACACACACACACACACACACACACACTCTCTCTCTCTCTCTCTCTCTCTCTCGCTCTCTCTCTCTCTCTCTCTCACCATACATACACTCTTTCTGTCCCTCTAACCACACACGCAGGCACACATTTTAGATGGAGAGGTATATGTTAATCATAAGTTTTACTCTTTAACCTTGACTGCAAGAGGATTCCACCATATTTTGTTGGACACCCCCTTTTCACTCAGAGTTAATGGGGGAGATTCACTAAGGTGTGAGTGGAGATGACTTCTTCAGTGATCACTTCTGCAATTCCTGGGTTATTTTATGGAGCCAATGCGCTAAGATTTCTCCAATTTTGGAGATCTTAATGAATGGGTTCTATAGAATAACATAGGAATTGGAGAAGTGATGTCACTGGAGAAGTCACCTCCACTTTATCACCTCTTTATCACTCATCAGTGCATAATTTCTAATGTCTGAAGAGGTATACTTGTGTCTGACAGAGTTCTTACCTTCCTGCCAAAGTAGCATCTCATTATGATTTTCCTGGGGGTGGGGGGTTAAAGGTGATCAACCCACTGGAACTCTCCATCCCAAGTAGCCCCACAACTACAGGCTGACTCCTCATTAACCTTTTAATGACCCTTGATGTGCCTGGACTGACACAATGGTCCCAGTATTTAATGATCAGTGACTGTCCTGGCACGTCTTGGAATTCCGGGGTTCCCGTGTGGCTGCACGCTGCTCAGGGATCCTGGAAATTGATTGGCAAAAAAAATAAAAAGTCCCATGGTCCTTAACTTCTGGCTGCAGCTGGTCGTTATGGAGTTAACATTTGTTAAGGGGTTAAGACATGAATTCTTACACATCCCATGTTACTAGACAGATGCTGTACTTTAAGTGCAATGTGAGTGTTGCCTCTTTCTGAAAGACCCAAGGGCCAGATCAAATAGGTTAGTTGGCTGTACCCAGCAAGCAGGCCCATATGTTGTATATCTCTGTGTTAAAATCCCTGTTTAAATCAATGGGAATTTTGATTTGGTTTGCTTCAGAATTGCACCTCTTTAGGTTGATGAACAAGGCCCATAAAGTCTACCTAGTGTGTTTTCAGTGCCATTGTCTTTTGTGTTTAATGTTGACTTCCATGTTTTTATGCTTTGTGCTAATACAATATATTTGTATGTACAGTTATTTTGTGCATGTGGCAGAGCTGCCCAGCATTGATATTCTAGTTTACGGCTTTCCTATATTTTCTGGTACAGGTAGGCTGGTAGTTAAATCATCAGTGATCTGATATGATGGGGTTGTGAAATATTTTATTTAAAAAAAGAGCAGTAAAAATACATCTTGTAGGGGTTTTGCTGCTGTTTAGTACAAGGGTACTGCCACCGGCATGAGATTATTAATTCAAAAGTTATAACAGTTTGTCGTTTTAATAAAAAAACCTCATTGAGTAATGCGCTGGCACTCAAAGGTTTAAACTGAATCTTTTTCTTGTGGTAAACTGTGGGGCTTTTCCTCTCACTTTCTATTGGGAGCCATAATCATTGAATTCATTATACAAAATAGAGTATCTTTTATACACTAATAAAAGCTTTTGCTGTAATACCTTTTTCCCAGCAGCGGCACTGCTCTTGTCTTTTACCCTGAAATCTTTGAATTATATAGGGAAGAGTATCTTCATTCTGAACATTTCCAGGTATAACAATATACACACTGTGTCAGTAGTGTGCCAGGGCACCTTAAGACAAAGGTGTTCAGGGTCTTAAATCTGAGCACTGCCTATTTAATGTCAAATTTGGATATAATGTGTTATTTTGAACCCAAAATAACCCTACTCTATTGTTGTACTGTTTAAATAATCATGATCGGCCTTATTCATGAAGCTAAAAAGTATAAATGGGGAGGGAACTCCCTTTGATTTCAATGGGGCTATTAAATGCTTTGAATCATGGAGGTCTCTGATGCATTTGCAATACAGCGGAGACCACTATCATTCAAGGGGTTAAAAGCCCTATTTAAATCAATGGGAATTTGGGGAATTTCTATCCTCCTCTTGTTGGTTTGCTCCAGGATTTTACCAAGCTTTTTTCCTCATGGGTCAGAATGAAAAGAGACCTATGAATTGACGGTCACATACTGCTATACAATGTAAAAGAATTAACAACAAACCTGCACAAATTATTATACACATTGTGTAGCTAGGCCAATGTGCTACCTTGCGTTTTGTTACATAAACTTTCATGTTTATCATGATATCTTCATCATTGCTAATGATCCGATAAAGTCTATTATGTTCTGTAGCAAGTAACATTTGTATTATTTAAAGGGGAACTTTCACCTCCTCATGATCATGGTTGTATCCTTTCCTTTGTGTCCCCTGTGTACATTGCTGTGTTTCTTTTTGCCTAAAAATCTGTTTAAATGAAGCAAAAAGATACTTGAATTTTGTACCTGATGACGTTAGCAGCCGCACAGCCACGCACCGTATGGTGCAGAAGACACTCCCACAGGGCTTGGCAGTGAATCGTCCATCCAGCACAGTCTCAGCTCCTTTCACTTGCCTCAGCATCCTCCGATGACGGAGGCATTCTGTTAGTAAGCTGGAGAGAGATCTCATTGGCAGAGATCGATATCTAGCCAATGAGATCTCTGCAGCTTACTAACAGAACGCCTCCGTCATCGGAGGATGCTGGGGCAAGTGAGGGACCTGGAGAAAGAATAGACATCAGCAAGGGGAAGAGTGTAAGAGAGAGATGGAGAGAGAAGACACCAGTAAACGGAGAGTGTGAGAGAAAGCTGGACTGCCTGAACGGCAGTCTACTGCGCATGACTGCTTCTGTGCGTTCGGGCAGTCTCTACTGTGTGTGACTGCATTGGACAAACATACATCTGGCCTTTTATCACACAATTTGGCCTGTGTACACAGGCTTTTACAGTAGTACACTTATAGAATGTTTATGTATAGACCATGCAATGGACACAAGCAAACCTTGTTTATGCACTAAAAGATTATAAATTCTTCTTTTCCTATTGACTGTCCCAAAGAGCTTGTAATTACAGGTCAATCCCACAGACTACCACAAAGTGCTTACCAGCTATTGTATGTCTTGCAGCAAATTGCCCTAAATAATTATTAACTCCTTAAGAACCAGATGGATGTGCAATGCATTGCTCTGCATATTGATCATATTGAAAGTTTCCTAGCAGTCTATTAGGGCTTCCCTGGGGAGTTGGCACCACATTTCATGCACCCCAGCCCTAACATATCTAAATTATTTTTAAAAACACTTGTTTTCAGGTTATACTTTCCCTTTAATCAAAAAGTCTATACAGTTTATCTGTGACAAATTAAGTAGTAGACATGTTTTCCTCGAGCTAAAACCTTAAAGAAAAACTTACTATAGACTGAAAATCCTTCTGGCCTCTGTGAATTTTACCCATATGCCTCTGTTCAATCAGTCCTGAATGTCATGTCAGCTGTGATAGTTGCTAGCAGGGCTACAAGACCTCAGAATCTACTCACTGCACATGGTAATCTTATCACTTCAGTGACCAGAGGGGTATGCAATGCATTCCTCCTGTAATGCCAAAGACATGAGCTACAGGACTGCCTGAAGATGTGATCTTTTAAACAAGACACAAGGGCATAGAGGCCATTAGGATTTTTTTGCCATATGAAAATAAGCATCGGGTTAATATTAGGCGGTGTTACTTCTTGTTTAATGTAGCCTTGTGCCCCAAGTATGTGCTCACACTCCTCATACTCATCCCTCCTTCCCTTTAGCACAACCTGTTTATGAAGTGAGGTGGTTCTGGACCCCCTTATACCCCTAGACTTCAGATTACTACTTAATCCACCTATTTAGTAATCAGTGATTATAAAGCCTTATGTGTTCATAGCGTTTCCTAATGATAACAATCCTACCATTATATGTAGGGGATAAGTGCTTCAGAGTTAAAGCAAACAATGTGGAAAGAGTCAGTCAAGTGAGTGTTATAACATGCTCGTTCATATAAGTGCAGTTTTACCTCGAAGATATTACCTTGCCACATTTACGAGTTCAGACTCCAGCCAACTAGTCAGCATTGTAGCTGGTTATTTAGGAGTATGGTGCTATAGATATATATATATATATATATATATATAGCTGTTTACTCAGTTTTTCCACCACACTTCTCAGATATTGAAAGATCTTCCCTTCCTGTTTCACCTTTCAGTCCACTTACAGCTGTTATACCTCCTAGACACTTTCCCAACATTCTCATTCTGAAATTCTGTTCATAAGGTTCTGCACGATATCTAATATTCTCCTTTCCTTCAAGTCTTATCTTTTTATCTTGTTTACACCAGCTGGGTACCACTTTCATTTGGCTATTTTATCTGTCTACCTCATTCATATGAAAAGCTTCTTAAAGTGGAACTCTCACCTCCCATAAAGTCATCACTATCTAAATATATGGCTCTAATAAAGCTTCAATACTTTTAAATCCATAGTGTAGCAGAGATATTGGCATTGAAAGTCTTACCTGATGACATCACTGGTGGGATTGCGGAGTTACAGCTTAGTACCGAAAGGCTGTCAATCACCTCCCCTCCTCCTCCCATCTTGTGCCTCATTACTCCTACTTCAGAGACGCACAGATCTTCATGTGACCTGGCAGTGAGCAGTGATAACTGAGGCACATTTGAGTTCCATCTTTCAACAACACAGTTATCTTTGTCAGGGAAATTATAAAATGAGATCTGAATATCTCATATATAAAATCAGATAAGGATCACACAGTTATGACAGGAGGAAATAAATCCCTCTACGCCAACGTTCCTCATGAAGAAGACATTGCAGTCTACAAAGTAAACTTAGAGCAAGATGACCTACCTGTGGCACCTGTAACAGAGCTAATACTCTTTATTCTAATGCATAATTAGTTCACATTTGGTCAAGACTTCTACCTTCCAAAGACTGGAGCTGAAAGTCTATATATATATATATATATATTATATATATATATATATATATATATATGCACTCGAAAGCTAGTCAGTGTCAACTGTATTCTAAAATTAAAAGTATTTGAAGACAGTGCAATTTGTGAGTAAATTATGTATAGTATGATATTCAGTCTATAACATGCCTGACAAAGAAACCTAAATGGGGTTGAAAAATTGCATTTAATAAAGCTATTCAGTTCATATAGGTATGGCATTAGCTTTATTTGTCTCCCTGTTTATTCACGGCTAACACTGTGCCACCTTCACCTATATTACAATTTTATTGACCTATGCAGTGTAGAGTACTCTCTTTCTGGACTAACCTGATTATTTGCTTCTGTAGTTCCTCAGAGTGATGCATCTGTAGATATCCTTGTCCTCCTATTTTTTGAGGGGACATGACAACATAAAAGATAAACATGTTTTGGAGACAGAAAAATGTAAGGACAAGGAGGAATGATACAAAGTAGTTACATAGATGTCCCAAAAACAATACAGGAGAGGCTTAGTGAAGTGTAGAATAAATGGATAAGTTTACTAGTAAATGTTATTTGATGCTTTCATGATAAAGAATACAAATTGTGCTTTAAATAACTAGAAAGTATACCCCAAATGTGAAGGGGTATTATACTCTTAGATCTAATTTGAGATCATATAGACTTTTACTGTCTAATTATAATAGAATATATAGTTCAAGCAATTCAAATGATAAAGTGTGTAACTGTCCCAAACAATCCATAGCAAGGGTCATACTTCATTCCATCTTGAAGTGGTTCTTTCTGAATCAAAGCATAAAACAGCCTGTAGAGCATGGGTGGACAATATGAAACCACTCAACACAACCCCGATCAGCCTCTGCCATTCAATGGCTGACAGGGAATGATGGGAATTGTAGTCTGGCAGGAGCAGGCGAACATTACATTGCCCACCAACGATGTACAGGAAAATTATGAATTCTTGTGCTCGTAAGAGACCAACTGTGAACTTCAAGTGACAAGATGGAGTTTGGTATGCCTCTTCTCTTGCAGAGCTTTTGGGATAGTTTGTTTATTTTATTTGGTATCATTTGAATATTTTATCTAATTAGTTTAATTATCTAGAGAGCTTCTATATGGCTTCAATTATATCTAAGGGTTTAGTTCCCCTTTAAAATAAGGCAAAGGATCACATGGGCTTGGTGGTGTGTATGTTACTGGTGTAGGCAAGTTTATTCCTGAGTTGAACATGATAATGAAGGAATATATCGGACGTGTTCTTTCCACTTGAAACCAGTTTTCTGAACTTTCTGCCTGAAAAATGGCAAATCTGTTTAGGGTTGTTTTGTTATGTAAATCCATACTAAATCCAGAAATCTGTTATATGACAAAAATATTTTTCCCAATACTGTCACTTTTTTTTTTTTTGTAGTATAAATGTAAAAGTTTGGATTCAACTACTCCTGATATATGTATCACTGATGTATGCATTTATTTCAGTTTTACTGGAGAAAAATAGACAATGAGAATTCATATGTATAGTTCCATACATGACAAGTGCAATGCTGAATACAATGGGCCTTATGTATAACATACTGTGATAATTGTAGAGCAAATCAGATGCATTGAAGGCAACAAATAAATTAAATGAAATTAAGTGGGTTTGTTAAACATCTTGGATGCTATCATTTTTATAATATCTAATATTTGTTAGCCATTCTTTATTTAAAGCTAGCTATTTGGCATGGCTTTGCCCATGAAGTTAATAACACAAAAGTCCCATGCAGTTGTGTGTATGACTAAATAAACACAGAATGTTATAAAGGAAGTGTGTTATGAAGACAGACACACTGCAGGAGGCATCCAAAACAGAAGTGACCATTAAGTGTGTTATACATTGTGTGTTATCAACTGAGTTGTAACCCAATGCACTGGATACGTGTCTGGTTAAAATTTTAAGTGGGTTTATAAGAGCGTGTGTGAACGTGAGCGTGTGTTCTGTATGTAGTGGTTTGCGTATACAGTTTTGTGTATTTTGTTTTGCATAAAGAGCATAGTGTATTGCAATTATTGTTTTGTGTATTGCTTATAGAGTATTGTGAATAGCATTTTGCATATACTGTATTGCTTTTTGTGTATACTGTATAGCATTTTGCCTATTGCGTATTGCAAATTTCATATTGAGTATAGTGTTTTGAGTATAGTATTTTGCATATTGTGTGTTGCTCACAGCAGTTTGCTCATAGCGTTTTGCATATAGCGTTATGCAAATAGCTTTTTTAGTACACAATGTTGTGTAAAGTGTTTTGATTTGAGTATAGCATTTTGCATATTGAGTATAGTGTTTTGCTGCTCAGCATGGTATTCTCTCTAAGAAAATGGATATGGCAGATTGCAGATTGGGCTACAATGGAATATAATGTGAGAAAAATGTAAAGTTATGCATTTTGCGAAGCACATATAAGCTTGCTACATATAAACATTGGGAGAATTCTAGGAGACTTACTGCTCTCGGAATACTTCATATTTGGCAATCAAGATCAGTGCCAAACCGCAATCTATCTGCATAAAAAAGGGTATTGCTTCAAGAGTGGATTTATGTTTTGTTTTTTGTTTTTTTCAACATAACTTACTTTGTAAGACAAATTCATTTATTTTAAACTAGAGTTTTATCCTGTTCCTATTTTACAGTGGTATTTACTTTATATCCAGCCTGAAGATAATGAGATGTTTTTGTAGCCACTCACCATTTTCTGAGGATTCTATTAGTATTAGTATTATTATCATTAATTTATAAAGAGCCACCATGTTCCACAGTTCAGTACAATTAGGGAGCTCATTTCAAACTAATTACAATGGATAGAAATGGTGGTAAGGATCGTATTCACAAGAGCTTACAATATAGCGTAAGAAGGACAAAAAGTGAACATTAAGATATGATCCCATTTAGTCAGAGAGAATGGAAAGGTTTGGGTCAGTTGCAGAGTTGGACAGGACAATGTAAAGCTACTATAGCAATAGTTTGGGACAATTAGAAATATTGGATTTAAGCTTGTTTGAGTAGATGGGTTTTGATGGAGCTCTTGAATGAGTGAAATCTAGGAAGAGTTTGATGGAGTATGTCTGAGACTTCTAGAGATAGGGAGCTGTTCTGGTATAATCCTGGAGCTGTGAGTGAGAGGTAGTGGTAAGGGGGGACCAAGTTGAAGGTGGATTACTGAGTGTAATGGGTGGCTTAGGGTGTATTTAGAGATGACTAGGTACTTTAATGGGGAGCACTATTGTGGAGGGCTCTGTAGGTAAGCGAGATCATTTTAAATGTAATCTTTTTGGATTCATGGAGCCAGTGTAGTTCCTGACAGAGTGGGACTGCAGAGGAAGTACAGTGTTACAGCTTACCTTAGTTTCAGCATCATCTACAGGCGCAAGACTTCAAGCATTCAGCAGGCCTCTGTTTTATGTGTTTGCTTCCTATAGTCTCCTCCTACCTACTTCCTCCTACCTACTTCCTCTCTCTGAGCTGCTCTTCCTACTTACTTCCTGTGGAGGGGTTAAAAAAGGCAGACTGAGTCCTGACTAGAAGGTTGCCGTGGTTTCCTGAACCAGCTAGGCATATATTTTGAATTGGTACCATATGCCTTTCCCAATGAGCAAAGTAAAGTTGGTTTCCTTATCTCCTTCCTCACTGGCAGGGCGCTGGCATGGGCCAATCCACTATGGGAGACAAATTTTAGATTTTGTGAAATCATTCAGACAAGTCTTTGATAGGTCAGGCCGTGTGGCCATGGCATCCAAGCATCTTATGATCCTGCATCAGGGTAATTGTATGGTGGCCGACTATGCCATTGAGTTCCGTACCCATGCTGCCGAGGTAGACTGGAATAATGAGGCCCTGATGGCTTTTTTTTTCAGGGGCTCAGCGACACCATGAAGGACAAGATTGCGGCACGCAACCTACCTAACAATTTAGACTTACTGATCAATAAGCCTGTGTTGACGGAGTGTATTTATTGGGTGAATAAATCTGCCTCAGTTCCATCATTACTGGATACTGGGGCAGCTGGTTGCTTTATGGATGCGGAGTTTGCTGCCAGTAAAAACATTCCATTGCTGCCTCTTGCCTCCCTGTTGGCCGTGGAAGCCATTGATGGCAGACCACTACAACCCTCTCCCATCACGCATGAGACCGCCTTATTAACCTTGAGAGTGGGAACCTTGCATACGGAAACCCTGAAGTTTCAGGTAATCAACTCTCCACACCATGTCATGGTCCTAGGGTTCTCTTGGGTACAGAAACATAACCCCAGGATAGACTGGCACACTTGTGAGGTGGTGGACTGGTAACCACAATGTAAAATGTCCTGTTTGTCGTGTCCCATGAGTGCCATGCAGGCTTCAACTTCACTCCTTCCAGAGGAGTATACGTCTTTTATAGATGTGTTTAGTGAGTCAAGTAGAGCTCCCTCCACCTCACAGACCCTATGATTGTTCATTGCAACTGCTTCCTGAGACCTCTCCCCCAAGGGCCCCTGTCTATTCCTTGTCTGTGAAGGAGAATCGGGCCATGGAGGAATACATGATTGATGCGCTGGCTAGAGGCATCATTCGTAAATCCACATCTCCTGCTGGTGCTGTATTTTTCTTTGTCAAAAAGAAGGATGGAGAGCTTCGTCCATGTATTGACTTTCGTGGTCTGAATAAGATTTTGGTCAAGAATGCTTATCCTATTCCCTTGATTACCGAACTCTTTGACCGGGTCAAAGGTTCAAAGATTTTCACGTAACTCGACCTAAGAGCCGTGTACGATTTGGTACGGATTAAAAAAGGGCACAAATGGAAGACAGCCTTTAATACCCGGAGTGGGCATTGTGAGTACTTGAGCCTATTAACAAGCTGTTCTGTTAACTTGAAAAGTGCGAATTCCACAAATCGCAAGTAACGTTCCTAGGCTGCTGGGTTTGCCATGGACCCTCAAAAATTGTCTGCGGTTGTGGATTGGCCGCATCCTAAGGGACTCAAAGTGCTCCAAAGGTTTCTAGGGTTTACAAATTAGTACCGTAAATTCATTAAGAATTTTTCTACTATTGTCAAACCCCTGACTGACATGACGCGTAAGGGGGTGAACCCTTCTGAATGGTCACAACCAGCTATTATGGCTTTTGAAAACCTCAAGGCAGCATTCGCTGCAGGGCCCATATTGGCACATCCCAATCCCTCCATGCCCTTTAACTTGGAGGTGGACACTTCTGAGGTTGGTGTGGGCTCCCTACTATCCCAGCACACTTCCCCGGGTGAGACGCCATGTCAGTGTGGGTTCTTCTCTTGAAAGTTGTCCAAAGCAGAGATGCTTTACCAGATTGGAGACCGAGAATTTCTGGCTGTAGTCCTGGCCTTGAAAGAATGGAGGCATTTGCTTGAAGGCTCTAAGGTGCCTATATTGATCTTAACTAACCACAAGAACCTCATCTACCTCTCTGAGGCCAAACGTTTGTCTCCCAGACAGGCCAGATGGGCACTGTTTCTGTCTCGCTTCAAATTTATAGTTTCATATCTGCCTGGATCTAAGAATGTAAGGGCAGATGCGTTGTCTCGCCAATTCTGTAGCTTATCCCGAAAGGAGGTTTCCCCTTCTCCGATCATTCCGGCTGATTGGATTCTCTCTACTATTCGTACCTGTATCACGCCCCTCTGGGAGAAGACATTCTGGCAGCCCAAGATTCTGCTCCTACGGAGAAGCCTGAGGGCCGTTGCTTTTTTCCCACACACTTACGTATTAACCTGTCACGGTTCCCAGAGAATTTCAGGAGTCAGTACGGTATAGTTAAATGCAATTTATTAATAGTAGGGGTAGGAAAATATATAAAATACGAAGTAGGCAGATATATACAAATAAACAAGCAGAGGGTTACAAGCCAGCAAGCATAGTAACCAGAAATAATAGGCTGCCAAGCTTGACCACAATGCTAGAGACTAGGCCTCAGCCACTGGTAGTCTCTACCAGAATCAGGAACAGAACAAGAGCAGGAACTGGGTCAGGAACAGGAACACAGGATCTTGATCCGAAGTAGGAGATGTACCAACGCACGCCTATCGTCAGTAAGGAGAGAACTCTGGCACACGCCTGCAGTCAGAGAGGGAGTAGATAACTGACTCAAGACGACTGCAGTCAGTATCAGAGCTGGCCTACCAGAGCCCCAGGTCTGCACTAGGTTGGGTGTCTCCTAGGTAAAGGGAGCAAACGTAAGAGTAGTCAGACAGAGCCACAAGTCAGCACCAGAGGGGTAGTCAGACAAGCCAGGTCATGCACAGTTCAGGTAGTCAGCCAGAGCCACAGGTCTGCACCAAGTTGGATGTCCACGAATAGGAATATGCAAAAGAATAGTCAGAAAGAGCCACAGGTCAGCACCAGGTTGGATGGAAGACTAGCCAAGTCATACACAGAGGCCAAGGTAAGAGAACTGCTAAGCAGTCTGCCTTTTAAACCCCTCCACAGGAAGTAGGTAGGTGGAGCAGCTCAGAGGGAGGAAGTAGGTAGGAGGAGACTACAGGAAGCAAACACATAAAACAGAGGCCTGCTGCATGCTTGAAGCCTTGCTCCTGCAAATGATGCTGAAACTAAGATAAGCTGTAACATACAACAAATGAGATAAAGTACCCAGTAGTAGTGATTATGGTGGACTGAAGTGTTAGTGATGGTGTTTGAGGAGTGAAGAGGAGGGCAGAGTAAAAAGTGACCCATAGGCACTGGGCTTGAGTGATAGGAGTCATAGTGGAGTTGTTAACAGTAATGGTGATATCAGGAACGCATACAGTAGCAATAGAGGGGGGTATTTTAAACTGTTTTTAGATAAATTTAGTTTTGGGTGGCATTGGGACATCCAGGATAAAATTTACAGGTATGGTGCAGTTGTACTTGTACTTTGCCTTTAGAAATAAAGCCCACTGGCTCCAAAGCAGGAAAGCCTGGTTCTATTCCTATGCCAGCTCCTGGTGACCTTAGACTAGTCTTTTTTTTTTTTTCCTCTCTCTCTCTCTCTGCCTCAGAGTGTACGCTCTTTGGGGAAGGAATTTGTTGTGCTTGATATATTCTCTCTTTGTGTATAAGAATATAATTATTTATTCCTCTTGCTGCTCAAATAATTGAATCTAAGTTTTCTTTTGCCTCTTTTTCAGTCGTTTCCACGTTATAAAGATATAATGAAAAAGGCATTTCAAATTGGAACCTATCTGAAATTACCACTGTTCCCACCAATAACAGAAAATTGTTTTTTCCATCCCAGTGTGCTTTGCATGAAGTATCTAATGGAAGCCAATTTGCCAGGTAAATTCCTTTTTTGTTCTACAGTGCTTTGTGCTCACACTGGAAGTATGAGGTACTAGCTGAGGGAGGTTAAACCCCAGGTTTCTTGTTGGAGAAAATGGAGAAAGAAACAACGCCTTTAAGAGCAAACTTTTCAGAATCAATCTCCAGTGAGCAACATATATCATGAAACGCCATTAATTTAAAATCATAGATAGTCAGAAGCAGACCTAAAGGAATTAAAAATAGGGTAACTAAACAGCCAACCTTATAAATAGATGATATATAGAGTAAACTTCAGTCCTGTGGGAAAAATATATTCTGTGGAAACCATAAATGATTCGGGCAGGTGTTATATTTGTCCTCTAATGCAGAGCCACAATACATTTTTTAAAAGCCATCATATAGGCAAAGAATATAAAATTAGACATTTTATAAATTGCACTAGTAAATATGTGATTTATTTGATTCAATGTGGATGCAGTATGTGAGGAGGACCACTAGACATCTGAGGGAAAGACTAGTAGAGCACGACAGGAGTGTCATCGGTAGGGACCCCAGGCAGTGATGTATCTTGTCACTTTACGAAGTGTCCTAAGGTGGCATTTCTAATTTTAGAGTGACTGGCATAGAAGCAGCACCATTTCGTTCTGGTAGTAGGTTTTGTTCTTTATGCATAAAAGAGTCACAGTAGATCTACAAGTTAGATAATGTATCCCCTCATTGTCTTAAAGGGATAGTAATGTTTCACAAAAACAGCAGCTCCAATTAATCTTCATAGTATTTGAGCCATGGCGAGTGTTATTTCAATACTGTCAGAGTTGAGTTCAAGAGTAATTGAATGATAAAATATCCCCCTCCTGCATATTTTGCCTAATGTAAGCCACCTCAGATGTGGAATCTGGTCCGTGGACCAGAAAGCTCACCGCAAGGGAAAATCTTTTTTACTGTGAACATCAGGTTTTTCCCTTATGCTAATTGACGATTGTCTCTCTCTGTGATCCATCCGGACAGTCTTACTGCTCTGAGGCGATCAGTGTTACATCAGTAAAAGGGGCAGGAGGGAGATACTTTATCATTCAATTACTATTGAACTGCAACTCAGACAGTATTGAAATAACGCTCTCCATGGCACAAATACTATGAAGATTAATTGGAGCTGCTGTTTTTGTGAAACATTACTATCCCTTTAAAGATAATATATACAGATTTTTTTAGAGTTTGTGTTAGACTGTTATTTATCTAGACTTCTGATTATTTTAGTATCTAAATGTTGTTTTCTCTGTCGTCCCACAAAGGTTACTGGTAACTCCGGGTAGGCATTCCGCCCCTTTAATTGTAGGCAGGAACAATTGTAGAATTATATGCAGGGGGTGGAGCCTACCTTCCCTCCTTGGCTGCAGCTAGCCAGCCAGCTCCAGAAAGATTTGGTCCTTGGTGAAGATAACACAGGCAAGAGAACAGTTCTGCTATAGCTTTAGAGGTTTTTTATTTTTCTGTTAGAAATGGAATACCACTATTAGGAGGATTACCATAACTGACAATGCCCTTAGATGTTAACCATGCACTCCTACTGGACACACTGCACACCCTTGGCATCCGCGACACACCTCTAAAATGGCTTTCCTCCTACCTCTCTAAACGTACTTTCAGTGTTTCTTTTGCTAACGCTTTTTCATCTCCCCACGACCTCACAGTAGGTGTTCCTCAGGGATCAGTCCTGGGACCACTTCTCTTTTCCCTCTACACCTTCTCACTTGGTGACTTCATCTCATCTCTTGGGTTTAATCTGTATGCTTATGACACTCTAATCTATCTCTCTTTCCCTGACCTCACCCCAGCTGTGCAGTCTCGAGTCACTCAATGTCTGTCATCTATTTCTTCATGGATGGCCCACCACCATTTTAAACTCAATAAGACAGAGCTGGTGGTGTTCCCTCCAAAAACCCATCCACCAACCCCCTTCTCCATCACAATAGACAACTATGCCATACACTCAGTACCCAAAGCACGCTGTCTTGGGGTCATACTTGATTCGAAATTAACTTTCTCCCCCCATATCCAGGCTGTCACTAGAGTATGTCGCTTCTTCCTAAAAAATATTGCCAAAATACACCCTTTCCTCTGCATGTCAACTGCAAAAACTCTGTCTTAGGCACTCATTCTATCCAGACTTGACTACTGTAACATTCTACTCTCTGGTCTTCCTGCTTCTCATCTTTCTCCACTTCAATCTGTTATCAATTCAGCCACAAGAATCACCAATTTTGCTCCCAGATACCTGCCCTCTCATCTCCTCTTGAAATCCCTCAATTGGCTACCTATAAAGTATTGTAATTCTTACAAGATTTTCCTCCTGTCCTGTAAGTCTCTGTGTTCTTCAGCACCCTCTTACATTTCTGCTCTTATCTCCTGCTACACCCCTTCCCGTACCCTATGGTTTTCCCAAGGGTTCTTCCTGTCCTCTCCCTACACAACTCGAGCCATCTCTTGGCTACAAGCTTTTTCACTGGCTGCCCCTCAACTTTGGAATGCCCTCCCTATCACTATTCGCCAATCATCCACTATCATCACTTTCAAGCATCTCCTCAAAACCCACCTGCTCAAGGAGGCATCTCAGTAACAATATCCTCCTCCTTGCACAACGATAGTGACATCAGAATCTTTCTGAACTTCCTTCACTACAACTTGGATTTGCACTTATAATCCTCCTCCTACTGTCTCTGTATGTCATCATGATCTCTAATTAGATTGTAAGCTCCTTGGGGCAGGGTCCCTTTCCCAGTGTATGTTTCCCTTGCTGCACTTCCCCCAAAAATAATGCAATGATCGCACTTTAGCTTAATGCTCTTAATCCTGTTCTGGTTTTTTTTTTTTTTTTGTATTGTATTATTTCAACTTCTGTTAAATGGTGTGTACATGTATGGTGCTATATAAATAAAGATACATACATACATTTGGCTAGCTCAGTGACCAGGTGTTTTTTGTGAACCTTAAGCCCTGGGGGCAAAATCTTGGCTACGAGTTCTTTCCTCAGGAGTTGCCCACCAAGGCCTCTTCTTTAAACATGGTAATCTGAAGAAAGAAGATCTGCATGAAAGGTGAGCAACCCTTTGAGTACTGCAGGTCCACATGTCCCACAGTGCCCCTCCACACAGCGGTTTTCATTTGGAGTTCCTATTACACACTACTGCACTCACTGGGTCTATCTGTATGTCTGTTGGGTCTTTGGAGCAGGTTTATGTGGTATGTAACCCATTAGCTGCTGGTTTTGCATTCATTTGGGGGGTTCTAACACTTTTCCTATTAGTGCAGTGTTTTTTGGGTATTATAACATGTTCTAGTGATGTTTCATGTCTTTTAGTTTTACACTTTCAATTTTGTAAAATTTGAGTTTGAAGACGGACCCATGGGTTTTACAGGTGGTGACGGAAGTGTACAGGATCCCTATCGTCTCTCTTTCCCTTCCTTCCTTCTCATACACCTCAGGGCGCAGAAACACCCTCTGTTTGACGGCGCTGTTCAGGCTCTTCTGGACAAGGACGTTCTAGAGCCGGTTCCAGTTCAGGACAGAGGTATGGGTTTTTACTCAAACCTCTTTTTGGTCTCCAAGAAGGACGGCGGTTGTCGTCTCATTTTGGATTTAAAGGATCTCAATTTCTTTGTGATCCGGACTCATTATCACCAAGAGTATCTACGAATGGTGATTGCTTCCATGTCCCCGGGGGAATTCCTTGCATCTCTGGATCTTCAGGACACGTATCTACACTTCGCCATTCATCCAGTGAGTCGGCAGTATCTCAGATTTGCCTGCAACCAAGGGCACTTTCAGTTTTCAGCTCTTCCCTTTGGTCTGACTACAGCTCCTCAAGTCTTCAGCCGTGTCTTGGGAGCTTTAGTATCCGTCCTCCATCGGGATGGCATCATAGTTACTCCATACATGGACAACCTGCTTCTGAAAGCCCTTTCTGCGGAACGTCTTCATCAGCAGGTTCAGCAATGCATTCATGCGCTCACCTATCACGGGTGGATCATCAACTTGGACAAATCAGATCTTGTCCCATCCCAGTTTCTGGTCTACTTGGGCCTCCTCTTCGATAACCAGAAGAACATGGTGTTTCACACGCACTAGGTGTCTCACCAGATTGCCCACAGGGTTTCTGCGGTCCTGGCTCAAGATCCAGTTCCAGCCAAGAAGCTGTCATCTCTATTGGGGAAATTTTTTTCCACCATAGAAGCGGTACCATTTGCCATGGTGCACACCAGGAAACTCCAGTGGTTTGTGATCCAGGTGTGCAGGGGTCAGCCGGACCTTCTGAAGATGTCATTGTCCCTCCCTCTTTATGTGGAACTGAGTTTGTTGTGGTGCCTCGACCTCTCCAATCTGCTGAAGGGCAGGTCCTTCCTGGTATCCTTCTGGACCACTGTGACGATGGATGCCAGCCTCTCCGGCTGGGGAGCGGTCCTGGGTTGCCTGAGTGCTCAGGTTCGGTGGTCTCCGGAGGAATCTCTCCTTCCCATCATCATATTGGAGGTTCGGGCGATATTTCATGGATATTTCATTGGACATCTCAGCTGGAAGACTGTCCAGTCCGGGTACAGTCCGACAATGCCACGGCCATGGCTTACATCAACAAGCAGGGCAGAACAAGAAGTCTTGCCTCTTGGTTAGAGGTCAAGGCTATTTTGTCCTGGGCAGAAGAACACGTTCCTGCCATATCTGCAGTGCAGATTCCTGGCTTAGACAACATCATGGCGGACTTCCTCAGTTGATGCACAGTGGACAGCGGACAGTGGGAGCTGCACCCAGTGGGGTTCACCCTCATTGTTCAGAAATGGGGTCTTCCTTAGATTGACCTGATGGCGACAAGACACAACAGGAAGGTTCAGAGGTTCTGCTGTCGATGGAGCGATCCTCTAGCTCTGACGGTGGATGCAATGTCCATTCCTTGGTTATTCCTTCTGACCTACATCTTTCCTCACCTCCCAATGTTGCACAGGGTGTTACAGAAAATACGACTGGAGAGTTGTCCAGTCATTCTGATTGCTCCGTACTGGTCTCGCCAAGCTTGGTTTCCAGAGCTTCTGAATCTGTCAGTGGCGGAGCCATTCCGGCTCCCTTGACGTCCAGATCTTCTTCTACAGGGTTACCTGTGGAAGGAGGATGTTCATCGTCTAGCCTTGATGGCTTGGAAATTGAACCCTCAATATTGAGGAAGAAAGGGTTTTCTTCTGGTGTGGTGGCTACTATGCTCGGTACCTGCAAACCTGTTTCTTCCAAGATCTATCATCGTATCGACCTTCCTATCTTCGTGTGCTGAGAAGGACCTGTCTCAGGAATTTGATCTGCCTACGGTCCTGGCTTTTTTGCAGGACGGTGTGGATAAGGGCCTCAGTTTGAGTTCTCTTAAAGTTCAGACGTCTGCTCTCTCTTTTTTCTTTCAGTGGCGCATTGCCATCCTTCCTGATGTCAAGGTTCTCTTCCAGGGCGTTACTCATTCTCGTCCTGCCTTCAAGATTCCTGCTCCTCCGTGGGATCTTAAATTGGTTTTGGGCTTTCTTCGGCGGCCTCCATTTGAGTCTTTGGCTACTATTCCTCTACGCCTGTTGATGTGGAAAATGGCCTTTCTCCTGGAGATTGTGTCTGTCCGCTGTGTCGCGGAGTTACATGTGCTTTCCTGTAAACCACCGTATTTGGTGTTTCACAAGGACAAGGCGGTGCTTCACACCTCTCAGGAGTTTCTCCCGAAGCTGGTTTCGGAGTTCCACATCAATCAGGAAATTGTGGTGCCCTCTTTCTGCCCTGACCCCACCTCTGACAAGGAGAGGGATCTCCACTTGTTAGACGTGGTTCGTTGTCTCAAGTTTTATGTACATCGCAATGAGTCTATCAGGCAATCAGACCCGTTGTTCATCATTCCTGAGGGTCCTAGGGCAGGAAGACCTACATCCAAAGTGACTATTGCTTCTTGGGTCAAGTCCACTATTTGTAAAGCTTATCTATTGGGGCCTCTTGGGCTTACAAGAATCAGGCTTCTGCTGATCAGTTGTGCAAGGCTGCTACCTGGTCATCTGTGCACACCTTTTAGAAGCATTACCGTGTTGATGTACTGGCATCGGCTGATGCCAGCTTTGGGTAGAAAATCCTGGAGGCAGTCTTGAAGAGAGCGCTCCATTTGTTTGACTTTGTGCACTGCTTAAGTTTTATGTGTACCACACTAAGCCTTTTTGTAAGGCTGACTCTCTGTTTGTCTTCCCGGAGGGCCCACAGCAGGTCAAGCTTCTTCAAAGGTGATCACTGCCTCTTGGATCAAGGCTACCTTACTCCAAGCTTATGAGATTAGGCAGAAAATGGTTCCCTTCAAGATCACAGCATATTCCACCAGATCTGTGAGTGCTTCTTGGTCCTACAAGAACCAAGCCTTTGCTGAACATTATGCAAGTCTGTGACTTGTTCCTTCTTGCATACATTATCCAAACAATGTCTTGTCAGTTTCTTGGCCTTGGCTAAAGCCAGCTTTGGCAGGAAACTCCTTCAGGCAATCTTTCCTGTTTAGAATTCTCTTTTTTTCCTTTTCTGCTGCTAATTGTTCAGTAGTTTTTTGAGCCTCTTCGGCTCTTGTTTGGTGTGCGCTTTGTTAGTTAGCTGTCCGTTGACACCTAAGGTTATTCAGATACAGATTAGCTCTAGGGAACACTGGTATCATGCGGATGTGTGGGTGGTCTTTTCTCCTTGCCTTTCTCAGAAATCTGAGCTTTTGTATGTCCCCATGGTACCTGTGTTCCATATTGGACATAAGAGAAAATAGGATTTTAATGTTCTTACCTGCTAAATCCTTTTCTCTTTTGTCCATATGGAACACAGGTCTCCCACCTGGAGAGAAACCTCACTTGTGTTGCTTTTCCCAGCAGAGGAGTCATCTTAGGGTCTAAGTCCTAGGAGAGTTTATTTGCTTCTTTCACACTACTGTCTTTTACTGTCACATGAGTTCTGGGAAATGGGCAGGTGGGTTGAGCTGGAAGAAGAGAAGAGAGTCTCCACCCAGAGACCCTGTCCTTTATGATGTGCCCTGCCCTCCAGGAGAAGGGACTCTACCCCATGGTACATGTGTTCCATATGGACTAAAGACAAAAGGACTTAACAGGTAAGAACACTAAAATCCTATATTTTTTTACATCAAATCTGTACTTCAAAGGTATGAAACCTCACCAAAAAAACATAGTTTAAAAACCAAAAATATACATGGCCAAGAAAGTATTTTTATGGAAATGACTGTGGGCCAGATTCCATTATTTGTGATAACTTTATTTCAGGTCTGATTTTAAGACTGGTTTTATGCACAAGTTTCCCCTAGACTTCATCAGATAAAACCAGTAATCAAAGAATGGTAATTAACATGTATCTCCTAGAATGGAATCCAGCCTTACATTAGCAAAAATTGGACAGTAGTAGTTTGAGCAAATCTGGGGTTTATCAGTGGCATCATATCAAAGGGAACAATTACAAATAGATATACCGAAAATCCCCCCTGAGTTAAAGCACACCTGTTACCTGTTCAACTTTTAGTCTTATTAAATGCATCTTTTCAAACTGCCAGAACTGTCTGATTTTGGTTTTCCAATCAGTTTTTGGTAATTGGTGAATCTAAAGATAGACTATGCATATTATTTACATGTCCACTAAAATCCATCAGTTCTCACCAGTGGGGTGGAATAAATAGGCCCTTTTTTAATTAGGATTTTAATCATTTGAGTGCCAGAGAGGTATCCAACACATTGTGTTGCAAGGCATTGGGTACCTCTATGGCACTCAGAAGGTTAACCCCTTGAAATCTAGGGAGTTTTTTAACATATTGAATAGCTATGGATATCCCTGTATCACATTCAAGGAGTTAAAAGCTGCATTTAAATCAATAAGAACGTTTGACCCCTTTGATGCAGTTGGTTTGTCCCAGAATTGCTCCAGTTCTTCATAGTGCACCAGCTTCAGTTAAATCCTTCTGAATGAATGAATTACTGATTGGTTCACCTGTGTTCATGTGAGGAGATCATGCAAACACCTGTGTTCATGTGAGGAGATCATGCAAACCTGTACTTACAGGGATAGGGGGCATCACAGGACAAATCTGAGAACCTAAGTTCTAGGTGATCCTTGTATAGCGAGAAAACCTACTGAATGGAATGGAACTTTTGATGGATTCAGTGGCAGTGAATGAATGGATATATTGAGTGGGAAGTGGAAGTGCCCATTCATCCCTAGTGTCCCATTAACAAATCACACTGATTCACACAAAATTGGGTCTTTAACGCAAATTTAACCATGACAATCCTCGCACATCATGGGTCCTAAAGGGGTTATTCATACTTGGAGAATGTCGTGTGTGTGAGTGATATTGCTATATAGTATATGGAAGTCAAAGTCTTGTCAAAGTCATGGCTTTATGGTTTATCAATACTTAGGACAGCTTATTATGCACCAAATGACCCAAATGCCATCCAGCTCTTGTTGGCTGAGGATGATGGGAATTGTAGGTCAACAATAGCTGGAGTCAGCTGCAAGACAAGAACCTACTGGGTGTCTTGCCTTTACTGAGGTTCTGTCCTTCAAGCCTATTGGATAGCTGCCCCTTTTAGAGGGATCTGAACTACTGCTCATTGCCCGATTATCAGGCTTCCTGGTGAGAGCTGTTGTTAGAGTTCCCACTTCCTGACTTTGGCCTGTCTGACTACTTTTGGCCTGCCCCTTACCTTTGGCTTCATTTGAATCTGCTTCCCTTGGCACTTTGTTTCGTTCCAGTCTTCTGCTTCCACTGATAATCTGCAGAATACCTCTGTATGATGACACTGGTGGCGGATCCATCCCAACAGACTGTAGACTTCAGAGCGTTACATCTATTTGTCATCCACATAATACCTCTGTGCGGCGTTATCAGAATCTAATCCATTTAATTCTCTGCTCACATCCTTCCCTAGCCATCATCCTTACTATCTGACTGTACTTTGTATCCACCTCTCCTCTTACAGTAAGATCTGGGAACTGTCTGTGTCTCTGTTTACATTGGTACTCAACTAGGTCTAAGCTCTAACTCAACTGGGGACAAACATTCAACCTTGTGGTTGACAACAAACTTTCAGGCTGTGGCCGCAACATAGGTACCCTCTTTAACATACAACACACCCAACATTTCACTGTAGAGTCCTTCTCTAGCCTTCTTGCAATCAAAGTCCAGTGTTAGTGATACTGGGCCCTGGGCTGAAATCTAAGGCCAAGCCAACACTTCAGGATCTGGGACTCTTTGGAGATCTGCTGGAAAGTCTTACTCTGGCATGAAAATATGCTTTCAAATACAAAGTATCATCTTGGATGTCTTCAGATTCCAAGTCGCACTCATTATGAGGGAGGGGTGAAATAGGCAAAAAATGGCACTTCCCGCTTAGCGACAAATTTCCCACAAAAAATACCTGTTTTCCACTATTTTTTTGTCTAGCTTATTGCATTGAAATCAATGGGAAGACTGAATTTGCACTCAACACATAGCAAATGTTATTTTATTTCCAACAGGCATAGTATAAAAAGGGTCTGAGGGTACCCGTGTTGGCAGAGTCTGAGGAAAGAAACAGTTGAACAAGGAAATTTTTTTTTTTTTTGGCGGGAGGTTGTTGACTTATATGGGGGGAGGGACAGTTATTAAAAATATAAAATAAAAAATCACTACGTAACTTGGCAGAGACAGGGACCTCCTGACTTAAGCTGTGACTGGGGCAGACTGATACTTGACAGGATAGACTATTTTGTAGTGGATGACTTGTTAGACACAAATCCTGAGCAAACATTGATTTGTAGGATGAGTGATGATTTTTTTGGACTCCGGCTTTTTAGAATTACAGGCCCTGTGGAATAGGTGGTGATTTTTTATACTAAATAATGATGAATCCTCCCTGCCACCAGCTTAGTATATTCTGTGGGATGGAGTCTCCTCAGATGCTGCTTGATTCCATGTCTGAGATTATACTCCACAACATTTCCATATGTGGTCAGCGCACCACACAGTGTGCAATGGGTGGACATGAACTGCCAAATCCTCACATCTACAAAATCACTATCAAATGGTGAGATAATGATGACAGAGGTTGATCACCAGACGATATTGCTACATCTTCCCCCACCTGGACCCTAATGTCAGAAGCTGATGACGAGCCAGGAGTTAAGCATGCCATCAAACTTTCAGGCTCAGTTAGAGTGTCTCTGTTTTTCCTCCTCTTTGATTTCCGCTTCGACACTTGATGTCCTTGGGAAGCGATAGAGGTATAGCAGCAGTGACTCCCGATTTCCTTTGTGGGGGTTCGGCTTCAACATGCTTCACATAAATGTCATGGTGTGTTTATTTCATGTGTGTTTATCAGGGTGGTTGTGCCAAGGTGCGTCTCCTCCTTTGCCCTTTTCACTGATTTATCACAGATTGTGCACAGTGCCATCGCTGGTGTCTGCATTGTGCCTGCCCCAAGTGAAAAGTAGTCCCACACCCATGACCTCAGGGGGTAGGGGAAAGGTGGAAGAATGGCCTCTTTCTTCTTCTCCACAGTCCCCTTCACTAACTGGGCCAAATGATGATATTGCTGCTGCTGCTGCTACCTCAGAATCAGTACTACAACTAGGACTAGGAGTATTGCTGCAAGTGGAACCTTTCCTAGTCCCCATCACAACTTCTCCTGGACATCATTCCCACTATGGCCACGGTGGTCTGTGGCACATTAGCCTGGTCCTCACCAGCCTGTTGCCCTTTCAACTCAGCAGCAGCAGGAATTACAGCAGCAGCAAACTCTGCAATCTCACTGCTGGTAGTGGTGGTGATGCCCATCCACATTTGCTTTTCTGTCTCCCATTCCTTCTCGCTTTCTGCTAAAAACTCCAATATTGTCTCTTCCACCCTCATCACCACCAGTCTTTCCTTGCTGCTGATACTGCTGCTTCTTGAGGGTCTCACTGGTTAGTGACACTTGCCATCCCTACAGGTGAACGAGGCAGACTGGCAGCACTATCAGCAGGCACAGGCAGCTGACCTGTGCTGATGCTATTACTGCTGCTAGCCAGTTCTGCCTTCCTCTCAGCATCAGGTCCCAGATGCACAATGCCAGGGAAAGGTCCCACCACCCGCTGCTTCACTACCATTACCTTCACCATCACCCCCTCCCTCACCCCCAACACTCTAGCTGCTGCTTAGGGATGGCAAGTGTGACCTCCTCCAACTCGCTGGACTCATCACGATCTTTCCAGCTCCTTTGCTTTTTTTTTTTTTTTTTATTCAGATGGGTGCTCAACCTGTTAGACAACAGTCTGAGCCTCTGCTGTCTTAATTTGGTTAAATAAATTACAAATTTGTAGCCATTGGAAAAAATAGTGAAAACATTTGGTCAGTAGGCAAAAATGGTGAAGGTTTTAAGGGCTTTATTTAAGGTGGATTTCCAGCGAAAAAGCAGACAGCCATGTGGTTTTCATGGACTTTTTTTGCAGGAACTCAACCGGTACCTTTCTCCCACCCCTACTCATTATTAATGAAAGCAGCATGTTTTATGACATCTCAGGTTCTGTGTACTCTTCTGATACACTGATGCACAATTGCTGTACCCCCTCCCTTTTCCCTTCTGTTATACTACTTTTCTACTGCAAAAACTCTTTTAAGAAATCTTTGGTATCTTTCCCTTTTGTGGATAAACGGCTATATACTGGAGAAGGTTATTAGTCAATGCCACTGGAGGCAAAAGAACTTTGCCTCAGGTTAATACTAAATGTTACTTCTGTCTATGGAAAACATGTGATTTTCTTTACCCCACTAGTACAGGTACACGTCCAGGGCATCGCTTTCCACAGAAACCCTAGTACCTTCCATCCCAAAACCCAAACAAGCTTGGTCAAGAAAGATCCTGTGTAGAAAAAAAAAAAAAAAAAAAAAAAAGGAAAAGACTCACAGCACTAACTCACCATATCATTTACTTATACAGATATATAAATAAAACCAAAGTGAATAAAGTATAGCTAGCAGCAAGAAATGAAAGGGTTTTCCAGGCCACCAAAAGTTAGGCCAAGGCGTAAAGCAAAAAGCCAAAGCAAAAGAAAAAACAAATTTGCACTCCTCCATACAAATTCTCAAAAAAGCACCCTGTGTAGAGCATATATCATATCATTATGTTAGTAAATATAAGGCTTTTGTTGCATAGTTTGGACAAAATATGTCTAAGCTCAGTTATAAATAAACGCGTAGGATCTGATACCTAAAAGAAGCATGTTTTGAAGCCCAAAACTGACCAGCATATCTCCGCAAGACTCTCAGGAGTATGGTCCCCCTCTCACTATACAAGGTCATTTACATTTTCCATTACGTGTAGTCTGCTTCTGTGGTGGACCAGTGGCTTTTGGAAGATGCCATTCTCAGTCTCAAGAATAATTTCTGGTACTATCCCAGGTCCTTCACTTTCTTGACATGAAATATGACACTCTTCAGGGGAAGATTTCTCTACCAGACATGATTCTGTCATCCCTTCATGTATCTCCTGCGGGAGTACATGAAGGTACTAGGCTACCTAGCTTCTGCTTTGGAAGCAGCCCCTTTTGCCCAATTTCAGATGCGGGAGCTACAGCTAGAAATTCTCAGGAATTGGTCTAGACACCCGTATCATGTCTCAGTCCAACAGTACAAAGGCAGACCTTCAATGGTGGCTTCAGAGGTCTCATCTATCCTCGGGACAGCAACTGGTTATCTGAAATTGTGTCGTAGTCACAACGGATGCCAGCCTAACAGGCTGAGGTGCCACTCTGTGTCCTCAGACTGCTCATGTTCTTTGGACAAGGGAGGAGAGCACTCTCTCCATAAATTCATCTGATTTGCCTAGCCCTACAGCATTTGTCTAAGACCCTCCCCTGCAGGGATTTCGGGTGCAGTCCCAGTCAGACACTGCAACAGCTGCAGATTACATCAGCCACCCGGGAGGGCTCAGGAGTGAGCCAACGTGGGCTGGCCAGCTGATTTTTATGTGGGTGGAGGCTCACATGTTAGCTTTTTCTGCCGTTTACATTCCAGGGGTAGACAACATTGTGGCAATTATTTTCAGTCTTCAGTCTGGATACCAGCAACTGGTATCTCAATCAGAGCATATCTGACTCGATAGTTTGACTGTGGTGTCTCCATGCAGTGGACCTAATGCCCTCTCGGCTGAACAGCGAAATTCCTTGGTTTTGTTACAGGTCCTAAGATCCACTATCTCTCATGGTAGATGCAGTGGTCATTCCACGGCATTTTCATCTGATGTATATGTGCCCCCCAGCTCCCTTGATTCCTAGAGTGCTGAAGAAAATAAAGATTCAGCAGGCTCATTTCATAATGATTGCCCCTTCTGGCCCGCTGGGATTTGTTTTCAGATCTTCTCAGTCTGTCTGTGGTGTAGCCATTTTGGCTTCATCCGCATTTGGTCCTTTTGACTCTGGGTCCGGTGTGTCATCCACTGCTGGAGAAGTTGTCTTTGCTGGCTTAGCTTTTGAAGCCAGCTTATTGGGAAAAAGGGTTGTTTTGACTGTCACTGCTACCATTCTACAGGCTCAAAAGCCAGTCTCTCCTACCGCATATCACAGAGTATGGTCCCTGTTCTATAAGTGGTATGGAGACCAGGGGTCACTGGCACAAAATTTTCGACTTCCAGTTGTCTTGGCTTTTCTTCAGTATGCTCTTCAGAAAGAGATTAGTCTTGGTTCTATTGAAGTTCAGATTTCAGCTCTTTCTGTTCTTTTCCAGAGGCATATTGCCTTATTACCTGATGTGCAACAGGCCAGTAACATGTTTGTTTCTTTTCTTTGGTTTTCAGTGTTGGTAGGAGGTTAATTTTTACCAGTTATTTTCTGTTAGATCTGGTCTGTGTCTAAAAAGGGATTTTTCTCCTTCCCTCCCTGGAATCTTGGTGGACGCTTAGGTTTATCCCCATGGTTCCTGTGTTCTACGTAGGATGGAAAACTGAGCGTGTCCAGTTGGGAGTAAAGTGGTGCAGGGCTGGAGTCTCCACCTCAGAGACCTTCTTTTATTCATTGCCCTGACTTCTTTAAGGAGAGGACTTTATCCTGTGGTCCCTGTGTTCCACATGGACTAAGAGAAAATTATTTATCTTTAAGAGCACAAAAATCCCCCCTATCTTTGTTGCAGGAGCCCTGAAAGATAAGATAGACTCCATGAAGTTTTAGGCTTCCATAAATTGCATTTTTTGACAGATTTGATCAAGTAATTTCAAATAGAAGAGGGATTTAAATGTGAACGTTCATCTCAGTGCAGTTTATGAGCTCACAGCTGAATAGGGATGGTGGGTTTTCCCATGTACTGTTACTGAAGACAGTAGGGCAGGTATTACTGCTGACTGGGCAGGTTTGTAAGAATGGCAGTAGAGCTAGTGCTTCTTGTCAAACTGGAAATGCAGCCTGTCAAATGTTCTTACTTGTTCAAATTATATTTTTGCTAACTTGCATGATCTACCCATTTACACCACACACTGCTCAGATTTTGTCTATCTTAAATCACAAACACCTTGTTCCTGTCAATATCCGAAGCCCGTTAATTAGTTACAAGCTTATTATTGTACAAAGCATGGTTGCCATGGTCTTGTAACACACAAGTGCTAAGTGTTTGCAGCACAATGCATTGTTTACTTTTGAAGTTGAAGTAGAAACGTTTTAACCCCTTATATTCTAGAGATATCTCCAGCATATAGCTTTTCAGTGCATTGGAGATGACTAGGATTCAAGAGATTAAAGTTTCCTGTCACATTAAGATAGTTTTACAGATAATTATAAACTGCCTATGGACTGTGCTAGCCATTTTTGTGTAATATAAGTAGATTTTGAGACATTAACTTTTATTTGTTGGTGGCACAATATGGTGCTTTGTGCTAATTAGTGTCTGTGCTAGACCTATGTGTGAATGAAGCACGGCACTCCACACTGCAAACAACACTTTTGTTGTGGAGTCAACGTTTCCCCATACTTCACATCTTCATCAGGACTTACAATATATCAGGTAATCACAATCCATAATCATGTAGAGAATCCACTATATACAATATTGCATATCTAATATATTCACATTATTGTAAACCTAATGGAATAACATAAACCCAACTAATGTGTCTTGATTAATTAAAATGCACCTATTACAGGACTAGATGTTCATATTATTATTTTTATCATCATCGTGCATATCTCCGGACACGGCTTCATAACATTTATGACAAGTCCTCTTTAAAGTGGAACTTTCACTTTGTATAAAGTCTCCCTCCAATACTTAAACATATGGCGACTAGCTTCATAGTACTTCTATTAGATCTCAGAAGTATCCAATTGTAAAGTAATCCTTAATCTTCGGAGACTCGAAGCCAGGCATCAGAGTAGACATCTTGTCTTAGAGACGTCTACATGCCTGTGCTGCCAGGCCTGGTCTCCTCTAGGAGGCATTGCATGTTACCTTAAGGTAACCGGGAGGGACTGACGGTGCAGGCGCGCAGACAGCACTAACCTGGTCGTCAGTCTCTGAAGATTAAGGATTACTTTAGAATCGGGTACTTCTGAGATCTAATAGAACTATTATGGAGCTAGTTGCCATATGTTTAATTATTGGAGGGCATGGAGGGTGAAAGTTCCGCTTTAATCTAAAACTTCACAATTCTGATATGAAGGTACAGTTATAAGGCTATTTATACCTGAGCACAGGTGTGTAAATCAGCTGCTCACTCATTTAGACTAGTTCTGTGCTCAGGTGGGGTGTACTTTAGAGGTACCAGAGTTGTGAATATTTGACTTAATCAAATGTGGCTTAATTATCCGTAGGCTGGACTTATATTGTAAACAATATACAGTTTATGTGCAAAGAGAAAAGAAAAACTCAGTGCTAAAACACCATGGATATAGGTCTAATCCTCCAACAACATGTTTATTTAAAGGCACTTATATTTATAACATCTCTTAAAGGGGTGGTGTTGAAAACATAGTATGTGGCCATTTGCTCAGTAGCTTCCCTTAAGGAAATATACAGGTTTTGCAGGGGTGAGTGGATTAGACCTATATAAAGGGGTTAGTGCAGTGTACTCTCCTCTACAGGTTTTCACCTACCTACTACACACTTTTCCTGTTTAAAAGCAAGTCAGTCTTATCAAGAGTTTTTAGAGAGGTGGGATGAGTGTTTTTATTTAGTGTTACGTTAGGTTTTAATTTTAGAATACTACCATACTCAAGTGGTGCTCGTTCCTGTGTAATGGCACTTGATCAGTCAGATCTAGAATATCCCACTCTAGACTACACAGATATGAAATCCACAAACTTCAATATCCCACCCTCTTCCTCCAATAATCCCTCAATCCCAAATGACAGACAAGCAATATGATGGATAAATATATAGAACAAGAGTTATACCAATCCACTCCCACTTAGCTAGATCTTCACTCAGTCACAGAGGAAATGTAATGATGAAGATGAAATGAAATGGAGATGAGCCAGTCCACAATCCGCACTTAAAAATTAGTCCTCATGCAGCCTTAAGTATGATTTTCCTTCATACAACAATGACCCAGATATCTACAAAAAAGCACAAAGAGGCACCATCTAAAAGCAAAGTATCAAATTTTAAGTCTCAAGCAGTAGTAAAAACACACTTACAAGATCGCAGATAATATACTCATATATCATCCCCTCTTAGCGTTTCTGCACACCGCTCCATCAGTCTTCAGATCTGGAATTTTTGCCGTCTGTCTCCACTCTCTCTTACAGCGTTAGTTTCTCTTCATTCGACAGCCGTTCCAGTTTGATGTTGTCATAGGCTAATCGTCCCGGTTCTCCTGCAGGATCGTAGTGTGGTAGCAGCTATAACTCTTCAACACTGCACCTCACTACCACAGCTAGATATATTAATAGATGGGGATATAAGTGTTTACTGCGATCAGTCTTGACACCCAACGCATATCACGGAAATTACTTCCCTCTTCCTCAGGGGTTATAATGTGAAAGGCTTAAAGGGATAGTAATACTTAAAATGTAAAAAATATGTTGTAGGGTTTATCCCCCTGAGTAAAACAAGAGTACTCCCACTGCTGAGAGGTGTTTTATTCAAAAGTTATTCATTTTCAAAGTTGAATTTTTTAGGTGCAATATCACAGTGGCCTGAAATTGTACAGTGGTGCTGTTGCTACACGATCCTATGGACAGCTCTGGTCCCGGGACCATAAATCTCCATAGGATGGTGTAGCAACAGAGCCACTGTACAATTTCAGGCCACTGTGATATTGCATCTAAAAAATTCAAGCTCAGCTGCTGCCCCGGAGCAGGGAGCACAGACAGGCTGTGAGCCATCAGGAGCCCCCCCCCCCGCTCCAGATCAGCCCGTGTATATATGGGCTTTGTAACAAGTATACCTATACTTTCTCTCACTACTATTCCCTTCTAACTCTATTGGCTGCCCAGGACATGACACATTACCTCCACTCATAGTCGATTTTATACCATACACCCTACTCTCCACTCTTTTAGTCAGATATACAATCCCAGCTGGATAGTACACAATATTCCGATATCTCCCTGTTACCACATCCCTTTCAAAAACAATTCTCTCCTTCCTTCTTACCCACATTATTAGTATCTTTGGCAGACTCCCTACTTTTGTTCAGAACTTTCTTCCTCCTTATATTCTGCCCATATTCATGTTTACTTTTTCTACAATGAAATTCAGCCTGATCCTTAGCAAACTTTTTCTTTTTGGTATGTATAATGTTGCATTCTAAATTTCCAATCTTTTTTGAGATGTTATCTTGTAAGTTTTTACTATCATTCGTTTTTTTCACATTTCAGCAATTTTTTCTCTATCTCATCTATTTCCATTCTTGTTTTTACGAAATTCATATCTCTATATTTAATCAACAGTACCATCAGTTTTTTTGAGCAATCCTCCAAGATCTGCTCAGTCAGTCAAGAATTCGAAATCCTCAGTCTCAAATGTAAGATGTTTATATATGCAGAGACCCCTTGGGATTATATGATGTTTAAGGTAATTCTCCAGAGAGATAAGATCATACCCATCTGTCAATTCTCTCTCTAAGCATTTTTCCAATTTTTTCAACAAACTGATTGGGTCTTCTCTTGGTTTTTGATTCTCACATTCTATTGTCCAGTCTACACATCTGGACCTATTAGATTTAAGTGTGGTATAGTCCGTTTCCGAGTGATCAGATCCCTAACACAATGAGCAGCGTCCTCTATGGAAAAACAACACACAACAACTATACTCAAGTCGCACTTGTTCCTGTGTAATGGCACTTGATCAGATCTAGAATATCTGTTACGGTTAGTTTGACACTCAGAGACAGTAAGTTAGGTAAAAACACAGTTTTATTGAACAATGTAAAATAGCAATAACCCTCATGGGTCCAGTAATATATATACAATATAGTACTGTCACAGGACAGGTAACAGAATTAAATACCCACACGGGTCCAGCAATTGTACAGACAATAATAACAATATACTGACACAGGTCAGGTATTACGTGTGATTCTCAGACAAGGCAGCAATGAACGGGTTACTGATAGTCCAGGAAGATTGACAGGCCCTATCAGCGCAAGGCCCTTAAGATTCTCACTAGGGAGGGAGAGTATAAACAGCGAGTAATGCCACAGGATAAAGCAAAGGCCCTTAGCAAACTTATAGACTGCCGTAGCAGTAGCGGAGGACAGACTGTATGCCCAGAGGTTGCCCAACGGAGACTACAATGCCAACAACTGGTGGAGAATGGCCCATTTCCCCGAAGGGATAGATGAACACTCAGACCAATGTCGACTGCTGAGGTGGAAGTAGCCTGAGGCGCCCAAGGAAGCCCAACCTCAGCTGATGGCAGGAGTATAGGTCTAGCGTACTGAGGCACAGATAGGAAGGCTCACACCGGAGTGTCGCCCGCGCGACACAGACAGTAACCGAGACCAGGCTGCAGTAAAGACTCACACCGAAGTGTCGCCCGCGCGACACGGAAAGTAACCGAGACCAGGCTGCAGTAATGGTGGTACGAGACGCAACACTGCCCGGATGCCAAGCCCAACAGAGACACTAAGGAGCAGCAGGCAGTCCTGGACAGAAAGCAACGGAAGGCCAATGGGTCGGTACACTGAGCAGGAACAACAGCCAACCGGATTCGGTATCCAAAGCAGGAACGCCAGCCAAACCGGGTCGGTACACAGAGCAGGAACGTCAGCCAATCCGGGTCGGTACACAGAGCAGGAACGTCAGCCAATCCGGGTCGGAACACAGATCAGGAACTTCAGCCAGGCCGGGTCGGTACACAGAGAAGGAACGTCAGCCAGGCCAGGTCGGTACACAGAGCAGGAACAGAAGCAGCAGAGTGGTCAGGCAATCCGGGTCATACACTGAGATCACACGAGAACTGGAACAAGCACTGGTACAGAAACACCACAAAAGGGCAACAGCGAAGTGACAGGACCCAGTATTTAAGGACAAATACTGGGCGGGCCAATACCACTGCAACCAATAGGAGTAAACTGAGAACCAGATTGACAGAATGTCGCCCGCGTAGCACGGGCACCGTGATAATATCCCACTCTAGACTACACACATATGAAATGCACAAACTTCAATATCCCACCCTCTTCCTCCAATAATCCCTCAATCCCAAATGACAGACAAGCAATATGATGGATAAATTTTAGAATAGCCTACATATACTTGTTTCCCCAAGAGCTGCTTTATCAAGTTTATTTAATTTCAATTATTTTATAATGGTTAGAACTTACAATAGCCTACATACATGCGTTTCCACAAGAGCTGCTTTATCAAGAATATTTTAATTCACGTCATCATATAATGGTTAGGATTCTCTTGAAATTGAGGTACCTTGGCATGGTAAGAGAGCTTATACATGTTTTGGCCAAATTATGGCACAAAATCCTTATTTTTAAAAAAAATAATATACACACGGGTTATAATATACATTCCACAGGGTTTTTATTTTCTAGGCAATCTGTATGGATTAGCGCAGGTATTCCTTTCTTATTATACAGTTTATGTCAATGTTATCCAGATTCATCCACTCGCTGTAACAAAAGATCTGTATTCATTTCTCTGTTCACCTGATAGAAATAGACTTATGCAGATATAAATACTGGCCAGAATTTACTTAGGAGGAAAATGCCCTTTTAAGGTTAACTCTGTCTTAATAGGTGTTTTTTATATTGTTTAGCCTAATGACTCCCTTAGGTGTCCAAATAGCAGTCAAGTTATTTCTATGTACTTTATTGAAGCCCATTATATTGTGAGGTGGTGTGAAATAGAGACATATTTCAACAGTATTCACTATATGCAGAAAACTACAAACATAATGCAAAAATCTATAGATGGGTATACCTTACTGCTGTATGATGAATACCTACCTAGGTAATTAAGAGAGAGTGTTTGTGTGTGTACAGCTTTTTATAATTATTTTTTTTTTAATATTTTGTATATTATTGTGATACTAAAGAACACATTTTACTACAAGACTTGGTGCAGCACTTGCCCATTCCTTAATCTGACCGGGAAACCTGAGAAGAGACAGACTAATACTCTCTGCAAGCCTTAATTGTTGGTGCTGGTATATGCCACCTGCCAACCATCTTGTTTGTGAGTATATTTAAAAATATCCAGCATACTTACTCATTGGGATAATAGGCACTATTTGGCACCATCTGTCTGTGTTCTTTTTCATGTCCTATACTTCCTGATGGATGTTTAGAAGTGCAGCCCCCTTCTCCTCTTCATTGCTGAGAATAAAGAGGCCATCCATACTGTGGTTGGGACAGTATTAAATCCCTCCTACTTGTTTTTCAGTATGCACATGTTTTACTGAACAATACAATTGTGGGAAAATTTTTCAACTGTGAAGGGTCACAGTGCTTTGATCTGCTTGATGATAATACACTAGGAGAGCCTCCTTTTCGCTGTCTTTTTACAGATTAGCTTTATTGCAATTAGCCTGCACTCTGAACTGAACTTACCTAAGTTGCAGCATTCTACATTGGCCTGTGTTCTTGCCAGTTGGTAGTCACCCATGAGAACATCCCAACAAGAGCTCTTTGGTTTGTCCTTTAAAGGTGACATCATGCAGACATCAACACTACTCTAATGTCACCTATGTGAACTTAACCTTCGAGTTTTAGGTGAATGTCAAGCATTTGAGATCATGTTCAGTGCAAACCAACTGTAAATGTTACTACCTTTTGTGATTTGTTTAGCTTCTGCCTGTGTATCTGATATGTTGTCAATCTCTTTAGAACATTATACAAGGAAATGAAAAAAATAAATACCTGTGACTTAAATAACCAAAGAGATTAGATACATATTCTAAAACAAATTCAAAGAATTTGTTTGCCATGGTAATGAGTAGGTGGGAATGTGTCTTATTTCACTTAAACACACCACTGTGCTTTCACTTTTTCTTGTTTCATTAGCAGCAATCTTTTTATGGGAAGAAAACAATAAAGAATATATACTCTATCTGTACCAAATGCACCCAATTGTGGCAGTAGGGTGTAGGTTTAGTTCTTGTATTATGGGATTTGCAGTCCTGATTTAGGCCCTTGTCTTTCGGGTGATATCAGTACAGCAGTGGTGATTTGTTTATGCTAACCTTGAAAAACGACATGCTGGGGCCAGTGGTGCTTTTCACAAGTTCATCTGAATGCATCAAAGTCCAGCATGCTGCAGCCTTACAGTGGTTATGCAAATAATATTAACGTTGTGGCAGGACTGTGTGTGGTTTCTGTTGGGGCTGCTGGCAGATCTTTCACACCAGCTTAATTGTTTGTGATGCTCATCCGTGATTGGCTTACCTACATGGCCATAACATGGTCATAAGCCAATCATGTCAGCTGGACTGACCATCAGCCCTGCCCCCTCCCTGTAATGAGATCACTTGGGAACTGTAGGACTAATGGAAATGTAGCTGGGTTGTGCTCCACATGTGCACCAAGCCTCAATAGCAAGCCAGTAAAACCAACCTCATGCTGATGAGTTGCATTGACAACGAAACGACTGTCCATGAGTGGATCACTGGCTTTGCATCTCTTCCTGAGTTGTGTCTTAAAGCTGTTACTCAGCATACACATACTATAAGGGATCCATGTATAAAGTGGAATCTGAAGCAAAAAGGTGATTCCTTGTTAAACTTATTTGCATATGCCTAACCAGAATCCCTTGCGGTAGTAACACCACTGCAAAAGTGAGATTTCTGTGGGAAAAGCAAGTCTTATGGCTTGACTGGTGTGTCAAATTTTTGTTTAACATTGTATCTACCACCTGTTATATTTCAGTAACTCGTGTGAAAGAGCCCTTACTAGGCATTCTGTTCTGTTTCTTGCAGCTGCAAACTGCAAATCCTAAGAGAATTTCTGAAACTTTGCTTTCTGGACGGAATATCCAGAAACAAATGTTTCAACTTCAAGGTTTCCCAGACTGCAAAACCTGCAACTCTGTTTTACAGACAAATGAGTTTGAAACCTGTGACTCTCCAGGTTTTAATCTCAGGTATACATGGCCTGAGAATGCAATACTTAAAGGTGAGATAAACTTACAGTGAGACAGACAGTGCTGACACTGTGGGCTGCGTACGTGTATGTATAGCTGTTTGTTACATAGCACAGGGAACATCAGGACATTATGCCAGTCTATAAAATATAATGTTCACCTTGCATTTTTAACTCCATTACTACTGCTGCACCAAAATGTATACATATAGAGTGTTCTTGTATACGAAAGAACTAGCAGAATTTATTTTTGGATATTTTACAACTACCACATTAACTGTGATCAAACAAGTGGTGTCAGATTAATGCAAATAATAATTTGATATACATATTTCTGTATCGTCCAATATAGCTTACAGGTACCATGAGGAGGCGGCAGCTCCTCCCAATAGGTTGGAACAATTCTTCAAAGAATTGCAGGGGTGGAGCCTCCTTCTCCTCCCTAGCAAGATACCTAGCCACTTCCCTCTCCAGTTAAGATTTGTTTCTCATTCTGGTTGGAATGTTGTGAACAGTTCTGCTTAGTTTTAGTTATTTTATTATTTTTACTTAGATACAAATTCCCCCATTAGACGGATTACCATTACTGGCTTCCCCTGGTGGATTGCCCAGTTTAAAGGAGCTGTTTGTGGTCCCTTTCAGCCCTGGGAGAGAACCATGTAACCCATATCTCTCTCTCTCCTGAGGGAGTCTCTCTGAGAATTCTCCCAATTCAAGAAAATGTTCTGGCAGTCTTCCTCAGTCGACACACGGTGGACCCAGGAGAGTAGGAGCTTCACCCAGAGGTGTTTGATCTTCTGGTACAGATGTGGGGTCTTCCTGCAATAGACCTGATGCCTTCTAGGAACAACAGGAAGGTTTTGCTCACGCTGGAGGGATCCCCTAGCGTTTGTGGTGGATGCTGCGTTAATCTCATGCAGGTTTCTTCTGGCCTACATCTTTCCTCCTCTTCCTCTCCTTCCCAGGGGGCTGCCGAAAAGATGGATGGACGGAGCAACAGTCATCCTTGTTGTCCCTTTTTGGACCAGACAACCTTGGTTCCCAGAACTGCTGGCCTTGTCTGCTCGGGAACCGTTTCCTCTTCCATGCAGACCGGATCTCCTTCACCAAGGATACCTGTGGGAGAAGGATGTGGGCCATCTGGCCTTGACGGCATGGCTGTTGAGGCCTCCATTTTGAGGAAGAAAGGCAATTCTTTTGAAGTGGTCTCTACTATGATTCAGGCTAGAAAAACCATTTCCTCGAAAGCCTATCGTAGGGTTTGGTCAATTTTCCATACTTGGTATGTAGACTGGGACCTTCCAGCTATCCTGTCTTATTTTATAGGACGGAGTGAACAAGGGCCATAGCCTTAGTTCTTTGAAGGTTCAGAACTCTGCTCTTTCTGTCTTTTTCAGAGGTGCATTAACGGATGTCAAGGTCTTCTTTCAGGGTGTCGCTCATGCTTTCACTGCTTATGAGGCTCCCACTCCTCAGTGGGACATTAACCTTGTCTTGGGTGTGTTGCAGCAGCCTCCTTTTGAGTCCTTGGCTACCCTTCCTTTACCTCTTTTGATGTGGAAAATGGCTTTTCTCTTGGCGATGGTCTCTGTCCCAGAGTTGCTGAGTTGTAGGCCTTGTCCTGCAAGCCGCCTTTCCTGGTGTTTCACAAGGATAAGGCTTTTTTCTGTACCTTCCAGGAATTTCTTCCTAAGGTGGTTTCTGAGTTCCACATCAGTCAGGAGATTGTTGTGCCTTCCTTTTGTCTTGACCCTACATCTGACAAGGAGAGGGATCTACACTTGTTGGATGTAGTGCATTACTTAAAGTTCTGTGTGCACCACACTGTGTCTGTCCGTCCTAGGGCAGGTAAGCCAGCAACCAAGGTGACTATTGCATCCTGGATTAAGTCTATGAACCGTGAGGCTTACGAACTCAGGAAGGAAACCTGTTCCCTTTCTCATCACAGCGCATTCCACTAGGTCTGTTGGAGCATCTTGGGCCTACAAGAATCAGACCTCTGCTGATCATTTGTATACGGCGGCCACTTGGTCCTCTGTACACACCTTTGCTAAACACTACCGTGTTTATGTACTGACTTCGGCAGGAAAGTCCTGGAGGCAATCTTGCCTGTCTAGGACTTTATTTTCCTGTGCCTTTTAGTTCGTTATACCTTTGAGCCCTGTTGGGTTACAGTTATTCAGTTTGTTAGTTTTGGCTGTTCCATGTTCTAAATAGTCCAAGGGAGCTCTGGTATCATGGGGACCAGCGCTTGGTCCTTTCATTCCTTCTTTTTTTCCCACCCTGGGAACTCTGTGTTGGTACAATCCCTTGGTACCTGTAAGTTATGTTGGACGACAGAGAAAATAGGATTTTAGTCTTACCTGTTAAATCCTTTTCTCTTAGTCCATGTAGCTTACAGATCTCCCACCCAGTGAAATGGACCATCCTTTGTTTCCTGTGGCTGGACATGGGAGTCCTAGTAGATCCATGCTCACAAGAGTTTTCCTCTTCTTCTCGCTATCTAGCTCAGTAGGTTTAGTGTCACAAATCTAACTGGAGAGGGAAGTGGCTAGGTAGCCGCTGAAGAATTTTTCCAACCTACTGGGAGGAGCTGTCGCCTCCCCATGTTACCTGTAAATTACACGGGCTAAGAGAAAAGGATTTAACAGGTAAGACTAAAATCCTATTATATAATTTCTATTTTTTTCCTTTGTGTTGCAATGTGTTGGATACCTCTCTGGCACTCTTAAAGGTTTATATGTTATCTATATAAAAATAAGGGATATGCATATTTACATATGGTACCAAAATAAAGCACATTATTCTATCCTGGAAAAAAAAATCAATATATAGTTTGCATATATGTACTAAATAATAAGCTGGTGAAACCTCATGTAACAAATAGATAGTAAGGAAGGTGAATTTTGATGTAGTCCTCAAGGCATAAAATGGTACGGGTTAATATTAGGGTGAAACTGTGAATCTTTTAATAATAGCTCCGGTTCATCTGGGATTGTACAATAAACTGATTGGTACACGAGTCCAAAAATCTTGTCTGGTTTTGTTTTTCTAATTAATTCCTTTGCAGCCATGTTTTCCTGAGACTAAGTCGCTATTTGCTTATTTTTTAGAAATTTAGATTGATTGTGATAGGCTTTGAAGGGAATATCTGATTACAGCTTTCATTAACCTTTTTATATTCTTTTCCACTCTTTTCCACTCCTATCCAGTTTATAATAATAACTGTAGACATTGCATGTGCCAAATAAACACCTCAGATGATTGCTGGTGGACAAGGAACTGTATATGACCTTGTGCTAGTTTATTTTTTATGGTTTAAAAGGAATTAAGGTAATCAGAATGATTCATTGATACTTTAACCCTCTGTGTGCCAGTGGGGCGTCCAACACATTACTGTGAAATGCAGTGGACACCCCACTGGTACTCCAAGGGTTAAAACACAATCTTCTGATTGACACATTTTCATATTCATTTTTATTCCTGTTTTTCCCTTATGTTTTGACCAGACGAGTTGCACAACTGGACTTACCGGGTAGCAAAGAAGGCAGGCCGGAATGAGGCCAAATTTTTGACATTTAATCCCAAGGCGTGTTGCTGGAGACAAGACCTTGTACCATATGACGTTCAAGCTGTCGCATTAATAATAGTGGTGCTCAAACTGTTATTTCTACTGGATAATAAGTATGAATGGTAAGGATTTACTGGTCCTGAGAAAATGTTAGCCTCAATGAATACATCATTTACTAAATTAGACATTAGTATATGGTAACAAGGCACCATGCAAATTGAATACACAGATGTAGAGCAGGGGGTCGTTCAAACAAAATACCTGGGGCCATTTGTTACCCTCTGGTGTGGCCAGTCTCACTTTGCAACAAACAAATAATTTTTAAATAATTTTCAAAATTGCCTAAATGTCACCCATTTTTAATTTCAAACAATGGTATATTCATAGATAGTACTTGCCAGCAGTAAGAGGCAGGTGGGATGGAGACCCATGAGTAATGTTAATTTCCTCTGTGTCCGAAGTGAAGCGAAGTGAAGCGAAGTGAAGCGAAGTGGTATTGACTTCGCTTCCCAGCTGGTAGGACTAATAAAAAATATAAAAGCATCAGTTCCTCCCTCTTTGCTCAGTTATTTTGGTCATACCAAGGTAGAGGATGGGAGGCTTGATGCCTCAGACTCTCCAACTTAAAGAAATTCATTACACAGCTATGGAGGATCTCATACCCTTACACGTCGAGGGTGACATGGATCCATCACCAGAAAGAATTCTACACAGGAAGGTAAGCGATTCTGACCTTTGTGGAGCCAGAAACTTACCTACCACGCTTCCTTGCTGTTTCCTCGTCTCTGTCCGGCAAATGGAGGCGCATGGTGATGATGCGCACTTAGTTTAAGCCAAACCGGAAGTCTCAGTGCATGAGTTCCACAGCTGGTACACACCAACAGGAAAAATATGACAAGTGCTTGTACTTAAACCGGAGCTGGAGGAGAGCAGCAGAGGCACCTTAAGCAATATATATAGGCATATTTGAGCATATACTTTTGTCTATTAAGTTCAGATTTATACATGTATGTCTTGCACAGATTAATTTAATTTAGCTTTGTAAAACAGGTCTGCTTAAACCTATCAGTCTGTATTGTGGTCCTAACATCTTATAGCTATACATTGCTGGATTTCAACATGTCCACAAAGGAGGTTAAAGGGGATAAGCAGAAACAAGCAGCTATAGTGAGGCAAAACTCCCCATAGCAGAGACTGCCAAACTCTGCTCAGAATGTCTGAGAAGGATTTAAAGATTTTCTGGGATGGATAAAGACAGTGATGCAGGAAACTTTCGCATTATTATTATTATTAATCTTTATTTATATAGCTCCAACAAATTCTGCAGCGCTTTACAGAAGGGAATAGACATACAGAGGTATTAAATAGTACAATCAAATGTGGAGAACAGAAGGATCAGAGGACCCTGCTCTTGAGAGCTTATAGTCTAGAGGAAGGTAGGTTTGACACAGAAGGAGTAAGCGCTATTGGGTGTAAGTGCCTCCTGCCACATGAACTGCCAGTCAATGGGTCGGAGTGAGAAGAGTTGTTGAGTGCAGTGGTCCAGGCAAGGGGTGATTCTTAGTGATATTGTTTATGGAGGCAGTTGATAGGCTTCCCTGAAGAGGTGAGTTTTCAGGGAGCGTCTGAAGGCTGGGGGAGAATCTGATTGGGCGGGGGAGGGAATTCCAGAGCTGAGGTGCAGCATGGGAGAAGTCCTGTAGGCGGGAGTGGGAGGATGTGATAAGAGCTGTGGAGAGCAGAAGGTCGTGTGAAGATGGCGAGAGGGAGTGTATTTGGAAATGAGAGATGAAATATAGTGTGGTGCGGTGTATGCAAGAGGCTTTCAGAAAGCGGCAGAGAACATCGGCCCTTCACATGCTGGACGAAGAAGACATGGCAAGTGTTATGTACTTAGAATCAGGGGCATCTTCTGCAGAAGAATGTGAGATAATGGAAGAACCAGGCACCTTCAGCATTGACAAGGTCAACAGTTTAATTCAGGCCATGAGAAAGACCTTGGGTCTGACAGATACTCAGAAGGATCTGAATATCATCAACGCAGTTCACAGTTCAATCCAGGTGATAACTACTAAATGGAAAATTGGAGACAAACGTCCACAAACTTCCAGAAGAATGCAGCGCATGTAACCTTTTACACATAGGAGGATACAGGAGCATGGGTCATGCCACCTAAAGGAGACATGGCAGTTGCACAGATTTCAAGGAAAAACACACTGTCACTAGAAGATGGTACTACATTACAAGATCCCATGGATAAGAGAGCAGATTTGGCACTCAAGAAGCAATATTCTGTTATTGGACAAAATATGAAGACGGCAACAGCCATGGCCTGTGTCTTTAGAACACTGTGAATCTGGCTATCAAATTTTGAAGAGAAGCTGGACTCGTCTGTCTCAAGATCGCTTCTACTGAAAGAATTGACACCCATAAAAGACGCAATAAGTTTCTCCTGAGATGCATCGCTGGACAATATCCATGGCCTAGCAAAGTCATCATCCTATCCATCTCCATGCGAAGTTAGTATCCTTACCATTCTCTGGCAGTAAGCTGTTCGGAAGTCAGCTAGAAGAGATTATCAAGCAGTCTTCTGGGGGATAGAGTCCTTTCCTTCCTCAACAAAGGAGGAACAGAACATCACCCTCCAGAAATTCTGCTTTCAGGAAACAGTCCTTTTGGGACGCCAAGCGATACAGACCCAGAAAAAGTTATGATCAGAGACAGCATGGTTCAGCACAAGCAGCTAGATCTGGAAATTTCAAGGACTTTCAGACGAAGTCTATATTTCATCAGAATACACAATGAGGCAAGGTTGACCCCATCTCCTTCTCTAGTAGGGGGCAGACTGGAGCAGTTCAGAGATGCGTGGAAGAAGGTAGACCTAGACAGATGTGTTCATCATTTCCTGGAGATGGGGTACACCTTGGAATTCAGATTTGTCCCGATCAAACAGAGATTCAGATCATCCAGAGTCAGGAATACTCAGACAGCAGCAGACATGAAATAGGCTGCTACTCCAACAACAGATAAAGGTATTACCTTACCTGGACGATCTACTGATAGTGGAAGAATCAGTAGAAAGAGGAAGAAGGAGCACAGCCAGATGTCTAGAACTCCTACAACAATTAGGCTGGTTGATAAATCTGGAGAAAAGTCAACTTCAGCCATCACAGAACTTAATATTTTTGGGGTGTCCAGTTTGATACAAGACAAGAGACAGCAAGACTGTCACAAGACAGACAACTTCGAATGTTGCACAGAGTATCAAAATTCCTGAGAAGTCCTGAACACACGGCAATGGAATTCTCAAGATTGTAGGGAAATCTGTCCTCACCGCACCAAAGGTGGATCTGAGATAGCATTCAAATTGCATACAAATCTGCAAAAAGTGAACCGCCTGCGGGCATAAGAGCACATTCTACGAGGGCTGTCTCCACATCCTGGGCTCAAAAATCAGTGGCAACACTAGAAGAAATCTGCAGAGCTGCCACCAGGTCTTCAGTTTCCATGTTCATTAAGCATTATAAGCTAGACCTTCAGGCTTTAGCAGATGAAGAATTTGGCAGGAAAGTGTTGGAAGCAGCCATTCCTGTTTCAGGCTAAAATTTTCCCACCTAAGAAGCTGGGGTACTGCTTTGGTAAGTCCCACAGTCAATTGCTGTGAAATTTACTCTGTGCCCTTCCAAGGCACCCCAACCCCCATTCTAGGAGTATGGTTGTGGTATCATTCCTACCTCCTTTCTAATTATGATTTGTATTTATGACGGTATTACCAGTATGAGTTATTTGTTTCTGACGATTTATTTTCTTTCTTTTACCACTTGGTTAACAAAGAATAACTGAGCAAAGAGGGAGAAACTGGTGATTTTATATTTTTTTTATTGGTCCTACCAGCTGGGAGGCGGAGTCAATACCACAGTCAATTGCCGTGGAAGGACACAGAGGAAAACCAATTATTGGTGAGTAAATTTCACCTTACATGTGGTATGCAACTCAGAACTGACTCATTTGCATAGACTTACAAATATATAATGCTGAATATTTCATATACTACTGTTTGAAATAATAAAAAAAAAAGCTAACAGAAATATAAATGATTTTGAAACTTCCTCAAAAATTCCTTGTTTGTGGCAGTCCCACTATATATAATAAAAATGTAACCTTAAAAAAAACATAACTCCCCACCTGATCTTTAGCAATGAGGAAGACATGCAATAATGAGTGTTAAGACTGTTAGTAATGTCCAGAAATACTTTGTAATACATTTGTTGAGGGTAAAATAATAATAGTATTGTCACAAACCCCATCTCTCAAACAGCTATGGTTTGAGAGATTTTGGATACATTAAGAAACTGCTCTATCGTCAGGGAAACTGTAAAGCTGACAGAAGGAGATCTGTGTCAGCCGACACGATGAGACTCTTCAGCAGAGCTGAAATCCCATTATTGCAAAATAATTACTTCATTGGAACGGTCTACAAAGTGTGCTTGCAAACCAGGCACACTTTGTAGACCTTTACAATGAAGCAATTATTTTGCAATAATGGGATTTCAGCTCTGCTGCAGAGCCGCCGGCTGATCCCTGGATTGGGATCTCCTTCTGTCAGCTAGACGCTAATGTCAAGAGAAGGGGCGGAAAGGGGGAACTTTGAGAATATCTCTCAAACCGTAAAGGTTTGAGAGATGGGGTTTGTGGCAATGCTATTATTTTTTTACCCTCTACAAATCTATTACAAATTATTTCTGGACATTCCTAACACTTTAACCATTTGAGTGCCAGTGGGGTTATCCAACACATTGCAAAAGTAATGTGAGGGATACCCCCTCTGGCACACAAATGGTTACATTTTTGTAACAAATTGTCAGGTAGCTTATTGACCTAGCTAGGGCTTCGTACATACGCTTGTTGGTATAAATATAATTTTGTATATTCTTGTATTCGTTGCCATTCTCTCATTTACCAGTATCAGGCTCTTGATTTATTGGTCCTTATATATGTGTATATAATATAAAAGCAAAGTGGAGCAATGCAGGGGCAAAACAACTAAAAATTCCCTACACATCCACTGATATATATCTGTGTTCTCAACCCTTTGAGTGCCAGAGGGGTATGCGTTGTGTTGCGTACCCCTCTGGCACTCAATGGGTTAACCCCTTGAGCTCTAGAGAGGTCCTCAGCTCTTTGTGATGCAATGATGTAAATTTAAACCCCTAATAAACAGTTCAGCACTCCTAGATGGTGCAGACACCTCAAACACATGACCTAGGAATGCATTTGGGATGTCTTTAGCAAACGAATGGTTACAGGGATAGTAACAGTTCTTATGAGATACAAGGCTGATGTACAGAGAAATTCTGGAATAAAACAAGTATACCATAAGGGAGAATTACAAATTCCACAAATCTCCATTGATGTAAATGGTGATTTAACTCCTTGAATGCTAGAGATATACATTAAAAGGGAACTGTCATGTATTTTAATGTGCCCCCCAAATAATTTTTAATATAGTGTTAAGCGTATCCATACTTGTATTATCATAAGCAAGTCCAGCATTATTTAGAAATTCAACTTCTTCAGAGACTCCCCAGCAGACTACAGCGCAGACATCTTGCCAAAGACTCCTGTGTACACCTGCGCTGTCTGTCCCTGTCTCCTGTATGATTGGCAAGTCGGAGTTGCACTGTACCTTAAAGTGGATGTTTATCGAAAAAAAAACTTTTGCGCTTTAGATCTGTCCCCCACGATTGTACCGAGTAGGGTATGTCAATTTCATTTAAAAGTCCTTCGTTGCTGAAACTTGCTTTATAATGTCTTTGCATTATGTAGGCATCTTGTCCCAAGATTCCTTGCTCTCTGCTCTGACTGCTGTGACATCTTGTATTTGGTCCAGCCCCTTCCACTGACGACGTGCTGGCATATTAACTAGTGCACCTGGTGTAAAGGGAAAGTGGGAGGGAGATTGGGCGTGAACTGTGAAGAGAATGGGTTTCTGTGTCAATACGGTACAGCAAGAACTGTACCGTGGTCCGCAGTGACGTCAGCAGGTACATTTGGAATAAGTGGTTTCTTTTAATAAACAACACTGATGTGTATTATTTAACCTGCCCTACTTTTTAAGCTTGAAAAAAACCCTTTAAGGTACAGAAAGTGACAGACAGCACAGACGCACATATTCCTGTACGTTGAGATCCCTGCAGGTGAGCCTCTGAAAAAGGAGAATTTCTAAATAATGCCAGACTTGATAAGGGTAATACACGTATTGATATGATTAACGCTATATTAAAAATTGGGGGGTGATTAAAATACATGAAATTTCCGCTTTAAGAAGTGGGAGTTGAATACCTATGTAGCTCTCAAGGCGTTAAAAGCTCAACTTAAATCAATGGGGAGTTTTATTTCTCCCCTATGGTGTAGTTTGTTTACTGCAGAATTACTCCAGTACCTTTTAATATATCAGTAATACTCGGCTCCAGTCCTCGGCGCACATCAATAGGTCAGGTTTTCAGGATTTCCCTAACTACGCACACGTAGACCAATAACAATGACTAAGCCACTGATTACTTATCTGAGATCAAGCAGGCATACAGTGGAAATACAAGTACTAGCAGTGAAGTGGGCAGAGTTGCAATGGAACTCACTGAGCCCTGAGAATCAGCCTGTGTCCCTGGAGACCCGGTAATTTAAGATAAAAAACATAGTCTCTGGGTCACATCCAGAGAGTTCCCAGGTATGGTAGGTGCTCGAAATTGCTCGTTTATATTGCAGTTTGTGGGACACCTGTTTTCAGGGATTCTGGGATTCAGTTTAAATCCTAGAATTTTCATTTGTTCCTATGGATCAAACGGTTTGCCAAATAATTGCTGCTCTTTACCTTCTTGAACAAAGCCCACTAAGTGTAATCCAGGGATCCTGCTGCTTTCTAGAAGCAAACTGTCGGTGCTTCAAAGTGTTTCTGCAGGCATATAATATAAATAAAGGTTACCGGGCTTCACACTTGATCCACTCGTAGAGCATGCTTGTCTGGGTATTCTCCTCATACCCTCAAATCTGAACAGTTGAAAGCAATGGCTGCACCGATTCAACGAGAAATACAATAGTAGAAAAAAGTAAAAAAAATATTTCCTTTATTTTCAAAATCTTTCAAATACAATCAATATCTTTCGGACAACAGAGGTGAAGTCTCATGTCACATACAGTGCAAAAGCTACATAGTCCACGAGTTTCGCGCTAGATGCGCTTAATCATGACCATCAAGTCAAACATGGGATTGGCAACATTTAAAAAATCCAACACCAATCACATGTGATTTCCAGTTAGTGGTTACGAACTGCCCCTCCTCTAATGTCTGTCTCCAAAGCAAAAAAACATCCAATTTAATTGATACACATGATGTATATTTATCTGTCAGACCCCATGAGTACTACAAGAGCACACTACTGCACCGCAAAGCAATATATTACACAGCAATACATCGTGCGCCCTACTGGCACCCAAAGGGTTAAATGACAGCTTGAAAGTGTTGTAATTGCTTTCAAGTGAAACAACGTTCTATATTGCCAGGTAACAGACAACAGAAGTGCACCAAAGCAAAAAAAAACTGAATATATTCATACTCTAGTAGAGATGTTAAATTAAACACGGCCCGTTCACTTAACCACCAAAACAAAACCTCAAAATATCAGAATATCAAAACAGATCAGTACAACATACAAGATCTACATTGTTATCCAATGATTAAATGCTAAATCTATCATCTCACAATTATACATATCTTTATAAGATACCATACTTTTTATCAACTGTCTAAAAGATCAGAGGAACCAAAATGGTCCAGGAAAACTAGTATCCATCCTCAATATTATAGGAAGATACATATCTCATAAAGATAGAAAATATAATAAAATAAGAATTAAAATTCAAAAAATATATAAACGCTAGAAATGTGATTTAGGTTAGAACCACACAGAATTAATCCAATACAGCTCAATGCATAATCAAATATCAGTCATTAAATCATATGACTCATCCATTCATCATACAGGATCCAAAAAGGGCACACAGGTGTTCACAAACAGCACCAACAGTTCAAATATTACATGTAACGTCATACTCTCTGTTAAGACCATGGGGGCTCCTAGTCCCCAGATGGAAGATCCAAAAGACCTCTCTCCTAGAGAGATGTATATCTAGATCTCCCCCCTCACTCCCAGTTTTACTCTTTTGATTCCCTGCATGGACAGAGAGTCAAGCTATCTCCCTTGATGTATATCAAAATGAATCGCAACACTAGATCTCAAATTACCTCTCCTAATATCACTCAAATGTTCATTCATTCTTTCTCTTAAAGGTCTCGTTGTTTTACCAACATATTGAACTTTTCATAATTGACAGGAAAGAAGATAAACTATATTTTTAGTTGAGCGATTTATATAAGCCCGCATCTCATAAACTTTACCAGTTTTATATGACTGAAATTCTTTAGACACTTTGACAAGGGAGCAAAGACCATATCTCACTCCACCACATTTATACATCCCCACCGTTGATAACCAACATTTAGGAGATTCTTTCTTCCCACCAAATAGGCTAGGGGAAAGCCATCTCCCAATGGTGGGAGCCTTTCTCGAGACGAAATTCACTCCTTTGGAGATGACCTCCTGCAATCTATCATCCGCATATAATAAAGGGATATATTTCAAAATAATCTGTTTAATCTTATTAAAATCCTCACTATAGGCAGTAGTTAATGTGACTTTGTCACCTTTAACACCTCCTGATCTACACCTGTGAGTATCTACCCCATTAGAGACATCCCTCAAAAGATCTTGTCTATTTTGTCGTCTAGCTATTGTTAAAGCTCTGTCCAACATCCATGAGGGATAACCTCTCTCCTGGAATCTACCATAAAGTTCCTTAGCCCTCAATTCAAAAAGTTCATCAGTTGAACAATTACGCTTCACTCTCATAAATTGCCCAATGGGAATAGATTTTATAGTGTGAGGTGGATGGCAGCTCTCAGCTCTTAACAGAGCATTAATTGCAATGGGTTTTCAATAAACATCAAAGATGATGCTATTGGTCAACAGATCTGCTTGAAGACTTAAATCCAGAAATGACACCCTTGTTGAATGATGGCCCGAAGTGAACCTGAGATTCAATTCGTTGTCATTAAGATACGTCATAAAACAAGTCAATCTCTGTTCATCAGAATTCCAAATCACAAGGATATCATCTATAAACCTCTTATATACAACAATCTCTCCACGATAAGGATTACTATCTCCAAAGATGCGGCACTCCTCCCACCAACCCATATAAAGATTGGCGAATGATGGTGTGAATTTCGCACCCATTGAAGTGCCGCATCTCTGGAGATAGAAAACTCCATCAAACATGAAGAAATTGTGTGTCAAGAGGTATTCAATGCATTCTAAAATAAAATCTTTCAAGATATCTGCGTAATTGCTATATCTATCTAGATGATATCTAACCTCCCTAATACCAAGTGAATGAGGAATGCAAGAATACAACGAACTCACATCACATGTCAGCCAAGAATAACTCTACTTCCATTCAACAAGTTCCAGTGATTGCAAAACATGTTTAGTATCTCTAAGATAGCTGAAGAGCCTGATGACCAAAGGCTGCAACAAAGCATCTACCCACTCGCCTAGAACTTCATTAAGAGAACCTATGCCCAAGACTATGGGTCTACCTGTAGGATTAATTAAAGATTTATGGACTTTAGGGAGATGATGAAAAATTGGGGTAACTGGATAAAACCCCCAATTTCAAACCTTTGTCCAACAAATCACATAGAATAGACCCATAGTCTCTGGCAGGGTTCCTCTCCAAAATCAAATACGTGGCTTCATCACTCAATTGACGCAAAGCTCCATCACGATATTTGTCAGTATCTAAAACCACGACACTCCCTCCCTTGTCCGCGCGTCTAATAGTTATTGCATCAAGCTGTTTCAAATGTTCTAGAGTTTTAAATTCTGAAATGGTTAAATTCGAATATCCTTTCTTGTTGCAAACAGCCCTATTCAAATCAACAAGATCCTTCTCAACCAAATTCTGAAAGGAGTCTAACACCTTTCCTCTGCAACCAACAGGGTAAAAGGTGGAGACTCTACTCAAATTCACATTGATCCTAACTATATCATTATCATGATTAGCTAAAAACATACCAATATCCTCATATCTGATATTTTCCAAGTCTGTTAAGCAACAAAAATCTTTGACGCACAGCTTGGACTTATCAATATTAATCTGAGTGGAAGCTGGATCAATATTACTATTCTGAATCTGATCCAAAGTGTCATCTATGTTGTCTGATGAATCTATATAGAATTTTTTAAGTGTCAGTCTTCTAATAAATTTGTTTACATCTAGAATGGTGTCAAACAATTTGAAATGACTGGTGGGAGCATAATTTAGTCCTTTATGAAGAACCGCAATCTCCTCATTGTTCAACTCGTAACTACAGAGATTGATAACACTCAATTCTTCTTTATCACTTTTCCCGGACATCTGGGATATCTTGTTTGATGCTCTCTTATTTCTTTTCCTTCCTCCTCTTCTGGTCTTTCTCCATATCTCCTTTGTTGTCTCAATTTGTTCCGTCTCCTCCTCCCTCGATGATTCCCCCGGTGTACTTCCGCTGTTTGCTCCGTAAACACTGTTGCAGCTTTTATTTCTCTTTGATTTAAAAAAGATGAGGAAGAGGGTGTAACAGAGGAGCTAAAAGTGTCCATGGAGTCTTCTGAATTGAAAGTTGAGGAGATCACACTCGTATCCAAATCCATGGAACTCTGTTCAAAATCTGAAAAGCTGACTCTCTTCATCCTCCCATACTTATTGAATTTCTTTAAATTGCTTCTCCGCCAAGAATAGACAGAACCATTTTCATAATCTATTTTATCGCGCAAGAATTTCTTCTTCCTCAATTCCATTACTTCTTTCTCTATTTGCTCTAGATGTTGTCAGCTGACTATCCAGTTTAGAAAACTCAGAGTCTTCTTGTTTAACGATGATCAATTCTTGTTTGCATTTGATTTCATCTTGTAATTTCATCAGGACTTCTTGTTTATATTCGACAATGAGTTTCATTAAAGAAAAAGAACAATCTGTTAATATTTTGTTCCATTTTGTCATAAACGATGGATCATCTCTAATAAAGGTGGGGATTTTTTCATGCGTAAACCACATGGAATTCTTTCAACCTGTAGATATTGTTTTAAAGTACTAATCTAGTAATCTCCCACCAAACACGAACTTCTTTAGACATAAATTCCTCTACAGTCAAAAATAGATCCTTCAGATCTACTAGGGCATCAGCATTAGAATCATGTATTGGATCTGCAAATAAACGACTTGCACATATATCCCTTGCACTGCAATCTTCTATGGACATGAGACTCCATGTGACCTTCTGATTCTGTTGCATCTCCATTGTGTATTATTATAAATCATTCACAGTACAAACTGGATACACAGATTGTAAACCTCTGAAAATCTCTCTGTTTAAAATTGAAATTTCTCCGCTCCAATCACATCCGATCCAATCACATCTGTAGTAATTCTGATATAATATAACATATTCTATAATTCAAATGAATTATTCAATGTTGTGAGCCAAATTCGCACCTCAGGCATCAATCATACGTATTGCACTGGACATGTAATAATTATCCTGATAACATTCATATAACATCATTCTTCAAATGTCCAATGCTTTCTGCCATTACATGTCAGCGGGGCGCTCAACACTTTGGAGTAGTCCGTTCTTAACCCCTTTAAGGGCCAGAGGGTGCAATGTGTTGCACAACCCTCTGGTCCATAAATGGTTGATTTAAACCAACTTTAACACACATTTAAAATATAGAATATTTGACCTGGAGAGATGGCTCATTTGGTTAATGCACCCGCTGTGCAATCTGTTCAGACCTTAGGGTTGCAGGTTCTAATCTCCAACAGAGTCAAATATCTGCTAACCTGCAGTACACTAGCATGTCTGGCTACGGTCCATACCCTAGTGCCATTTAAATCAATGAGAATTTTTTTTATTTGTCTCCTGTAGTGCAGTTGTTTTGTACCAGAATCACTCTAGTTTTTTTGTTTGTTTTTTTTAATTAGGGCTGGAAAAGAATGATGGTAAGTGTAATCTGGCAGCAGGTGGAGGGCCTAACATTGTCCACCTCTATTGTAAATATAGGTCCCGTAGTACTTAACCCTTCAAGTTCCGGAGGGGTATACAATACATTACTTTGCAATGCGTTGAGTACCTCTCTGGCACTCAAAGGGTTAAATGAATATTGCTCATCAGCTAGCTTTATATCTAGTACTGCAAATACAGCATAAGAGAAATTACTTCCAATTTGTTTAGTAGCTTCTACACAAATGCTGGTTCTAAGCATCAGATGTTATTGCTTGTCAGTGTAGAATTCAATAAAACTTTTTGTCTGAATTGTGCTTACTCATATGTTATGTAGGCTGCTGTCAAACATCGTAGAAGAAAGAAACCAAAAGACTAAAGGTAATTAATCTGTATTCTTTATGTCAACATATTCTAAGAATAGATTACAATGAGAAAATATATATTAGTTCACTAAGATTTGATCGTAGGGATTTACAGTAGTAGTAAGCTAGTAGCTGGATCCACTTTCTTAGTGCTATGCCTGTCTAACACGTATTAAAATCTTAATTGTTGGAGTATGAGAGTAGAGCACAGCAGAAGAGTGTTCCAGATTGCAGGAGCAGTACTTATGAATATACAAAAAGAGAAGTGTGCAAAAGATCTGAGAGCACCTCCGTATATGTAGTAGAAAAGTCTGCTCGATAAAGAAATATACTTACAAGATCTTGCCTTGTGAATACACACGAAACGCGTAGGGAAAAATAAAGCTCTATTTGGAAGTGATCGTTCTGGTGGACGTGTCTGATGTGCCTTTGTTGGGATCCGGTGGGTAATGTCTGGATCGGGGGGTTTATGTTACTATTTATATACAGTTTTACCCTTAGAGGAATCTGAGTTTTTGTGTCACCCTTTTGCTGAAGGATCTTTTCACACACTTGGTCCATATATCCTGTTACTAGAGGTGGCCCATGAAGGTTTTCCAGACGGACCTGGAGGTTTTCTTTCACTTGTAAGCCTGACGGTGGCTTTGGAGGCGTACTTACAAGGCAAGATCTTGTAATTATATTTCTTTATAAAGCAGACTTTTCTACTACATATACGGAGGTGCTCTCAGATATTTTGCGCTCTTCTCTTTTTGTATATTTGTGCATTAGTTTCTGCGGAGGTGTAAGCTAAGGACACTATTAGAAGAAGCTGCATATCTGGACATCTTCTATTTCTTGGGGACATTTTTTTGACTGTCATCATATTTGCCTATAAAACAACATTATTCAGTCCGGTAGGAGCGCACCAGTTGTCTCAGTACTCATGAATACCCTGACATCTAAGATTTGATGGCCCATTTTTGGCTGCATCAGCAGGATACCATTTGAGGACCACAGGTTGTAGTTACTTCTCACTCTGCTCTTAAGCCGAGACTGCGAGTACTGAGTCCATATGCCATGCAAAGCCTTGTAAGCATTTTGTTCAATTTGGAACTTCTATGTGAGGCAAAATGGAAGGCACACAAACCCCAGATAACTCTCTGAGTAACTGGTTCACTTGAAGGGTATTTTATGTAACAGGGAGGGCAATGTGGTGAGTCAAACTGAACCCTAATCTCTTCCTTGTTCTTCATGTCGAAGTAAAATTCCACTATGTGTAATTTAATGATTTCATGTTACTCTTGTGAAAAAAAAATATATAATACACACACACATGTATAATTATTTATACTCAGACAAACCCACACGTGCCATTACTCCTCCCTTTTCCTAGGGAACCCCTGTTTTGATTTCCGAAAGTGGTACAAAACTATGAAGTCCTGCCTTGATGAAGCTCAGCAGAAGTTGGAAGAAGAATTTGCAAGGTATGTTGTAACTCTTGTTAAAATGTGTTGTTAGAAACAGAGACTGAAAACCTCTTCCTTCCTTAAAGGGCAACTATCCTATCAGAAAACTGACACCCTCAATTGGGTGGGGTCTGGACACAACCAGGAATTCTAGTGCTCAAAGCCACATATTTCACAGGTTGTGTATATTAACTCAACATAAACTGTTAAGTTCAGGTTAGAACAGGGCTGGTGCAAAGATTTTTGCCACCCTAGGCAAAACCTCATTTTGCCACCCCCCTTGGCTCCTCCCCTTGTGTCCTGCCCCTTTATACCAGTGTTTAACATATACAAACATTAAATGTCAGAGAGATTAAAAAAAAAAAAAAAGTATGGTCAATATAATATCCTTCAATATTAGAGCACTGCCATTTGCCAACTCCCGTCTGTTAGCAGAAAAATATATGTACCCCCAAACTATATAACACAATATAGTATATGATTTATACTGTTAACCATCAAGTATCTGGAATGATTCCACTGTAAAAGCGAATGTTGGATGTCCTTGTTTGAATACTCAGCGAGTATTTGATTCACTTTTACAGTGGAATCATTCCAGACACTTGAAGGTTAACAGTATAAATCATGAGGAGCAGGAGTATTTATTGTGCACAAAATATGGGGGCTGATTTTGAGGTGGAGACAATTTTGTACAATTTTGCTCTAATATCGAAGGAAGCATATTAAGTTTTGGAGGTGCAGTCATCCCTTTCTGTTTAAGGGCACTTGGATATCCACTATATTTTAGTTTGGACTTGCGGCTCTACTCTGCTGAGTGTCTGCTCCCCCAGTATATGTGCACCCTAGGCCGCCGCCTACCTCGCCTATAGGTGGCACCAGCCCTGGGTTAGAAAACCCGTCCTTAGCAGTTTTTGGCCCCATGTGACTGAACAGCAAAACTTCAAAGCCTCTGAGTTTATTCATTGAAGAGCAATGAGTGACACTTTTCTGATCCCCATTCTCCACTGATCTGCCCAGATGCCAAAATGCAGGAGCAGACCTACAGACAGAGCAATGATTACTTAATAGGTGCCCTTTAGCATTGCTATTCAATGCGTTGGAGACCTCTAGCATTCAAACACAGTTTTTTTTGTTGTTTCTTTTTTTTTGGGGGGGGGTTCTTACTATGCTATGCTATTATCAATATTTAATCTTCACTGGATTTTGTTGCAACCTGTGAGCTTGTTATTTAATGGGGGTGAATTGAGAGAGTTAGTTCTCACCTTCCTGTTTACCTTCTCATATGTTCCTTTGTCAGAGGATCAGAGGGATGTGCAGTGCTAATACATGAAATGTAAAGTCTTTCACACTAATGCAAATTAAGTCATAATAATGATTTTATTATTATATTAAAACTTATGAATTTATTTAACCACATAATTTGGCGCTTGTGTGCCACTGTTGGCTCTGTATACCTACGTGTAGATATGTGATAATGCATCTAGGAGCAAAACAGAAATAGTGACATACCACATGTGCTTATTATGCACTCTCCTAATAGTTTACCTGCATTTCATTTTGATATTAGATACTCATGGAAAGGTGAAAGGCCATTGTATTACAAAGAAGAACGCAAACATTTGCTTCAAAAAAGGAAACGTGAGTAAAATATTTTATGTATTAACTAGTCTCTTGCAAATAGTGGTACTGAAAATCATCTTACGTGCTGTCCAGAGTTAAATTTGCATCTCTGGAACCTCAGGCAAGGCATCCCTAGGTGCCCTTAGCCTCACCCATGGCTCACTTTTTACATAACACCATCCATCTAGCTTTATCCACTGTTGCCTGGAACAAAAAATACACTAATAATATGCAAAACACAAACAGGTTCTTACCTTGTAGTAACTGGGAAAATATGATGAGTGTTACTATAACTGTCCATTTAACTCCATGTACAAGCTGCTATATGTTTGCACAGCTGCAACAACTGTTCCAAGGTGTATACCTCTGTGTCAGAGGTGAGCAAGTAGTCTCTTTGGAAGCTCAAGTTAGAGATCTGGAGAGGCAAGTTGAAGGAGATGGGCAATCTTGAGAGGGGTTTACTGCTCACTGAGCAGAGAGAAGCTGGCATCGGAAGTACTGCATCTGAATATTGTATGGAGGAGGAGCATGTAGCTAGATTGATTACAATTAGGCCATAGCAAGGAGCGGCAGAGGAATAGGGAGGATACTCCTGTATTTTCTCACCCAAACAGATTTGTTACATTGAGTGATGATTATGTAGGTGTTGTTACATAATGAATGGCCTTACTGGAGAGGACTGTTCTCTCTAACAGCCAGGAGACCAGCTTCTCTAACTCTGATGGGATCCGGGACTCAGGCAGACCTAGAGAGTTGCTGGTGGTAAGGGATTTCATAATTAGAAAGACAGGGTAATTTTTCCATAGGATCTCTACAATTGAATAGTCTGCTGACTCCCAGGTCCTTGGGATTGACATGTAGTAGATCAGGTTGACAGATTTTTGGTAGGAGCTGGGCATGACCTGGCTGTCATGGTACATGTTGGTACCAATGACAAAGTCAGTGGGAACTGGAGGTCTTTTTTGAAGGATTTCAGGACTTGGGTCATTAGCGTAAGTAAAGAACCTCTAAGGTATTGTCTGAAATGCTACCTGTGCCACGTGCTACACAAGAATAGAAATATTAGATTGGGAAGCTAAATGCATGTCTAAAGAGAGTGTAAGCAGGAGGGGGTGGAGTTGGGTTTCTAGATCACTGAGTTTTCTTTTAACTTGGGGCAATCTTTATAGTAGAGATGGATTTCACCTTAGTAGAAAGGGGCTACTATGCTAGGAGTCTGAATGGTTAGAGGGTTGGAAGAGATTTTAAACTAGGAAAGGGTTAAACCAATGCAGGATATGGGGTAAGCAGTGTAAAAGTGGAAATGTGATTAGTGAGGCAAAATGGTAATGGAGAGAGAGGATAAGCTAATTCATCTGAAAGGGAGGTGCCTAAGTTACAGCCTGATAAAAAGCAAATAAATATTTCATAGAATGCAATTCTCAGAATGGCAGTAACAAAAATGTATGCTTGCAAATTCTCTTAGTCTGGCTGTTATGATGGTGGGACTGTAACAGACTGCAATGATAGCGCAATATGATCTTATTAGTATTACAGAAACCTGGTTAAATGATGCACATGAATGGGCAGTCAATCTTGTGTTGTTAGGAGGGTTAGGGTTAATAAAAGAGGTGGGGGTATGCCTATAGGTAAAGCATGCCTTACAACCTAGTATAAGGGAAGATATTAATGAATGGTCCACTGGGGGCATACATAATAAAATATTTTAATGGACATTTTCTATAAGCCACCTACTATTGGGGAGTTTGAAGATGCCAAACTATTATTACAAATGGAAAAGGCTTCTCAGCCAGGAAATGTAATCATACTGTACTCTGAAATTGACTGGCGATATATGACTTCCAGCACAATAAAGGGCAATTGTTTTCTAAGTATGTTTAATGACTGTTTCATGTCTCAACTAATAGAAGAGTCAACTATATATGAGACCCTTCAGGACTTAGTGGTCTCAAACAATTCAAAAATGGTATATAATATTTAAGGGAACATTTGGGCAGCAGAGATAACAATATGGTATGCTATGAAATGTGTTATAAGAAACCCATTAACAAGGGATTAACCAACTTTCTCTGTCGTCCAATACAGGTTACTGGTAACTCTGGGTAGGCGATCCGCCCTTTTAAGTAGGCAGGAACAATTCTAGAATTGATTGCAGGGGGTGGAGCCTACCTTCCCTCCTTGGCTGCAGTTAGCCAACCAGCTCCAGAAAGATTTGTTCCTTGGTGACGATAACACAGGCAAGAGAACAGTTCTGCTGTAGCTTTAGAAGTTTTTTATTTTTCTGTTAGAAATTGAATACGACCATTAGGCGGATTACCATAACTGACAATGCCCTTAGATGTGGCTAGCTCAGTGACCAGGTGCTTTTTGTGCATCTTAAGCCCTGGGGGAAAATCTTGGCTACAAGTTCTTTCCTGAGGAGTCGCCCACACAGGCTTCTTCTTTAAACATGGTAATCTGAAGACAGAAGATCTGCAGGAAAGGCGAGCAACCCTTTGAGTGCTGCAGGTCCACGTGCCCCACAATGCTCCTCCGCACATGGGTTTTTCATTTAGAGTTCCTGTTGCACTCTCCTGCACTCATTGGGTCGATCTGTATGTCTATTAGGTGTTTGGAGCAGGTTTATGTGGTAACTAACCCTTTAGCTGCTAGTCTGGCATTTTTGGGGGGTTTTCTAACACTTTTCCTACTGGTTTAGTGTGTGGGTGTCCTAACGTTCTAGTGATGTTTCAGGTACTTTAGTTTCAACGTTGTAAAATTTGAGTTGCTTTACCGCATAGACGCTATTGCTTCATTCACTTCTATGGGACTGTACAGTTTGGGACATATCTCTCCAACCGCTTAAAGAGTTAGCAATGTCCAACAAAAAGTTTTTTGCATATAGAAGAGCTTAAAAAGCTGATCTATATGCAAAAATCCTTATCTCTCCAACCGCTATGGTTTAAGAGATACAGGCGTTTAAAGTTCGCCGTCTCCTACTGACAGCTGTAAAGCTGTCAGGAGGAGATTCCTGTCGGCCGACACGGAGGCGCTTGAGAAGTTCCGCGATCTCGTTACTTACAAGGAATCCCTTCATTGGAATGGTCTGTTTTCAAGCAATGAAGGGATTCCTTGTAAGTAACGATATTGCGGCACTTCTCAAGTGCCTCCGTGTCGACTGACATGAATCTCCTGCTGACAGCTTTACAGCTGTCAGTAGGAGACAGCGAACTTTAAACGCCTGTATCTCTTAAACCATAGCGGTTTGAGAGATACATTTTTTTTGCATATAGCTCCGCTTTTTAAGCTCTTCTATATGCAAAAAAACTTTTTGTTGTTACTAACACTTTAACCTAGCGACTTCAGAGATGGCTCATTTTACTTGTCTGCCCTTGCTCTATCATCCGGTTCATGTTTCTAGTGTGTTGGGGGGCTCAGGGGGCTTCGGGCACTGTTTGGGGTACTTTTCTTGGAAAACTAAATTTCCCATGAGCGCTTGCTTTGTGCGCTTGTTTCTGATTGGCTCCCGCCGCAGCAGCTATTTTGTGCTATTTCCAGAACGAGTATCCTGTGCAGGACTCTCCTTCTCTCCTCTGCTGATTAACCCTTCAGCTGCCAGATAAGTTTATTTTATAAATTTCTGAGGTGAAACTTTAATCCTACACACTATAATTGGGTCATTTCTTGTACAGTAAGGTTATTTGACACTGTGAGAATGTCTATAATGCTGGAGCTTGGGGCCAGACCTAAGACTAAGGAGGCTGGGGTCTCTGTATCCCCCACTGCGCATTGCTCTTCCTGTGATTCAGGGTTACCTACTGAATTCTCAGGTCATTTATGCCCAGCATGTTCTGATGTCCCTGAAAGTATTCCAGGGACCTCCAGCCATGCATTAGAGCCAGTTTGGGTGCAAGAGTTCAAGGCTGCTACTAGGGACCTTAGGTCCACATTGCAACTCTTTCCATCCCAGTTACAGGGGGTCTTTCATTCTTGGCAAGTCCCCTCCTCCGTCAGGTCTTACCTGCCAAAACCTCAGGGGATACCTGAAGTGTCAGATTCATCTGAGGATGACCTGCTGGTGGATTCAGATGTTGACGAATGTTCTGCGGTGGGCTTCTCTCAGTTTTTCGGGGACCCTTTTAAGGCTGATCCTGAGCCCTCGGCTGAGAGCCTGATCAGGGCTGTTTTAAATACCTTAAACATTCCCTTGGTGCAGGAGGTTCCTTCTGACCCTTCTGATGTATTTCAGGAGCCTAAAAAGCCCATTACTTGCTTTCCACCTAACCTCACTCTTGACCGCCTTGTGTCCGAAGAGTGGAAGTCTCCGGACAGGAAACCTTCCGTCTCCAAGAAATTTGCCTCAGGGTGCAGAGAAATGCCATCTGTTCAACAGCGCTGTTCAGGCTTTTCTGGACAAGGACGTTCTAGAGCCGGTTCCAGTTCAGGACAGAGGTATGGGGTTTATACTCAAACCTCTTTGTGGTCTCCAAGAAGGACAGTGGCTGTCATCCCATTTTGGACTTAAAGGATCTCAATTCCTTTGTGATCCGGACTCATTATCACCAGGAGTCTGTACGGACGGTGATTGCTGCTATGTCCCCGGGGAATTCCTTGCATCTCTGAATCTTCAGGACCAGTACTTACACATTGCCATTCATCCAGAGAGCCGGCAGTACTTCCGATTTGCATGCGACCGCTGACATTTTCAGTTTGCAGCTCTTCCATTTGGTCTGACGACTACTCCTCAAGTCTTCAACCTGGGAGCTTTAATGTCCGTCCTCCACTAGAATGGCATCAGAGTTTCTCCATACATGGACGACCTGCTTCTGAAAGCCTCTTCTGCGGAACTTCTTCATCAGCAGGTTCAGCAATGCATTCATGCTCTCACCCATCACGGGTGGATCATCAACTTGGACAAGTCAGATCTTGTCCCATGCCAGCATCTGGTCTTCCTGGGCCTTCTCTTCGACACTCAGAAAAGCATGGTGTTTCTCACGGACGAGGTAGCTCACCAGATCGCCCATAGGGTTTCTGCGGTTCTTGCTCAGGATCCAGTTCCAGCCAAGAAGCTGTCCTCTCTAGTGGGGAAATTCATCTCCTCCATAGAAGCGGTCCTGTTTTCCATGGCTCACACCAGGGAGCTCCAGAGGTTCGTGATACGGGTGTGCAGGGGTCAGCCGGACCTTCTGAAGATGTCAGTGTCTCTCCCTCTTCATGTGGAACTGAGATTGTCATGGTGACAGTCCTTCCTGGTACCCTTCTGGACCACAGTGATGACAGATGCTAGCCTTTCCGGCTGGGGAGTGGTCCTGGTTCGCCTGAGCACTCGGGGTCGGTGGTCTCCGGAGGGAACTCTCGTTCCTATCAACATATTGGAGCTTCGGGTGATATTTCATGCCCTTCGTCACTGGACATCTCAGCTGGAAGACTGTCCGGTCCGAGTAGAGTCCGACAACACCACGGCCGTGGCTTATATCAACAAGCAGGGTGGAACAAAAAGTCTTGCCGCTTGGTTAGAGGTCAAGGCTATTTTGTCTTGGGCAGAAGAACACGTTCCTGCCAAATCCGCAGTGCACATTCCTGGAGTAGACAACGTCATGGCGGACTTCCTCAGTCAACACACAGTGGACAGCAGAAAGTGGGAACTGCACCCAGAGGCATTCACCCTCATTGTACAGAAATGGGGTCTTCCTTACATCGACCTGATGGTGACAAGACACAACAGGAAGGTTCCGAGGTTCTGCTCTCGGTGGAGAGACCCTCTAGCTCTGGTGATGGATGCAATGTCCATTCCTTGGTTATTCCCTCTGGCCTACATCTTTCCTCCCCTCCCAATGTTGCACAGGGTGTTACTGAAATTATGGCTGGAGAGTTGTCCAGTCATTCTGATTGCTCCATACTGGCCTCAACAGTCTTGGTTTCCAGAGCTTCTGGATATGTCAGTGGCGGAGCCATTCCGGCTTCCTTGCCGTCCGGATCTTCTTCTACAGGGTTACCTGTGGAAAGAGGATGTTAATTGGCTAGCTTTGACGGCTTGAAAATTTAATCCTCAATATTGAAGAAGAAAGGTTTGTCTTCTGGTGTGGTGGCTACTGTGCTCAGTGCCTGCAAACCTGTTTCTTCCAAGATCTACCATTTTTTACCTTTCTGTCTTGGTGTGCTGACAAGAACCTGTCTCAGGAATTTGATCGGCCTACGGTCCTGGCCTTTTTGCAAGATGGTGTGGATAAGGGCCTCCGTTTGAATTCCTTTAAGGTTCAGACTTCTACTCTCTCTTTTTTCTTTCAAAGGCACATTGCCATCCTTCCTGATGTCAAGGTTTTCTTCCAGGGCGTTGCTCATGCTCGTCCTGCCTTCAAGATTCCTGCTCCTCCGTGGGATCTTAACTTGGTTTTGGGCGTTCTTCAGCACCCTCCATTTGAATCTTTGGCTACTATTCCACTACACCTCTTGAATTGGAAAATGGGTTTTCTCCCGACGATTGTGTCTGTCCACCGTTTCGCGGAGTTACATGCTCTGTCCTGCAAACCACCCTATTTGGTATTTTCTCAGGAGTTTCTCCCGAAGGTGCTTTCAGAGTTCCACATAAATCAGGAGATTGTGGTGCCCTCTTTCTTCCCTGACCCCACCTCTGACAAGGAGAGGGATCTCCACTTGTTAGACGTGGTGGTTGTCTCAAGTTTTATGTACAACGCACTGAGTCTATCAGGCAATCAGACGCGCTGTTTGTCATTCCTGAGGGTCCTAGGACAGGAAGACCTACATCCAAGGTGACTATTGCTTCTTGGATCAAGTCCACTATTCATAAGAATTATGAGCTGAGGAAGAAGCCTGTCCTTTTCAGGGTCATGGCTCATTCTACAAGGTCTACTGGGGCCTCTTGGGCTTACAAGATTCAGGCCTCTGCTGATCAGTTGTTCAAGGCGGGCACTTGGTCGTCTGTGCACACCTTTTTGAAGCACTACTGTGTTGATGTGCTGGCATCGGCTGATGGCAGGAGGCAGTCTTGCCTGTGTAGGATTTTCTTCGGTTCTTGGTGCTTCCTTTACTTTTGAGCCCCGTTAGCTCTAGTTCAGTGTGCTGTGTAACAGTTGGGTAGCTGTAACCCCTTTTCAGTGTCCATTGAAACTTCATTTGTTTTGTTGGGATTAGGGCTGCAACTAACGATTATTTTGATAATCGATTAGTTGGCCGATTATTTTTTCGATTAATCGATTAATCGGATAAAAAAACCAATATGCTAATTTTTCATTATTTAAACTGATTTAATGAACAAACAGTGTTAAAAACAAACAGCAGAATAAAAAACTTTACAAATTAACACGTGTAATTGTTATTATTTCACCATGGGGTCTATGCACCTCTTTCTCCCCCTTGCGCCTCTATTTCTCCCCCCTTGTACTTCTCTCTCTCTCCCCCTTGCACCTCTATCTCTCCCCCCTTGTACTTCTCTCTCTCTCCCCCCCTTGCGCCTCTTTCTCCCCCCCTTGTACTTCTCTCTCCCCCTTGTACCTCTTTCTCCCCCTTGTACCTCTCTCTCCCCCCTTGTACTTCTCTCTCTCTCCCCTTTTGTGCACCTCTCTCTCTCCCCTTTTGTGCGCCTCTCTCTCTCTCCCCCCTTGTACCTCTCTCTCTCCCCCCCTTGTACCTCTTTCTCTCCCCCTTGTACCTCTCTCCCCCTTGTACTTCTCTCTCTCTCTCCTTTTGTGCTTCTCTCTCTCTCCCCTTTTGTGCTTCTCTCTCTCCCCTTTTGTGCGCCTCTCTCTCCCCCCCTTGTACCTATCTCTCCCCCCCCTTGTACCTCTCTCTCTCCCCCTTGTACCTCTCTCCCCCCTTGTACTTCTCTCTCTCTCCCCTTCTACTTCTCTCTCTCTCCCCTTTTGTGCTTCTCTCTCTCTCTCCCCTTTTGTGCTTCTCTCTCTCCCCTTTTGTGCGCCTCTCTCCCCCCTTGTACCTCTCTCTCTCTCCCCCCCCTTGTACCTCTCTCTCTCCCCCTTGTACTTCTCTCCCCCCTTGTACTTCTCTCTCTCTCCCCTTTTGTGCTTCTCTCTCTCTCCCCTTTTGTGCGCTTCTCTCCCCCCCTTGTACCTCTCTCTCTCCCCCCCTTGTACCACTTTCTTCCCCCTTGTACTTCTCTCTCTCCCCCTTGTGCCTCAGTCTCCCCATGTACTTCTCTCTCTGTCTCCCCATGTACTTCTCCCTCTCTGTCTCCCCATGTACTTTTCTCTCTCTGTCTCCCCATTTACTTTTCTCTCTGTCTCCCCCTTGTATGTCTCTCCCCCGTACCTCTTTTTCACTTTCCCTCATTGATGACATCCGGTGCGCAACGCCAAATGCGGAGACGCCGCATGCAGTGTGCAGGGGTTTTCTTCCTCTGTCTGGGCGCCAGTTTTAAACTAGCCTCAGAACAGAGGAAGAAAATACCTGCAAACTCCATGCGGCGTCTCCGTGTTTGGCGTTTCGCAACGGATGTCATCAATGAGGGAAGTAAGAAGACAGCATCCGGCGGCTGTGGGGCTGCTGGGTGGCACAACGAATCGCTGCACAACGAATCGATAATGAGAATCATTGGCAACGATTCTCATTATCGATTTTTATCGATTTTATCGATTCGTTGTTGCAGCCCTAGTTGGGATATCTCAATGGTTGGCTGGACATCCCAGAGTTACTAGTAACCTGTACTGGACGACAGAGAAAAGAGCATTTTAGTCTTACCTGTTAAATCCTTTTCTTTTAGTCCATACAGGTTACTGGTCTCCCACTCTGTCAAGGGACCATGCTTGGCTATCCTGTGGCAGACTGTGGGGGTCCTTCGGGGTCATGCTCACATGAGTCTTCTTTCCTTTCACTATCTAGTCAATAGTTAGTGTCTCAAATCTTTCTGGATCTGGTTGACTGGCTGCAGCCAAGGAGTGAATGTAGGCTCCACCCTCTGCAATCAATTCTAGAGTTGTTCCTGCCTTCTTAAAGGGGCAGATCGCCTACCCAGAGTTACCAGTAACCTGTATGGACTAAGGGACAAGGCTTTAACAGGTAAGACTAAAATCCTCTTTTAAAAAGGCAAATATATGCCATTCAGTAATAGAGTCAAGAGGAGAAAATTAAGACCGGTGTGGCTCAATGAAGCGGTTTCTAGGGAAATAAGGGATAAGAAGCAGGCTTTTAAATTGTTTACGTCAGAAGGGTCAGATGCATAATTTAAAAATATAAAGAATGTAATAGAATCTGCAAACAAACAATTAGGCTAATTGAAAATGAGAAAAGTATTACAAAAGAGAGCAAAACAATCCCAGACAATTCTACAAGTAAATAAATGGCAAAAAAATAATATTGTCATTTGTCCCCTTAAAACTGAGACAGGTGAATTAATTAGTGAGGATAAGACAATGGTTGACTGACACTTTAAACAGATGGTTTTCTTCTGTATATACGAAGGAATCAATAATGATAGGCTATAGGCAAACAGAATTACAGAATTTCCTCAATCATTTACATGGCTAACTGAGGACAAAGTCCAAAGGAGACTGCAAGAGAGCATGGACAAGCACCTGCACCTGATGGTATACACCCAAGAGTATTTAATGATCTTAGTTCAGTAATAGCAAGTCCATTAAACTTACTGTTTATTGATTCACTATCATCAGGAACCTTTTCAGGTTGGTCTAAAGTTGTAAGTGGGATGCCACAGGGTTCAATCCTGGGCCAATTGCTGTTTAACTTGTTTATTAATGACCTGGAAATGGATATTAAAAGTAGTGTCTCAATCTTTTCTAATGACACAATGCTGTGTGAGGAAATACATACAGAGCAAGATGTTTTTTCTTTCTGCAGAAGGATTTGGATAAACTGTGTGAATAGGCAGAAAAGTGTCAGATGATATTTAATGTAGGTAAATGTAAGGTTATGTGTTTGGGCTGTGTAAAACAAACATTGTGCACTAAATGGTAAACTACTTGGGGAATCCTGGGAAACCAGAGCAGTATTTAGTGACACTCAGACTCTGCAAGAGCCAATAGGCTACTATCATGTTTAAACAGGGGTATAGATTTATGGAAAGGAAGTATAACTCTATTTATATATAAATCTTGGTAAGGTAACATCTTGAATGTGAAGTACAGTTTTGGGCACCAGTTCTTAAAAAAATACATTATTGAACTGGAAGAAATATAGACATGTAACAAAACTGATAAAGGATTTGGAGGACCTGAGTTGTAAAGAGACACTAACCAATTTTTGTTTTGTTTTTGTTGGTTTTTTTTTTGGTTTTGTTTTTTACATTGGAGAAGAGATGTTTAAGGGGTGATATTTACAAATATATTCAAGGTCAATATAAAGAACTCACAAAAAGTTGAGGAAAAAACAAAAGGTCATCCATTAAGACTAGAGGAAAGACATGTTCGACTAACACAAAGGCAGGGATTATTTTACAGTAAATGCAGTAAAAAAAAGTAATGCTCAGAACAATATTGTATATAGTTTTGATCCAGGAGAATATCCAGCTGCATTTTGGCGTTTGGGAACTTTTTCATCCCCCACTTGGGGCTTAATTGGAAATAGAGAGAGTGTGTGTGTGTGTGTGTGTGTGTGTGTGTGTGTGTGTGTGTGTGTGTTTGTTTTTTGGTTTTTGCCTTCCTCTAGAGTAACAAGGGTCTGAACTTGTTGGATGCATGTTGTAAAGTGGTTAAAACCCTTTCAGTGCCAGTTGGGTATGGAATGCATTGCAAAAGCAATGCATTCCATACCCCTCTGGCACTCAAAGGGTTAAATAATGGCCAGTAAAGAGTAAACTGATCGCTACAAAGCAAGAACAGTTGTCTGGTGCATTGAAATTGCTCCGGCTACACCCACAATTCAGAATGTAGGTGTGACCAAAAGAATTTGGTTTTGTAGGCAATTGCCTAATGAGAAGGCTGGTTCTGACTCTGCCTAGAGAGATAAGTTACATGTCACTGATGAGCCCATATCAGGCAAACAGCATACATTTGCTGTTTTTTCTCATGCAGATTAAATTTTCGTTGTGTTCCAGTCAGGAGTAGAAAAGTTCCATGAGTTTAAGAGCTTAAACTGGTAAAATTTAATTTGTAACCCTTGAATTTTAGAAACCATTTAACATATTTTATATATAGTATAAACTAATGGTGTGAGAATGCGCTCCTGACACGCACAGGCTCACACAAGACTAAGCCGGAGTCACTTGGAGGAGCCTCCCTCCACTCTGTTGAAGACGAGTGAAGGGAAGCTTGTACTACAGATAACAGCTGCTCTTTCTAGACTATACTAGCTGAAAGCTGGAAGAATTAGCCAAACGGATGCTAATGTCTCCTTCAGGTGCTTTCTGCTCTGGGAAAATGAGAGCGTTTGAATAGAGAAGTTAAAGGAGAGACGGTCATAGACTTTCTCTTTTGTCCAATAGGGAATACAGGTACCATGGGATTGGATCTTCCTTCCTTGGAAGGCAGGATATTTTCAGGAGACAGGGTCTTGAAGGTGGAGCCTTCCCTCTCCTTCATCAGGTTAGCCCTGCCCCTACCATCCAGTTTTGACATGTTCATGACAGAGTGAACGGGCATGGAACATTGCTGCTTAGCTTTTAGCTCATTTTTCATTTTATTCTTAGGTATGGGGCTGTCACAATTCCCCTATTAGGTTGGTTACCATTCCCAGCTTCCCCTGGATTATTGGCCAGTGTGCAGGTACTGTTGTGGACCCTTGCAGCCCAAGTTTTCACTCTCAGCAGGGTCTCTCTGACACTGTTTCTTCATAATTGTAACCTGAAGACAGAAGTTGAAGTTTGGTGAGTAATCCTTTGAGTGCCATGTTCCACTTGTCCCCCTTCCTACAGGGGTTGTTGTCTGAGCCTTAAGCTCTTGCACTCATTTTGGGTCATTTATTTGTAGTCTTTACCCTATGTAGTGGAGCATGGATGACTGTTTTGTGCTGTTAACCCCCCTCCCTGCTGGTTTCTCAGGGTTTGGGGCTTTTCCATTGTATTTTCCCTTTTGTCTTATGCTTTTTTTAATACCCCCCCTCCCCTCATGTCCCCTTGGGTCTTTGGGTGTTTTGGGTGTTCTTTTTTGTGTACATGATGCCTTTAAGAAGCGCTTCCCACCACAACCGCACTACCTCCATTAACATCTAAGGGAAAGATTTCTCTGGGACATTTCTCTGCAACCATTTGTCATACAGAGTTCAGAGATGACTCATTTTTCTTGTCTCCTCATACCCTGGTATCTGGTTCACATTACCAGTGTCTTGGTTGCACCTGGGCCCCTATGAGTGTAGTTGTAGGCGTTGCTAGAAGACAGTAATAGAGAAGACTAAATTTCCAAGCATACCCGTTTCGCAGGTTTTTTTCTGATTGGCTGCCTGATTTTCAGACGCCATTTTACTTCTCTTGCTAATCCTACGCGTAATTTACCTTTCCTTGCTCTCTTTCTCAGATTAACCCTCTGCTGCCAGATAAGTACTTTTCTGGGCTTTTCTAGGGTGAACTATTATTCTGGGATACGGTATTTGGTATTTTATACTGTTTTAGACACTACTCGTGCTGGGATGTCGGATCCAAAAGGACATGGGGCTAGACCAAAGTTCTTGTTCCAATTCCACATCAAGAATGAAGTCCAGGTTTTTATTCAAACCTGTTTGTGGTGTCCAAGAAGGATGGAGGCAGACATTCCATTCTGGATCTCAAGGACCTCAGTTCATAGGTGGGGAATGCTTGCTTCAAGAATGAATCCTTGCACTCTGTCATCGCAGCTATGTGCCCAGGAGAATTCTTGGCATGTCTGGACCTTCAGGACACTTACTATTCATCAGGATAAGTCAATGTTATGTACTTTTTGCCTTTGGCTCGGAGCACTACAATTCACCTCTCTACCGTTTGGACTGATCTCTGATCCCGGGGGCCTTGACAGCCTTCATTCATACCCAGGGGATTCAGATGACTCCTTACATGGACGATCTTCTGCTGAAGGCTCCATCACGGGTCCTCCTGGCCCAACATGTCCAGGACTGTGCACAGATTCTGATCCACCATGGGTGGATCCTGAACATGTCGAAGTCATCCCCAATTCTTTACCAAGAGTTGGTTTTCCTGGGACTCAGGTTCAACACCCATCTGGGGAAGGTCTTCTTGACTGAGGACACGATTCTGTAAATAATGCAGCTGGTACCCCAAGCTCTAGAGTGGTCCTTGGCCCAGGTCCAGAAGTTGTGGGCCCTATGGTGTCTACCATAGAAGCGTTGCCTTATTCTATGGCCCTCACCAGGGAACTCCAGTGGCTCATCATGCAGTCTTGGCATGGGAATCGGGATCTCCTGGATCAGCAGATCTCCCTAAGTCCGGTAGTCAGACAGGATCTGCAGTGGTGGTTGCGTTGCACAGGATCAACCTGAAGTGAGAGAAACTGCTTGTGATTCCAGAATGGACCTTTTTCACGACAGTTGCCAGCCAGAGAGACTGGGCTGCAGTTCTGGGTCACCTGGGTTGGGGATCCAGAGCAGATGGACCTTGGAGGAGTCCCTTCAGTCCATCAAAGTTCTGGAGCTCAGGGCGATCTGGCTTGCTGTAGTCTACTGGTTCCTTCAGCTGAAGGGTCATCTAGTACAAGTCCAATCAGACAATGCCACGGCTGTGGCTTACATCAACAAGCAACGGGGCACTTGAAGTGCTCCCGCTTGGTACGAGGTCAGATATATCTTGGGTTGGGCACGTTCCGACCATCGCCACCTTTCACATTCCATGAGTAGAAAAAGTCCTGGTGGACTTCCTAAGTTGCCAGAAAGTGGATCTGGTAGAGTGGGAACCTCATCAGGAAGTTTTCACCCTGCTTGTGCAACAGTGAGGTCTCCCTCAGATAGACCTGATGGCCAAAAGGAAAAACAGGAAGGTTCCAGTGTTTTACTCCCATTGGAGGGAACCACTGGCCTTTGCCACAGACTCAATGGTTATTCCATGGCGCTTTCACCTTGCTTACATCTTTCCTCCAATACCCCTCTTTCCCTGGGTGCTCAGGAAGATAAGGATGGACAGTCCAACTGTCATTACGGTTTCTCTATATTGGACAAAAGAGGGCGTGGTTTGTGGAACTAGTGTGTCTTTCCATCCAGAATCCCTTTCCACATTACAGCTCTTCACCGGATTTTGACATATCCTCTATGCTGTCACCATTTTAAGGCTTTAACTTACTTGGTATGTATGGATTAACACTTCTTAGGTACTTCCTTTTGTGATTTGATCATCTCATAGAGTAATTTTGTATTGAGGTAGACTTTATGCATGCACTATGGGTAAATATCTCACTATAGTTATGCAATTAGATTTTTGCTATTTGAGATGGCTACATAGAGGGGAGGATAGGGGGTCCCCCATGTTTGACAGAATACATGCCATGTTTAATGTCTGTTACATTCATTTAACCATCAGTCTGCATGGCAAGTGTATAATTCTGGTATTCACTGGTATTTGTCTTACCAGGTGGCCGTTGTAATAGCACTAAGTACCAATTAAGCCCTTATTTAGGATGACTATCCACTTTCCCGCCCAGAGAGGAGTTGAATTCTTAGGAAATATAGGGGTGGGATATGTTCATTAATATTGTCTTGAGAAAGGCACCAGTAGTGTGCCGAAATGTCAATTTAAATACAATTAATTTGTTACATATTGATCTCTTTGAAAAGTCCTGATGAGTGCTGCTTTTATCGATCTATATATATAATATACATTTGATGTACTATTCCTTTTAACATATCTATTTAGTTTGATGAATGAGGCCCACTGTGTTAAAGAAGTGCAATTCTTGAGCAACTGCACTACAGGGTAGAAATGAAAATACTACAAATTCCCATTGATTTGAATGTGGCCTCCAACACATTGTAAAGCATTAAGTTAATGACTATTCCAGAATTCCAGGGGTTGACACTGCCATTTAAATCAAGGGAAATTTTAGTTTTCTTCCTATAGTGCAGTTGGGTTTTCCAGGATTGCACTTCTTCAGCTTGATGAATAAGGCACCTTATGTACAGAAGCAAAGTGGAGCAATTCTGGAGCAGACCAGCTGCACAATAGGAGGCAAATTAAAATCCCAGAAATCCCTACAGATTTAGATTAGGGCTTGTAACCCCCTGAATGCTAGCGAGGTCTACAGTGCATTACTTTTCAATGCATGGGAGACACTAGCATTCATGGGCTTAAAAGTCCCTTTCCAGTCAATGTGGATATTTATTTCTCCCCTGTGGTGCAGTTGTGTTGCCAGAGTATAGCTCCACTTTGGTTTTATACATAGAGCCCTATGTATCTTATGCGAGACAGGTGTGCAATACATTTAAGCCTTTAAAGGGAAATATCACTAGGTTAGTGCCACATCGGTATATCTGTTTACCTTTGAGCAGCCAGTTAAGCTTTGGCTGTGAACTCAGATGGACTAGTGGGTGAGTACAAATCCCTTAGCAGTGTGAGTGCCAGAGGGGGGTATCCAACAATTCTTTGGATACCCCTCTGGCACTCAAACTGTTAAGGGCTTTGTTCTCCCCCACTAGTCTGTCTGGGTTCACAGCTTTGCAATGCGTTGTGTATCCCTCTGGCACTCAAAGGGTTAAGACCATGTCTTGCAGTTCAGTCTCCTGCCCTGTGCAATGCAGGTCCCACTAGACCCTGAGTATTAGGCCTGATAGTCTCACAGAGGGTCTGACAGAGGTTGTGCACTAAACCACAAAACATATGGCCTGAGAGACACACACACTTCTGTGTTCCAGCTGAGAGCGGCAGTCCCCCCCCCCCGAACGGCTAATTAAAGCCATTTGCACTACAGCCATAGGAGAAGACGTAGTAAAACGTGAAAATTGTCTTTAAATACTATCCCCCCCAGTCCGTGCTGAAAGATTTTTCAAACATCCTAATTTGATGTTGACTACATCCGGTATACAGAGATAACAGTATTTTTGTTTTGCACAGGTGACAGTTATCCCTAATTATCAGCTCAGTGTTTATTTTATGAATGACGCCTTTTGTTTGTGTCCACACACAGAGATGGCAGGAAACTTGAAGAAGCAGTTTAGCAAGCTGGTGGGAGCTGCACCTGATGCTCAGACGCAAGGCCCTTCCAGTTTCCTGTTCAGATGGGAAGAGCAGCACACAAGCAGGATTTGTTTTCATGGACACAGCCTGGAGGGAATTATGAAACCGGACAAGCAACCGCTTTCAGCCATAAATACCGAGTACTGGCTCTGCTCATTGAAAAAGTGCAAACTCAAGTAAGATCATCCACTCCTGAAGTGATACTATTATCATGTATTATGCCACAAGCACCATATCCTGGGCTGTATGCATAAAGAAAAGTGGAGCAATTCTGGGTCAAACAACTGCACCATAGGAGAGAAAAAAAATTTGGCTTTAACCCCTTGGAGGCCTTTCTAGCATTTCGTGGGGTTAAAATAGATTTGCCAAAGGGAATTTGGGGCATGTTTACTTCTCTAAATGATGGCATTGGTGTGGTCCAGAATTGCTCATTTTTCCTCTTTGCATATGGCATCCTGTGTTCTGATTGGGTAAAAAGATGCAAATTGTTCTGGATCAATAAAACCTAATTAAATAACCCCCTGAATATCTCTAGCATTCCGGAGCATTAAACGATTGTTATAGTTTCATTAGGGGAGAAACTTATCTGGCAGTTGCTTTATTCAGAATTTATAACGGTTCAAGCTGTCTCAAAGCATGGAGCTGTTACTGTCTTTGGAGAACTAAATCCAGTGGCTCAGCTCTCCAACAGAATACTGCAGAATAACTGTCTGGACACCAGGTGGCACTATTGCTGCTTAATATGAAAACAACAACTTGAACTGTAATACCTTTTAAGTTAAACTACACCCAGAAGTGGGGATACCCTTGTTTTATTCAGCAGGAAAAACCCTAAATCAAATGTTCGTGCTTATTGCCACTATAAGGAAAATTATTGTTTAACATTTTACGTTCATTAAATGCCCTACAAAGCCAGGGCATTAACTGTATATTTAACTAGGACAGAGGCTCTCAGGATGGATTCTGTGAAACCCTGTTCTTCCCTGAAGGAGTACAAGGGGTTCTACGGACCAAGAATAGAGTATGACAGACACTGAAATGAAGCTGAGGTGTCATGCAGTGTATGTGTGGTGCTGTGGCTACCAGAGAACAGGTGAACTAGGCTGGGATGACAGACAACGTATCTGTGGGTTTATAAATACCAGCGGATGCTTGGAATAAGGCAGGGGTAGCAGACAGTGCATGTGTGGTTCTGTGACTACCAGTAAAAAGTGGAACAAGGCTGGAGTAACAGAGTGTGTGTGTTTGTGGTTGTGTAACTAGCATATCTAGTAGAACAAGATTGGGGTGGCACACAATGTATGTTTGGTTCTCTAACTATGGGGTAAAGGAGTTGATTGTTGATGATTTTACATGGAATTTATGTAAAATTAAACCATTCCACTGCAGCATAATTTTGAGAACCACTGAAGTAAGAACAAGTTTCCATGTTATTCCACCCCATTGCATCACAGATACATTTGTGGACATGCACTTTCTGTTTTGGCACTACAAAATGGTACCACAGGTGAACTGATTCTGAAAAAAAGCACAAGCATCAGGAGCAGGAAGTTGTTTCATGCATGTCCAGAAATGCATCTATGTTGCAAATGGGTGGAGCAACATGGAGTAGTCTTCATAATTCATTGTGGCCAAGATATCTGGGAACCGCACATTCTGGCATGCTGCACTTTTGCTACAGGACACCTTAGGACAGGTGAAGTGTTCTTTAAGTGAAAGATGCAAAATATTGAAGTACTGTTTCTACCGCATTGTATAATGTACCTTTTTGTGCGTTTAAGTTGTTTCACTTCCAAGCAGATATGAATATGTATGTGTGTGCATTGTGTGTTTACATATTATCTTTAACACCAGCATATTCTAGAGCTCTGTGTTGTTCAATGTGCATATAACATCACGAATAGCTTGAAAATTAGAACCTAGATCTATATTGGTGGATACTTTTCCCAAATCTCCCTTTAGTAAAAAGAGCTTTCTCTTTTTTTTTTTTTTTTTTTTCTCTCTCTCGGTGGCTCTCAACATTTTGTTGCCCTTAAGCCACATTAAAAGTAAAATCAGTTGGAAATTCATGGTAGTACCATATCTTGGCTCCCTCATTCCAACAGTGGGCTCTCCATTTCCAGTGCCTAACTTGCTTTCCAGTAGCAGCTAGCTATCTTTCTTTCCAAAACACGACTTCCAGCAGCTAGCTCTCAACATCCTAGCTCTCTCTTTTTAGCTTCTACAGTAATTTAATTCTCTGCCACCACCTAACTCGCTTTTTTAGAGATATCTGTATCTTCGAAGTCCCCTGCTCTCTCAGTCTTTCTCATTTGCTCTTTAGCAGCTAGAAATATCTCTCCCTTCAGTCAATTAATTTCCTCTTTCCCTTCAAGACAAGCAATATGCAGAGCAGGCAGTGAGTTCGTGAAAATGTTTCATGGGCAATATATGGCTCAGGTTCTGTTGGTTTATGAATAGTGCCCTATGTAATGTGGTGTTAGCTGTGATATTAGATTGTATTAGATGTAAAGATATCAATCAAACCTGCACTTCTGGTGAAGACAGAGGAAAGACTGGGAGAGCCTAGTTTGTCCTATCAGCCATCCAGTATCTCCTGTTGACCCATATACACAGTCATTCTGTGATGTCCTTAGGCCCATCTCTCCAAAATCCCCTGGACTGAATACAAATAAAGGCTTGTTGGCATTATCTCAATGTACTAAAACAGTATTATGACATTTCTGAAATCTGTATAATACAGGCGGGGAAAATGTAGCTATTATTGGCCAGATGAGCAGGATGAGGATTGTAGTCTAACAGCTCTAGAGTGGTCGTTTGACCCTCAGCCTCCAGTAGAATAGGTTTTTAGTAACATTTTCCATTTCTCTTTATTAGTAGTAATGGGTATTTCTGTATAAATATAAAACTGACAATTTTATTTTTCTCCAAAACGTTTTCTCGCCATACTACTGAAGGTTAGGTTATGGATTTAATATTGGCATTGCCACATATCCTTTATGTGAAGAAGCTCCTGGGGGAACCTTTGAAACCAGAGTCTGTGTTCCGGGGGCCACTATTTAGTCACAGCATGCAATACATAGGAGGATCAAACAGACTCACCACATGCTGAGTGAATTCTCGGTACCTCTGGTAACTTAGTCCAGACAGTTTCTTCTCACATGGAAAGGCTTACCAGTTCCTCACAAAAGGCCACCACTTAACAGTTTATGTTCCGCTCTTTTGATCCTGGACAACATCAACACCAGGACATGTGTATAAAAAAATGTCTTATTTATTTGGTTACAAATTGAAATGCATAACATGGACAAACATGGCAGTTTTTTTTTTTATATATATACAGGTGATAACAGTCTGCAAAAGAGATTAATCCTAGACTATCATATCATAGACACGCGTGCTTACAAACACACATTCTTAGACATACTCACTGAAATATTTGTCTTCAATCTGAAGTCTCATTGGCTGGATATGGGCCATGGGCTATATTTTGTCCTTATGGGCTCGGTGTTCAATAATATCATAATTACAAAGATGTGGGATCGTCAGTTGGTTGTAAGAAAAGGACCGCATTTTCAGAACTAAATCTGTCACACATGTAGTAAAGAATTAAGAATGACGGTATGATAAACATGATCAATACTGCCCTTTAAAATTCTGATTTTAAAAATGTCTTTAATTTGTCTTTATAATTATACTTTTTCAAATACTCTTATTTCCAGTTAACACCATACTACTGCTTCTCATTCCCATATGCTAATAGCACTTTAATTTGTCTTCTTCAAGGTTAGACCATTTTTATTTTGTCGCAGAAATTATAGAAATCATGCAAAAAATGTGATGTATTAAAGGGATAGTAATACTTCATTTTAACTTTATTTTATTTTGTAGGCATTAAAAAAACATGAAGAATTATATAAGTCTTATCTCTGAGACCTTTATTGTTTAAGAGATATTCACAAAGAAAGTATCCCCCCCTGTTCAACCAGATCAGAAGGGAGATGCCCAGGTAGACTGCAGAGAGGGACAATCTTCAATTAAGATAATGGAAAAAGCTGAAAAACTTGTCAAGGGGGGAAGGGCTTTCATTGTTTTCATACAAAGAAAATTGTCCCCTTCTGTTATCTGTCCTGTCATACAACCAGACTCACATCTGAGAAGAGATGGCTTACACTAGGTAAAAGGGGCGGGGAGGGGAACTTTGCTTGTGAATATCTCATAAACCATAAAGGTTTGAGAGATAAGACTTATATCATTCTTCATGTTTTTTTAATGCCTACAAAATAAAATAAAGTTAAAACGAAGTATTACTATCCCTTTAAAGAAATTTTTCTTCTGAGGATACCTTACAATATGACCGTATATTAAACTACGCCCACTTGTAAGATTCCCTTTTCTCTTTGACAGAGATGGTTCAATTGAATGGAAAAACTGACAATAATAGTCTGAGAATTAACTAATCATAGTGTAAGAGCTTTTTGACCTAATTACAGACAATTTCAATGACCACCACTTTTTGAACATCTCACCCTATGTCTTGATTCTACATCGGTTTTCAAACCTATAAGAACCATCATATGAATGGTGCTGGAAGGAACATTTTAGCTTATTTACTGACATGCTGTGCACACGTGCCCATGGATATCACAGACCCACAGACACATTTGCTTTCTTTTCATGATAAAAAGTGAAAAATAACTGTTGTTATCTCAGTAAGAAAACAATACATTGAATTTATTCATGAATGTTAACTTTCAAGAAGGTGGACACTGTAATTGTATGAATTAATACCCAAAGTGCTGGACCATATTATCCCCTGTGTGTATTTATTGTCTTCTTGATAATTTTAACTTTAAAGAAAGTAACATATCTGTTAAAGCAAATCAGTCTATTGACATTTTTCTTGGTGAATGCTGGGTAACCTCTTCTAGTTTCCTGGTGGTCTGGAACTTCTTAGACTTACTCATCACAGCTTAAAGGGATAGTAATACTTCGTTTTAACTTTATTTTATTTTGTAGGCATTAAAAAAACATGAAGAATGATATAAGTCTTATCTCTCAAACCTTTATGGTTCACAAACAAAGTATCCCCCCCCCCCGTTCAACCAGATCAGAAGGGAGGTGCCCAGGTAGACTGCAGAGAGGGACAATCTTCAATTAAGATAAGGGAAAAAGCTGAAAAACTTGTCAAGGGGGGAAGGGCTTTCATTGTTTTCATACAAAGAAAATTGTCCCCTTCTGTTATCTGTCTGGTCATACAACCAGATTCACATCTGAGAAGAGATGGCTTACACTAGGTAAAAGGGGAGGGAGGGGAAACTTTGCTTTTGAATATCTCATAAACCATAAAGGTTTGAGAGATAAGACTTATATCATTCTTCATGTTTTTTTTAATGCCTACAAAATAAAATAAAGTTAAAACGAAGTGTTACAATCCCTTTAAAGGCTATAAGTGTGTTATAGACTCGTTGTTTGCACAGTCTTATTGTGAGGACTAGGTATCTTTTGTTTATGGGGAAGGGTCTAGAACAGTTTGATTTTTATTTAATTTTTTTTCTTCCATAATTGACATTGGATATGTATAGTGATCCCAAAGATATCCTAATACGCTTTTGTTTCAGGGGAATCATTTACTCCCCTAATTCAAAAATTATCCTCTTTAATGGTTTACATTACAGTCTAAGCCATCTCGAAGAATTTTATTGCATTGAGGTATTAAATATTACTGGACAATGCTGTTTTCCATATGATGTCTCACAAAGAAATTCAATCAGAGTCTTTTTTACATTCTACAGATTAGTTTTCATCTTTCCAGACAAGCTATATACAAGCTTTACAAAGGCTAAGTTTGTATAGTGAATAGAAGGGGGTAGCTAGGTTATAAACAGTAAACCCATCCAAATCTCCGTTGAATTCCACAAACAGAATAAGGCTGTGATTGAGGCCAATGCAAACAAGGTAAATGTAAAAGTATCACTATCCCAGATTTTTTTTTTTTTGCGTGTCAGTTATGATTAAAACGCGCACACAGTGGTTCATTTTCTTCCCTCTAACAAAAGCTGTTGTGTTTAAGCATTTGTTTGGATTTCCTGTGCTCCTGCACACTTACCACGCCCCATGCATTAAACCTTTCAGGTAATTGCTGTACTAGGTTTAGTGGTGGTGTGGAGAAAAATTTTAGAACACTATTTTGGGGGGGTTTTGTTAATCACAAACTGGCAGGATTTTTTGTCGTGGTTAACCCTTTGATTGCCAGAGAGTTACACAACGCATTGCTCTGCAATGCATTGCACAACCCTCTGGCACTTAAAGGTTTAATCACAAACAAAGAAAGTAAAAAATAGTAAGAAACAAAACCTCTTATGTGATGAACAACTGTATTGCATCACATGGTTTTGTTTGCTATGTTCACAAATAGAATCTGATTGAACTGTATTGCAGCCTGCATTCTCTGGGTTATGCCACCACAGAAGTGCAGATATAGTGGTGGAACCAATGGCCGGAAGATGTTATTGGCTGACACCCATGACTATCAGCCAATGGTACGCAGCGTACTGATCCAGCTCTCCATGTGAATACTGCACAGCATTCCATAAGTCAAACCATTAATGAAAGTTTCTTGCTTTCTACATTGAATGCAGGGAAGTTTCAGCAAGATGCACGGAAACAGGAACTCACAGCAATAGCAAGGATCTTGACTCCATTTAAAATGTGCTGCTTTGAAAAAGCTTGTGAGAACTAGTCCTTAGAAAAGAAAAAACAAAATATATTGAAATTAGCTAGCTTTATCTGCATTTAATATTTTGGTTCATTTTGCTGTACCTTTTTATTTTTGTTTAATCCATTAATGAAGAATGACATGCATGGGCTGTCACTTAATTACATCCTTTAACTGCTGGTGACAGTCTTGGTATGTCATGGGTAAAATGAAGGCATTGTGCGTCAGGGCGCACTGTGATCATGCCAGGGAGGCTGTAACTGACTGCTGCAGGCCTGAGCAGTTAGTTATAGCCTTTCCCCAGTGGTTCCGCACATGTGATCTCTGCTGCAGTGATCACATGTGCCGGGGAGCCACATGACAAAGGCAAATATTATTCTTATTATATTTTGTTTGTATAGCACCAAATTATTCCGCAGCGCTTTACAATAGGGAATAGACATACAGAGACATTAAACAGTACAAATCATAAATAGAAAACAAAAGCATCAGAGGGCCCTGTTTGTGAGCTTACACATATACATCACCTTTGCCACTGTTCTCTGCCTCTCTCCTGCTCACTGTGATCGTGAGGAAGAGAGAGGCAGAGAACAGAGCTCCCAGTACCTCAAATGGCCAAAAATTAGGCATTTTTGTGGTACTGGGAGCAGGACTAGGTGGGAGAGAACTTAAAAGAAGTGTGAGAAAGAGGGATATAGGGATTTTTCACCTCAGAATGACAGTACCCCCTATAAAGGGCCACTTGAGAGGTATGAACAACTGTTCATACCTTTTATCCAGTCCCTTTTAAAAATTACCCAAATGAGCATGAATTATCACAGGTAAATCTACAAAAAGTGTTGTGTTTTTTCCACTTTTACTTATTATCATATTAAATGGTGGGTTATCCATAGAACTGTGGCAACAAAAGAAAGCCCTACATATGCTTAAAAAAGAGTATTTAATATGTGTTCTTGTCCTCTAGTGTAAAAAAGTGTCACTAAGGGGTTTAACCCCTTTAAGGACCCCTTTAACCCCTTTAAGGACCGCCACGCACGGCCAGCACTTAAGGACCATGGGGCTTTTTTTTCTTCTTCATGATACGTTTTCAGGGCTGTGGGGAGCCCGGAATTCCATGATGTACCGGGACCATCACTGGTCCTTAAGTGCCGGACAGCAGGTCCTGGCACGTCATTGGACGCAAGGGGTGAAAAAATCTGAAAGGATATTCTTGTGCCTTCCAAAGTTTTGCCTTTGAGTGCCAGAGGGGTGTGCAGTGCATTGCAAAGCAATATGTTGCACACCCTTCTCCACTCAAAGGGTTAAAACCAAATCACGTATCTTTCATACCCTGATATTTTTTTTTTCAGCTTTGAGGAAGCTGTTTTGTTTTGTACTTCTCACTTCCTGGTCTGACACACTGTGATATACTGAGAGGAGTACAAAGGAAAATGACTCCTGGAAGCCTACTAAAAACTGAAATTGGTTGCTATGACTTTATATATCCTGTACTAACAATTGTAAAAAAAAAACTCCTAACAATCGCTTTTCTTAATGCACGTATAGTTATACTAGGATAGCATTTGGTTAATTTTTTGTGGTCTTTGCAGTGAGAGATAAGAGCTAAGGCAATTATTATGTTGATTAGTACCCAACACTCTTGTTTTCAGAAAAACATCTTACCATATCAGCTATCAAGTGCTATCAAGATCGCTGTGGTATTGAGAGTCAGGGAGCCTATAAAAGGCAGGAATGGGAGCACCCCCACAGAGGAATATGTAAGAATAAATTTTAAGCCTCAGAAAATAAATGGAGAATTTTTAAGAGGCTATTATTCTTATTCTTTATTTATATAGCTCCAACTTATTCTGCAGCTCTGTACAATAGGGAATAGACATACAGAGATATTAAATAGTACAAATCAAATGTGGAGAACAGAAGGATCAGAGGACCCTGCTCGTGAGAGCTTACAGTCTAGAGGAAGGTGGATTGACACAGAAGGAGTAAGTGCTATTGGGTGTAAGTGCCTCCTGCCACATGAACTGCCAGTCAGTGGGTGGGAGTCAGAAATGCTGTTGAGTGCAGTGGTCTAGAGATGGGGTGGTTCTTGGTTATAATGTTTATGAAGATAGTTGATAGGCTTCCCTGAAGAAGTGGGTTTTCAGGGAGTGTCTAAAGACCTGGAGGCTGGGGGAGAGTCTGATGGGGTGGGGGAGGGAATTCCAGAGGCTAGCATGAAGTACAGGGTATTGAAGTATATATAACACTAGTTCATATGTAGGTGTTAGTGTACCTTTAAGTTCTATCCAGGTGTGGAAGGTTTTTACACACATTATGTATACAATACCTTTGTGATTATGGGCATTCCTAATATTGTCCTTACTGTTTTGGTGGCACACTTATTGAAGAATATACAAAAAAGAAATGGCGTGCACACACCATGTAAACATTAGCACTCGCAGAACTTCTTAACCCCTGAAGTACCACGTGACATTCTCTGACCATCACGCAGTTTATACCCTTAAGGACCGGCGACAGTCATAGCATGTCACGTACTTTTTACTTACAGCCAGGAGAGCTGTAGTTTAAAAATGGGTCTGAAATTGACCGCTCAGAGACTGGAGATGTCTCTCTCAGACCCCAACGCAGTCGCTGTACAAGCAACAGGTAATGTGTACCAGTGCATCTGCAAGTATCAAAGCAGTCCTTAAGGGAAGGTAATGTCCCTGGAATGCTGGTTCTTAATGGGTTAAAAGTTTAGTAATGTTTTAATAACTGTGTAGCTACGATCCTTCCTTATAGTTTGTGCTGTTGGTTCTTTACATCGCTAATGCTGAAATCTCTCTAGTTCCTCTGATATTATATCATAAATTGTCCCGCTCCCTCCCCTTATGCTAACATCCTTCTTGTTGCCACGGAAATTAAGGAGAATCACGACAAGAGACAAACTTTCAGGAAAAGGAAAAAACTGACCTCTCTGGCATTCAAAGGGTTAACCAGAAGATGTGAACCATGTGTCATTAGTGTTTTTTGGGAATTGTAACTTAACCCTTTGAGTGCCAGAGAGGTACGCAACACATTACTTTGCAATTCGTTGCGTACCCCTCTGGCACTCAAAGGGTTAAGTGTTGTGCTATGATTAGGCAGTGATATTTCTCTTTTAAACATAAACCATTGGTATAACAAATAAATCTAGTATAGATGTTGATATATCTGTTAAAATATGCAAAATATTCTTAAAGATTTTCCAGTTTTTCGAAGGCTCACAGTAGCAGGAAGCATGGACATCTCGTCACAGTGACGTCCGTGCACCTGCGCTGTCAGTCCCGGCCGGCTCCAAAAGGGACTGACAGCGCAGGCGAACGGACATCACTGTGACGAGATGTCAGTGCTTCCTGCTAGTATCAGCCTCCGAATAAGTCGAAAATCTTTTAAACCAGGTAATATTTCTGGCGACTAGCGCTACTAAGCAGCTAGTCTCCAGATGAAGAATTAATTAATGTAAAGTTATTGCGGGGTGGTAGTTCCCCTTTAGCAGGGCCTTTTCCATGGAATTGCATCTAAGAACCATTGGTGTATAAGGCAGACTTCCACAGTACAACCTAGAGGTGGTTGAACATTCCCAACACAGATATTACTTTCCATTGGTTTCCACTGCAGAGTTCCAACACAAAAGCCCCGTAAAAGGTTTACTAAGAATCAACTAATTTAATATGATTATTGTGCCTGTATATAAAGGTTTTCTGTTGGAGATAACATTAAATTATGCAGGGTAATTAATTCAGAACAGGATATTTGTTCTCAGACGGATTTACATAAAATGGCAGATTGGGCAACCAAATAGATTATGGAGTTAAATGTGGGAAAGTGTAAAGTCATGCATTTTGGGAGAAAAAATCCCAGTGCCATTTATGAATTTAAAGGAATCCTTTTAGGGAACTCGTTGCTAGAGAAAGACCTGGGAATCCTTGTAAACTACAAACCTGGAAGCAGTGACCACTGTCAAATTGCATTATCAAAAGCAAACAAAATCCTGTTTTATATAAAAAGGGGTATTGAGATTAGAGGAAAGGCTGTTTCAGCTTTAGGTGAGAGGGTTTTTTACAGTAAGGTCTGTTAAATTATGGAATTCCTTGCCCAAGGATCTGTTTATGGCAGATACAATTGATACATTTAAGAGAAGATTAGATACATTCATTTCAAAAGGGAACATACAGGGTTATACTATGTATTAGTAGACATAACAGGAAGGTCTGTTTGCTTTGTCATGGTGTTATAGTATTTCTCATGGAGTAAGCTACATTATTGTACATTATATGTGTCCTACATTATGGAAATGGTATACTCCTCAAAGTATTTGGTAGGATATTGCATACATATGGTGAAACATTTGGAGTTAGTTGATTGATTGATGTAATTATTAAATATTGGTAGGAGTTATACTATATTCTTTTGACAAAAGCAGAACATTGACCCAACCAAAAATGAGGTGGAAAGGTACACCCATAGACCACATGTGCCAGTCGTAACCTCAGTGGTTGGTATGTAATCATAGTAATTTAAATGGAAACAACTAAAATGCTATTCTGGTTTCTGTGAAAATGTGACTTTTTAAGCAACCTTCACAAACTTTGAGTAATGTTGGTCAAAATTTAGAGCAGACATGTCAAACATGCAGCACCCCCCCCCTCTTACATGTGACGTTCCATGAATCTACCATAGCACTTTCTCATCAGACAGTCCCAGAGTGATGATGTGCAGTTTCTAAAGATCTATCATAATAACATATGCTCTCAAAACATCACTGAAGCGAGGACCTTGTAAAATTATTACAAACAAAATGTTGAATCCACCTGTCAGATGCAAGCATGTGCACATAAAGCTCATTTCTTTTTTCTTGTTTTTTTATATTAAGGAGTATTTTTACTCTGTTGAATCATCATTGCTGTAAGCCTTCTAACAATTTTTTCTTCTGTGTACTCCACTGCACAAGAAACAATGGGTTTTATCCTCCGCCTCCAGCTTGTAGGACTGAATTTATTTACATATATTCATGCTCCAACCCTTTCGACTCAGTTATCTTTGTATTAGCCAAGCTGAGTAATCTAAAAAAATTATATAATTAGAATAGTTAAAAAGGGTGGGTGTGCAGTGGAGATACACAGAAAAAAAGGAAATATCTGTAAGTAAATTTCATCCTTTTTCCAGGCATCCTTTCTGAGTTCCTTCACCACAACCCCAGTCAACCACTTTGCTCCCTCCTGACACTCCAAAAATGAAAGTAGGGAGATCATACAGGCACTATAACATTACATGAGACAATACATTTTCTTACCAGGAGACTTAAAAGAATTTGTTTCTAAACATAGCACCCATTTTTGGATAATTTTTGATGTTAACTTATCTATGTGAAGACCCAAAGTGAGGATGACGTCAAGCCACATACCAAGGTATTTGTAGGAATGCACCGGGACCAGGTGACGGTTAGACTCTGTTACAATGGGTAGACGGGTATTGCAGAGATTACGTACTTTGTACTTTGCACCAAATACTATTGTGTGCATGTTGTCAGTGTTTAAAAACAGTTTGTTCTTTGCTATCCATCTTTCAACTTCAGAGAAATCATGCTGTAATATGGCTTATAGTTGAGATACTTTTTAATTTTTAGCATAGATTATGGTGTTATCTGCATAGATGTGCACACAAGATGCTTTGCAAACCATGTGTGAATCATTTATAAATAGATAAAATAGAAGAGGACCAAGAATGGAGCCTTGGGTACCCCCACTTGTTACTTTAAGCAGAAGGCAAAGTTGACAGCAATAGACACACATTGTGTTCTGTCTGATAAATAGGATCAGAACTAGTTTAGAGAATGATTATCCCATCCTGAACTTTGGTGTTTGTTTTTGGAATATTATGGTCTACTGTATCAAAGACCTTTGCAAAATCTAAGAAAAGAGCGCCAATGAGTTCACCATTTTCCATGCTAGTCTGGAGATCATTGGATACTTTTAAGAGGGCAGTGACTGTTGAGGGATTGAATGAAAACCTGATTGAAGCAGGGTGAAAAAAAACTGGTCAGTCATTAATACATATATAGTTGCACGTGGGCACATTTCTCTAGGATTTTAGATAATGTGGGGAGTAGAGATATTGGTCTGTAATTTTACTACATTTTTATCCCCACTCTTGTGTATCGGCACAACTCTACCACTTTCGAAGCTTTGGGCATATACCCGGATGACAGGGAGGCATTAATTAGGGATGCAATAGGATGGGTAATGAGCATTAATAACATTGCTGGCAGCTGGTCAGGAACAGATTGTGATAAATTTTTTTGGTTGAGGAGGTGGTCATATATTTCACTATTATTTACTGGCATGAAATTGAATTAGTTAGTTGGGCCAGGTTGTAGGTGACAGAGACTGTTCTATGCTCTTTTCTACTTCAGACTTACTTTTGTTTTGTGTAAGCACAATGGCCTGTTCTACGGCTAGTCACTGCTCTGAAGCATCACATTTTAGCTGTCTAGTGCCATTACAGAGGATTAATTTCCACGTGCACATTAGACTAATCCCACCCAAAAGGGCGACCCAGTTCCAAAATGACGGGCAAGTCGCCTCTGCACAGGAGGGTTGGGATTAGTCTAATGTGTACATGGAAATTTCTGTTCTGTAATGGCACTAGAGATCTGAAACGTGATGCTTCTGAGCAGTGACTAGCTGTGGAACTGGGCCACCTTTTTTGGCGGGATTAGTCTAATCTGTGGGGAAATTTCTCCTCTATAATGGCACTAGAGAGCTAAAACGTGATGCTTCTGAGCAGTGACTAGCCGTAGAACAGATTGTTGTGCTGTTATTCTTCCTCAGGAGCCTCTCACATTTTGCATGCTTATTTTGAATACTCTTAGGGGGTCTCCCTGAGAGTGAAGGGTAATCCAGATGTGGACTCCTTGCTCTCAGTGCCTAGGGAATCCAGCTGCACCCCTCCTGATGAGGCACAACAAAGCCGAAATGTACGTCGGGGTAAGCTGGTCTTCCCATGCAGAGGGGACTTTTCAGTCATTTTGGAACTGGACCGCCCTTTTGGACAGGATTAGTCTAATGTGTATGTAGAAATTTCTCCTATGTAATGGCACTAGAGAGCTAATACGTGATGCTTCTGAGCAGTGACTAGCCATAGAACAGGCCTTTGTACTGATGTTCGTCCTCAGGAGCCTCTCACATTTTGCATGTTTTATTTTGTGTAATCAGAGCGGAGACTGAGTAGCTACTGAATGCATTAGCTATTGCTATGGGGCGTTGTATTGTTTCATTGCCTGTTTTTATAATTCATGGGTGAGAATGTTTAGGGGGGTTTAGATATTTTTAATAACCTTCCAAAAGTTGGCTGGTTTTGATATGTTACCGTTTACGTTGTCAGTAAAATATTGAGATTTTCTTGGTTTGTTTTCTTTGTGCAGGAATTCAGCAATTGTCTATGCAGTGTGATCCTAAGCTGATATTCCATGTGTACATGGAATACATTTCCACCTTCCTTTTGTATGTCATGCCATCTTGTTCTAATATTCCTTTTATTCTGAAAAGGCTTCCCTACTAAATCCCATAATATATTTACGAGATTCATCCATATCTGCGATCTCCTTCTATCCATGCTATACACATTCAAGAGGTTAAAGGCCCAGTTTAAAACAATGCCAATTCATCATTGTGAGTGTCCCGGATGGTGTAGTTGGTTTGCTCAGGAATTGCTTCTGTTTAGCTTACTGAAGACAGCCAGTTGCAATTTTCTGTTCTGGTCCCCACAGGTTGCTGTTTGTATTACTTTACTGAATACAGCCAGTTGCAATTTTCTGTTCTGGTCCCCACAGGTTGCTGTTTGTATTACTTACTGTGGTGAGTTGTAGGACTCAAGCTCTCACAGAGTGCCATATACATAAACTGTGTTTTCAACACCAAGCAGCACTGTTGCTTTTGTGTTACACACTCCTCGAAGGGTTTAAAAAAGGTTTAAGCTAAAATAACATTCAAATGAAGACTCTCCCAGCAGTGAGAGTGCCTTAATTTTACTCTACAGGAAAATTCTGTAGCAAACGTTCATTGTTCACTGCTTATTTAAAGAAAGCTCTATGGAACCCTGAGGTGGGTGGACAAAGTGTGAACCTCCAGCTGTTGCTGGACTGTATCTCCCATCATCATACCTGAGGATGTCCTGTTCCTGATTTCCCCCCTTCCCAAACAGGGCTCATGTGCTGCTGCCAGGGAGATGTTAAATTGTGATATGTGCATCATAAGTGTTGGGGCTTAATTGGGTGGGAATGGGGCATAACATGGTGGGAAGGAGGTGAAGTGGGCAGAGTTTCAGAAGAACCTCACCACCAAGGGAGGATCAGCTTCTGTCCCTGACCCAGTAATTAACTCTAAAAAACAGCGTCTACGGGGCAGATCCAATGTGTTCCCAGGTATGACCATCATCTTCAGCCAAGCAAAGGTTTACTGCTAATGATGGGAGTTGTAGTCCAACAGATGGAGGGCCACAGGTTGCTCAGCCACACCCTAGATTGACTAACCTTGGTATGAAACCCCTTCATTCTGACGAGGATGACTAAATAAACCAGTATAGCCCAAGGGTACTACAAACCTTCAGTTTAACTTCCAAATGCACTGTAATTGCACCATTGTATGGAGGTGGGTGTTGTGCTCTTAATCTGGAATGTGTAAGAGTGGAGCCCAATGTTAACAGTTAACTATCTGTGAGCATTCTTGACCAGCTCTTCAAATACATTGCTATCCAGTAGAGAACAGGTAGTCAATCTTTGGAACTCCAGCTACAGGGAACCGTAACTACCATAAACCCCAAACAACAAATGGCTGCTTGGGGATGATGGGAATTGTAGTATTCAACAGCTGAAGGTCCAGATATTGCCTACCCCTGCAGTATAGAACAGAAACACTTGGAAACAAGAGAAGACACTTAAAAATAATAATAGGAAGTTTAAATGTTCCACCACATCTATAATACACTGGCTTTCTTAATGAATAGCCAGAATTTTTAACCCTTTGAGTGCCAGAGGAGTACGGAATGCATTTGCCCTGGTACTCAAAGGGTTAAAGTGGAACTTTCAGTTTTATAATATTGCCCCCCCAATACATTAGTACTATAACGAGAGGCAAAGTAATAGTTGTATTATGGTGAATAAATCTACGTTATTGAAGTAATCCACCTCCTTCGGCAGGCGTCCAGGGCTTCCCTTGTAAGCTCTATGCTCCTGTGCAGGCAGCAACTTCCGTTACCTTAAGGTAACCACCTGACATCACCACCAATCCGGGCAGTGCACGGGACAGACAGCGCAGACTAAGGGGAAACTTCCCTCTGTGCTGTTGTCCACTGGATGCCATAATACAACTACTAATTTGCCTATCACTGTATTACTAATGTACTGGGGGCAATATTATAAAGCTGAAAGTTCCGCTTTAAGCATATCTGACCACATATTTATTCCCCTGAATTTCTTCCTCCTGCTTTGCTGCTGATTTAGGAAAGCCAGATGAACAGTGTCTGAGGTCAGCATATTTATGTGTATTTATCTATATAGGCAGATACATTTTGTCATACACATTTTGCTTCTAACTTTCAAATTTGCTGTGTTTGCTTCGTCAGTTTTAATACAGAATTGAGAATACTTAACCCTTTGAGTGCCAGAGTGCCATTCGGTACCCCTCTGGCACTCAAAGGGTTAATGGCCATATTAGTTTTACAGGTGGCTGCATATTTTCAGTCTACAGTATCCATAGCAACTCAAGGGTAAGACATTTACTCCAAAAGCCCTTCTTCTAAAACCCTAATGGTGTAACATTATCAAACCTGTACAGTTTGATACCAGACCCTGTGACAGCATGAGGTTAAATTACAAGGGAATTTTTTTTACAGTTTTGGTTCATCACTGTTTTGATATAAGCCTTTATTTGGTTAATAAAATAGACTGGTTGGTTTCACCTTTATTGAAAGCACTATAAAATGCCAATTTATACCTCAAAATAGGACCTTTTTTTTTTTTTTTTTTTTTTTTTTTTTATAATTTACTGCAAAGCGGTTTGGAGGTAGCATGTTTCATGTTCATGAGAATGGTGAGCAGCCTGGGAATTCCTGTGAAACACCTGAGGGGAAATGATTCCACTCCTCCTTTTACATGTGAATCTAATGCATATCTCACAGCTGTCCTCCTCTGTCAGAAGAATTCTACACTATATGCTGATAAGGATTACTTAGGGTTGAGTGATGAGGAACAGTGTAGAAAACAATAGGTATGATTTGTTTTTTTTTTGTTTTTCTGTCCAAGTGAGAACAATGCATTGGAGACCTTTCTTACAACAAAGCGGTCAACAAGTTATCTGCATGCCTTTCATACATGTCAGGTATATATTTAACTCTTTTACTGCCAGAAGGGTATGCAACGCATTGCTTTGCAATGCATTTGCGTACCCCTCTGGTACTCAAAGGGTTAAAGAGGAAGCATGTGACCGACAAGCTTTGTACGAAGCCAAACACACCCAGGAGTGGCAGTAAGGACGAGTTATCTCTATACTACGTGTCCCATTGATGTAAGCATGGGCTATGATTTTTCACAGCAGTGGGCAGGACAGGGGAGTGCATATCTCCTCCCTCTATTCCCTCTCTCCCATTTGCCACGTGCAGGACTTCACCCGCCACCCTCCCTCCACTCCGCCTGACTGCCTCGCAGTGCCCTCCGCCTGACTGCCTTGCAGTGACCTACACCTGATTGCCTCGCAGTGCCCTCTGCCTGATTGCCTCGCAGTGCCCTCTGCCTGACTGCCTTGCAGTGCCCTCCGCCTGACTGCTTCTCAGTGCCCTCCGCCTGACTGCTTCGCAGTGCCCTCCGCCTGACTGCCTCTCAGTGCCCTCCGCCTGACTGCCTCGCAGTGCCCTCCGCCTGACTACCTCTCAGTGCCCTCCGCCTGACTACCTCGCAGTGCCCTTCCCCTCATTGCCTAACTCTCCTTCACTTCGTCACCTACCTGTCCTTCCTCATTACCTACCTGTCCTTCCTCATTACCTACCTGTCCTTCCTTATTACCTACCTGTCTTTCCTTATTACCTACCTGTCCTTCCTCATTACCTACCTGTCCTTCCTCATTACCTACCTGTCCTTCCTCATTACCTACCCGTCTTTCCTTATTACCTACCCGTCTTTCCTTATTACCTACCCGTCCTTCCTCATTACCTACCTGTCCTTCCTCATTACCTACCCGTCTTTCCTTATTACCTACCTGTCCTTCCTCATTACCTACCTGTCCTTCAACTCATCACTTATCCCTGCAAATTGCCTCCTCGTCTGCCCTCCTATCCAACGCATTCTCTTTCAATGCGTTAGCTACCTTTTTGACACTCAAAGGTTTACATTTCGTAATCCTACAGCTCCCACAATGTATAACAAAAATACAGATCTGCTCACATGTATTCCAACAACAAATGCATGTACACTAAAAAATACATTCCTGCCGTCTGAGGACCTTGAAGTCCTCACAGTGCACTATGACACTTTCAATGTACACAGCTAAGCTCAAGGTCCTCACATGCCAGGAATGAAGACATCCTGCAGGGAACACACACAGCAGAAGAAGAAACGGCTGCCAGTGCAAGCATGGGTTTGGGGTGAGGATCCTGCTCATTACACCTGCAGGTCAGTGAAGTGCTACACATCTGAAGAGGTCTGATTTAACGTTTTTCTGTACATTCATGTGTTGTTGGAATACGTCTGAGCTGGTCTCATTTTTTTTTCTACATTGCAGGAGCTGTAAGATTACCAAATTTTAAAACTGATTAATTTTGTACAATCATTAATTAATGAAATACGTCTCAGCATGTCTGATTTTTGTTTATAGATTGAGGGACCTGCCGGATTACTGAATTTAACCCTTTCAGTGTCATAAAGGTATCCAATGCATTGCAAAGCAATGTGTAGCATACCCTTGTGCCACCCAAAAGGGTTAACACATTGGCAACGCCATGCCAAGTCTGTTAGTTGATATATATATATATATACATTGTATCTACAGTTGAATATGTTTACTTATCTGCATTTGACGTCAACATAGTATAAAATCAACAAAAGGCATCGACTCAAATATGAAACTTTACGCTGTCAGTGTAGAACAACTGGTATTGGGATTCCTCATACCAGGCAACCTTTTTCCATTTGGGTGTCCAATGTCAATGTTCCAAGTGTAGTCATTGCTTGTTTTTATGTGAAGTGGTAATGTCATCAGCTTCTATATCCCATTCATTATAGGCATACCTGGGAACTTCCTCATCTTGAACCCTTGGAGAGGGCCTCCTGGCCACTTCTGTCAAAATCTCTGCAAGGAGTTTCCCTCCATCACTAAAAAAAATAAAAAAACAAACCATGGCTAACTCTTACCACTCCACCAACCCACACTGCCTGAAGCTGAATACATTACATATATGAAAGCCAGTGGAATATCACTAAAGTAAGCCCTCTATTCATTCCCTAGCCTAATGTTCATCATCGGAGCCACACAAGGACATGCTGAAGCAAGTCTCCCTCGCATTGCACAGCATCACAAAACGCGCAAACCACATTGTACATCGGCAGAGCGCAGTCCTGATAGTAAACCCACAGGCGCTATAACTGTGGTCCCAAAGGATTAATGTTATTCTTGGAAAGTGTATACAATACATTGTCATCACCTCAAGGACCGCCCTTTGCAAAAATGTGCACGGACGAATTCCGTCCCCAATCAAGCACATCATACAGCACAAACTACGTGTCCTTCTTTTAAGCGGGGACTGTAATCCCTTGCATACCACCAATGGTGGAAATGATAGCACTAAAACTCAGTTTCCCCTTAACAAACATGCCGCATTGTTATAATTAACTTCAAATCAACGGACGTTCATTTCTCAAAATATGTCTGTGCCCTGCACCGTCCCTATGTATTGCAGTACATATGGCAGTGATGTAGTGTCGATAGGGAACAATTATAAAGAAATTGGTGTCTGCACCTATGTTTTGTCTCAGGCAAAGTACAAATATACAGGGTAAGGTATTAAACCTTTACATGCCAGAATGCATGCAATGCATTGCCAAGAAATGGTGCTGCACTCTGGGTGAGGGTTGTTTTCTGTAGCAATGTTGTGAAGTGTATTTCTGTACACAGCTAAGAGACGTGTAAGGTTCTTTATTTTGTGTTAGATATGTGGCTTATTGCTATAATGCAGCACATTAAGCCACACCCCTGCTTATGATTAAGCCCTGCCCCTTTCTGACCACATCATTTATATCCTACCGCCGGCACCTCATGAGTCCTCTCTAGAAGAGGACATTCCCAAGTGTGACCTACATTAAATAGGGCATGACCATCTGCAGTGTCAACCTCACAGTTACTGTACTGTGTCATGGCATGGAAACTCAGTATTCATACCATACTAGCCTTCCACATACTGTATTGTACAATGGTGGTTGGGGTTCTAACCTAGATCAGGTTAGCAGGCAGAGGAGACTGAATAACAGGTTATGGCCATATACTGACATTGAACTGAACCTTCTATGCGGTTAATGGATAGGTATGGCTTATATGTTTTTCGATCACCTTGATGGCATAAGTATATAAATCATCACGTTTTCAGAAATATCACAGGATCTCTATAATAAACGGACTGCTAATATTGATTACTATGAGCGTGAATCTACCAGTATTATATAAATATACCGTATAATCAAAACTTTATTACTTTATTAAATCTTAGCTACACTTCTTAAAGAAACCCTTACTATAAGAAACAAAAGCTCAATGATGATTCAAGCTCAGTCAGCGTCTACTTAAATACCCACAGCAATCTCATGAGTTGCAAATTTACTCCCACACAAGTTAAGTTCCTATTCAGTCACTTGCTGTTAGGAAGATATCCACATATACAAAAACTTGCAGACGTTATGTGATGGATAATCCCCATAAACAGTTTATTTATATCTAAAAACAATATGTAACTGTATATAAATGTTTAGTATGTATGTTTTTTGTGAGTGTGTGTGTGTGTGTGTATATATTCTTTATTTTTACTATTATTATGGATAATTTGGATGTGTAGCTATAACACAGTCTTGTTTCTCTGAATCTCAGGACTGGGACATAATTATACTTGGGTACAAAATTTAAAGAAAAGACAGACAAGGGAAGAAGCAAGGAGGAGTTGTTCTTTATATAAAGGATAACATAAAGTCGAACAAAAAATAAATTACAGAGTGTTTGAATAACTATTGAAACCAGTGATAAAGTTGTTAGCATATGAGTAATTTATACACCTCCAGGACAAGATGAAGCAGTAGATTAAGCATTGCTAGACAAAATAACAAATATGTCAATTAGAGGTGATGTGATAATTATGGGAGATTTTAATATTCCAGATGTAGACTGTCAGAGTTCCTTGACTGTATCTCATGCAGGAGCAGGGAGATCCTAGATTCTTTGCTAGGGGCATCCTTTATACAGCTGGTGAAGGAGCCAATTCACAAGGAAACAATACTAAAAGTGATTCTCACAAATATTCAAACAGTGTCAAATGTATCTGTGGGAGAATGCCTGGGGACCAGTAATCACCAGATTGTGTGGTATAATGTACTGGGAATATCAATGAGTAACCACACTAAAAAAAAAAGGTTTTACATTCTAGAAGTGCTGATTTTTCTCTTATGGGGGAATTCATAAGGCAATCTTCTCTCTGCTAAGGAATTTCTTATGGTGCAAGGACGATGGGCACAACCAAAAAAATCAATTTGATCTGAAAATTAATTCTGCATCAGGCACGTAAACAAAGGTACAAACCAATATAATTGACTAGAGAGGTGGCAGGTATTGTAAAGGATAAAAAAATGTGCATAGAGAAAATACAGACAGACTCAGAGGAACGTAGAAAAGATTACAAGGGTAATCAGAGGGAAACTAAGAGTATTTTAAGGGTTGCAAAATCCCAACTTGAAAGAAAAATAGCAAAGTCTGTAAAAAAAAAAGGGTGACAAAATATTATTTAGGTGTACTCTAGTGATCAGAGAAAAAGTAAAGGAGGAAAAATAAGATCAAAGTCAGAAAATGGTACACATGGAGGGAGGGAAAGAAATTCCTGACTAAATAAATATTTCTGCTTAGTTTTTACAATAAATTGTGGAGAAGTGGACCTTCCATTATGAAGGAGAACTGTTAATGTTAAACCAGTAGACACTTGTCTGTTTACACTGGATGAGGTGTTACTGATATAATCAAAGTTGGAAGTGGATACATCAAGTGGTCCAGATCAGATGCGTTTAAGGTTGCCACCCGGCCGGTATTTTACCGGCACAGCTGGTATTTAGTGCACTGGAGGAGGTGCCGGTATAACTACTATACCGGCAGTTGAAAAGCCGGGGAAGGGAATTAGGTGACTGAGCAGGGAGAGGCAGGGAATATAAATTATGCAGTCAGCTGTCCCCCGATTGTGTGCACAGGACACACACATAACAAAAGGAACTTCTCTGGGCACGGTACATAGGAAATCAGACAGTGCTCATTTTAATGTTTCTAAACTAGTGCCCTATTTCAGCATGATAATGGACAGCCAGTGGGATTCTGCCAGTGACCAATCCCTGTGGTTGTTATGCACAGCACGTGAAGAGACTGACGAGCAGACCAATAAGGGATAAGGTTTTATTCAGACACATCCAGGAAGTTCTGTACGTACTGCTCGGGTGCTGGATGGCAGATGCTTATTCAGAGTTACTTGTGTAAAGTCTGTTCCCCGTGACTATAGGAAGATCTGCCCTGCCATCGGATGGGGAGCAGCAGCAGCCACTGGATGTTACAGCTGTTTGAAGTATTACTGCGGGTGCCACTGTCACATTTAATGGTCAGGGTCCAACTTCATCTGCCAACTCCCTCCCCTGCCCCCTGTCACCTCCACCATCACAACACCTAACAGGTAACTATTACTGATGGCACCAATCTTCTCATATTTACTACTCTGAAGTGCCACTAATTTGTTTCCTTTTTACATAGCAGATTTCCATTTTACCACTCATCCTGCTTGGGGATCATCTCAAAATTAACCCTTTGTGTGCTAAAGGAGTGCACAATCCCCGTGGCACTCAGTGGGTATTAAAAGGTTAATGACTTCCTCTATCAATTTAGACTTCAGGTATTTCCCAGCACACAAAATTATTTCATCCTCTGAGTGCCAGGGAGGCATCCAACACATTTCATTACAAATCATTGGATTCCGAATAATGAAAGGGTAACTAGCCAAGTGTTTCTTTGTTATGGAATAGTGCCCCTTTATGGAAAAGAAATATGTTTTAAGACTTTCCCTATAGCAGAGGTTCTCAACCACAGTGTCCTGACTTGGGTGTCCCATGGGCACCAGCACAGGGTGCCCCACTTTTTCCATGAAGTGGTTGATAAAATGTTAAAGTTGAGTTTCTAATTTATTTTAATAGATATTATTCATAATCATACAGGGGAACTCTCGGGGTTTTGACCAAAATATCAGGGTGACACAGTCAATTGTTTCCTACGAAATGATACAGACAATAAATTACTTGGTACCATTTCTACCGGAATGACAGAGGGAGATGTCTTGTGTGTGTCCAGATAGTGATATCCCTGTTGTTTCAAGTTCTGTATTTCCTTGTGGATGTCTGGAACACAGTTGGTTTAGAGCAACAGGGACATATCTCCTGGAATCCAGGTTCTGGATAACCTTAACGGATAGAATTTCAACAATCATGGGGTCAGCTCATTTTGCAATTTTCTAGGTATGTGCAATGAAAATGCAGACTGCATGTCACAGGTGCCTTGAGTGAGTTTTGAGGACCACTTCCCTATAGAGAAAAGCAAGGGTACTAACAATCTTTGAACTTGGAATTGTCCTTATAGCTTGAGATCAAGATGCTTGGCTGTAATGAGAAGCCTGAAGCTCAGTTTTGTAGGGTCATGCAACATTGAGTGGTTCTGCCCCTTTTGTGGCTCCTCCCTTTTGTAGCTCCACCCTCACCGACCCACAACTATGGTCAGTATTTTTTTGACGAAAAGGTGGTGTAACAGTTTTGTAAGACACTCAGACCAGGAGGTTAGAATAAAACACAGTTTTATTAAAAGACAAGGAACACTGCCCACTACAGGCTAGTATGGAAAGACAGGTAAATGATATACAGGTATATGTATGCCCTGTCAGGCTCAGTATATAGAGCAAGAACAAATACTGTCACAGGACAGGCATAAATAAGAAGTATCAGTATCAAATGGGTAAAAGTTCTATGTAGGTAATCAGTCTCTGTTGTGGTGTGTTTGACAACGCTCAGTAGATGTTAAAAGTAGCAAGAGACTGTGGTGCAAGATGTGCGGTAACGGAGTCACAAACACTGCAAGAGCTGAATGGAACCAGAGCTAATAGCACCCTTCCGGTGCGGTAATGGAACTCTGTACACTGTGAGAGCTGATGGAATCGCCCAATAGCACCACCCGGTGTGGTAACTGATACACTGCGCGTAGTAAGGGTTAAGCGGAAGCACAGTGTTAACGGAGGCCACAATGCTCTGCAAGTGTAACCAGTAGGCTCGGTAAAACGGAGGCTGCAATAACGGAACGGAAGGCTCAATAAATCGAAGGCAACAGTGCTCTGCAAGTGTTAACAGAAAGGCTCAGTATAACTGAGGCAACAGTGCTCTGCAAGTGTAATGGAAGGCCCAGTATACGGAGGCAACAGGCTCTGCAAGAGTTAACGGAATGTTCAGTCTGCACAAACACTGCTACTATGAAAGTTCAAAATGTCGCCAAGCGACACAGGATCAGGATCGCAGCTGGAAGACTCTCAGGATGTCAGGATAGCCGGAATCAGGTCGCGGAGCAGGAACGTCAGCCAGGCCGGGTCAGTCATGGAGCAGGAACGTCAAACAAGCCGGGTCAATCACGGAGCAGGAAAGTCAGCCAGGCCGGGTCAGTCACGGAGCAGGAACCAATGAGCGTAGTCAGACGGGCCAAGTCGGTACACAGGAACACAGCAACAATAGCACTGGTACAGGAACCCCACAAAAGGGCACCTGACAGGTGCCAGAGGCCTGGTATATGAAGGCCATACTGGGCGGGCCAAACAAGCTCAGCCAATGGGAGCGCACCACAGCAAAGAGTGACAGAGAGATCACGGGAACCGTGATAGGTGGCAACCCTAGATGCGTTCAAAAGTATTTAAAAAAACCTTATGTCTATATTAAAATCTAGAAGAACGGCAGCAAGAAGAGAGGAGAACAGATGAATCCTCTGAGTGTAGTATTTATTAGTAAAACTCTTATAAATCATATTAAAACAATCCCCCCCTCCCACTGCACTTACATTGCTGTTGCGCTCTGTTATTCTAGATTTGGATTTCTCCTGGGGTTTCCAAGGACACCCATTTTTACAGTTGCACCAAGTTTGATTTGGGAACTCAGGATATTCTACTGACTGACTGTTTTGGAAACATCTATTATCATCTCCACTGGGATTCATTTTCTCCAGTGATATCACTTCTCCAGTTCCTATGTTATTCTATGGAGCCTATGCACTAAGATCTCCAGAGCTGAAGAAATCTTAGTGCATAGGCTCCAAGGAATAACATAGGAATTGGAGAAGTGATAAACTGGACAAGTTATCTCCACGTTATCACCACTTTATCTATTCCAAAGGTGGAATACAGGCATAATGGTACTGTGCTGACAAAAACATCAGAGGACAGGGACTTAGGAGTTCTTATTTCAGATGACTTGAAGCAATGCAATAAAGCAGTGGATCAAGCAATCTGTATTCCTTGTTGTAGAAGACTAGGCATTAGCAGCAAGATGAGAGGTAGAAATATCATTCTTAGGCCACCGGTAAGAACTCACTGATTACCTGATTCTATTTGAGCCGCTAGTGAAATTAAACTAACACTGGTAGTCTTAAGATACAGTTTGGTATTCTGCTTCCTGTGCTCTGACAAACTACCACCAGTTAGAAACTCATGACGGGCACAGCATTAGCTCCCTTTGAAAATATCTATGTCCCAATCTATTGCATGTCGTGTCTATTAACAGGTATTTAGGGAATTCCTCTTCTGCTGGTGATTCAGGCCCTAAGCCCCCATATCATTGCATAAAATGAATAACCGTTTGATTCCTAGAGGGGTATGAAATGCATTGCAAAGTGTTGTATACCACTCTGGCACTCAAAGGATTAAACACCCCTAGTCCTAACATTAATCTATGGCCCGTTCCCACACCTGTAACAATAACAACTTACCTTGTGCCTTTTTCATCCTGGTCCTCTTGTGTTTTCTCCTAAAATAAAAAGATAATATCCCCCACGTTGCCATCATCACCACATCCGCTACTATATAAAAGAAAAACCACCACTATAATAAACTTTTTTTTAAAAAAGAACCTTGTTGGTCTTGTTTGTGCCGTTACCCTAGCCAGTGTCGGGTCAGGTACTGTCTATCTTCTTCTTCAATCTTCTCTCTTCCTTTTTCATCAGTCATCAATCTCTTCTTCTTCTGTCTTCTAATCTTCCACGTTTCAAATAGTTTCCTGTAAAGAAAAAAACATATTAAACATTAAATATGCCCCAAAATCATAACTTGGATATACGTGCATTGTTTATCACTTTGAGTGCCGGAGGGGTACACAACGCATTGCAAATCAAAGTGTTTCTTACCTCTCTGGCACTCAAAGGGCTAAAGTAATGCACATATTCCCAGCTGGAAGATGATATGTGCCACGATCAACAAATCTGTGTCCCAATCCATGTTGCAATACAATACAAGACGAATGTGCAAATAATGCTGAATCTTAATAAATAAATAGTTCTGTGCTCAGTCACCAGTGGTGGTGGAAGTAAGTCTTGCAGACAAACATCCCAAGTCCTCCTTCCCTTTGTACCTTTTGGAACTATGCCCAAGCCAATGTGTGGGAAATTTGAACAGAGGCTGGCTTTTATTTAACCAGACTCTGTACAAAATGTATCCCAGGTGTCCATTGGCTGGGATGTGTGCTTACGCACCTCCAAGCCAATCACCTTTTAGAGGGTTTCGTCACCCCCCCCCACACACACACACACACAAACAAACACACACACACACACACACACACACACTAGGAACTGATTGGCTGGGAGGTGCGGAAGACACTTGGATGACATTTTGAACAGAGACTGACCATATAAAAGCCAGTGTCTCTTCAAATTTCCCAAAGACTGCCTCGGGCATCAGCCTGTAAGCTACCATGGGGTGTACTGTGACACTTCTGCCACCTCAAGCAGCGGCACACAGAACTATTTAAGATTCTGTATTATTTGCTTATTGGGCCTTGTAGTTTGCGAATGGATAATATTTTAATGCGACATGGATTGGAACACACATATATCCAAGTTATGATTTTGGCCTATATTTATTGTTTCATTTATCTCTATAAAGGTCACTTTTTTAAACCAGGAAGAAGAAGAGGAGCAAACAGAAGAGAAGAAGACAGAAGATGGAGAGAAAGAAGGAGGAGGAGGAGGGTAGAAGATGACAGAAAAAGACGAACAGTGGATGAGAGGGAAGTGTTACACAGATCTGGGTGTTAGGCTAGTATTGGTGCTAATATTGTTGCACTTTACTGTAAGGGGTAGTGTAGGGTTAGTATTTGGGAGGGTGACTGTGTTTAGTGATAGTTAGCCATTTTCCTTTGATGTTCCCACTACTCATGCTATTTAGAGTGAGTTTTGGGAACACACGACGGACGTTTGGCCATATGTCAGATTCTTTGGCCCAACGTCTGTTGTGGTTTCAGTTGGTAGGGCAATTGAATTGCTCCATAGCACTTACTACTAATGGGCCATTAGCTAATATTGCCCTACTGGCTGTGTGTTATTGTTACAGGTATGAGGTGTAGGAATGGGCCATAGGATAGTGTTAGAACTAGGAAGGGAATTTATACAACTGGTAATATTAAGTGTAGTGGAAGAGGGGTTTAGTGTTGAAGAGGGTGGAGGAGTAGTAACTAGCTCATAGTCGATGGTTGACACTATGTCAAACATTGAGCGTTGGCTAGTTTCCTTTGGTATTCCCATTTTTGAGTTGTGGTAACAGAAAACCGCGATGAGCGGTATGCTGCAACATGAGTTCATGAGACCAACGCTTCTTGTAGAGGATGCTGGCAAAGAAATAGAATTTGAATGGTACAACAATGTGTGTGTGTACTGGCCATAAAGCAGGTTTTATTGGCCACAACAGAATCGAGCACCTAGAGTACAGTGTGCATCTCTAAAAGTTTTTTTTATAAATTGGAGGCAGTTCAACGAAGAGCCACCAAAATAGTGCAAGGTCTTCATGTCACAGGGTACCAGAATAGGCTCAAAGAACTTAATATGTACATCTGGGAAGAAAGGAGGGAGAGGGGTGATAAGACAAAAACATTTAAATATATTAAGGGATTTATTATTCTAGAGGGAAGCATTTAAAAAAAATAGAGGAATACTACAACAAGAGGTCATGATCTAAGTTAGAGGGCAGAGAGTTCAAATTCCTGAGGTACTACAAAAAGGGTTACAGACTCATGGAACTTCCCCCCAGCAAAGGTAGGTGGGACAAATACTGATAGAGAATTCAAAAATGCCTGACATACACACAAGTCTCTTCTAAGTATGTAAGACTTGTATTTTAGTAGATAGGGAAATGGGCAGACTGGATGGATCAGATGGTTCTTTTCTACTGTCAAAATCTCTGTTTCTATTAGAGGTCTGTATCACATTGTGATAGAAATCTTTTGAGCATTCAAGTAGTTAAAAACCTCATTTATATCATAGTAATATTTGTTTATTTCTTTGAATCAGTTAGGTTGCCCTATAATTACTCCAGTTCCTCTTAGTACATCGGCACTCTGGGACCTATCCACTCCATTCAATCTCAGCAGGATTCAGCTGGATGAATCCTAAACATTTAGCTTAAACAAAGCTCAGTACCCACCTAATAACAATAATGACTCCACTTACCTTAATCTGGACAGATAATCCTGTTGGCACTATGAATACATTCTGTGTGGAACTGGTTCCCCACAACAAACCTTTAAGTAGTAATTGGCAATACATTTGAGATCTGTCTTGCAATTAAAGAGTTAAAAGTTCCATTAATTTATGGAAGTTCATATTTGTTTCTTATGATGCATATGGTTTCCTTCAGAATTGCCCCAATTCTAACATAGTAAATTAGGTTGAATAAAGACACAAGTCCATCAAGTTCAACCTTCTCCTCATACCCCAGTAACTGAGAATTTTATAGCTTTCCTGCTACCAAATAAGTCAGTCTTTATCAGACCTTCCTGATCTGCCTACTGATAAACAGCATAATCCTGTATCTAATCTTCTCTTAAATGTATCCATTGTATCTGCCATAACCACCTCCTTGGGCAACGAATTCCACAGTTTAACAGACCTTAAAAATTCCTATGAGTGTTGAGTGTGCACACGAATTCAGAGTTTCACTATCCTGGTTAATCATGGAATAAGCCAGATAGCATCAGGTATGAGTTTTCTAATATCTGAATCATGTGTCTGACTGATAAACCAGGGGATCACAGTGCAGCCCCAACTAGTTCAGCAAGTCTACTTCCAAAGAGCAGGCCAGCCATAGATGAACTCTCAGACGATAGCTTGCTTTTCATTTTCCCATTTTTTTCATGTCATTATAGAGTTGGATTCTATTTTAAGCAATTAGTGTATCTCAAATTTGATATTCCCATTTCTGGATAGACTATAAAATCTAGTGACAGATGTATTACTTTACATAGAATCCAGCCAATATTCTCTTAACCTGAAGCATATTGACACTTTCAATAAACTGCCATTTTGTGGTCTCAGACACTCCCAATTAACAACTCTGCTGTTATTTGTTTTTGCATTTTCCATATTTAAGCCCAGAGGTTGCACTTTGCAAATCAGCCAAACAAAGCTACCATTGCACTACTATTTAGGAAGGGACTTTTAAGGAAATACGCACACAACTATCTATGTGCAACCCCATATGAGAGGAAACTATGGAAACCAACAAGCTTTATTCTTCCAGTCGATTATTTTACCAGATCAGGAAGATGGAAGCGTATGCATTTTTTACACAATCATACAAGTTCAAAGATGATATTGTTATCCTGGATCCTGTCAGCTCTTGTAATCATGTTGTAATCAGTAGCATAGAAATCCCAGTCACAATCATTCATCTGATTTCACATTTTCTTGATAGCAGTTTCAAATACACCAAAAGAATTGTAGCGTTTTGTCTCATTCTTTTTTAAGAATGCTAGAGCATTAGAAACAAGTATTTCATTTTTTTTCTTTTCCATATATGTTTGTAACCTGTTTTAAGAAAGACAAAGCAAAGTTAAATGAGGGTTACAGTAGTGCACGCTGGGCTTCTCTCTGCATTCAAAGTGTTAAAAAGCATTTTATTTCTTAAAGGATCAGCAACAGTAGCATAGTGTTGAGTTTAAAAAAAACTTTGATGCTATTTCCAGTTATGCCCTAATTGGGTAAAAAAAAAAAAATCCTCCTTGACTCCAAGATACAGTCTGATATATTCAAGGATTAACAACCTGTCTGCTTTGAAACCTACAAATTGTCATAATACTTTGCATTGTTCTGAGCTACAACGTTATATGCATTGTTCTGAGCTAGACCGGTATACAATACTTTCTTGAAAACATCTACAGTATCTGCAAGCACAGCTTCCAGAGGCAAAGAATTCCACGACCATACTGTCCTTAATGTAAAAAATCCCTACCTGTTATAGTTGAAAGTACTTTTCCTCTGGTTTTAATGGATGACCTCTTGTGTTTCTGCTCAGCTATTTGTGTAGAGTTTCTCAATGAATTCTTTGTATTGTCCTTGAATATATTTAGAAATAGTAATCATTCCCCACTTGGACATCTCTATTGTAAACAAACTAAGTTGGGCTAGTCTCACTTTTAAAGCTAACATTTGCCAAACTCTGTACCTGCACTCTTTCCGGTTCAGTAATGTTCTTTTTAAGAAGTGGTGCCCAAAACCGTACACCATACCATCTATATCTGTTCCCCTTCCTAAACGTGGTAGTACTCTGTTACTCATCTGAGTGACCGTGCACATGGTTGCGAAGTCTGTTGTTTCATTATGATTATTGTTGGGCTTGTCTGGGTGAGCGATACAGGTCTATTTCTGCTGTTGGGAGATACTTCATTCAAATGTTATTAACCCCTTAAGGACCAGGCATTCTTTTGCCCTAAAGGGAGCTGATAAGTTTGAGTGATCACGTCCGGTTTTGGAGCAGTCATATTTAGACTCCCTGCTTGATCACGGCATGACCGTCACTGGTCTTTAACGCACCACAAGCCGTGACTGTCTTGGCACATCCTTGGACCTTAAGAGGTTAAAGCTCAAGCTTGTTTATATATAAATAAAACCTCAGATTTCTTCTGTAGTCGCAATGGGGGAGCTGACATTTTACAGATAGCTTTAGTATAAGATTCTCCTATAGACACCAACAGAATAATGAATCGCCACTGGACTCCAGTTGGCACTTTGCTATTTTTACTGCATATTTAAAAAAATTGCTAACCATATGTTCTTGACATTACTTTGAGTGAGTCACATTTTTTTTTTTTTTTTTTTTTTACACGTTTTGTTGTCGTAAATTGCTTCCCCGCATTTCCTTATACTCGGTGATCATTGCTGCAGCATTTAGTCCTTGTACAGAGTACTCCTCACTCTTTTCATAAAAGTCAGCATATCAGGGAACTTCTGTGGTGCCACTGGGGAATGTAAATTACACTAGTTACTTTAAAGGGATAGTAATACTTAAAATGTAAAAAAAAAAAAAATATGTTGTAGGGTTTATCCCCCTGAGTAAAACAAGGGTACTCCCACTGCTGAAAGGTGTTTTATTCAGAAGTTATTATAGCTCAAAGTTGAATTTTTTAGGTGCAGTATCATAGTGGCCTGAAATTGTACAGAGGCGCTGTTGCTAAACCATATGGAAATGTATGGTCCCGGGAACAGACCTCTCCATAGGATGTACCCTTGTTGTACTCACGGGGATAAACCCTACAACATATTTTTTTTTACATTTTAAGTATTACTATCCCAATAAAAAGGGTTGGGACTTACTCTTGAGTGGGGTTGGAGCTTAATGTACATGTCACCAAAAGTGGGTGGGAAGTGGGAGGAACTGGGTGGGGAAGGAGGAGAAGAGGACAGGAAATGGGATGAGAAGGGTGGAAAGGAGCAATGAAGTTGGTAGAGTTTCTTATTAAAATCCAAACAACCACCGGAGAATCAGTGTATGTCCCGGAGCCCTGCTAATCAGCTGCAAAAAACTGAGTCTCTGGGACAGATCCAGAAAGTTCCCAGGTATGTTCATAACTCTCTGTCTACACAATGCTCTGTGGAGGTCTTGTGAATGAAAGTGGTGGCAGAGGGGCTCCAACTGGGGTTACTTGCTGGTGCACAGAGCTCCTAGCACCTCCACTAGGTAGCTGTACCATTAAAAAACTAATAATATGGGAGAACGCTAATAATATTATACTATATTAAAAGATAATATATGGCAGTAGTTTTTTCCCTGAAGAAGTGCTGGGGAGCAGCACGAAAAGCATTGGAAGAGGTGTGTTAGTGATTTACCAGACCTTCACGGGAGTGAGGAGATCATTGGCATCGAAGAAAAGATTAAGCATTTAAAACTCTGCCCGCTTTATCAGCTTTAACAAGCCAATTGACACCGTACACATAGAAGAAACTTATACTGCCCGTAGTCCGTAGCCCCCATTGTGCTGACAAAAAGTGCAGCAGTAGCAGTAGGATCAATATGATCGAGTGATACACAGCTGGAGAACTTGGCAGATCTTATCTAACCAGTTACGTATGGTGATATAACTGCGAAATATACTGCTGTTCAGTTGAAACACAGGTTGAGAAAAGGGGAGGACGAATAACATACTGACGGGGTTAGTCACGGAACACTGGTGTATATTCAGTCGGGAGAGCTATTTGCTTGAGATACATTGATTGGACAGAAGTACAAAGGTGCATGCATGAAGAAATATATCTCTTGATCGCTTGCCCCTGGATGTGTTTGGACTTTTTATTATTAGTATTTTATATGGTATTTGTATTAGTGAGGATGTGAGATGTACTCCTTATGTGTTATTTAGTAAATTTTGATATTTAAAGATGTGTTTTTAACTCATATTTGTGTGTATCTCACTGCCATATATTATCTTTTAGTATAGTATAATATTATTAGCGCTCTCCCATATTATTAGTATTTTTTCGGTTTAGGATATAGTACACATATCTTGGGGATTGTAGCTGGCTAGTTATTTAGGGCAGAGTCACACTGACCGGGTCTTTTCTACTCTGGGTGGACGTATATATATATATATATATATATACATATAGATTATATACAATTTGCAGAGCGCCAATTATTCTACATGGTTGGGTTTAGCCGTACCATTACATGTTGGAATGTGCATTGATGTTAACACATCGGATCTTAGCTTCCCCTTGTGGTGAAGCATTGTATCTTATGATGAAGTATAGTCTTTGTGGCAGTGCTCACAGATCACCTACTTGGTGACCCTTGAGCAGTGACGTCGCCCTTTTGATGCAGGTGACATTCTGATGGTGCCCTTTTGATGGTTGTCCAGTAGAAGGCAATATTTCAGTAGGATACCCTCTCTGCGCATAGCAGTGTGAGTTATTAGAAGCTGTCTGATTATTATGTGTTGGATGGGATAGAGCAGATGGACCCTCTTGGATGTAGGCTCCATCACAACTGCTCTGTCTGTCGTTACACTCCTGCCAGGTGTCTTTTCAGATCCCTTATCTGATCCGCCACTGGTCTACCTGGGCTAGCAAAGCAACCCTGACTTCATCAGCATATCTTCTCCCGGGGACTAGGCCTGCCAGTACTGCATCATCGTCATGATAAGTCTTTTACAAGTTGAACTGGAACTGTCACTTTGTAACAAATACTGTAGGTGATTTTCAAAGCACTTTCAAAATCACTTATATCTATATTAAAAATGTCGGCCTTATTTGTCAAGCTGAAATGGAGTAATTGTGGAGAACGACTGTACCACAGGGGACAAATAAAACTTCCTAAAATGCCAATTAATTTAACTTAGGCTTTTAACCCATTGAATGTGAGAGAGGTCTCTGACGCATTGTTTAGCAATGTGTTGGAGAGCTCTCTGACCTACAAAGGGTTAAAAGCCCAATTTAAATAGATGAGAATTTTTTTTTCCCTTGTAGTTTGTTTTCTCCAGAGTTGCTCCAACTTAGCTAGATAAATAATTTCTGTTTAAAACAATAGTTTATAAAATATGTAACTTTGTGTCAGTTAGTGCAAATCCGCCAGGCATGCCACAGAGAAACTATACCAGCTGCCACTTCCTGCAAGCCAGCACTAGTTGATTGTGCTTAAATTGACTCAAAATAAAACTAAGTGTATCAGAAACAATTATTTCAAATAAAAAATGGGTAACATAAAGAGATGTGATTTTGAAAGACCATTCAAAATTACCTTTTTGTTGGAAAGAAGCAATTCTGCTTTAATTACTGCTACTCTCATCCCTGGCAATAGCAGTATTATAAGCTTATATGCCTCAGTGTACATGTCACCTGCTGTCTTCACTGTAGTTCTAGTGCTGTGAGGTTCAGGAAGTTGTTCATAACTCCTGTTGGCTGCACTGGAATCACAATGATTTGTACACCCAATAGGAATGAAGATACTCCCTGGCAGCTTCAGGTCTTGCAACAGATGGGATGAGATGCTTCTGCAGGACTTGTACAATTAGATATGCAAGGTTCTAATGCTACTACTCTCAATGATAGGGACAGTGGAGATTAAGTGGTAAAAGAGCTTTAAGCTTTTGTGGTCCTGAGAGTTGTCCAACCCATTGCTTTGCTACGTGTTGGACACCCCTCTGGCACCCAGAGAGTTATATAATTGTTCACTAAATATCATTATTAGTATCTGACTAATTAGGTTATGCAGTATAGTGATGTTTTGTTTATTTTTCTCATTATATCTAGCTGACAAGTTCACAAGCTGACTGAATGAACTGAAAATATATGAGAATTGGATCATTTTTTGGCTTTTCTTGTGTTGTAGTTACCTGTCTGCATGAGGTCACCCCTCCCTCCTAACTAGGTTTACTTGTTCACTCATAGGCCCCTTTCACATTGACAATGCGGTGATAGATATGTCTTAAATAATGAAAAGTAATGTTCTGGACTATGCCACCTTTCACATGGGTGACTACCAACTTTTGTGATCGCACCAAAATCCAACATGCAGCAACTTTATTGCATTCCCTCAGGAAACTCGTAAGGTAGGTCTGCACAGAGACCTATGGAGTGACTTGCAGACCTTTCACACCGGTGGTTTTGTAGGTTGCAGTTCTCATCACAACCTTTAATAAATGGCAATCTCATTTTTGTGCCACATGGGCCAGCCATCAGCTATGCCTCACCTGCTTTCCATTCAGCAGTGGAACACGGGCAAGAGAGGCAAGTGAAGAAACACAGATAAGAGAACTGTCACAGGGGACTGAAGGAATTCTGTCATCTCTGTAAGACAGCCCTTACAGCCAGTTGTAGACATGTGGATGTGTCTTTGAAAGCGTACTTTTATGTGAGCTGATGTGCTAATATGTGTGCGTGCAAATGTATCAAGTGTGTGTGCATGCAAATTAATGCACAGACAAATGTATGCTTGAATGTACAACTGTGATCTGTGCAAATGTGAATGCAAATGTGTGCCTTTGTGTGAGTATACAAATACATGTTAATGAGAATGTGTGTGCTTGCTGAGAAGTACATGCATATGTACATGGGCACACTGTATGAATGTACATTTTTTTTTTTTTTTTTTTTTTTTTTTTTTTTATACTTCAGACACTTTAAAGACACTACAATCTGTGTGTGTGTGTGTGTGTGTGTGTGTGTGTTTATATGGCTACCAGTGAGATAAGATTAGGGAAGCAGTCAGTGTTATGTGTGTTTCTTTGGCTACCAGCTAGACAGTTTAACAAGACTTGGGAAGAACACAATATATGTATAGTTCTGTGGCTACCTGTGGGCAGTGGAACAAGGCTGGGATGTCACAGTGTATGTTTGGTTCTGTAGTTTGTGATACAGATAATTAAAATCTGCCTATTTTTCTGTATGGATAAATTAACCTTTATATTTTGGTGTTATACTGTGGCGCTGTATGTTAATTCCTTTCGTGGTGTAATTATTTTTTAGACCACACTTACAACTTACTGTGATGTTAAAAAATCCCCCAGTGTTCGGGCTGTGTCTAGATAATTAGTATTGCAATGTATGGTAATATTGGCTCAGCACATAAACTAATTAGCATAAAGTGCCATACTGTGTCACCGAAAAATATAGATTAATTTCTCAAATTATTTATATTACAAATAAGCGGCTATTACAACATATGAGCCGTTTTTAATTCCTTTTCAAATTAACTGTTATTTTCAGCTAATAAGCACTCTATTCAGGCAATATATCTCTAACCCTTGTGGAAATAGATGGGATAAAATGTATGTTATGGTTCTAATCCAGAGGTCACCAATTGTTGGGCCTCCAGCTGTTGGGGACTACAACTCTCATCATCCACTGGTATACCTGGGAATGTCTTCATCGTGAGCCCCTGGAGAAGGGTCAAGTGCTGCTGACCAGGGGGATTTCATTGATGTCATTCACATCATAATGGGGTTGGGACTTAATTAGGTTGGTAGGGCATAATTGTCTGTGCCATAAAGTGGGTGGTAAGTGGGCATAACAGGGTGGGAAGGAGGAAAAGGAGAAGGAACAGGGTGGGAAAGAGAAGAAACTCACCACCATTGGAGAATCAGCCGGAGAGTTCTCAGGTATGTCCATTGGCTGGTTGGGGATGATGAAAGTTGTAGTTCACAACAGCTGGAGAGCCAGAGGTTGTTTGCCCCTAGCCTAATCTATTTTTATTTGTAGCAAAAGGTCAGGTCTCCAATACTGCACTTGCAAAACAAAATGCCACATGGCTAAATTTAAACGTTCTGTTATATCCTATGTCTTCTTTTGTACACCTTAACCGTACAAGCAAATTCTGTCTTTGTTCCCTAGTTGAGCAAACTTGCTTTTTTTTTTTTTATATACTTTTTTTTTCCTCATATGCCATTACATATCTGCCATTACATATCTACCGTGACAGCGGTGGTTGGAGAAATGTAAACACAGTGTTATGTTACAGGTGCTTTGTGTTGCAGGTACATTCTTTTACATACAATTTCCAGCAGTTGGTGAAAGCATAGGCCTGAAAAAAGAAAAGCATTGTACTCGACTCTCACCCGGCACTGGTAATGTCACTCAAAAGAGCCCTAGTGCTGAAAATACAGCTACTTTATATGAAAGGGCAAGTTGTCACACTCACATATTTTATGTGTACATGCTGTCTTACATTCTCAGAACGTAAAAAAATGTGATATGTGCTGGTTTTCAGCAAGTTGAAAAAACTTTTTCCCTTCACCCAGAGAAAAACTGATTGCCTCCAAAACTCCAAGCAGCTCCCTCTCTTTGTCTGTCTGCCTCTAACATTAAACCTTTGAGCGCTAGATGGGTACATTGCGTACCACTTTGGCACTCATAGGATTAGAAGGTCAGCTGCGCTGTCTCTCCCAGTTTCTTTTATAGTTGGCATAACGGGAATACATGTGGGAAACTGCACCAGAGGGGGGACATCATTATCGTCACTTATTTCAATGCAATTAAACAAAATGGATAAACATCACTGTTTGTGTGAATTTTTATGGAAGGCAGGAATAGATGTTTTTCACATTTTTCTCTTCTGAGGTGAAAAAATTTGCTCATAGCTGTCTAAAAGCGCAAAATAAGCTTGTAAAGTGGAATAATTTATAAGATAGTTTATTTATTTGTCAGTTAATGTTAATCTTTCAGGCGGCTCTATGTTACCAAATGCCGCTTCCTACTGGTAGGCCAGTACTAGTTGATGTGCTTAAACAAGTGGTTCTTAACCAGGGTGCCATGGTACTTTGGTATGCCATGGGCACCAGTTTAGGGTGCCACTGTTTTCCTATAAATATTTTGTTTTTTCTAAAAATGGAAATGTTGAATTTTAATATATTTATGCAATTTGTTCTGTACAATATGCTACGTTTTGACTGTGAGCCGTAAGAATGGCTATATAGTTATGTATTTGTAATATTCATTATGCCCATGACAAGGGACTTATAAAAACCGGGTGTGGTTTGAAAATTCTAGTGTGTGTTAGGGGTGGCTTGAGCTACAAAGGATTCTGAACCACTAGCGCAAACTGAAACACTTGGTTGAAATAAAAAATTGGTAACATAAAAATGTTATTTTGAAAGCGCTTTCAAAATCACCTATTTTTTAAAAAGTGATAGTTTCACTTTAACCCCAGGCTGCTAGAAAAGTATCCAACACATTGGTTCAAAATGTGCTTGTGACCTCTCTAGCATTCCTGGGGTTAAATACTAGCCAGTGAAGGGGTATGTACACTGGTAAATAAAATGGTTATCATAAACTAGGGACATTGGAATTGGTCTGGCCACACCCTCAACTCAATATGTGGGTGTGTCCAGCACAGCTGACAAACCACTGGGAACTTGTCCCTCTGTGTGTGGTATATATTTATGTATTTGTATACTTCATGATGTCCCCATGTCCTGGGAATCCCAGACTGTGTGACTCCTTGGAAAAGAAAAAAGAGTGAGACTCACTGTTTTAGTCGTACTGCTGGATGTATACAGTCAGGCCTGTGAGCCAGGGAAACCAGCTTTTTGGGTTCACCTCTGATATAAAGCTATATGAAGAAAGAAAAACGAGCAATTCTGGAACAATCCAACTGCATCATAGGGGAAGGGACAAATAAAAAACATGGTCAAATTCCCTTTTATTTGACTTTTACCCCCTTGAATGCTAGAGAGTTCTTGAACACATTGTTTGTAATGTTTTATTATCATATTAGCATTCAGGGGGTTAAGAGCTTCATTTCAATAAATGGGAATTTTCATTTGTCACCTCTGGTACAGTTGATTTGCCCCACAGTGCTCCTCTTTACTTTCTGCATATGGCCAAGTCTCTCTTTTTATTGCCCTGTGTTGAATCACATCTCATTGTTGTAATACATCAGTGTGATTAACGATTCTGTGATCCAATGTAAATAGGAAGCCACAACAAAGCCACAATCATTACATAGGTCTATGGTTTCTAATCCTAATCCATTGTCTTGTTCTTATTAGAAGTCATCAATAGGCTTTCAGTGTTTCTCTAGTTAACACCTTGTGTGTGTATGTGTGTGTGTGTATATATATATATATATATATATATATATATATATATATATATATATATATATATATATATATATATATTACACACACACATTACAGATACATGACTGGGGAACATATCACTCCTATGTGGCCTCTCAAAAAGTGTTACCATATTGACAAGCTCATATAGCATACTAACTTGGCAGTTCCTACTTTTAAATTAAAAAATCAACTTCAGAGGGGGCTTCATGACCCTTTTATTGTCCCCCTGGATTTGATAGCCTATCAGATTGTTACTTTGCTGTACCTAGTAGCCACCGTGTGTTTCTGATGCCAGTGACTTGGTTTATGCGTTTAGAGTACCCCAACAGATTGTCCTTGAGTGAAGCAAGAGTGACTGGGCGAAAGGGAAGGTGCACTGAATAATAACAGAGGGGTGAAAGGGAGGGTAGGAGAGAGGTCAAAGGGAGTGTTAATAATGAACATTGTGTGTTAAGTAATGTTGTTAATGTTGGAAATCAGAAATACACATATTTGTTGGGTGTTTTTGGTGCTTGCACAATACCTGTAGATATTCACCTACAGTGAAGTGAGTGTGGTAGGCAGGAGGGATGGATCTTTGAAAGGGTTGGTAGGTGGGAGGGAGGAAGAATGGAGCGGTGAAGGGGGATGTGGCAGGGAATAAGAACTGGGAGATGGAATGTATGGTAGGCGAGATCTGGAATGGAGCAATGATCTTTAGCTCCCTGCAGGGAATGCTGTGGGGTTAGAAGGAAAGAGCTGAAAGCCAGCATGCATTTATTCAACCATTCACTGTCTGTACATGTGTTCTTTATATAATACAACCACTCAAAAATGTGTGTGTGTGTGTGTGTGTGTGTGTGTGTGTGTGTGTGTGTGTTTGAATTTTTTAGTAGACATGCCCCCACTCCACTGACACCTCTTGTTTAATGTGTAGTTTTATGACTCGAATCGTCCAATCCCTTTATTCGTTTCGTTGGATGACTGTGCTTTCTTCATTTCAGTAATTAATTTTTACAAAACTGTACTCCATATTCCAAATGAGCATTTACCAAGCATTTATAGAAACACAGAATTATATTTCCTTACTATGTGTCTATATCTTTATCTTAATGGCATTTGCAGCATCTGAGGGACACTAGACGCAATCATGCAGTAGGAAGGTACCACTGGACTCATAACAGCATTCTAGTGTGTGTGTTTTTAATCCTCCACACACATACAATTGAGCATTCCACAAATAAGCAAAATCAAATGCGTTACAGCAAATATTAGCGATCAGTGTGCCTCGAAGACCTCATTTGGGTGTGAATTTGTGGAAAAGAGAGGTTAATACAAACTACTAATTTTTCCCCTTTAAGGCCCATAAATCTGATTGTGCAATTGTTTTCTTGCATTTAGGTTCCCTGATGATATTATCTGCGGAAAAACGTTACCTTTGCCTAGAGATATATCCGCTGTCACTGTAAATATGTATGACTAGGTTAACAAAGCAAGGCCAAAGATTCTCTAAAGTGATTAGACACATAACTCTAATTTAATATGGTGGGAAGATGTTTTACTGTATTGTAGAGGATTTTAGTCATTAACGACTTAGATCAGGGTAGCTATTTAGTGGATCTCTGTCAGGGACATCAACTCCCATCACTACCAACTAGCCTCTGGTTGCTTGAGGATGATGGGAGGAGTTGTTCACAGCAGCATGAGTTCCAACAGTTGACTTCATCTGCCTTACGCATCTCCAGTGCATTGTGACTACCATCCAAGGGACATTGACAATAAAATATAACTTGCTGTCTTACATAAAACCAGAGAGTTCCCAGGTATGTATATATATATATATATATATATATATATATATATATATATATATATATATATATATATATATATATATATATATATATATATATATATATATATATATACATACACACACACGCACAATATAAACATTTCCACACTAAACAAATGCTGTTTTATTTAGCAACTAGTTTAAAAGTCCATGTACACGGGCCAAAGTGTGTCACACAGAACTACACCTCCCAGCATTCTCTGCGTTCGGGCAGTGTCTACTGCGCATGACTGCATCCTCGGGCAGTCTCCACTGTGCATTATTGCATCCTGTGTTCAGGCAGTCTCTACTGTGCATGACTGTATCCTGTATTCAGGCAGTCTCTTCTGCTCATGACTGCATCGGACAAACATACATCTGGCCTTTTATTATTAGTGATGATGAGGTTATGATGATATAAAAGCCCATGTACACGGGCCAAAGTGCATCAAGCAGAACTACACTTCCCCAGCATTCTTTGCTTTCAGGCAGTGTCTACCGCGTCTGGCTGCATCGGACAAACATACAGAGTTCGGGCAGTCTCTACTGCTCATGACTGCATCGGACAAATATACATTTGGCATTTTATTATTAGTGATGATTTCTCTTTGCCTTTCTGACTACCTAACTACTACTAGTAGTGCAAAAGGAAATGGCTTCCTCCATCTGCTGAAGAACAGAACATAGGAATTATAAGGCAGCTATCACCTGAATAGTGTTCACAGGTCTGCTCCCTGATGTAGCCAATACTGCACTGTGAGCACCAGCAGGAGCAGCCCCCATACACCCTAGTGAAGCGCTTCCAAGACCAACACTAGGAGTCTATGGAGGCTCCATGTAGTTGGTGACTGTATGATACAAACTCACATGTTAGGTTCTTTCCCGCTTCCTAATAAGGGGTCAGTTTTCTGCTGCCAGGTGTCATTTTAGGGCTATACAATGTAGCCCCAGACTTGTTTCTATGATTGCAAACCTCCTAACCATGAATTTACCATACTTTTATTTGTTGAAGTGAGATATTTAATGTTGCTCTTAAAAAAAAAAAAAAAAAGATTTGGGTTTTTTTTGCCTAAGAATTTCTACTGTGAGTTTATCCTGGACTCTTACATTTTGGAAGAGTCATTTATACATCTGTGTGCATGCGTCTCCTTCATTGTGTCTTAAAACTCTTGGATGGCATATCCTTGCAAAGCAGTGCATTGTTCATCCCCACTGGCAATCAAAGGGTTTTATATTTTACCTGGCTACAATGATTTTTGTATATGTTTTTCACCCCTATAAATGGAAAAATAACAATGTGCTTTTTTATATGAGAGCGACCTGTTTTTTTTATTTTTTAGCATTACTGTTACTTTGATTTGAAATGGATTTGGGCACATTTGTTCAAAGTACTGATGATCACCATATTGGATCTCAGGTGAAAGATCCTCATGATTCATTCCAGTAAACCAACATAGCAGTACTTCATAGATGGCATACAGAACTTCTCATCTACAAACTGGATGCAGGTTTTACAGGTTTAACCCTTTGAGAGCCAGAGGGATACGCATCGCATTTCAGAGTTAATGCGTTGTGTACCCCTCTGGCAATCAAAAGATGAATCGTTTGATTTCCAGAGGGGTGTTCAGTGTTAAAGAGATACAATACCCTTAGATATAATCAAGTTTCTATGGAATCTAAGTAGATAATTATAATGGGATATATAATTCTATAACTTACTCATTATCATTTCTATTATTTTAAACTATCACAAAAGCTCCACAGCAAGAGGCATAATACACTCCATCTCGTCAGATGCAATTTACAGTTGGTCACTTCTGAATGAAAGCATGAACCAGCATGTATAGCTTTCCCTAAGCCCACGTGTTCATGCTGTGCCTCGGAAGGTACCGACTGTAAGATGTAACTGACAAGATGGAGTGCTCTGTGCCTCCTGCTGTGGCGCTTTTAGGATACGTTATATATTACCTATTATCATTTGGATTATTTGAACTGATAATATATTTAGTTTTTTATTCAGAGCAGGTGATGTAGTAAGAAGAATTGAAGATACTTGAAGCAAACCATCTGCACCATTGGGGACAATTGAAAATAATTTTTAAAGGGGAACTCTCACCTCTTTTAACGTACTTATCATCTTAAAGTGCTATCTCGTTTAATCTTTAATCTGTTTTTTTTTTTTTTAATGTAATGCAGTATAGCCCAAGATTTTACCTTTCAAAAATCAGCCGGTGATGTCTGTTCAGGACAGGCTGTGGTACAGCTCGTCAATCTTCCCCTCCCTAGTAGTGCCTCGTTCCCGCCTCCTCCAATGACTGAGGATTCCTCCGTGTGAACTGGAGCACTTTCTTGCCAATTAAAGCTCTCCAGCTTACACTGCAAAGCAATGCCTTGTGCATCTCTCTGGCATGCAAAGGGTTACGTGCCAGCACATTGCATCTTGCTGTCTTTAGTGTGATCTTGCATCAGTGTTACACTTTGCAAATGACTCCGTTATGCTGATTTCCTTACACAAACCTTTTACTGGAAGAGTGCTCACTCCCATTCAAATGAGAAGGCTCTTTAAATTCCCCAGGACAGATTTCACTTTACTCCTGTTGTGCTCTATTCAAATTACTGCTTAAAGGGAAACTGTCATCTCAGAATTTCTTTAGATAATGGGCTCTAAAAGATCTTAAAATGTATTTGCATTTCTATTTAAAAGTATTGCTTTTGTAAAAATAAGCATTTGTGCTTCTATTGATTGTGCCCATTCTTTTGTCATAATTTGCTGATACATAATAGCCATTCACATTATTTTGCATTGCTTGACTAACGCTTGGGTAAGGCATATAATTATTAGCTCTCTATGTTTCTAAAAAATATAATTTTCTTTGTTTAACCCTTGTAAGGATCGGGGGTGTGCATCACATTGTGAAGCCTTTGGGCCTTAAAGGGTTAACCACATTCGGTCAATGGGCCTGTGTATATATTCAGGCATTAAAACTGGTCTAATAACAAAAGGGATCTCTGTCAGTCATGACGGCCTTCCCTGATAGTCATCAGAAGACTGGATCAGGCTGTTTTTGACAGCTGACAGTACAGCAAGTTGATAATTTTCCTTTAAAAGTTAACCCACTGCGATTTCAAAGATCGTGATAGGAAGTATAATGTGTGGTCTGTCAGTATTGATATTTACACTTCCATGCATGTGTGTACCTGGGAACATCCTCCCCTTGAGCCCCCGGAAGGGGGCTTATGTGCTGCCAACCGGGGGTATGTAAATGATTGCATTCATGTCATAAAAGGAAGGGCTTAATTGGGTGGGTGTGGTTTACCATCCTTGTGTCATAAGTGTGCAGTACATAGTGTGAAGTGGACAGAAAAGGGTGAGAAGGAGAAGGAGCGGTAGGGAAGTGGGCAGAACAGGTTGGGAAGTGAGCAGGAAGTAGGCAGAACAGCTTGGGAAGTGAGCAGGAAGTGGGCAGAACAGGGTGGGAAGGAAGATAAGTGGGCAGAAGGGGGATAAGTGGGCAGAACAGGGTGGGAAGGAGAAGAAGTGGGCAGAACAGCTTGGGAAGTGAGCAGAAAGTGGGCAGAACAGGGTGGGAAGGAAGAGAAGTGGGCAGAAGGGGGATAAGTGGGAAGAACAGGGTGGGAAGGAAGAGAAGTGGGCAGAAGGGGGATAAGTGGGAAGAACAGGGTGGGAAGGAGAAGAAGTGGGCAGAACAGGTTGGGAAGTAGGCAGAACAGGGTGGGAAGGAGAAGAAGTGGTCAGAACAGGTTGGGAAGTAGGCAGAGCAGGGTGGGAAGGAGGAGAAGATGGCAGAGTTTCAGAAGAAATTTCCCACAGCCAGAGAATCAGCCTCTGTCCCCAGAGACCCAATACTTAATTGTAAAAAAACGGAGTCTCCAGGACAGATCTGGCGAGTCCCTAGGTATGTCCACGTGCATATTAACACTTCCGGGGAAGCCACTCCAGGTTTAACCCCTGAGGCCTCCTGGTTTGGAGTTTCCAAATCCAGAAAGCCTCCCGTGAGCTGAGGTCTCCTGGATTGGCCCTGAAGTCAAGATACGGAAGTGAGTTGTATGGTTTTTATGGTTAAGTAGTGTAAGCATTCATTTATATTTGCTTAAAGGTGTCTGGAGTCTGTGGATGTGTGTTCCAAATGTATAAGGGCCATTAAAACTTTCAAGTCATGATCAGGCATGGGAGGTTATTATTAGGTATTAGTGTTCCTTTAAGACATAAAATATCCACAGTTCTCAAGGGGTTAATAAAGTGTAAATCTGATATTTTTGTATCCATAGAATCTCTTAAGTGCAGGAGGGGTATGCAACACATTGCAGAGAAATTGAGATACATTGTTTTAAATGGTTTGTTATACAAGTAAAAGTAATTGTCATGCATGGTGTGTAGCTCCAAGTGCTTGATGGGTATACGTTTTCTATTAACCCTTTGAGTGCCAGAAGGGTACGGAATGCATTGCAAAGCACTCAAAGGGTTAACTGCAATGGTGTTTGCATCTTCCTGTGACACATTAAAAAGAGAAAGGGACGAATTCAGCAAAAGAGGTGCGGTTCTGGAGCAAATTCCCATTGATGTAAATTGGTCAATTTAATACTAAAGAATGGCTGCAACAACCCTTTCAGTGCCAGAGGGGTGTGCAACACATTGCTTCACAGTGTGTTGAGTATCGTTCTGGCATACAGGGGGTAAATCTGTGGGAATTTTCATTCCCTGCATGGTGCAGTTGGGGTGCTCCAGAATTGTACCTCCTTCGCTTGATGAATAAGGCCCAAGACACTAGTCTCTTTGTGTAAAAATCCCATTGATAAATTGCAGGGTTAGTAAACACTCTACAATCACACATAAAAGGTCAATGCACCCCTTAGTGTGCAACTCTTTTTGTTTCTGGTTCTGACACATACAGATTTGGCTCATATTTTGGTTCCTCCCCTCACAAGGAAAAATAACTGGAGATCTCCCATTATATAATCCTCTGTGTAGGGTACATAGACCTATATAACTAGATATGAATATCTGCCACTGCCAGGAGCCCGCTAAGTGTAGTCTACCAACAGAAGTAGTTGAGGTCCATACAGAGAGGGAATTTAAAGGGATAGTAATACTTCGTTTTATCTTTATTTTATTTTGTAAGCATTGAAAAAAACATGAAGAATGATATAAGTCTTATCTCTCAAACCTTTATGGTTTGAGAGATATTCACAAGCAAAGTTTCCCCTGCTGCCCCTTTTGCCTACTGTAAACAATCTTTTCTCAGATGTGGAATGCAGTCCATAGACCAGACAGATAACAGAAGGGGACAATATTCTTCCTATGAGAACAATGAAAGCCCTGCCCCCCTTGACAAGTTTTTCAGGTTTTTCCCTTATCTTAATTGAAGATTGTCCCTCTCTGCAGTCTACCTGGGCACCTCCCTTCTGCTCTGGCTGAGCAGTGTTATATCAGTAAAAGGGGCAGGAGGGGGACACTTTATCATTGAATTACTCTTGAACTACAACTCTGATAGTATTGAAATAACACTCTCTAAAGTCCAAATACTATGATGATTAATTAGAGCTGCTTTTATTATGAAACATTACTATCCCTTTAAACATAAGGCTGTCCTGAACATATTAGACAAGACTAAGGACCAAAGGAGGGTTAAGGTGTTTACAGTAGGAAACTGGGCAGACTAGATGGGCTGAATGTTTCTTATCTTCCAGCAAATTCTATGTTTCTATGGGTTTTTCTAGCATAACTCCCACCAGTCAGAAGGTCAAAAGTGTAAAATTAGGCCGCAAGAGGCAACAGCTGAAATTTGTGGTTGTATTGAGAGCTAAAAATCCAAGGATGTTATCAGAACTGAAAACCTAAAATCATGGGAGTTTTTTATTAAATTATTATTATTATTTTTTATTGTAAGATACCCAGTTTATAAATTAGAAACTGTATTTCTATGCCACTAGTGTATAACAGAAAAATAATTTGCCAGAGGGCTAGCACTGCCATAAAATTCATATGACATTTCTATGTTTCTCTATTTATAAATGTTCTGCCCATGGTTTGTAAAGCATCTTCTGTACACATGTATGCAGGTGACACTATAATATATATTCAAAAAATTCAAAAGTGTCACAACTGGAGGGCGTATTAAAGCATGATTTCTCTGAAATTGAAAGAAGTATAGCGAAGAACAAACTTTTCCTAAACACTTACAAAACGGTCACAATGTTATTTGGTACAAAGCATAAACTACGTAATCTCTGCAATACCAATCCATCCATTGTAACAGAGTCTAATCGTAAACTGGCCACATTGGACTCCTACAAATATCTTAGTATGTGGCTTGACCCGAACCTCACTTTTGGTCTTCATATTGCTAAATTATCATCAAAACTTTATCTCAAAATAGGTGCACTGTTTAGAAACAAATCCTGTTCAAATCCCCCCTGGTAAGAAGATGTATTGTATAACAGATGATAATGCCAATCATAGACTATGGGAACTTAGTATATGCTCCTGCGTTACAAATTCATCTTGCTAAAATTGACACTCAGTATAACTCATTATGCCGCTTTATCCTTCAATGTAATTACATAACCCATCATTGTGATATGTATGAAGAACTAAACTGCCTAACACTCGAATCTAGACGCGCCCTTCACCTCTCTTGCAGGATTCATAATCGCTTCTCTAAGAAACTGCCAGACTACCTGAGCAGTATGCTCACTCCAGCTCTCCATACTAACTATACCCTCCGCTTCACTGCTAACAACTCACTGAGTATCCCACACTACAAGAAAGAAGCCAGTCAATCTGCCTTCTCCTTCAGAGTTCCGAATGTCTGGAATAACCTACCTGAACAAATCAGATCTTCTCCCAGTCTAAAATCCTTAAAATGACTGCTTTTTCATATCTAAAAACAATATGCAGCTGTATATAACATTTTTAGTATATGTGTGGGAAGATATGTATTATGTATTTTTCTAAATAAATGTTAAATGCTGATAACATGTAACTTTTGAATGGAATGGTGAATTTGGCTAAAGATTTGGATTCCAGATTACATTGCCAGTTCCTACAAATTACATATAAATCTGTTCTATAGTTTTCAAGAAAGAAAGGCATAATTAAAATAGTAGTTTTCCATTTTAATTTTATGCCATCACACTTTTTGTGGTCAGAAGTACACCAAAATCTGCTTAATGGATTTATGTCAAATTTCACCCACCAATAGGAGCTATGGGGTTACTATTCACCTTCATTTAAAAAACCTTAAAACAGAAAATACAATAACTAAGATCTCCAAAGTTGGAGAGATCTCAGTGCTTTGGCTGCAAAGAAAAATGTAGAACCTGAAGAAGTGATATCACTGGAGAAGTCATCTCCACTTTATCACCTTCCTATCGCACTTTACCTCATCTGCCTCCTGCAGTGTTTTTAGCATGTGAAAATTGTGGCTTGAAGACATGGGTGTATAGAAGGAGCTTGTATGCAGGAGGAAAGGATAGCTGTGTATGTCTGGAGGACTAAACATACAAAACGTTCCTTTCCCACTACATACAAGTAAAACTTTGTGTATGGGTAGCAGCAGGGTCATCAAACTAAGGTCCTTTATTAGTGGTCCTATAGAAAGAATACCTGAAATTCAACTTGTACAGTGCAACTGTGCCTTCTCAACCAGGATGGAATGAGCTAGCAGCATATCATAAAAAGGAAACCTCCCAAATGAGTACAGTAGTAGAAAGAGTGGACCTGTCACAATATGACTTTTTTTTTTTTTTTTTTACAGTTAAAAGCTGTGTATGTTGTACTAGCCATTTTCTGAAAAAATACATCATTTTTGAGGAATTAATCTTTGTTTTGATGGCACAGTGTGTCAATTTATGCTAATTCCCTGATTACTGCTATAGCAGAAATGCCTACAGTGTGTGTATATATTAACTCTGCCTATTATTATTTATTTATTTATCTGCCTAGAGTCCTTAATAGCACAGTATTGGCCAAGCACATAAACCAATTAGCATAAAGTGCCAAACTGTGATGCCAACACAGAAACATTTCTCAAAAACATTTATATTACACACATGGCTAGTGCTACATATAGACAGCTTTTATTTATCTTTAAAACTAACTATATTTATCTTAGGGTAACGGTTTAAGATACTGAGCAACAATTTAAAAAGTGTGTCATAACATTGGTTTGTAGCCGTACGTTTTCTTTGTCTTTGCAGACTAGTACAGTCTACTTGGTTTTGTTGTTGTTCTTAGAAACAGACCATCATGATTCAAGCTTTAAGCAATGCATTGCCCTCTGGTACTCAAAGGGTTAATAGGGCACCATATAGGAAAATGTTCTCGTAGTTTGATTTACAAAAAGTGTGTGTGTGTGTGTACGTTTATCAGTATGTTTGTTTTTATGTTCGTCCAGTAGCCTGTATTATATAACAACCCATGACGGTCCAGGACTGTCATGGGTCCTTAAGGGGTTAAGCTTCAATATAGTCTGCATTTAGATCACTCATTCCTAAATGAGAAATCGTATAGCACAAAGCCCTAACCATGTTTCTTTAGAACCATTTAAGGTTTTTTGGATAGTGAAATGCTGCTGTCCTGCTGTAGAGTAAATAAATCAATAAATAAGTAAGTATACCGTAAAATAAAAAAAGATATGGATACACCTACTTAGGCAAGGTACACTTGTTCCTATAACTATAGCCCACATTAATTTCACAGTCCGAGGCTCTCAGAAGGTTAAAGGGGATATAAGACATCATAATAATAACTCTCCACATATCTTACTATAGCCAAAAAAGTCCTAACGGCCCCTATTAATTTTTCTTTAAGGCCTGCATTCAAGAGATAACATCTTCAATCATTCCTGAATGGCGTGACCATAGAGACGGAAATGGCTGTTGCTAGCACAATCATGGCAACCTCAGCCATTTAAAGGGATAGTAATGTCTCTATTAAAATATAACTCAGAGTCGTCTATATGTTTTTTTATAACATGTAGCGCTATGCTTAATTACTTACAGTTCTGTAGTCCAAAAGATAATCAAGCTGAAATGATCCCCCTCCCACCCCTTACCCTGCATCACTGATCCTGTCTGTCTGGTCCGGATGAAGAGCGGTGAGGGACAATCTTCAGTAAACAGAAGGAAAATCCTGCCCTCCTTTTTCAAGGGTGGGGCAGGTTTTTCCTTATACTTATTGTTTGAAAATTGTCCCTCACTGCATTCATCCGGTCCCATGACTAGATTCCAGATCTAAGGGGGACAGCCAGAACGGGCAGGAGGGGGATCCTTTCACCTTGATATCTTTAAAAATAGCGATATGTGTTATAAAAAAATATATAGAAGACTTGAAGCTAAACTTTAATATAGACATTACTAACCCTTTAAGAAACAGATGTGTGCAATGCATTGTTTCACATTTTGCTACAAACTCCTCTGGTCCTAAACCCCTTCAGTGCCAGAAAGGTATAAAATCCATTGGCTACATCTCTGTAACTTCAAGTGTTAAAGGTCTAGGTAGGCTCATAAAATCTGCCACAAGCTGTCATGTCTGCTTCCATGTAAATAACATCCACGACTGATTGAAATTGCTGTCTCTTGAACAAATGCACAAGGGCAAAATTCATAGAGGGCATTAGGATTTTCTGGAAACAGTAAGGTAAGTGAAGGGTTATTAGTAGGAGGTGTTAGTTTTCCTTTAAATGCTTCCTGGTGTAAGCAGGGCTTCTGCCATATAAGCCCTAGCAATGTTCTAAACTTTGAGAAAGGGGTCAGTGCAAACCATTCATTGCCAGAGGCGCTGGAGGAACAATGTACTGCAGGAGTGTCAATCAAGAAAACATTTCACCTACATAAAATAACATAAATACTTGTATTTCTAGACCTGACCGAGGTTACAGATCATCTTCTCTGGAAATCCCCTTTCCTGTCCTCTATCATTAACCCATTAACTTTCATGGTAACTGGGGACACAGAGTGGATGTCATAGCACTAAGTTCATAGAGAAAATGATAATGGTGGAGATTCACTAAGCGGTGATAAAGTGGAGAAGACTTCTGAAGATGTCAGCACCTCTTTTTCAACGCTTAGTGAATCTTCCCCATTGACTCCTTAGCCATAAAGATCATGTAGCCCTGTAAAGGACAGTAGGGGATGTAGAAAAAATAGTATTTTAGTATTACCCGTTAAATCCTTTTCTCTTAGTCCATATAGGTTACTGCTAAGTTTGGGTAGGCGACCTGCCCCTTTAAGTAAGACTGGAAACTTTTTTGAATAAGAACTGCTGGGTGGAGCCTACCTTCCCTCTCAGCCTGCAGTAGCCAGTACTCTCCAGTTAGATCGATGACGTGAACTATTGACTAGATAGCCAAAGTGAAAAGAAGACTACTGTAAGCGTGAACCCAAAAGGACTCCCACATTCTGCCACAGGAGAGCCAAGCATGGTCCCTTGACAGGGTGGGAGACCAGTAACCTATATGGACTAAGAGAAAAGGATTTAACAGGTAAGACTAAAATCCTGTTTTCGTTGTCGTCCAATATAGGTTACTGGTAACTCTGGGATGTCCAACCATTGAGTTCCCTGAGGTGGGAAGTAAGGCAAGGACCAGGTGCAGTGCCCCCAAAGTCACCAGAGCATACATGAGCTAAACAGATCATACACAGCCCTCTATAAATAAAGTGTCAACAGACATGAAAAGCTGTGTAAAAACACCAGAAACTGTAACACAGCACGCTGAACTAGCGCCAACAGGGCTCAACAGTTAAGGAGTACTAAAGGTACCTAGAAAGACCCTAGACAGGCAATACAGCCTCTAGGATCTTCCTGCCAAAACTGGCACCAGCCGATGCCAGCACATCAACACTGTAGTGTTTGGAAAAGGTGTGCACTGACGACCAAGCAGCCGCCTTGCACAACCGAACAGCCGAGGCCTGATTCTTGTAAGCCCAAGAGGCTCCAATAGACCTGGTAGAATGAGCCATAACCCGAAAGGGCACAGGCTTCTTCCTCAATTCGTAAGCCTTATGAATGGTGGACTTAATCCAGGAAGCAATGGTAACCTTTGAAGCTGGCTTACCAGCCCTAGGACCCTCAGGAATGACGAACAATGCATCAGACTGGCAGATGGATTCAGTACGATGCACATAAAACGTAAGGCAGCGCACAACATCCAACAAGTGAAGATCCCTTTCCTTGTCAGATGTAGGGTCAGGACAAAAAGAAGGCACCACTATTTCCTGGTTAATGTGGAACTCAGAGACCACCATCAGGAGAAATTTCTGAGAAGTGCGAAGAACCGCCTTGTCCTTATGAAAAACCAAAAAGGGGGTTTACAGAACAAAGCATGTAACTCCGCGACACTGCAAACAGACAGAATCGCCAGGAGAAAAACCATCTTCCAAGTCAGGAGACGTAAAGGAATGGTAGCCAAGGGCTCAAAAGGTGGACGCTGGAGAACACCTAAGACCAAATTGATATCCCACTGAGGAGTGGGACTTTTAAAAGCGGGAGAGCATGAGTAACACCCTGGAAGAAAACCTTGACACTAGGGATAATGGCAAGACGTCTCTGAAAGAAAACAGAGAGCGCAGGGGAACTCAAACTGAGACCCTTATCAACCCCATCCTGCAAAAAAGACAGGACCGTAGGGAGATCAAAGTCATGGGAAAGATCCCTATCAGCACACCAAGAGAGAAAGGTAGACCAAACCCGATGGTATGCCTTAGAAGAAACAGGCTTCCAAGCACGAAGCATAGTAGCAACGACCTCAGAAGAAAAGCCCTTGTTCTTCAAAATTTAGGATTCAACATCCAAGCTGTCAAACCCAAACGTTCAACGTCTTCCTTCCACAGGGATCCCTGTAGAAGAAGATCCAGAAGGTGGGGAAGTCAAAATGGTTCCACCACCGACAAATCCAGACGCTCCGGAAACCAAGACTGGCAAGGCCAATATGGAGCAATCAGAATGACTGGAGATCGCTCCAAATGAAGCTTCCTCAATACTCTGTGCAACATGGGAAGAGGGGGAAATATGTATGCCAGAAGAAAACTCAATGGACTGGACATGGGATCCACTGCTAGAGCCTGAGGGTCATTCCAGTGGGAGCAGAACAGCAGAACCTTCCTGTTGTGTCCCATCACCATCAGGTTGATCTGAGGAAGACCCCACTTCTGGACAATGAGATGGAACATCTCCTGATTCAATTCCCATTCTCCGCTGTCGATGGTGTGTCGACTTAAGAAGTCTGCCAGGACATTGTCCACGCCTGGAATGTGAACTGCAGAAATACCAGGAACATGATCTTCTGCCCAGGCCAAAATAGCCTAGACCTCCAACCACGCTGCGAAACTTCTTGTGCCACCTTGCTTGTTGATGTAAGCCACAGCCATGGTGTTTTCTGATTGGACTTGAACAGGAGAACTCTCCAACTGGACAGTCCAATACAGGAGACCATGGAAGATTGCTCGAAAGCTCCAATATGTTGATAGGAAGGAGACTCTCCTCTGGAGACCACCGGCCCTGGGCATTCAGGAGACCCAAGACCGCACCCCATCCCGACAGACTGGCATCTGTGGTTACAGTCGTCCAGAAAGGAATCAGGAGATTTGAGAGATCGAGCCACCATGACAGACTCAGTTCCACATGTAGGGGGCGAGAGACTGTTATCTTCAAGAGATCCGTCTGACCCTTGCAGGCCTGGATTACAAACCTTTGAAGTTCCCTCGCATGAGCCATGGCGAATGGGACTGCTTCCATGATGGAAATGAACTTCCCCTCCAGAGACGTCAACTTCTTGGCTGGCACCGGATCCAACTCTAGGACAGTGGATACATTGCGTGCGATATCGTGAGCTACCTCATCCTTGAGGAACACCATCCCCTTCACTTCGAAGAGAAGTCCCAGGTAAACGAGACGCTGAGATGGAACCAGATCCGACTTGTCCATGTTCAAGATCCACCCATGATGGGAGAGAACGTGAATGCATTCCTGGACCTGGTGATGCAGAAGGTCCGGAGATGAGGCCTTCAGCAAGAGATCGTCCATGTAAGGAGTAACTCGGACCCCGGTCCTGTGCAAGAGCAATATCAAGGCACCTAGGACCCAATTGAAGACCTGTGGAGCAGTAGACAGACCAAAGGGAAGAGCAGAAAACAAAGTGCCCTTGGTCACAGGCAAACCGGAGGTATTGCCGGCTCTCTGGATGAATGGCAATGTGTAGGTATGCATCCCGAAGATCCAGGGAGGCAAGAAACTCTCCAGGAGACATGGCGGCAATCACTGTCCGCAGAGACTCCTGATGATAATGAGACTTGGCCACGACGGTATTGAGATTCTTGAGGTCCAGGATAGGACGACATCTTCTTGTTGACCACAAACAGGTTGGAATAGAAACCGAAACCCTGTTCTGTTGCGGGAACCGGCTCCAAAACCTCTTTGTCCAAAAGGGTCTGAACCGGCCCGGTGAAAAGCCAAAGCTTGTCTGCCGCATGAGGAGTGTGTGAAAGACGAAACCTGGGTGGAGGAAGAGAGGTAAAAGGGATCCTGTAGCCCTCTGTCACGACTTGAAGAACCCACGGATCTGCCACAGAGTCTGTCCAGAGAGTGGTAAAAGTGCAGACGGCCACCCACTGATTCGTGGGAACCGGAGTTCAACGAGTCATGCCGAGGAAGGTTTGGCAGTCTTGGGCTTAGCCGAGGACTGCTTGGGTCTCCACTGCTGTTTAGTCTTGGAAGAGGCATGAGGTACCTGGGGAACCACCTGGGTCGCTGCGCAATTCCACTTGGACTGTGGCTTCTTCTTGGGGATGAAAGGGAACAGGGTGCTCTTTCCCCCAGTAGCCTCACTAATGATGCCTTTCAGCTCAGGCCCAAACAGAGAGGTTCCCAAGAAAGGAAAGAAAAGAAGCGTCTTCTTGGAGGTAGTGTCAGCAGACCAGATCATAAGCCAAAGAACACGTCTGGCCATCACAGACATGGTGGAAACCTACCAAACGTATGTAATCAAAAATCCCTGCAGACACATAATGCTGGGCTTCAGAAATATTAGCTAAGAGCCGCAACAAGTCAGAAGTTGGAGCGACTTGACGGACAGCCACTGTTAGCTGCTCAGTCCAAACTGCAATGGCTCTATTCACCCAAGCAGCCTGCAAAAGCAGGACGCAAGGACGGTCAAGAGTGGGATTGGGAGGAAAACAGGTAGACTGCGTCTTAGGCTCCTGAAACACATCAGAAGGGATGTCAGTTACTCAAATCCCACTCAGCACTCCTGAGGAGGAAAGAGGTGGAAGGAAGAGCAAACCAGTTGAATTTAGAGGCCCCAGATATATTTAATAAATTATGAAAATATCAGAAACCATCTGTACGTTTTTAAGGACTGAGATGGCCAGACAAGCTCCTCAGTGCACACCCCTCCAGCACTCAAAAGGTTGAAGGGGAACCATCTCCCCAAATAGCGGTTACAATAGTAGTATTCTCCAGAATAATTACTGCGCTATAGTGAAATCCTACTTCTGCCGAGACTTCAGTGCTTTAGAAGCATCTGTGCACCTGCGCCGTCAGTCCCTTTTGGTACCTTGAGGTACCATGCAACGTCTCCTAGAGGAGACCGGGTGACAGCGCAGGTGTACAGACTATTGTTCAGCTAATCGCCAGATGGGTAATTGTTGGGGGGAAACTTTATTTAGGGTGATAGTTCCCCTTTAAGTGGAATATTTTTTTTCTTCTTGATGAAGCACTCAAGGGGTACGTAATGCATTTCTCTCACCTCTAGCATTCAGAGGGTTAGGGCAGGGTTATTTCATTTTTGGACCTCCAGCTTTTAGGGGGGATGACTCTTATCATCCCTGATAAGCTGTGGGATAATGGAGGTTGTAGTGCCCAATGCTAGATCCAGGGATGGACTTGCCCAGTGCAAGGCTATGCAATTCACTGCTCTCCCCTTCGGGAATTCAGATGGTTGTTTTATTAGGTCACTATCCATAAATGGGATGATTTAAAGATATTTTACAACTTATTATGAGGAAAAAATTATAAAAAATTATTTAATCTTTACAGTTAAAATTGTAGTTAATACTGTAACTTATAACATTTTTTGAACATATGATTAGATATTAAGGTAAGATCGATTCTTCAACATTTTTTTTATAACGAAGCGTACCTTTTTAACAGTCATTTTTGTTTTATTTTCTATTAAAGTGTCCCCCCTCCTGCCCCTTTTTCATATGTCACGATGCCTCCCCTCAGGTCTGTGATCCGGTCAGAGGACCAGACAGATTGCGACGAGGGACAATCTTCTGTCCATCAGTATAAGGAAAACCCTGTCTCACTTGAAGAAGGAGGGCAGGTTTTTCCTTATGCTGACACAAGATTGTCCCTCTCGTGATCCATCCGCACCAGCTTGCTGCTCTTAGGGGATGCATCATGATGTATATAAAAGGGGCGGGAGGGGGACACTTTAATATAAAATAAAACGAGAATGACAGCTTTATGGACTTTTACAAAGGTATACTTCTTTATAAAAAAGTATGTTGAAGAATCAGTCTTACCTTATATTTAACCATTACTATCCCTTTAAGTTTGACCACGTCCATGGATTCCAGTGGGGAAAACAACACACACACACACACACTGTGAAGCAATGCAGTCCACATACCTCTCACTCTCAAATTGTCCTTCATGGGGATTATAAACACAAAAAAGTGACATTATATCTGAAAATTGAAGGTAAAATATTGTGATCCACATACATAAACCCAATGGAACTGTCTGGGGCAAACCAGCTGCACCACAAGGAACAAACAAATATTCCAAATAGTCTCACAGATGTATCCATTTGAGTGCCAGAGGGGTGTGCAACACATTACAAAGCAGTGCGTGGTACAAACCTCTGGAAGTCAAAGGCTTATAAAGGGCCTTTCAGTGCAACAGAGAACTCTCAAGCATTTAAACATCCCAGTTAACAAATCTGAATTGATATTTGTGCAGTTGGTTGGTCCCAGAATTGCTCTACTTTTTCTTGTGTGAATGGCACTTTGACTCTAATAATGATGTTTTAAAATAATCTTTTCTTTTGAACATAGGGCCCAAAGACATTGTAAACCAATATAACTGAGCTCTGTGTGGTTGATGTACCTAAAAGAAAAACAGAGGAAGTCTGGAGTAAATCAGTTGCACCATAGGAAACACATAAATGTTTCAGCTGATTTAAAGTGGAACTACTACCGCATTTAAAGTCACCCTGCAATAATTAGGCAGGTGGCGAATAGCTTAATAATAGTTGGCTTACCACTCAGATCAACACCATTCTACAGAAGTCCTTAACCCCTTAGGGACCCTTGACGTACCAGGACCATCAAGGGTAAATTTGCTCGAACGACCCTTGACGGTCCTGGTACGTCACGTACTTTTTACTTTCTACCAGGAGCGCTGTAAGTAAAAAATAGGGCATGAAATAGACCGCTCCAAGATCGGAGCGATCTGTTTCAAGCCCCATAGTGACGCGCCGATACACGTGACAGGTCACGTGTACCGGCTCATCAAAGTGCCCCTATGCGGTCGTTATGGGACGGAAATGTCCCATAACCTCCGGTCCTTAAGGGGTTAATCTTCCGAGGCTGGAAGCCAGGTATCAGCATTGTCTGCGCGCCTGCGCTGTCAGTCCCGGTCTCCCTTCAGAAGCACTGCACTGTCCCGAACGGCACCAGAAGGGACTGACGGCACAGGCACGCAGACTGCACTAACCTGGCCATCAGTCTCTGGAAATTAAGGATTTCTCTAGGATGGTGTAATTTTGAGAGGTAATATAACTATTATTAAGCTAGTAGCCACCTGCCTAATTATTGCAGGGCAACTTTAATTGAGGTTGCAGTTCCGCTTTATCCCTGTGAGTTCCAGAATGGAATCCAAAATGAAGCAAAGTGTTGAAGATCTCTCTAGCATTCAAGGGGAAAGATTAACTAAGTGGGGGTAAAGTGGAGGTCACTTCTCTATTTCTATGTTGTTCTATAGAGTCAAAGCACTAAGATCTCCAAAGCTGAGGAAATAGGATCCATAGAATAACACAGGAATTGGAGAAGTGATATCACTGGAGAAGTCCTCTCCACTTTATCACCTCTTTATCACAACTTAGTTTCTATCACAATTTAAATCAATGGGTATTTTTGATATTTTCATTTTTTTCCTATGATGTATTTGATTTTCTTCAAAAGTGCACCACTTTGCTTGATACACCAGCTTCTATAACTACCTACACTAAGATTATCATGACAGCTCATACGAAGTGCAGTCACTGCACATAAACACGTTTTTTGTTTATTTCCCCCTTGCAGGCTTTGTGAGCATGCTACCGTATACGAAGAATCAAACTTTCCAAGAAGCTACCACTTCGTCTTGACTCTGTTCTCCTTCCTGCTGAGAGTGGAGCACTGCGTTATACACCATGAAGTGTGCCTCATAGAAGAAGCATTTTTCAAAGAGAGATTCCGAAAGAAGACTACGAAGGAGAAAAGGAAACGTAAAGACACGGTATAAACTCTTTGTTTTTTATCGTTATATTTAAGTACATCCTAGTTGGAAAATGAATTCTTAATAAATGCAGCACTGTGGAGATTATCTGTTTTGTTTTGTGTTTTACATTTTCACCATCATTTGAATTTAAATGGAGGCCTCTTACTTCAACTGGTCTGTTTCCCTTTTGTCTCCCGATTTAAAGCGCCCAAAGATGACTGCGCCAACTCCAGATTGAAGAGAATTTGTAGGAAAAGTTTGAGCCAAGGAGGATGTGTGGAATTGGAGCAGATGACATCACCAGAGGAGGAGAAAGTGAGATAAAAGCCTTTCCACTGTACCTCAGAAACACAAGAATCTAGCTAAACTGCATTTCTTGTTTATAAATCTTTATGTAACAGATAGAAGGATGAAAACTACAACACAGATTGATATGTTTTTTTTTCTCCCCTTAAAGGGGAACCATCGCTCCAAATAAAGCCCCCCCCCCAACAATTAGCCATCTAGCAATAAGCTTAAAATAGTACTATTATCCAACATAATTGCCGCCTTACTTATAAATCCTAATTCTGCCGAGACTGGCAACAGTGCAGATATCATTGCTTACAGATATTTGTGCTCCTGCACTGCAGACCCAGTCTCCTCTAGTAGGAATTGCATGGTACCTTAAGGTACCAGAAGGGACTGATGGAGCAAGCACATAGATGCCTCTAAAGTGCTGTTGCCTGGATGTCAGTCTTGTCAGAAGTAGCATTTCTGAGAAATGCAGTAATTTTGCTGGCTAATAGTACTATTGTTACGGTTATTGCTAGATGGCTAATTGTTGGAGGGAGACATTATGTGGGGTGATAGTTCCCCTTTACCATGTTACCGTCCACACTTACCTTCATTTTTGTCCTAAGAGGCACTGCCTTTGTGACAGAAATATAAACCCTTTATTAAAAAAAACCTGTTGACTTAAATGATATGTAGCCCTGATTATAGAGATGTAATACATGCTCACTCTGACGTTGACCTAATACTATGCATTGATCTTTGGAGGAAAAGTCTTGTATTTTTATGGCCAGAGCTATAATGACATTTAGGATAGGGATATTTTAAGGATTTTAAAGAAGAACTGACACCACCTCACACTTGCCTTATTATAGCCAGAAAATCTTAAAGGCCTCTGTGAATTTTGTCCTTGTGCCTTTTTTTCCAAGCAATAACCTTCTCAAACAGTCCTGGATGTCATGTCCATGTAGGTATGTATGAAAGTTGCTAGCAGATTTCTTTAAACCTGAAGTAGGCAGTGTGTGCAAGCCTTCTTAAAGAGGAACCTTCACCCCCAAGATATTTTATCTTATTTTATTCCTCTACTACTATGGTTTATAAATTGGTGATTTTTTTGTAAAAAAATAAAAAATACAGTATGAGATATTAAATTTCCCTGTGACGTAACCAGTTCCACTTTCTGTGGCACAAGATCACGTCAGCACAGCTCTGCTGCGCTTCCAACATCCTCAAATTCACGCTCTTCTTCATAGTTCACTGGAACAGCAAGCTCACCTACTATTGAATGTTGGTCTCCCATAATGTCTCAGTAGCCTGCAATTCAGCCTTTTGTTCCACATACAAATGGTGTAAAATTACCTTATGTATTTAAATGTAAATGTTACATTGTGTATGTCTTATAGAGTGCTACAATGTGCAGACTTCCTAGACTGTTCTCTCTCTTTTTATAGGCAGTACATATATATTTTACTTCCTATTAAATTTGTATGCTGTTTTCCAATCCTGTACAAAACTCAGTATAAACAAACAGAAAATAAATGGATGCACATCTGTATGTAACGGTACAAAAAAATTGCTCTGTGAACAAAAAAAAAAGTCTGCATTTATTTGTATCTTTATGGTCTTTTAAATATAAGATGTGTACAAGTCTCTGTTACCTTGGCCATACATATAATTTTGTTGGCGATCTCTGTCTCCCTGGTGATTCTGCCTGATCTCAGCAATTATGAAACAGGGACACAGCTCAAACTGAAGAAGCATGGCTGCAGGATGACAAGGATATGAAGCACACACCAAGCAAAATACTGTAGCTCCAGCAATGAAAGATATAGTCGGCAGCTGACTGGACGGTCACTAGCCCTAACAAAGAGTCCCGCCTAAGCAGCTGACTGAACTTTTACTAGCCCTAACAAAGAGTCTCGCCTAGTGACTAGTAGCGTCACTCCATGACACTGCATCGCTTAATGATCGAGGTGAAGTACATATTGGTGAAGTGGATAGTGACACACACTATCCACTTCACCAATATATATTTTGCTTCAGTCATTAAGCGTCACTCCATCACATTGTAAAGCTTAATACATTATGCATTCCTGAACACTTGGCACTAACATTTTCCAAATACGTATTCTTTTCATCATCATTCTATTTCAGAGCACACTGTGGATCAAAAGGCTGAATTGCAGGCTACTGAGACATTATGGGAGACCAACATTCAATAGTAGGTGAGCTTGCTGTTCCAGTATACTGCAAAGACGAGTGTGAATGCATTCGCAGGGAGAGCTGCGAGGGAGGTGGGAGAAGAATTTGAGGACATGGGAAGTCCAGTAGAGCTGTGCTGACGTGATCTTGTGCGGCAGAATGCAAAACTGGTTATGTCACAGGGAAACTCAATATCGAATATCTCATAAGGAATGTACTTTGACGATTTTTAAAAAATAAAAAAAAGTCTATAAACCATAGTGGTAGAGGAATCAAATAAGATATAATGCCTTGGAGTGAAAGTTCCCCTTTAAAGTAGAACTGTTTTTTTATTTCTTATTTCTGATAATAGCTTCTGAGATATTTAGCTTTATTTGCCAGTTTATGCATCTGATCTAGTACTTCCTGGTAGGAAGTGGCAGTTGGTAGTGCAGAGCTCTGTGAAATGTTTGATTCCTCCAGGCATGCCTACAGGACTTGTACTAACTGACAAACACATAAAGCTAAATATCTTGCAAGTACATAATATGTAGTTTTTTTTTTCACTTTTATGCCCAGGACAGTAAGCTCGCTAAATATAATATGATGTCACTCTCCTTGAAGCACTGTATGCTCTACTGTTTTGTTTACATTGCATCACTAGAATTGTTTTCATATTTCCTGCAAACAGATCCAGTGAGCTCAATGTCAGAAATGTAAAAGTGTAAATATAAATAAAATAAAAAGTGTAGGAAATCTGACTCTACATGTTATTTTGCTTTAAATAATAAAAATGTTCATGTTTAATATCAGATGCTGATTCTCTCTTGTAAGCATCTGCTGTTGCTAAAGGGGTATTATAAAAATGTTTATCTCTATGCGGATAGCTTTCCTTGTAGAAGTTAGTCAACCGACTGCATTCATTTCCCCTAAGGAAAAAAAAAAAATCTAACATTTCAATAAATTCTCTTTTATTGAAGGAAATATAAAAAGTGGCACTCTATCTTTATATATTTAAATATATATTATTAACCCCTTGGATTAGGGTAAGATCTACAAATATATCTTTAGCATCTAAAGGGTTAATGTACCTGCAAAAACATCTAAATGAAAGATTAGATTTCTTGTTGCAGCTTACTTTTTATATATATACTAGTTTAAGAGCCCGTTACAGTAGCCACAGTGCCACTGCCAGCCGGTCTCTGGGCAGTCATGCGCAGTAGATACTGCCCACGCTGAGGCTGATACAAAGCTGAAGGAGCATCCAGCTCTGTATCAGCCGCGGCACAGGCAGTCTCTACTGCGCATGACTGCGTTGTTACACATGTTCTAGTGAATTATAATTTATGAAGGGCATCTTTGACATACAGCACAGAGCAAGACAATGCATTAATTAACTCCTTAACGACCCTTGACGGTCATAGTACGTCATAGGTTGATCTGAGTTAACGACCCATGACGTACTGTGATAGTCATGAAATTCCGGGCTCGCAGCTGCACGCCGTTCGGGGAGTCCGGAACCGGAATTTGAAAAAAAAAAAAAAAAAATGCTCCCTGGTCCTTAAGTGACTGCACCCCGCCGATCAGCCGGTCGTTAAGGGGTTAAGACAATGAGAGTAACGAAGTACCATACCAGGAATGCATAATAGCTGAGAAAACATACAAAACAAAAGAAAATACAGGTAAAGTGTTCCGAAGCGTCTAAGAACATTTTGTATATAATACAAACATACCCACAACAGAGAAAGAGGAAAGATGGGGGAAAAGGTCTTTCTCCTCACAAGGAGATCGGCATCCCCAGCACCAACCCCCAACACTGATTCGGGCAAATCTGACTCAACCAATTAGGGAAAGGAATCCATCCCAAAGCGAGCCATCCAAGCACAGATTGTATTGGGTATGACTGTGAGTGTAAACCAATTGGTAGTGTAGAAGATTTTGAGCTACCAGATTCACCCCGTGATCGTGTGAGGGCGGAGTGGCAGGCATTCTCGTAAGTATCTTAGGTGCCATAACCAAACTCTCTCTCAGTAAAGATTTAGGTTGAGTGTCTAGATCATCAGGGAAAAGTGACAGTATACCAAGCTTTGGAGTTGGGGGGATATGTCTGTCCAGGACCCCTGACAGAGACAAAAAGACCTGCTCCTAAAATTGGAAGACCTCAGGACAGTCCCAAGCAAGGTGAAGAAAAGTACCAGGTGCATTAGAGCATCTGTCATATGAGTTGTTGCCCCTATTACCTATCTTGTACAGTCTCACTAAGGTAAGTACGCCCTATGAAGAATTTTCACTTGGATTAGCTGATGTTGGGCATGCAGGGATGCCCCATGTGGACTAGTCTTAGTCATGAACCACTCCCACTCCTCCAGCACCCCCGGGTCCTGTTCCCACTTCTGCCTCAGGGGAAGATCTCCTTGAGGGTCATGAGCATAAAACCACCGGTAAACAAAGGATAATTAGCCACTGCAAATTACAGTACGCAGAACCACTCAATAATGGGCTCTCACCCTCCCCACTGCTCTCAAATCGCATGGCTCAGATGTAGATATGAATAGAAAAAGCGATGAGGGATTCAAACTCCCTATGTATTTCCTCAAACAATTTCAAGCAATTATCAACATAAATGTGTCCTAGCTCCGTAATTCCGTATCCAGTCCAGATGGTACCAAAGTCCAAGCCGTACAAGTGTTTCAGGGTTACATTGGTCCATAAAAGGGTGGACAGGTCTCAACTCCTCCAGCCCACCACTGCTTGCATCCCCCACGCCCCATACACCACATCCGACAGTCATAACTGAGCTACTCTCAGTTGGTCCCTTAGTCAGCAGCTGAGGCAAACAGTGATTCTCTCAAAGCATAGACTCATCCAGAGAGAGGAACTGGAACTGGGTTTCACGATTTGACCAGGCCAAGACATATTGGCCCTGTGCCACCAGGTACCAATGGTAGAAGTCAGGCAAAGCAATACCTTCCTCAGATTTAGGCTTACGCTGAGTCAGCAGTCTGATTCTAGGTTTTCCTTGCCCTCCAGAGGAACCACAAAGTTATCAAGACTAGTTCCCGAAAAACACTTTGGGAATGTGGATGGGTGAATTCTGAAAAACATATAAAAATGTAGGTAACAATCAAATTTTTATAAGGTTAGCCCTCCCTATAATGTGAAGTGGTAGGGTTCTCCATGCATTGGTCTTATTCCAAAATTGATCAATTATTGGAACAAGGTTATCCCTGAGGAACACAGCGGGAGAGTCCGAGACCAAAGTCCCCGGGTACTTAAAAGAGTCGGAGATTAACATGCTACTGGAGGACAGGTGGACAATGTCCGGCACCTGATCCAGGAGAGAGGATTTTGACCAGTTAATGAAGAGCCCTGAGTAAAGCCCAAAGGAGTTCACGCAGTCCAATAAGGCTGCTGAGGTTGAACGCATTTCGCCCAAGAAAAGGAGCATGTCATCCACATGAAGAGCAGGTTTTCAGCTAGCCCCTGTCAAACAAAAGCAGGAGATTTTGGGATGTTGCAGCTTACATTTATAGGCCCCCTGATGAAGTGGTGCAATACTGAGAAATGCAGTGGGCGGTAGTGAGTTACTACATATCCTGTATTTCATGTAATTTCAGTATCACTTTTTAATTTTGTTTTTCTATGTATTGCGAACTGATTTTTTATATCCCACCTATATTTTTTATATCAAATAAATTCAATTATCTAGCCTATATCTTGGTATCATTACTCCCAAACCCCATAATTATTCCACCTTAGTCCCCATACATTAGGTCCTAGACAGAGGGACAGTTGTAGACTACAAGGAGGACGGTGAGATTGGAAGAAAGTATTGAGAATCTGGGGGGGTGGAGGAGGCAGATCATCCAAAAGATAAAGACACTGGGGGCTATCCAGTGAAGGCTCAGATACTATGAGGCTGGTTCTGCCTCATGAGAAGGTGAATGCAATCACCTCACAAAAATGGTGTTTATTTGGCATTGTGAAGGAGAAGAAATGGTCTACACTTTGATTGTCTGTGCCTTCTCTCTTTTTGTGTCTTTTTTGCATTGTTGTGGAGAACTCGTTACCAGAGGTTTTGTGGGAGAACCGCAGCGACCACTAGTGGAGGACTGTTAAGAGACTCTTTGTTCAGGTCATATAATATATTTGGAGTTATTTTCATTTTAGCACTGTTGAAAGATGGAATATTGCAGCTTGCATTTATCGCTTCACTAATTCAGGGGGTGCTAATCCTTTTCACTTTAGTTCATATGAAACACAGGAACCATGGGGGTTGAGTCCTTCCTCCAGGAGGGCAGGTCACATCACAAAAAATGGGTCTTTGGGGTGGATTAATGTGTGACAATAACCACAGCAAAAGATCTATGTGGGTAAAAGGAAAAGAAATCTGCAAAGACTACGTTCCTAAGAGGATTCTGCTTGTATGTTTTTTTCTTTGGGTTTGACTCCTGTGTTCCATATGGACTAAAAAGAAAAGGATTTAAAAGGTAAGAACACTAAAATTCTATTTTCTCTTTCAATATGGAACACAGGAAGCATGGAGATACAGCAAAGTATCCCAAAGATTCCGGAGAGGGAAAGGAGAAAAAACTCACAGTTCCCCCATAATACCAGTGTTCCCTAGGACTAAACTTGATCTGTAGAACTTTATGTGTCAACGAACACCAAACAAGCATAGCACATCAAACGAGCTTATGGGGCTCAAACTACTGAACAACAAACTGGCAGTAAAGAAATTAAAAGGAGTGGTCCTCAAACAGACAAAACTTCCTGAAGGACCTTACAGCCAAAGTTTGTCTCAGCTGAGGCTGACGAAGCCGTTTGGCGACACGCGTTGGGCTTTTGTGGTTGGAGGTGCCGTTTTAGTCAGGTTTGCTGCTTCTACCTGTGGTGGATTTATCTTTAATCTTGCTGTTTAGGGGGGTATACACTTTGATATTCTTGACTATTGTATGTAGTGATTGTTGCACTTTGCACATATGTTTCTAGCACTCTATTACTAATGTATTTGCATTTTTTGTGAATGTAAGTGGTGATTATTATAATTAGCCACAGATAGTTGCTGTATTATTTGATTTACAGCCACAGTATAGTAACATGTTGTATATTACAATTTGATTATTTTGTGATTATATATATGTGAGCTGTTTGTACTAATGAACCTGCTATACGGCACCTCTTGTTTTTAATTTTGTTTTAATATATGTCCGTTTGGAATATAATTAATAAAGATATATATACTTGTATATTATTTTGACTCTTGTTTGAGTGTCTCTGTTAAAGGTCTTGCTTGCTGGGGATTTCTTTTTGTCCCCCCTTAGCGTTGTGTTGATTCTTGTTTAGACCTTGAGTGCACCGGACCATTGGCAGTCTTGATTTATAGAGTCTTTACTGCTTATATACTAGTGCTGACCAGAATTCTTTTTCTTGGTAAGTCAGCTGAGGCAAAGACATTGACACGGTAGTGTTTGGTGAATGTGTGCATGGAGGACCATGTTGCAGCCTTGCAGAACTGTTCAGCCAAAGCCTAGTTCTTGTAGGCCAATGAGGCACCCACAGATCTTGTGTAATGTGCTGTGATCTTGAAGGGAATGGGTTTCTTCCTGATTACATATTCCTGGCATGTGGTAGCCTTGATCCAAGAGGCAGTGGTAACCTTGGATGCAGCCTGGCCTGCCCTAGAACCCTGAAGGATGAGTCAGCCTCACGGAAAGGCAGAGTGAGATGCACATAAGACTTAAGGCATCCAGCAGATGGAGATCCCTCTCATGTGTGGATGATGGGTCAGGACAAAAAGAAGGCACAACAATTTCCTGATTGATGTGAAAATCAGAGATAACCTTAGGGAGAAACCTCTGTGAGGTACAAAGTACCATCTTATCCTGGTGAAGCACCAGGAATGGAGGTTTGCAAGACAAAACTTGCAACTCAGCCACCCTCCAAACAGAGACTACTTCCAGGAGACAAGCCATCTTCAACATGAGCTGACACATGGAGATAGAGGTCAGGAGCTTAAAAGAGGGATAGTCCGGAATAGTAGCAATGCATCTCTGAAAAAGAAGCAAGAGAGCTTAGATCTGTACCTTGAGGGAACGCAAACTGAGAACCTTGTTTACTCCATCCTGAAGGAAGAACACCACCCTAGTAAGATTAAAGATGTGCAGATATATTTGTGTCCGCACGCCACTGGTGAAAAATGGATCAGACCCTATGGCACGCCTTAGAGGAGACCATTTTCTGAGTTTGGATGATGGTGGAGATGACATCATCAGAGAATCCTTTCCATTTTGGAATGGTAGCCTTAGGAGCCGTGCTGTCCACGTCAGTCTCTCCACAACGTCCTTGTACCACAAGGGCCCCTGAAGCAGCAGATCAAATCTGGGCAGCAATCGTATCGGTTCCTGAATGGACAGACTGATGAGGTCTGACCATGTCCCCCTGGGCCAAAATGGGGAGATTAAGATTACAAGCTCCTACTCCATTCTTATCTTTCCGGATCACCCTGGGGATGAGAGGAATAGGGGGAACACAAAGGACAGGTGAAAGTTCCATGGAATGGGAATGGCATCCATAACAAAGGCCAAAGGATCCCTGTCCGTGCGCAGAATTCAGGCACCTTCCTGTTCTCCCTGGTTGCCATCAGGTCAATCACTGGGACCCACCAGTGTTCCACCATCAGGTACAATGCCTCTAGATGAAGTTTCCTGGATCCACTCCTTGACAACTGAGAAAGTTTGAGAGCATGTTTTCCACTCCTGGAATGTGCACAACTGAGATGGCTTTGATGTTGGCCTCCATCCATGTGAGGAGATCCTTCGCCTTTCTGTGGGTTTCCCTTTGATGTTTGATTTATGTGAATGCTGTTGTGTTGTCGGATTGAACCCTCACCTGGGTCCCTGTGAGCACCAGGGACCAGTGCAAGAGAGCCAGATAAACTGCTGGGAGTCATAAGATGTTGATGGAAAATAGACTTTCCTCACCTGTCCACCTGCCATTGGTCCCCAGGTTTTCCAGGGTTGCCCCTCAGGCTGGCGTCCTTCATCATCAGGTTCCACTCTGGAGTTGCATAGACTCTTCCCTGAGTCAGGTGTGGACAATAAAGCCATCACTGAATATCCTCCTGTGATGCTCTGACAGACTAAGTGCCCAGCGTAAGCTGCCTGGTTAGACTCTGTGAAGTAGATTCCCCACAAAGAGGTGACAGACTGCTGTTGATATAAATCATATGATAAGAGCCAGATGCTTGAGAGCGAAGACTAGAGTATGTAGCTAGCTAGCTGGTGGTGGCTGCTCTCTGGGTTAGAGATGCTGGCCACAAGACCAGATTAGTGCCAACCGGAGAACAGCAGCTACCCACTGAGGTCGAAGAGGATACTGAACAAATAACCCACCTCCAGTGCAGTCGTAGTTGTTGTACAGGAACACTGAGGCCTGGAGCTTGACTGAGAAGGCAGAGAACAAGATAGTCAAAGTCCAGCAGGTGGTCTGTGGTCGACTGATGGTTGAGGAGATAGAAGCCCACCATGGTCAAGACCAACAGGAAGTCAGATCAGGAACACATTACAAGATACCTGATGGAGGAATGGTAGAATCGACAGAGTCAAAGTCTGTAACAGGATATCAGATGAGCATGGTACCAAACTGGAGAACAGATGAAAGTTGAAGGAATAGCCATGTTTAAAGCAGAAAAATCACCCTATATTAAGTCCCAATAATTAGGCATATGGCGATTAGGTTCGTAACAGCACTATTATTGGGCACAAATACCAAGTTCTGAAGTAATCCTCCTTCATCTGAGACCAGCAGCCAGGCTTGCATGCAGACATCTTGGCTTAGAGACACATGCGCTGGCTGTCCTGGACTCCTCTAGGAGGCATTGCATGGTACTGGAAGGGACTGACCGCGCAGACAGCTCTAAAGCAAGACCCTGGCCGTCAGTCTCAGAAAAAGGAGTATTACTTCAGAACATGGTACTTGTGCCTGATAATAGCACTGTTAAGAACCTAATCTCCATATGCCTAATTATTGGGGAGGACTTAATATAGGGTGATAGTTCCGCTTTAATACACAAGAAAACACGGGAACAAGACAGGAAATTAAGAGGCATTACCTGGAATGCTTTGATTACACCCTGCCAAAATTCACTGAGGATCTATAAAGGCTCAGAGCAAACACAAGACAAGAGGGGGAAACAGGATGCGGATAAAAAGGAAAACAAACGAAAAACCAGACAAGGAATCACAAAAATCTAAATAAAAGGAGCAGAACATGACATCTCCCTGGCCTTCTAAGATAGGGTCATCTGATGGGTGAGATGCTCCAGGCTCCTGAACAAGTCCTGAAGATGTCCCTCTGAAGTAGAACTAGGAGTAGGGGATTGCCTCCAGGGCAGAAATCAACTTACCTAGGACTCGCATGTAGCCAACGTCCACTCCAGAATCTGGGAGACCTTTTGGAACAGGAGCTGAATTTCCTCCTCCATTAGAAACACCTGCCCTGGAGGATGTCAAATCTCATGGCCAGAAACATCAAAACCCAGGATGAAATAAGAGAGGACTTCTTGAGGTTGAGAATCCAGCTGTGATGTACCAGAATGTGGGCACAGCCTTGGACATGGAGAGCCAAGAGTTCTTCTGAAGGCTGCTTGATCAAGAGATCATCCAAATATGTTGTCAGCGAAATGCCTTGGGCATGGGCGTATGCTGCCAGGGCTGCCGTGATGTTGTTGAAGATTCTGGGCACTCAAGCTATAACAAATTGCAGAACCGTGAAGTGGTAGTGATTGTGAGTGGAAGCAAAATGCAGGTAGCACTGGTGGTCCGGGTGGATCATGACATTTAGATATACGTCTTGGAGCAACCACCAATGTTGAGACATTTCAGGTCCAAAATAGGACAGCAGGTGCTGCATTTTTGGGAGCTACAAAAAAGTTGGAATAGAATCCTGAAAAGTTCTTTTGGGTTGGCACAGGCACTAAGACTTGCTTTTCCAGAAGAGTGGAGACTGCTTCCTGCAAGAGCTGCGCCTATTCTGAATTTCAAGGAACCTTCGACAAAAAGAGATATGGAGGAAGGGATTTGAAATCTATGTGGTAACCTTCTGATGCCACCTGCAAAACCCACTGGTCCATCATGGAGGATGTCTTGGGTTCTCAAAAAAGGCAGAGACAGCCTACAGACAAAGACAAATCAGGATTCATGTGGAGGTTTACTTGTCAGACTTAGACTTTACAGATGATTGCTTGTGCTGCCAAGTCTGTCTGGGCTTTGAGGTGGCAAGAGTTTGGGAATCCTGAGGGGTTTGCTCCCTTTATTCCCCTGGAATTGCACGGGGGACAAAACTCATGTCTTCCTTGACAGAAAGGACCACTTGGTGGAAATCTGGTGCAATAAGGTGCTCATTCCACCAGTATCATCACTAATGATCTGCTTCAGATCAGGCTCACACAGTCCCACAACTCCATTTGCAGAAATGTAGCCCCAAACTTGCAAGGAACCTCCATCATGCTTCACTGTTGCCTGCAGATTCTCATTCTTGTACCGCTCTTCAGCCCTTTGGCAAACAAACTGCCTTCTACTACAGCCAAATATTTCAAATTTTGACTCCTCAGTCTGGAGCACCTGCTGCCATTTTTCTGCACCCCAATTCCTGTGTTATAGTGCATAGTTTAGTCACTTGGCCTTGTTTCCACATGGGAGGAATGGCTTTTTGGCCACAAGTCTTCCATGAAGGCCATTTCTGACCAGACTGTACCGGACAGTAGATGGGTGTACCAGGATCCCACTGTTTTCTGCCAATTCTGAGCTAATGGCACTGCTGAACATCTTCTCATTGTGAAGGAAAGTAAGCATGATGTGTCTTTCATCGACTGCACTAAGTTTCCTTTGCTGACCACTGCGTCTACAGTCCTCAGCGTTGCCTGTTTCTTTGTGCTTCTACAAAAGAGCTTGGACAGCACATCTGGAAACCCCTGAAATTACTGCATGGGAGAGACTTTGCTGATGCAGTATAACTACCTTGTGTCTTGTTGCTGTGCTCAGTCTTCCCATAGTATATGACTTTTGACATTAAACTTCAGCAACCTCACCTTTTTTGGTGAGTTTGGCTGTTCCTCACCCAGTTTTATTACTCCTACACAGCTGTTTCAGTTAATGATTGTGTTTCAACCCATATATTTTATATTGCTGCTCATTAGACTATAATAGAAGAATTGATGCTGGTTTGAAGGCAAAGGGTGTAACACTATCACGGTGCCCATGATTGCCTCCAGTGGATAATTTCTGTAACAGCGACGTTGTCACTTCCTGGCTGTCGCTCTATGCAAGTCGCTGTTCTTACTGGTCACTGTGGTTGTGATGTCATCTCTCCGCCCACCTGCCAGGCCTTTTAAACCTCAGCATATCACATTACCTGTGCCCTTTCGTGGTGTACCTGAGCCTAGTGCTGTGTTGGTCTATTGCTGTTCCTGTGTATTACTCCTGCTCCGTTTGACTACCCGATCCGGCTCTGACCACTGGCTTCATCTGACTTCCTGATCCTGCTCTGACCACTGGCTTCGTCTGACTACCCGATCCGGCTCTGACCCCTTGTTACCCTTGTTACCTCTGGTTACTCTCTATCTGTTGCATTCTGGTTGTGATTACCAGCCTCGGCTACCCAGCCCCGGCTATTGAGATCTTTGCTGCCTGGGCCTACCTTGTACCGCGCTTGCTACCTGTAGCTGAGCTTCTCGGTCAGTCCGTGTTACTGACCTCCCGTGGTCGTTCCGGTTTGAGTGTTGCCTCACCTAGCCCTCTAGGTGCCGTTTACCTTGCCTTTGGTATACCCTAGCGGTAGGGTACAGTTGCGCTATATTCACCTGTCGCCTGTGATTGAGGAAGTGCCATGCACTGTCCTCCCATCTAGTCTGTGAAGGTTCCTAGGGCCAATCGGATACTAGCTATACCTGCCTAGTGAAGGGTGAGGAATTGTCTTGCACTGTCCTCACCTGGTCTCGTGGAGGTGGTGTAGTTAGAGTCGCTAATGTGTGCTCCAGTGTCTGGAGCTACTCACTCCAGTTGCCTGAGTTTACTCTAACGTCTGGGTACAGATGTGGGTCTATCGCACTAGCCTAGTGAAGGGTGAGCAAAGTGAGTGCACTGTTCTTCCCTGGCCTTGTGAAAGTGTGTTATTCATTGCTGCCACTATTGTGTTTCAAATAAAGTTTTATTTTAAGTTCATCTGTACTTGTCAAATGTCGTTATTTCCTAGTCACTCCGTGACAAACACCAAATATTGATTTGATTTAGATATTTCTTCTGTTTACCCACTAATTGATAAAAAATAAGCTATTATCATGTCTATTTGTGAAAGCATTCTTATTTTACAGCATTTTTCCACACCTTCCCTTTTGCACAGTACTATATAACACCATACAAAGCATGCAATAGAATCTAGGCTTCCCCAGGGGCACGTATGAGGTGTGCAGTGTCAGGACCAGGAAAGAAGGCTAGCTGGCAGCCACAGAAGGCTTCAGTGCACCATTTCTGCATCCTGCTGAGTCTCCTGTGGTGGTCTCTGATGTTTGGGCTTACAGCCGAACACCAGTGTTCATCTGTCCCTGCAATCCTTGGTAGAAGGTCTGGGTACAGGAGGTACGTTGTTTGACTCCAGCTGTGCAACATGAGTAAGAGGCTTGGAGATCCCTAGGGCATTACAAAAGCTAGGGATATCTTTGAAGTTCTGCAGAATAGCTTGGGGGCCCTGATGTGTAGCGGAGAGGGCAAAGGGGAAACCCCACTTACATTTAATTTGTAGTTTCAGCAAGTGTGTGGTAAGCGGCTTGAGCGCCTTCCATTTGTTGGAGGGTTCGGGGAGCAAGATACTGGAAGAAGTGTAGTAAGACCCCCACATAGGTAACCTCATGTAACGGTTTTCTGACAGTCAGACCAGGGTGTAAAGTAAAAACACAGTTTATTGAATCAAGGAGTAATACGATGCCCCTAGGGGCCAGTACAGGAATAGCAGAAATAGCAAACACGAACAGGGTGAATGCAATACAGCAAATAATACTGGACAATGGATAGATAGCAAATGACCCCAAAGGGTTAACAAGTACAAGAGGAGAACTCAGTCCTTATTTGGCCAACGCCCAGGATATATAGTAGTCTCTGGGTAATAGTTCTTGAGTCACAAAGCTGGAACTAAGTAGCAGTCTCTGGAACACAGTTCTTGAATCACAAAGCTGGAGCAAGGTGTCTGTACTGAATTCACTCTCAAATAGAAACGGAAGGCACAAGTGCCAGAGCTGAGTAAATACCACCACCACCGTGGGATATGAAGAAGTGCTATTGCCAACCTGAAGTACAAGAACCTGAGCCGCCCTTAACTGAGACTGGAAGTTAACTCTGCATGTACCCAATGGGTAGTGCCCTGACACCTCTTGGATGTCAAATAGTGGTATCGAATGCACAAGCACTGAGAGCCAAGCACTGGATAGTGCAGATGGATAGCGTAACCTCTGTCTGTCAGTAGGCCGGAGCCAGGACACCCTTCCGGTGCCGTACAGAACTTTCCCAGCAAGAGCGAACGGATAGCAATGCCCTCAGGCGCGGTCACGGTGCACACCGAACACCGGACCGGCAATGCTCTGCAGAAGGTAGTGAGGCGTTACAGAGGTACAGAAGGAGTGGCTCTTAACCGATAAGTGTATGCTTGGCAACAACTGAGGCACAAGACTGAGGCTACGAAGCACTGCAGGAGTTAACAGGTTCTGTACCGGAACACAGCAACGTACTAGGAATGGCAAAGTAACCTTAATCTCAGCTAGAGTAGTGAGAGGAATAGCGAGACACCAAGTGAACAGAATGTCGCAGACGCGACCGGGCCGTGCAGATACCGGAACAGCAGACTGGAACAGGCGATAACTGGAACCGGAGCACAGCAGGAACAACAGCTGAAGAACAGGATCACGGAGCTAGGTCGTCTACCGGAGCCGGGTCGTACACGGAGCAGGATCATCAGCCAGAATCGGATCAATCACGGAGCAGGGTCGTCAGCCAGAGCCGGGTCATACACGGAGCAGGATCATCAGCCAGAACCGGATCAATCACGGAGCAGGGTCGTCAGCCAGAGCTGGGTCATACACGGAGCAGGATCAACAGCAGAGTCAGACAAGCCGGGTCGGTACACTGGAGAACTGGAACACAGCAACAAGGCGCAGATACTGGAACACCACGAAAGGGCAAATCACAAGTGCCCAAGCCCCAGAGTATAAAGGCACATCCTGGGCGGCCCAATCAGCATCCTCCAATGCACAGATAGCACAACCCTGATTGACAGTGTAGCACGGGAACCGTGATAGTACCCCCCTCTCAAAGACCCCCTCCCCTGCCGGAGGGTCTTGGTTTCTGAGGGTATTTAGAGTGAAAGTTGCGCAACAACCGTGGAGCATGGAGGTCTTTGTGGTCGACCCAAGAGCGCTCCTCAGGCCCATATCCCTTCCAATGGACCAAATATTGCAACTTGCCTCTAAATCTCCTTGAGTCAATAATGCTCTGAACTTCGTATTCCTCTTGGCCCTGCACATCCACCGGCCCAGGAACCACCGGAGTGGTAGTATAACGATTGCAAACCAAGGGCTTTAATAGTGACACATGGAACACATTGTGAATACGCATAGTATTAGGAAGTTCCAAAGCGTATGCCACAGGATTGATCTTGCGTATAATCTTGAATGGCCCAATGAACCAGGGGGGCCAGTTTGTTCGAGGGCACCTGCAGGTTGAGATTCTTGGAGGAGAGCCATACCCTATCCCCAACCTGGAAGGAGACCGCTGGCAGCCGTCTGCGATTGGCATGCCGCTGATGTCTGTGGAAGGACTGACTGAGGGACCTTTGTACCTGTGCCCAAGTGGAGCGGAGCTGCTCCATGTGCTCATCCAGAGCCGGAATCTGCTGGGACTGAAATGAGTCTGGGAGTAGACAAGGCTGGAACCCATAATTAACAAGGAATGGAGAGCTCCCAGATGATGAATTAACCGCGCAGTTCCTGGCGAACTCTGCCCACGGCAACAGGTCAGCCCAGTTATCATGATGATCAGTCACAAAGCAGCGTAAAAACTGCTCCAATCCCTGACTGGCGCGCTCAGCGGCTCCGTTGGTCTGGGGGTGGTAGGCGGAGGAGAAGGATAATTGAATGCCCATCTGGCCACAGAATGCCCTCCAGAATCTCAACACGAATTGACTCCCCCGGTCAGACACAATTACTCTGGGCACCCCGTGCAAGCGGAATACTTCTCTGGCAAAAATTGATGCCAATTCCTGGGCCGAGGGAAGGCCAGAGAGGGGCACGAAATGAGCCATCTTTGAGAATCTATCTACCACCATCAAGATAAACGTATAGCCCTTGGAACTCGGCAGCTCTCCCAAAAAATCAATCGAAATATGGGACCAAGGACGATCACCATTAGGCACTGGTTGGAGCAAGCCTACTGGGAGATGTCTGGGAGTTTTGGCACGGGCACAGATGGCGCAAGCAGCAGTGAATGCAGAGCAGTCGGCTTTCAGGGAGGGCCACCAGAATGTTCGTGATAGTGACCATGCCAACTGATCTCTGCCGATGTGCCCAGCTGCCTTAGATGAGTGGTAGGTCTCAAGTAATTGGGTACGAAAAGGTTCGTCCACAAAACACCTGCCAACTGGGGTTTCAGGAGGTGCCCGAGTTTGTGATGCCAATATTTGCTCTCCCAGTGGCGAGGTGATGCTGGTACGAATAGTAGCCAGAATTCTGTTTGGCTGAATTATGGGGACCGGGGCCTCATCCCTCTCAATGTCCGTGCAGAATTGTCTAGAAAGAGCATCCACCTTAATATTTTTGGACCCAGGCAAGTACGAGACTATGAAATTAAATCTGGACAGAAATAGAGCCCATCAAGCCTGGCGAGAAGACAATCTTTTTGCCTCGGAAAGGTAAATCAAGTTTTTATGGTCTGTGAGGATCAACACTGGTGCTCTAGTGCCCTCCAGAAGATGTCGCCATTCGTTTAATGCCAAGATGATAGCCAACAGTTCCCTATCACCAATTTCGTAATGGCTTTGGGCACTAGATAGTTTTTTTGAGAAGAACCCACACGGCCTCAGGTTACCCCCCTCCTTGGGGCGTTGGGAGAGAACTGCCCCTACCCCAACCTCGGAGGCATCAACCTCTAGAGTAAATGGCAGGGTGGGATTAGGGTGGGACAGTATAGGAGCGGATGCAAATGCCTTTTTTAGGGTTTCAAAGGCTATTTCAGCTGCCTGGGACCATTGAGAGGGATTTGCCCCCTTATGCGTAAGGTCAGAAAGAGGTTTTGTGATGGTAGAAAAGTTCTGAATAAACTTTCTATAATAGTTGGCAAAGCCCAAGAACCTTTGGATAGCTTTTAACCCCTTGGGTCGTGGCCATTGTAGAACCGCTGCCAACTTCTCTTGGTCCATTGCTATGCCATCATTGGATATCACAAAACCCAAGAATGGTACTTGGGAGCGATGAAATTCACATTTTTCTAGTTTGCAGAACAATTTGTTCTTGCGTAATCGCATCAATACTTCCGAAACATCCTGGATGTGTTGGGTTAAATTAGCAGAATGGATCAATATATCATCCAAGTACACCACCACACAAGACTGTAGCATGTCACGGAGGATATAATTTATGAACTCTTGGAATACGGCAGGTGCATTACATAACCCAAATGGCATAACAAAATATTCGTAGTGGCCTGACCTAGTATTGAATGCCGTCTTCCACTCATCACCAGCCCTTATCCTTATTAGGTTGTAGGCAGCACGAAGATCGAGTTTCGTGAAGATAGAGGAGCCTTTCAACCTGTCAAATAATTCTGTGATGACCGGAATGGGGTAAGCATTCTTGGCAATCAACTTATTGAGTCCACGGTAGTCAATACATGGTCGTAATTCGCCACTTTTCTTTTTCACAAAAAAGAACCCTGCACCTGCCGGAGAGGATGATTTACGAATAATCCCTCGTCTGAGGGCATCCTCGATGTATTCCTCCATGGCCCTAGTCTCCTCCCCGGACAATGGGTAGGTCCTACCCCTTGGTGGCACAACTCCCGGGGGCAAATCAATAGCGCAGTCTTTTGGTTGATGCTGCGGCAATGCGCTAGCCTCACCCTTACTGAATACGTCACTGAACTTGCTGTATTCAGCTGGCACAGAAGGAGAGGTACACATAATCTTGACTGGGTGAGATAAACAGTGACTAGTGCAGTACTCAGACCAAGACTCAATTTCACATCTTTGCCAGTCAAACTGGGGATTGTGCAGCGACAACCAAGGGTACCCCAGAATGACCGCATGGTGAGGTGAATGTATAATTTGGAAACGTACCCCCTCTTTGTGGAGAACCCCAATAGCCATAGTGATGAGAGTAGTCTCCATGGTGATAAGTGCTGGTTCTAGGGGTCTGCCATCAATAGCCTCAATGGCTAGCGGAGTATCTCTTTTAGACAACGGAATATTGTGTCTTTCAGCGAATGCCCGGTCCATGAAATAGCCTGCTGCGCCAGAATCTACCAGGGCTAGTACCTCCACAGCTTGATCACCCAGAAGAAAACTCACCGGTATGGTGGGTTTCGTGGAACAAGGATCTGAGGACGACTGTACACCACCTAGGGCCTGTCCCCCAAGGTACCCTAGGTGCGTGCGTTTCCCGGACGTACCGGACATGTGCGTAGTAGGTGCCCATTCTTACCACAATATAAACATAACCCTTGTCTTTTGCGATAAGCCCTCTCCTCCTTTGACAACCTAGTATATCCAATCTGCATGGGCTCCCCTGTTTCAGGTACCCCATCAGGAGGAATGGGAGGCGAGGGTGGGTTAAAAGACCTCTCGTGCCCATGGGTCTTGGAGCTAGCCCTTTTAGCCAAGCGCCTCTCGTGCATTCGGGTGTCAATGAGTATCACATAATCTATGTACTCATCTAGGTCAGTGGGTACCTCCCTGGCAGCAATCTCATCCTTGATGGCGTCGGATAGGCCTTGTGAAAAGGCTGCCAGGAGTGCCTCATTATTCCAGGCCACTTCTGCAGCTAAAATACGAAATTCTATCGCATAGTCGGCCACAGTGCGATCGCCCATCTGTATTACCATTAATTTCTTAGCTGCCGAGGTAGCTCGCCCTGGTGTCTCAAACACTCTGCTAAATTGTCTGACAAATTCGTTAAAATTCAGAGTGCAGGGTTTGGCCTGCTCCCATAAAGGATTAGCCCATGCCAGCGCTTTACCAGTTAACAGAGATATCATGAACCCCACTTTGCTACGGTCATTCGGAAAAGCATAGGGTGTGAGTTCTAAGAATATCTCAAGTTGGTTAAGGAAACCTCTGCACAGTGTGGGTTCGCCACCGTATCTGAGTGGTAACGGCGCCGCCGCCGTGAGACTTCTGGAGGGAGTCAGCAATTGCCCAGTGGCATTGTCCGGTGTCATGACTGGGGGGACCACCGGACTTTGATTCGGTTTCTCGAGATGTACCGTACGTTTAAGCAAGGTTTGCATGGCCAAAGCCAATTGATCTAGACGTTGCTCGTGAACATCCATCCTCAAGTGGAGGTTCTGTGTATTACTGTCACTTTTCCCATCTGAGGTCATGGCCCTTTTGTAAAGTAAAAACACAGTTTATTGAATCAAGGAGTAATACGATGCCCCTAGGGGCCAGTACAGGAATAGCAGAAATAGCAAACACGAACAGGGTGAATGCAATACAGCAAATAATACTGGACAATGGATAGATAGCAAATGACCCCAAAGGGTTAACAAGTACAAGAGGAGAACTCAGTCCTTATTTGGCCAACGCCCAGGATATATAGTAGTCTCTGGGTAATAGTTCTTGAGTCACAAAGCTGGAACTAAGTAGCAGTCTCTGGAACACAGTTCTTGAATCACAAAGCTGGAGCAAGGTGTCTGTACTGAATTCACTCTCAAATAGAAACGGAAGGCACAAGTGCCAGAGCTGAGTAAATACCACCACCACCGTGGGATATGAAGAAGTGCTATTGCCAACCTGAAGTACAAGAACCTGAGCCGCCCTTAACTGAGACTGGAAGTTAACTCTGCATGTACCCAATGGGTAGTGCCCTGACACCTCTTGGATGTCAAATAGTGGTATCGAATGCACAAGCACTGAGAGCCAAGCACTGGATAGTGCAGATGGATAGCGTAACCTCTGTCTGTCAGTAGGCCGGAGCCAGGACACCCTTCCGGTGCCGTACAGAACTTTCCCAGCAAGAGCGAATGGATAGCAATGCCCTCAGGCGCGGTCACGGTGCACACCGAACACCGGACCGGCAATGCTCTGCAGAAGGTTGTGAGGCGTTACAGAGGTACAGAAGGAGTGGCTCTTAACCGATAAGTGTATGCTTGGCAAGAACTGAGGCACAAGACTGAGGCTACGAAGCACTGCAGGAGTTAACAGGTTCTGTACCGGAACACAGCAACGTACTAGGAATGGCAAAGCAACCTTAATCTCAGCTAGAGTAGTGAGAGGAATAGCGAGACACCAAGTGATCAGAATGTCGCGGACGCTACCGGGCCGTGCAGATACCGGAACAACAGACTGGAACAGGCGATAACTGGAACCGGAGCACAGCAGGAACAACAGCCGAAGAACAGGATCAGTCACGGAGCTAGGTCGTCTACCGGAGCCGGGTCGTACACGGAGCAGGATCATCAGCCAGAATCGGATCAATCACGGAGCAGGGTCGTCAGCCAGAGCCGGGTCATACACGGAGCAGGATCATCAGCCAGAACCGGATCAATCACGGAGCAGGGTCGTCAGCCAGAGCCGGGTCATACACGGAGCAGGATCAACAGCAGAGTCAGACAAGCTGGGTCGGTACACTGGAGAACTGGAACACAGCAACAAGGCGCAGATACTGGAACACCACGAAAGGGCAAATCACAAGTGCCCAAGCCCCAGAGTATAAAGGCACATCCTGGGCGGCCCAATCAGCATCCTCCAATGCACAGATAGTACAACCCTGATTGACAGTGTAGCACGGGAACCGTGATACCTCATCCATCTGTCTGCTGCAGTGCATGATTAGCTCCTTATCTTGGTAGCTCAGCATACAACAGATAGCGTGACGAGGAGTCATTTGGCGCACCTTGGGGCCTGATTGCCCAGTGGGCTTGCTCGATCAAAAGTGGAGTATCCTCCGCAATCCCGAGAACATCTTTAACGAAGGAGATGATCAAGGTCCATGGTCTCTCCCGGGACCGACTCAGGTAGGCCATGGATCCTGATGTTCCACCAGTATCCATTTTATTCAATAACATTCCAATAGACTCATTGTGTTGGGCCATAATCTGCTCCAAGTTATGATGGTCCTGCATCATGTCCTCCCTGTCTTTTTCCAGGAAAGTGAGTTGTTAGCCCATTGGCCGATGTCTTTCAGGAGCTCCTCATGGACTGCCGCCTTGACCTCCACAATGAGCTTCTTAAAGTCCTGCTTTGTGGGCAGGTGAACAATGTCCTCTTTCAACAGGTAAGTGCCACCGTGTACCATGAAGTCTGTGGATGGGTAGAATTACACCAGAGGTGGCTGAGAAGAAGGATCTCTATGCCTCAGCAATGCAGTGTCTCTGAAAAGCCAGAATGGCGTGAAGGAAGGAATTCTGTGATTTTAGTCAATTGCCATCCAAGCCTTTTTTTTTCTTCATCATCGAGATATGGGGTGCTCATTTGTGTCAGACCAGCTGTAAAGAAGCCCAGAGTGTAAGAAAATCAAGCTTAAACAAAGATTAAAATGCCCTGGTCCGCAGAGCACAACAACTATGCGTCCATCGTGTTCAGTGGTTGCTCCACCCCCTCAACCCAGTGATTCTCATTCAGGGTACAGTGGCAATTTGGTGTTTCAGATACTGTCTTAGATATATCATTTTAAATATTGCTATGCCCTAAATACTTGTTTTATCATTATAATGGTTAAATATAAGAATAACTAAATATTATGCATTTTTTTACACTCGTGGCAAATGCCATATAAAATGTTAAAGGTGCCCTGAAAATGTTAGATTGTGTGTTTGGGATGCCTTGAGCAAAAAAAAAAAAAAAAAGATTGAGAACCACTGCATTAACCATCCAAAAAACCCTGAGCCTGAGTGGTGAGGTCATCAATGTGCTATCCAGGGACTGGTTACTAACTTACACCCATAGACAGTACAACAGGGATAGGATACTTCAGGCCCTCCAGCTCCTACTACAGCTCCCATCACACCCCACCAGCAAACTGCTATCGGGGAATGATGGAATTTGTAGTCTAGCAGCAGCTGCTGGCCTCACTTTGCCCACATGGTAAGTGAAACAAAATAGATTTACACGTAGGCATACAGGTAACTGACATCTTCATTGTGGTGACTTTAAAGTGACTTCAGTGTAGTAAGCCAAATTGTAATTAAAAAGCTGGAAAGCTACATGTTGCTCTCTTTCATATTTTATGGGGGGGGTTTTATTACAAAAGGATATAGGCCTCAGGTCCAACAGCTAAAAAAAACAGCCGATGGCATTTTTTTCAAGCATTCTAAGCTATTCAATTACCTGTGGTATGAGAAAATGCAGGCAAAAAATAAAAAAAAATATGTGTTGAGCGGTAAAGTTAGCGACATTTCTCCCAAATAAATCAATAACAATGCAGCAAAATGCAATTTAATTGCATGCGTTAGCCCTTAGGTCCAGTAAGGGATCTACTTTAGTGTGGGAAATTCTGCACCCAATTTTTTTGGGTGCAGTTCCTTACCAGATCTTAAAAAGTGCCGATGCATGAACTGAAAGTAAAAAAAAAAAAAAAACATAAGTCCCAGTAGATGTATTGATAAGGGGCTCTAAGCCCCATATCAATACATCCAAAGCACCCCAAAACTGCATTCAATGTTAGCAGAATCAACATTGAGTGCCACTGTGGTATTCTTACCCCACTGGCACTAACAGGGTTAATACAACTAAGTTACAAAGCAACAGCCCCTGAAAACAAACACCATTAATCCTGATGTCCAGCGAGGTCCTCAGCACCCTGGCTGGCTACTGTCCATCTTCTTCTGTCTTCCTTCTTCTTTGTCTGTATTCAGTCATTCCTTTAGAAAAGAGAAAAGAAGTCATATTACATGGTGTGGCTCGAACATAACCCTGACATCTGTGCATTGTTTAAAAAAGGCACAGATGTTGGGGTTAGGTAGACAGATAATGCCAACATACTCAATTAATTGCCCCATAAATCCTGTTAAAATCCAAATATTTCCTCCCAAACAAAGTTTACAGACGTGACCAAAAAATATTGCAATCCATAAGGCCCCATTGTTTTCTCGGCCATTGTTGGAGGCAGCAGTGGAAAAATTAAGAACGAGCAGAACCACCCCCCCCCTTGTACCTGACAGGCCAATGCCCGTTCCACTGTGAGGGAGTTTTGAACAGAGACTGACTTTATATATGGGCAGTCTCTGTTCAAAAGGACTCATAGCCATTGGCTGGGATGTGTGCTTAAAGGAATAGTAATGTCAGAAAAAAGTATAACTATATGGTAGATACAATTAAAAGAGAGTACCTTGCACTTATTCGTATCTCTCAAACTGTTACGGTTTGCGAGATATAGGAAAATAAAGTTCTCTGCTCCCTCCCCTTTCTGTTTGACGAGCTGTAAAGCTGTCAGAAGCAGATTCTGGTTCCTGGATCAGACTGTGGCTCTTCAGCAGCGCCGAAATAGCGATACCTAAAAATAAATACTTAATCGGAGCGTTCTACAACGTGTGCCTGGTTTGCAAGCACACGTTGTAGACCATTCCAATGAAGTATTTATCTTTAGATATCGTTATACCAGCGCTGCTGAAGAGCGTCCAGAATCTGCTTCTGACAGCTTTACAGCTTTGTCAAGCAGAAAGGGGAGGGAGGGGAGAACTTTCTTTTCCTATATCTCTCAAACCATAATGGTTTGAGAGATGCGAATAAGTGCAAATACTCTCTTTTAATTGTATCTACCATATAATTAATCCTTTTTTCTGACATTACTATCCCTTTAAGCACCTCCCAGCCAATCAGCACTGAGTGAATTCCCACATTGGCCCGTCAGGTACAAAAGGGGGGGGACCTGCTCGTTCTTACGTTCTCCACTGCCACCACCGACAGTGGCAGGCAAAACCATGGGGCCTTATGGATTACAATATTTTTGCCATGTCTGTTAACTTTGTTTGGAATAAAATATTTGGATTTTAACAGGATTTATGGGGCAATTAATTGTTTATGCTGGCATTATCTATCTATCTACCTACCGCTGACTTATGTGCCTTGTTTAACCCTTTCATTGTCAGAGAGATATGCAACACATTGCTCTGCAATGCACTGCGTACCCCTCTGGCACTCAAGGGATTAAACTATGTACAGATATCACAGTTATGTTTGTGCCACATCATGTAATATAACTTATTTTGTTTTTCAAAGGAATGACAGAACGGAGACAAAGAAGGAAGATAGAAGATGGACAGTGGATGACAGGTATGTGTAACACAGATAAGCGAACGATTGGTGCTTGAAAGTACGCCAGGAACTGATTGTTAGATTTTTTCCTTTGATGTTCCCATTATTCATCCTATTTAGCGTATTATCGCATAAAATGGACATTTTTTTATGGGCTTGATGTAAATGCAGGAGATCAATGTTACCTCCCGTTTTATAAAAAATGTTCCTATTGAAGTCTGTGGGGATACCTGGAGATAAAAGCAGAGATAAAATTAGTACCTGCATTTTAATCCAGCCCTGTGTAGGCTGGTAGACAATTTATCCCTACCGGCTGTTTTATCACACAAAATTGATTTGAAGCCATAATGCGTTCATTGGCATTCAAAATAAATAATTGCTTTAACAATTTTTTTATCTAATCTGTCTTGTTGATAAGGCTGTTTGTCCTCAGATTTATAGGGAAGTGGTTTATTTTATTTTGTACACTGTGCTCAATGAAATCACCGTTAGTCACATGTACAAACGTGAGTGTAAATGTCACCTGGAAAAGAGAAAATGTTATTTCAGGATACATAAAATACCTATCCACTTACAGCTCCTAAAAATACCCCATTTACCTTAATCTGGGCAGAAAATCCTAATGACCACAATGAATCATCTGTGGACTGGATCCTCAAAATGAATCTTTAAAGGGATAGCAATGTTTCACAATAAAATCTGCTCCAATTAATCTTCATAGTATTTGGGCCATGAAGAGTGTTATTTCAATACTGTCAGCATTGTCATTCAAGAGTAATTGAATGATAAAGTATCCCCCTTCTGCCCCTTTTACTGATGTAACACTGCTCACCTCAGAGCAGCAAGATGGATCAGATGGATCACAGAGAGGGATAATCTTCAGCGAGCATAAGGAAAAATCTGAAAAACCTGTCAAGGGGGACAGGGATTCCTTATGATCACAGTAAGAAGATTGTCCCTTGCTGCTACCTGTCTGGTCAAGAGGCCAGATTCCACATTGAGGGGAGGTGGCTTACACTAGGTAAAAGGGATGGGAGGGGGATACTTTATCATTCAATTACTCTTGAACTACAACTCTGACAGTATTGAAATAACACTCTCCATGGCCCAAATACTATGAAGATTAATTGGAGCTGCTTTTATTGTGAAAAATTACTATCCCTTTAATTATACTGGATATCTTGTTTATGGAGATAAACATGATTCTTTCTGAAGGACTCCTGTGTGGAGGGTGTAGTAATGAAATTCCATGCTAAACTATGTACTGGAATATTTCAACACTTACATGTTTACAGTTCAAGCGCTATTCATTCGGAAAGGATCCCCCCCGCCTCTCCTGGCCGCTTCCCATCAAATCTAGAATCTGGTTGTGGGACCAGACAGATGCAGCAAGGGACAGTGTTTAGTCAGTAAGTATGAGGGAAAACCCTTGCCCCCTTGACGGAGGAGGGCAGGATTTTCCTTTTGCTTACTGAAGATTGTCCCTCGCCGCTCTCCATCCAGACCAGACTGAGACAGAGTGACACAGGGAAAGGGGCGGAAGGGGGATCCTTTACGATTGAATTGTGCTTGGACTACAAACCTGTAAGTGTTGAAATATAGCACTGTGTGTTAAAAAACATATAAAGAAGACTCGGACCGCAAGTCTAATTCAAGTATTACTATCCCTTTAATGTCAGTTTACTAAGCCGCTTACACCTAAACTTCTTCCCATAATAGCACTTGTGCCAAGGGAGGGTGGCAGTGGTGAAGTGTAAACGTATTTTGGGTTGTTCGTCTGCTGTTTATGTTATGTATTTTGGTGTAGCGGAAATGGTGCAAATTTTCATGCAGATACGTTTTAGATATATTTTAGATATACTATCCCGTAAATAACATAAATACAATATGTATGCTCTAATATTAATGTAATTCTTTACTTAGGCTGACCACACATTCCTTTTAAAAGGTACAGTACCGTTTTTTTTTCATATTTCCATGAACGCGGCTTCTTTTTTCTCATAAGATAAAGTAAATCGGAACTTCCTTTCGTCACAGTAGTGGTTTTACTGTACACATTGATTACCATAGAATCTTATGACTCGAGTGACTCATAACTGTCTAAGACTCTCGAGTCTATGGTAAATTACCATAGAGTCTCTTAGTGATATGATGACGAGTCATAAGACTCTATGGTAATCAGTGCATACAGTAAACAAAGTAAAACTACTAGTGTGAGTGATGGAGAGAGGAAGTTCCGATTTACTTCAGGGGCAGGCTTGTTGGCCAAAGAGAGAGTGAGAGAGAACACCTCTAGTAAGAAACTGAGCAAACGCGTTCTCGCTGCTTGCAGCTTACTATGATCGGACTTCGAGTGATGGAGTCCGACTGTCCATCTGTCGACACCCAGTCCCATTTTTTGTCTCAAGGAAATATGGTCAGCCTATCTTTACTTCTTCTCTTATTAAAGGAGAATTAGGAATAAGTAGATTGTAGTTTATCAGGAAGATGTTCTTAAAACTGCAGTTGTTTCAGTTGCAATATGTTAACACCTTGCTTCCCCTGCGAGTCTTTTAGGCCCGCTGCAGCCTTTTTGTTGTGAGGAGGCGTGACCTAGAGACAGACTTCAAAAGAAATCATTACATACTGGAAAATGTAAATATAATACAAACATGTCTAGGAACTCCCCAGATTTGCCCTGTAGACTCCGGTTTTTGCAGTGAATTACCAGGTCTCTAGGATTCTCCGGTGGTAAGGAGATTCTTCTGAATCTCTACCCAGTTCTGCTCCTTCCCAACCTGTTCTGCCCACTTCCCACCCACTTTGTTACACAGTCTGTTAAGCCTCACCCCACCCTTTTGTGACGTAAATCGTGTCATTTATATCCCCAAGCGGCACCAACTGAGCCCCCTCCAGGTACTCTAAAAGAAAAAGTTCCCAGGTATGAATACAAATAATAAATACATAGATGGTTACAGCTGACTGCTGTATGAATGTCACTTACCTAGGATTATTAGTATGTTAATCAAGAGCCACATATATGTTCTCTAATGATACAATCTGACATTTTCAGTACGAGAGGGGAGTGCCATACACTGCCACCCATCTAGTACTCAAATAGTGCACTGTGCTGTTGGACTAGAGGGGAGCACAATGCATTTGGAAGCAATGTGTTGCTCACCTATTTTGTATTTAAAGGATTAATGTGGATGCATATCTCTCCAAGGACCAGTAGCTCCTTATTTTCAATATAATCCAATCCTGTCTACAAATCTATTACTGCTTAACCCTTTGAGTGCCAGAGGGGTATGCAACACGTTGCTTTGCAGTGCATTGCGTACCCCTCTGGTGCTCAAAGGGTTAAGGCCATCCATATGCACAAAGAATATAGGGCAATGCTATGTAAACCATCTGTATCACAGGTGACAAATCCCTTTGTTTTAAGGGAGTTTTTCATCCCTAGAATGCTAGTGAGGTCTCCAAAGCATTGCAAAGCAATCAGTTGGAGACCTCACTATCATTAACCCCTTAAGGACCGGGAAATCCGGCCGAAGACGCGACTCAACGACCACGGAGCAAAATTTTTTTTTTGCTCCGTTGCGTTCCGGACACCCCGAACGGCGTGCAGCCGCGGGGGGAGCCCGGAACTCGATGACGGTCATAGTACGTCATCGGTCGTTAAGTGAAATCGACCCTTGACGTACTATGACCGTCAAGGGTCGTTAAGGGGTTAAAGGGGTAAAGAAAAACTTTAAATCATTGAGGATTTAACCCTTTGAATGCCAGAGGGATGTCCAATGCATTGCAAAGCAATGCATTGGACACCCCTCTGGAAATCAAAGGGTTAAGTAAATTATATTTGTTCCCTATGGTGCAGTTGGTTTACCACAGACTTGCTCCTGTTTTCATTGTGCTTGCTGCCTGTAGTATTTGCACAATCAGGGCTTCAGATCTCCAGAATTTGAATGAGGGGAATGTAACAGACAGTTATGCAAATGGAGTCAGTTGTGTGATTTCCTAACCTGAATCTCCCGCCTTGGATAATGCTGAGGGGGCACACAAAGGGCTCCAAGTGAAAGGTCTACATTATATAAAGGAATGTTCACCAAAGGCATCAATATAAAGTTACATATTCCATACTAGTTTGAAGGCCCGTGTACACGGGGCAAAGTGCCACCGATCGGCCTCGGCTGCTGCCACGGAGACAGGCGGTGGGCCGTTTGGAGAACCCCTCTCCAAATCAGCTGTGCCTCTGACTGGAGGCCGGCGCATTTGTCTCCATTGCACATGACTACTGCGTTCCTCTCCGCTGCACATGTGCGGTTACACACACAGGGAGCAACGCATTCTACCACTTTATGTTATAGGATGCTATTCACAATTCGCTCTAGTAACCCACTGAGTGCCATAGAGGCAATGATTTTGGATACCTCTCTGGCACTCAAAGGGTTAACCTGTGAACAGCGGAATTTAGGATTTACATAGCAAGTTAAAGAGGCGCAATTCTGGAGCAAGCCATCTGCACTGTAGGGGACAAAAATTAACCAAATTCTTTTTTATTTAAATTGGGCTGTTAACCCCTTGAATGCTAGAGACGTCTCCAATGCATCTGCTCTGAAATGCGATGAAGACCTCTCTAGCATTCAATAGGTTAAAAGGTCCCTTTAATAAACTGATTTTTTTTTTTTAATTTCTCCCCTGTTTTAGTATAGTTGGTGTGGTCCAGAATTACTCCATTTTTTATATATCCCAAATTATTGCACAGATCTCAATAGTGCCAGACTTTCTGGGATAGCCCCTAATTTGTCTCCATGTCCCAGAATCCTGCTGTGACAGCTTTTCTCCTAGGATTAACCCTTTGGGTGCTAGGGAGAACCCCAATGCAATGCTATGCAATACAGTGGAGACTCCTGAGGTATACAAGGGGTTAAACTGGTAACAAACTGGTAATGTAATGCCATTACTTATGTGAGCAGTCCTTTGTAGGGGTACACTATTGGTACTTCCCACATTACATGATATTATGTAGTATTTTGCTCTAGATAACATCTGTTGTGCTGCATGAAAGCAACTCCAAAGTTGCACATTTAACAAAGTCACATTGTGGCATCTTTAGCATCTAAGGGATTAAAACGTAACTGCAAATCAAATGAAAATTTTGATTACATATTTAATAACAATTGTCATTTTTCACCTAAAAAAGTCTCACTGCTTATAGAAAACATGCTTATAAAAACTAACATTGTTCCTGTGTCAGAATAGACGCAAGATGTTTTGTTTGGTGCAAACAATGGTAAGAAGATATAAAAAGGCATTGATACAAATACCTTGCACATGTTTTTCTACTGATGAAGTATCATATCTGCACCATGAAAAACATTAAGCATTTTTAAAAAGTGCATTTCATTTTTTTTATCACAATGGTTTAGCCTGTTTGTTATGTATAGTGTTTTTTTTATTTTATATTAAAAGTATATAATAATAAGGGAAGCCTCCCTTATTTTGGGGGACCCTGGAGACTGAGGCTAGACACAGTGACCTCAGTAATAAAGATGTTTGAATAACTAACACAGAAAATGGAGGCTGAAGTTAACCCAGAACAGTGTAAGGAATATGTTGGAGACCTCTCTAGCATTCAAGGGGTTAAAATCCCTATTTAAATGGATGGGAATTTTTGGAATTTGTAGTTCTCCCCTATAGTGTAAATGGTTTGCCCCAGAACACCTCCACTTTCAAACACAGATTTCTCCTATGCTGTTCTTTTTTTGTATAAATATTAAAGAGTATGACTGCTATCAGTGCAATGAAATAAAAAAAATTGCTATGTGTTTAGCAGTAAACTTTTTAATGAAAACCAGGGTACTCCCACCGCAGTCAGTTGTTTTATTCAAACGTTATAACAGTTCAAATAAGCAGGAAGTGAATTTACTTTGTTTACTTCCAGATTGTTCTGACAGTAAATGATTCAGCAGTTTCTATCACATTCTATGGAGAACTCTAAGTCACTGATTTTCCTTTCCATTATAATGTACCAGAATAACTAATTAGAATTTGACCAATAGAGGCCACTGCTGATGTAAAAAAAACAAGTTTAAACAGTAATATCTCTGGAAATATGCATCTCTCAGCAGTGACAGTACCCTTATTTTACTCAACATGAAACACCATACAATACATATTTTTTCATTAAAAAAAAGTTTACTGCTCCTTTAAGGAAATGGAGTGCTAATCTGGATGTTGCCAGTTATACTGTATATATAGCAGCCCAATGAGTGACTTCAATGGTACTGGTAGAGGTTGAATTAGAATTTACTGGGCACCCAAGAACAATTTGCCAGTTCTATCTTTAGGAGCAGAAGATAATTGTTTTAGACATCAACAGTCAAACAGATAAACCAAGGCATACAGTATAAGTGAATTCAATCTCCGCATGTTTATTGGAGGGAAAACAAACATTTTCCCGCCAGTAAATGCAGGGAGATTTAATTAACTTTATACTGTGTGCCTTGGTTTATCTTTTTGACTGTTTATGTAACATTTATGGGATTTAAGGAGGTCCACAGAGTTCAACTTAAGAGCCTATTACACCTGTTGGTGGTTTGCCATATAAACACCTGTGGAGCTGTGCCTGGGGCTCTTCCATATCGATTATTTTAGACAAATACCTCACAAACAGAACACTTCTTAGTACTTTTACACAGTTCAGTAAATAAAGTGTTGTACTTAAAACACCACCATTTCACTTTCAATGCCATATTTCTTCTTATAAAGGAAAGGAGCAATTCAGACCTCAACTGACTGAATGATAGAGAACAGCAGGGATGGATTTCCCAATAGGCAGAGTAGGCATCTGCCTAGCGCTCCAAATTTTGAGGGCTGGCTCAGAAGTGCTGGCCACACCCACATTCCGAGTTGTTTGGATTTGATTTTGAAAAGCATGTGTTGTATCCACATCTCATAGAAGATATATGGTAAATGTTCAGATGAGAGTTGCAGTATTAGATGGCCCACAATGAAAAATAATACAATAATCAAATCTTGAGAGATTAAATGATCTGATAATTAAACAGTGAATGAGAACATATGTTCTATCTTCGTGCTATAGAAAATAGATGGTAGGATTACATAGACCACAGATGATAATTAGTAAAATGGAAGTGAATCATGAATATCAAGTGTGGGGGGGTCTATATAGTAGTTGCATTGCTCTGTAATGTGCTGCATGCCACTATGGCAGTTACTCAGACTGCAGCTGCTGGTGTTTGCTGCTTCTAACAACCTAAACCTACTTTTTGTTCTACCCACCTTAGTGCAGTGCATGTACACTCTGTACACTGGAGAAGATCCTTTAGAAAAAAAAGTAGGTGCAGGATTCAGGATGGCAGGAGTGGTAAATCACATTTACTGTGGCTTAAACTAAGAGGCTTTCAACCTTTTGGGTGACAGAGAGGTGTGCAACGCATTGCAGAGCTATGTACTCTTCTGAACTCACGTCAGTACAATGAGTGATTATAACTAATTTTACAAAAGAAAAAGTGAAGCAGCTGTAATTTGCTGCTGCTGCCATCCTGAGTCATAAACCTAGTTTTCATTCTAAAGGAGTTTGTAGAGTTTGCTGGGTATATACAAGCACTAAGGTGGTTTCACTATGACTTAGAAGCTTTTATACTTTGAATAACCAGAGTGGTGTACAACACATTGCAGAGCATTACATTTTATAACTCTTTGTTGTAAAGAGACTAAAACTTGGCAAAGTGAAGCATCTCTGCTGTCTTGATGATGAGTCTCACCTAGATGGTAGTTCATCAAGATTTAAAGCAACACCCTAAACTGCCCTCTTTGAGATGGTCATCATCCTGTACATGGCATATCAACCATCTGAGCACCAGAGGTGTAATTCAAAGGGTTAACACTGAGAGTACATAACAGAGTCCCATTATAATTTTTGAAGGCATTCTTTAACCCTTAGAGCTCTGATACTAGATGGATCAAAAGCTTGGGGCAAGCATACATTTGTTGGATAAAACCAAATGTTTGTAATGTAGGTTGGGTGTAAACCCTTGGAGTAACAGCCAGACACTGAGCAAGGCATTGCTTTGCAATGTGTTGCATGCCACTCTGTTGCTCAAACAGTTAATATAATAAAAAATATATACATGCCTTGTTCAGGTGTGAAAAGTTGTCTCTGAATATATAGGGACAAGGTGGCCAGGGGAGGTGAATATTTGAGGATGTGAAAAGAGGAGTGATGGGACTGTATCTAAGATGATCAGGGCTCGTGACTACTAGTAATATTTAATGTGCCATTTGCAGCTGTTTTACATAATATTAATCTTTAATATGACTTTATGCAGTTTTTGTCGTGCTATACTCTTAGTGTGTGAAAAGGGGGGGAAGAAGACTGAAAGAGGGAGAGGGGAAAGAAGATCAACAGAGAGAAATGGGATGGAAACTGATGGAGGGAGAGGGGGAAGGAGACTGACTGAAGAAGAGAGAAGAGGACCAGCAGAAGAAAGGGAAGAACAACAGCCCAAGGTGGAGACCGGTGGAGTGACGAATGTCATCATTATACACTCACTGACTGAAATTCATGGCAAGTCCTAGCAGATTGACTGGAAAGCATGGTAGGAGAATGAAGAAGATTTGGGAGGCTCAGCTACCCCAAACCTAGTTTCTTGCTCTACTGCCTTTATGTGTAATATTTGTGCTATCTTGAGTCAATATGAAGCATATACATGTGTAAAATTGTGTCCTATCTGTGCCATATTATCAGTATGAAGCATGGGTACAAAGGTTCAATATTCTCCTTCTCCACTCTGGCTGACTCCATGCAGCTCTGAATTTGGATCAGCATCTCCAGGCTATGTTTATTTATTTGTAGATGCATTCTTAACCCTTTCGGTGCCACAGAGGTGGCATCATTATGGCACTGAAAGGGTTAGAGTTATATGCTTTTTGTAATGCTGATGTCTGAGCATTCTCTCTGCTCCACAACTGGACAAGTGGGGGGGCAGAGAGAATGCTATTGGACTTGGGGTTGTAGTACTGCCAGCAATATGTAAAGGAGGGCATCGCTTCCACATCACCAGCAGTAGGACAACCCTGCATGTTAATGATTACAATCTCTCCTCCTCCCCTTGCATACTTAATTTTTAGTGCATATGGCATTGTGTGTCTCTATTGACAAGGCAACGTGCTCACTACACATTGCCAGACACACATTGCCATAACTATACCTGGGAACTCTCCGGATTTGTCCCGGAGACTCTGGTTTTGACAGAGCTTTACCGGGTCTCCGGGGCAGAGGCAGATTCCTCCGGATGTGGGGAGTTTCTATTGAAACTCTGCCCATATCTTCTGTTTTTCCCGGTGTTCCTCCTTCCCCAGCCTTCTGTGTGACACCTTTAAGCCCCATCCCCCAACTTGCATCAAGCCCCGCCTGTTTGTGACGTGATTTGCGTCATTATCATCACCCCCTGCTGCACCAGAGGACTCCCCTCCGGGTAGACCTCAATTGGAAGTTCCCAGGTATGGCCATAACGTCTACCCTTAGTGCATCTCCCCCTGGGTGCTCTTAGCCCAATCCATGTCCAGACCCCTACTCAACATAACCCCACCCCCATCCAGTGTTGCCTAGAACTAAATATACCTGTAACCTACGTACACAAGCACATAAACAGTGCTTAAGCTCTTGGTTGCATGTATTGTGTCAGGAGACTTCACTAGCAACCAATCTGTTAAATAATAGTAAAGAGATATGTAAGCAGATAAATAAACCAGCTGCCATATGCCAGGATTAGATGTCTGGTGCAGGGACATTGGGATTGCTCTGGCAACACCCACAACTCAGACTGTGGGTGTGGCGAACACAGCTGAGGCACACCTCAAACATTGGAGCTCTAGTAAGCTGAGCAGACCTTACCTTTAACCGGGAAGACATAGGAAATAGGCATATTTCAGGACTGCACTGAAATCAAGCAGCCCTGCAGTATGCATTTTTCCAGGCCCGGATTTCTGATTAGGCCAGTGTTTCTCAACGTTAGTCCTCGGGGCACACCAACAGTGCAGGTTTTCAGGTTGTTTCTGCTTAATCACAGGTGAGTAATTAGTGGCTAAGTCATTGTGATTGATACACCTGTGATTAATTAGGGATATCTTGAAAACATGACCTGTTGGTGTGCCCTGAGGACTGGAGCTGAGAATCACTGGATTAGGCAGACAAGGCACTTGCCTAGGGCGCCCGATTTTCAGGGGCGCCTTGCAATGCCATTGTCACGCCCACAATTCTGGGTGAATAACGAGGGAGCAGGCACTGTCACCTTCTTCTTGACTAGTAGTCTGTTCTGCCGGGGCCGCCCCATGTGACCAAGTATTGCATCTGCATCTGACATCACAAGACGTCCCGAGGTGACCAATGAGAACAGAGGCAGAGGCTCTCTGTTCTCTTTGGTCACCTCGGGACGTCTTGTGACCTATTGGAGCAGAGCAAGCTACTCTGAGTCAAAAATAAAAGCTCCAGGAATTGGCCTATACCCCGTATTTGGCAGCGCCTGTGACTGTCGGCTGAGTGAGTGAGTGAGTGAGTGAGTGCTGCCGATGCATTGTGGTTCTGCTCAGGGGTGGGTTAGGAGCGGAGCGGTACAGCAGTTGTGGGTCAGCTCAGAGGCGGGTTTGGAGGCTTGGAGCCCTACAGACAGCAGGCTGGCCAGTTGTTTCCTGACGGGTGGCAGGAGTGGCAGTGGCACGCAGTAGCCTCCCCAACAGCCGCAAGTGCAGCAGCATCATCAGGCTGGTATGTGTGTAAGAGAAACTTGTAGTGAGTCCCTTTAATGTTTATATATATATATATATATATATATATATATATACATATAATTATTAGTCTTTTTGTCACCACGTCTTATATATAAATACAAAAAAAAGAGAGGAGAGAAAGAGGGACTAATCTTTCTTGGATATAGTCTATATATTATATATATAATTTTCCCCTCTAACTCTGGGGGAAATGGGTGTGGTTAATTGATGGGTGTGGCTAAGTGGGAGGTGTGGTTAGAGGTGGGGCAAAGGCAGGGCTAGGGGCACCAGAGGTTGTTGTGCCTAGGGACGCCTGAGATGTAAATCCGGTCCTGCATTTTTCACGTGTCCCCGGTTAAAGGTGAGGTCTGGTCACCCTAAGCGCTAGGCCGCTGACTCTCAACCAGGGTGCCATGAGCACCGACTTAAGATGGCCTATTTGTCCTCTACAGACTTTAACAAAAAAGCGAAGGTTGAGTTTCAAATGTATTTTTGGAAACTAGTATGCACAATGTGCTTTGCATATAATTATTAGGGATGAGCGAGCACCCCGATGCTCGGGTGCTCTGACCGAGCACCCCCTGATGCTCGAGTGCTCGGCCGAGCACCCGAGCCCCATTCAAATGAATGGGAGCACTCGAGCATTAAACCAGGCACCCCCTGCTCTGATGAGCGGAGGGTGCCTGGTCAATGTCCCCCTTCATCTCCGCTATGCCCCTCTTCCACAATGTCCCCCTTCATCTCCTATGCCATAGCGGAGATGAAGGGGGACATTGTGGAAGAGGGGCATAGCGGAGATGAAGGGGGACATTGTGGAAGAGGGGCATAGCGGAGATGAAGGGGGACATTGTGGAAGAGGGGCATAGAGTCTATGCCCCTCTTCCACAATGTCCCCCTTCATCTCCGCAATGCCCCCTTCATCTCCGCAATGCCCCCGTACCTCCATTCCCTGGTGGTCCAGCGGAGCGTCTTCGGATCTGTGCCTCTTCCGGCACAGATCCTCTTCACCCGAACATGTCGGGCGAGCACATGGCGGTACTCGTACGAGTACCGCCATGTGCCGAGCAGAGCGATGCTCGAGCCGATCCGAGCATCGGCCGAGCACGCTCGCTCAACACTAATAATTATATATCTATGGGTCTGTACCCTTAAACATGACCTTGATAAATACCCTATAGCACCTTAATGGTGCAGTGAAAATTCCACACTGTGTGCTGATTGAGAACCACTGCTATAGGCCATTGTCTACTCTGTCTACTGGGACATACAGCCCTGAAAACATGAATCATGAAGAGTACTGGAGATGCAGTTCACAGCTTCTGATCACTACATTATCTGACTGCACAGCTCATTCATTCTTCCTCACTTGGTAAAATCTCCTGGCAGACATATAGTTTATTAAATGTACTGTGGTATTTGCTTTTGATGTTTAGTCTGTTGAGGTATTTGATAAGTTCTGAATGGTAAAGCAAACAAGACATGGCACTACATGATAATACCTGTAAACAGATCTTTTGGCCTCATACAGCAATTCTGGAGCAAACAATGAAGTACAGGTCAGAGTTTCTCAATTGTGATCCACAAGTACCCCAAATTGCAGGTTTTCTGGATTTCCCTGCTTGAGCACAGATGTGTACTTAGTGTTCATTCTGATTAGTCCAAGCAGGAATATCCAGAAAACTCCATTGTCAGTGATACTAACATGACTGGGGTTAAGAAACTTTGCCATAAGGGACAAATGAAATTGCCTATCAGTTTGAAGGAACGATTACACCTAAAATGATTTGGGGTTATACAAACTTCAATCCCGTGCACTCAATACTAGCATGTGTATAATATGTTTCTCGAGGCCTAAAAGCTCATCTTATATGTGCCCTCTAGGGGCAGCCATCCATACCTTTTTCAGGCCTCCCATTACTATAGTAATCGTGATAGGTCCCTGAGAAGTGTTGTGCTGTCTGTAATTGGGCTTATATAGGGCAACAGCCTTTTTGAATACAAGAGTAGTGGGTACTAATCTCAATAAATGCATTAGCAGTTATCTCTCATTACAATAGGCACAGAAACAACTAGTTAAATTATGTTAATATAGGGCAGTCCACACATGGGATAGACTTCAGGGATATAACATAACATTTCTATTAATGCTAACTGAAAATACACCCACTTTAATTTTTAGGTGTTATTGTTCCTTTAAATGGTACTTTAAACACTCCATATAAATCAATGAGGATCTGAGATCATTTGACTCTCATAATCCTTATCTAGGAACCACTGCAGTTGAGGAGCAGAGCAACCTTTCATATCTCCAGCCTCCAGTGAACTCCACTGAACTACAAATCCCATCATCATTTGCCAGTCTACAGCTTTTAGTTTTATAAACAAGATGTGGCCCTTAATAAAAAAAACTGCCCAAGCCTTGTATTAAGCCATTGACTGTTTTTACATACCACAGAACTGTTGATGAAAAATAATTATAATAGTTGGTTTAAGTTAAAAGAGGAAAAGAACATGTATTTTAAATACCCATCTGGTACTTAAAGGGATAGTAATACTTAAAATGTAAAAAATGTGTTGTAGGGTTTATCGCCCGTAGTAAAACAAGGGTACTCCCACTGCTGAAAGGTGTTTTATTCAAAAGTTATTCATTTTCAAAGTTGAATTTTTTAGGTGCAATATCACAGTGGCCTGAAATTGTACAGTGGCGCTGTTGCTACACGATCCTATGGATAGCTCTGGTCAGTTGACCATAAATCTCCATAGGATGCTGTAGCAACTGCGCCACTATACAATTTCAGGCCACTGTGATATTGCACCTAAAAAATTCAACTTTGAAAATTAATAACTTTTTTAGGTCTCGGGACCAGAGCTGACATAGGATGGTGTAGCAACAGCTCCACTGTACAATTTCAGGCAACTGTGATATTGCACCTAAAAAATTCAACTTTGATCTGTAATAACTTTTGATTAAAACACCTTTCAGCAGTGGGAGTACCCTGATTTTACTCAGGGGGATAAACCCTACAACATATTTGTTTTACATTTTAAGTATTACTATCCATTTAAAGGTTAAAATGTATAAACTAAAATAATAACTACTAACCTACCAAAATATGTTCACCTGCACAGTATTTAAAAATTTTACTATGCAGGCAAATGAAGGAAGCTGTGTCCATCAAGTCCAGCCCACACCAAATCACCCCTGTTGATCCAGAGGAAGACAAAAACAAAACACTGAAGGCATTTCCAACTAAGCCCCAAGTGGGTAAAAAAATTCTTTCCTGATTCCAAATAGCAGTCATTTCCCTGATCAACAACCTATCTGCTTTGAAGCCAACTGTCATAATTCTCAATATTGTTCTGTGCTAGATAAGTATCCATTACTTTTTTGAAAGCAGCTACAGTATCTCCAAGCACAGCATCCCGAGGCAAAGAATTCCATAGCTTTACGGCCCATACTGTAAAAAGAGCCCTGCCTTTGTTTAAGTCGAAAGTGCCTTTCCTCTAGTTTTAATGAACGGCCTCTCATTCTTAGCTCAGCTCTTTGAGTAAATAAATAATTGGAGAGGTCATTATATGACCTCAAATATATTTGTAAATGGTAATCATATCACCCCATATCCATATCCATATCTCCCAACATTTCAAAATGGCCAAAGAGGGACCCTTTATCTCTAGGTGGTGTTGCTGGGGGTGTGGGAGTTGGGAGGGGCATGACCAAAATGTTATGGGTTATATCATGAACAATTGACAATGCTTTCTGCAACCGAATAAATTATCTATAGTGAGGCCAAAGCATTTTATTTAAACAGAGTAATATATAAACACATATACTGAAGTTTATACAAACATTAATGTGAGTTTTATTGCTGTGGAGCAATGTGGTACATTTATTTACACACCACGCAATCTGATCTCCTAAACCAGGGTGGGACAGAGCAATTTGAGGGGGACTGTCCCTCCTAAAGAGGGAGACTTGGGAGGTATGCACAGGAACCAATGCAATCCTGAAGTGTGTTAATTTAATTAGTGCCCTCCATTAAAATGGCAATCTGGTGACATAAATATAACAATGCTGTATAAAAGGTACATTCCTAAGCAATCTCTTCTTTAAGTGCCAGAGGACTTCCCAACACATTGCATTACACTGGACACAGCTGGTGCTTTAAGACAATCACATATTTCAAGAGGACAGTTCCCTTTAACTTGTGGTGTCCTGTTACACTGTGCAGCATTGGCTGCTCTCATGTGTATACTAAGTCTGTCTCACCCGTCCCCTTGCATTTCCACATGGGCTTCTCACAGCTCCATCTTTCACTTATGTGCCCAGCCAGATCTTTCCCTTCTCACTGTCTCTCCCTTATCTGCTTAAAGGGATAGTAATACTTCGTTTTATCTTTATTTTATTTTGTAGGCATTAAAAAAAACATGAAGAACGATATAAGTCTTATCTCTCAAACCTTTATGGTTTAAGAGATATTCACAAGCAAAGTTTCCCCCTCCCGTCCCTTTTTCCTAGTGTAAGCCATCTCTTCTCAGATGTAAATCTGGTTGTAAGACCAGACAGATAACAGCAGGGGACAATCTTCTTTGTATGAAAACAATGAAAGCCCTTCCCCCCTTGACAAGTTTTTCAGCTTTTTCCCTTATCTTAATTGAAGATTGTCCCTCTCTGCAGTCTACCTGGGCACTTCCCTTCTGATCTGGCTGAACGGGGGGGTGGGATACTTTGCTTGTGAATATCTCTTAAACCATAAGGGTTCTTCATGTTTTTTTAATGCCTACAAAATAAAATAAAGATAAAACAAAGTATTACTATCCCTTTAACACCTATTGTGAAGCAGCTGTCACCTTTCCAGCTGCACAGAAGCCACTGATCTTTGGGACTTGTACACAGGGCAGTCAGGCACACAGGGAAGGATACATCTAGTGAAGAGTTGACCCCTTTTATGAGTGCATGATCCTGCCTACTCTGGCTGTGTCACCATGAAGCCAGGCAGTCACAGCACTGAGGCAGTCTCACCCTTTACTTCGGTGAACTTCTGAAGTGAGCTTAGCTGCACATGTGGCCAACCATCCTACCAAACCCACCCCTTTCCGGCAACTCAGTGCCGCCGCTCAGAAATGTCACTAATTTGAATCTTGGCAGACAGGAGGGAAAGACTTGTTGGTTTGCAAAAACAGTTGAACTCACTGTTGGTTCAGGTGTGTCGCATGCTCTTAGAGACTGCAGCTAACAAGCAGCACTCAGCAAAGTCACTCAGAAAGCGGCCAAGGCTGGAGACGGCTCTTACATGCATGCGTGCGGATATATGAAGCGCAACACGCATGCACAGGAAATTAGACGTCTCACCGCTCAGCTCACATGAGAGTGACGTGAATGAAAGTGTTTGAGGCTACCGAAACGGCATGGGTAGATTACTATGAAGCAGGCAGGGGCAAGAAAAGAGGGACATTCTCTAAATAAGGCAGGACAGCAGGATTGGGCCCAAAAATCAGGGCTCTCTCTCATAAATCGGGACAGTTGGCAGCTATGGACATCTCTTCTCTAATGTAAACTATCCCAGTTTGGCTAGTCTCTCTTTATTACTCATGTCCTCCAATCCCTTTATCAGTTTTGCTGCACATCTCTGCACTTTTTCTAGTTCAATAATGTATTTTTTAAGAACTGGTGCCCAAAACTGTTCTCTATATTCGAGAGCCTTACCAAGGATTTATATAGAGGTAGAATTATATTAGCAACTTGTACATCTGTTCCTCTTTATATGCAGGCTAGTACCCTATTTGCTCTTGCAGCAGATGAGTGACTGCACAGTCAGTAGTCTCTCAGTACTCCTAAATCTTTCTCTAGTGAGGATTCCCCAAGTTGCTTGCCATTTAGTGTATACGTACATGTTTGTTTCTACAGCCACCATATGCAGAATAAACAATCTGCGATAATGTTGCAACTCTGTTAGCATCTTCATGTATGAATGCTTAATTGTGCAGTGGATATTTACCTTAGCAGTTTGCATTTCAATCGTTTTTTCCCCTTATGCAGCTGAATGTAAGTGATAATGATTTGGATTTTTCTATGTTACTTGATAAACTGAAAATCTGTAAATGCTATATTAGTTTAATGTACACATACATGTAAGCTAGACTGTGTTGTTTTATGGTGTGACTTCCCCTTTCATTTACAATCTATACTCAGGAGAAAATAGATTTACCTGCACATTATCCTGTCTTACAGCATTAACCCCTTAAGGACCAGAGGGGTGTGCAACGTACTGCATAGCAAGCCTTAGTCACAGATGACTCATCTGTGGGGACTGGAAGGACAATATGGATGTCCATAGCACTGCAGATTGCACAGCATCGCTAAGTGTAAACCCTTTGAGTGCCAACCTTGTAAGTTTCAATGTTGGCAAGGAGGGCCTAAAAGGCCAACCTTGTAAAACGAGGTCACGTATTGAAGCTTCTCCCTGGATCAGGAGGCCTTCAAACTTGTAGTTTCCCTACACTGCAGGGCAAGTTTTAACAGTTTAAATTATACCTGTCATGGGAGTGATCCGGTAGGTAGATGAAAAAACTAACATACTGTGGGATCTCTTGATCCAGCAATATTTTCTGTTTAAAAAATAATCAGACTTCATAGGGGGTGAGCGCATTGAGACCCTTTCTGATGCCCCTGGCAACGATCACGTATCTGATTGGATAGATGACCAATGCTGCGACCAGGAAGGAGATCACTGCCTTCCCTGTTCCTCCTTAACCCACGGTCTGTGGACTTCAGGGTTGAGCACCTTCCAAGATCTACACGTGTTATCAATGACACAAGTGGAACTTGAAAATACTACTTCTCAGCCTGGATATTCACAGAATTCACAGTAATTGCCTTTCTGGTTCCTGCATTGATCGCCTATCCAATTGGATAGGCAATCAATGCCAGGGGGCTTGAGGAGGGGTCCTGATGCCTTTGCCCCCATGACATTTGAATGCAATGTAAACCCTTGAGTGCCCATCTGGCATTCAAAGGGTTAAATAAGAGTATGAAATGAAAACTAAAGTAAATCCCACTTTGTCCCACTGCCCCATATACACTTTCTGACATCACCAGCCTGGTTCTCCTGCCCTCTGGTAGCCACAGATTCCCCACATATACTTTGTGATCACCCCAGCCTTGTTCCTCTGCCCACTGGTAAGCACTGATTCCCTTCACACCATGTATGACCCAGCCTTGTTCCCCTGTGCACTGGTAGTTATAGATCCCCACATACTTTTTGTGGACCCCCCAAACTTGTTCCCCTACCCACTAGTAGCCAGAGATCCCCTCATACACTGTCTGAACGCCCCCCCCCCCCCAGCTTTGTTCCCCTTCCCACTGGTAGTCACAGATCCTCACATACACTTTGTGACCCCCAGCCTTAATCTTCTGCTCACTGGTAGCCCCAAATCCTCATATATACTGTCTGACCCCCAAGCCCTGTTCTCCTGCCCACTGGTAGCCACACATCCCTACATACACTGTCTGAAGCCCCTTGGCCTTGTTCCCTTGCCCACTGGTAGCCACAGATCCCCACCTTCACTATATGATCCCTCCCTCAGTCTTGTTCCTTTGACTACTGGTAGCCACATGTTCCCACATACACTGTATAACCCTGCAAGTCTTGCTCTTCTGCCCATTGGTAACCCCAGGTCCCCACATACACTGTCTGACCCCACATCCATGTTTTCCTGCCAACTGGTAGCCACAGATCCTCAAATATAATGTGGAGATCCTCTTAGCATTGTTCCCCTGCCCACTGGTAGCCACAGATCCCCACATACACTGTAAGTCTCCCCCCCCCCAGCCTTGTTCCCCTGCCCACTGGTAACCCTAAATCCTCACATATACATCTAACCCCCAAGCCTTGTCCCCCGGTCCACTGGTAGTCACAGATTCCACAAAAACTGTCCTAACCCCCCAAAGCCTTTCCCCCCTGCCCACTGGTAGTCACAGATTTCCACAAACACTGTCTGACCCCCCAAGCCTTGTTCCTCTACCCACTGGTAGCTACACATCTCCATTTACACTGTCTGACACTACATATTTGTTCCACTGTCCTGGCCAAAAAAAACATACATACTCTGTCTGCATCCTCATCCTTGTCTCACTTGTAGCCACAGTACCACACACACACTTTGACATACCAGCCTTTTTGACATGGTAGCCAATTCTATGGTGTTGAAAGATTTAGTATCTTTGAAGTGACTGAAGTGTAAAACTGCAGGTGCTAATGGGGTAACATTTTCTTAGATAAACAGTAGCTAATAAATACAGTATGAAATTCCATAGTTTTCAAAGATACATTTAAAAGAATGTAAATGTAAAAAAATTGCCTTTTTTTCCCTTTTGCATCTAGTCTAGAAACAAATGTGCACATCAGGCTAGGGGTAGAAAGGCAAGTAACCCCGAATTTTATGCTGTGAGTTGTCTTCAATCCAAAATAGTATGGCTTCTCTAACTTTTCTCCATTTTACTATCTGTTACAACCATTTTAGTACAGGCAAGTGGAATAAAAAAATGTAAGCTTAGAGATGGTATAGTTTGGTATTTCTGGGACTCCTACAGTACTTCAGCTCATACCAACAGGGGTGCCATTTTTCTTGGAAGAGCAGCAGCTAATTAATACAGTAGTAAATTCCATAATTTTCAATGATTTTAATAACTTTTAAGGGTGGTAATGTAAAATAACACTTTCAGGAAACATTTGTGAACATCAGGCTAGGGGAAGAAAAGAAAGTAACCCCTCATATGATACAGTTGGATATCTATTTTCAGAAAATGTATGCTTTTCTGGGGTTAGTTTGATGTTATTTGTTAATAATGCCTTCAGACTACACATTATGTTTATCTGAATGAAAAGATTAGTAGAAATTCTGTTATGTGCTATCACCAATTTGGGGCCCAGGGGAAGGACATACATTTGAACACCAATAGATATTAGGTATCAAGGTACTCAGTAGATATGTGCCATTTATATTTCATACTTTGGCTTCTTACTCTAAGCTTGCTTGAGATGTTGTAATTTCTGCCTTTAGTGTACATTTCTGAAAGTCTCTAAAAAATCATATTTCTAACAACATTTTCTTGCTACATCATTTCATTTTTTGATTCATATGTTGGTGTACTTTCAGGAAATATATAATTTTTTATAGTTTTTGAGCTATTTAGGGTAGTTTTACATTGTAACCAATGGACACCTGGATACCTGGGAACTCTCCGGATCTGCCCAGAGATTCCTGTTTTTGTAGCTAATTACCGCGTCTCCAGGGACAGAGGCTGATTCTCTGGTGGTGAGTTTCTTATGAAACGCTGCCCACTTCTTCTACTTCCCACCCTGTTCCTTCCACTTCCCACCCACTTCTCTTCCTTCCCACCCTGTTCCTTCCACTTCCCATCCACTACTCCTTCCCATCCTGTTTATTCCACATCCCACTCACTTCTCCTCCTTCCCACCTTGTTCTGCCCACTAAGGTCCTTAATTCCCTCCCCTACCTGTGATTAAGCCCCACCCCTTTTTGACAACAATTGCATAATTTATTAATAAGTAATTTTTTAAAAACTGTTTGTATTTATGACATCCTAGCTTGTCGCACCATGTAAAAATTTCTTCAGGCAAGGCACCAAGAAAATCCTGATTTTTTTCTGAAACAAAGATTATGCAGTTTTCCATATGTATCTAGAATCTTACCTCTGGGAATCACATCTAAACAGATGGAGAGCAAAATGGTAAAAATGTACCTGGATTCCTCTGAGGACAAAATTCCCCAAACCGCCATCACTCAAAGGGATAAATAAAGAAGTCATGTTATGGAGAAAATACAATGGCATGTTTTAGAGGTAGTGTAATATCATATACTATCACATTTTCAGGAAAATATCCATGTTAGTGATGGCATACAACATTTTCCCTTTAATATTTTACTTTTTAACCCCTTCGCAACCACTGACGTGCCAGGACTGTCACGGCGGTCCGGCACTTAAGGACCAGTGACGGTCCTAGCACTTCATGGAGTTCAGGGCTCCCGGAGTGGCGTGTAGCCTGAACCGGAAGTTAAAAAGGGTCGCCGGTCCTTAAAGGGATAGTAATACTTAAAATGTAAAAAAAAAAATATGTAGTAGAGTTTATCCCTCTGAGTAAAACAAGGGCACTCCCACTGCTGAAAGGTGTTTCATTCAAAAGTTATTAATTTTCAAAGTTGAATTTTTTAGGTGCAATATCACAGTGGCCTGAAATTGTATAGTGGCGCAGTTGCTACAGCATCCTATGGAGATTTATGGTCAACTGACCAGAGCTATCCATAGGATCGTGTAGCAACAGCGCCACTGTACAATTTCAGGCCACTGTGATATTGCACCTAAAAAATTCAACTTTGAAAATTAATAACTTTTGAATGAAGCACCTTTCAGCAGTGGGAGTACTCTTGTTTTACTCAGGGGGATAAACCCTACAACATATTTTTTTTACATTTTAAGTATTACTATCCCTTTAAGGAGTTAAGAAAATAGAGAAGTCAATGGGCCATTAAGATATATTATAACTACAATGGTAAACTGATACATTGGGGTGGATGTACTAAGAATAACAGGGAGGAAGTTCACTAAGGAGTGATAAAGAGGTAAGACTTCTCCGGTGACATCACTTCTCCAATTCCTATGTTATTCTATGAAGCCAATACACTAAAAGTTCTCCAGCTTTGGAGATCTTATTGCATAATCTTCATAGAATAACATAGGAACTGGAGAAGTGATATCACTGGAGAAGTTTTCTCCACTTTATCACCTCATTATCACAGCTTAGTGCATAACCCCCAAATAAATTTGCATTCATTTAAATGGGGCTCTTTAAATGAACACTAACACCTAAAATCGAAGAGGTGTTAAATACACTTAAATATCCTATACTTCATGCTTGAATCTGTAATATTTCTATTTTTTTCTGAGGCCTAATATCTAGTGTTACATATGCTCTAAGGGAGCAGGCATTCCTGCATTTTCCAGGGCTTCCATTGATTGTCCAAGATTTTCAGTGAATGGGCCGAGATAACAACCTTTCTGAATAGCAGTGGGCATTTATCTCAATAAAATGACTGTCTTACCTTTCAAAATAACAGCACAAACAGCAATAAATAAAAGTTCTCTGATTAGGAAAATGTATTAACCCCTTAGGGTCTGACAATCCCGCGGTGTCTGGTCCTTTAAGGACCAGATAGACGCGTTTGACGTGCCGTCCCACGTGACTGATCACGTGGGGCGGCACATCGAAAGGAGGACTGAAAGAGATCGCTCCGGTCTCGGAGCGATCAATTTCAGTCCACGGTATTACTCACTGCGCTCCTGCAGGAGCGCGGTGAGTAAAAGTACGTGACGTACCAGGACCGTCACTGGTCCTTAAGTGCCGTGATGGTCCGGGTACGTCACAGGACGCGAAGGGGTTAACAAGAAAGTTTGGGATTCTGTTTTAGAAATGTCACTATTTTTTTTACACATGGTAGAGAGAAATGTTTGATATTAAAAGTAAAAGCAACCAATTACTGTGTTGGTGTTAGTGTTCATTTAACCCTTTGCATGCCAGAAGGGTACTCAACTCTGCAATGCATTACGTACCCCTCTGGCACTCAGAGGGTTAATCCTTTTACTGCTCTATTGCAACACATTATGCTGGAGATCTCACTAGCGTTCAAGGGGTTAAACTCTCCATTTAAACCAATGGGAGGTTTTTTTTGTCCCCAATTGTGCTAATGGTATGACCCAGAATCACTCCATTTTTCATGGAACAGCAGCCTACATTGCTTTGTATATGAAGTAAATACCATAATTCAAAATGGGAGACGATCAAAAGCAGGTAGGAAAGTGAATAATTCCAGATTATATCATAAGATATTTAAAGTGATGCAGGGTTCCCTTGGACAAAGAGATGTGCTTGCATGTGCTCATTTTCACTGTAAACCAAGCTAAATATCATTGTAACACTGTATTTCTGTTATCTAGAATTTTTTGTAATAACCCTTTTTAGATACATTGCTTTAACAACAGATGTTATAGTAAAGTATATCACCAAAATTTTACTACTGTTCCCTGTGTATTCATTCCACATAATTAACTGATATACTGCAAATCAAATAAATATTAATGTTGTGATTAATATCCTAATTAGAATATTAATATTTGCATATTAATATTCATAATCCAGGCCACATCCACAACAAGTGGAACTAGTAATGTATAATGATTTGGGTGATTCTGAAAGAGTTTTCAAAATGACATATATTTTTTAGCCATTCTTTGTTTAAAACTATAGTTTAACCCTTTGATTGCCAGAGAGGTATCCAACGTATTGCAATGCAATGCGTTGGATGCCTCTCTGCCACTCAAAAGGTTAAGAGATATTTAGCTTTATTTGTCAATTTATGCAGAGTAGACAGTGCAGACTGGCACAGCCTGGGTGTCAGATTTTGGCATTCCACTCTCCCCCCCAACAGTCTCTTCCTACCAGGAAACACAGGCTTATTTGCATAAACTGGCAAATTAAACTAAATAATATCTAATAGTTTTGACTAACATAAATAAAGTGGATTGTGAAAGTCCTTTGAACATCAACAAGTCGTTATAAAGTGTTAGTTCCACTTTAAGCTAAAGGCCTCACACCTTTTAGTGTAAATATGCCTGGTTTCATCACATTGACATCACAATGATTGTGTTTTGTTTTCTTCATGCTTTACTTTAAATGATAGCTGTTACGTGATAGAGTATTAGCCTAATTACTGGTAGGCTGTTCCTATTGTGTGGGATGAAGTGTACTCCCTTGCCTAAGGCAAATCTACCATAGCTGTCTGGTTAAAGATGGTGACTCCACCCTCTCCTGACTGATGACTGGGCTCTCAGGTCAGGAGATAGGGAAGGCACAGAATAAACCTTTTTTGTTTGTTTTCTTTTTTGTTGTTTTATAGCATTTATGCCTTCAGCATCCAATTGTCACTTCATGGATAATTCTATATGCAATGCAGGGGAAATTTAATGAATGGGCATTTTCTGGGCCCCCCAGTTTCTAGAGGTCCCAGATTTTTGGCAAGGAACCAATTTAATGTTGTGATGAGAAAGGATGAAGGCCGTCCTGAGTGCACAACACCAGCGTGACACCTTTTTCCACAAATATTAATGGGCCTAAAGAAGGCAACCACAAATCTTACAGGAATCATATATGCAATACCTTTATTTGAGGGGATCCATTCACAATTTTGCCAGGGGCCTCAAAGGTTCTTAAAACACCCCTGATGCAATATCCACTTTCTGTTGGTGCGTGTTGCAGCCTCTCTTTACATCAGTGACATTTTGATCCTTGGAAGATATACTAGCACAAGCATGTGTAGCAAGTCGAAGTCAGAGACTGACCCACAGACTTGCATACAGACTAGCAGCAGTGCATTATAAGCTTTCAAAAGGTTATATGGAGTCCCTGAAATGAGTGGGTCACCGTTTGTTTTACAGTACAATTTCCAAAGAGGTCAAATACAAATGCTCATTGCCTTAAATGGGTATTTTAACACATTGAATGCTAAAAAATGTCTCCAGCACATTGCTTTACAATGTGTCTGAGCCATCGCAAACATTCATGGGGTTAAAAGCCCCATTTAATACACCTGAAATTTTTATTTGCCCTCTATGATGTCATTAGTTTGTCCCCGAATTGTTTTACTTTTCGCTTTGTACATACGGTTCCCAATGTTTTATTCACATGTAACGTGGTCGCTGATTGAATACTGTGTGTGGGGATAATATAAACAAACTAGATGGCTCACTTTCAGAGAGTTCATACAACCCTATACAAGCCATACTGCTCCCAGTCTGAATGGAAGTCTATAGGTCTGGCTTTGGCACAGACCTACAGGCTTGTGCTGGACTGACTTCCAACTATCAGAATGTTACTGATGTATAGCACCTGCAAAGCTCAATGACAGAAAGTGGACATAGCATTAGAGCAAAAATCAATGAAATGGTAATTGAAACCTGAAAGCATAAAGGTTAAAGAGCAACTAAAGTTAAAATATACATACATTTGTTAAAACTAGTTTATCACTGGTACTCTCTTCTCTGGCAGATCTGGTTTTATCACTGTGAAGTTACAGCAGACAATTCCTATTGGTTGCTGTCATGTCCCACCCACCTTCACAGCCTAAGCAAATGGGAATTAGGCTGTCAATGACAGCTTCAACTCTTGCAGGAGGTGGGACAAAAAGCTTCTAATGAGCCTATAAATTGAGGGTTGTAAGTTTATAATTCTAGGGAACAAAAAGCTCACTTCTCTAACACATTATAAGATACTAGAATGAAAGCCCATGTACAGGGGCTAAAGTGCCACCTAGTGGCCCCGGGTGCTGCCCCGGAGCTGGGAACAGAGACAGGCGGTAAGCCGTTTCGGAGAGCCCCGCTCCGGATCAGTACGCTAGGCCAGTCTTTACTGTGCATGACTGCATTGTTCCGGCAGTCTCTACTGCACTTGTGAGGTTACACACACAGGGAGCTTTGCACCCTAGCAATTTATATCATACAGACATGTATAAAAAAGTAACCTGAGCGCACAATGTATGAAGTGCAGTAAGGAATGAGGGGACTCTCCATAAATCCCCAATTAAAAACAAAGCAAACAAAAGACAGCCCTGATACTTCATATAACTTGCTTGCATACATGTGAACTTGTCTACAGCTTCTTTGTATCTAAAACAGTATGGAACTGTATATTGCTATTTTGTGTTTATATTGTTATTGTTTCTCTATTTTGTGTAAATATGTAACTTCTTTCTATAAAAGCTCTCCAGGACATACTTGAAAACAAGATAAATCTCAATGTATTATTCCAGATAGAACATCCTATATAATAATTTGCTAAAAGTATGTTTGTCAGAAGCCGTCATGCACAGTAGAGACGGCTGCTCGCGCTGCAGTCATAAGCAGTAGAGACTGCTCGCACCTCTGCTGATAATGGAGCAGGCGCTCCGAATTCAGACCGTAGTCCTCTCTATGCACATTCCTGGGACCATCCCAGGAAGGTGCACAGAGAGGACTATGGTCTGAATTTGGAGCGGCCCACTCCATTATCAGCCATGGCGCATTCGGGTAATCAGTACTGCGCATGAGTGCAGAGTGGCCAACAGGATCTGGCCACCAGCCAAGGTTGCTGGGTGGCACTGTGGCCCGTGTACATGGGCTTTTCAACTAGTTTTCTAAATAAATAAATATATTTATATATACACCAGAATTTTCTGTGCCTTTATAGGTTTCAGTTGACCTGCCCTTAGGAGACCTCAAAATATGTGTTCACCTTCTAGGAGCTCCGTCTGCACCTGTAGGAAAAAGTAATGCGCCCTTCAAACAGCAACCGTAGTTGCTCATGTATATTTCTATACCCTTCATTTGGTTTACAAGTCAATTACAATGTACATGATAATAGTAGAATAGGAAAACTAAGTGAGATTTAAAATATCAACTTTATGATACATAGTAAATTAATAAAAAATGGTAAATGAACTAAAGACAAAGTACCAAAAAAACACACACTGGCTTGCCCTCCAGAAGGATCATCAAAGCTGCAAACTGCTGTTTACTTTGGGCTGGATTTAACCCTCTGATTGCATTGCAATGCATTGTATACTTCTCTGGCACTCAAAGTGTTAATAAGAGAAACAGTTCTGGAAGAAACGATGAGCACCATAGGGTACAACTACAAATTTTGCAAATTTCCATTGACTGCAATGGGGTTTTAATTTCTATACACATGAGTAGGCACAGACTCAAATAAGAATCCCCACTTAACACCATCCAAAAATAATGGGGTGCACTCATGGACCACTACACAAGAATCCAATAATAATACTCGGAAACAAGAGGCCCTAAAGAGGCAGCTTGTCCAAGAAAAGCTGGTCCCATAAAATGAGGCACTCAAGAAGCAGGGAAAACAAATAATATAAATTTTATTAGTACAAAAATATCAAATAAACACAAAGGATAACATATAAAAACAATTAAAAACACATCCACAGAGGAGGTCAACATACAAAAACCCCTACATAAATATCCAACACAATAAGTGATGCCCAAAAGTTCACAAAACTATAAATAACACGGCTTCACCTATATTATAACTGTAGGTATGAATATATCTAGCACCCTAAGATTCCCTCCATATAAGGGTGCTGAGTAAAGAGACACACCAAAAAATTACATGTGACTCAAACTTAACACTCCCCCTGGAGAGACAAATCTATACCCTTAACCAAAATATAACCAGGATTATAAGGGCAAAAAGATATACTTATCGAGTAAATCAGAAAAATCAATACAAAGGGTGCATGGAGAACCACCTCTGGTCAGATCCCAACGCGTATCGCCTATAACAGGCTTCATCAGGGGATGACTGTAATTACTGAGCGCCTGTTATTTAAGATTCAAATGAACCAATGAATTGTCCAAGATGGATCATGTGGTACACACACAAATTAGTCAAGCGTTAAAGAATCATATGTTGTAATATTCACCTGACTTATACTCACGTGACTATAATGTTTCAAAACACAAGTCTCATAACACCAATAATGGAGAGGCCTAATCGCCCATAGAATAAATAATTTAATGTTTTTCATTATATTCAGAAATTTCAACGCAATGGCACTAAATATTGTAGATGTTATTGAAATGCCGATAACAAATATCCAATACCGGATAACATGGACGACCACATGATCATACTGTTCACGTGATCGTCCAGAATCCAGAAGACAGATTCATCTATGCATAGATGTAAACCAACCTTTTACTCATTCCAAAGGTAAGTACAGGCACATAGAACGTGCACAATCAGACCACTTCCAATGGTGTAACGTGTAGTTTACAAGAACACAAAAAATGGATCAAACACAAATTACTAAATATATATGCAATATATCCTTAGTCTAACATAGACCCTTTTAGTGTTATCACACGTACCTCCTATCATCATATAATCGTCCTACCTTAAACAATAGATTCCTCCCTAAACGGACAAAATCCTGAACCACCAGAAGGTCGTAAAAACAAAAATACAATAATACAAACACACACAGAAGGGTTTGGGGTAACGCAACAAATTTACATAAAAAAGTGCATGTGTAACTAATAAAGATACCAAGACTTACTAGAGATGTGCAAATATGCTATATTATTAACTATTAATTTAAAACGGTTATATATAGGTTGCTCATGATCCAAAGGAACAACATTATACAAATATATACATATCTGCACACCTATAAATACTATACATCAGGGCTTATAATTTTAAGTCCTTTGCTACTAGCCAGACCTGAAAAGTTACTCGCCACTGCAAGCCAAAACATACCCACCAGGGCTGAATTTCTACTCGCCAGGGCTAAATTTTCACTCGCCATTGGCTAGTGGGGAGTGGAAATTTTGAGCCCTGCTATACATTCAATACCAAATAAAGAAAAATATGATAAATACACTTGCATATGCCATACTCATGTTCAAAAATAAACATCAATATACATGAACATAAATTTAATAAAGCAAATATTAAATATACCACAATATTTAATTTTAATGAATCATTCTCCACGCTTCTCAGGTAAGACTATATGCAGTCTGCGATCTCAAATGTATAGATGAAAGAACTTCATCTTTATCCAGGTAGATCCCTCCTTTGAGTACTTGTCAAACAATCTGAAAGAATACCATAAAAAGAAAAGAACATCCATATTTATTATAAATATTATTTCCAATTTACAAAAATAAATATATTTCAATCAATAAGACATCCAGATCCCACAATTCCACAATGGGGTTTTAACTTTCTGAATACGAGAGAGATCCCTAACACATTGAATAGCAGATAACTGAAAATCTCCCTATCAATCAAGAAGTTAAAAGCCCTATTTAAGTGGGACTTTCACCTTAACCCCTTACCGCCCAAGGACATACATGTACGTCCCGAGCGGATGTCCCAGGTGGACAGAGGACTGACATGTACTTCCCGGAAGTCGTTTAAAAAAAAATGAAAAAAATGTTTGGCTGGACGCTAAGTGCCGGCCGCGTGCGTGCGCGGCCGGTCACTAAGGGGTTAATTCAAGCTTGCATATTTGAAAACTCATTAAAAACTGCCTCTATATCATGTTATCCAAAAGACCAGCAAGTGTATAAGATAAGGAGATAATCACGCTTGTTACCATATGCTAATGTGTGCTAATTGTGGTGCCAGTGATATTTCCTACTCTAATTTAGCCTTTCAGTGATGTGTCATATGCTAATAAAGGTTTCAATGACGTTTTGTATGCAAATGAAGCTTTGTGCAGTACCAGGAGATGTTCACTTTCACTTTGCATAAACACATAATCGTGTGAGTATTTCCTAAACGATACATCTGCCGGAATTTTGGCCAACATGACATATAGACAGTTTTTAATGCAGTTTTCAAATATGAAAACCTGAATTAAGGTGAAAGTCCCACTTTAACCCCTTAACGACCCCTGAAGGTCATAGTACATTATGGGTCGATCTGAGTTAACAACCCATGATGTACTATGACCATCATGGAATTCCAGGCTCCCCCCGCGGCTGCACTCCATTCGGGAATCAAAAAAAAAAAAAAAAAGCTCCGTGGTCCTTTGGTGACTGCCTCGTGCCTACGAGGTTGGTCGTTAAGGGGTTAAATCATTATGAAATGTAATTTCTCCCCATGGTGTAACTGGTTTGCTGCAAAATCTTCCTCTTTAGCGTATGAATACAGCATTTCATCACTGTCTCAAAACTCTATAGTTTTCCTTACGTTTATTAAAAAAAAACAGATTTTAACATGCCATTAACTACAATTTTACATGGTTATTGGAGAAATGCAAATATTTTGATCAGAAGAGATACAAATAATGTTCAGATCATTACACATTCTTTTTAACTCAAATGTTCTAATTTCAGATCCAACAGGGCTTTTGCATCTCAAGAACTTTGTAGACACAAGTGATGGATTAGAGAGCTCTACCTAAAAAGAAAAAAATTGAAAAACTGCACTTTTTGCCTTCTGTGGGAATTCCTGTGAAAAGTGCAGTTTTTTTTTGTCTGTAGCAGGGAATGATGGGAGTTGTAGCTTGAAAGCAGCTGGAGGGCCTCATTTTGTCCACCAGTGCCCAAATAAACATAGAAGGATATGAAAGGAGAGAGAGATGGACATGAAGAGGGCAGACAGAGATCTTACATGAACACCTTTCCCTCTTACATCCGCTGCTGCCACCAGGTGAGACTTTGAATTCCCAGGGATTGTTATTCTGTCCTAACTGCATCTTCTTCTTTCCCACATGAAATAAAGTGCCCTCCGTCTGTTTTTGAATCTCCTCCAAGAAATGAATGGAATAATGCCCAATAGTAATAATAACCAACTTCCTGCAGAGAGACAGGAAGTTGGTTACGGTTTCTATCAATGCTATTGCAATGACTCCCGTCTGGTACAAACATAGTATCATGGAGAGGGAAGCCGAGCAACACAGAGGGAATTCAGAACAGAAACAATGGTCATCTTCTTTAATGTGCGAGAGAGGAGGCTTCAGTTAGGAGAGAATGAAACCCAGAGGGATTGTCAATTTCACCTGATGGCAACAGAGGAGGGTGTGTATGTGAGAGCAGTGAGGTGTATGGATGTCCTAAACAGGATTTGGATAGGACAGGGGTGTCCACACTACTGTCCTGTCGAATCTTAGTGTAGGGGTATAAGTCCATGCTGGGAATGCTGGGCCTGAAGCCCCACACATACCTCCCAACATTTCAAATTGCCAAAGAGGGACACCTTTGTTTTAGGGCGTGTTGCTAGGGACGTGGACAGTGGGTGGGGCATTACCGATAATTTTTAGGCTATTTCATAACCTATTGACACCTCCTTATGTAACCTAATAAATGACTTATAACAAGACCATAGTATTTTATTTACACATACTAATTTATAAACACATATACTGACATTTAAACAAACAGTAATGTGAGTTTTATTGCTGTAGAACAGTATGATACATTTATATACACACCACACATTCTGATCTCCTAAAAAGAGGGATATCAGGGTGGGAAAGAGGGACAGAGGGATTTGTGCCTAAAAGAGTGACTGTCCCTCCTAAAAAAGGGACACTTGGGAGGTATGCCCACCTGGTACTTCCGGCATGCTCTAGGCCATGCATTTCCTGCTGCAGACACATGTTCAGCAGTATGAATCTTGCTCTGGTAGTGGTTGGAGTAATGTATTGCTGGGGCTCCTCCCCCAAAATGCATTACTCCCCCCATTGCCAGCCATGGGTATAACCATATACTAAGTTGACCAGATTTCCCATTAAATGCAGGACACTTATTAAAATGTAATTCTGGAGGATTGCATGGTAATCTGTTCATCCCTGAAGTGTGTGTTTTTCATAAGCTTGTGCATTTAAACGCATACCTGGTCCCTGTAAACTATACCTTAGGCGAGAAATTAATATTTACACTGATTGAAATGTGGCTATAAACCCCTTGAATATGTCTGAGACCTTTTTAGCATTTGGGGAATTAAAAGCCCTATTTAAATCAATAGAAATTATTTGTCCCCTATTGTGCAGTTGGTTTGCTCCAGAATTGAACCTCATATTGAAAATGGCTCAGTATTCTTTGGAATGCCACAAAAGTAGTATTGGGTAGAGGGGAAACAAAGTATTTCTGTAGCCAAATGAGCATACCTGGGTACTTGCAGTTGAGGTCTGCCCGGAGGGTAGTCCTCTGGTGCAGCAGGGGGTGACAATAATGACATGAATCGTGTGAAAAACGGGTGGGGCTTGACGTGAGTTGGGGGGCAGGGCTTAAAGGTGACACACAGAAGGCTGGGGAAGGAGGAACAGCGGGAGAAAAAGCAGATGTGGCAGAGTTTCAATAGAAACTTCCCACATCCGGAGGAACCTGCCTCTGCCCCGGAGACCCGGTAAAGCTCTGTCAAAGCTGGAGTCTCCAGGGCAAATCCGGAGCGTTCCCAGGTATGCAAATGAGACACACAAAATATATATAATGTTTTGGTGTTCTGCTGATTAACCTTTTGAGTGCCAGAGGAGTATCCAATGCATTGTATACCTCTCTGGCTCCTAAAGAGTTAAAGAGGTGTAGAATGACTAATTCTGACTGTAGACTCCAGATTTTGCCATTGGCTTCTGATTAGTCTGAATTAAAGTCATTAATGGAGTGTAATGCTCACTTTATCCTTTTAAACCCTATACAGATTAAATCCTCCACCCTGTTTCAACTGAGGAACTAAATCTACAAGCCACGTGGAGCCAGGAACAGAGCCATTTTCTCTGTGCTTCCACATGAGAGCAATGTAATGGAGTTAAAAGATGGGAAAGTTTACGTCACTGAAATGTAAAGATGACCTTGGAAAGAGTTAACCAATTCTGCCCAATATTGCCACTTTTAACCCTTTCAGGACAAAAGGGGTGTGCAACGTATTGCAAAACAACATGCTGTACGTTCCCCCTGGTTTTTATAGGTTTAAAATATAGGCATAATATGGGGCATTTTTATATACTGCTCGTGGAGGTTAATTTTGGTCAAAATTAAGAATTTAAAAAAAAATGCTAATCTTCAAAAATGATCTCAGAATGTTAGGGATTAAAAGAGGCATCAAAGCCCACATATTAACATCTTAGTAACCAATGTACTGCACAACCTTCTGGCCTTTAAAATGCTAATTTCTAATTTCTAGTGGTTCCCAGCCCTATATACAGGGGCACCTAACAGGCCATGTCTCCAGGATATCTCTGCTTGAGTACACAAATTAATCAGAGGCTCAGTCATTCACATAACTCATGTGCACAAGCAGGGAAATCCTGGAGACATGGCCTGTTAGGAGCTCCAGAGGAGAGGGTTGGGAACCACTGCTTTACAGTAAGGTCCATTGATGACTCACACCTCGTTCTCATGCAAAGTGAAAATTGAGCGTTTTTTTGTGTAGTCAACAAAGCCCTCTATTAACTGTGGACTGTTTATTTTCTCTCTTCTTTCATGTGTGTTTATTTTCCAGAGGTTTGTTTTACTGCATCTTCTTTGGGAATATTGTGTACTCTTGACACATCATAATATGTTGTTTAAAAATAAACAAAGAGCACACTCAAACCCTCTGGGCTGTACACAGAGATAAAAATGGACCAGGGGATAGATGCACTCAGAGGTGATAAAGTGGAGATAACTTCTCCAGCGATATCAATTCTCCAATTCCTATGTTATTATATGGAGCCAACGTACTAAGATTTTTCAAGTGGAAGAGTTCTTAGTGCATTGGGTCCATAGAATAACATAGGAACTGGAGAAGTGATATTACTGGAGAATTCATCTCCTCTTTTCACCTCTTTATCACCGCTTTATCACCTCTTTATCACACCTTAGTGCATCTCTTCCCATTGTTTTAACTCCTTGAATGCTAGAGATTTCTCCAAAGCATTGAAAAGCAATGTGTTACAGCCCTCTCTAGCATTAAAGGGGGTAAAATGAATTTCAATTAACTCTTAGAGTACCAGAGGGGTACACAATGCATTGCTTTGCCACTTAAAGGGTTAACGGACATTTGGGGAATAATTTGTATTCAGTATAGTTTGCTCAAAAAAATGTTCCACTTTAATTTACGCATTTTGTGCTCTATCCATTATTTACTATGCTGTAAAATCAGAAGGCGGAGCGATTTTATAGACATACACATTGCATTACTGTTTTTACTCACATTAATTACATTTTATGGGTGTATGGGTGCACAGAAGAATGAATGTAAAACCTGATATGATTGGGAAGAATAGAATCATAACAATCTATTTAACAGATTAGCGCTATACCAGCACTGCGCAAACTGATTTTGTGCTTTATTTAATAGCTAATTGGCACCCTTTGCAGGGAAACATCCCTATGCCTCTCATACCCTCAGACATGGAGTAGTGGCTCCTGCATCCAAATATTCCTTGTTATATGCAGTTCTGAATGTAATAATGCAATGCTTGGCTGCAGGAACAAGAAGCAGGCACAACAAAGGTCTGAAGGTGGAGGCTCTGCAAAAGGTGTAAGTCCCAGTGCTAATCAATTATTAAACAAAGCACAAGTTCAGTTTGTACAGCACTAGCATAGCATTAATCTATTAAACAGATCCCTATGTTTCTATTCTCCCCAATCATATCAGGTGTCTCATTCACTGGAAAATGTCATTATCCCTAATAAGGAAAAAAAGACAATTGCATGTGTCCTTTCACACAAAAACATCAGACTTATTTTATTCTTACAATAGCCATAAATGTAATTAATAAGTTCTTAATTTAATTTACTGTTTACAATACATGATACCAGCAGGACAATATATCATTACATGGAACTAACGGCATATTACATGTCTATATGACACCAACAGGGCAATACAGAAGTATAATTATGTACTGCCCTTCAGGTCTTGCATAACTTTTCATACTCCTGCTGGTCTAATGTAACAGCTTTACATAACACCATCTTGTATTGAGTACATCAGTAGGACAGTGCACCACTACTTGATTCCATCAAGTCAATCCACCAGTAAACAAATCCAGCAGGGCAATGAAGCACTGCATGAGAACAGCAGGAAAATGCACCACTGCATGAGACCAGCAGGGCAATATACCATTATATGAGACCAGCAGGGAAATACAATATTGCACGAGAACAGAAGGGCAATACACCATTCATGAGACCAGCAAGACAAAACACTTGAAATGAGAAGGGTAATATAGCATTACAAGACTGAAGGGCAATGTACCAGTACATGAAACATCTCCCTACTACACAATGTTAGTAGGTGGACCTGTCTTCATGTCTCCCCCTTCCCTTCACACATGAACTATCTGGTTAGCAGACCTGTCTATTTGGGCTTCCACCCTCCTTACACACATAAGATTTGGCCTGTCAGGGGGCCTGTCTATTTATGTGCCCTCCCACACACACAAATTGCCCTGTTGGTGGACTCATCTATTTGTGTACCCATTACCTTTGGTTCACCTCCTCCCCAAACAGCCTTCTCCCTTACCCATCCTATTACTCACCCAACCTACACCCTAAATACCAAGAAAAGGAGAGGTTTGGCCATGTGACAGGTGTCTATTTTTATATCTCTTCCCCGGTCTCTTATCTATTTGTATCCCCCCCCCCCGCACTCACCCTTGGGTTATCTCTTTCTCCTGTACAAATGGCCTTTACCTGTCCCATTAACAGCCTCACCTCCACTCTAAATGTACAGCAAGGAATCGGATGGGCATGGTAATAGCTCAATTATACTGCATGTTCTCCCATATTTCTCAGTGATTAGACATACCCCACAAGACATGGGAAGAATAATTATTTTTTATTTTTCTGCTTGGAGGCACTGGCACATTGATGTATTGTGCCCAGTGTAACTGTTCTTGTAGGATGGCCCTAGAAACAGCCCTGTTCCTGGTGTACTTTTTTGGTCCTAAAACGTAGAACACATGTTATCTTACTTTATAAATCTGGTGCAGTAGGACACCAAAAAGATCATCATATTATATCATAGATCCTCTACAATAAAGACATTAGAGGTAAGGATGCATCTTTTCTCGAAATTGCTGCTAATAAATAATACATGTGACATTAGGTGGAGCTATGTCACGGTTCCCCAAAGATGTTCAGGAGTCAGTACAGTATAGTTAAATGCAATTTATTATAATATAAGAAAGGTAGAACACAAGTAATACAACAGGAACAAGCAGAGGGTTACAGTCCAGCAAGCACTGCTATCAGGAATAGTAGGCTGCCAAGCTTGATCACACTGCTGGAGACTAGGCCTCAGCCACTGGTAGTCTCTGCAGGAACGAGGAGCAGGAACACAGGATCTTGATCCGACATAGAGAGAATACTGACTCACGCCTGCCATCAGTATGGAGTGATTTCTGACTCACACCTGCAGTCAGTATAGGGAAATGGATACCTGACTCATGCCTGCAGTCAGTATCAGAGCTAGTCTGCCAGAGCCCCAGATCCGCACTAGATTGGGTGTCTGCTAGGTACAAGGGACAAACGTAAGAATAGTCAGACAAAGCCACAAGTCAACACCAGAGAGGGTAGTCAGACAAGCCAGGTCATACACAGTTCAGGTAGTCTGCCAGAGGCACGGGTCTGCACCAGGTTGGGTGTCCAGTATAGGGATAGACAAAAGAATAGTCAGACAGAGCCACAGGTCAGCACCAGGTTGGATGGAAGACAAGCCAGGTCATACACAGAGCCCAAGGTAATAGAACTGCTTTGAACAACAACGCAAGGACAACTGAGTCAGGATTCAGTCTGCCTTTTAAACCCCTCCACAGGAAGTAGGTAGGAGAAGCAGCTCAGAGGGAGGAAGTAGGTAGGAAGAAGTAGGTAGGAGGAGACTACAGGAAGCAAACACATAAAACAGGGGCCTGCTGCATGCTTGAAGCTTCGCGCTCGTAGATGACGCTGAAACTAAGGTAAGCTGTAACAAGCTATCACTAATTACTAGTGATGAGCGAGCATGCTCGGCCGAAGCTCGGTTCGGCTCGAGCATCGCTCTGCTCGGCACATGGCGGTACTCGTACGAGTACCGCATGTGCTCGCCCGCCATGTTCGGGTCTCCTCCCCGCACGTTTCGCAGCTGCTGCGCAGCCAATAAACGTGCGGGGAGGCTCTGACATCAGTGTAATGCCAGCAGCCATGTTGGCTGCTGGCATTACACTGATTGGCTGGCCAGAACCCGTGTTCGGCTCATTCTTAGCCAGGGAGAGATGCGCTTAGGCAGGGAAAGTCAGTGTAGGGAGAATAAAATTGTTGAAACTCTTTCAAGACCCAAAAGTCCTTTTTAGGACTGTTGTGTGTGGGGGCAGCATTTATATTTTGTTTGGGGGGGCACAATTTCCTTTTTTTTGTGGGGGGGATATTTGTAAGGTGACATATAATACTAGATGCACAGGAAGTCAGTGTAGGGAGAATAAAATTGTTGAAACTCTTTCAAGACCCAAAAGTCCTTTTTAGGACTGTTGTGTGTGGGGGCAGCATTTAATTTTTTTTGGGGGTGGCAGAATTTCATTTTTTTGTGGGGGGGGACATGTTCTAAGGTGACATTGTACTAGGTGCACAGGGACAAATATTTCACAGTGCAGTGACAAGCTGACATATTCTGTTAGGTGCACAGGGCCAATGATTTTACAACGCAGCGACAAAAAGGGCCATTTTAAACGTGTGCCTAGCCATAGATTATTGTCACATTCTGTTTAGTGTGCAAATTCACAAATTAACGTCACATATTCCGTTCACTGTGCCTAGCCGCAGATTAGCGTCACATTCTGTTTCGTGTGCCTAGCCGCAGATTAGCGTCACATTCTGTTTCGTGTGCCTAGCCACAGATTAGCGTCACATATTGTTTAGTGTGCCTAGCCGCAGATTAACGTCACATATTGTTTAGTGTGCCTAGCCGCAGATTAGCGTCACATATTGTTTAGTGTGCCTAGCCGCAGATTAGCGTCACATTCTGTTTCGTGTGCCTAGCCGCAGATTACCGGCATATATTCCGTTTAATATGAAGAAGGCGGGTAAAAAGGGACGGGGAAGTGGACGTGATCCTGATAGTTCAGGGCGCGGGTCAGGACGCGTAGAAACTGTGCCTGGTGCCAGAGCACAAGAAAGAAAGACATCCACCATACCTAGCTTCATGTCTCAGTTTACAGGGCGTCGCAGGACATCACTCTCGAGGTCAGACCACTGCGAACAGGTGGTCGGTTGGATTTCAGCTGATACTGCTTCCAGTCGGTTAAGCACCACCCTGTCTTCCACCAAGTCCACTCTCACTAGCCAAGAGTCTGGTCAACATAATCCTCACCCTGATCATCCTTCCTCCCACCATAGAGGGTCTGGCCAAAGAAGTGATCCCACACTGGGATATAGTGAGGAGCTCTTCTCATCACCAATCCTTGATTTGAACCTCTCTCCAAGCACGCTTGCAGAGGAACATGAGATCTTGTGCCCTGATTCACAACCTCTAGAGGGTACCCAATCACAAGAAGATGACAGAGGGGAACGGTATTTAAGGTCAAAGGAAGTGGATGATGATGATGAGACACAGTTGCCATCAAATCAACCACAATTACTGTCTCAAGACCTTGATGAGGAGGATGATACACAGTTGTCAATGACTGAGGATGTGGTGGGATCAAGAAATGAGGAGGATGATCAGAGTGAGGAAGTGGAGGAGGACTTGGTGGACGATGAGGTCACTGACCCCACCTGGGAAGGTGGAAAGCCGAGCGATGACAGCAGTCCTGAGGGTGAGCCATCTGCAGCACCGCAACAGGCTGGAAGAGGCAGTGGTGTGGCTAAAGAAAGAAGGCGGACCGCACCAAACCGGCCCGCAAATGTTCCACGGAGCACCCCCTTGCGTAAATCTCCCTTGCCAAGGGCTAGGTGTTCCGCGGTATGGCGTTTTTTTAAGGAAAGTGCGGACGACAAAAGAATTGTAGTTTGCAACCTGTGCCACACCAGAATGAGCCGAGGCATGAACACTAGCAACCTCACCACCACCAGCATGATCCGACACATGGCATCCAAGCACCGTAATAAGTGGGAGGAACGCCCGGATCGCCAATCTGTGTCTGCAGGCCACACCACTGCCTCCTCTTCCCCTGTTTTCGGTGCCGGCCAATCGCCTGTCGAAGGCGCAGGCCCGCATACCTCCCGCCCTGCACCTGTACCATCTGAAGCACCATCAGCGACCACATCCACTTCCCTGTCCCAGCGCAGCGTCCAAATGTCGTTACCCCAGGCATTTGAGCGCAAGCAAAAATACCCAGCCACCCACCCACAGGCCATAGCACTAACCTCACACCTTTCCAAATTACTGGCCATCGAAATGCTGCCATTTAGGCTTGTGGACACTGAGTCCTTCCGCAGCCTGATGGCAGCAGCTGTCCCTCGGTACGCAGTCCCCAGCCGCCACTACTTTTCCCGGTGTGCCGTCCCCGCCTTACACCACCATGTGTCCCTTAACATCACCCGTGCCCTGACCAACGCAGTTACTGGGAAGGTCCACTTAACGACTGACACATGGACAAGTGCTTGTGGCCAGGGACGCTACATTTCCCTGACGGCACACTGGGTGAATGTCGTGGAGGCTGGGAGCGACTCGGACCCTGGGATGGCACAGGTGCTACCCACGCCGAGGATTGCGGGCCCTACCTCCATCAGGGTTTCCGCCAGCACCTACGTTATTGGCTCCTCCTCCTCCTCCTCCGTTTCCACCTCCGAATTCTCTGCGCGCAGCGCCACTCACCCATCAGCCGGTAGCTGGAAGCAGTGTAGCACTGCAGTGGGGAAGCGTCAACAGGCCGTGCTGAAGCTGATCTGCCTTGGGGACAAACAGCACACGGCCTCAGAGCTGTTGCAGGGGATTAGTCACCAGACCGAGCAGTGGCTCTCGCCACTCAACCTGCAACCAGGCATGGTTGTGTGTGATAATGGGCGTAACTTGGTGGCGGCTTTGGAGCTCGGCAAGCTCACACACGTACCATGCCTAGCGCATGTATTTAATTTAGTGGTTCAGCGATTTCTAAAAACCTACCCCAATTTGCATGATCTCTTGACGAAGGTGCGCCGCGTGTGTGCACATTTCCGTAAGTCATCTACAGCTTCAGCCGGCCTGTTGACGCTGCAGCAGCGCTTACAATTGCCAGCTCACCGGCTGCTGTGTGACGTGAGCACGTGCTGGAACTCCACCTTCCACATGTTGGCCCGGCTTTGTGAGCAGCAGAGGGCAGTAGTGGAGTACCAGCTGTTACACGGTCGTCGCCTCTCCGTTCAACTTCCTCTAATCAGAAGTGAGGAGTGGGAATGGATGTCAGACCTCTGTGAGGTTTTACGCAATTTTGAGGAATCGACACAGATGGTGAGCGGCGATAACGCTATTATCAGTGTAACCATCCCACTTCTGTGTCTACTGAAACGCTCGCTGCTCACAATTAAAACCGACGCTTTGCATGTGGAAGAGGTGAAAATGGGGGAGGAAGAGCTTACACAAGGTGATAGCCAGAGCACCCTCACTTCGTCTTCTCAGCGACAATTGGAGGAGGCGGAGGAGGAGGAGGAGGAGGAAGACACGGTTGCCTCCGCTACAGAGGGTAGCCATGGAACTTTAGTTCCATCTCTTCAGCGTGGGTGGGCAGAAGAGGAGGAAGAGGATGAGGAGATTGAGAGTCATCCTCCTGGTGAGGACAGCGAAATCTTGCCTGTTGGTACTCTGGCACACATGGCTGACTTTATGTTAGGCTGCCTTTCCCGTGACCCACGCGTTATACGCATTTTAGACAACACGGATTACTGGATGTTCACCCTTCTGGACCCCCGCTACAAAGAGAATTTCTCATCTCTCATTCCTCCGGTGGAGAGGACAAGCAAAATGGTGCAATACCAGAAGGTTCTTGTCGAAAAATTGCTCCAAAATTTTCCATCTGACAACGCTGGCGGCAGAGTACGTGCTACCTTGGCCAACCGAGAAGGGGAGAAAAGGGGAGCACACAGCAGTTCCGACAAAGGCAGGGCAACACTCTCCAAGGCGTGGGACACCTTCATGACACCCCGCCAGCACCCTCACCCTGATGCGCGGCCTAGTGTCACAAGGAGGGAAAAGTTTTGGAAGATGGTGAAGGAGTACGTAGCAGACCGTGTCAGCGTCCTCAATGATCCCTCTGTGCCTTACAACTACTGGGTGTCCAAGCTGGACACGTGGTATGAACTGGCACTCTACGCCTTGGAGGTGCTGGCCTGCCCTGCCGCCAGCGTTCTGTCTGAGCGGGTATTTAGTGCTGCTGGTGGCATCATAACAGATAAGCGTATCCGCCTTTCCACCGAAAATGCTGATAGGTTGACACTTATAAAAATGAACAAGGCCTGGATTTCCCCTGACTTCTCCACTCCACTGGAGGAAAGCCCCGGGTGAACATAAAGTCACTTTAGATATGTTATTTACAATGATGGGAATACTCTGTATTCCCATTCACCCCTTCCACCCAAAAAACGGGTATATGGTTGACTCTTAATCTTCTCATCCTCCTCCTCCATATGCCCTGTGATATAATTTTTATATAGGGCCAGCTCACCAGCGGGCCCTGTGATATAATTTTTATATAGGGCCAGCTCACCAGCGGGCCCTGTTTGACAATTTTTGTATAGGTCAGCTCACCAGCGGGCCTTCTCATATAATGTTTTATTGGGTCAGCTCTCTAGCGGGCCCTCTCATATAATGTTTTATAGCGTCAGCTCACTAGCGGGCCTTCGCATATAATGTTTAGGATGGTCAGCTCCGCAGCAGACCCTCACCCATAATGTTTTAGATGGTCGGCTCAGCAGCAGACCCTCATTCCTAATGTTTTAGATGGTCAGCTTAGCGGCATGCCCTCGCCCCTAATGTTTTAGAGGGTCACCAGCAGGCCATTAATCCTAATTTTTCAAGGGTGTGTATGATGCCCTCCTTTATGTGTAATAAAGGGTGTATTGGAGTGACATTTCAGTCTAATTTTTGGCAGCCCTTTCACTTAGTGCATAGGCTTTATGAGTGTTGGACCACTACCTGAACTATTGTACCACAATGTGAATGAGGCCCTCCATTTTGTGATATACAGGTTGTATCGGAGTGCCTCAGGTCCTCCCATTGAATTAAATAGGGCTGGGGTGTTCGACAGAGCAGAAGGTAGTTCTTGGCTTCATCCACTAAGTCACTTCGTCACTTTTACTCAATGGATCAGACCCCACTGTTCCGACTATAAATTTTGGACTTAACAAGGGCAAACGGACATGTTGTAAAACCTGTGGTAGCTGCGGCCTCCGTTCCTGAATGCTGTACCTTACCCGGGCCATAACCACGTTGAACACCTGCTTTACGCTGCGCACGTTTCCCTCTTAATCATGGCCCCAGTTCCGAAAAATCGTTGAAATTTTTTGCAGAATTTGCAGATGATATACAAGTAAATATACAGCAAATACTGTTTGGTAACAATTTTTCGCCTAAAATCGTTTTTATCTTCCTTTTTGTGTGTGTTTTACGGTCAGTCTGTAAAAATGGCGTACTACGGGCGAAACATCGTTCCCAGCAGCGACGTTGGAGTCCAAGATGCATCCAGACATCCTCCCTATGCTGTCCCTGAACCATTTCTGTGGTGTTTCCATCATTTTCTGACCTTTTCCTATGAACCAGGCACCCTCCCCTCATCAGAGCAGGGGGTGCCTGGTGTAATGCTCGAGTCCTCCCATTGACTTCAATGGGGCTCGGGTGCTCGGCCGAGCACTCGAGCCTCCGGGGGCGCTCGGCCAGAGCACCCGAACACCCGAGCATCGGGGTGCTCGATCATCACTACTAATTACATCTAAAACAGCACTAATGTTATCCTAGAAACACCTTATACATGACCCCAGAAAAAGTAAAAGAAAGAGGGCAATAATGAGTGGCACAAACCCAGAGAAAGAGTGCAAAACTTAGACCATGAAATGGCGAGAGACACAATAATGTTATCAGGCTTCTGTACATAATATGTACATTACACACCCCTGGGCGATTTCTGCTATCTGATTTCATACCTTAACAAGACTTCTTGGAGAACTATCACTTAGTACCTACCTACTACTAATAACCCATAGTCAAACAGAGAGTTTACAGATGAAATGGAGCTACACTAGGAGTACCACAGAGCATCCAATTAAAGTGGTGCTACATTAATGATACCACTAAGCTTACAATTGAAATGGAGCTACAATACTGATACCAATGAGCTTACAATTGAAATTGAGCTATGCCAGTAATATACAGAGCTTACAAGTGAAATGACCTATGATAGTGATATACACAGTATACAGTCCAAATGATGATGCAACAAAGCTTACAGTTGAAATTGAATTGTGCTAGTGATACCACATAGATTACAATCCAAATGGAGTTACTACACTAGTGATTCCATAGAGCTTACAGTTGAAATGGAGCTACACTAGGAATACCATAGAGCTTACAGTTGAAACAGAGCTACAACAGTGATACCACATAGCTTACAACTGAAATGGAACTAAACTAGGGATACCTCAGAGCTTACAATTGAAATTGAGCTTGCAATTGAAGCAGAGCTACACGTGATACTATAGCGTTTACAGCTGAATTGGAGCTACACTAGTGATACACAGAGCTTACAATTGAAACAAAGCCACAACAGTGACACCACATAGCTTACAACTGAAATGGAACTAAACTAGGGATACCTCAGAGCTTACAATTGAAATTGAGCTACATTAGTGAAACTCAGAGCTTAGAATTGAACTGGTGCTACACTAGCGATATGACTTGACATCCAGGACTGATGAAAGATGTTATGTCTTGAACAAAGTCACAATGGCAAAACTCATATGGGTCATTATGATTTTATGGCCACTGTAAAGTAAGTAAGGGCAGTTAGTCTTAAGAGATGTTAGTTGTCCTTTAACCATTTAGGTTCAAGAAGGGTGTGCAACACATTCTTAAATGGTTAAGCTATGTGTTTTCTTCAGCAAGTTAGATGAAGAATTCTACATGTTTTCCTTTCTACCTGTTTGGTCTGTAACAGCGCGTCCTTTTAATAAGAGCATTTGTTTTTAAACAAGTGGAAAACAACAGGTTTCTTTTTTTCCTGCTCTGACAGTGGCAAAACAACATGCTTGATATGCACTGAAAAGCTACAAAATGTTGTTGTACATTTTGTCGCGTTCTTTGGTGGCAGACCAGACAAGAATATAAATATATAAAATCAATGAATATAACCACATTCTCTATCACATAAAAGCAACTTGTTTTCAAAGGGATAGGATTGCTTTATAAGGAAAACACACACAATATATATATATATATATATATATATATATATATATATATATTAAATGGTATCTCAGGTTCAAAACTTTCTTGGCCTGAAATGTTTTGGTGACATCAGTCTGTGGACAGCTATGGGAAATGACAATAACCCTCCAAAGGCTGCTGTAACAACAGCGCCACTTTAAAAAATGTTAGGCAATAGAGATATTGCACACACAAAAATGGAAATTTGGGCTGTAATAACTTTTGAATAAAACATCTTAAAGGGATAGTAATGTGACATTTTTAGTGTAGGATCAAGTATTTTTTATATATATCTATATCTCTCTCTCTCTATATATATATATATATATATATATATTTGTATACTGATCTGTATAAGCATGCATAAGTTTGCCATTTTGCTTTTATTGTATAATAAAGTTTCCCCCTCCAGCCCCATTTGCTTACACAAAGCCGCCCCTTCAGATCTGGAATCCGGTCATCGGACCAGACATACTGCAGTGAGGGACAATCTTCTTTCCTTCAGTATAGGAAAAAATCTACCCCCTTGACGAAGGAGGGCAGGTTTTTCCTTATGCTGAATGAAGAAGATGTCCCTCATTGCATTTTGTCTGGACCGGCTTGTTGAGGCTGGTTAGGTAAGTAAAAGGGGCGAGGGGGGGGGAACTTTATCATACAATAAAAGTAAAACGCCAAACTTATGCATGCTTAAACAGCTACAGATCAGTATACAAATATATATAGAAGACTTGATCCTACAGTAAAAATTACACATTACTAACCCTTTAAAGCACTGGGAATCCCCTTGTTTTACTCATCTGGATAACCCTTGCAACAATATCCTGTTGTGCATTACAAGTTTTTTAAAGAGATAGTAATACTTAAATTTACATTTATTTAATATTGTAGGGATAAAAAAAAATATAAAAAATGATGTAAGACTTATCTCTAAAACCTTTATGGTATGAGAGAAATGCCTCACTAAAGTTACCTCTTCTTGCCTGTTTGAATGAAGTCAGTGCTCTAGCTGACAGATACAGAATCCGGTCATTTGACTGGATGGAGGCTCTTCAACAGAGCCGAAAACACGCCATCTAAAAAGTAATAATTCATTGGAATGGTCAACAAAGTGTGCTTGGATCTCGGGGAAGTGTCATGTAAGGAGGAGTGTGGCCATGGGAAGGTAAAGGCAGACGGTAGCGAACCCTGGTCCTCAAGAGCTTCCATCAGTACATGTTTTCAGGATCTCTCTTCATGAAAAAGGATGGCTCAATCAGTGGCCCAGTCAACTGATTCACTTTTATTCATGCAGAGATATCCTGAAAACATGCACTTTGTCAGGACATGTGCACCAGTGCTGGCAAGAGATGTCTTCTATGCACTGAAGTGTTGCTTCTACCATCAGACAAATTAAGACAAGATTTCAGGGTTCCAGAAGAAATAATGTTTACAGACAGCAGCTTGGACATTTGAAGATAAAACCCCTTTAACCCTCCATGAACTATTAAACTTTAGTAATATTTAAGTACTTAATGCTGATTTATACAGCAACAAATGTTACTATAATTAAGACACTGACTTGTCTCTATTTCATATATTAATGGTTGGAAACTGGTCCAGATCTGTTTCCAATATTGTAGGTTTTCAGAAGCCACAGTCAGGAGCAATTCTGGACCATACCAACTGCAGCATGGGGGAAAATAAAACATTTCCATTGATTTAAAGGGAGCTTTTAACACCTAGAATGCTTGAGAGATGTCTAGAGCATTGCTTCAAAATGTGTTGAAGACCTCTGAAGCATTCAAGCAATTAACGCCCCAATTAAATCAATATTGGTGCAATATGGTGCAGCTGGACTGACTCAAAAATGTATTTCTGCCCAGAATGCATTTCCCAGTGTGAAATGTTACAAAGAAGACAATTATGTAAAAAGAAGAGCTTAAGCAATTCTGGAGCAAACCAAATGCACCATAATGGACAAATAAATATTCCCATTAAATGGATCGTTTAACCCCTTGAAAGCTAGTTAAGATTCCAGAACATTATTTAAAAGCCTCATTTGCATCAACGGGAATATGGGATATGTTTATTTGCCCTATATGATACAGTCGGTATTCTCAAAAATTGTTCTACTTCTTTTCTGCATAAATTCTATTGTTGCGAAAGAATTATGGGAACAGCTCAAACATCCTTGTGTCATCATAAATGACAGGTTTTACACTTCAACTAAATGTCAGTTATGTGACACAGCTACCAATTGTGTTTGATGGAACTCTTTGATTGTTTAATTATGGCTTCTGTAATTAGGTAAAGCATGAAGACAAACGAGAAAAACATGATCTTGGAGATAGATTTTGAGTACAAATAAATAATAGGACATTGTAACAAACTGGAACACTACACAGAAGTGCTCATCAAGTATGCAAATTGAATCATTCAACACTTTAAGAACCACTGGGATATGAAACACTTTGCATATCCATCTGGTCCTTAAGGAGTTAACTTAAAGGAACAATAACACCTCCTAATATTAACAACCTCTCACTTACAGTAAACTGTGCAGAAAATATTAATGGCCAATATGGATACGTTATGTATAAATTGATTCTCCAGGATTACACGAAAACAAGAGAAATCTCAATGTAGTCTTCCTGGTAAAACATTTTCTAAATCAAATCAAATAAATAATTCCCCGTAATAATTTTAAAGGAACATTGAGGGCGATGTATAAAAAGCCTTCTTAGTCTATGTTTAAGAATTGTTCACAATAATGGGTCATATTTATAAAGATGTAGAATCAAGTTTGTGAATATGCCTATCTGAGATAGTAAAACAACACATGTTACTGCTAACTCTTAAGGTTATTGTTTCACCAAATGTGCTGGATTAAATTATATTGAATTGTTCATTGAGCCCATTTGGTGATAGAGTCCGTAATGTGTACATCCAGAACATTTCACTCTTGGAGAGCTTGGACTCTTTATCACCACCCTGTGGAGCTTATTTGACCACCTCAAATGGAAAGCATCTTCAATCCTGGACACTGTTTCAAAGTGATAAAGTGTCTTGTCACTGGGGATCTTTTCAATTTCTGCTCAATAAGAGAATTATTCAAACCTCCCATGATCAAAGATCGGTGCTCTCTCAATTGTTCTTTGAAAGGCCTGCTTGTTTTGCCCACATAGAATGTTTCACATGGGCACATGAGCAAATGAATTACATAGGATGTGGTACACGTAATATGATCTTTGACCGTAATCACATAGTTCAATTTGGGTACTACAAATCTTGATCCCGCTATCATGTGGGCACATCACACAACCTGTACACTTCAATACTCCTTTCTTTATAGGTATTTTATGCTCCGTGTATTTATCCCACTGGATCTTAGCACACTAGCTCATCTCGTATGCTTCTCTCTCCCATCTGTATCCAGATGAGCCAGCCAATGAAGACCATATAGCAAATACAATTCATTGGCTGGCTGGACTGGTGCATGCGAGACAGCTGGGATGGAGCAGGTGTGCTGGTGCTGCAAGTGAGACCCGCTGCTGAAGCTCCCGCCGGCGCTGACCATCATTCTGAGGCCGACACAGAGTAAGAGTTCCCACTGGGAACTCTTACTATGTCAGCCTCAGAAAGATGGTCAGCGCCAGCGGGAGCCTCAGCCGCGGGACTAGGGTGACCACATGTCCCAGAATGGCAGAATGGAATATCCTCTGCCCCCCTGTTAGAGATCAATGGCCCATATATAGAAAGAAAAGTGGAGTAATTCTGGAACACACCAAGTGTACAATGGATGACAAGTAAACACTATCCTAATTCCAATGCATTTAAACGTGTTTGAAACCTCTAACACTCAAGAGGTTACAAGTTCCTTTTAAATCAGTGGGCATTTTGGTTTGTTTTCAGAGTGCTTGCCCCCACAATTTTTCTTCTCTGATGTTTTACTTTAGGCCAATGGCCCATAATGATTAACTGAACTTATTCTGAAGTAAACCAACTGCATCATCAGGGAAAATGCAAATTCATGTTAAATTAATTGGGTGTTTAACCCCTGAAACGCTAGAGGTCTCTAATGCATTGCAAATCATTCAAGGGGTTAAACAGGTGTCATCCAGTGAATGCAAATTTTGGAATTTGTATTTGTCCCCTATGGTGCAGTTGGATTACTCCAGAATAACTCCTGTTTTTATGGGCCAATGTTCCTACCTATTTGTTATCATATCGTATCTCTCTGCCACCCCCATAAAAAATCTCTGTGGATGCCCCTGTTTGCTATTTAGATCGATAGCTTAATCCACTTGGTGCAGGTGTGAAACCTGACAGCTTAGTGCCTCTTCCTAGATTCTTAGAAGACAAAAGTACCTGCCTGTTAAGGATTTTAAAAGTTCCCACACTAATTTTAGCCATGTTGGCTGGTTTGACCTGTTTGATGGTAGTCTGGCCCAAAGTGACAGGTCCTGTTCTTCTTGTGAGGCTGACATTCCTGGTACTTTTCTGTTAAGGGCTCATAAAGGTTATGTTTGTCAAACTTCTGTGACCTTGATTGGATCCCTCTGTCTTCTTGTGCCACATAAGAGGGGATTCACATTAACAAAGCTTGAGCGGAAATTGTCCAAAACTATTTTGTAATTGTGAAAGGAGGTGATTTGCTTGAAAGAAAGTCATGAAGAGAAATGGTACAAAACTCAATTTTTCAAACTACAAATATGTGTTCTTATCCACAATAGAAAAGCTGTGCAATTCTTGAGCAAACTGAATGCTCCATAGGGTAAAAATATAACATTTCATTCATTTAGATAGGGATTTTTTTGGAGGCCTCTCTAGTATTCAAGGGGTCAAAAGCCCCATTTAAATCAATATGAATTTGGGAAATTATTGTTTCTCCTTTGTGGTGCATTCCAGAATTGGTCATTTTTTTGTGCATAAGGCTTTTTTGCCTTTCTTCAGGAAGCTAAAGATGTGCAAACCATCTATGTCATAAGACACAAAATGGTTCCCATTGATTTAAACTGGGCATTAAATGGCTGAATCCTAGTGAGGTATCCAGTCATTGCAAACTTCTGATTGTAGTCATTTTAGGTCGCAACCACAGAATATGACATACCTCCCAAGTGTACCTCTTCAGGAGAGACATTTTCTCTTTGAGACCCAAATCCATATGTACCTCTTTTCTACCCTGATGTCCCTCTTTTTAGGAGATCAGACTGTGTTTATATATGTGTATCACCTTGCTTCATAGAATGACAGGCTCACATCAGTATCTGTGTATATAAATTAGTATGTGTAAATCAAATAATTTGGTCTTGTTCTAAATTATTTATTCAGTTATACAAAGAGGTGTCAATAGGCCATGAAATAACCTAAACATTATCGGTAATACCTTGGCCATAAGTCTCACCGCCTGCAACCCTGTCTCGAACAAAAGCATCCCTCTTTGGCCATTGGAAATGTTGGGAGGTACGGTATGATGCAATAAGGCAGAGCTACAAACAGGTTTTGTAGTTATAATATGTAAAGACAACGTGTTCATAAGAAAATTAGAGTAGTTGTGGGGCAAATACCATGCAATGTGTTGAAGAACTACAGCATTCAAGGGGTTAAACTCCCCATTTAACCCTTTCAGTGCCAGGGGGTACGCAACACATTGCTTTGCAATGAGTTGCGTACCGCTCTGGCACTCAAAGGGTTAAGTCAATTGACATTTTTATTTGACCATAAGGACATATGGAGGGGTTATAGAACAGTGATCTAAAGAAATGTCCAAAAACGTGAGACAATGTGAATGTATAAAGGTGACTGCATCATTTTCAAACAGTTGTATTAAACCAAACTTTAGACCATTTTATGAGGGGGATGTCTGAAAGTGGCAGCAGAACAAAGTTAATGCGTAAAATGTGGAAAATGCAAGTTATACAATGGATAACCTCTTTTGTGCAATCTGCGACAAATTTAGTAACATTTTGAAGTAAAAAAAAGGAAATTGAAACCTATGATTGTCAGAGAGTTATCCAATGCTTTGTAAAATAATGCACCTGATACCCCTCTGGCACTCAAAGGGTTAAGATGGTGCAAGCAATGTATAAAAACAGATGCATACATTATATCAAATGATGCATGCCACTGTAAAACGGACTCAATACTATAGTCACCTTAATACAGTCATATTGTCATACTCATACCTAAGCAACTTGTTTTGCAAGTTTATTTAGACCACTTTTATACAATTTGGCAGTACATTTGCTATATTTTATAACACAATTTGCAAATGCATTGACATGGCACTAACTGTCCTGATGCTACTTTTCTTACCTCCCCCCCAATAGGATTTATTCATAAAATGAAAGTGGAATAATTGTGGAGAAAACCAACTGCTACATAGGGGACAAATAAAAATGCTCAAAATTCCCATAAATGTAAATGGGGCTTCTAATTCCTTTAATGTTATAGAAGCTTCTACAGTGAAAAGCAATGCATTAGCAACCTCTCTTCATTAGGGCTTAAAAACCAAATCAAAATAAAGTGTTTTTTTGTCCCCTATGGTAAAGTGATACCAGATCTCCCTTTAAACACAGATCGAAAACACATATTTCAGGGTTACACTGATTCCTGTGCAGTCCTGTATCCTGCATTTAAAAGGATATCTGATCACATTACCCTATGGTGCAGTTGGTTTGCTCCAGAATTGCTCGAAAGTTCTTTTCAATATAAGAACATATAACCGGGAAGATTTCACTGCCCCATATCATTGCTATAATATATATTCTAGGCACACTCTGAACTGTCAAGACCAGACAGAGCACATAGCCGCCATGTGATGGAATGTTCACAGACTTAATAATGAGACATTCTGTACATGGCATGCTATTTGTCTGTACTGTAAATGAATTCCTGTTATATCGTGTGTGATCATTCCTGTACCTGAGTTACTCTCTGTTACCTGTAGAATGAACCCAGCAGAGCTCACCCTTACTGCCCATGCTTGTTTTATAAGGCACAAGAGCACAAAAGGTGCAGTTGGAGGAAATGACATATATAAATTCCCAAAAATGTAATCTAGGCTTTTATCCCCTAGAATGAGGTCTCTGCCTCGCTGTGAAGCAATACATTGAATGAGACTGCTAGCATTTAACCCCTTGAGTGGCAAAGGGGTATGCAAAGCATTTAAATTAAAATGAAATGAAATTTAAATAAAATTTAAACTATGATTTTATCCCCTTGGATGGCAGAGAGGTCTCTGCTACGTTGTGAGGTAATACATTGGAAGAGTCCACTAGCATTTAACCCTTTGATTGTCAAAGGGGTATGCAAAGCATTTAAATTAAATTTAAACTGGGATTTTATCCCCTTGAATGACAGACAGGTCTCTGAAGCATTTTAGAGCAATACACTGGAAAGCCTGCTAATATTTAATTTAATCCAAGGAGTTTATGCCTCATTTAAATCAATAGAAATGTTTATTCGTCCCCCATGACACAGTTGGTTTGCTCCAGAATTATCCCACTTCTCTTTAGAATATAAGTGTGTGTATACGTATCCCTAGTTGTGTGTACAAATATGTGTACATAGGCACCATGTATACATATATACACACACACACCATAGTTTGGAGTTGTTTTTAACACACTCCATGCTAAGACAGACCACTAAGCCACACAGGCTTCTAGACGACTGAATGGTCACCCTTTGGTATCGCAAGAGATAAATCAGCTAAACCTTGTAACCAAAACAAGCCACCTTTCCCTCAGGGCAAACTTCAGGCCATTTACAGTGGTGATAGGATGACTTTGCATAGGACTCTTTGGAGTGAGCATGGTTATAATATTCACTGGAGCCAGTAGGGATCTAAGGCAACACATTTGTTTATCTTGTTCTGTTCCCCTCCAGGCTACTAGATAAAAACTAAGGTAAAACAAAGGCAGAGACAACTAGACAATACCCGAAAGCACTATTAGGGTACAAGGTAACAACACACATACAATTCCTTCACTGATGGTAATAACCCTACTGACTGAAATAATTCTACCTATATAACCACTTTCTGATGGATGATTTCTATAGAATAGAAGTATGATTCATTGATAGCAATCATTAACCCTTTGAGTACCAGAGGGATGTGCAAAGGGTTAAAAAATAATAATAATTAAAAAATATCTGCATTGTATAATAATTATAGGGCATCTGCAAATATAAGATAAGTATAGTTTGTTTTACAGAAAATTAAAATCTGCCTATAGGTTATATTAACATTTTTTTCCTGAAGAATAAATAGTATTTGAGAAATTAGCCTATACATTTTGATGGCACGGTGTGGAACTTTTTGCCAATTCCCTACACAGAATACCAGTTCTGTTTGAATCCAAACATGTCTCTCATTGTGCTATTACAAATGTATCCAGTGTGCTTAGATTCATTCATTCATAACACAGTGTGTGGTAATACTGACCCACATCATAAACTAATTAGCATACAGTGCCACATTGTGCCACCACCAAATAAACATACCTAGGAACTTTCAAAATGGGCTGACTCAGAGATAATTGAAATTATAACCCTTTACGTTCCCCAGAAAGTACATTCTCTGCAATATGTCCATATGTGCTCTAAATCAGAGGTTATACAGTCCACAAGGAACTTTTAACATGTTCCGATTTAAAGACGTGACTGCCTAATCCCACATAAGACAACCAGGACTTCTTTCTCGTTCTTTCTGGTAGAAATAGCGCCAACAATGTAAAGACAATAGAAGCAGTTATATGGTGCCAATCATATAGTAGATAACACTAGACTGTCCTCACCCTGAGATTTTGGCCCTTCCCCTTGAGACACATGGTGACAGGCCCACTTGAATTGCCATTTAATGCAGGATGCTTATTAAATGTCCATTCTTCTGTACTGCACTGGAACAAGTACAATCCTGCAGAATGTGTTTTTCATTAGCGTTCCAGGTTAAAAAGATAGTCACCCATTTGTTTGATTTTACTTATTATGCTAGGGCAGAATAAGTCAAATTGTCTATGCTTTGTAATGTTTAAGCTTTTTTCTTTCTTAATTTATTAACTTCATGATCAAAGCTAGTTCTGGATTAGTGGCTTCCAACCCTCTCCTTAGCTGTGTCTTCTGGAATTCCTAATTTGTGCACAGAGGGGTTAATCAGCGGATCAGTCATTTAATTGGCACACCTTTAAACAAGCAGGGAAATCCTAAAGGCATGACCTATTATGCTCCCTTGGAGATGATGGGGACCACTGCCCTAGAGAGAAAAGTTGGTCACCGACCAGAAACCAGGGATGGAGGTACAATGTATGACTTCCTGCTACCAGAAAATGCTGTAGGTAGTGAGCTTATGGAGGTCTTTGTATCCACTTACCTCATACTCACATGATACAGATATTTGTCTTCTTTTAAAGGGATGATCTAGGAACCATAAAGTATGTGTGTATATATATATATATATATATTATATATATATATATAATTAATGACAGGATGAGTAAGGACTCTCAGGTCTTAGAAAGAATTTTACTAAATATCAACGTTTCAATGTGCGATTCACATTTCCGTCAGGACGAAAATGTGAATCGCACATTGAAAAGTTGATATTTAGTAAAATTCATTCTTTCTAAGACTTGAGAGTGCTTACTCACCCTTTCATTATTTGTATCCACTCCTATTTAGTATAGCACCTAGGCATTCTTTGGACCTCGGTAAGAGTGCTTCCATATGGACTATATATATATATATATATATATATATATATATATATACATATACACACACACTAGCAAATGGTGCACGACGTTACCTGTTTGAGTGGGCATGCCATGCATATTGGGGACCCGCTGGACTGCTGCAGCGGTTTTCACAGGAGTGGGCAAGGGGCTTTGCCCCCCTGCCCACTCTTGTGAAAATCGACATCCCTGATTCAGCGAACCAGAAACCACTTTGATTTTTTTGTTTTACTGAACTACATTCAGTTCTCTTCTACTTCCCAAACCAGCGATTTGAATGGAGGAGCTGAACCACTAGCCTGTCAGCCTCACCTACTGCCACAGATTCCACACTCAGATTAATTGTCCCCGCCTCTCTTTATCCCTTGTGTATTCTTAGTAGATGTGGCTACTGGAGCCACTGAGCTCAGAAGATTCATGTTTGCCCTGCCAAGTACGGGGTCATTCTATCAGTTGAATCACAGGCAGTGATAAGGGTTGGAAGTTCATCCCTTTAAACCTGGACACATATGAAAAATGCCTGCTGCAGGGCATCATGGGAACCATTGCAAGCCTACACGAGGGATTTTTCATGTGCCCAGTTTTAAACAGATATTCTGGCATCTCTGGAAGTAGACAGTGCTGAAGCATGGTAGAAAACCATGGTGCTGTCCGGGAAGCTCTTCCTCTGAAGTGGGACTGCAAAGGAGCTCTTCTCTTCTTTTTTTGATTTCTGCAGTAGGACTATATATGTTATGGGGGGCGAACCGAGACACACCAAAATGTACATCTCAATGTGTAAAAGTGCGATACCAGATGATCTCTATTTTGATTAGAGAGATATTTTGATCTCACCCTTTTGATCTGTGCAACATTTACAATGTGCCGTTTGGATGGGCGCCCACTAGGGTGCGACATTTTTAAAGGATACCCTCTGGAAGTGATTGGCAGCTATACGCACAGCTAGCAGATACTCTTTTGTATTACTTGTGCAGTCTGGAAGTCATTCTCTCTAGTCTTTGCAGGCAGCAATGATTATTTATTCTGCCCTAGCATTCAAGGGATTAATATGTCCATTCAACCCTTTGAGTGCCAAAGATGTATCAAACACATTGCTACGCAATGTGCTGGATACCTCTTTGGCACTCAAAGTGTTAAATACATGAAGGGATTCAACAAAGTGCAGGAGGAAAGTACATTTCAAAGGAATAAAAATGTTAGGACAAGAGGCCATAGTCTAAAACTAGTGGGACACAGGTTTAGACGTAATGTAAGAAAGTTTTACTTCACTGAGAGGGTAATAGATAAGTGGAATAGCCCACCAGCAGAGGTGGTAGAAGTAATACAGTGACAGAATGTAAGCATGCATGGGATAGGCATAAGGCTGTCCTGAGCATAAAACAAGACCAAGGACCAAACAAGGTTTTAGGTTCTTATATACCGTCATATTCTATGTTTCTATGTACTATTAGTCATTTCTATTTGTTCCATATGGGGAGGTTTTACTCTTGAATTGAGCCACATTTCTTCATATATATGTCCCAATATGTTTCATGACCCCCCCCCCCCAACAAACACACAAAATAAGAAAGAGACACAACATTGGTGTAAACACTTTTAATTCCAAATATACAATATATTTAAATTTGCTGGGGGGTGTAAAGTTCTCCTTTAAAAACACTGTAACCCTTAATATTGAAAAAATATATATTTTGTTGGATTTATCTTTCTGAGTAAAACAAGGGTATTCCCACTTTTAAGAGATGCTTTCTTGAGGTTACTTCAACTCGAACTTGCATTTTTTGGGTGTAGTACCTCCATGTCCTGCTATTTTACTGTAGCCTATGAAGGTTCATGGTAAACTGACCATATCTGTCCATAGTCAGCTATAGTAACAACGCCACCATAAAATGTCAGGCCGTGAAGGTACTGCACCCAAAAACTGCAAGTCTGAGCTGCAATAACTTGAATAAAGCATTTATGTGCAATGGGAGTACCTTTATTTTACTTGAGAGGAAAAATTCTACTAATCATTACTATTCCTTTAAAATCTGCTGAACAGAGCTATCCACTAACATGACAGGATCTGTGGATTTCCCTGCTCTAATCCGCTCCATGTACTCTATCAGGATAAAGCCCCAAGTCCTGGCCTATTAGTAAAGGAAGGATTAGAACATTGTTCCAGTCCTGCCATTATGCACAATAGATGTATATATAGTGATGTAAGGAAGAGTGCAAGTGACATACTGGTACTGACATATTTATGTACCAACATAACAGTCCAGGGGTGGGCATACTGTAATGCTCTATGTTGTTGTTGTACTAGAACTCTCTCAGTCAGCCAGTGTATTAGGTGCTGAATATATATTAACCAAAGTCAAACATTAGGCACCTAATATATATAAATAGGTTATGATAAGTATAGAACTACAGACCATGGGTCTGAAACTGCATTCCTCTGGGGATGAGCCAGTATAAGTTTTAGGAATACCCTTGCATGCACAGTTATAAGTAATTTGCTCAGTGATTATGAATGCGCTAACCATAAACAAGGATATCCCCAAAACCTGCAGTTCGAGACCCTGTATAGATGAAAGTATATATAATTTGGAACCTCAATAAAATAATAATTGGACAAATATATAAGCATTTGTCATAGTTTCCCATCTCTATAGCTTAATGATTCCCAAACTGACTGATTGAACGAATGGTTGTGAACGCAAGGTCTGCCATACTTGCATTATATAGTATCTATAGGGAACCTATGAATATGGGTTTGCAGAACTGCACAAGGCAATATAAGGAAGGAATAATGCTGAACTGGGCTGCTTTCTAAATAAAACCCAGTGAAAAATATAAATATGCATGGAAGGGTTACATTTCGTTTAATCCTTGGGATGCCAGAGATATCCAACGCATTACATCATGGTTTGTAAAAGTGCAGGAAGCAGAGATTCCAAAAAATTGGGATGTATTCGTCATTCTAAATAAGCGCATTTCTGGAGCATATCAGATGCCCCATACAAGAGAGGGAATGGAAATGTCTATTGATTCAAACAGGCCTTTTAACCCCTTGAATGCTAGAGGTCCCCAATGCGTTGAGAAGCATTCACTACGATAAAAGCCTTATTTAACCCACTGAATGCCAGAGAGGCTACCTCACTAGCACTCAGAGGGTTAACTATCTGAGGACTTTTTATTTGTTACATCCCACAGTTCAACAGGGTTGCCCCAGAATTGTACCCCTTTAGCTTTGTAAATAAATCCTACATATTCATATATAACAGTCGCTAATTTATATTTAACACTTTGAGTAGCGGTGATGTGTCTGACACATTGCGGTACCAATCTGTCCCTCAAAGTGTTGAAAACAAAATTGATTGATTCACAGTTCACTCACTGATATGTGAATAAATATACGTTTGAATTCAAGGAAAAAGACCATCTGTAGCAGTGGTTCCCACTTTTTCCCATAACGCCCCCCCCTTTTTTCTGCAAACCTCAATGCTGTACCACTTTACGATTAACCATTTGATTACCAGAGAGGTATTCAATGCATTGTCAAGGGGTTAAAAGTTCCACTTAAATCAGTGGACATGTTCATCCACCCTCTCCTATGGTGCATCTGTTTTGCCCAGAAAATACTCTTAGAATAACGAATACATCTCAATTTGCTGGAACCTCAGGATCCTGCGCTTTTACAAACCCTTTAGCAATCACACGGGTCACGAGTTAAGGAAGGAGGATGGGAGTTATAGTCCATCGCCAGTCAACCTAAGATCCACCGGTTGTCCTCCCATGCTTACCTGAGGTTTCCATTTATCTCAATATGACAGACTATCCAGGACACACGCTCTGCCTTGGAACGCAACATCAGTCTACCACTACCAGTAACCAATCAGAGCCTCCCATAAAGCTCCCGCCTTTCCAAGGGGAATATTGCCAGCCAATCACAAGTCTCCAAGCTGCTAAACCTTCCTCTCAATCACAGCCAAGCTCAGAGAGCGAGAAAAGCCGACTAAACGGGTTTGTGCGCCTGGGCTCCCTGTTCAGGAGGACAGATTGGATTTACTGTCCCGACTAGAAAGTCCAGTTCCACCGATTCTTTGCGGGAACATGACACAAGACTACGACAAGTAAGTAAGATCGGCCAGTAGAACCGGTGTGTCTGTCACACAAGGGGTCTCCTCTTTTCTATATATATATATATATATATATATATATATATATATATATATATATATATATATATATATATATATATATATATCATACTGTTCCACAGGCTTTAATTAGTGATAAAATACCAACTGATTTAAATGGGACATTTTATTCCTCGAATACCAGAGATGTCTCCAGTACATAGCAATGCGTTGGAGAGCTCTCTAGCATTCAAGAGCTTAAAAGCCGTATTTAAATTAATTTGACTTTTTTGGTGGGTGTCACTTATGGTGCAGTTAGTTTGATCCACAGTAGCACCATTTTAGCTTATTGAATTGAACCTTACGTTTGTTTGCCTGAGGGATATGCATCTAATTCCCGGCTGGCATTGTGTGATCATGGCATTAGTTTTAAATTGCACTTTGTATATACATATGTGTCTGTATTTGTGTATAATTGTGTGTGCAGGTGATTTCAGGTTGTCAAATACAAGTTCTCTGCGCTGGTGGCAGGACATACTTCGCTCTGAGTACTTGTCAGTACACACAGATCGCTCGCTGGGTATCGCTCTGCCTACCTGTTGCAGGACACATACATCGCTCTCTGTACTTGTCTCAGCACACATACATCGCTCTCCGTACCTGTTGCGGGACACAAACACTGCTTTCCGTGCCTGTGACAGGACATACATCCCTGAGGGTATTTGTCAGAACACACAGATCGCTCTATGGGTATCGCCCTGCCTATCTGTTACAGGACACATACAGCGCTCTCTGTTGAGTCAGCATACATACATCGCTCTCTGTACCTGTTGCGGGAGACATACACTGTTCTTCGTGCCTGTGCAGAGCACAGACACCGGTTTATGTGTCTTTAAAAGATGACACATCTCTTTGTACCTGTGGCAGCACACATACACCGCTCTGCCTATGGCAGGACACGTATCCAGCTTTCTATACTTTCTACCGGGGGCACAAAAACCCTCTCTTTTCCTGTGGTTAGACACACACACCGCTTTTACTAGTGCAGGCGATAAACCCATCATTGTCTTATGCCCAAGTTTAAACCTTTGCGTGCCAGAGTGGTGCCTAAAGCATCGCAAAGCGCATTGTATATATTGCTGGCACTTAAAGGGTTAACACTGTAGGCCTGTTTGAGTAATGCATGTATTCACTTCTCACTAACTGAACCCAGCCCTGTACCTGTGTGCGCGGTGGAACAGGTGTCTTGGTGCACCTGCTGTCATCCCAGCATCTCAGGGCAGCCCTGCCAGCCTGGCACTAGGGCATTACTTTACAGCGTTTGTTATTAGGGCATCTGTTGATGGGATGGCTATAGTCTATATATAACTAATTGCAAAGTAATCGTATATTTACTGTTCTCACTGCACCCCCCACACACAAAGAGTTGTATAATCAGACGGGATTTTTGTGTTTCATGCCTCTTATTATAGTTAGCTTAATCTATACAAATGTCTGTACATCTACTTAGTGTCACTATTTCAAGTCTCTGGATTTTTTTGGTAAATAATACAGTTTCTTTGTTTTTATGATTTTTGGCAGTTTAATGTTTTTCGTTGACACTTCTCATTATATAATGCGGTATATTCCAGCATCTGAATTCAAGGAGAGTTGTTATAGTTTCAATAAAGGGTTACACGATGTATTTTTTTTTATAAATATTTATTTATTGTAACACTTTAATAATTTGATCATGTATGTCTGCCCCCCCACACACACACACACTGATTTACTACAGTGTGGCCATGCTGGTCCTAATTGTGATTCAGATTATCTTGGTTCCTAGTTGCATTCAAGAGGTCTCCAGCTGTTGGTTGGTTGGGGATTTTACAGGTTGTAGTATCCAGCAGCTTGAGAGCCACATGCTGCATGCCACCTTTTCTAGAGGCTCATTATCACAACAGTGACCGCTGTTGAATCATGGATTTAAGAATGTGAGAGCCAACAGTTTGTTTAAAGCAATGTATTGGACACCTTTCTACAACTCCAGTGTCAGAGGGGTACCCAACACACAGCTTCTTAATGCGGTGGGCACCCCTCTGGCACCCAAAGGGTTATTTTCTCATTAACCACAACTTTTACTAACACATTTAGCACTGTGAATGTGTGCCAGCGTAGAGTGAATGCTGGAAATATGATGTCAATATATATAGAAAAGGATATTGTTATTGAGACTGCTGTCATTGTATGAGAGGGTTATATAACTATCTCTTCCAGACACAGAGAGGCAGACACAACACCTGAATATTGGCAGACAATTCTTTGTGATTGTTTAAAAGAAAAGTGGCATAAATCTGGGGCACACTGCCCATTGACTTTTAACCTCTTAAGTCTCAAACACTCTGAGATGCATTGAAGAACTGTGTCCAGTATTCAAGGGGTTAAAAGTCCCTTTGAATGCCAGAGGCTACTTTCTCCTCGGAATGAAGTTGCCTTTTCCTCCCTCTATTTCTGTACACGAGAATGGACCTCCATTGCAAAGCTGGGCACTTCTAGACACATACTAGATTGTATGTCTCGGATATCCAAGCTCCTGGTGTATTTAACTCAGTTGCTCAGCCCGAGGTGGCTGCAGAGAGGTATGATGATGACTGAAACAAGACACCTTTAAGGTGTTGGTCATCTTACACAGAATAGACTTAGAACAATGAGTCTGCCAACAGATCCCAGTCCCCCAAATCCATAGAAACCAACACAAATGCTGTCTGGGAGGACGGGGGGTGGGGGTATTCTTGTCTCTAATGCCACCAGCCAGCTTGTTTAGATTGTGCATTTGAAAGAAATCCGACAGCACAAAAAATGTTGTTTGCTGTTTTCTCTTCCCTGCTGTTAAGACAAGGTGTGGATGGACATGATTTAACACTTTTAAGTAAGGTGACCAAATAGCTTTTAACCCTTTGAGTGCCAGAGTGGTACACAATGCATTCCACAGCAATGATTTGCATACCCCTCTGGCACTCAAGGGTTAAAAAATGATATGATAAACACACCGCAGAGTTGCGCTGATACCGCGCAAACCTGAAGAATTATATTTTTAAGTGTCTGGAATTTAAAGGAGAAGTAACACCACCTAAGAATGTCCTCCCCCCCGCATACACCTAAGATATTATGACCAAAAATCCTAATGGCCAGTATGAATTTTGAACTTGGATATTTTGTTCATGAGGTGACCTTCAGTCAGGACAGCATGTAGATAGATGGAGGTGGACATAACAGCTGATAGTAGGACCACAAGAGACAAACTCCTCCATTTGGTCCTTTAAGGACTAGAGGGAAGTGTATTGCTTTGTAATGTGCTGCTCACCCTGGTTAGGTAGGTTCATGTACTCTGTCTGCTACAGTATGAAACCTCTGCTAACAACTGTCTCCATGGACATGATGTCCAGGACTGACATGATTGAAGATGTTATGTCTTGAACAAAGTCACAAAGGCAGTGTTTATAGGGGCTACTAGGATTTTCTAAACATAGTAAGGTAAGTGGGGGTCATTATTATTTGGATGTTACTGTTCCTTTAATGGGGTATCTTGTCTCCTTACCAATATGAGTGTCAAAGGGGTGTGCAGTGCTTTCTGCAAAACAGACTGGTGCTTAAAGGGTTAACATCAAATCATAGTGATTCACCTAGTTTCCCCTTTCAAACTACGGCCCTGGGGCCACTCGTGGCCCTTGGGCTTAGTCGGTCTGGCACCCCCATGCAGCTTCAATTAAATGTAATTTGCTTTAAAGTGTAATATCATGAATAGATCTTTAGCAATGAGACAGATCTTAACTGCGAAGTTTGTTAGTTTGTGAAGTAAAAGTCTATGATTTGTTACCTTACCTTTGCATACATTAGTCCACTGAAGTTCTCATTCTAACCTTTTGAGGGATAAAGTTTTGACACTCCTCATCCTATATAATAATTCGCTAAATGTATGTTTGTCAGAAGCTGTCATGCACAGTACAGACAGCTGCGTGCACTGCAGTCATGCTCAGTAGAGACTGCCTGTGCTGCGGCTGATAACGGAGCCGGGTGCTCCGAATTCAGATGATAGTTTGGTGCGCAGAGAGGACTGAGGTCTAAACTGGGAGTGCCCCACTCCGTTACCAGCTGCGTCGCGGGCAGTCTCTACTGTGCATGACTGCACAGCGGCTGTTGCTGCCTGGCACTGTGGCCCATGCACACGGGCTGTTCAACTAGTAGTATATATTTGTGATCCTCAACTCCATTTATCTGCGAACACCAGCAGGTTAGGTTTTACATATATCCATACTTAAGCACAAGCAGATCAATCACAATGACCCACTGTTTAACAGTGTGTAATCAAGCAGGTATATATTGCATACCTGATCTGTTGGTGTGCCCTGAGAACTAAAATTATAGTATATTTTCCATAAATTGTAGAAGATATTGCATTCAGTTTTCAGCAAGCTAGGGAAGCAATTTCCATTTAACCTAATCACTTACTGTTGTGTCATTAACAGTAAAGTGCAGTGCCCTGACCAGGAAGTGGAGAGTGCTAAGGAAAATGATTCCCCATTGCTGTTGTGCAACAGCACATTCCGTTTGTCTATAGCTAAACGACCTTATATTCAAAAGAATAGGGGAGTAATTTTGGAGGAAACAAACTGCCTTAAAGTGGGGCAAAATACAAATTCCTACTGATTTTAACAGATCTTTTAACTTTCTGAATGCTGGAGAGTTTGCAAAGACTGCAAAGCATTCTCATCACACTTACATTGAGCCCCAAATCCTAATTACAATAGCGATATGCATATACGTACTTGTATTTTCAAGAATAATTGCGGTATTAGTTTTGGGCAGACAAGTGGCAGCAGCAGGGATCTTGTAGTAGGTGCTCTCTGTCTGCGCCGTAAGTCCATTCTGGTGCCTTAAGGTGACCAGGCATTCGTGGATGGTAAGTGGACGGACAGTGCAGATTCAGAGATGCCGTCTCTGCAAGATGTCTGCGCTGTTCCCTGCTGCCTGTCTGCCTAAAAAACTCTGTTTTCACTAATGCCGCAATTATTCTTGAAACTACAAGTACGTATATGCATATCGCTATTCTAATTAGGATTTGGGGCTGAATATAAATGTGATGATTGTTACGCTTTACAGTGGATGTATCACCTATGCACAACATCCTCTAAATAGTTAGATGATACATCCAATAGCATTAAAACATTATTATTATTTGTTTTTAAGCTTCTGTTTGGTTTAAATGTAACTTATAAATGTCTAGGCTGCCGCCACTTCCGTATAGACTGCAGCCTGACGCACTGCCTCTGCTTTCCTCCTTCCCCTGATGACGGAGGCTTCTGTCTGCAAGCTGGAGCAGTCTCATTGGCTAGATATCAATCTCTGCCAATGAGACCGCTCCAGCTTGCTGACAGACGCCTCTGTCATCGGAAGAGGAGGAGAGCAGAGGCAGAGCTCTGTAACCGCAGAGATCTGCAGTCACGCGGAAGTGGTTGCAGCAGATACTTTTGTAAGTTACATTTAAACCAAACGGAAACTTAAAAAAAAAAGAATAATGTTTTAATGCTATTGGATGTATCACCTAACTATTTAGAGGATGTTGTGTATAGGTGATACAACCACTTTAAGACCTGTAAAAGTCAGTGGAATCTGTATTATGTCCCCCTATGATGCACTGGTTTAATATAAAAGTCTCTTATCGTTTGGACATGTATATATATTTCTGTGACTACATCACAGTGTGCTCTTTATGATCTCAGTAAGTTATACTTTACCAGTAGTGTTTATGTAAGCCCCTTAGATGCTAGATTTCTTTACTGTATTGCAGAGCAATACATTGGAGTTGTTTCTACCATCCATGGGGTTATATCCTACCAAGACACACAATTCTCCCCATTCCCGACCATTTAAATGGGCTCTTAACCTCCTGGATTGTAGAGGGGTCTCTAAGGCATTGCAAAGCAATATGTTGGAGGTCCCCTGTAACATTCAAGGCCTCATTTAAATAATTTGCATTTCTCCCCTATGGTGCAGTTGGATTAGTAGGACTGCACTCTGTGTTGTTATAATGCGGAACATACAAATTAAAGTAACTATAAAAATCCAAATCATCCATGACTTCCTGATGTATAAATTCTCCATAATAAACTTCAAACTATAAAAACAAACATAAATATTTCCTTGTAGCCAAATATTATTGGCATCCTATTAGGATAGTAGTAGTCTATTAATCCTTTAGCCTGTGGTATACAACCTCTTACAGTAACCTTTTAAATACCAGAGAGTGTCCATTGCAAAGATGAAACATTCTTCAGGTACTCAAAGGGTTAAAATTAAGTGCAAAGATGTATGTTTACCTGTGGCTGATTCTCTTCCCTTTGAGTAAAACTACAGTTTCAGATATTTGTGTGTCTATATAATAAAAAGCATTTTAAACCCCTCTTGCCCTCAAAAAGTTAATCTGGGCAGAAGATTCTAATGACCACAAAGAATCAGTTCTGTGTGGGCTGTTCCCCAAAATGAATCTTTAACCTCTTAAGGACTATCGGTCCTGGGACATTTCCGTCCCATAAGGACTGCTTTGATCCTGGCCGACGGGTAGGTACATGTGACCTGTTGCGTGTATTGGCGTGCCGCTTTGGGGCCTAAAAGAGATCGCTCCAGTCTTGGAGCGGTCAATTTTAGGCCCATTTTTTACTTACAGCGCTCCCGTTGGAGCAATGTAAGTAAAAAATATGTGACGTACTATGACCGTCATTGGTCCTTAAGTACTTAAGGACCGTGACGGTCATAGTACGTCACGTAGTCCTTAAGGAGTTAAACTTCTGAATGCCAGAGGGTTAAGCACTGAAAATGTAGCAAGCTAGTCATTTAAAAACATCTCCTCCTTTATCAATTTCAGGGGAAAATAGTCCTACATGTAAATCCATTTTATCCAATACTTTGGGTTGCAATGTGGTAGATCTGATTTCTTCTGTAGTGTCTGTCTTAATAACACACTCCTATAATGCAAATCCAAATTTGGCTAAGAATTAGTATTCAAAATGTGTGTGTGTTCAAGTAAAATCATTTTGGATGCAGAATAAAAGGTGTATAAACAAATTTTTAATCCATTGAGTGCCAGAGAGACAGCCAATGCATTACAATGAGATGGATACCTCTTTGGCACTTAAAGGGTTAAAGAAATCTGTAGAATCACACTTACTATACAGTGGCATTTCCAATGATGTTGAACACCCCGCTCACACAAAATGAGTTAACTAAAAAATGTGTCTTTAACCCCCTTGGATGTTTCAAAAAACAGTGGATACATATTTAGAATCGAAGGGGTTAAATAAATTACACAACCCTCCCTAAAGTTCAGTGTGGGAAACAAATTTCTGCCAAGCCATAGACTGCGTTCCTGTGTCTAAATGATCATTCTGGCTCTGAACGTCTTTTAAGACAGCAGATTACCTTCCAGGCATTTCTGCTTTTTAACTGAATGTTGCAATGGGAGGGAATGCACCAGAAGCACTTGTTGTTTTATCAGTGCCCGCAGTCTCCTCCAGGAACCAAAGGAGAAATGCTAAACAGGAGCAATGACAGCCACAATGAAGTAGTTTTCTGCCATGCCTCGGAGAACAAGGAGTCAGGTTTTATTGTACACCGAGGATAAAACATTTGCTTAGACTTGTTGCTTAAAAAAATAGTTGATACTCGTCCTAGCTCAGAACAGTATTGAGAATTATGACAGTCGGTTTCAGTGCACATAGGATGTTGATCCAGGGAAATATTAGAGAGCCTTTTGGAGTCAGGAAGGTATTTTTTTTTGTCTTTTCTTACCCACTTGGGGCTTAATTGAAAATGTCCCCAACAGAGTGTGTAGTTTCTACCGTCCTCTGGATCAACAGGGGTGATATGGCATGGGCTGAACTTGATGGATGTATGTCAGGTTTTTTTTCATCTTCATCAACTATGTTACTAGAATACCACAGATTGTTTCTAAATTATATGAACTGTATTTGAAAAGCTAGAGGAGACATTCTGGAGTGAACCAACTGCACCACAGGGGATGAATAATTATATCCAGTGATTTAAATCTGAGTGCCAGAGGGGTAGTTAATGCTTTGCCTCACATTGGATACCCCTCTGGCACTCACAGGGTTAAATTATCACCTCTTCCCTGAGCACCAGAGGACATACGTGGGGCTGAAGGAAAATGTGTCTGATGAAGATAGAGGAGGCAGTTTTGGAGGGAACCAGCTACCACAGGGACACACAATTTCCATTGATTCCATTGAGGACTCCAGCACATTATGAAGCAATGTGTTGAAGACTTCTAGCATTTTAGGATTTAAAAAAAAAACATTTAAATGAATGGAAACTTATTGAAGTTGTATTTGTCACCTGGCGTGCAGTTGGTCTCCAGTCTGTTCTCTGGTATATAGGGAAGATGCTCTACATTTGTCAGTGGGGATTTTAATTAGTACCTTTGCAGCTGGTTTGTGACTAAATTGCTCCAGTTTTCTTAATACGTAGGCCCCACTGTGTTCATAAAGTGTGAGTGGTAACTAGCGGGATCCTTTGTAGAATCCAGGTGGATCTAGGGAAATTATACCCAATAATAATGTATCAGGATTAGTGTAAATGAAGGTTTTATATATGCAGCAGTCTTTCAAAGTCCAGCCTGGTTTACACTTGCCTATAGCTGCAGAGCAATTTATTTATCTCCCACCTCCTCGGTCAGCCATATTTGTGCATCCTTTATGAGCAGCCTATAGCAAGTATGTACTAGTGCTCTACCAATCCCCACCTGCATTGTTATGCAGAACAGTGTAAGATGCTTAGACTGCCAGATGAATGGGGAATAGCTCAGACTCCAAACAGCACCCCCCAGAAAAGAAAAGTGTGTGTAATTATGATTATATAGGGAAAATTCATTCATAGTTGTCATTTACTAGGAGCTCAAGTTTATATTCTGTCATCTGGAGACACACTCCAAGTTTGTTTAACCCTTTGAGTGGCAGAGGGGTTCTCAACGCATTGCAGAGCAATGCGTTGCATACCCCTATGGCACTCAAAGGGTTAAAAATAAACAAACAACCTGTATTGTAATTTTCCAGTTAGGATATAAATATCATATAAGTTGATAACACAAACCAGTGAAAACTGATAAAATGTAATTTAGTAAAAAGTCAGCAGGATTACAAATTAACAGCAATCTTGTATCTATAGCTATGGTTTCCTGTATCACAAAAAGGGGATTTCAGTTCTCTTGAGCTTGAATAAAGATCAGTTATTGGGTTCCCAGTATAGATTAATAAATATATATGGGTTGAATATTTATTTTTTGTTTTTCCTTTTGATCTTCCCACAAACCCTATCCATCCCCACTCCTCACATGGTCCCACCCCTAGCTGCCTGGTATAGAGTATATTCTTAATCTATAACATATAAACATTTTAACCCCTTGTATGCTAGAGGTCTCCAAGGTATTGCTTAGCAAATCTGTGGGATTTTTTTCCCTTTTTGGTGCATATTGTTTAAGCCAGATTTGTTCCAGTTCATTTTAGTACATAAGACTCAATATGTTTGTAGACCTCTGTCATTCCAAGAGGCTAAATGGAGTACCCAAACTAGTATATAAACTGGACATTACATCTCTTTGTAAATGAGTGCAGGCACCATAGACTAGGAGCAAGCGTCTGGTGTAGGGTCATTGGGATTATGCTGGCCATTACTAACTTGGACCAGTAGGAGTGGCCATCAAGGCAGAAATACAACTTTTGATTAGCCACCTACAACTTGTCCACATTCTCATCTCAGCGGGGGCATCCATCTTGACAGGATTTGCTTTATTATAAATCCCCACTTATTGATTCCACCCTTTTGGTGGAAACTGATCAGTTCTGTTGTCCTCAGAAGGATTAGTGAGGTGACACTGGGGCAGGAAATTATACAGACTGTGCCACATGCTGTGGTTAGCGAATCCCTAACTACTTAAGCAAATCTCAAACTCTAAAACCATTACACTGATTGAAAAATAAAAAGCACAACGTATATCCACTATTAAATAGCTTTGAATGAGGCTATACAAGCTGTTAGGTGACAGATCCAGTATAAGGGAGTAAGCCTTCATAGGCTTGAGTGGCCTACAGTGCATTCTATAACACTGGTGAATATGTCCAGCACATAAGACAGGGCTGGATAACCAGAGACCCTGGTGTGCCCTACAATTAGCATCATAATGTCCAGGATAGCTGTAGGGCCTCAGGTTCCCCAGCCCTAACTTAAGTGGTTTATGGTGGAGTGAGTATGAATTCCCTCCTTTCTGTTTCTGAAAATTGAATTTTTCACAGCAAAACAGCATTACATCAGATGTGCCCTGGGTCATTTCTCAAGGAAAAAAATAACTCTGAATACGTCTTACATTTTATTTTGCCAGGATCTCTTTCTTTAACCTGTAAACTACACCATTATGTATACATATAGTCCTTGAATTTCTTGTATTCAGTGCTGGAATGGGCTAGCCACGGAGGAGAAAGGATTAGGACTGGAGAGTGCTATGGGTTAACAGCAACAACATGTATTCACAGAACTGCTGCGGCTTTTTCCCTTAGGTCTCACCCTATGTTTATTAAAGGAACAGTAGACTAATAGAAAAAGTTTTAGGGCTTTTCCATTTAAATAAAACAAAGGTACTCCCACTGCTGGGAGATATTTTTAATTTAAGTTATCACAGATGAAATGTGTGTTTTTTTTGTCCCCCCCATTAAACTACATCTTTTATTTTATATATATACTAGTTGAAGAGCCCGTTAGCCACAGTGCCACTTCCAGCCGGTCGCGGAGCAGTCATGCGCAGTAGAGACTGTCCGCGCCGCTGCTGATACAGAGCTGGACGCTTGCCGCGGCGCGGGCAGTCTCTACTGCGCATGACTGCAGCACGAGCAGCAGTGTCTACTGCGCATGACTTTGTCATTACACACGTTTTAGCGAATTATTATATAGGATAAAATATACATAATTTTTTAAATAAATATATGCTTTTTTTTGGATACTATTTAGTGCTCTTGCTAAAGTTGATATTAAAAGTCAGCTGAAGTAACTTTTTTTAAAGAGAAATCAAGATCTACCAACAGTAGATAAAAGCTTTGTTTTTAATTTAGTAGTAACTGCTAACATTTATTTAAATTAAAAAAGCTTTATTTTTGTGCTATTGGGTGTCCAATGCATTGCTCTGGAATTCAGTGTTAAAGGGATAGTAATACTTAAAATGTAAAAAATAATATGTTGTAGGGTTTATCCCCCTGAGTAAAACAAGAGTACTCCCACTGCTGAAAGGTGTTTCATTCAAAAGTTATTAATTTTCAAAGATGAATTTTTTAGGTGCAATATCACAGTGGCCTGAAATTGTACAGTGGCACTGTTGCTACACCATCCTATGGACAGCTCTGGTCCCGGGACCATAAATCTCCATAGGATGGTGCAGCAACAGCGCCACTGTACAATTTCAGGCCACTGTGATATTGCACCTGAAAAATTAAACTTTGAAAATTAAAGGGATAGTAATACTTAAAATGTAAAAAAAAATATGTTGTAGGGTTTATCCCCCTGAGTAAAACAAGAGTACTCCCACTGCTGAAAGGTGTTTCATTCAAAAGTTATTAATTTTCAAAGTTGAATTTTTTAGGTGCAATATCACAGTGGCCTGAAATTGTACAGTGGCGCTGTTGCTACATGATCCTATGGAGATTTATGGTCAACTGACCAGAGTTGTCCATAGGATCGTGTAGCAACAGCGCCACTGTGCAATTTCAGGCCATTGTGATATTGCACCTAAAAAATTCAACTTTGAAAATTAATAACTTTTGAATACAACACCTTTCAGCAGTGGGAGTACTCTTGTTTTACTCAGGGGGATAAACCCTACAACATATTTTTTTTTACATTTTAAGTATTACTATCCCTTTAATAACTTTTGAATGAAACACCTTTCAGCAGTGGGAGTACCCTTGTTTTACTCAGGGGGATAACCCCTACAGCATACTTTTTTTACATTTTAAGTATTACTATCCCTTTAAGTAAAAGTGTTACTAAAGACCCTTTCTGAATAACCCTTCTTATACTAGAATAACTACTATTCATCAAATATGGTGTTAATAATGCTACATTGTTCTATGGAAAAACACCCTTGTTTCAATAGGAGACTTCATACTGTGACCGAAAACAAAATACTTATGCAGTTAATGACTTTCTTTACAGAGAGATATATTTTTACCATGTGAGCAGGTTCATGTTCGTACCTGGAAACTTTCAAAATAAGTTTACCCCAAAAACTCTAAAATGGTAACCATATAATCTAGATTCATGTGGTTCTATCACCCCTATACAAGTGTGTCTTAAATGTTAGGTTATATAGCGAACAGGCCTGGACTGGGACAAAAAATAGGCCCGGGCATTTAAGGCTGAGCAGCCCATTTTTATTTTTTGAGCAGCCCATGGGTTGGGCTATCGGCCAACGGTGATCATGGGCGGAGCTTATAATCACGTGCGGTGCGCCGTACGGCCTCACATTGATTGCCCGCCCACCAGGTAACTTGTAACGAGAAAGTGAAAGACGGCCCACACTCGTTTAATGATTAATTTTTTTTTTTAAACGTCCGGACCGGCCCACCGGGCAAATCCCCAGTGTGCCTGATGGCCAGTCCGGGCCTGATAGTGAATATGTGGATTACTTTATTACTTTCTGTTTTTAAAACGCTATATTGCCCTGCACCCTACTTCCAGACAGACTGTCATTGGAGGAGACTGGATAGAGGGAGGGGAGCAGAGGAAGAGTGACAGACTGCGGTACAGAGCTGGTAACCGCAGTCTGTCCAGAAGTAGGCTCAGGGCAATATTTAAACATTAAACTTCTGCCAAGTAGCGTTTTAAAAACAGAAAGTAATAAAGTACTCCACATATTTGCTTAACCTAACATTTAAAACAAACTTGTTGTATAGGGGTGATAGATCCCGTTTAAATGGGCGTTTCTAACACATTTTTGAATTCTAGGGAAGGCTCCAAGATATTAGGAAGCAATGATTTGGAGATGCCTCACATTCGAGGGTTTAAATGCTGCATTCAATTACATAGGACTGTTTGTATGTCCCCTATTCAGTTGGTTTGCCCCAGAATTGTTACTCTTCAATTCCCTGAATAAATTCAACAGACTTTTTTATGATTTTGCAGGTGTTTATTTATTTATTTATTTATTCTTTTACTAGTTGAAGAGCCCGTTACACGGGCCACAGTGCCACTGCCGCCCGGTCGTGGGGCAGTCATGCGCAGTGGAGACTGCCCGCGCCGCTGCTGATACAGAGCTGGACGCTCCAGTGTCCAGCTCTGTATCAGCCGCTGCGCGGGCAGGCTCTACTGCGCATGACTGCAGCACGTGCAGCAGTGTGTACTGCGCATGACGCGGTGTTACACACGTTTTAGTGAATTATTATATAGGATGAAGTATTTGGGGTTAATCAAGGGTCTTATTCATCAATCTAAAGAGAGTGCAATTCTGGAGTAAACCAACTGCACCATAGGGGAAATTGGAAATTCTGTAAATTACAATGGATTTCAGTGGGGCTTTTAACACCTTGGGGGAGATTCACTAAGTGGTGGTAAAGAGGAGATAAAGTGGAGATGTATTCTCTAGTTTATCAGTTCTCCAATTCCTATGTTATTCTATAGAGCCCATGCACTATGGTTTCTTCAGCTTTGGAGATCTTAGTGCATAGGCTCCATAGAATAACATAGGTAATGGAGAAGTCATCACCACTTTATCGCCTCTTAGTAAATCTCCCCCACTGAATGCTAGAAAGTTTTCCAATGCATTGCAAAGCAATGCTTTGGAGACCTTGCTTGCATTCAAAGTGTTAATTCCCATAATTTCAGTGTGCCTTTTTCAATGCGTACCTTTCTGGCACTCAAAGGGTTAATTTAATCCCACCCCCATTATGGTGCAGTTGGTTTGCTGTTTAATTTTACCTTTTTGGCTTGATGAATAAGGCCCTAGGTTCCCAAAACACCTGAGGATTAGGCCAGTGTAATGCGTTACTTGTGCTGCCCAATTATACCATTACACGCTCTAAACAGCCAAAAACAAGTGGGGCCTTACCCCACTCAGTCCACACCCAGAAACACCCCTGGGGTTAATGCAGTTCACAAGTGGGTTGTTTTTACTTTTTCAGAAGGTTTTGGTCGTTCACGAATGCTTTGTATAGTGGTAATTGACTTTTTATTGCTGTGTATGGTTTGTGAGAAAAGAGAAAGCCAACAAGGGTTTCATATTAAATCCATTATCACCAAAAAGCATCTTTTCAGCTAGCTGGCTTTTATTGTTCATAATGGTACTATGTATTTGATGTGCTAATCAACTTTAAAGTTAAAATAACTAACTGATAAAATGTTGCAACAGGACAATATTTGCATGTCCATGTGGAAACCATAGTAACATATATACAGTGTTGTCTGTAAAACATTTTATGAAGAAGCAAGCTAGTCCAGTGAGGTCTTAAAGTGCAGTAACAACTCTGAATACTGGTGTACATTAGTCTGGTACAGAGGTCTGTCATTATCCATAATCTAACACTACTGCTGCCGTGGAGAACTGTGGGTAATCATGGTTATGACTAAGGACTTTGTAGAAGAATGTTGTTATGTTCAGTGTTGTAAGATCCCAGGAGCCATATTCAGGAAGCAAAAGAGGCGCAGTTCTGGAGCAAGCATCAGTGGGATTTGGAAATGTTTTTACTTTGATCCCTATGGTGCAGTTTGTTTGCCTTTAGGATTGCACCTGAATATGGCCCATGATATCATGGGTATATTTAGAAAGTATGTGAGGCTTGTGTATATGAGATGCACTCTATATTAACCTCTTTTCAGGACCAGAGTGTTACTCAACCACTCTGGAAAATTGATGGGTTAAACTTTCCACAAGGACCCTCCTTTCTTGCACCTTGAATTGCTTAATTTGTTTTAATTGGGGTAACTGCTATTCCATAGGAGAGCATTATGACTGCATTCCATTGTCCTCACCCGCCTCCCCACCTATCACAGGCTCCTTTTAAAATCTATGGGGGAATTTGTAGACATAATCGGTGATAGTTTTGAAAATAGATTGTCCTGCATGTCTACTTTTGCACTGTTTTTCAAATTTCCTATGTTATATAAATGCATATATATAAATTTTTGAGTTATTTAGATCTATATAGATTTTGCTAAACAAAGCATGTGTATGTATCTTTAAGCCTGAGTTTTTGTGTCTGGTGACCCTTTCCCTTTTACTTGGCACAAATCATAAACAGTTCAAATTCTTTCTGCATAAAACTGCAACATTGCATCCCATAAATGTATCTGATTTTTTTTTGTTTATATTGTAAATATTGATCCCCACAATAACTGTCATGAATGCCAAAGCGGTGTGAAAAACATTGCACCGCACTGTATTGCACACTTCTCTGGTATTCAAAGGGTTAATAACCTTTGGGTGCCAGCAGAGTGTTAAACATATCTTTGCAGTGCAATTCAACAACCTATTTTAAAGGTTAAAAGGAAGCTGTCTTATAGTGCCTGGAATCCTGATGACTCGCAGTGCAGCTTTATCTATCATTAGCATAGGTGGATTTTTCAGAATTATTACATCATTGACCGATCCACCTCTGCTCATGTTAGGAGACTATGTAAAGCTAGAACTGTTAGTGAGGATAAAGGAAGGACTAAAGAAAACCTATAACCCATGTTGTTGAGTCTCAAAGTAGATCCTATGGAACTTCAAGGTTCTCCAATAAAGGGTTCCAGTGAACAGGAGTGAAGTAGATGTGTATAAGATTGATTTCTGTTAGACTTCTCTGTAATGCGCACACTTCTAGGGGGTGGGAATATAATGTACAATTACCTGGTAACTATTAACCTGGTACAACATATCCTAATAATTTAGTCTTAAAATGGGCCTGTCACCTTTTAACAGTGTTTTAGTTTGTTTTACAGATAATTAAAATCTACATGTTGTACCAGACATTTTTCTGTAAAATTATTTGTTTTTGTGAGATGTATTTGTATTGTGGTGGCACTATATGCTAATGCGCTGCACAGTGTTCTAATTGTTTATGATCAAGGCCAAACCTACAGCTTGCTGTGCTATGTCCCATGTGTGTGGGTACTGCCTAGATTCATTTGTAGCACATTGTGTGTGGATAGAGTTCCAGCAGAAACTGATGGGCATTAAGTTTAGTCTTTAAATTATTTGTATTATGAACAATTGGCTAGCACAACATACAGGCAGTTTTTGTCTCTTTAAAATTTATTGAATGGATGATGGGCTCACTTTAAGATTGAGAGCTGGTACTTAAGCCTTCTCAGCCAGTATCTAACAACAGTGGTACTGATCGCTGGAAATATGTATTGATTTGTATTTTAGGAGTTCAGCATACTGTAAAATCTTGGGTATAATACCCAGGTGTAAATTATACCCAGGATTTTAAGGAAAATGTTAGTACATGTGTAATTCACCCACCCTTTCTGTCACCCTCTACCCATGAAAATTCAAAATGGTGACCTTCCCTCCCTCTCTCCCCCTCAATTAAGTCATTTGGAGCCCCACACTTTCCCCCTTCTACACCCCTCCAGACACATGCGCCTGGGGGCTAAATCCAGTAGGTGGCAAAGGCAAGCATCTTTCACTGCTGCTCTTCCCTGCTAGATCCTCTCTGTATTGGAAGATGCCTCAGTGCTTTGTAGGGATCTCTTGACAGGGCAGAACCATAGTTTCAATGTGCAGAGTGCGCATTGAAACTATGGTTCTGCTCTGTCAGGACCCAAAGGAGGGGGGAGAGAGATTGAGGGGAAGCCACCATTTTGAATATGATTTTTTTTTTAAACGCATGTATAATACACTACCCCCACTTCACTTAAGGTGCGTGTAGGTTATAGTTATTATTACAAACGGATGTCTAAGGACCTAAAAGCCAAAAATCTGGGCTTATTTATTTGGTAGGGAACTGGCTCTGATGTGTTAGTAGTTCCACTTTAACATCCAGACCCAGACCTAGTAAGAGTACCTGGAAACTGGCCTTTGCACTCTGAAGCATTTTAGGACATTGCAAGGATGTTTATTAATTGATTCAAGTGTTGTCACACTGAGGACCCTAACTGCTTTCATAATTTCTTATAATTTATTAACCTCTTGTAGATGTCTTCTCCGGTGTATTTATCTCTGTAGTGCACATGGGGTTAATGTTTATCTTAGCACTTCTTTAGAAAGGGATGGTGATCTTTGCCTTTTGATGCCTCTGGGTACCTGTATAATACATTCAGATAGACTGCCATACAGGTATAAGAGTTGTTATCACAAGCAGGCCCTGTCCTAGTGGTTTGTGCAATATTCTCCTTCTGTGCTTTTTTCCCCATTGTACAGTGTTACAGAATATGCAGGTAGCTTATTAGGAATTTGGAACCAAATTCAATAAGCTAAAGAAATAAATGGTAGAACTTAATATAGTGATGAAATTTAAGCATGCGTGGAATAGACATAAGGCTGCCCTGAACATAAGACAAGACCGAAGGCTGAATAAGGTCTGAGGTTTGTACAGTAGGAAAATGGGCAGACTAGATGGGCCGAATGGTTCTTATCTGCTGTCAAATTTTATGTTTCTAAATTCTGGAACAAACCTACTGCAAAAAAAGAAAATCCCCAATTAACTGGGAGTCTAAACCTTTGAGTGCTAGAGATTTCCATTGCATTCTGTATGTTAAAGACCTCTAGCATTCAATGTGTTAAAAGCCCCAATTAAAGCAATGGGAATTTTAACTTGCCCCTTGTGGTGCAGTTAGTTTGTTCGAGAATGGAACCTCTTAAGCTTGTTAAATACGGCCCACAATAATGCTGTATTCACAAGTAATGCAGAATGCTCTGGTAATACTAGTTGCATATAATTGTGTTCAACTTGGTGTAAATATTTTTTTCCCTATATTGGGCGCTTTTTATATGAGTCATTTCAACCCTTTGAGTGCCAGAGAGGTACGCAACACATTTCTTTGCAATGCATTGCTTACCGCTCTGGTGCTCAACAGGTTTAAAAAAAATAAAAAATAAAAAACAAAATGGCCAGCTGTAACTTATTTTTCTCTTACCCAGTATATATTTTTTAATAATCTATTGTGGACCAGAACAGATTCCATTCATGTCTCTCTGATTTCATAGCCTTCTGGCAACCACTGGGCAAATGGACTCTCTAGGGGAGTGCAACAAATTGATAATAAGTTTCAGACTGGTGCTCAAAGAGTTAATCCACCCCCCCTTTTTTTTTCTCTGAGCTAGGCCGGGGGTGAAGAATTAAATCTTTCCGCAGTGTGGAGGTGTGCAACTCATTGCTTGTTTTACACACACCTCCTGACCCTCAAAAATGAATAACTTGTCAGATGTAATAAATTTGAACTTAACCCTTTGAGTGCCAGAGGGGTATCAAACGCATTGCTTTGCAATGCGTTGCGTACCCCTCTGGCACTCAAAGGGTTAACTAAATTAATCCTTCTAATGCTAGATATTTCCCCAAACCATTTCTTTGCAGTGTACTGGAGGGGTTTCTAGCATTCAAGGGGGTTAATGGAAATTTTCTGTCATAAGCTAAATAAGTAAAAAAAAAAAAAAAAAGCTGCAAAACTTATTTTGCAAAAACTTTTTATGAGTACAAATATAATATTTTCTTTTTTTCTTTATAAAGTAAAAGACCGGTGTTAGTGCTCCAGAATGACAGCCTTTACCAGCAGAGACGTTCGTACACCACTGAGGATGAAGCCTGGAAGTCCTTCTTGGAGAACCCACTCACTGCAGCCACCAAAGCGATGATGAGCATTAATGGGGATGAGGACAGTGCTGCTGCTCTAGGGCTCCTGTATGACTACTATAAGGTACTACAGATGGCCAGCCACTAACCGTGCCATTTCCAGGGCAGACAGTGTGGAGAATGCAACTGTTCTGGGTGCTAGGCTTACATTGATGTCAGGGGTCCATTGTTGTCCTAGCTGCCCTGGTTCTCCAGCATCTGTAACTAAAAAAAGGTTAAATAATAAATAAAAAAAAAAACAACAAAAAAAAATACTACCCCTCCGCCGTCTACCATAAAGAAAGCATCGCTCCTCGTCTTCCTTGGGCCATTGCCTGAACCAGAAAGAGGAAAAAATGAACGGGGTATGGCTTTTTTATGGTCATCCATGTTCAGATAAGTTCCCAAGCTCCCATTGGCTGGGACTGTGCGGTTACACAGGGCACAGAACGTGCCCTGAAGTAGCTTCACTTCCCAGCCTATCAACATCTATCTGAAGGGGTGTAACATCTGGGTGCTAGGCTTACATTGATGTCAGGGGTCCATCATTGTCCTAGCTTCCCTGGTTACTCAGTGCCCTGAAATAACTTCACTTCCCAGCCAATCAACATCTAGCTGGAGGGGTTTAATATTAGATCCCCCCTATACAAATCTGCTCAAGATCACCATCATTAGAAAGTTGAGAGTCTCCCCTTCCCATCAATACCAATCACGTTTTTATTACAGTGGAACCGAGAGATCTGCTCTGAAATCCCATCATGAACTTAGGTTAAAAACCGAACCTTAAGAAAAAGTGCATGGGGGCACATAGAGTGAATATAAAATGCCCCATTTAAATGAATGAACATTGGGGAATTTTTACTTGTCCTCTATAATGAAGTTGGTTTGGTCCAGAAATGATCAGTTTCTTCTTAACACATCATCCTCACTGTCTGCCACCCCAGCCTTGTTCCACTGTCCACTGGTAGTTAATATTGGTAGAACCACACATACTGAATGACACCCCAGCCTTGTTCCACTGTCCACTGGTAGTTACAGAACTACACGTACTGTAGGGCACCCCAGCCTTGTTCTTCTGGTAGTCCAAAATTTGAATACACTGTATTACACTATCCCACTCGTGGTTGCTTAACAGACATACACTGTGTGACACCACAGCCTTGCTTCCCTATCTGCCATTACATAAAATGTCTAGTTAAGGTAAGTTTGAGCGCTTAGCAATGGGTGAACCTTGGTGTAAATAGACAATAGTTTGTGAGGCTAACAAAAGGAGAAAAAATCAAAAAGTGATGTAGTGGCAAACCAGCTGTACCACAGGGGACAAATAAATATTGCCATTGACTTTTAACCAGCTGAATGCAAGCGGTCTCCAGTGCATTACTTTTTAATGCATTTCAGACCTCTGTAGCATCCAAAGTGTAATTGAAATGAATAGTTTGGAGTTTGGGGAATTTTTATTTCTTCCCTGTGGTCTGCACTGGTTCTTAGTACATCTGTCTCTGATCTAAGTCAGGGCTCGACAAATCCCGGGCGCCAGGTTACCATGGCAATTAGACCTGATGCCCAGCCCCTAACCTGTCTCCACTGCCTTTGGTATTCATAGATTACCCATATACACTGTGATTACCAGTGAATCCAGGCTAGGGTGTCAGACAAAGCCCTTCATGTACTGTACTGTGGTCCCCCTAGCTTGGTTGCACTGGTAGCCACAGATCCCTCATATACACTAACTGACCCCATCCCCCAGCCTGGTTCCTGGTCCCAGCCACAGAACGACACATTACTCTGTCTGACAGTTCAGCCTTGTTCCAAATATAACCAAAGAATCACACACTACCCGTTTCCTCAGACTTGTTCCACTAGGCCCAGAGGGAAGGTTCTGCTCTGTAATGCAGAGTCTGGCTCCTTAATTTCTGGTCTGCCTCTTAGAGTCAAACCAAATTTGTTAAGTCCTGTGCTAAGTGTAAGTTCAAGATAGGGTGAAGCATCTGTAATCTTAGGACTCCCATTTAACAGAAGGGAAAGAGCTGTATGTATTAATATTGCAACCTTGATATATTTGAGACCTATGACATTCAAGGAGTTAATCAGGTCTGCTGCTTTATCCTTTGTCCACGGCACAGCAATGAAACAGCCATTTTGTCCAGCAAACCGAGTGGCAGGATACTGTCTGTATAGGACTGAGTACACAAACGTACACTTGTAGCTGAGGTTTCAGACTCACAATAGAATCTTATGAGTCACTGCTTTCTAAAGCCTTTTTTTTTTTCATTTCAGCAATACATGCCTGGACTAGCCTCTTCAGCACAGAAGATGTTAATAGCTTGTGTTTTATTGGATTATCCCCTTCGTTACTAGAAGAGAATTGAATAGTGCATTTCAAGAGTCTGAAATTGAACCTGTGCAGCAGTACAAGTTTCTGATTAACCCTTTCAATGTGTTGGATACCCCTCTGGCATGTAAAGGGTTAAACTTTAATGTGATTTCTTTTGGTGTGTGTGCTTGTCCCTTTTGTAAGGCACGCTGAAAGCAATTACCTAATGATTTGCATTTTGTAGCTGTCTGAGCCTGCTCCTGTGGGAAATTTTGCATAAACTTTATAGTTTCTCTTGTATTGTGTGCGTGGGTTTTTTTTTTTTTACATTTTATTCTTATATTTGAATCTATCAGGTTCCCAGAGACAGGAGGACATCAGCAGTAAAGCAAGACCACCATGATCATGCAGAACAGGAACACAGCAAAAGGTTGGTCTCTCCTCTTTGGTAACAGAATGGTTTATGTGTGCAAAATAGAGCAGGGAATGATGTAATAAGCTTCATTACAGATCCATTTTTGGGAACTGGACTCAAATCAATCTCTTGCTGTGCGTTAAGGTGTCTTCCTCAACTTATCCCTGTGCTTACATCAAACACATCTACGTCACCATAGAAGAATTAGAAGGGACGCGACATTAAGCTTTTTAACCCATTGAATACTAGAGATCTCTAGCATTCAAGGGGTTAAAACTCTACATTTAACTCAGTGGAAATGTATTTGTACTATATGTTGCAGTTGTTTTGCTCTAGAGTAATTCTGCTTCTCTTCAACATAAAGGCCCTAAGTCTTTCTATTCCCATATCTCCAAACACAACCTCTGAAAATACAGTATATTAACCCTTTGAGTGCAAGAAGTTTGTGCATCTTGTTACTTAGGATTGTGTTACACTCCACTCTAGCACTCTAAGGGTTAAAGAGATATGGGGCTGGATTCAAATGCAGGCGCTAATTTTATCTCTGCCTTAATCTCCAGGTATCCCCATAGACCTCAATAAGAACATTTTTGATAAAACGGGAGTTCACATTTATCTCCTGCATTTGAATCCAGCCCACAGTCACAGAGAAAAAAGGTGGCTTTGTTCAGGACAACATGGGGCTAGATTCAAATGCAGGTGCTAATTATATCTCTGCTTTTATCTCCAGGTATCCCCATAGACTTCAATAGGAATTTTTCTTTATAAAACAGGAGGTAACATTTATCTCCTGCATTTGAATCCAGCCCTTGGTTTATTTAGATCAGAAATGTTTGTTGGCGTCTTTATTTTAAGGGGTCATTGGGGGTTATTCACTAAGGGGTAATAAAGAGGTGATAAAGTGGAGATGACTTCTCCAGTGATATCACTTCTCCAATTCCTATATTATTCTATAGAGCCTATGTACTAAGATCTGCAGAGTTGGAGACATCTTAGTGCATAGTCTCCATAAAATATCATAGGAACTGGAGAAGTGATATCACTGGAGACGTTATCACCACTTTGTCCTTTTACAAAAAAATAATCTAATTCCTACCTCATTGTCTGCCAGCCTCACTGAATAAAATTGCTCTATATTGCAAGTCTTGCTATACCTGACTGCTTTGAAAAAGACATTCTCTGATAATTAATATACTATGTTAATATTGTGGTGGACAGATGGGTTGTGTGTGCAAAAACAAGAGTGGAAATGGTTGTGCACCATAATATATAATGTAACCAGTCAACTGGACTGATGTACTAAGAATGGGGTAACTCCAGTGCAAACCAGCTGCACCACTTTGGAGAAATAAAACTGCCTCATATCCCCACTGATTCAAATGGGGCTTTTAATTCCTAGAATGCAAGAGAGGTCTCCTAGCAAATTATGAAGCAATGTTTTAGAAACCTCTCTAGTAATCCTATATAATAATTTGCTAAATGTGTTTGTTAGAAGCCGTCATGTGCATTAGAGACGGCTGCACGCGATTCGGTCATGCGCACTACAGACTGCCCGATCTGTGGCTGTAACAGAGCGGGGCTCCGAATTCAGACCGTACTGCAGAGAGGACTACTGAATTTGGAGCACCCCACTCCGTATCAGCCATGGCGGGGGCAGTCTCTACTGTGCTTGACTGCATCTCGGCCGTTGCTGAGTGGCACTGTGGCCCGTGTACACGGGCTCTTCAACTAGTCAAGAAATATAATTCTTATTTATATAAACACAGATTTTTGTATTTGTCCTCTATGGTGCAACTGGCTTTCCCCAGAATTACTCCAGTTGCCTCTGACTGCATTTTTGGCACATACAGAGTTAATATAACCTATAGACATGCAACGCTACACTGCATTTAATTAAGCCAATTAATTTTATTCATGATACCGCCCTTTAATTTTTAATATCTGTCTTTTATTTCAGGAATGGTTTGCCACAAATAAATGAACAATCCTTGCTTTCTGTTGGAGAAAACAGAGTTCAGGTGTTGAAAACGGTGCCATTTAACATTGTTCTACCCCTGAGCAACCAGCTAGACAAAAGAGGCCACCTGACCACACCAGACACGACTGCCACAGTCTCTATCACCTCATTGCCACATACCATCAAAAAGGAATCCCAGAGCCAAGGCTTCACAGTGGGCATTCCCAGTGTATACCATCCCGAGCCTACAGACCACATTGTGACCTTTGACCGAACTGTTCCCTCTGACCACTACAGCTCCAATAGCCAGCCCCCCTCTCAGAGACGCACCCCTGATTCCACATTCTCTGAGACCTACAAGGAAGATGATGTTCCAGAGGTAAACTGGAAGTTCACTAATCTTGTGTACTTTTGTTTTGGATCACACTGTTGACTGGTGTCAGATTTCACTTTGGGGCATACGTATAAAGAGTATGTATAAAGAGAAAAGAGGAGCAATTCTGGCAAATCAATTTCACCATTGTGAACAAATTAAAAATTCCAAACATTTCACTCTAGATGGGGTTTTTAATCCCTCAGATGGTAGTGCATTCCAGTGCATTACAAATCACTGCGTTGGGTTAACCTCTTGCGTTGAAAATAGTTCTCCTTTGAGTGCCAGAGAAGCATATTAGATATTTCTCTGGCACTCAGAGGAGAACTCTCCAGTGCACATGACCTGGAAGAGGAGCATGCTGAAAGTGAAAGACTGGTCCCTTCTCTCTACTGGGAACTGATTTAATGCTGGTCCAAACTAGAGAGATCTCACCTGGAGACCTGTATGTGCACTCTGTCACCTGGCGGAGATGCACTAGGCTGTGATAAACAGGTTATAACATGGAGGTAACGTCTCCAGTGATGTCACTTCTTCACTTTCTATGTTATGCTATTGAACATGTGCACTAAGATCTCTCCCACTTAATAAATCTTAGTGCATTGGTCCTATAGAATAACATAAAATTGGAGAGGTTATTGCTGCTTTATCATCTCTTTATCACACCTTATTGCATCTATGATGACTGCATTCTCTGCATGCATACAGTCTGTGACAGACCCATAAAAATGTATTTAGCATGTTGTGTTTTTGGCATGTTTCTGTATATTACCTATATAAGTAGGAGATATATCCTATATAATAATTCTCTAGGATGTTTGTCACGATGCAGTCATGTGCAGTAGAGACTGCCTGCATTCGGGAAGTCTCTACTGCGCGTGATTGGATCGAGTGAGTGAGGCGATGCAAGACTGCATCGCTTGGAGCAGTGAGGTAGTGGCCTCTTAACCCTTTGAGTGCCATAGGGGTACGCAAAGCAATGTGATGTGTACCCTTCTGGCACTCAAAGGGTTAACATTACCCGGACCTTGGTCCGTGTTCATGGGCTTTTACACTAGTATTTACATATGGTACCAAAAAAGTTTGCATGGGTGCACTGACTAATAAAAAAGCAAAACCATGTTTAACAAACATACTAGAAACCTGAACTTTTACACAATAATAAAGGTGAAAGAGGCCTCATTTAACTTGGTGGAAAAATGTTTGGTTTGCTCCAGAAATGTTCCTATTTGTGTTACATAAACTGGAAAAAAAAACTGAATTCAATGAGATTAGAAATTAAACATCAGGGCATAGAAAATCTAGAATGTCTGGCTAGAAATCCTTATCAGAGGTGTGCAGTTAATCGTCAGAGTGCTTCAGTGCACACTAAAACATTATTCTTCCTTTTTCTATTCAGATCAGTTTACCCTCCACACTGTGTACAAGAACTTACCTAATGAATAGATCATTATTCCACTCAATGGCTCACATCTGTCTTTACCTTTTTTGTATTGTTTCCCAGTGGTTCAGAGGAGAAAAAGTGCTATTAAATATATTTTATGGTCTCTTATACTGTCTGTTGATGTAAACCATACAGGCCTTCTCAAGGTTGCAATAACTTTCTTTTTATGAGTTTATGTTTTGATTATGTTTCTGATAAGTGAGAGGAATGTGCTTCAGCTCTCATTATACTGTTTTAACCCTTTAGATGCTAGAGAGATTTCCAACACATTGATTGCAATGTTTGGAGACATTTCCGCATTCAATAGGTTTACATCATATCCTGGGGAAACTGGATTTTTCTTGATGGTACTTTATTTATTTATATAGTTTTTTTTCTTTCTTTTTTCTCGTGCATCTTTAACGTTGACTGCCAAGGAAGTGGGCAACCATTGTTGTACATATGCTGCACGTCCGTCTTGCACACCTTTGGACAAACAATATCATCTTCTGTCACTATTCCCTCCCTTGTTTGTACATCAGTGTGACCAATATTTAAATATTTTGGAAAAAGCCAAGTAATTCTGGGGCACACAGACTGCACCATAAGAGACAAAAATTCCCACTGGGTGTTTGATATCCCCCCTTTTAAATGGTCCATTTGAATCCAAAGGAAATTTTGAAAATGTTATTTGGCCCATAGGGTGTAGTTGCAATACTGCTTGGTACATCAGCCTTAATCCCTGATGTATTGATCATTGCTGGTTATCCCTTACATCAGGCATTTCAAACATTCAGCCACCTAGCTAATAAAGTTTAGTTCCCCGCAGGACTTGCCGTTTTAACAACATGGTGACCCTGCTGGTCCTAATTCTTATTTTAGATCAGCTTGGTTTGCTGCCACCATCTACAGCAGGGGTGGGAAACACTTGGCTCTCCCAGTTGGCTCTGGATGATGGGTGTTCAAGACTCCAACAGCTGGACAACCAGTAGGGATAAGACACTGGGCTTATAATCAGCACAGCAAAAGTGGAGCAACAAACCATTTACATTTCATCCATCTCTCCAGATCTCCCCAACAAAATAATAGCGCGGCCATTGTTGCAGCCCTTCAAAGAGGAAATTGGGTTTTATTGAGTTTTACAGACTAGCCATAGAGAGTTAGGGGCCCATCTAGCACTGAGTTACACAAAGGGTTAAACGTGACAGAAATGAAATTGTGATTATTCCAAGCACTGATGTCACAAAAGAGACTGGACAATCTCCAGCTCTACAAGCTGCCTGTTATTGTCTGCTAGAGAATGCTCTCCTCCGTTCCGACTTTTTAGCCATTTTGCAAAAGCATCTGGCAGAGAAGAGGTTAAAAATAAATCAAGGGTGGGGGTAAAATAACTAAGCTGTGGAAAGAGGTGACTGGTTTCTCTATAGTGGAAGCTTCACTTGCAGCACAAAGGCAGGTAACATCAGCTCTTGCTGTTGTAACGCCAAAGCAAACACATTGATGCCTAATCTCTGCACTATTTGTTTTACATTTAGCTTTTGTTCAGTTCTGTTTTTCTTATGAAGGTTTTTTTTCTTTAAGGTTTTCTTTCCAACTGACCTCAACCTCAGAATGAGCAGCATAAGCTCTGAAGACTATGTTTTCGCTCCTGTTGCCGGGTAAAGTTATTACAGCTATTATTTATAAAATACATGTATTTTCTTTCTAACAAATGTACTTTTCAAGTTCAGATTTATTTCCCTTGCTTGTTACATTTAACCTTATTGGTACCAGACAATTATTAACCCTTTGAGTGCCAGTGGGGAACACAATGCATTGCAAAGCAATTCATTGCATACCCCTCTGGCACTCAAACTGTTAAACGTACTGCTGGCCCTAAGGGATTAACCCATTGAATGCCAGAAGTGTCCTGCTCATGGTGAAGCACCCCATTCACCCAATTCTTTCCGTCGTTTATGTGGATATAGCATGTAAATTTGAATGGTGATCGGGATCAGATTTAAAATTCCTTTTTTTGTTCTCCAGGGTTTTCAAACACATGTAAGTCTCTAAGGACAGTATTCACTGAGCTGAAGGAGAGCAGTGCTGGATACAAATATTTACATTGGGTTTTAACCCCTTCAATAATGGAGAGGTCTCTGTTGCATTGCTTCTGAATGCACATGAGACATCTCTCACATTTAATGTTTTAACCTTTTGAATACAAGAGAGGTGTATAACACATTGCAAAGCAATGCATTGTGCACCTTTCTGACACTCAACGGGTTAAATGGTGCAGTTGTTTATATAATACTAGTATTGAAGGCCCGTGTGAACGGGCCAAAGTGCCACCCGGCGGCCTCGGCTGCTGCCCCGAAGCCAGGAGCGAAGACAGTCGGTGGGCCATTCGGAGCACCCCCGCTCCGGATCAGCTGTGCGCCACTTGGACTGGAGGCCAGCTTGTTTGGCCAGTCTCTACTGCACATGACTGCCTCTTTCCAGAAATCTCTACTGTGCATGTGCATGTTACGCACACAGGGAGCGACGCATCCTAGCAAATTATGTTATAGGATATGTAATATGAAAACCAGATACATGCCCTCCAGCTGTTGCTGGTGTACAATTTCCATGATGGGATTTGTAGTCAATTGGATGTTGAAGGGCCTCACATGGCGCAGCAGTGGCGTGCATTCTCTTAACCTGTGGTATCTGACATGCCCATTTAGTGGCGTACACAGTGGATCTTCTGTTAACCCTTTGAGTGTCAGAGTAGGTATGCAAAGCAATGCGTTGTATACCTCCTCTGGCACTCAGAGGGTTAAATTGTTCTTCTTTAGCTTGAATATGTTTGGACCAGTCATTTAGTTTTATTTGCAGTTATGTCAGAGCCTTGCTGTTAACCCTTTGGCTGCCAAAGAGGCATGCAGTGCATTTCATATCTGTCTGGCACTCAGAGAGTTAGCCTCTTGAATGTTAGAGACAAACACATTGGGCCTTATGTATAAATACAAAATGGAAAATCACTAGGGCAAACCAACTGTATCATAGGGGATACATAAACGTTCCCAAAATGTCCAATTTTTTTAAACAGAGACTGACACTTATAATCCCTCAATTGTTAGAGAGGTCTCCAGTTCATTTTCACAATGTGCTGGAGACTGCTAGTATTCAGGGGGTTAAAAGGCTTGTTGAGATCAATGGGAATGTTGTGCTGTCTTCTGTTGTGCAGTTGGTTTCCTCCAGAATTTCTCTATTTTGCCATTATATGTAAGGCCTGTTGTGTTGTAGACCTCTGTAACATCCAATGGGTAATTACTATTGGGAATTATTATTAATCGGTCATCACAAATACTATTGCCCCAATACAGACTTATTGTGTTTCTTCTTATACCAGAAATAACTTTGAATACACACTTGAGGCCTCCAAATCCTTGCGACCAAAGCCTGGGGATAGTACAATGACCTATCTGAACAAAGGCCAGTTTTATCCAATAACGTTGAGGGAAATGGGAAGCAATAAAGGCATTCACCATCCAATCAGCAAAGTCCGGGTAAGAGACATTTCCCCTACTTACCAGTATGAATAACACTGGGCCTTATGTGTGCAAGAAGAAAAGTGCAATTCTGGCTCAAGATAACCACACCATGGTGAATGAATAACACATGTCATTGATGTAAATGGGGATTTTAACCCCTTGAATTCTAGTAATGAATTAGAGACTCAACTAGCTTTCATGGGGTTTAAAAGCCCCTTTAAATCAGTGGACATTTTGACAAATTTTATTTGTACTGTATGATGCAGATGGTTTCATCCAAATTGATCCCTTCTTCTTTGACACATAAGATCCGTAAAACTTTATTTAAAATAAAATGTGTAAACCATGCAGATGGGTGGGTTATGGGAAGTATATATTCATATTCAAATCCTTAATTATCCAGTCCTCCAATGCATTGCTTCTGTAGCATCAGAGTTAACTGTTTCTGGGAAACTTTAAATATTTTGCATGAACCCCTTGGAAGATTTGGTAAATAAAATAGATATAACACTTATAAACTGACCACTGTAAACCAGGAGCTAGTGTCTGCTGCAGGGGTATTGAGCTTGTGCAAGCCGCACCCATAACACAATACAGTGGGTGTGGCCGGAACAACTTAGGTGCCTCTCACTATCAGGGGCCTGGGGGCATTGTGAGTTCTCACTAATGACCGTTCTATTTCTGCCAGTTAGAAGATCCTTCCTTTGGGTTTCATTCCTTATCTCTTTCTGTTATATTTCAGAGTGTAATTATGGTTGTGTTTGCTGATGACAAAAGCAGAGAAGATCAGCTCCGCCACTGGAAGTATTGGCATTCCCGACAGCACACTGCAAAGCAGAGATGTATTGACATAGGTAAATAGTTTGTCATAAGTTCAAATCTCATTTGTGTTATTGGGATAAAGCAGGGATAGGCAGTCTATAGCTATCTGGATTTTGGAAATTACAACTCCAATCAGCCAGAAGCTGGTTGAGGATGATGGGAGTTGTAGTGTCCCAACAGCTGGAAAGCCAAAGGTTGCCTACTCCTTGGCTAAAGTGATTACCTACCTTTCATGCAACTTTAAAGTTATAGTAATGTTTTACAATAAAAACAGCTCCAATTAATCTTCATAGTATTTGGGCCATGGAGAGTGTTATTTCAATACTGTCAGAGTTGTAGTTCAAGAGTAATTGAATGAATAAGTTTTCCCCTCTCGCCCCTTTATACTGATGTAACACTGCTCACCTCAGAGCAGCAAGACTGTCCGGATGGATCACAGGGAGGGACAATCTTCAATGAGCATAAGGAAAAACCTGTCAAGGGGGGCAGAGCTTTCATTATGCTCATGGTAAGAGGATTGTCCCTTGCTGCTACCAGTCCAATCAAGCGACCAGATTCCACATCTGAGGAGAGGCTGCTTACACTAGGTAAAATGGTCTGGAAGAGAATACTTTATCATTCAATTATTCTTGAACTACAGTACTGAAACAACACCCTCCATGGCCCAAATACTATGAAGATTAATCTGAGCTATTTTTGTGAAACATTACTACCCCTTTAAGGACCAGTGGGGCGCTCAATGCATTGCTTTGTGCACCTCTCTGGTCCTTAAAGGGTTTAATTAGTTTTTAAATCTATTCCTACATTTGATGGTCTCCATTCACAATTTTACTAGAGGCCTCTAAAATTCTTAAAACACTCCTGTTTAAAGAGTTAATGCACATGAGTTTATCTTGGTGTTTGCAATCAGGCCTCTGAATTTTTCTCTGAGTTCAAAGTTGAGTCTTTTTATTTTACAGCTGACTACAAAGAGAGCTTTAACACCATCAGTAACATCGAGGAGATTGCGTATAACGCCATTTCTTTCACCTGGGACCTGAATGATGAAGGAAAGGTATGGATGAAACCTCATTTATTTATGGTGCAATTAAAAGGAGGGTGTGTTGCATTTATTATCAGCCTACACTGTAATTAACCAGTATTTTCTCCACTATTAATAGATCATCAGGATGCTGCTTGGAACAAATTATGTTAAATAAACGTATTAACCAATGTGCTGCTCTGAGAAGCAGTAGCACATCTTCTGGCATAAAAAAAGATTAATGGCCAAAGGTGGTGATAGGAACTAAGCGGGCTAAAGCCCCAGGTCTAATGCTTACCACTTCAGCGATCACAGGAATGGGCAATGTATTACTTGCACTCCCATCTGGCCATTAACCCTTTGAGTGCCAGAGGGGTACGCAACTCATTGCAAAGCAATGCATTGTGTACCCCTTTGGCACTCAGAGTGTTAACCCCAGGCTTTGTTACCAGCTTTGGACACGTAATGGTTCTAATCCTCCTACTAGAAATGGTGCAATTATGAATTACACTAGTAATTTGTAAGGGTAGCCTAAGCCCTAACATAGCATTGTATCTGTTTAATGATGATGCTCTGCTCATATAGGTTTCCAGCTGTTTGTGGCATAGGCTCCAGAGAGGGGTAAGCCGCCAGAGCCATAACCCAACCAGTGTTGACCCAATATTCAGACAGTATTCCCTGTAGCTTCTGGTTTGTAAATAATTTTCTTAAAAGCCAGACTTTGGTGATTGTGGGTTTGCTTATGTTTTAATGTCCACTAAACTGTTGCATAGTCTAAAAAAAATAAAATAAAACCTTTTTCATGGTTAAAGGGATAGTAATGTTTCATAATAAAAGCAGCTCTAATTAATCATCATTGTATTTGGACTTTGGACAGTGTTATTTCAATTCTGTCAGAGTTGTAGTTCAGGAGTAATTCAATGACAAAGTGTCCCCCTCCCGCCCCTTTTACTGATTTAACACTGTTCAGCCAAAGCAGAAGGGAGGTGCCAAGGTAGATTGCTCAGATGGACAATCTTCAATTAAGATAAGGGAAAAACCTGAAAAGCTTGTCAAGGGGGGAAGGGCTTTCATTGTTCTAATAGGAAGAAGAGTGTCCCCTGCTGTTATCTGTCCAGTCTATGGACTGCATTCCTCATCTGAGAAGAGATGACTTATACTAGGTAAAAGGGGCGGGAGGGGGAAACTTTGCTTGTGAATATCTCTTTAACCATAAAGGTTTGAGAGATAAGACTTATATCATTCTTTGTGTTTTTTTAATGCCTACAAAATAAAATAAAGATAAAATGAAGTATTACTATCCCTTTAATAAACAAACTGCCATCTGAAAGTGATCATTCATGTAGCAAACATCTTAAGTTGCAGTCGGTGGAATGGCTTTGATTGCAGGTGAAACAATGTAGTGACTAAACGTAATATTCAGACTTCCTGTAGTAGTATGTGGGGAAATAAGGAGATAATCGATTTCACCTGCAGTTGAGTCCAGTCCAATGTCTCTAATGAACAGGAGCCTGTATCCTAATGAAAGTGCAAGCACACAGCACATAAACACATCTACCTTTTTATACGGCAAATCGGGAAGTTTCACAGCAGAGGACAATGTTTAAGATTTTTTTTCCTTGTTTGTCTTTCTCTGTTTCACATGAAAATGTATTTGTTTGAGGTATAATGAGGCATATTATTATCCCAAGCTGGTTTTGTATACACGAGCAAGAAGAGTTATTTCACTTTCTGTTGATTAACCCTGTGAGTGCCAGTATCAAAGACATTGCTGCTCAATGTGTTGGACACCCAGAGAGTTAACCTAATGCGGGTAAGGTCCCTGATGGGAATGTCTGCTGACAATTCACTAAATAAAAGCACAAACACACACATGGGATTCAACATTCCTGCTCTGAAAAGGAGACAGTGGCTTTTTTATTTTCCTTTAGCTGAATTGCTGATCTTGTTTAGTTGGCTGCGCAAAAAGCTTCACAATTGATGATGGCAGCTGTGGGGCAAGCTTCCTGCGTCTTGTGCTTGTAAGGAGTGTACAGGCTGAATGTCTAGGAGAATTCATAAACAAACAGAACAGGGATTGTCACAATTGCTTTACCATCAATTGACTTTGTGCAAAGAACAAAAGAGAAACCAATCTACGCTAGGGATCAAATACTAGAACAATGCATCAGGAGCCTTTAGTGCAGGGATGTCCAAAAAAAATGTGACCTGATGCAAAATATAATAATCGTTACCTGCAGGGTGAATTTACATCTCAAGTGCCTTTAGCCAAGTGTCTTTGGCTCCATTCACGGCAATACCCAGTACTCCTCTAGACTGTAAGCTTTCACGAGCAGGGCCCTCTAATCCTTCGGATCTGTTCTCCATATTTGATTTGTGCTATTTAATATCTCTGTATGTCTATTCCCTATTGTACAGCGCTGCGGAATGAGTTGGAGCTATAAAAAATGTGCTCTTGGCAGTTGCCTTCTATGCCTAATGGGAAAGTCCTGCTGAGCTGATCTTTAGCAATCAGACATAACATGGAGTATGTTGATTTTTGGATCATAATGTAAGGTTGCTTATTCGAATAGCTATGGATTACATATAATAAATGTAAATTGGCATTTTGTGTATGTTTGTCTTTGTTGTTATATGTTTACTATGTGGCCCTTGATTCACCGTTTGTAGGGTTTTATTTTGGCCTTTGAAGAAAAAGTTTTGGACACCCCTACTTTAGAGAAACGATCATCCTGACCAAATACATTTCATCTTGAACAGAATTTAGTAAAATTGTAGTATACTGTTAAATCATTAAAAGTTTAAAAATATAAATAAACGTTCACTGTTATAGGCCAACAAAAATGCTAAAGCTTAGTTTTTTACTGATAAACCCTTTAAACCCTTAAGAACCGGCTGTGTGGCCAGCACTTAAGGGCCTCAGAGCTTTTTTTTTTTTTTTTCCCCACTGGAATAAGGGGTCCCCAAATGACTTGTAGCCGCGCGGGGACCCCTGAATGCCAGGATGTACATGTGCATTATGGGTCCTTAACACATGCTCTCACCATGACGTGCATGTATATCCTTGGTCTTTAAGGGGTTAAGGACCAGCTGTCCTGAGAAATGACTATCTCTTAAGGTCCGTCTTTATCCCTTCTGACATGCCGGTATACGGGACCTGTTGCAGTCTGAGAGAGACCTCTCCAGCCAGACCCTGTTTTTACTTACTGCTGTCCTGGAGGAGTGCTGTAAGTAAAAAGTATGTGACGTGCTATGACCATCTCTGGTCCTTAAGGGTATAAACTGTGTGATGGTCATAGCACATCACGTGGTCTTTAAGAGGTTAAGGACCAGAGGACTGTGCAATACATAGCAAAACAATGCACTGCCCAGCCTTCTGGTCCTTAATGGTTTAAAGGGCAATGATAGTTGCCCCAAAAGCACATCTGCTTCACTGGGAACAAATCTGCTGATGAAGCTGGTGCTGCTTTGTGAGTCACAGGGGAGCACAGTGGGGTTCTGAAAAGAGACCTCTTCCAATTGCATTAATGCTGCAAAGTGCAGGACACAAGACAGTCCCTACAGACCGCTGTCTCTAGCATGAAAGGCCAGCATAATGTGCATACCTGGGAGCTTCCTCTTTTTGAGCCCCTAGAGAGGGCTTATGTGCTGCAGACTAGGGGGAGGGTCATGAAAGTGGGCGGGAAGTTGGTGGGAAGTGGGCGTAATGGGGTGCGAATGAGGAGAAGCTGGTGGAACAGGGGGAGAAGGACAAGTGGGCAGAGTTTCAGATCAAACTCGCCACTTCTGGAGAATCGGCCTCTGTCTCCAGAGACCCGGTAATTAACTCTAAAAACCAGAGTCTCCGGGGCAGATCTGGAGAGTTCCTAGGTATGATAATGTGTCTATGGAGACTGCACACGCTACCCAGCTGAGAGCCACAGACTTATAGGTTGCATTCCAGCTTGGGCAATTTTCTGACACCCTGTATGACTGATGGGATCTGTTTGGGGGACGTCCCAGGCTATTTATGAAGTCTGACTGCAATGTAATAGAGACAAGGGGTTAAAAGCCCCATTTAAATTATGGGAACATCTGTTTTTCTCCAGAATTGTATCTTCAGCTTATTGAATCTGCCCGTATTTCTGGTTAGTTAGAGTTTATAGAAAACAGGGTGGCGTGCCCTTTTAAGAAGAAGTTTTTTGTACATCTTTTTTTTGGCATGACTGATCCTTTTAGGCCCTGTTTCAAAGATAAAATAGGATTATAAGTATGTAATTATGGCCTCTCTTTAATGTTTTTGCTGACCACTTTTGGAAGTTTTGTTACCTACTCATCAACCCAGGGCAGTTTAAAGAACCCAAATGTAGGTAAATTCTTAGGATCCCCAGTGGTAGCCTTCTCTTCCTATATGTGAAAAATCAGACACATGTGTGCTCTGTGCCCCAAAACAGCCTCATTTATATTATTCTTGACCATCTCACCACAGGATTAAATAGGTTCCTTCCTGTACAATTTAAACTGTTGAAAACCAAGGTGAGGCCTACTGAAATGGCTAGACCCCTGCAAAAGCTGGGTACGCCTATGCCTTAAAACAACTCTGCATCCGCCCTCTGTTTGCTCTCCCTCTGTTTGCTCTCCCTCTGTTTGCTCTCCCTCTGTTCTGTTTATGGAGACAAACTTATGTTGCTGACCTCCTTGGGCCATTCCATGTCCTTATGGCCAGAGGGGACTATGCAGCATTAAAGGTCACCATTATGGAAGGTGGAATACATGACCGATACCTCAAGTTGCAAATGAATACAAAGGTTTACCTTTCACCTACCCTTGGAGGCATCTTCTTAGTGAAACAAAAGCTTACATATTCCATTTCACCATTAACCCTTTGAGTGCCATGGGGTGCACAACAAATTAACAATCGGAGGGTTAAATAAATTTTCTTTCAACTCCATTCTCATGTTGTGCACAGTTACTGAATTCTGTTTCCAAATTTCCATGAAGGGATTAATTGGCAGTACCCTAAAGACATTTCCGCTTGCAGGATTAAAGCCAATAGGCCAGACCCCTTCATTGGCATTGGGGACATCTGCACCTGCTCTGAGCTGAACGACTTCTGACTGTGAAGTTATAGGAACTGAGCATTTCTACAGGCCTCCACTTTTCTTGTCCATACAAGTCCACTGATAAACCAGAATTACAGGGTAAAATACATCAAACCTTTTTGCTTCTTTCTTATTGCAGATAGGATGCTTTTTGCAGTCCAGAAGGATTTTTTATTAAACCACTTGGGGTATAATTGGAAATTGCTTCAATTGTGGATTTATTTCCTTCTTTGGATAGAGTAAATCAAGAGCGATGTGGCAGAGGCTGAACCTGATGAATGCATGTCTCTTGTTTTTAACCTCCTCATATATGTCAGTGGTTTTCAATTTTTTTTTTTTTTTGCTCAAGACACCCTTAACACACAGTCAGGGCACCCCTACCATTTTATTGGTTATTTTGTCAAGGATGAAATGAAGTTTACAAATGTCTAAATAAGTATATAGTTTTGTTAGCTGTTACAATCAGGTTTACAAAGTTGAATATATCGTGCAAAACTATTTCCATTAAGACGCATTTGAAACTCTGCAATCAAATTACTGTCAAGTTTGCAACATTGAACCCTTATGTTGCCTGCAACGGCAAACATGCACTGCTTGTTGTAAGCCCTCCCTTAGACCCCAATTAAAGAGGTACAACCCAACTTTGAGATTAATTCCATCGGACATGAACATGCAACCCTGACGCTCTAATTCTGTGGGATAACCTCACCCCATACACACACACACTTTTTATTCATTTTTAACTAATTTAGAGACCACCTTATTAATCTTTTGCTGACCAGCTCACTGATACGCATCACCTTTTTTGTGGAGATGTGCTCAACCATACTGAAAGGTTAGAGCTCCTGAGCCTGGGAGTTTTCTATAATCTAAATGTTTCTATTTACTTAAAACAAATTGGAAAAAATTGACAGTTGACTCTGAGTGCTGGAATACAGATTTTCCCAACCATTTCTTCAAGTTTTTTCAGAAACTATTAACCTCATAATGAACTCCCTAACCCTGTAACATTTCAAAATCCAACCAATCCCCTCAAGACTTTTGTAGGTCCTATCATGCGGCACTGTTTTCAGGGTTTACTGCATTCTTTGAAAAGTTTCCATCTGTAAGATTGCATAGCAACCAGTAACCCCTGCAATGTGTGTTTCTTATAAGTGTCTTGCATTAAAGAGGAGTAGTTTCCTTGAACCAAGCTCTTATTGTGTTATAAAGGAAAACATTACCCATACAGAGGAGTGTATATAGATAATATCAAATATAAACAAATAAAAATTGATTGAAGTAAGTTTTTGTAACCAGGTTTTCATTAAATTGTCATTCATACTATTAGATTTTAAATATGTAGGGAGTCTGTCGCCTGATTTGTTGCTTTCTCTTTGGCTGTTTAGATATTGAGTCTTTCTAAAGACTGCAGTTATTTTAGTCATTACAAGTTAGTAATTCTACATTTCAGAAATCTTAAAGGGATAGTAACACTTCGTTTTAACTTTATTTTATTTTGTAGGCATTAAAAAAACATGAAGAATGATATAAGTCTTATCTCTCAAACCTGTATGGTTTATGAGATATTCACAAGCAAAGTTCCCCCTCCTGCCCCTTTTTCCTAGTGTAAGCGATCTCTTCTCAGATGTGAATCTGGTTGTATGACCAGACAGATAACAGAAGGGGACAATTTTCTTTGTATGAAAACAATGAAAGCCCTTCCCCCCTTGACAAGTTTTTCAGCTTTTTCCCTTATCTTAATTGAAGATTGTCCCTCTCTGCAGTCTACCTGGGCACCTCCCTTCTGATCTGGTTGAAGAGGGGGGGGGATACTTTGTTTGTGAATATCTCTTAAACCATAAAGGTTTGAGAGATAAGACTTATATCGTTCTTCATGTTTTTTTAATGACTACAAAATAAAATAAAGTTAAAACGAAGTATTACTATCCCTTTAACTTATTTAGATATCACATATTTAGTACAGTCAGATTGTGCATACTTATTGTTTATTTTAATTTTCACTTTTTTAGACTCATGTTCCTGACAATGATCTACCTGGATCTGCAATCCCAGAGAGTTTTCTGATCATTAGGTTTTACATGTATACAGTATAACAGTCTCTGTGGCCTATCTTGTGTACGTTGTGTCACTAGACCTGCTTTCATGTTCCCTGGCAAAAAGCTCCCTGCAGACAGTTCCAGGTAGCTCATTTTCAAGGACATTAGTGTATATATATATATATATATATATATATATAAAAGGTATAGGCAATTTGACTGTATGTATTATGTATTTGCAGAATATGTAAAGTTAAAATAAAGGGTTTATTTCTTTTAATACTCGAAAATAATTTGCTTGACTGAGTTCTCCCTCTTTATCAAAGATAAGTGTGCTTCATGCTCAGAATTAGATCTATTAGGTGTTATTTCTTAGTCATCTGTTTTCAATAATCGAAAATGCAAAAGTGGAGAATAAGCACTAAAAAATATTACATACTTCAACCCTTTACAGGTGAGAGGGGGTGTACATGGGGAAGTGAAGGCACCTAATCGTTCGGCCTACTTTAAGGACCTACTTAATTGTATTCGCTCTTGTCAGTGAGATAGTTAAGTACCTTCTGTTCTGTTTACATGATGATGTATCACCACACACTCATTGCCTCATATTAGCATATAATTGGCTTGGCAGTGTGACTCAGAATATCCAGCCCTATATTTAAAGTAATACCACAGCAATGAACCACCCAAGTTTTTAAAATAAGGCGTTGCCTGTTTCTGTAGTGTTAAAGAGTTAGGTATTGAGAAATGGAATGGGAGAGGCAGCAGGTCAACATCTGTGATTTTAGATGTCTGACAAGGTGCTGGGGGGTGGAGGCATGACACATTCCGGAGATACAATGCAACTATCTTTGAATCTAATCCTTAACGTGCAAATAAACAATTTCATTTTATTTGTTGGTGTTCCTTTAAAGTAGCTTTAATCCCATGTGAATAAGTGGCCTGTAATATGCCTTTGTTACCACCCTTGCATTCAAGGGGTTAACAGAAGGTCTTCCTTAGGTAACCCCCTTACAGCAGTGCTATATGTGTATTTTATAATATGATATATATTCATGCTTTATTTTTTGTGTTGCAGTTACCTGTATTTGCTGCTCCCCATTTCATTTTATTGTTAAAATGCCATAGTTACATGTGTACATCTTCTTGTACATTTTTAAATGTTTGTCTGTCGATATGGTGCTAAGTGACATTCTGCTTTTAGAAAATTCTGGTCTAAGAAAATAAAACTGAAAATTGAGTTTGCATTTAGAAGAGCTTAAAAAGCTGAGCTACATGCAAAAAAATGTATCTCTCAAACCATTGTGGTTTGAGAGATACAGGCATTTAAAGTTTGATGTCTCCTACTGACAGCTGTAAAGCTGTCCACAAGAGATCCATGTCAACTGACACGGAGGCTCTTGAGCAGAGCCGCAATCTCGTTATTTACAACAAATCCCTTCATTGGAATGGTCTAAAATGTGTGCTTGCAAACCAGGAACACGTTTAGACCATTCCAATGAAGGGATTTGTTGTAACTAACGAGATTGTGGCTCTGCTGAAGCGCCTTTACAGCTGTCAGTAGGAGACATCAAACTTTAAATGCCTGTATCTCTGAAACCATAGCGGTTTGAGAGATATGTTTTTTTACATTTAGCTCAGCTTTTTAAACTCTTCTAAATGCAAAAAAATTTTTTTTTTGGGCATTACTAACCCTTTAAAGGAACACAAACACCAAACAATAGGTTGTTATAACTATAAATATCCCTTAATTACCGCTAAAATATATTAAATATATTATTAATATGTTCCAACCCATAAATATAATTCTAAACTTGCTTTTTAATTCATGTGGAAGTTGTCCTATTCAGAGAGCATTTAATATTGTGTGTGCTGTTCTGTATTGAGAAATAAGAGCTAAAGTCAATTAATTGTGATTAGAGCGCACTGCTGTTGAATTCAGAAATGCCTTTTAGTTTATCTCAATTTATTTACTGCCATTCCTAGCGATTAATAACAACCCTTTGAAAAAGCAGGAATGCGTGCTCCCTAAACTAGAGTTTAGGCCTCTTAAAGCAAATAGAACAGTTTTACAGATATTAACCTGATGCACATGCTATTTACCTGTATGTAACCCTGGTACATTTTAAGCATTTAGGGCTGGATCCTATTACAGGTGCTAATTTTATCTCTGCGTTTACCTCCGGTTTTCCCCATAGACTTGAATAGGAAAATGTTTGATAAAACGGGTGTTAACATTTAGCACCTGAAATAGAATCTAGCCCTTAGTGTCCCTGTAAATGATCTCTTTCCAGTCGTGTTATATTTTTATAATCTAGCCATTCACTTGCCATTTTAATGCCTACCCTTTGAATGACAGTACTGTATGCAGCACATTGCGCACCCCTCTGGAACTCAAAGAGTTAAATAAAGTATTTATGAATGCATTGTGATGGATAATATAAAAATGTTGAGTACAATAGAATGTATTCAGGTGAGTAAATCTTGGTTCATTTGAACACAAACATTGACCCATATTTTGTTCTGCAGTAAATCAACTTCAGCATAGGGTACATATAAAAATTCCTAAATATCCATGCACTTGAACAGAGCTTCTCTAGCATTCAAGGGGTTAAACGCCCAATTGAATTTAAATGTATTTTTATTTGTCCCCTGTGGTGCAGTTGGTTTACTCCAGAATAACTCCAGTTTAATAATATGGGCCATTTTTCCTTATTTTCAGCACATTGACACCGTTTCTCGAGGGCACATTGTTCTAATATAGCTGGTAAATAATAGTGCTGTATACGTTTATTTTTTCCCAGTTTGTATAATTGAAATCTGACCCTATTATTCCTTGGTATCTCCATGAAATACAAGTCCTTCATTTTATATTTCACACAAAGACCATGTAGAACTGAACAGAAACTTCCCTGAAGTTATAAGATGATATTACGGTTTTATTTCAGGGAATTGTTTTCTGCCAATTCTATTGTTAACTGCGAGAGTACTGGATTTCTATGGATAGTTAACTCTTTGAATGCTAGATATGTCTCCATTTCATTGGTAAGCAATGCTTTTGTGATTTCCCTAGCATCCAAATGGTTGAGGCCCAAACAAAAATACACAAGGTAAATTTAATTAATTTTCAACTTTCCCCATTAACCCCTTAAGGACCATTGACGTGGCAGGACCGTCACGCTGGTCCGGCACTTAAGGACCAGTGACGGTCCTGGCACGTCACGTACTTTTACTCACCGCGCTCCTGTAGGAGCGTGGTGAGTAATACCGGGCACTGAAGTTGATCGCTCCGAGACCGGAGCGATCTCTTCCAGTGCCCCATTTGACGTGCCACCCCACGTGATCAGTCACGTGGGACAGCACGTCAAAGTTTCCTATGTGGTCCTTAAGGGACGGCACGCCCCGGGACTGCTGGTCCTTAAGGGGTTAATGGCATAGTAACACCTTAAAGGGATAGTAATATTTCAAAATAAAAGCAGCTCCAATTAATCTTCATAGTATTTGGGCCATGGAGAGTGTTATTTCAATACTGTCAGAGTTGTAGTTCAAGAGTAATGATAAATATTCCCCTCCCTGCGATCCGTCTGGTCACCACCTTACTGCTCTGAGGTGAGCAGTATAATGTCAGTAAAAGGGGTGGGAGGGGGATACATTATCATTCAGTTACTCTTGAACTACAACTCTTGACAGTAATAACACTCTCCATGGCCCAAATACTATGAAGATTAATTGATTAATTTTTAAACATTACTATCCCTTTAATATGTAAAACTATATATATATATTGTTGGGTTTATCTTTCTGAGTAAAACAAGTGTACTCCCACTGCTGAGAGATATTTAATTCATGAGTTATTGCAGCTTAAATTTAAAATTGTACAATGGCCCTGTTGCTACATCATCCAATGGAAAGTTCTGGTCAGTTGACCATAAATCTCCATAGGATGGTGTAGCAACAGCGCCACTCTACAATTTCAGGCTATTGATATACTGCACGTAAAAAAAGCAAGTTTGCGTTGCAATAACTCTTGAATAAAATATCTTTCAGCTGTGGGAGTACCCTTGTTTTGCTCAGGGGGATACACCCTTTAAAAATTCACTTCTGATTATCATTTTTTTTTCTTGGCAAAACATTTTTCAGTGAGTGGTCTCTGAACTCTATCTTGCTCATTCCTTCTCGTTCCCCTGTCCCCCACCAACTGATGTCCCAAACTTCTACTTAGTTCGTCAGCATTTATTTGTGTTGGAGAAGATGCAGCCTCCACTTGTGCAGTGGCTACACAGAAATGTGACCTCTTTTCTCCTATATGAGTTCTTCTGTTGTTCCTGCCTAGTCTTTCCTCACAGCGCCTGATGGAAACGCCTAATCTGAGGTCTGTTAGGCTATGTTTACATGGACCATTTTAGAGCAGTCTTAACTCTGAGATTAACACACTCATGTAGAGGAGCATGGTTCCTATGGTGATGTTCCATGTGCAATATCGACCTAGCAGAATGCACCAGAATTAAGCATGCTGCTACTTGGATGAGCTCGCAACCAAGATGCAGCAAGCTTGTCACTATTGAGGCTTATGGGATATCACAAAGGCCACTCACACAATCAATCTGAGAGGATCCAGAGCCATTTGCGTCTTACAGTGACTGACCAACCCAGTATGGCACCTGCCAATGTGTATGGTTGATGCCCATGGAGCTGGCCTTGTGACACACTTGCTCCACCTATGTTAGAGACTTGCAGGAGGAAGACATTTCTTCAAAGTAAGCTGGCACAGAGCAGCTTGGCAGGAGCTAAAACACAAAGCAGCCTAGTCGCCAATGTAAATTTAGCCTAATACAGTAACAGCGACCCCCACCCCACCCCCGAAACACACACACCTATTGTGCTACAATTTCCACCTTCCATAAACGGCTAATTACTGGATGAATGATGACCGGTGACAGGCATTGTCACCCATCTCTCTGCAGCCACTATACAGATGGAAGGCTGAATTTTCTCCAGCAGAGAGAAATGTCGGTGAACTTCTGATTCTCAAACTCAAAGTGAGCATGCCCGCTAGGGCTCAGAATATATATATTTATAGCAACTAGCTGGATTAAATATCAGAATTTTTCTTAGAAAGTGATAATGCCCCTTGTAAAATGGTAAATATGTTGCTGTAGTCTGTGTTCTTGCCAATGTATTGAGAAAGCAAACTTGTTTGCCATTTGTAAGCAGATGAGGATCATGATTACTCAGGGAAATAAAGGTCCTATGTTAATCTGTAGCTTGGAGAAAGACTGGAAATGTGTACACACATGGGCTCCTTAGCACCAGTGGCTATTTGTATAAAGAAAGGAGAAGCAATTCTGCAGTAAACCAGCTGAACATATGGGGACACATTTTCCTATTGATTTTGAATGGGGCTTGTGATAGTAATACCTCTACTAAAGTTAATGTTCGAGTCTTCTTTGCTTTTTTATGACACACAGCTCTATATTTCATTACTTATATATTTGTAGTTCAAGAGCTATTCAAGCTGAAAGGATTCCCCTTCTGGCCGACTCCCCTTAGATCTGGAATCCATTTGTATGACCGGATGGGTGCAGTGAGGGACAATCTTCAGTCAGTAAGTATATGGAAAACCCTGTCCCCCTTGACATAAGAGGGCAGGATTTTCCTTCTGCTTACTGAAGATTGTCCCTCACTGCGCTCCATCTGGACCAGACAGAGAGGATCAGTGACGCAGGGAAAGGGGCGGGAGGGGTATCCTTTCGTCTTCAATAGCGACTGAACTACAAATATGTAAGTAATGAAATACAGCTCTATGTGTTATAAAAAAAAGTAAAGAAGACTCGATTGTTAACTTTAATAGAAGTATTACTATCACTTTAAACTCTCTTGAATGTTAGCGAGATCTCCAGCACATTACAAAGCAATGCACTGAGAATTTCTTTAACATTCAAAGGAGTTAAATATCACATTGAAAGCAATGTGTTGAAGACCACTCTAGTGTTAGTATACAAGCCCCATTTTAATAGATGGAAATGTTTATGGGCCCTCTACTGTGTAGTTGGTGTGGTTAAGATTCGATCCTCCATTCTGTGTACATGCGGTCTTAAGATTTTTACTTACCAGGCGTCTTCTCTCACCTTCTAATGGAGAACGCGTAATAATTAATCAATATGATCAGAAAATAGTATTGGCCCTGACAATTTTTCTTTTCCTCTTGATTCAAGAGACTCGGTGCTGGATGTTATGTACAAGGAGGCGGACATGACAGTTACTATCAGGACAAAGGCTCTCAGACCATACTCATTGCATATGGCATTCTTAAACCCTTAAGGACCTGAAGGGCGTGCTTTGCAATTCCTTGCACACCTTTGTAGTCCATAACCCTTTGAGTGCCAGAGGTATCCAACGTAACTCTCTGTCACTCAAAAGGTTAAAGGTTAAGTAGGTTCATGAATGCACTCTGCTGCTTCGCTTTGAAAACACAACTGTCATGTCGGTCTCCGTGGACATAACATCCAGGACCGATTCAAGATCTCTTTTGAACAAAGGAGCAAGGGCAAAATGAATGTAGGACCCTACAATTTTCTAGTCCTACTAAGGTAATGAGGAGATGGGTGTAATGTGGACGTGTTAGCTCTCATTTAAATTATCTCCCCGAAGAGCAGGTCACGTCTGTCCCTTTAACGTTCCTGGAATTGGATCTCTGTTTATTTTACTGTAATACCTTCAGAGCGATCATGTGCTCTCAGGAAAAAAAATCCAGTTTGGTCTCAATACGGCACACAAGAATGAGGAGGAACCGGGTTATTTTGTTTTGCTTTGTGTTTTTGGTTTTTGTTGGATATCGTAGAAGGAATCTTGTTAGACAAGCTGAAGATGCTTTGAGGATTGTTATTTAGGGTTGGGCCTTATTCTAGCTTATTACCTATAAATGTCACTTCCAGATGACTTCACTAACCTGTATAACCACTTCTTGGAAGCAATTCAAAGGACTGACAGCATTAGATCTCTCATCGTTATTACTGATATGTGCATCTGACTCAAAGAACAACAATTCTGGGGCAAACCATGGAGGCACAAAATGTCTCTAAATTCCTTTTTTGATTTACAAGTTTTGCAATGCATTGGAGACCCCTCTAGTATCCAAGCTGTTAACCCTTTGAGTGCCAGAGTGGTACGCAATGCATTGCGTACCACTCTGGCACTCAAAGGGTTAAATGTCCGATTTGGTGTAGCTGGTTTGCTCTAGGTTTGCTCCACCTAATTTGTGGATATGACCATTTATTTATCTCCCAAAATTTTACTTTTTTAGGAAGTGATTTGGGCTTTATGGAGGTGAAGGATCAAACTGCCCTCTTTGTAGCTGAAACCCTCCTTTTAAAGGAAGTAACAACGTTTATTATGAAAGTATATATTTAGATATGTTTTTAAAGCGGGTACAATTGGGACAACCCCACTTCTGAAAGATTGTTTGTTTCAAAGTTATTACAGACCAAAACTACAATTTTGTGCCCTTCCAATTTTATGTTGGGGCTGTTGCTGTTAGTCAGTGACTGGAACTCTCCATAGACTGCAACAGCACAACCACAGGATGGAAAGCCCACAAAAAACAATGTTGTATTTGTAGAATAGTAGAAGTTTGTAATAAGTTGAAGGATCAGTGGGAGCATCCTTACGCTGAAATGTATTGTAGATATGGAGCAACCAGAGGTTAAACGGGGCTCCTTGATGGCAATTATCAGGCCATATTTAAAGTGGATGTATCACCTTAAAAACATTTTTGCCCATAGGTTTTGTTATTAAAGTATTATTAGGAAAACTTTATGTAACTACTTTTGAAGATATTTAATGATCTGTGCGGTGCACTTCCGCATAATGTGCACAGCACAGCTCGTCTTCTCCTCCCACCTCCCTCCCAACTGCCCCAGGGAGCATGTTCACGCTTCCCTTCGGTGTGCTGTGAACAGCTTCTATCATTTTATCAAGCTCCGGTTTGCATTATACTAATGTTGCAACCTCAGTATAATTCTTACCAGAGCTTGCAATAATGATAGAAGTCGTTCACAGCACAACGAAAGGAAGCGTGAACACACTCCCTGGGGCAACTGGGAGGAAGGTGGCAGGAGAATTAGGCAGTCAGATAGAGCTGTGCTGGTCAGCATAATGCAGTGCACTGGGGTAAAGCCATTTATCTTTGCAGTCCTAACTTTGTGGTCAGAAAACTGAGCTCTGTTGTGTAAGACTCTGCCAGAAGTGAGGTTAACCATTAGAGTGCAGAGGGCACTCAAAGGGTTAAACGAAAACATTATTTAGGCCATCCTGCTGGATAAAAATAATTACAATGCAATGCCATATATTAATACTTATATCTTAACGTTTAGTTGCATCATGCTTTTTCATGTTATGGCATTAGTTTTGCTTTGAGTGTTCTGTGCAATTCTCCTTGCTATTGGAGGGCTTGATTACATTGCCGCTGATAAACGTCATAACAAGTTTTATATCACAGATTCCTATTGAAGTATATGGGAACATTTGTAGACAAAACCAGTAATAATGTTTTTTACCTGCAACAGAATACAGCCCATAGATTTCCTCTGGTAAAAAATATTTCCACTGTCTGTTTTTGTCTTTTGTAATAGAACACGCCACACAGTTTGTTATTACTCACTGTATGGGCGTTTTTTGGTGTGTGTTTTTGATTTACTCGGTTTGGTACAACTTGTTAGAAGTCTCTGGCAAACAAGGGGTTTAGGGTAGAGAGGAACATGAGCAGGAGCGTCTGTGCATGTGTGGGAAGGAGGAAGTGAGTGGTGTAATAGAAGCTGTCAAAACCTTCAATGGAAAAAGACATTTGTCACCTAAGGAATGACTGGTAAAGGTTGTATAAACCTAACCCTTTGAGGATCAAAGGAATATGTAACTTTGTTTCCCAATGGGTTGCACAACCCTCTGGTTGTTAAAGGGTTGGATAACCATGTACTTTAAGCTACAATCTGTAGAAATTCACTATTGAGACTTAAAGGCATAATAATGTTTCACAATAAAAGCAGCTCCAATTAATCTTCATAATGTTTGAACTATGGAGAGTGTTATTTCCATACTGTCTGAGTTGTAAATCAAGAGTAATTGTATGATATCCCTCTCCCGCCCCTTTTACTGATGTAACACTGCTCACCTCAGAGCAGCAAGACTGTCCAGATGGATCACAGAGAGGAACAATCTTCAATTAGCATAAGGGAAAAACATGTCAAGGGGGGCAGGGGTTTCCTTATGCTCACAGTAAGAAGATTGTCCCTTGCTGTGAGCTGTCTGGTCTCAAGACCAGATTCCACATCTGAGGGGAGGTGGCTTACACTAGGTAAAAGGGGCAGGAGGGGAATACTTTGTCATTCAATTACTCTTGAACTACAACTCTGACAGTATTGAAGTAACACTCTCCATGGCCCAAATACTATGAAGATTAATTGGAGCTACTTTTTTTTGTGAAACATTACTATCCCTTTAAAGTCTAGTCTTGCTTAAATAACATGTGGACACACGGGGCCAGATTCTATTGCAGGTGCTAAATGTTAACACCTGTTTTAGCAAACATTTTCTTACTGAAGTCTATGGCAATAAACGCAGTGATAAAATTAGCACCTGTAATAGAATCTAGCCCACAAGGCCTTGTTCATCAATCTAAAGAGGTGCAATTCTGGACCAAATCAAGTAAATCATATGGAGAAAAGAAAGTTACCATTGACTTAAATGGGGCCTTTAACCCTTACAGCTGTGTAAGCATAAACTGGGTCTGAAATTGACCTCTCCAAGACCGGAGCGGTCTCACTTAGACCCCCATTTGGCACCCCGGTATACTTCATCAGTCACATTTGCCGGTGCTCTGACAATGATCAAAGCGGTCCTTAAGGGAAGACACTTCCCTGGACTGCTGGTCATTAAGGGCTTAAACATATAAATACACCCTCGGGGATATGACAGTGGCCCATTAAATCTCATTTAAATATGCAATTAAGCCATTGGTGAAATTTACATAAACATCTTAACCCCTTAACGACGCATGACGTACATGTACGTCATGAGGTTGCGGTCCCTAAAGGACCAAGGACGTACATGTACGTCATGAAATTCTGGGCTCCCCGCGCGGCTGCACGCCGTGTGGGGTGTCCGGAATCTAATGGTTAAAAAAAAAATGCTCCATGGTCCTTAAGTGATTGCACATGCGTGCGCGGCCGGTTCTTAAGGGGTTAAAGGTATAGTAATGTTTCATAATAAAAGCAGCTCCAATTAATCTTCATAGTATTTGGGCCATGGAGAGTGTTATTTCAATACTGTCAGAGTTATAGTTCAGGAGTAATTGAATGATAAAGTATCCCCTCCCACCCCTTTTACTGATGTCAGTTTTCATTGTTCTCGCAGTAAGATGATTGTCCCTTGCTGTGAGGTGTCTGGTCCCAGGACCAGATTCTATATCTGAGAAGAGATGGCTTACACTAGGTAAAAGGGACAGGAGGGGGATACTTTATCATTCAATTACTCTTGAACTACAACTGTGACAGTATTGAAATAACATTCTTCATGCCCCAAACACTATGAAGATTAATTGGCGCTATTGTTTTTGTGAAACATTAATATCCTTTTAACCCCTTAAAGACTGGCCGATCGGTGCGGTCAGTTAAGGACCACGGAGCATTTTTTTTTTGCTTCATCCGCTACCCGACTCCCTGAATGGCGTGCAGCCATGGGGGGAGCCCGGAATTCCATGACGGTCATAGTATGTCATGGGTCATTCAGTCAGATCGTTAAGGGGTTAAGTGCAACGAAGACAAAGCATATCCACGGATATGATGGTCAGTGTATGAGGAGTAATCACACAGATATGATGGTCAGTGTATGAGGAGTAATCACATGGATATGATGGTCAGTGTATGAGGAGTAATCACATGGATATGATGGCAAATACAACTTGGTGCATATGACAGAATGGAATTGGAGCAAATATGCTACAATATCTCCAACCATGCCCCTTATCAAACTTTAGTGCATCCCCTCCCTTATTCTTGGTAATTGGGTCTCATCTGTACAAGGGATGGGAAACCTGTGGGTTTCTGTCTGTTGAGCAACAACTTCCATCATCCTCAGCTGGCCAAGAATTGATCAAGAAGAGTATGCATGTTGTCCCAAGTCTTTAACCCTTTGAGTGCCAGATGCTGTACACCTCATTGGTCCTCAAGTGGTTGAAAGGAGTTAATAATATTAGTGTTTATTGACTAAGAGCAAGAATAGGTGTTTCATACATTGAAATAACTTTTATATACAACAATGCTTCTAATACCTTTCTAGTGGTGGAATATCTTATATTTGTTTGGATGAAGTACTGTTTTGTCTATATACGAAAGGCTATTGCTACAATAAGTTGTATCACCTGTATAAGTAACTTCCACTAAATGACCACCAGGTGGCACCCTAGTACTATTTAAACTAGTAATGTCTCACATGCAAATTTTAGTTTTTAACACATAATAAACTGTTCATAATAAACTGTTCAACGATCAGGTGATTTGTTAAGTAATTGATAATGGAGCTCTGTTGTAAACAACCAAACTCATGTTCCTGTGTATGTTTGTACTTTTAGTATAAATGCAAATATTAATATGTTGAGAGCAAGCACCACTACCCACAGCTTATAATAAACAAGCACTATGTTACCATATTGTGCAAACAATAGAGTTGCTCATCTGATGGATTTTATTTCTCTTTTGGTGGGCCCCAACCCTTTAAGTGCCAGAGGGGTGTGCAGAGCATTGCTTTGCAATGTGTTGGACACTCACCTAGTATTCAAAGCAGTGGTTCTTAACTTTTTTTCTCTTGTTTTCTATGAAAACTAACAAAAATTGACTTTTAAATAAAGATTTATAGAAATTGTTAAGCACAATATGTTTAGTTTTGTTATTATGATTGTAAGACCTAATAATAACTGTATATTTATGTATTGTATCCTTGATAAATTACATTAAATATGTTAGAGTGCCCCGAATGTTCTAGATTATGTGTTAGGGGTGCCCAGTACCATGCAGGTGGTTTACTGCAGAGTGACTCCACTTTTCTTTAGAACATGAGGCAATAACCCCTTTTCCTGAGGCCTAAAATAGTCGCGCATAAGTTATGAGGGAGCAGACGTTACTGCTTTTTTCCAGGGCTGTCATTGATTTCCAGGATTATCTGTAAATGGGCTGAAAGAAAATAGCTTTTCTGCATAAAAGAGCAGTGAACACTAATTGCATTCATTTAATTGACGTAATTGACTCAATATATCAACGTGAACTGCATTAACCCTTTGAGTGCCAGAGGGATACGCGACACATTGCTCTGCAAGGCAATTTACACAGGGCAATTTACACATTCATTCAAATGTTTCGTTTAACATTATTTTAGGGTTGGGACATAAATAAATTTTACATATACTAGCACTAATTATGTGATTTAAATTGATATGCGCGGACTGGGAAGTTGTAAATTAACCCCTTGCGTGCCAGAGGGGTATTCAGCGCATTTCAAGGCAATGCTTTGCATCCCCCTCTGGCACTCAAAGGGTCAAGGTGTGAAAAGAGATGTTAAAGTGGCGATGACTTCTCTATCATCACCCCTTTGTCACACGTTAGTGTATCTCCCCATGATGTCCTCCAGCCAGCTGGCTAGGGGTGATGTGAGCTGTAGTTCTCCACAGCTGGAGTGCCTCATGTTGCTCTCCACTGAGTTACATGTTAAAGTTATGATACATCTTGTCTCTCTCACATTCCCAGGTCTTCATATCTGTGAACTGCCTAAGTACAGACTTCTCCTCCCAGAAGGGGGTCAAGGGGCTACCTCTGAACATCCAGATAGACACCTACAGCTATAATAATAGGAGTAACAAGCCGGTCCATAGAGCCTTCTGCCAGATCAAAGTCTTCTGTGATAAGGTGAGCTTCCCGCAGAGCCGCAAGGAAACGCTGGGTCTCTCGTTCAGAGCCATTCAATTTAAATATATCTTTTAAGTCATTAAATTAGGGTCTATTTTAAGGACTTATTCTCACTACACATTAATCATATCTTACTTTCTGAAGCAAATTATTATTTGTTTTTTTTTTGTAAATGGTGAATTATAACCCTTTGAATATCACAGAGGTATCCAGTGCATTTCAACACAATGGAGGAGATTCACTAAGGCGTGATAAAGAGATGATAAAGTAGAAATGACTTCTCCAGTGATATCACTTCTCCAGTTCCGATGTTATTCTATGGAACCTATTCAAGAAGGCTTCTTCAACTCTGGAGATCTTAGAGAATAGGCTCCATAGAATAACATAGGAACTGGAGAAATGATATCCCTGGAGAAGTCATCTCCACTTTATCACCTCTTTATCACAGCTTCGTGAATCTCCCCCAAAAGTGTTGAATACAACTCTGGCATTCAAATGGTTTTTCCAAGTATACTGTTCAAAACAGGAGAGGTTTTATAGAGATTTATTATGGAATTTGAGTGTCTTCCCAAATAAAATGGGCCAAGTGGTCCATTTCCGTAGTGTAAGTTTAAGTACATTCATTAAAGTTTAAGTACAATCATTTCACCAATGTCAAAAGGACTAGTCTAGTGCTAATATGTCAGTGTGATTAGTAGTATTGGAGCGCTTATCAATAAACCAGTTACAGTATATCTCTTCCCAGCTCCCACCCCAACCTTCTGCATATTTCCATGAGCTTCCTGCAGTTTAATAGTGGAGGCAAACTTATGATTCATTAACCCCCCCCCCCAAAAAAAACCCCTCCAAATTGTAATAGGTTTTAGGAGCCAGCAGATATATGATAATGGTGTTTAATTTGAGATATATACACTAGCACAATATATTATAGTATTCCCTCGTATCAGCAGACAATACATCATTGCATGAGCCTGGCAGAGTAATATTTTTTAACATGAAAACAAGGCAAAGGGCCAGCACATGAAAACAGTGAAGACTACACTGCACCATTGCGTAACACCAGTATGGCAATTCACCACTTTTAGGCATCTCATTTCATGGTGCCTGAATCTCTTTTTCTGGTTCAAAGATTTTCTTGGCCCTCTACACAGGAATATCATGTTTTTTTTATCCTCACGATATAAACATGTATAGAGCTTTGACATTTTATAACAGAATGTTTTATGAGATGAACAAGATAACAAACCATTATGTAAATGTACTATTACATGAGGCCAGCAAGGAAATGAACAATTCTGAGATGCAAAAACAAGCCAAAAATGATGTGAGAGGCTCTGAGCATGAACAAAAGCACAATGGCCTGTTCTCCGGCTAGTCACCACTCAAGAGCATCACATTTTAGCTCTCTAGTGCCATTACAGAGGAGAAATTTCCACATACATATTAGACTAATCCCGCCCATAAGGGCGGTCCAGTACCAAAATGATGGGCAAGTCCCCTCTGCGCGGAAAAAACAGCTAACCCCAGACGTACATTTCGGCCTTATTTGGGCCTTGTCAGTGAGGTGCAGCTGGCTTACCAAAAATGATGTGAGAGGCTCTGAGCACGAACAAAAGCACAATGGCCTGTTCTCCGGCTAGTCACCGCTCAAGAGCATTCTGAGATGCAATCATAACAAAATACTAATACTGCATTACAGAATGGACGGATACTAACTCCTACAGTGTTGGAAGAGGGCAAAAATTCCCTGCTAGCACTGTAGGAGTTAATATGGTTATAGTGCTCATTAGCTGCCAAATCTCTGTGATGCAGTACTGCAGGATTTAATACAGTAATATTGCCCTTAGGCGACAAACTCTGTAATCCAGCAATGCAGACGCAAATAAGGAAAGTTTCCTGAACCATGTTAACTCCAGAAGTGCCTGAGGTGAAAGGAGATTTCCCACATAATGGACTTCATCTGATGGTGGGCTGTCAATCTAGCAATGCAGGAGTCAATATGATCAGTGTGACTCCCATAAGGTGACCGTTACCTGTCCTGATTCAGTCAGTGAAACTTAATAATAGGGTTCACTGACACACCCAGCACCAAGCTCACTAACAGATGCAGCACTGGTAACACTGTCAGATTCCTACTGTTGCAATCTTTCTCTCAGATAGATGTTATACTGGAGACAATGTGAAGGCCTACAGCCTCCAATCTAAATTTTATGCAAGGAGGAAGAACAGTTAATAATACAGCGTCCCTCAAAGGAATAGCATTTTAAGTATGAAGGAAAAAGGTTGTAATAGAGGAACCAACTCACAGGATAATCCTTTTATGCCAACTGCATATTGGATTTGTAAAATAAGAGGAATAAAAGGTTATCACATGGCACACAACGGAGTAATTTGGAGGAAGCTCAGTGAAATGAACTGAATAGTGCTGCTTCTCAAACTACACAAGCAGCATGCTCGCAAATCTCCCTTCTCTCACCTCCTTAGACTCTCCTACGTAATGGCATTGTCCATTCCATCCTGTGTCCTGTAGCTTGGATCTGATCATGTGGGTTGGGGGTGGCCCAGGGTGGAGGTGGACCCACCCACAGCTCTTGCCATAAATTGTCATCATAGCATCTCCATTAGCCAACAGTGATGCTTACTGACTATTCCATATGTTGTCCTTGAGTGTGCCCATCCAGCTTCCTCACTATGGTCTCATCATCCTCTGGTGCCAGATGGCAGGCTGATGACAGTGGGGTCTTCTCAATGAGTGTAGTCCAGAATCTGGAGGTCCACAGGTTTCCTCATATTGGGGTAAAATTTAAATGTGAGAATTACGCAGCACAACAGGTCTGAATGAGAAATTTGTTACTAGCATCTAAAATGTTAAAATTGAGTGGGAAGGAGTGCTGGCTTGCCTGGGACACTGTTACACATGAGGAAAGCAAGACGATGAAGGGAGGAGACACGGTAGCAGCATAACCGCTCTGTTCCATGTGTGGGGGAAGTGAAGGGGTGTGTGCACACATATGCTGACAAGGGTGAAAGTGGAACATTATTACGTTTACATGAGGAGAGCACAGTAGGCTTTTTTTGTACTCAAGCCCAGCACATGAAAATGTGGAGAGAAGAAATTAAAAGCAGAACTTTCACATAGTATAAAGTCACCCTCCAATAATTAAACATATGGCGACTAGCTTCATAATACTTCTATTACCTCTATGCCAGATTGTAAAGAAATCCTTCATCTTTGGAGACGGGAAGCCAGGCATCAGCGCAGACAAGACTGTATACTGTATACTAAGTGAAAGTTCTGCTTTAAAGTTACTGCCTAAGCTGAAAGTCAGTGACTACGAAATCTGTAGGCTGAAGATTCTCACTGCACATATGTGCTTATAAACATATTAAAATAAGCCCTGCTTTGAATGCTGGAATGATAGTTAACCCAGGGGTACGCAATGCATTGCACCCTTCTGGCACTCAAAGGGTTAACACGTTGCAAAAAAATTCAAAGTCCCCATAGATTTAAATGAGCTTCTAATGCCATAAGCTCTAGTGAAGTCTCCAGCTTGTTGCTTTGCAATGCATTGGAGACTCCCCTTTCTGGCAGTCAAGGGGTTAAAGGCCACATATAAGCCAGTGTGTGTCCTTTTATGGTTCATTTGGTTTACCACAGAATTGTACTCTTTGTGAAGGGATTGAAACCTGTGGTCCCCCAGCTGTTGATGGATTGCCATTCTTGTCATCCTCAGCCAGCCAACTGGTGGGCTTTCTGTAGTCTTCCTAGCAGCTGCTGATGGACCATGGCTCATCGTCATCATCATCAGACAGCTGACAGCTGACTAACAATAATGGGACTCATTGTCTAGCACAGATAGAGAGCCACATGTTGCCATCCTCCAGTTCTAATGATTTCCTAGGACTAAGGGGTTCTCTCTCCATCTTTTAGGTCTGAGACCTGTGTGTGTGCATTGTGAATACAGAATTGGGCCATATGTATAATACAAAATGGAGCAATTATATGGCAAACCAAGTGCACCACATTGAATAAATAATTATTCTCTTTAATTTAAATGGGGCATTTAACCACTGGAATGCTAGAGAGGTCTCTAACACACTGCGTCCCAATCCCTTAGGATCTTTCTAGTATTCAAGGGGATGTTTATTTTCCCCCATGGTGCATTTGGTTTATCCCAGAATCTCTGCGTTTTACCTTTATACATAAAGCCCATTGTCTGATCTCTGAGCTGTTGTTGGATGCAGTCTGGGTTGGCTGCAGGATTAGAGGATAAACCTATGTTGTGTCTGGCTCCAGTTCAGATGCACGATAAACCAGTTTCTTGCCGCCAGAGTAATATTTTAACCAATATTTAACTTGCACATTTTACACTTCACTTTCTCTGCCTGACCTTTTAAACACTTGAATGCTAGCGATGTCTCCAACACATTGTGAGGTAATACACTGGAGATATTTTAATATTGTTTTAATGAAAAAATAGATATGTATAATGTGCGATCTGTGTAAAACGATGCTATTCCCACACTAAGAGATACTTCATTCAAACGTTACTGCAACTCAGATGTTGCTGTAGTTCCCCGTAGAACACTCTAGTAACCGCTCCACCAAGTTTTGTAATTTTCTTTTTTAAATGAAAAGTTGCTTTTTCCTGCTGAGTAAAACAATGGTACTTCAACTTCTTTGGTTCTTTTATTCAGAGGTTATAATGGTTCAGATTATCAGGAAGAGAATTACAGCAGGCTTACTTCCTGAAAGTTCTGGCAGAATGACACTCACATTCTGTGGGGAACTGCTTGTCAGCGTCCTTCCTCCCAGACAGAATGTAACAGAATAACTAACTGGAACCTGACCATTGGAGGACACTGTTAGTGGAAAAAACTTTAAACTGTAATAAACTGCCATTGTAAATGCGTTTGCCTTTTTTCATCTTACACTTCCGCAGTGCAGCTATTGCACGTACTCCAAGCAGTTGGATAAGGAAAGTCCTACCTTTCTTTTGGGCTGGTTTTCTCCCAAAAACTTTTATTTATTTATGAAATTCAGTAATCAATACTCAAGGGGAGTTTTCTATGTACTTCCCCATTTACTTTTCTTTATGTATTGCATTAAAATTTGGTTTGCAACAATTTCAAGTTGTCTTTTTTTCCCCATTCCTACTCTGATTCAGTACATTTTAATTTATGCTTTCCTTACATATATTTCTCCGTGTTACAGGGAGCTGAGCGTAAAATTAGAGACGAGGAACGTAAGCAGAGCAAGAGAAAAGGCAAGTGTACTGAGCCCAGCTCCCAGATCAATGCTTGTAAGTAAAAATGATTCAAATTCTGGAAATCATTTCACTTACAGGAGGTTAGTTAGTGTATGCACAAATAGTGGTGTAATTTTGTGGCAAACTATAAAGCACGGAATAAATAAAGAATTCCCCGAATATCCATTGATTTAAAAATGGAGCTTAACACCTTAAACCTTAGATGTCTCTAATACACACTGTTTTATAATGTGCTGGAGACCTCTAGTGGTCAAGGGGTGAAAAATCAATATACTTTGAATGATTGGCATTTCAGGAAATGTGTTGCCTATGGCGCAGTGGTTTGCCCCACAATTACTACTCATCAGGTTAGCAGCATCCTAGAGTCAGAAAATAACCCAAACGATTGTTGTGTCTATGGAGAACCAGTGGTTGGGGCAGGATGTTGGGATTTGTGTTGGGGAGGCTCACACTGCCTACCCCTGTACTTAACCCTTTGAGTGCCAGGGGGTATTTGCAATGCTTTGGATATCCCTCTGGCACTCAACGGGTTAACGGAGCAATTCTGAAGCAAACACCTGCACCATAAAGCTCAGAATAAAAATTCCCAAACTCTTTGAGTGCATTGCAATGTCTTGGATACCACTTTCACACTCAAAAGGATTAACTGGGCTTTTGAACTGTTGAATGCTTGGGCGAGTTGTATCCATCTCTACCATTCAATGGGTTCAAATCCCAGGTTAAATTGCTTGCTTATGATTTGGTGGTTTGCTGCAGAATTGTTTCTATTTATACTCTGACTATGACCCCTAACCTGAGATGCATTGCCCATCTCTATGGCACGCAAAGGGTTAACACTATATTGGCTTGTGAGAAACATGCCTGACTTCGTTGGAGCACACTATACTTTACATATATAAAGAATATTTCCCCAACTATTTAGTTAATTTAGTGTTACTTTCTGATGATTAGAGAAAAGTCTTGTTTTTAGTTTTTTAACCCTTTGAATGCATGAAGGGGTGTGCAATGCATTGTGCACACCAACAAAGCTAACAGTGCATGCACTCAGGCACTCTCTGCGGACAGATGGATCAATTGATCCTCCTGTAATTAAGCAGTGGTATCCTAAAATCCACACTGTTTGCAACACTTGACCCTCTGAGTGCCGGAGGGGTATCCAACATATTGCTTTGCAATGCGTTGGATACCCCTTGGCACTCAAAGGGTTAAGGACCGCTGTTGCAGGCCCTGTATTAAGGGGAAGGTTGAGCAGAATTTGCACAGGTTAAATGTTCTCAGTTCTAAGATAAAGCTGCTTTTATGTTCTGCTTGGAAAGTTAGATGTTTTCAGTACATTAATAAGCAATCTGATGGAGATATCTAGCATCTTAGGGGTTAAAAATCTACTGGGAAAATGTGCTAATTACTGTACCATAATTGAGGTGTGTCCATTCAGTGTAGGTCAGTGGAGACCAGTTATGGGTCTTAGTAAAACATTTTTGGGAATTTGATTCAGAGTAACACCCTTTTGTTAATATACCAGAACCTTGCATGTCAAATGTCATTCAGGAGAACCAAGTCTGTGTGTCTTCTTTCAAACGTCAAGGTGATTAAGCCCCCCCATGTGTTTCCTACCCCTCTGCTCTTCATAGAGGTAACTCTTTGAGTGCCAGAGGGGTACTCAACGCATTACTTTGCAATACATTGCGTACTCCTCTGGCACTCAAAGGTTAATGCACATGAGCAGTGAACAAGGTGCATTTTGCTGCAAGTTACACAATAGGCAGAGAGGCCTTGGTGTGATAGAGGCTGCATTTAATTGTGAGCAGTGTTTAACCCTTTGAGTGCACTGCAATGCTTTGAATACCTCCCTGGCACTCAAAGGGCTATCTGAGATGTTTTGGTCACAGGTCTTAAGACAAAATTTAGCAAATCTGGAACAAACCTATTGTGCTATATACATACCTGGGAACTTCATGGTTGGGGCTGCCCAGAGGAGAGCCCTCTGGTTTAGATGAGGGGAGAGAAATGACGAGATTCATGTCATAAAAGGGGTGGGGCTTAATCAAGAGTGGGGGCGGGACTTCTAAAAAAAATAGCTTGAATAGACTGAGGAAGGAGGAGAAGAGGGTGGGGTGTGGGAGGAACAGGGTGGGATTGAGCACAAGTGGGCAGAGTTTCATCAGAAACTCCCCCCATCTGGAAAATCATACTCTGCCCCAGAGACCTGGTAATACAGTGTCAAAACCGGAGTCTCTGGGGCAAAACCGGAGAGTTCCCAGGTTTGTCTAATATATGTATATATATATATATATTAATGCAGTGGCCCCATTGTAATGAATTGTATTTTCCCTGTGGTACTTAGCACACAACCATGTTTTTATATAATCTTGATGTATGTGGTTTTTTTTTTTTTTTTTACATTTTTAACCCTTTGAGTGCCAGAGGGGTATACAACACATTGCAAAGCAGTATGTTGGATACCCCTCTGACACTCAAAGGATTTGAAATAAAAGCAGAGAAATCTATGTATATAATAAATTTGTCTGCTAGTAAATTATATATTTGTTATATGGGGAGAACTAAAGTTTTTCTGAGGGTCAACAAATACTTTCAAGAAGAGTATATCACTAAAGTGTATTATTATTATATACCAGTTTACTGCGTCTTTAAGAAAAATAAAACCTTATATATTCTCCAGAGATGTTATTTGCTTCTGTTTAGAGTAACCTTTTGTTTGCCAGAGGAGTGTTCGGCCATGTGCTATGCGTTTCACACACTTTTGGCAAGCAAAAGGGTAAAATCTGTATACTGGGGGTAGTAATCTTTGGGTGTCCATCTGTTGGGGACAATTTCCATCATCTTCAATCAGTCAGAGATGGAAGTTATTGTCCCCAGCAACTGGAGGGCCAAAGACTGATTAACCCTACTGTGTACACTTTACAATTGGAATGATATTGTGCATTTGCTTCATTTGTCACTAGGGGGCAGTATGCTCACAAATTACTCACATGGTACGGTCCTCACTACAGTAGGGAGCACAGTTGTTGCTACAGTGAAACAACATCAGTCTGTAGCTTCAGATAGATTCAGATAACCTTGAGATTTTGGATTGTGCAGCATTGGATTGTATGTTATTGGGGTTTATATTTATATATATATATAAAAGTGGAGCAATTGTGGGGCAAATCAAATATATCACAGGGAACAACTAAAATGTATCATTAATTTAAATTCAAGACCTCTTGAATGCTACAGGTCTTCAAAGAATTGCTTTCCTTTTTTGTCTTCATTTCATATGTGTGACTTGAGAAATACTGAGACCAGTCTTCTTGGCCATTAATGGGAACCTTCCCTCTTGTGTTCCACAGTTACAGATGTTAAAGGGGCTCTGCTCCAAACCCACAAGAGGATGGACATCACTGTGTTTAAACCAATGCTGGATCTGGACACACAGCCAGTTCTGTTCATCCCAGATGTTCATTTCACCAACCTCCAACGCACCACTCATGTAAGCATCCATGGTGACGCCCTTGTCAACTTAGCTAACCCCTTCACTGCTGGAGGGGCCAGCACAACACTGCATGAAAATCCACTGTTTGCAATTCTTGTAAATATAGTTTAACCCATCAAGTGCCTGAGCAGTATACAGTGAATATTTGCAAAGCACTGCGCGTACGTCTGTCAGTCGAATGATTAATGCTCTGCAATAAGGCATATACAGGATATTTGGAAGGATTCAACAGAAATGAAACACATTTTTGAATGTTTTAACCCTTTGAGAGCTAGAGGGTTGTGCATTCTGCATCCAGTTCCTATGTTATTCTATGGAGCCTATGCACTAAGATCTCCAAAGTTTGAAAAATCTTAGTGTGTTGGCTCCATAGAATAACATACGAACTGGAGAAGTGATATCACTGGAGAAGTCCTCTCTGCTTTATCTCCTCTTTATCACCCCTTAATGCATCTCACCCATTGCTTTGCTTTGGAGATGTCACTAACATCCAAGGGGAAATAATTAAAAAAACAAAAGAAACATTCCAATAGTAATTGCTGGTATGATTATAGGGCTGTATCAACAATGTGAACTATTTTGGAAGCTCAGTACCTCCATTTCTATACATCTGCAGAGCACCAGAGGGGCACCAACCATATTACTTTGGACACCACTCTGGCACTGAAAGGGTTAGGACCAACTGAATTTTAATACAGAATTGTGATTTCTGTTTATTTATTTTAAGGTTCTTCCAATGGTGTCAGAGGAAATGGATGACGAATTAAGGTAATAGTTTAATCTTTCATTATAAAACCATTATTAATAATGTTGAAAACGTTTGCTCAAAGCTTTAAATGGCAGTCATGTAGATCTGTCTAAATAAATTTTACATCTGCAGTCTCCTGTATGTAGTAGTGACTGCCTCTAAGTTCCTGCCTGCTTTAATAGACCTGAATGACTGATAAGAGTCATTAATCAGACTGTAAACTGAAGCTATTAGATGTAGTCTATACTGCCTTAAGGACGTACATGTACGTCAAGGGGAGAACAACCAATTCAGATCTGATTCAAACAGTGTTTATAGATATATTATAAAATACATCTACCTAGCTAAGTCTTTCTGTTGAACAGTTTAAGAGACACTCCTATGATGTATTCATTCTTTAACACCCACCTTAAAGGGGAACTACCACCCTACATAAAGTTTCCCACGAAGAATTACCCATCTGGCGACTAGCTGATCAATAGTACTAGTCGCCAGAATAATTACCTCCTTATAGAGAATTCCTACAGCTTCCGTGACTGACGGCCAGGAAACAGCGCAGACATCTTTGCATAGAGATGTCTGCATGTCTGCGCCATCAGTCCCAGTCTGCTCTAGAAGGCATTGCTTCGTACCTTAAGGTACCGGAAGGCACTGACGGCGCAGGCGTGCAGATTCTTCTAAAGCGCTGTTTCCTGGCCGTCAGTCTCAGGAGCAGTAGGGTTTCTCTATAAGGAGGTAATTATTCTGGCAACTAGTACTATTGAGCAGCTAGTTGCAGGATGGGTAATTCGGGGGGAAAAAAGCACCATGATCCTGAACAGCCTCCCCCCTCAGGATCAGACAGTAGTTAAGGCGTTAAGAAAGCTCCACCTAATCTGTACTTAAAATTCATAAAGGGTTAACGCTAAAGTTGTAGAAACTTCCTCTTTGGTCTTTAGGAGTAACGCATGTCTTTCTTTGTAGCCCTGGAATGAAGAGGGTCCCTTTCTCATCTGAAGAAGACTTCACAACACCCCCTGCAAAGCTGCCCCGGGTGGATGAACCAAAGAGAGGTATTTCACGAACGCTTACTTTGCAATGCGTTGGATACCCCCCGGCACTCAGGGGGGTTAACTACTCCACATCTAAATGTCTTCAGTAATTAAATAAAATGATAATGGGTTGTTTGGCATTTGGAACACATGTATTCTTGCTTGTCCTTTTAAAGACCAGAGTGGTGTGCAACGTATTGCTTCTCAATGCGATGCTCCCCCATTGGGTCTTTAAAGGGTTAAAGATGGAAACACTGTAACTGTAACTTAAAAACCCCAAGCTGCTTGAAGAGCTAAAATATTTACATACAGAGAACGTACACCAAGATCTGTTCCTAGAGTGCATTTCCCTGTGGCATTTAATGAAGCACATGCTGATGTATTACACATGTATGTGTAAGTTTCCATACCCTGATAGTGAATTCAGTGCTCAAAATTTCCACTCGCCTCCTCGCATTTGGCGAGGAGGAATCGAGTGAGGGTGAGTGGAAATTGAAGCCTTGTATGAAAATGGTGACCTTTCCCTGCAATCCAGCATTGCTAGTGTCCACCCCCCATTCCTTACTGGCAACATGAGAATCTCGCATGACAGCGCAAGATTATTATGTTCCCTATTGAACTATCAAATAGAACCCAGTCCATTCTGCCGCCTGGTCAGGAGAGAGGCCTCCATGTTATAAGGCCGATGACTCGACTACCACACCACAGGGAGGGAAGGAAGCAGCAGGGGATCGGATTAGTCCCCTGGTCAGAATGATCAAGGCTGCTGTCTGGTTATCGTGATTGATAAGGATTATGAGGAGGATCGATTAGTTCTATACACCGTGGGCGAAGGTTCTGGGGGAAGGGAAATCTGCTCTTTAGCTTTTCTCTTATCTAAGTTCTCTCTTTTGGCACACCAGTGTAGTTTAGCAAATGGGGCATAAAAATCCCGTAGATAGCTCAGGTAACATCGGTGTGCTATTGTGTGTACCCTGTAATTGACTGCGGGTAGATGCACTTCTTCTACCTGCAATAACTCAGACAGCTATAGCGGACTAAGGATAGATGAGCCAGCGATCCAGTACTGCTAGGCTCTATCAATTTAAGTAGTGCTGGATCATTACTTTACTCAGCGCTAGAACTAAAATACTATTGCCTGGAGGGAAGGTAGGTTCCACCCCCTGCATACAATTCTAGAATTGTTCCTGCCTAGTTAAAGGGGTGGATCGCCTACCCAAAGTTACCTGTAGAGTTACCAGTATCCTGTATGGACTAAGAGAAAAGGATTTAACAGGTAAGACTAAAATCCTCTTTTTTAACTCCTTGAATGATAGAGAGGTCTCTAACACGTTACTCTTGTATTCAAGGGTAAAAGCCCTATTTAAATCAATAGGCACTTGCTAATTTGTATTTGTTCCCTATGATGCAGTTGGTTTGCTCTAGAATTCTTTCAATTCTTAGAACATCAGTCTGCATATGGGGAGGGATCAGCTGAGAAGCCATTGTCTCACTTTTAAAAATACATGTGTTACAACAGCTGGCAAGTACATCTATCCATCAGAATTCCCAATCCTCAAAATAACTATTATGTTACCAGCTCCAAAAGTGCCTATTACAAACCTATGGAAATTAATTCCAAAAGTCAGTAAAGTGAAGAAATAACCTGTGGGTTCAAACAATGTATTGGAAAAGGTTAAATGCTTCTTGAGCAGACCACTTGGAAATGGCTCCAATTATAATAATGCCTAGATGCTACCACAGAATAATAATGTCAATTTATAAGGAAAGGAGGGAAAAAAATTATTTCTTTGTGTGCACCAATTACAAAATGTTTTTCTTTCCCTCATTTCTTTATTAACTGCAGTATCCTCTGCCAACCATACCATATACTGAAGAGAAAACGCACTAGATGCCAGTGTGCTAACAAACCAGTGTGCTTATTTTATTAAACATTTCAGCTTAGAGTATATGCATTGTGCACAGTAATACAATCTAGACAAATGGGTGGAGTTAAAGGCGGGAACATAGGTGGGGCTAGGCATGAAAACTGGTGGCGAGTAACTTTTCAGGACTTGACATTTTGAGCCCTGGTAAATTTACCTGTATTGTTTGTATTATGCTGGCGGGGAAGAGATTGATTTTCCATTGCATTCTTTTTTTTCTGCTCTTTTTTCCTGCTCTGTTGGACAAAGTAACATAAATCCCAAGAGCTGAATAATTGCCAGGATTTAAGGATATCATGTCTTAACAAGAGGTGGATTACTAAGACAGAATGAGCCATTTACTCTAAATATTTTAAATATACACATTTTGCCATTGTTGTTCCTTTTAACCCATGGAGGGCAGCCTGATGCCCCCTAGTTGTTTTCTACAATTCCCATCATCCCTTGCTGGGGTGATGGGACTTGTAGTCCTCAACAGATGGAGGGACTCAGTTGACAATCTCTGGTTTAACCCTTTGAATGTTAGAAACCTCTCGAATGTATTGCTTTTCAAGAGGTTGGATATGTGTGGATATGTATGCACAATGCATACCCCTGTGTCACTCAAAGGGTTACGTTATACAGTGATGTTACATATGCTAATAAAGTCTTTTCAGTGACATGTCATATGCTAATACAGCTTTGTGCAGTACCAATAGATGTTTAGTATCACTTTGCCCAGAAATAAGTATGAATATCTCCTAAATGATACATCTGCTGGACTTTTGGTTAACATGACAAATAGGCAGTTTTTAATGCAGTTTTGAAATATGCAAACTTGAATTAAGGTGAAAGTTCCACTTTAACCCCCTCTGCACAACCCATCTGGTACTTAAATACCAATAAAGAGTAACAATTATGTAGTTTTATAGTGTATCCAAACACCAAGGGATTTAAAGTTACTTTTGTTTTGGATCATTATACTAATCTGCAGCTATGACTTTTAAAATCAATGATAGATCAGTTTATAAGGTTTCTCCAGTGAACATCCCATTGTTTTTGTCTGCTGGTCAGTAGACCTGGTCTGTCTTTGACCTATATGAATAATGGTGATCACAGACAAGATCAACAGACTTATATTTATGACTGCCCATATTCCGTACAACAGATTCTAAGTTCTGTTTTATTGTTCCATGCAGTGTTGCTATATGTCAGGAGGGAGGCAGAGGAAGTGTTTGATGCCCTCATGCTCAAGGCTCCATCACTTAAAGGATTAATGGAGGCTGTAAGTATTTTGTATTGACAGGGTGTACATTTGGCTGTGTATTCTGTTTTCAGCATTGTCTTAAATACTTTGTGACTTATTCAGAAAGCAAAAAAAAAAAGTTGAATTTCTGGAGCACACAAACTGGACCATATGAGGCTGGGGCAGGATCCCTAAACTCTAATTTCTTTAAATGGTAAATTTAACATTTTGATTGATAGAGAGGTCCCAAGCTGCTTTACAGTTCATTGGACACCTCTCTAACATTCAAGGAGTTAAGTAAATTGGTGGGAATTGTTACCATCACCACCACCCCATGGTGCAATTGGTGTGCTATAGGATTGCTAATTGTTTGCTTTTTGCGCAAAGAACATGTATAAAAGCTAACACACACAGATATGATTATAATAGGTATGTTCAATTTTGCTTGGGCATGAAATCAGTGGGTGTGAGGCACCAATGCTTTTAAAGGAGCATTAAACTTTTTTATGAAAAAATATATATTGTAGGGATTTTCCTACAGAGTAAAATAAGTGTACTCCCACTGCCAAGAGATTCATATTTCCAGAGTTATTACAGTTTAAACCCATGTTTTTGTTTTTTTTACAGTAGAGGTGCCCTCTAGTGGTCAAATTCTAATTAGTTCTCCTGTTACATTCTAATGGAGAGGAAAGTCATTGACATACAGTTCCCCATAGAGTGTGATAGTTAGAACAATCAGGAAGTAAACACACAGTAAATTCACTTCCTGATTATTTGAACTCTTATAAATTTCGAATAGAACAACTGACAGCAGTGGAAGTGACCTTGTTTTTTTTAACAGGGAAAGATCTATAAAATATGTGTTTTCATAAAAAACCTTTAAAACTACTGAGTGTGTGTGTGTTAGCGAGTTCCCCATCATATGATGTGCTTCACACATATAAAATATATATATATATATATATAAATAAATGAACGTCTGTGCAATGCAAATGTTCATGTTTGCTATAAAGGAATAGGGAGACTAAAGCAGGTTTGTTCTTTCACATCCTTATCAACTTTAACCCTGTGGGTACCAGAGGGGTGCGCAAGGCATTGGTTTGACATGCTTTGCTTACCCCTCTGGCACTCAAAAGGTTAAGGAAGGCGCACTTATCCTAGTATTTAATCCTATGAGTGCCAGAGAGGTATCCAATGCAATGCGTTGACTACCTCTCTGTCACTCAATGGGTTAAAGTGCTTTTAACTGTTAGATTTCCAAAAGTAATGTTTCCCCTCTCTAATTGAAATGGTTAAAGTAATGGCTAATAACGGACTACCTAACACAGGGGCAGGCAACATTTGGCTCTTCAGCTGTTGGAGTCTACAGTATCCCTCATCCCCAAGTAGCCAACAGGTCGAGGGGGTGATCGGATTTGTAGTCCCCAACAGCTGGAGAGCCAGAGGTTGACTACCCTTGGGTTAAATGAGGACAGTCTCGTGATATTGACCAAACGCATATTTACTTGCAGTATTCCACTTGAAAACCAGCCACAAGGCAAAATGAATGGACAGTCTGGAGATGTACCCAGGAAATATGTGCTTTCATTCCCATATTGGAATGTTGGCATTGGATTACTCCTTTTATACGTGTCTGTTACATTGATGCCTGTATAGATGTACCTGTGCTTTGTAATCTTCTGGAAGTGTCCCTATTTAATTCTGAATAATACGGGGCTTCTGCAGACAGCAGATTCTGGAGCAAACCAACTGCACCATAGGGGATAAATATTAATGGTGTTTTTATATTGGTCTCTTAACCCCTTAAAGCAGAACTACCACCCCGCCTAAACTTGCCCCTAAAGAATTACCCATCTGGCGACTAGCTGCTCAATAGTGCTAGTCGCCAGAATTATCACCTCCTTATAGAGAATCCCTACTGCTTCCGGGACTGACAGCCAGGAAACAGCGCAGACATCTTTGCATAGTGATGTCTGCGCACCTGTGCTGTCAGTCCCAGTCTGCTCTAGGAGGCGTTGCTAGGAGCCACACAGCATCGGAAGGGACTGACAGCGCAGGCACACAGACGTCACTATGGAAAGATGTATGCGCTGTTTCCTGGCTGTCAGTCCCGGGAGCAGTAGGGATTCTCTATAAGGAGGTAATAATTCTGGCGACTAGCACTATTGAGCAACCAGTCACCAGATGGCTAATTCTTTAGAGGCAAGTTTAGGCGGGGTGGTAGTTCCGCTTTAAATGTCAGAGAGGTCTCCAATGCAATGAGTTGGAGACCTATTTGACATTTAAGGGGTTAAAATCAACCTTTAACCCAAATAGAATTGAGAAAATGTATCCCTTCCTTATGACACAGTTGCTTTGCTCTAAAATTACTCATTTTTTTTTTTTCTCCAAGAGTCCCTTTATTTGATGGACAGTAGAAATAGTCATGGGTGGGGCCAGGATTAAAAGTGTTTTATCGAGCAATGTTTTTAATGGGACATATCCACCCTGAGTGCCACTTAACCCTTTGAGTGAAAGAGGTGTACGCAACGTATTGCTCTGCAATGTGTTGCATACCCCTCTGGCACTCAAAGGGTTCAATCAATGAGCAGTTTGATTCCATAAACTGCATTAACCATAAGCAACACTGCATGAATCACCACAGTATTTTTTTATTGTATCCATTAATTCTGGGTTTGTTTGTTTTTTGTTAGATCTCTGAAAAATATGAAGTCCCCTTTGAAAAAATTGGAAAGATCTTTAAGAAATGCAAAAAGGGGTAAGTTTTCTAAATGGATGGGATTAACTGAGACTGAAATAATAAGAATGTTTAACCCCTTCAATGCTAGAGGAATCCCCCAACGCATTATGACTTATTCAAGGAGTTAAAAATTCCATGTAAAACTATAGGAATCTTTATTTGTCCTCTGTGCCCAAGACCAACTCCAGTTCTTACTAAATCTGCAGCACTAAATGATGAAAATGCACTGTGTGATCCTTTCACCTCTCTCCACAGCTCTCTGCTCATAAAAGATGCAGTGAATAAGTTATTTTCCATTTACTTTTAGAATTTTTCAGCTCCAGGAGGCTAGGAGAAAATTCAGTGGACCCACTGGCATTCTCAGAGTGCCATGTTCTCTGCCACATGGCATCCTGGCAAAAACCTGGTCAATGAGAGCCTTGCTTTCATCAGTTTTTAAAATTGTTTGCTTGTGGGAACGGTGACACAAGTGATTTTGGATTCTCATATTTAGATAATTCTAGTAAAATCCTGTAAGATTTTGATATCAGTCTTTTGGATTCAGGAAAGTGTTTTATTTTTATTTTTTTATTTTTTTTTTTTATTTTTTTACCTGTATGAGGCTTGAAGGGATAGTATTGATTGTTTTTTTAAAAAAAATAATATTGTAGATATTAAAAATATGAATACGAAGAGGTATGTCCCATCTCTCAAACATGTATAGTTTGAGAGATAAAAGCATCTAAAGTTCCACCTTCCCACCTCTTTCACAGATGTCGGCACTGTATCTGACAGAAGGAGATCCTGGTCCCGGGACCGGCCGGTGGCTTTTCAGCAGAGCCAAAATAGCATTATGTAGAAAGAAATATTTCATTGGAACGGTCTACAACGTGTGCTTGCAAATCAGGCACACTATGTAGACCGTTTCAATGAAGTATTTCTTTCTATATAATCCTATTTTGGCTCTGCTGAAGAGCCGCTGGCTGGTCCCGGGACCAGGATGTCCTTCCTTCTGATAGAGAGCGACGTCTGTGAAAGGGGCAGGAGGGTGGAACTTTAGATGCTTATATCTCTCAAATTATACATGTTTGAGAGATGGGACATACCTCATCACATTTATATTTTTATTATCTACAATATTAAACTTTTTTTAAAAACAACCAATACTATCCCTTTAATTTGAAATATCCCTTCCTTTGCTTATTTTCTTTCCTTTCAATCCTTATTTTCTTTGACTTTTTTCCATTTTCTTCCCTTTTTCTTTTCTTTACTTTTTTTCCCCTTTTCTTTCCTGTAGCCAACCAACACAGAGGAGAAATAAAAATGTACGTTGATTTTAAATGGGGCTTTTAAAGCATAGGGGGTTATGCACTAAGGCGTGTTAAAGTGGTGATAAAATGGAGATGTCTTCTCCAATTTATTTGTTATTCTATAGGGTCTATGCACTAAGATATCCAAAGCTGGATACGTCTTAGTGCATTGGCTCCATAGAATAACAGAAGAATTGGAGAACTCTTTATCACACCTTAGTGAATCTCCCCCATAGACTGCTAGAGAAATGTCCAGCTTATCCCCCCAAACATATGATGGGGAACCTTTTTGGGGATTTTTACCCATTAAAGCAAATGTGATACTATGTTTTGGAGACCACACCTCCAGAAGGTCATTAATAAACTGGAGGCAGTTCAAGGATGAAATACGAGAATGGTGGAGGGTCTCCATGACACAGGCACCAGAACAGACTCAAAGAACATAATATGTACAACTTAGAAGAAAGAATGAAAAGAGGTGATATGATACAAACCTTTAAATATATTGATGGATTTAATATAGTTCTAGGAATACTAGAACAATAAGTCATGATGTGAAGTTAGAGGGTAGAAAATTCAGTAATGTCCGTAAGTGCTACTTTACAGAAAGGGTGATGGACTCATGGAACAACCTCCTAACACAGGTTTTAGTGACAAATACTGTTAGAGAATTCAAAAACATCTGGAATAGACACAAATCTATTCTGAGAAGTATGATGGTTCTTTTCTGCCATCAAAATATTAATTGCCCTTTAAGGGTTGAACCAAAATTTCTCATTTTAATAACAATTAAAATCTTCTGTCTTCCTAGAATCCTGGTTAACATGGATGACAACATAATTAAGCACTACTCAAACGAAGACACCTTCCAGCTACAGACTGAAGAGTCAGGAGGATCTTACAAACTCACGCTTACAGAAATTTAAAACTGCTTTCCTGGCCCAGGGACTAGACATGGATTCCTTGAGTTCATGAACTGTTCTTCAACTACGTAGTGGACTTTCTCTTGCAAGAAAGCCTGGCAGTTTCTTTATTATAACAGCCCACATAATCCATGGAGTGTATCTTTCCTGCTGGGAGAGACAATGACCACATAACAAGACCTAGGAGATTTACCTGCAAGTTTCACCTTCTGATTACCGTCTAGGAGAGGTCCCTGTGTGACACTTGCTCTAATGTGCTGCAGATTGCTCTGACGGACAAAATTGAAGATTGGTTAAAAAAATGTGATAAGCTACAATGTCGAAGAGCTTAAAGTTTAAACCTGAAAGAACAGTGGGGTATGCCATACATTACAAAACAATGGGTTGCACACCCCTCTGGTCCTAAAATTCCTTGTAACATTGTTTGTGATGGAATGCTCTGGAGCATTACAAAGCAATCCTTTGGAAACATCTCTAGTAACCATGAGGTTAAGAAGCAATTTATTGTGCCTTCATAGAGGTGATATAGGACATCAGGAAAGTCCTAATCTTTTTGCCATGCAGAGTTTTTCTTTACATGGGCAGAATAATCTTAAAGGGGCAGTGAACTTCGTTAACTTTAAAAAAAAAAAAATTATAGAGCTTTCCCTGCTGAATAATACAAAGGCACTTTCCATGCTGGTACATTTTTCATTTAAATGTTATTACCGATTGGTTTTGTATTTTTAAAATGAAATTACAATTTTCTCTTCTGGCCACTAGGTTGTGCTCTTCCATTCACATATTGTGAGGAGCCATATTCACTCAGATGTTCAGAGTGCATTGGACACTAGTTGGCACCACTGCTAGAATAACATTTGAATGAAAACAATCCCTGGTGGTGGTAACCTTGTTTTACTTGGGAGTAACAGCCCTCTAACATTTTTCATAATAAACGTTTACTGCTTCTTTTATGTTCTCTGCTAGAAAGGCCTGCAATGCATTACAAAGTGAGGGTAGCATAACATGTGACATAACATTAATCCATCAAGTGCCTGGAGAGCGACTTCTCCCGCTCGAAGAGTTAAAGACTGCCTTAAACATGTAGGAGAGGAGTTTAGGTGGGTCTTGTTATGAATTAGTGCCCAAGAAGCTGCAGTGTATATATGAAGTGCAATATATTTTGTAATTCTATTTTTGTAAATGTGTACAGAACTAGGCATATGTTGCATATATATAATATATATAGAAGTCTGGTATGTGTATATATGGTAATATGTTTTGTGTGGGATATGCCAAATAGACCCTGCATACAGTAACAGGTCTTCAGTCAATGTGGCACAAAACAGGGAAAGAAAAACATATAACCCTTTGAGTGCAATGTATTCCATACCCTTCTGGCACTCAAAGGGTTATAACTGTCTTGGGAATTTGGAAGCTACACACAAGGGAACAATTAAACATTTCCCTTGATATGATACGTTTAACCCCTTGAATGCTATGCAATGTTTTGGAGCCCTCTTTAACATTCAAGGGGGTTAAAGAAAAACCTTTAACCCTTTGAGTGGCAGAGTTATGGTGCAGTTTATTTGCCTCAGAATTGCTCCAGTTTGCTGTTATACATATGCCCAATGTTTGTGTTTCCACTATTAACCCTTTGAGTGGCAGAAGGGTGTCAAATGCATTGCAATGCGATGGACATCTCTATGGTTCTCAGAGTTAAAAGTGTTAAAAAGTGGTTAATTTTTTTATTATTATTATTTTTTTTTTTTTTAATGAAAAAATGTTACCGAGCTTTTCCTGCTGAGTAATACAAGAGTACATCAAAAGGTAGAATACCGCAAACTTGTTTTAAAATCAAACTGCAAATGCATTATAAAAACATTTGCCTTTTGGACACTGGTTTGTACTGTTGATTTTAAAGAGTAAAACAAATTAAAAAAAATGTTCATAACTTCTGTGAAAATCTCTACTCAGTGAGAGGGTTCTCATTTTACTTATCCAGGAAAAACCCAGTAACTTATGTTTTCATAATAAAAGTTTTCTGCTCCTTTAAGGATATCCTCAAATGAGCACAGATAGATCAGTTGATGACTGATTTTGGTAGATTTGCTGTGGTAATGACACATCCACCATTGCTAATGTCAGGATTCTCATAACCCTGTGTACTGGAAAGCTGAATAAGCATTGAGTATACTGCACACACTTGCTGAAACTTACAGGCATAACAAGCTAAGTTTTGGGGATCATCGAAAGCAATACAGCTCTTGGGCAGAGTATGATTGGGATATTCTATCCTTGCCAGAATCTACTTGTTTCCTATTTAAATGCCAAATATATTTTGTATTTGCTTTATAGTCTATTTGTAATATATTATATTTTTACATAAAACACACCTTTTTTTCGGTGTGGGGGGGGTGATGTTAATCTGGTTTCTTGACTAGGATCACATGGTGTTTCTCAACGTTAGTCAATGAGGCAGCAACAGGCCAGATTTTTATTATATCTCTCCTTGATCATAGGTGGATTGGTCAGTATGATGATCTTCCTATGCTTAATCTGGAATATAGTGAAAACCTTACCAGTTGGTGTGCATCAATGACTAGAGTTTAGAATCACTGCCTTTGAGGACACTGCTCTCAGTACAATATGGAATGGAAATGGAGAATATACCTTGTAGTATGAAATGAAATGCTGCAAGACGAGTATTTTTTTTTTCATATTCATGCATATAGTTAAACATACATGTTTATCACATAAGTTTCCAAAATGGAAAGACCTGATCTAAAATTGTATAAGCTAAAAAGTCCAACTATTTGGATGGTTTAAACCATATTTGGCTGTCATTTACCGTAAACTTAATTTGGATGATTTAGAAGTTCAATAAATGCAATTTATATTTATATGTATAATTTAAGATAAAAAAATGACATATTTGTCCAATATGTTACACAGTAAAACAATGGCTTCCTTTCATTTTCAAATGTACGCTTATGGAACAACGACATCAAAAATACTGGCTATTTTAAAGTGGACCTATCACTTTTGTAACAACATTGGTAATTTTGCAAGACCTGTTGTGTTGGCCATTTCTTATTGCAAACAGTAGTTTGAGATATTTATGCTGTGTAAAACAGTACCTGCCTACTAAGTCTGGAAAACAGTTTCCTTCCCTCCTAGTTCCCTCCCATTATGCTAATATATTAACCCTTTGTGTGTCAGAGGGGTATACAACATATTGCTCTGCAATGCATTGCATGCTCCTCTTGCTCTTAAAGGGTTACCTGGAGAGGTGGGTTCCAAGAGACCTATCTCTCCAATATATTGATTTGTGTGTGTTGCCAAAAGGTTAAAGTAATGTGATTCTTCTTTAGGTTCCAAGGTAGGCGTGCAAGGAACTGTGTATAATTTATATAGGAAAGTGTGTTTATGCATAGTGAAGCGACAGGGGAGCAGAATGGGGATCTGACAGAAGATCCCCGATGCTCCATCTCTTTATCTGTGTTGCATTGCACAGGGAAGTTTTCTGTCCTGCTCAGACAAATTCCTCACATATACTCTCTATCAGGCTTTACAATCTCACACAGTGGGTTTATTGGCGATGCGCTTGCAGACCTGAAGTTTGTAGTTAACAGTCAGAAACTGCCAACACCATCACCCCCACCCTACAGCTGATAGTAGGTTTTTGAGACTACACAGAGCAGCCCCAAGATAGGATAATTGCCCTTTAATTACTACACTAGACAGAGGGCTTCTGGGATTTCTTTGGTTACTAAATACTAACATAGTGTGAGGGGAGAAGGTAGAAGAACCACTAGGGAAGAAGAGGTACAGAAGGGCTATGGAAGATGGTTGTTTTTTCTTAATTTTTAATTAAATGGCTAACACAACATATAGCTGACATTGAAATCTCTTTCATAATTGTTCATAAAAGTTATTAGATGGCAATAGTCGGCTTTAATATAGCTAGAGTCTGTAAAAATGTGTTACTTTAGAAACATAAAGTCTAATCCTAAATTTGCTGTTTTAATACATGTTTAAACCATTCTATATAGACACAATTTGGTTAATTTTGTTTGTGATCTTTGAAATGAAGACATAAGCTAAAGTAGTTAAGTTATACTGCTTTTCTATTTTTGAAGGCTGTTGCCTTATTGGTCTATATGAAGAAAATGCAGCACTAGGTAATGGGATTTTTCAGATGCTAGCATGGAGTACAGTGTATATACTGACAGATCACTTTTAGGTATTGGTGTTCCATGAACATCTCGTAAAAAGCCTACTCTTACTAATCCTTTTAAAGTCGTGTAGGGAAATAGCTCTGCACTGTATATAAGTTGGGAAAACTACTTTTCATGTAGATCTCAAATGATTGGAGTCATAAATAAAAAGGAATGTCAGCATCCTTAATATGTATTAGGTACATAAGAACTAATTGATGTCATTGCTACATTTAACTTAATTTACCATCTTAATGTTTATCTGTCTGAATGTCATCCGCATTCTATTGAATCCGCATTCTATGAATTAACGGATGAGTAGGTTACTTCTGTTTTGTCCCTGACACAGTAGTACATGAATATTCTGTGGAGAGATAAAATGCCAGGTGTTTGTTCCAGTTTATGTTACGTAAGATTGGAAACTACAAAGCTGTATATGAAGAGTTTCCATCAGTTCTGTCTGAGATTTTTGACTCTGTACAAATGGGGAGAAAAAAAAGGTAGGGGGGGGATTTTTTTATATATATACATTTATATATTTTGTTTAAATATATGTTTTTATCAAAATGTTTGTCAGGAAAAATTAATGTTAAGCTTCAGGGATATAATTTAAAATTATTTGTAAAATACAATAAATTTTACTCTTGTATGTGCTATAAAATAATGAAGTATATATATATATCTATAGTGTTTTAATTCATATATTGTTACTAGCTTTAGGGATCCACATGTTCAGTCATACAGGACAACCTATAGGCAAGGCTTTCAATGTTCCTCTAGTTCAGGGTTCCTCTGCACTTTGGCCTGCTATGGATACCAGTTTAGGATGCCTCACTTAACAAAAATGTGTAATTTATAATGTATATGTATAGACATGATTATGCACAACATTTTGTCATTCTGACTGTGAGACTGAAAATTAGCTATGTATGCATTTTCCAATACATTATGTCCTTGAGAAATTACTTATAAAATGTTGGGGGTTCCCTGAAGATTGAAGATGGCATGTTACGGGTGTCTTGAGTGAAACAAAGATTGAGAACCACTGCTTTAGTTAATACATTGTTCAGCAACTTAATTGTTCAAATCAGCACAGATAATTCTTCTTTTGGCTGTAAATCTTGCCAGTTGATTACCCCTGCGGACTGAACTTTGGTTACCCTGGAATATGGGATAAAGGGAAGGTGTTGTTAAAATTTTATATAGAAGAAAGTATTGTCTAGATTCTTGTATTATTATGTCTTATGTCTGCATTTTAACTAAATGAATTTTATATAACCTTTTTTGTGAAGTCATTGGTTTTTTTTGTTTCTTTTTTCATAATTAATGCTAGTAAATAACGTCTAATTCCTCAAAGGGCTTAAATCAAAGATGGGCAATTGGATATGGTCTTGTCTTTGTCTGGCAGTACACATGCAGTAGTTCTGTTGTATATAAGGGAAATCAATCCCTACTTTATCCGCTAAAGAATACACTTTATTACAAAGCACAATACTGATACTCTTCCAGTGCAGAGAGGGACAAAACAGCAACACAGCTCTTAACTTATATTATGCCCACAGAAGTATACATAGGCAGATTTCACCGTATGTATAGAAAAGGACATACGTGAATATGATTGACCATCTCAATGTATCCTTCCTGTTAAAATCCTTTCATAAAAAAGAGGCTGTATAATCTTAGACTGTATTCCCTGGAGTTGGATTGCCCAGTTCACAGGACTGTTTTTCTGTGGAAGCTGGCTTTATGATAAGTCTGTTCCTCATTGCTGAACCTCTCTGAGGTTCTTCTCTATCTGGATGGGAGCCTGAAGAAAGAAGACTCGTGAGTAACCCTTTGAGTGTCATGGTCCTCTATATTACGTGCCACTGTTTTCTAATTTCCAAACTGAGAGTTATAGTGCACTCATTAGTCATCTGATCCCCTTTCCTATATGTGACTGTGTGGTAAAGGTGACTGCTCTGCTTAGTTTCCCAAATTTAAAGGGACACTAACGTCAGAGTCAGGAGATCCCGGTCTGAGGACCAGCAGAGCCGAAATCACGTTATTTCAAAATTATTACTTCATTGCAGTGGTCTACAAAGTGTGCCTGGTTTGCAAGCACACTTTTCAGACCGTTCCAATTAAGTAACTCTTTTTAAATAACGTGATTTTTGCTGAAGACCCTCCTCGAGTCGTACAACTCGAATCACCTGCTATCAGCTTTACAGCTGACATCAGGAGAAGGGAAGGGAGGGGGGAATTTTGAATGCGAATATCTCTCAAACCATAGCAGTGGGTTGTGTGGGTAATATCTCTGCATCCATTAATGCTACAAGGGTCAGAGTGGGCTCCTTCTTCTTCTCTGATCATGCTCTATCACATCACTGTTGATTGTCCAGTTTTGTGAGTTTTGCCTTTTTGAGAAATTGGGGTGTCATGGGTTGCTTAACTTAAAGAGGAAAACTATATTGTCCTGAAGTCTCTGATTCCCTGGCTTTTTTCTGATTGGTTGGGTGCCTTTTTTGGCTTCCATCTTATTCCTCCATTATTTATACTACATAGGGGCTGGCTGTCCTTCTCTTTCTCTCTCGTTTAACCCTTTGCTAGCCAGACATGTATTTTCTGGGGGATTTTTAACACTCTGCCTGTACTTTAAACTAGTTTTATTTTAGTTTAAGCAACTTTCTCTTGGTATGTTTGACTTCAAGGGACATACGGATTCAGGGGCTTCTCCAACTCCCCTAACTCATGCTATGCTGAGCTTCCAAAGAAATATTTTGGGTCCCCATGCCCTACAGCTGCTGTGGCCTCTACTACTCCCCCAGTCCTTCCAGCACTGTTGAAGAGCTTTGGTTACATCTGATGAGGAGATGGACTCAGAGGAAGAAGATATGGATTCTTCCTTTCCCTTTGGGGATCCCTATGAGGCTGACCCTGTTCCTTCAGCAAAGGGGCTCATAAGAGCAGTGTTGGAGACCCTCTTGGACTCTGAGGGGGTCTGCCTCTCTGGATATCTTTCAGAGATACAAGAAAGACTCTCCAATCTTCCCTCCTAACAGCACCTTAGACCAGTTTCTACTGGAGGAATGAAAAACACCAGATAAGACTTTTCCTTAATAAGCACATCTCTAAACTATATATCTTTATGTCTGAGGCTCTAGCGCAGTGGGCTTCCCCCCTACGATCAACCCCCCATCTCATGCCTGGCCAAGAATACAGCTCTTCCATTAGAAGATACTTCAAGCCTCAAAGATCAGGCTGACAAATGCCTTGATTCTCTGTTAAAGGCAAACTTAGCATCCACTGGGGCAGCTCTGCGACCCATTTTCACTTCTGCCTTGGTCAGTAGGGCAGTAGCTGTCAGGGTTGAGCAGCTTTCTTCAGCCATATGTTCCAATGTTGTTGAGTGTGTCATCCTAGAGGGCAGGACACATGACAAAACACTGGGTCTTTGAGGGGAGACTTCCTTCAGATCAACCCCCCCCTCACACACTTTCCCAAAATTCATGTGTCCTGCAAAACAGTTGAAAGTGCAGTGGCTATCCTGTTATTGTTTTTTTTTCTTTAGATATGGGGCTGTATAGTCTCCTTTTAGGCAGGCTACCATCATTGGGCTTCCCTGGAGTTGGATTGCCCAGTTCACAGGTGCTTTGTGAGTAATATTGTTATATATATGGAAACCAGTTGCAAGGATGTCTACGATACGATTATATAAAATTTTAAATGGTTAAATATATTGAAGGATGCTTTAAGAATCTATTCCTGGTGTTCCGATTCTGTAATGATACTCTGTAATATGTCTAGAATTTAGTTGTTGAGGGTGGTTGCTGTGGTGAGCTTTCTCATGCTGGTCTATACGCACGTTGACAGGCACCGTTGCATGCGGTGGGTGGGACGACTGGCACGGGTGTTGAATGAGGCTACATAAGACAGCCTCAGGGAAGGTGTATTGTGGAGGGCTGTGCTGAGGAAGAGGACAGGAGTAGTCCTCGAAACATTCACAATTAGCCCAAACACTGCTGTCCTGTTGTAAAATGCCTTAATTTGGGATGCATTGAAAATTAAAAAACTATTGCCTGAAGCAGCGATTGGTGAATGCCTGTTTGATTCTTACTACTAGGTCTCCCACCATACTGGCATTGCTTCTCCAGGTAGAGTCCTCTTAGGGTCTTAGTCCTGGGAGACATTCTTTTCTTCTTACAAGCTTAGTGATTTTGCTTTTATTTCCTCACATGAATTCTGGGAAGAATGGAGGGGCTGAGCGAGAGGAAGAGGAGGGAGTCGCCACCCAAAAGACCCAGTCTTTTGTGATGTGTCCTGCCCTTTAGAAGGAAGGACTCAACCACATGGTACCTGTGTTCCATATGGACTGAAGAGAAAAGGGTTAACAGGTTATTTTGGAAGCAAGTACATATCTTTGTGAAGCAGCCTTTGACACTGCCAGGTTTTCTGGTAAGGCCTCAGCCAAATCTGTTCACATGTCACACCATGTGGCTGAAGATTTGATCGGCTTACCAATCTTCCAAAAAATCACTGGTCTCTATTCCCTTTGTGGGTGAGACTCTATTTGGACCTGACATAAGCAAGGTCATTAGTGAATGCTACTGGAGGCAAGAGTACTCCACTGCCCCTGGTATCTTGTAAGCATCCCTTTTTTTTAAGGAAGGCTTGTGGACTTCATTCCAACCCACTAGTTTGGGTTGAAGAGGGTACAAATACCTCTGGTCTTCCAGGAGCACCCCAGACCAAAGCCCAAAAAGACTTGGCAGAACAAGAAGTCTACTCCAAAGCCTGTAATAATCCATAGTCCGCAATGACTTGCTGAGTTGTGGTTTATCCTTATTTGTTTGGGGGGGGGGTCACCTATAACTTTTTCAAGACACCTAGACATCTTCTCTGATGGACCAGTGGGTTTGGCTGGTTGTTTTGGCAGGGGACCACATCTATTTCAAGTTCCTTCCTCCTCATTGCTAGTTTTTGTTTAGAGTTCTTCAGGACTCAGAGTGAGTGTGTCTCTTTAGAGACACCATCCTTCTCTGCTAGACAAGAAGGTCCAGGTTCCAGTCCGAGCTCAGGAGCATTTTTTTCAGGTTTATATTCCAACCTTTTTGTGGTCCCCTAGAATATGGGAGCTGCCATCCCATTCTGGACCTGAAATTCCTCAACCATTTTGTGGTTGCTATGCACTTCAGTAATGTGATAAACCATAGAATAAAGAGATCTCTACTTCATGCCTAAACAACTAATATCATATGTTGAAAAACTTCCATGTAAGACACATCTACTCACCACGGCTAAAAGCCGTTGTGGATCCGGGGCTACTGCCACAGTCCTGGCCATGGACTTCGACAAACTAGACGACACCGGAGGAGGTGCTTCAATGGATCCACCGCTCATCCACAGCCAAAGAAGAAATCCACTCTCTTGTATAAATAAAATTACTTTATTCTTCCACTTTTAAAAAAACATCATTCATGATGTAGAGAATGATACACCAGACATATATAAGACCACAAAGCGCCTAACGCGTTTCGTGAAAATATCACTTAATCATAACCTATGATTAAGTGATATTTTTACGAAACACGTTAGGTGCTTCGTGGTCTTACATATGTCTGGTGTATCATTCTCTACATCGTGAATGATGTTTTTTTTAAAAGTGGAAGAATAAAGTAATTTTATTTATACAAGAGAGTGGATTTCTTCTTTGGCTGTGGATGAGCGGTGGATCAGTTGACGCACCTCCTCCAGTGTCATCTATTTCAGTAATGTGTACAAGTGAATTTCCTCTCTGGACCTTCGGAATATCCCTATTCATCCAGACCAACAACGGTTCCTTTGTTATGCTTTTGCATGCAGTCATTACCAGTTAATTGCACTGGCAATTCTGGCCACATACCTCTATTCACAGGGAATCTCCCCAACTCCATATCTAGATGATCTTCTGATCACTGCTCCATGAGAAGAAATTCTGGTGATCCATATCCAGAAGTTCACCTGTATACTGGTGCACCACGGTTGGATTCTCAATTGGGTCTCATCCCAGATCCTGTTCATCCTGAGGATGGAATCTGACACTCTTCAAGGTTCTCACCAGAGGACAAGATCCAGATCCTGTTCCAGGAAGAGTAATTGGCACTGACCTGGCACACAGCAACAATAAGGAATTACATGAGGATCCTGGGACATCTAGGACTCGATTCAATTATGTTCAGTAAAACAGCTGGTAGGGTAAATTGTCTACTGGCTGACATAAAAAGATGTCTAAGCCGATATTCAGTTGTAGGGGAGTGCAAAATCTCTCGCCATGTTCCTGTGGGAAATTCACGAAAACCACTTTGTTGTCCACTTTTTCGTGGAAAAACCTGCTTTAAAATTAGCGATTAAAATTTTTCACATTTTTTGCCCATTGGCCAACATTTTTTGCCATTTTTTCATTGGCTAGAAAGTTTACACCCGTAGATTTACGCGTTTCTCGCCTTTTCGCTATAAAAATGTGACATATTCCAGGAAGTGAACCACAATAGAAGCAGCCACAGAGCGTGGTAGACTTGCTGTGCTGTTCTGCTCTGATTTTGAGGCAAAATTGAGGCTGGAGAAGCTCATAGTGACTGCTATCACTATGAGCAGGGTTAAAAATAATAAAAGGAGGAACTGGAAGGACCATTATGTGTCCACTGAGTCTGAGTCTGTGAGCACTACAGAAGCAATGTTGGCCAGTTCCCCTAAATCACCCCCAGGGTTTTTGGGGAAATTATTGTCAAGGGAGGAACAAAAGGGTAGTACTAGTATTGAGAGCAGGACAGGTCAGCTGCCTGTGCCTGCTACAAGATGTGCTGCACCTGCTGTCAGACGTTCTGCCCCTGATGCCAATGCCACCATCCGTGCTGTGCCTGCTGCCAGTACTGCCCTTGCTTCCACCAATGCTGTGCCTGCTGCTAGTGTGTCTTGTAATACTCAGGAGGAGAGGAAGGAGAAGATTATACCACGTGTGACAGCAGGGGACCCTAAGCCACACTTGCCATCCCCAAGTGCTAGTACTACTACTACAAAGGTCCAGCAGTTTGTTAGCGTTAGGAGTGAAGGAGGGGGTAAGCAATATCCTCCTATTAACAGTGACTGTGAGGAGGAAAACTCAGGGCTGAAACTGATGTGGCTGGTGTTAGTAGTAGTATTAGTAACAGTGATGGTGAAGCAGCCGGTGGGACTAGTGTTAGGAGAGTGGTAGGGGAAGCAATTGAGAGTGTCCAGACTAGTGGTCAAGGGAGCCCACACCATTTTCACTGACCCTGGGAGCCCCCTTCACCCCCCACGGTATTTTCCTTGTGGAACATGATCCTGAAGAAGGCAGAATTATGACCGCCGCAATAATACCACCACCACCAACAGGAGCACAGATCAGCTGCCTGGGCCTGCTAATGCTGCCAGTCTGCCTTCTTCAGGTCACCAAGAAATGGCAAGTGTGACATTAGGGTACCCTCTGTAAAAATTGCTCATCACCTCCTCCAACCAGCAGTGAGCATTTGGAAATTTGCAGAATTTGAAATGTTCTAATTCCTGCTGCTGAGTTGCAAGGGCAGCAGGATGCTGAGGAGCAGGCTAGTGTGCCACAGACCACCCTGTACACAGTGGGAATGGTATCAACAAGTGGGACTAGGAAAGGTTCCACTTGCCAGCAGCACCACATATACCAGACATGGTGGGGGCTAGTTATGGTGCTGCTACTTCCTCAGGCTCATCACTGGAACTAGTCATGGCAAGTGGAACCTTCATCATCCATCCCCCATGCTACTGCTGTTGTTGATCCCCTGTTGTTGATCCCACTCCCTTTTAGCTGCCTAATCATCCTACTGCTTAAACAACTCAGCAGCAGCAGCAAGAACAGCAGTCGCACAAATCAATAAACAGTTTTGGGGGGGGGGGTGTTTCTAACAAGCCTAAGTCCTACAAATCAATGTTTCCTTAGGGCTTGTGTCCAACAAGCTTAACCCTTTGAGTGCCAGAGTGGTACGGAATGCATTGCAAAGCAATGCATTCTGTACCACTCTGTCATTCAAAGGGTTGAGTACTAAAAATCGATGTTTCGTTAGGGAGTGTACCAAACAAATTAATGTTTCTCAGGGCTTGGGCCTAGACTAATAAGTCTAAGTCCTACAAATCAATGTTTCCACAGGGCTTGGGCCTCTAACAACAAATCTAACAAATCATCCTCCACAAAATATTCTATCAGGTCAAGTATCAGTCCACCCCAGTGGAAGCTTATGTCACTGGGTTCCTGTCTCTATCACTTTATATACAATTTTCTTATTTTATTTAATTGATTTATTTTCTTATTAACTGTCCCCCACCAGTTAAGAACCCACCCCCCAAAAAGAAATTCCCTGTTCAAATGATTAATTTATTCAACAACACAGGAACCCTCCTCAGATCCCTTTAATACAATGTCTTATGGTGTTTTTTATTTGTGTTCAGGATTTATTTTGTATTAACTACCTCCCCACAAACCCAGTAAAGAAACCCCTCAAAAAACATTCCCTGTTCAACTGATTCTTTCCCAACACCCCACCAACACAGGCATCCTCATGCCCCTTTTATACTATGCCTTTGGGAAATAAAATAATATTTGTTATATGTTGTGTGTAAGTTAAATGTCCCCATTGATTTCAATGGAATGAGCTATGTGAAAAAAGCAGAAAAAGGTGGAAAATAGGCACTTTTTGCAGGAAATTATTCACCAAGTGGGAAGTGCCATTATTCGCCGATTTCAGTTTGAGGCGAAAATTTTCACCCATCCCTTTTCAATTGTCCTACCAGCTGAAAGCATAATGGACGTTAGGCCACGGAAAAGGACTCTTGGCCAAATGTCTGTTTTCTGCAATAAGTTCTCAAAACATACACTATATAGTGTGAATAATGGAAACATCAAAGGAAAAAGCTAATGATTGGTGCCTGAAATACTTTCAAGCAACGATCATTAGCTCATCTGTGTTACACTTACCTGTCATCCACTGTCCATCTTCTTCTTCTATCTTCCTTCTTTTTTCTAATCTTCATCTTTTTTCTTCCTTCTTCTCTCTTCTTTGTCTCTGTCCTGTCATTCTGTGAAAAAGAGAAAAGAAGTCCTATTAAGTGATGCAGCACAAACATAACCCTGACATCTGGGCACAGTTTAACCCACTGAGTGCCAGAGGGGTAAGCAACGCATTGCTTACCTCTCTGGCACTGAAAGGATTAAACAAGGCACAGATGTCAGGGTTAAGTAAATAGAGAATGCCAACATAATCAATCAATTACCCCACAAACCTGTCAGTGTCTGAGAGAAGATATAGTTGAAGAGTTTCATGGTAGGAGGTCTATTCAAATCTTTTTTCAGTGACCTCAGGAGACAAAGGATTCCGATGCAAAATTAGAAGCCGACCGAGTTTGACAAACCAGGCTAGAAGAGGAGCCATTGACCTCGAACAAGCAACTTATAGAACTTCGAGGAGCTGTTGACCTAAAACAGGCTAGTTGTTGATTCTCCAACAACCACTGCCCTCAACTAGTCGGAGGCAATGGTCATAATGTTTTGACTACAATACCCTTGACTAGTTGATCAGGCAGGAGGCAGGGAGTCGTAGTCTGTAGACCATCCACACCCTCAACAAGCTGATGTGGCCATTGGAGCCACCGACAACGACACCCTCAACTCAGTCTGTAGGCACGACATGTGGAGTCAAACAATACAGTAATTTGAATGTCCCAGAAGCAACAGAAGTCTCAGACAGGTGACAGCTGAAGGGACACGTGTTGTGCAGCAGAGAGCAGGATAAAGAGGCGAAGGTTTGAAGAAGAGTAGTCAAATGAGAGCCGATGTCAGAGCCAGACAGGAGACGAAAATACCTGGGGATGAGACCCAGGCTTTGTCTAGGAGGAAGCCAGGTTGTAATACATAGACATGCGGACGCTGGAATCAGAAGGCTGAAGAGAGGGTCAGGAGATAAGCCAATGGTTGGTACATGGAAATACTGAATCAGGAACTCTGGAACGCTAAAGCAAGGACTCTCAGGTACTTGGCGCAAACATCGAGCAAGTGCTGGAGGCTGAAACACGAAGATAAAGGCAACAGTGGCCAATAGAAGTTCATGGTAGGTGGAGTAACCAGAAGGAGCATGTATCACGGTGCCCGTGATTGCTGACTTCTGCTGTCAGTCAGGTGTGTGTACTCTCCATTGGCCACCTGTCTTTTGCCCGCCCAGTATTTCCTTTATTGACTGGGCTGAGGCACCCTTTGGTTGCCCTTTCATGGTGTCTCTATGTCAGCAGTCACCTGCTTTGTACCTATTCCTTGGGCCTATTTCGCTCTGCTACCAGAATCAGCATTACTCCAGCAGTCAGTGCCTCTCCTGTATGGTTCCTGCCTCCGTTCCTGATCCGGTGGAGATGTCGTTCCTGCTTCCGTTGCTGATCTCGTGCTGCTGTTGTTCCTGTTCCATTCCTGACCTGGTTGGCGGTGCTGTCGTTCCTGCTTCCGTTCCTGATCCCGTGCTGCTGTTGTTCCAGCTCCGTTCCTGACCCAGTTGGTGGTGTTGTCATTCCTGTGGTGGTCCTGGCTTGTCTGCTGTTGCTGCTGCTTGTCATCCGTCTGGCTGCTGAGTCGCTATGGCGACATTCTGATCAATGTGCATTCCATGTTCACCGGTTGCTGATTCTGTTTGTATAGAACCGGTTGGACGTATCGTTTATCCAGTACGCGGTACAGATTTACTCCAATTTCACCGGTTGCTGATTCCGCTTGTATAGAACCGGTTGGGCAATCTTCTTATCCAGTACGTGGTACTGGTTTACTCCAATTTCACCGGTTGCTGATTTCTTTTGTATAGAACCGGTTGGGCATCCGCTTATCCAGTACGCGGTACTGGTTTACTCCAAGTTCACCGGTTGCTGATCCCACTTGTATAGAACCGGTTGGGCATATGTTTATCCAGTACGCAATACTGGTTTACTCCATTTCACCGATAGCTGATCCCGCTTGTGTAGTACTGGTTGGGCGTCACGATTATCCAGTACGCAGTACTGGTTCACTCCGGCTGATGTTTCCATTCATATAGAGCCGGCTAAGCGCTATTGTTGTCCAGTATACGGTGCTGGTTTACTCCACCATCCACCGGCTGCTGATCCCGCTAGGTTAGAGCCGAGTGAGTGCTATTGTTGTCCAGTACACGGTACTGGTTTACTCCACTTTACACCGGCTGCTGATTCCGCTATATAGAGCCGGTTGAGCATTTGTTGTCCAGTACACGGTACTGGTTTACTCCACATCCACCGGTTGCTAATCCCGCTGTGTAGAACCGGTTGGACTATACTTTTGTTCTATACATGGTACTGGGTTACTCCACATTTACCGGTTGTAGCTGTCTCCGTTATTACACCGGTTTGATCTCCCTGGTTGGGAGACTGGTTTGCTCCACTGTTCCATCTTATGCTGTTGCTCCATCTAGGCAGCATTAGTGGAGCTGTTCCTCTGTCCTCCTGGCTGCCTTGCCCGGTAATTTGGCAAGGCCGGTAGAGCCAAATTCAGATTGGCGTGTAACCTCCAGGCTGCCTTGCCCGGTATATTGGCAAGGCCGGTAGAGCCATAACCAGCTTGTCGTGTAAACCCTCCAGGCTGCCTTGCCCGGTATATTGGCAAGGCTGGTAGAGCCTCAACCAACTTGTCGTGTAAGCCCTCCAGGCTGCCTGGCCCGGTATATTGGCCAGGCCGGTAGAACCACAACCAACTTGTCGTGTATACCTCTAGGCTGCCTTGCCCAGTATATTGGCAAGGCCGGTAGAGCCACATTCATATTGTCGTGTAACCCTTTTGGCTACCTTGCCCGGTATATTGGCAAGGCCGGTAGAGCCTTCCATGTGTATCTTGCAATAACACTGTTTGAACCCATTGTGTTTATGTGATTTACATGTATGATTAGGACCCGTGAGGGTTCCCATTAAACTTTTCAATAAAGTTTGATTTTTATCTTACTCTGTGTCTGAGAGTCAAAACAAACCGCGACAGCGTGACAGTGCTCACTTGACAAGGGACAGCCTCAGGACGGCCTGGAGCATCAGGATGTGAGCACCCGAGTAGGGGCATTAACCACAGTGGCAGGTACCCAAAAACGATACGCTGGTCCGTAGTTTCTCCAGTCAACTGAGTACTGTAGTCAACCATGAACTAGTCGGTAGTTCAAAATCCTTCGAACCTCGTATTCCCGGTGACCATCCACCAGAACAGGAGCAGGTGGTCGAGGAGATTGGTATTGGTATTTGTTTCACCCCAGGGGCCGAAGGAGGGACAAATGAAAGGAGTTGTCCACTTTCATGGTAGGGGGCAGGTTGAGAGCATAGGTAACTGGAGTCAGCCATGTTTTGATTGAAAGGGACCCACAAATTTGGCCCGTAACTTTCAAGAAGGCTGCTTAAGATGGAGATGTTGTGTGGACAAACAGACTTGGTCACCGGGTTGATATAAAGAAGCCGGTCATCTCCTCTTGTCCACAGCAGACTTGAATCTGGTAGAGGTGGCATGCAAGGACCGATGAACAGAAGACCAGTGCAGCCGGAGATCTTGCACCCTAGCATCAGCAACAGGAACATCTGTAGCAGGAAGGACAGGGAGAGTCTGGGGATGATAACCCAAAGTGACATAGAAGGGAGAACATCTTATAGAGGAGTGGTACTGATTGCCAGAGGAAGCAATGACTCCCAGTTGTTGTGATGGGTGTTGACGTAATGGCGAAGAAAGACTTCCAGTGATTGGTTGGTTCTTTCAGTCAGGCCATTGGACTGAGGATAGTAAGAGGCAGAGAAGTTCAACTGGATCCCTAGGTGAAAACAGAAGGCCTTCCAAAACCTAGAAGTAAATTGAGTACCCCTGTCAGAGACGATTTGAAGAGGAACTCCATGAAGGCGGAAGATGTCTTTGAGGAAGATGTCCGCCAGAGTTTGTGAATTGGCTAACCCCAAAGAGGAATGAAATGTGCTTGCTTGGAAAAGCGATCAACCACTACAAAGATCACGGTGCATCGATTTGATGGCACCAAATCAGTAATGAAGTCCATAGCTAAGTGAGTCCATGGAATACTCGGCGAAGGAACTGGATGTAAAAGTCCTGCTAGTCTCTGATTAGACAGCTTATTCTGGGCACAAAGGGTGCAGGCTCCGACGTAAGCTTCCACATTCTGTTTCAGTGAAGGTCACCAGAACAGAAGGAGGAGGAGATCGATGTTCTTGACAATCCCTGGATGATCTGACATAGTGGAGCAATGCGGCCAGCTCAGTACGGAGGAATGTTAGCTCTTGGGAACATACAGAAGATGGCGAGGCTTCCCTTTCACTCATCCACCAAAATTATGTTTCTCCCCCCCAACCACCAGAGGTCTTGGCATACATATATTATACACTTACCTAGGTAGGCATGTTTCATACAGGAGTCAGTTATTGCTATCTCCCCTTTCCACAGATTTCTCCCCATCCCCACAATTCTCTACACCAACAAGTCTAACAAATCTAACAGGGCTCCATCTCTACTGCAGATATATCTCATTCTCTCTTGCAGTCAGAACTCCCCCCACACACACACACACACAGAGCAGGTATCATAGGAGCCTCTCTGTCCTGACCCTTGTCCACTCATAGGTCTCCAACACTCCCCAATCAGATATGACACACACACACACACACACACACCAGATTTCTCTCCTGCCACCCAATCTTCCCTGTTTTTCTGTCTGCACACCCCAGCCACCTATGTCTCCCCCCCCCATCAGTTTCTTTTTCATGGATCTCTCTCTTCCTCATCCAGATCTCACCCCCCCCATCAAAAGTCTGTCTCTCCACCTTTTTCAATATTCTAAAATAGGAAGGCACTGGCATATAGATAATAATGGACCAACAAAATACTTTAAATAGAGCAGAGCTTTCTAAATTTCAAAAAAGCTTTACTAAAGACAATTGTATTAAAATCAGTTAAAACAACAAAAGAGAGGTGTGTAGGTAAAGCCAGAGAATAACCACACATGAGGATAAATATATAATAGGTAATTACAAAATACAGGCTAACATATAAAGTAATAAATAATAAATCCTCTAGCTGGATGTATAATCCCCTATAAGCACACTGGTATTACATATAAGGAGACATCTGTTTAGTAGTGAAAAAAACATAAAAATGTAAATAACACAACCCTAATAAAGTGCAAAAATTAGTGCAAGAAGACATCCCATATGACAAAAAAATTGGGGGGCACATGGGGAGGCACAGTAGAATTTAGGGGGGCCCTGTCCCCCTCTGCCCCCCCGGTGACACCACTGGTACCAGGCAAAAAGTCTATCGGACAGTCAAAGGTTCTGTGTGGCAAAGCAGCTGCTCTTTGCTTGGAGAAGACATCCATATAGTCCCTGTAAGGTTTAGGGATAATGTCCTCGGGACCAGTTATGCTGCCAATAAGCCCGGGTAAGGTGATTTGGGCCAAACAGGTGGAATGACAGGTTGTGCTCCAGACAGTTAATTGATGGGATTTCCAGTCGATCGCAGGATTGTGATGATGAAGCCATGGGAGGCCTAGAATCACTGGAACTGAGTTGTACTTGATGATGTTGAATTGGATGATCTCCGAGTCAAGAACTCCCGTCTTGAGGAGAATCTGTTGAATTTCAAAAGTAACCAGACCAGATCCTAAGGGACTCCCATCCACAGTGGAAACATGTAATGGATTGTTTTTATGGATGAGTGGAATCGAGTGTGATATGAGGCAAAGAGAGTCCAGGAATACTCTGGCAGCACCAGAGTCCAGAAAGACTTTAGTGGAACAGGAAGAGTTACCGCTCGATAATTGTCCAGATTGTGTGTGATGCCGGGATGAAGATCACTAACATGTGTGCCAAATTTCCTGGAAGTTGCCACAACTCACATATCCTCACCAACTCCTCAGTACACAGGGATTTGGAGAATGGGACATATACAGGAGGATGGCTGTTGGGTGAGTCAACAGAGAACACACACCACCACATCCAGAGGTGCATGCACACGACGCATGTACACACACACCTCAGTATGTGCATGACACACAAGAGGGGAGAAGATCCACTAAGAGGTGATGAAGAGATGATGAAGTGCTGATGACTCCACCATGTTATCACTACACTTCCTATGTAATGCCATGGAGCTTATGTACGCAGATCCCTTCAACTGTGGACATCTCTGTGCATAGGCTCCATAGAATAACATGGGAATTGGAGAAGTGATGGACAGGAGAAGTCATATCCATTACATCACCTCTTCATCACTGCTTTTTGTATATCCCCCCATGAATACATCATCCATGTAACATGATTCTCATAACACCATGTTACTACTCATCTACAGGTGATGCTGGCTATGGGTGCAAGTCTTGGCTGCTCATGTCATTTGCCAATCCCCACACACCTGCTGAGGAGCGCTACAATGTCCGGACCAGGAATGTCATTGAGCACACCTTTGGGCAGCTCAGATCCAGGTTCCGTTGCCTGGATCACTCTGGGGGCACTCTGCAATATTCATCTGCAAAAGTATGTGATATAATCCAGACGTGCCCTATTAGACAACATTGCTGTGGACACACGTCTCGTGAAGGATGTTGAGCCACACCAGCCTATGGAGGTCCCTGTTTCTATTGATGGAGGGGAGGATATGTTGAGTGGGACGCAGATGCGAACCAGGCTCATCAGGGACTACTTGACCTGTGAGTACTATGCATGTGTGAGCATGGTTGTGCTTGTGGAATGCATGCAAACACTCTCAAACCAACAATAATTATCTGTTTCTCTCCACCAATTGACCCAACAACACAGTCCTAGCATGTCAATGACATCATCATTCAACATCTGATCAAAGGTAAACTATATTGTTCATGTATATCACATACTGAGTTGTACTGATGGAAAACTACATCTACCAAGTTGAACATAGCCATAACACCTGTAGAACCCTTTGAGTCACAGAGGGATACCCAATGCAATGGATGCCACTCGGGAATATCATGTGTTAACGCCTTGAGTGCTATAGGGGCACACAAAACATTGCAAGGCAATCAGTTTTGTACCCCTCTGGCACTCAAAAGGTTCAGGGGATAATGGACTTGACTTACCTAGCATGTGAGCAATGCCTATTGGAGCTGAATGGGGATGGTTGTTGTGTGTGGTGGTGGCTAAGGTATGGCAGTAATGATCTGTGAGTTAGGTTGCAAGGCCTTCCATGCTGACTTGTTTGTGTGTGTGTGTATAGCACAATGAATATTCCACTCCATTGCTTGCCAATGTGTTGTCCAGGCGTCATGACCATATGAGGTGTTCATCAAAAGGGATGGCAAGCAGACATATGAATGTGTGTGACGCGGACCCTGAGTACACACACCTCATCAGTATGTAGATCGAGATCCATGAAATGGCTCCCCTGTTTCATGGGTCTTGGTTTACACAATGATGTGTGTGCACTCTCACATATACATATGTCTGCTTGCCATCCCCTTGATACAAAACCCATAAGGTCATGATGGCTAGAAAACACCTTGACAAGCAATGGATTGTTCACTCTGTGTCACATAACAAAGCTTTACCCATGGAGTGCCAGTAAGGTCTCCAAAGCATTGCTTAGCAATGTGTTGTGTACGCCTCTGGCACTCAAGGGTATGATGATGGTACAGCAATAGCATGACTGTTGTGTTCTTAGTGCACCTTCAAATCTTATTTTCACTCTCTGCAGGTATCCATGGCATGACCTCTCATGGTCCAGAGGTTTGTTCTGGTGACATGTTGACTCCACGTCCATGAGGATCATCTGCTAGTGTTGATGTCAATAAAACATATGATCATACATGACTATTTTGTGTCATTGATTACCTCTCCATCATCAGGGTTTTAAAGAGATAGTAATACTTACAATGTTAAAATCTATGTAGTAGGGTTTGTCCCCCTGAGTAAAACAAGGGAACTCCCACTGCTGAAAGGTGTTTGATTCCAAAGTTATTCCAGCTCAAAGTTTAAATTCATAGATCAAATATCACAGTGGCCTGAACGCGTCAAATGGCACTGTTGCTACACCATCCTATGAAGATTCATGGTGCAGGGACCAGAGCTGTTCATAGGTGTAGCAACAGCGCCACTTTACAATTTCAGGTCACTGTGATAGCTCATCTTTAAAATTCAACTTTGAGCTGCAATAACTTGTGAATGAAAACCCTTTTAGCAGTGGGAGTTCCCTTGTTTTGAACCCTACTACATATGTCTTTAAACATTCTAAGCATTATTATCCCCTTAACTGTGATCATGTTGTTGATTGGTTGATCTATCTAATGTGTTCATGTTGTTCAGGTTCAAATCACATCATGGAACAATACCCTGATGTTGTTTGGCTTTGATATGTGGTCTGTGAGTTGAACTTGTACAAACGGTTCTGTATGTGATATGTGTGCTCACCCCCACTGTAAAAGCTTGGGACGCTATCCATTGTGCATGAGTTTTATTCACTGCATAGCTTTGCAATGCATTGGAGACAACTCACTACCTTACACTCATGTTAGATGTGCATGAGTTGTGTTCACTGCATAGTTTGCAATGCACTGGAGACAACTCACTACCTTACACCCATGTTAGATGTGCATGAGTTGTGTTCACTGCATAGCTTTGCAATGCATTGGAGACAACTCTGCCAAACAAACAACATCTTGAATAGGAAACATACATGGACACAGATGTTATGAAGAAGTGCAAATATTTATTAAGGTGCCTGGAGAAGGTTGGCCTTACCTCTTCTTTTTCTTGGGAGGGGCTGGGGGGTGCTGCAGGGGTAGACTCCCTCTGACTGCGCCAGGTTACCCGAGGGGGTCTGGTGGTGGTGGTGGGGTGGATCACTGTTGGCTGGGCCATGATCTGGCACTGATTTTCCCGCCGATTTGAGTCTCGCATCTCCACCAGCATGTGACCGAAAACCTCCATCATGACCGTGTGAAACTGGAGCTGCTGTGTGTTGGAGATGACTTGTTGTGCTTCAATGGACCTGAGACACTCCATGATCCACCCTAGGTTCAGCTCCATACACCTTAGGGTTCAGGCACACCTCCAAATCACTGTGAGCTGCTCCCCCTGGATGGCCACACATGCTGCATCGAGGACCACTGTGGGCGTCACCGGAGTGGAGGGCATCGAGCCTGGTGGAGACTGTGGTGTGCTGTATGGTAGCAGACTCCCATGGAGTGCCTCAGGAATGCCTTCATCAGCATGGATGCTTTGTGGGGAAAACAGGATCGTATCCCCTGACACCTCACTCCCCTTGGATTCCCTGGCCTCAGATTGGCACACTTGTGTTGCTGGGGGTGATGGCATTGGTGGTGGGGTGAAGTCGGTGTGGCCCTGTGGCCGCTGTGGCTCCCCAATGAGCCCAAGATGATGGTAGTTCAGGGGCCACACCTCGGATGCCTCCTGGCTACCTGATGTCCATGTGGGTGGCTGAGGCCTGGCCCACGTGTGGTACTCTGTTTGGCCTGGCATTTGAACTGTCTGTGGCATCCTGTGCCTCGCCATAGGTTGTGGTGGTAGAGAAAGCTGGAGGGCAGGATCAGGCTGTGGCTGCTGCTGCTGTGGACCCTGGGGGCCATGGTGGAGTCACTGCTGCTGTGGCTGCTGACCCTGGTGGGGCCACTGCTGCTGTGGCTGCTGACCCTGGTGGGGCCACTGCTGCTCTGGCTGCTGCTGTGGCTGCTGACCCTGGTGGGGCCAATGCTGCTGTGGCTGCTGACCCTTGTGGGGCCACTGCTGTTGTGGCTGCTGACCCTGGTGGGGCCACTGCTGCTGTGGCTGCTGCTGTGGTGGTGGTAGCAGTGCCCTGGAGGTGGTAACCTGACTCCTTTGCTCGTGCTGACTAGTATGCTGTGTGGGGAAATGACATGATATAATTAGTGATGTGAGCTATGACAGGAGTGCTGCAAGACTATTACATTGCTTTGCAATGCATTGGTTAGCATCCTGACACACATTGCTGAGGTTGACATGATCCCATACATTTATTCTACTAACCTACAATGATTTAACTTTGATCATCATGTGTATCCTGAGCAGCGTGGATGGCAAAGCATACCTCCTTGCTATCCACATTTATCAGGATCAATGAGTTGACCAAAACCGAACCTTGAGTGACACAAACCCATTGCATGACATATACTTAGGCCTCCACAGCAAACACACTATGACCTATGAACACAGCAATGCACCAGGGATGACCAGTGACTACAGAGTCTAACCAATGATAGCAACAGTAACAGACACACAAAGCATAACAACCAACATGATCTGTGTAACCCAACAACCCAATCAGCTGGAGGACACGAGAAAACATGCCAGGACAGCTAAGATCATAACATACAGCAAGCATGGTTATACTGTACTATTGGAGGTTACTTCTCCCTTTTCCTATGTTATGCTATGAAGCCTGAGCACTGATATAAAACAGGGATTGCAGATGTTATGACACTGCAATTGTCATGTACACATTGTCACCTCTTTCTGACACCCTAGTGAATGTCCCCCCCCCCGTCATGGTTGAGCCTTGGGAATCACATATGTCCTGCAGAGTGGTGAAGACGGTGAATGCCCCCTGGTCATCCACACTCTACAGGCTATATATGATGCAGAGAGCTGAACCTTGACTATTCCATTTGGACTAACTACCTACATGTACAACGCCTAGCCCTGACATGCAGTAACAATACTCCAGTACACACGCAATTTCTGTGCCTTGCTATCTTCCATAACCCTTTGATTGCCAGGGGAATAGCCAATGTATTGACAAACAATGCATTGCTTATCCCTGTGGCACTCAAGGGGTTATGTGCTGATGTCTTTGTCACTCTATGTATGACATTGTGATACACATAACAGTTATACCTTTGACTGACATATGACAGTGTGCATTGTTTTTGTACTGTGCATGATGTTGTTGTAGATAGCATGAGGGGTGTTCAACCGGGACTTGACCATTACCAATCAGACTGGGCTTGTCAAATATTCTGTCCGTGTTTGACATCCCTCCATGCTGAGTTGCTGAATTGTGTTGTGGAATGCTGACCATGTGTTCAGGTGTCACTGTGTTGGCCTCTGTCTGGTGGCATCAGGATTTGTGTGATGTGTGTGTAGGCCTTGATGCACTTACCGGTGGACTCGAGGCTCCTTTCATCCCCTGTGTCACTCCACCCTGGGATTCCCTGCACTGCTGTTGTGGACTGGGTTCTCCACACTGTCTCCTCCCACTCTGCGTAGTGCATGCACGGGGGCAGACCACCCCCTGTGCCAGCCTCATGCATAGCCTCCTGGCCCATCTTTTTCTTGACCCTGGCCATGCAGTCAATCCACCTCTTCTTCACAGCATCCAGTGACCGGCTGCAGCTGGACATTGCCCTGTCCTCCTCCTCACTCCCAAAGGTTCTATGAGAGCCTTGACTGTGGCTCTCCAGCCCTGCCTGTTCTGGCCCTAGCTGTGCATGGTGCACCCCGTGTCCTACCCCTCATCCCACTGTCATCTCAGGCTGTGCACTTTTTGTGCCTCCACTAGTGTGCCCCCCCTCCTCCCCAGACATCTCCCTCCCCTACCCTGACCAGGGATGCCCACCTGCTCCTCTTCCCCCTTTCCTCCTACTCTCCCTATACCTCTCTCCTCTCCTCTCCTCTCCATTCCTCTCACCCACTCACAGGCACTCACTCAGGCCCACACACACACTCACTCACTCACTCACTCTCTGTAACTCATTTGCACTCACAGACTCACACTGTCAAAAAAAAATATAAAAGTGTATGTGTTTTACTAACAAAAAAAAACATGGACTATGTTTGTGTGTGTGTGTGTGTTTGAATGCGTGTATTTGGTATGTACAAAAGTGCATTATGTGTCGCAAAGTGTACTGTCAAACTCTCCAACTCCTTCTACCTGTATGTAATACGCATAAACTCCCTTTCTCTCACTCTAGCCTCCGCTCCTGGGTCCTGTGCTCTAGCTCGAAAGAACGCAATACACAAAGACAAAGGTGCGTAGGTTATTTGGGGTCTATATATAGTTTATTCGACTGAACTTGATACTTTGGGGTGCTGTGATTGGCTGGGGCACTAGGTAACATTGGACATTCGCTTGTTTCTTTTATTAGGACCTTCCTCACATTATTTAGCGTGTGTTTTGAGACAGCAATGAGGTCAGATTTTGAGCGACTCCAGTTTTGTAGTTTTCATGTGTTTTTTAGGCAGTCGCACGTTAGCCTTTCTGGGTAAGGAAGATTTGAATCTTTGTTAACTCACGAAGGCCTTTTTTATTTTTCTCCTTGGTTTTAACTCCAACATTTGGATCGAGCCCTAAATTCTTTGAAAAATCATGGATTGTTGTACAATAAAATTAGTTGGGCAGTAGAATCTACAGAAAAATGATACTCCACTGTTATGGGGCTGACCTAATTTAGGGCTGATCCAAAAGTGCATATTTTTATGACATCTATGCATTAACTCTTTGAGTGCTAGAGATGTACCTCTCTTATTCACCTGTGCTTAACCCTCTGAGTACCAATCTGTCACTTTCATTATCCCACCTGTTATTGTTCAGACATATCCTGAAAATGTGCACTTTACTTGCTCTTTTGGACCAGGATCAACTACCACTGCTGTAGGAGATACCAGGGGTACAAAACCACTCCTATTGCAGACTACACCTTTTTTGAGCTAGAGAAGTCCATGCAATTGAAGCTTAGTTTAGGGAGTCTTGTAGGAAGGAAATTTGTTTTCTATGCACGTACCTTGATTCAGAAATGGAAGGCATGTCTGGTCCACGTGGAGTGACTCACATCGAGGTTAGAATAGAGGATAACGGGGACGGACTCACGTCTCACTCCTGATTCACTTCTATCGGGTCATTACCATGGAGATCTGGACGCCTATCCTTCTGTCTGATCAAATACAATTATAAACAGCAATAAGCATATAGCTTGGAGTCATTCAAAATTCTCATAAGATGTATATAACTAATGTAGATGACTTAAAGTCCTTCATTACAGAGCACAATTAACATGAATGGTACACCTCATAAATTCATGGCATAGTAATTATACATTATTTATAACAAACCAAAGAAATAGTCTTGTAGATTAAAACAACTGTGTAGCATAGACACATAAAAAATGCATAAAAATTATTTAAAGATTATTATTGCTGATTTGTGTCCTTTTTCTCATGAAACATAAATAGAATCCAAAAAGAATGTGTGTAAAAGGACTATGTGTCTCCCTACACAAAAATGGAAAATTACTCGAAGATATTGATCTCCAGGTATAAGTGGAGATAAATAAATAAATGGAAAAGATTGAAATCTTTATTGCAGTAAATTTTAGAATGTCCGATGTGACATTGAGTATGTCAGTTAGCAATTTTTCCTGAATAATTAGATAGTTTTCCCAAGGAATTATGGAACCTACTTCCAAATATCCAGTATATTTAACTATGATATATTTTTTAACCTTGTAAAAAATTGCTAGCTTCCATTTCCTCATTAAGGCCCTTTGGAGATTATGTATCCAGTGTGTAGATCCAGAACGCTTCTCTACGACATAATGTAGAGAATCTGCTGGAGCTTGAATTTGGAATGTGTTCAATACCAGTGTCACGGCGTACCTTGGACCCAGCGTTGCTGTTTCGGGCGACGCTGGGAATCGAGTGCCCGAAATGACGCTTCAGCATCATGTGATATACTGCAACTCCCAAAGGGAATGAGCCCAGCGCTGTAAGGGAGGTGGACACAGAGAGATCAGAGTAACACAGTCAGTGCTATGAACACTGTACCGGTACTTCGCGTGTGCACACCGCCAACGGCAGTAAGGAGAGTAGCTACAGCACGAATGCTTAGCTAACGGTCGACAGAGTAATAGCACCACGCGGTGCAACCGACTAGCGTAACGGCAAGCCACAGCAAGACTAGCTGGAGCAAACGGAGGCAACCAAGCGGTGGCTAGATATGGATGCTAACAGCATAGACACACAGCCAGGAATGGTCAGTAACGGAGTGGGTTCACAGCCAGGTACAATCAGCAATGGAGCGGGTTCTCATCCAGATACAGTCAGTAACGGAAGCGGGTCCTCAGCCAGATACGGTCAGCAACGGAGCGGGTTCTCAGCCAGATACAGACAGTAACGGAAGTGGGTCCTCAGCTGGATATGGTCAGCAAAGAAGCGGGTTCTTAGCCAGAAATGGTCAGTAACGTAAGTGGGTCCTCAGCCAGATGCGGTCAGCAACGGAGCGGGTTCTCAGCCAGAAACAGTCAGTAACGGAAGCAGGTCCTCAGCCATATACGGTCAGCAACAAGCGGGTTCTCAGCCAGATACAGTCAGCAACGGAGCAACAGAAGTACAGCAAACTCAGGTACGTTGTCAGGCAGGCCAGGTCATACACGATCAGCAATAACAGAGCAAAAGTCAGGAACTAGTACACCACGAAAGGGCACCATAGTGTAGACATGACAGAGATTATAAAGGCTATCACTGGGCGGCGACAAGGATACTGGCCAATAGGAAATAGAGGAATCAGAAAGTCGCCGCCTGCAGCTGGGCACCGTGATACCCGGCGTGTTTGACTATCCATTCTGTGTAGACCTGTGGCTCTGGCTGACTACCCTCTCCGTGTATGACCCTGGCTTGTCTGACTATCCCAACTGGTGCTGACCTGGGGCTCTTTACAACTGTATTGTCTGTGTTGCCTCCTCCTCAGTAGCGGAAATCCTATCTGGTGCAGACCTGTGGCTCTGGCTGACTACCTGCCCCATGTATGACCCTGGCTTGTCTGACTATCTCAACTGGCGCTTACCTGGGGCTCTGTCCAGCTGTATTGCCTGAACTTTGTTGTGGTTTCTTGGAAATTATTTCACATGCCTTCCCTAATGAGCGCAGAAGGGTTCGGCTGATGATATCACTCCTTTCTAACAAAGCATTGGCATGGGCAAATCCTTTATGGGAGAAGGAAAACCCCCCATAATCTATAACTTTAAAGAATTTGTGGCCTCCTTCAAATGTGTCTTTGACGTGCCGGGTCGCGCGACCCCGGCTCCTAAACATCTGATTACCATCCGCCAGGGCAACCGTACTGTGGCGGAGTATGCGATTGAATTTTGCACCCTGACAGCCGAAGTTGGCTGGAACAATGAGGCCCTAGTTGCCGCCTTTTCCCAAGGGCTTGGTGACTACATTAAGGATGAGATTGCTGCCCGTGATTCACTCATGGAGTTGGATGAACTGATATAGTTTATTATCCTTATTGACACTCGGGTCCAAGAGAGACCTTCATTTAAGGAGCGACTGCGGAGGCCTCCTGCCAGAACAACTACTCATGTAACTTGCCCACCCAGTCCTCCCTCACCTCCCATGCCTCCTGGTTCTTATTCAGGGGTTGGTGAACCCATGTAGGTTGGCGTGACCCGACTCTCGGTGGAGGAGAGGTCCTTCCAGAGGAGGGAGGGACTATGTTTGTACTGCGGGAGACCAGGACATATCTTAAGGTCCTTCCCGGTACATCTGGGAAATGCTCACACCTAAGATCCTGTCTGGGACAGATTTTAGGTGGTATCTCTCAGTCCCCAGAAAATGCCCAGGATAAACCCATTCTTGAAGTGGACCTTACTTGGGCCAACAAGTCTGTCTCAGTCCCAGCATTGTTGGACTCAGGTGCTGCTGGCAATTTAATGGATGCAGAATTTGCGGCAAAAAATGTGATTCCCTTACAGTCACGTTCATCTCCATTGGCTGTTGAAGACATTGATGGTAGACCCCTTCTACCTTCACACATTAAGCATGAAAAGTCTCCTCTTACCCTAAGGATGGGAGCCCTCCATAAAGAATCCCTGAAATTCCAAGTTATTTCCTCCCTACACTATGTCATCGTCCTGGGGTTTCCTTGGTTGCAGACACACAACCCTAGGATTGATTGGCGCACGTGTGAGATACTGTCATGGGCTCCACAGTGTAAACAGTCTTGTCTCTCCCGGTGAGACTAACATGTGCCAATTCCTCTGGTCTACCTGAGGCCTATTTAAGTTTCTATTTAACAAAGTCCAGGCCAGGGTATTACCTCCACATAGGCCGTATGATTGCTCGGTGGAGCTACTGCCTGGGACGACCCCTCCTGGGGGTTGAATATACCCTCTGTTGGTGGAGGAGAACAGAGCCATGGAGGAGTACATATGCCTTGGCTAGAGGTATTATTCGAAAATCCACGTCCCCTGCTGGCGCTGGATTTTTTTTTTTTTTTAAAAAAGGAAGGAGAATTACGTCCATGCATTGACTTCCGTGGACTAAACAAGTTGATGGTTAAGAATGCTTATCCTATACCCCTAATTACTGAGCTGTCTGACCATGTAAAGGGGGTACAAGATATTTACAAAACTCAGTTTAAGGGTGGCTTACAATCTTAACAGAATGAAGTAGGGCTACGAATGGAAGACAGCATTTAATACCCGGAGCAGGCATTATGAGTATCTAAGTATCCTCATATCCTGCTGTCTTCCAGGAATTTATTAATGATGCCTTGAGAGATCTATTACAAAGTTGTGTGGTGGTTTATTTGGATGACATCCTTATTCACTCTCCTACTTTGGAGATTCATGATTCGGATCCAAAGTTTTACAGCTGCTAAGAGAAAACAACTTGTATTGCAAGTTGGAGAAATGCGAATTTCACAAATCCCAAGTTACCTTTCTGGGGTACATTATTTATGCATCCGGATTGGCTACGGAACCCCAAAACTTGTCCAGATTGTTGCAGTGGCCTCGTCCTGTGGGACTCAAATCTATCCAAAGATTTTTGGGGTTCGTTAATTACTATAGGAGGTTCATTAAAAATGTCTCTACCATAGTCAAACCACTCATTGATATGACCTGTAAGGGTGCTAAGGTCTCTGAATGGTCTCCTAGTGCGCTGCTCACATTTGAAAACCTCAAGGCAGCATTCACATCAGCATTCACATCAGCTCCCATCTTGGTGCACCCGAATCCTGCCCTGCCCTTTACCCTGGAGGTTGACGCATCTGAGATAAGAGCATGTACCCTCCTTAAGCAGCACTTGGCACCAGGGGAAGCCTTCCGCCCATGTGGTTATTTCTCCAGGAAACTGTCCAAGGGAGAGATGGTTTATCAGATTGGGGACAGAGAGCTATTAGCCATCATCCTGGCCTTGAAAGAATGGCGGCATCTCCTGGAGGGTACTAGCTCCCCGATCTTGATTCTAACGGACCACAAGAACCTTACTTATTTGTTGGAGGCTAAACGCTTGTCACCCAGGCAAGCCAGATGAACGTTAAGGTGGATGCCCTATCTCACCAATTTTGCAGTCTATCTAATGAGGAGGTTCTTCCCGCACCTATTATTCAGACTGATCGGATCCTGGCTACCATATGAACATGTATTACCTCTCCTCTGGGAAAAGGTATAATGGCTGCCAAAAAATCCACTCCGGCGATGAAACTGCATTAAACTGTTGGAGACTTACCATGCTTCTAAGATAGCAGGTCACATTGGACGAGACCAACTGATTTGGTCGTTATCTCGACTGTTTTGGTGGCCTACCCTCAGATCTGATTGTGCTTCTTTTACCACAGCATGCACCACTTGTGCTCGTAATAAGTCGCCTCGGCATTTTCCTGTCAGCCTCCTCCAACTGGTGGCCAACAGGGAACGTCCCTGGTAACATTTGTCCATTGACTTTATGGTTGATCTTCCGGCATCCATGGGATTCACGGCTATCCTGGTGATAGTGGACATATTTTCTAAAATGGCTCACTGTGTACCACTTAGAGACTTACCTTCTGCGCAGGAATTGGTGGTGGTATTCTCTAAAGAAGGGTGATTGTATCTGACAGAGGTAGCCAGTTTCTGTCCCATTTTTGGAGGTGCTTTTGTGCTCATATGGGGATTCAGCTGGTGTTCTCCTCCGCTTACCACCCTCAATTGAACGGGGAGGCAGAAAGGTCAAACCAAGCCTTAAAACAATTTCTTCATTGCTATATGTCTGACCACCATGAGAATTGGGTTACCTTGTTGGGCGGAGTTTGCCTGGAATTGTGCCATGAACTCTTCCTCACAGATTTCCTCGGTCTTGATCAACTATGGGTTTCAACCCCCTGTCCTTCCTGAAGTTTTTGAGGCACAGGAGATTCCGTCTGTGGATGAGCATTTGAGGACACTCCCTTCCTCTTGGGTTCGGGTACAGCATACCCTACGTGATTCCGCGCAATGGCAGAAAAGGCAAGCTGATCGAAGGCGGTTGCCGGCACCCACTTTAAAGACAATCAAGAAACAAGAGGCATCTTCAGCTGTAGTGCCCCAGCAGGAAATTATAAGTGCCTCCATAGCAGGTGTACAAGTAGTAGATACTTGGTGTACAAAGCTGTGAACATCCAGAGTTTTGCAAACCAAAACATCTATAAAATTAAGAATTTAATTACATGTGACAAATTCTTTGTCATCTATGTAATAACGTGTAGGTGCGGCATTCAATATGTAGAAGGACCACTAGAACACTCCGAGATTGTGCACGTGAGAGAAAAGCAGAATAAAGGAATAAACAACTTTAAGGTCACCGGTACTGAACACATTCCAACATCAAGCTCCAGCAGATTTTCTACATTATGTCGTAGAGAAGCGTTCTGGATCTACACACTGGATAAATTATCTCCAAAGGGCCTTAATGAGGAAATGGAGGTTAGCAATTTTTTACAAGGTTAAAAAATATATCATAGTTAAATATACTGGATATTTGGAAGTAGGTTCCATAATTTATTGGGAAAACTATCCAGTTATTCAAGAAAAATTGCTAACTGACATAATGTCACATTGGACATTCTAAAATTTACTGCAATAAAGATTTCAATGTTTTGCATTTATTTATTTATCTCCACTTATACCTGGAGATCATAATCTTCGAGCAATTTTCCATTTTTGTGTAGGGAGACACATAGTCCTTTTACACACATTCTTTTTGGATTTTATTTATGTTTCATGAGAAAAAGGACACATATCAGCAATTATAATCTTTAAATATTTTTTTTGTAGTGTTTATGTATATATGCTACATTGTTTTAATGTACAAGACTATTTCTTTGGTTTGTTATAAATACTATATAATTACTATAACATGAATTTATGAGGTGTACCGAATGTATATGTTTAGTACCATTCATGTTAATTGTGGTCTATAACGAAGGACTTTAAGTCATCTACATTAGTTATATACCGTACATCTTATGAGAATTTTGAATGACTCCAAGCTATATGCTTATTGTTGTTTATAACTGTATTTGAACAGACAGAAGGATAAGCGTCCAGATCTCCATGGCAATGACCCGACAGAGGTGAATCATGAGCGAGGTGTGAGTCCGTCCCTGTTATCCTCTATTCTAACCTCGATGTGAGTTTCGCCCTGCGGGCCGGATGCCGCTTTCCACTTTTGAATCAAGGTACGTGCATAGATACAACTATCATTTTAAGTATAAATACAAGCTGTTTTACTGTATTTTATCCTTATCCCTTGACGAAGTGGACATAAGATTCACGAAACACGTTGGGACTTTATAAATACAGTAAAGTGTATATATATTTTTAAACCATACGTGTTTTTTCCAGATCCTGTGAGCTACTGCCAGGTTGGGCTTGAACTATAGGCATCCAAGCAACAATCTGGTGAGTTTTGTCCATTTTAGGGCCCCGTTGGGTTTTACCCATTATACATATCTACTCTCAGATTGGATGCATCTTATGTTTACACTTTAAGAACACTTGGTGAGCCGGTCCCTGGGTACCCCATATTTAATTGAGTTACTGCATACTGGGGGGAGACTGACAGAAGTCGGGTCGGGCTATTGATGCACATACCCAAGCTAATATCTGGTGAGACTGGTCCTTATAGGGGTCTGTCTGATATATATTCATCGCACAGATTTTCCCTTAGATTGGATGTGTTTTGCGTGTTTCTACAGCAAGGATACCAGTGGGAATTATAAAGCCTGACGGTATCCTTGTATGACTTAGCGTCTTGCTTCTATCAAGTAGATACTATCGTCTCCACAGTAAAGAGATCTATACATGCTACACTTACAAGAATTTGTCTTGTAAGTAGATCTATGTAACATATTTTACCACTCATTGTATTAAAGGGATAGTAATGTTTCATAATAAAAGCAGCTCTAATTAATCATCGTAGTATTTGGACTTTGGAGAGTGTTATTTCAATTCTGTCAGAGTTGTAGTTCCAGAGTAATTCAATGACAAAGTGTCCCCCTCCCGCCCCTTTTACTGATGTCACACTGTTCAGCCAGAGCAGAAGGGAGGTGCCCAGGTAGACTGCAGAGAGGGACAATCTTCAATTAAGATAAGGGAAAAACCTGAAAAGCTTGTCAAGGGGGGCACGGATTTCATTGATTTCATAGGAATAAGAGTGTCCCCTTCTGTTATCTGTCTGGTCTATGGACTGGATTCCACATCTGAGAAGAGATTGCTTACACTAGGTAAAAGGGGCGGAAGGGGGAAATTTTGCTTGTGAGTATCTCATAAACCATAAAGGTTTGAGAGATAAGACTTATATCATTCTTCCTGTGTTTTAATGCCTACAAAATAAAATAAACTTAAAACAAAGTATTACTATCCCTTTAAGTTCACTCTCAGATGTTTGCGCTTGTCCTCTTCTTTTTTTCTAGTGTTTGCTTTAAGTGAAAAGGTGCTACTAAGGACACCACAGACTGAGCTGCTACATAGAGACACTATGGTTATTTACGCACAGACTGAGAAACTGTACACAGAAAAGTTTACTGGAGTGCTATATGTGTATTTTTTTGCTTGTTATTTACCCTAGCAGTCATCATCAGCATCATCGCCTCTTCAAAGTTCAAGTCCCACTCAGCCACACACACCTGTTTTGAATGCCCAGCAACAGCAGCACAGGTTAACATCCACAATGTTAGCTATGATGAGCGCCTCTGCTGCTGCTGTAAGTGCTGCACCTTTGACACCTAGTAGTAGTGGCAGTAGAACTGCATCAACATCTAGCCCCAGTAGTAGTAGTAGTAGTAGTAGTAGTAGCAGAAACCACACATGACAGACAAAGCTAGGACAAATGCATTAACAGCCGCACAGATGAGGAGGTGGAGAAGAGATGTGAAGAATGGTTGCAACCATTTACCCCACTGCTATGACCAATAAGTAATATGTGTCAATAACCTGAGAAGAAGGATAGCGTATGACAATGGTAAAAACAATATACACACACAAATCACACCATGCCAGTCCCCCGCCACCACCACTACCATACACATCTGCCACATTGTAGGTTGTACTTTATTTATTTTTTAATACTTGACATCATCATGAATATGTGCCAGTGGCACTTAGGCAGGAAGTTAGTTTTGTAGGCAAAAGACTAATGCATTCTGCATGCTAACACATTTTTCAAGGCATATGTTGATGTAGGACTCACAATTTTGACTTTCAGCCACTTATTTCTAAACTTCAGCCATCAGAAGAAATAATAATACAGTGGGAAATGTAGTAACTATAGGAAATACAGGAGTATAATGTGTTAAAAAAGGCGTAACATTTGTTAAAATAGGCGGAAAGGAGGGTATTTTTGCATAGGCGGAAAAGCAAAATTGTTCACTGGAAAAGCGAAAAATCAGCAAGTTTTCTGAAAAGTCAAGCGGGAAATTTTTCACACTTTTCAACTACCCCTAGTGCCAAACAGACAGCAGTAGGTAAGCCTCCAGTTAAGTTGATTTTTATTAAAAAACAAAAACAAAAAAAACTGGGTACAGGAGATGACAGTAGTCCATACCTTTGCTTCTCAGGATGAATTTAAAAATAGAGAAGCCCTATGAGAGCATTGCCTGCATAGTATGGTTACAGTCTAGAGCCAAGCCAATTTCCAGATTTGGTAGGCAGTTGAGACAAACACTCTTAAACCGACTAACATTAACATCCGGTCAAATATAATCTTCACTGGAAGAATGTGATGTTATCTGATCATAGTTCCTTCTTCTGTTGGTGAATGATGTCATATTCTAATCTGTTCTTTATCTGGAGAAGCCAGGCTAATAGCCATACTATCTATCTACAGAGGAGAGTAGGTGATAAAAGCTCTTATGATCAGAGAGGGATCCTCATTTCTAGAGATAATTTTCTAGGGATAATTGTTTGTCTCAGTGCAATGCCAAGCCTATAATTGGATGTAAGATGATTGCTGGTCCTCTGTTTATTTCCTATCCTTTGATAAACAATTTATTTGTACATGTTTGGTCATTCCCTTTCTCACTGCTTTAGTAGTCACTCATCTGGTGAATGCTGCCATCTATGTCTAAGAAAATGGAGAATTATATCATAATTACAGAAATTCTATTTTCCTAAACATAACCATGGAAGCATTCACAAATATCCCATCCCTTATAAGCTTATAACTTTGGGACGAACATAACTGCTGAAGGGGGAGGGGGTCTCTTATACTGATTTAATTTGTTTGACTTGTTCTCTGTCCTATCAGCTAAAAGGGGAGGAGCTAACCCATCTGATGAATGCTGCCATGGTTAGGTCCAAGAAAAAGAATTTCACTAAGTATGATATAATTCTCCATTTTTGCAAACATGATCCTAAAAGTGGAATTGGTAAAACATAACATAAAAACAAATCATAGATTACAACCAAAATTGTGTAATTAACAACAGTGTGAACTCCACTAAATAATGTCACAAAAATAATGATGTTATAATACATGTACATACATTATATTTGCATCTATGCTTTGTCTACATTTTTAAACAATATTTATTTTTATTGATTATTCACAAAGTGGTGCAAATTAAAAACATTTTCAAAATGTCTTTGGGAATTCAATTATTCTATAAAAATACATGATGCTAAAATTGATGTTATTAACATCAAAATTCAGAATGTCTTACATACTGTACCTGGTTCATTATACTGTCTTCTATAGTAGCAGTTTAGGAAACGTTCAAAGTCAACGTTCAAAGTCTTGGTTAATTTACAAACACTTATACATCATACAACAGGAGACTACTATAGAGAAACAATAAGTTAGACACTAAACCTCAAAAACATCACAAGCAACACTAACCTCAATGGAATAGTGGAGACACAATATTCCCTACTTATAGTTTCTATTGAATATAAATTCAAATCTCAGCTCTCACAGTACCTGAATTGTTCACATTTGGGTTCTATGTTCAGAAGTGAAAATGGAATGAAATGTTATTAGCATCAAATTATATAGTTAAGACAACAAGAGACAGTTATGCAGAAATGATCCTAAAAGTGAGTTGCCCAAACATAACAGAAAAACAAATCATAGGTTAATTGAAAATAGTGTATTAACTACAGTGTTAACTTCTAAAATTACCATAAAAATGCTAATGTTAAACTGTATGTGCAAAAAAATGTAGCTGCATGTATACTTTGTCTATATATCCAAAGATTAGCTATTTGTAACATTTACTTACAAAATGGTGCTAATATGAAACACATTTTAAAATTTTCTCCATGAACTTGAAAACTCTGCTTGAAAGACATAGATGCTTTTGATTTATCACCAGTATTCCCAAATAGACAGGTTTTGAAAATTGGGTCATGGCTCAATGTATTCCCATGTAAACAGTTTAGAAGGTACAGTATTGCTTAAAGTCTTGGCCAAATTGCCGGATCTTCCAAAATCTATAGCAGTCGGTAGGGTGATGAAAAGATGCAAAGCTACAAAGTTAACAACTCTCTAGTATCCCACACTACAAGAAACAAGCTAGTCAATCTGCCTTCTCCTTCAGAGCTCCGGAAGCCTTGAATCATGTATCTAAAATAATGAACTCTTCTCCCAGTCTAAAATCCCTAAAAACAACTACTTCTTCAGATCTCAAAACAATATGTAAATGTGTATAATTTTTATATTGCTTCTCTATTGTGTGTAATTATGTAAATTCTTACTGTAAAAGCTCTCCAGGACATACTTGGAAAATGTATTCTTCTTGACAAAATATTTTCTAACTAAAATACACCTTTATTAGGTAGGGAAAATATAGCAATTGTCAGTGAAAACATGCTGAAAAACGTATTGTCTTTACAGGCTTGTATTCTCTTTACACAGCAGCAGTGTTTGACCATTTAGGGCACTCTCGCATAAGGTGCTGTGGGTTAGCTGGTTAAAGCGCCTGTCTAGTAAACAGGAGATCCTGAGTTCAAATCTCAGCAGTGCCTTTCATTTAATTTCAACAAAGAACTATAGATCTTAGTTTATAAGAAATAGTCAAAATGGCATACTGGAACACAACAAAAAAACACAGCCATAATTCATATAGTTTCAAATGAATATCAAAGAAAATGTCATTCATCACTCTAACTAAACTGTTCAAAGAGATAAAATGTATTTCAATGCTACTTAAATCAATGATAATATTATAGAAAACACCTTAAAAGTGGGCGTGGTCATGCATAACATAAAAACAAAATATAGGCAAATAGTAATGGTAGTTAGTCTAAGATTCATTTGAAAAATTATTGTCAAAATGCTGATGTTAAAATATTTGCGTACATATCATAGTTGCATGGATATATTTTGTCAACATTTTCAAAAAACATTTTTCTATGCCATTTGCTCCCCAGACGTTGCTAATGCCATCCAATTTTCAAAACTGACATAATGCTTTAGAAATGTCTTTATAGGACTGTAGGGTGATGCAAACACAAAATACCAATATTGCAACCTGAACAACTTTGTAAAGAGAATTTATTTGTGAAAAAATTGTGAATCATATTTTTTGTTTAAAGAGTTATTCCTTTACAAACTGAAAAGCAACTGAGCTTATACAAATTATTTGCAACATAGAGGCACTGTGGCTTAGTTGGTTAAAGCGCCTGTCTTGTAAACAGGAGATCCTGAGTTCAAATCTTAGCAGTGCCTAGGCTTTTAAAAGAAATACTGTAACTAAGACAAGAAATGAAAAGATTTGCCGGAATTTAGTCCAGTGATTCTCAACTTCTGCCCTTCTGTAATAACAAAAGGCATTTGATTGTAAGGTGTTTACAAATTAAAATCAGCAAGTACAAATGCCTTAAATTAGTACAAGTAGCTCTAAATCACAACCTCTTGCTTTGTACCGAGGACTACAGTTGAGAAAAGTGTTTTCAAATGCTGGTATTAGAATTAAAATACATTACACGCAATTCTCAAAGACATCATTCAAGTCATGTTTTATACTAGCTAAGGCAATTTTGTATACATGATCCTAAAAGTGGACATAGTCAAACATAACATAAAAACAAATCCTAGGTTACAACCAAAATTGTGTAATTAACAACAGTGAGAATTCCAAAAAATACTGTCACAAAAATACTGATGTTTAAATACATATATATACATTATAGTTGCATGTATACATTGTCTTTATTTCCAAACAATACTCATTTTTATTGATTAATCACAAAGTGGTGCAAACAAAAACACATTTTACCAACTTCACTTTGGAATTAAAACATTCTGGTCTAAAGAAATTGGTGCTAACATTGATGTTATGAGGATGAGAATTTAGGAAATCCTAATACCGTTTTTATGTATCATAGGGTACCTGGTTCATCATTATCTCTGCTATAATAGCAGTTTATGAGATTTTCAAACTACTGCTTTCAGTCTTGGCTAATTTGCAAACATTTTTAATTCATATATCAGAGGAGTAATGTTCAGAAACACTGATTTTAACCCTAGTCAATACCAATTTTTTTTTGATTATTCACAAAGTTGTGCGTATAAAAAACACATTTTCCAAATTCCCTTTGAAATTAAAACATTCTGGTCTAAAGAAATTGATGCTAAAATTGATGTTATTAAGATCAGAATTCAGAAACTCCAAAAACAGTTTTTTTGGTAACATAGGGTACGTGGTTTGTCATACTGTCTTCTATAGTAGCAGTTTATGTGATTTTCAAAGTACTGCTTTGAGTCTTGACTAATTTGAAAACACTTCTAATTCATATATCAGATGACTAATGTTGAGAAACACTGATTTAGACCCAATTCTGAAACCTCAAAAACATTACAAACCATGCTAATTTCAATGGAATTGTGGGATACAATAATGCCTAATTACAGTTTCTATTGATTATAAGTTCAAATCTCAGCCCTAGAAGCCCCTGAATTGTTCACACTTGGGTTCCTATGTTCAAAACTGAAAATGGAATTAAATGTTATTAGCATCAAATAGTTAAGACAATGAGAGACAATTATGCAGAAATGATACTAAACTTGAGTTGCTCAAAACATAACACAAAAAAAATCATAGTTAAAACAAAAATAGTGTTATTAACTGCAGTGTTAACTTCTAAAATTACCATAAAAATGCTGTTGTTAGAATCCATGTATAAAAAAACGTAGCTGCTTGTATACATTGTCTTTATATCAAAAGATTAGTTCTTTGTAACATTTAAGTATAAAATGGTGCTAATTTGAAACACATTTTAAAATTTTCTTCAGGAACTTAAAAACTCTGCTTGAAAGAAATAGATGCTTTTGATATTCACCAGTATTCCCAAATAGACAGTTTTTGAAAATTGGGTCAAGGCTCAATTTATTCCCATGTAAACAGTTTAGAAGGTACAGTATTGCTTAAAGTCTTGGCCAAATTGACGGATCTTCCAAAACGTATAGCAGTCGGTAGGGTGATGCAAAGATGCAAAGCTACAAAGTTAACAACTCTCTAGTATCCCACACTACAAGAAACAAGCTAGTCAATCTGCCTTTTCCTTCAGAGCTCCGGAAACCTTGAATAATCTATCTAAAATAATAAAACCTTGTCCCAGTCTAAAATCCCTAAAAACAACTTCTTCTTCAGATCTCAGAACAATATGTAAATGTGTATAATTTTTATATTGCTTCTCTAATGTGTGTAATTATTTATATTCTTACTGTAAAAGCTCTCCAGGACATACTTGAAAAATGTATTCTTCTTGACAAAATATTTTCTAACTAAAATATACCTTTATTAGGAAATGAGGAATATAGGAAAAATTCACTTCATATAGCAATTGTCAGTGAAAACATACTGAAAAACGTCTTGTCTTTACAAGCGTGTATTCTATTTACACAGCAGCAGTGTTTGCCCATTTAGTGTTTTCTTGCATAAGGTGCTGTGGCTTAGCTGGTTAAAGCGCCTGTCTAGTAAACAGGCGATCCTGAGTTCAAATCTCAGCAGTTCCTTGCTTTTAATTTCAACAAAGAACTATAGATCTTAGTTTATAAGAAATAGTCAAAATGGCATACTGGAACACAACAAAAAAACACTGCCATAATTCACACAGTTTCAAATGAATATCAAAGAAAATGTCATTCATCACTGTAACTAAATTGTTCAGAGAGATATAATGTATTTCAATACTAGTTAAATCAATGATAATATTACAGAAAACACCTTAAAAGTGGGCGTGGTCATGCATAACATAAAAACAAATCATAGGCAAATAGTAATGGTAGTTAGTCTAAGATTCATTTGAAAAATTATTGTCAAAATGCTGATGTTAAAATATTTGCGTACATATCATAGTTGCATGGATATATTTTGTCAACATTTTCAAAGAACATTTTTCTATGCCATTTGCTCACCAGACGTTGCTAATGCCATCCAATTTTCAAAACTGACATAACGCTTTTGAAATGTCTTTATAGGCCTGTAGGGTGATGCAAACACAAAATACCAATATTGCAACCTGAACAACTTTGTAAAGAGAATTTATTTGTGAAAAAATTGTTAATCATATTTTTTGTTAAAAGAGTTATTCCTTTACAAACGGAAAAGCAACTGATCTTATACAAAAATTTGGTAGCATCAAGGCACTGTGGCTTAGTTGGGTAAAGCGCCTGTCTCGTAAACAGGAGATCCTGAGTTCGAATCTCAGCAGTGCCTAGGCTTTTAAAAGAAATACTGTAACTAAGACAAGAAATGAAAAGATTTGCTGGATTTTAGTCCATTGATTCTCAACTTCTGCCCTTCTGTAACAACAACAGGCATTTGATTGTAATGTGTTTACGAATTAAAATCAGCAAGTACAAATGCCTTAAATTAGTACAAGTAGCTCTAAATCACAACCTCTTGCTTTGTACCGAGGACTACAGTTGAGAAAAGTGTTTTTAAATGCTGGTATTAGAATTAAAATACATTACAGGCAATTCTCAAAGACATCATTCAAGTCATGTTTTATACTAGCTAAGGCAATTTTGTATACATGATCCTAAAAGTGGACATAGTCAAACATAACATAAAAACAAATCCTAGGTTACAACCAAAACTGTGTAATTAACAACAGTGAGAATTCCAAAAAATACTGTCACAAAAATACTGATGTTTAAATACATGTATATACATTATAGTTGCATGTATACATTGTCTTTATTTCCAAACAATACTCATTTTTATTGATTAATCACAAAGTGGTGCAAACAAAAACACATTTTACCAACTTCACTTTGGAATTAAAACATTCTGGTCTAAAGAAATTGGTGCTAACATTGATGTTATGAAGATGAGAATTTAGGAAATCCTAATACCGTTTTTATGTATCATAGGGTACCTGGTTCATCATTATCTCTTCTATAATAGCAGTTTATGAGATTTTCAAACTACTGCTTTCAGTCTTGGCTAATTTGCAAACATTTTTAATTCATATATCAGAGGAGTAATGTTCAGAAACACTGATTTTAACCCTAGTCAATACTAATTTTTATTGATTATTCACAAAGTTGTGCATATAAAAAACACATTTTCCAAATTCCCTTTGGAATTAAAACATTCTGGTCTAAAGAAATTGATGCTAAAATTGATGTTATTAAGATCAGAATTCAGAAACTCCAAATACAGTTTTTTTTGTAACATAGGGTACGTGGTTTGTCATACTGTCTTCTATAGTAGCAGTTTATGCGATTTTCAAAGTACTGCTTTGAGTCTTGACTAATTTGAAAACACTTCTAATTCATATATCAGATGACTAATGTTGAGAAACACTGATTTAGACCCTATTCTGAAACCTCAAACACATTACAAACCATGCTAATTTCAATGGAATTGTGTGGATACAATAATGCCTAATTACAGTTTCTATTGATTATAAGTTCAAATCTCAGCCCTAGAAGCACCTGAATTCTTCACACTTGGGTTCCTATGTTCAAAACTGAAAATGGAATTAAATGTTATTAGCATCAAATAGTTAAGACAATGAGAGACAATTATGCAGAAATGATACTAAATGTGAGTTGCCCTAAACATAACACAAAAAAAATCATAGTTAAAACAAAAATAGTGTTATTAAGTGCAGTGTTAACTTCTAAAATTACCATAAAAATGCTGTTGTTAGAATCCACGTATAAAAAAATGTAGCTGCTTGTATATATTGTGTTTCTATCAAAAGATTAATTCTTTGTAACATTTAATTATAAAATGGTGCTAATTTGAAACACATTTTAAAATTTTCTTCAGGAACTTGAAAACTCTGCTTGAAAGAAATAGATGCTTTTGCTATATCACCAGTATTCCCAAATAGACAGTTTTTGAAAATTGGGTCTTGGCTCAATTTATTCCCATGTAAACAGTTTAGAAGGTACAGTACTGCTTAACCCTTTGAGTGCCAAGTGGGTACATTGTACGAGTTTGGACAGCTGTACCCGCTGTGCCAAGCTCGTACAATGTACCCACTAAAATGCGGTCACTGCATGAGCCGGTATAACCGGCATGCAGTGGCCGCATTTTAAAAAAAAAAAATGTGGGCAATCGTGGGGGGACATGAGGATCACTCCTCATGTCCCCCCTGTTATTGATCTCCCAGCCGATCGCGCTGGGAGATCAATAAAAGAAGAGGAGAAGCGCAGCTGAGGCGCAGCTTCTCCTCTTCTTTGTCTCCTACCCGAACTTCCGGGTAGGAGTGGGCGGGACCGGGGGAAGCCTCCCAGCGTCATCAGTGACATGTCACTGATGACGTTGGGGAAGTTTCCCCGGTCCCATTCACTCCTACCGGTGGTAGGAGTGAAAGGCAGGAGAGCTTTTGCTCTCCTGCAAGTCGCCATATTGATCTCCCAGCCGATGGCTGGGAGATCAATAACTGGGGGGACACCAGAAGGGGTCCTGATGTCCCCCACGAGGTCTGAGAAATTAAAAAAAAAAAAAAAAAAAAAAAACAAACGCTAAGTAGCCCTGTGAGTGCCGCAGGGGTCCCCAGCACATTGCTTTGCAATGTGCTGGAGACCCTTGTAGCACTCACAGGGTCTTTTCTTTGGGTTTTTTTTTTTATTTTTTTAAAGACCTCATTGGGGGGATCAGGGGGGATCCTGATGCCCCTCAATGAGGTCTATTATTAAAAAAAAAATAAATACAATTTTTTAACCCTGTGTGTGCCACAGGGGGGGGTCAAATGCACCCCCCCCTCCTGTGGCACACACAGGGCTTCTATCATTACTTTGTTACTAGAGATTGTTGGGGGGCCATCAGGATTTGTCCTGATGGCCCCCCAACAAGCTCTGATTACAAAGTATTAATAAAAAAAAAAATTAACCCTCTGAGTGCCAGAAGGGTCCAATGCATTGCTTTGCAATGCGCTGGAAACCCCTTTGGCACTCACAGGGACATTTATTTTGATTCCTTTTTTTTTTTTTTTTTTTAAGACCTCGTTGGGGGGAATCAGAGGGGTCCTGATACCCACCAATGAGGTCCATAATAAAAAAAGTAAAGAAAAAAAATTAACCCTGTGTGTGCCTCAAGGGGGGCCAATGCAGCCCCCCTTCTGCGGCGCACACACAGGGCATTTATCATTACTTCGTTATCAGAGATTGTTGGGGGGCCTTCATGATTGGTCCTGATGGCCCCCCAACAAGCTCTGATTACCAAGTAATGATTAAAAAAAAAATTAACCCTCTGAGTGCCAGAAGGGTCCAATGCATTGCTTTGCAATGCGCTGGAGAGCCCTTTGGCACTCACAGGGACATTTATTTTGATTCCTTTTTTTTTTTTTTTTTAAGACCTCATTGGGGGGAATCAAAGGGGTCCTGATACCCACCAATGAGGTCCATAATAAAAAAAGTAAAGAAAAAAAATTAACCCTGTGTGTGCCTCAAGGGGGGCCAATGCAGCCCCCCTTCTGCGGCGCACACACAGGGCATTTCTCATTACTTCGTTATCAGAGATTGTTGGGGGGCCATCATGATTGGTCCTGATGGCCCCCCAACAAGCTCTGATTACCAAGTAATGATTAAAAAAAAATTAACCCTCTGAGTGCCACAAGGATCCAATGCATTGCTTTGCAATGCGCTGGAGACCCCTGTGGCACTCTCCGGGTCCCCTGTTTGTGGACATATATATATATTTTTTTACTAAGACCTCATTGGGGAGGGATCAGGGGGTCCTTATGCCCCTCAATGAGGTATATAATAAAAAAAATAAAAAATAAAACACAAATTAACCCTGTGTGTGCCACTAGGAGGGGAGTTCAATGCCGACCCCCTTCCTGTGGCACACACAGGACTTTTTATCAACACTGGTAGTCACAGATCTCCCATACACACTATCAAACACTGCCCCACCATCCTTGCTCCTCTGCTCATACCCACACACACTGCCTAATCCCTCACCCTCCCACATACTTTGTTACACTTGTAGTCACAGGTCCGCACGTACACCGGCTGACGCCCTAGCTTCTTTCATCTGTTAGCCATAAAATCACACATACACTGTTTGCTTTACCATTTCTGTTTCACTGGTAGCTACGCTCCTGTAGCGTAAATTGGTATGTCAACCCACAGCAGTGGGGTACCATTTTTCTTAGGCTGGCAAGAAGTCCTCCTAGGAAATCCCACGCCATTGAACCATTTTAGTATCTTTGAAGTGACTGATGTGTAAAACAAAATTTTATTTTTTCCTGTAGCACCACATTCTGGAAATAGTTGTGCCAACTAACTTAGGGGTAAAAAGGCAAGTGACCCCTCATTAGATGCGGCAGGTTGTCTTCTTTCCAAAATGGTATGGTTTATCTACCTTTTCTTCAATTCTGAAGGTGTTATAGTCATTTTCGTACAGGCAAGTCAGGTTTGAGAAAATGTTAGAAACATCAGAGGTTGTAGTAGGTGTAGTTTTCTACTTCTAGCACCCCCTAAGGTAGTTCAACTCATACCAATGGGGTGTCATTTGACTCCTAAGAGCACTAGCAAACAAATGCAGTTGAAAATTCCATGGTTTTCACAGCGCTCCATACATTTGAAGGGGCAGAAATGTAAAAAAATGCAATTTTTTTCCTATATCGCCTCCTTCTGGAAACATTTATGCACACCAGTATTGGGGTAAGAAGGCAAGTGACCCCTCATTAGATGCGGCAGGTTGTTTTCTTTCCAAAATGGTATGGTTTATCTACCTTTTCTTCAATTCTGAATGTGTTATAGCCATTTTTGTACAGGCAAGTCACATTTGAGAAAATGTTAGAAACATCAGAGGTTGTAGTAGGTGTAGTTTTCTACTTCTAGCACCCCCTAAGGTAGGTCAACTCATATCAATGGGGTGTCGTTTGACTCCTAAGAGCACTAGCTAATGAATGCAGTTGAAAATTCCATGGTTTTTACAAAGTTCCATACATTTGAAGGGGCAGAAATGTAAGAAAATGCCTTTTTTTTTCACTAGCGCCACCTCCTGGAAGCATTTGTGCATACCAGCCTTTGGGTAAGAAGGCACGTGACCCCTCATTAGATGCGGAAGGATGTTTTCTTTCCAAAATGGCATTGTTTCTCTACCTTTTCTGCATATCTATTATGGTTGTAACCATTTTAGTGCAAGCAGATAATTTCAAAAACAAAAGTGTCAGGTTTACGTACGTGTTCCTAGCACCCACATATTCTATGTTAACCCACACAAATAGGCTACCATTTTTCTCATGTTGGTAGCAGGTACTGAATACAGCAGGAAATGTTATGGTTTTCAAAGATTTTAGTATCTTTGAAGTGGTGGAAATGTAAAAAAACATGTATTTATTCCCATAGCGCCACCTTTTGGAAATATTTGTGCACTTCAGCCCAGGGGGTAGAAAGGCAAGTGACCCCTCATTTGATGCGGGAGAATGTCTACTTTCCAAAATGGTATACCTTTTATACCTTTCCTTCATGTCTCTAACAGTTATGAACATTTTAGTACAAGCCGCCATTTTCGAAGAAGCAAACAGGTAGGTGTAGTGATGTGCTTCTGGCACCCCTAAGGTAGGTCGACTCATTCCAGTGGGGTGTCATTTTTCTCCTAAGAGCACTAGCTAATGAATACAGTTGGAAATGCCATGGTTTGCACAAATTTCAGTACATTTGAAGGGGCAGAAATGTAAGAAAATGCCTTTTTTTTTCATTAGCGCCACCTTCTGGAGGCATTTGTGCTCTCCAGGCTTGGGGTAACAAAGCAAGTCACCCATCAATAGATGCGGCAGGGTGTCTTCTTTTCAAAATGGTATGGTTTGTGTACCCTTTCTTCACTTCTGTAGTTGTTATAACCATTTGGGTACAGACAAGTAATGTTTGAGAAAATGTTAGAAAAATTTGAGGTTGTAGTAGGTGTCATTTTGCACTTCTAACGCCCCCTGAGGTAGTTAAACTCATACCAATGGGGTGTCATTTTTCTCCTAAGAGCACTAGCTAATGAATACAGTTGGAAATACCATGGTTTGCACATATTTCAGTACATTTGAAGGGGCAGAAATGTAAGAAAATGCCTTTTTTTTTCATTAGTGCCACCTTCTGGAGGCATTTGTGCACTCCAGGCTTGGGGTAACAAGGCAAGTCACCCATCATTAGATGCGGCAGGGTGTCTTCTTTTCAAAATGGTATGGTTTGTGTACCCTTTCTTCACTTCTGTAGTTGTTATAACCATTTGTGTACAGACAAGTAATGTTTGAGAAAATGTTAGAAAAATTTGAGGTTGTAGTAGGTGTCATTTTGCACTTCTAACGCCCCCTGAGGTAGTTAAACTCATACCAATGGGGTGTCATTTTTCTCCTAAGAGCACTAGCTAATGAATACAGTTGGAAATACCATGGTTTGCACATATTTCAGTACATTTGAAGGGGCAGAAATGTAAGAAAATGCCTTTTTTTTTCATTAGTGCCACCTTCTGGAGGCATTTGTGCACTCCAGGCTTGGGGTAACAAGGCAAGTCACCCATCATTAGATGCGGCAGGGTGTCTTCTTTTCAAAATGGTATGGTTTGTGTACCCTTTCTTCACTTCTGTAGTTGTTATAACCATTTGTGTACTGACAAGTAATGTTTGAGAAAATGTTAGAAAAATTTGAGGTTGTAGTAGGTGTCATTTTGCACTTCTAACGCCCCCTGAGGTAGTTAAACTCATACCAATGGGGTGTCATTTTTCTCCTAAGAGCACTAGCTAATGAATACAGTTGGAAATACCATGGTTTGCACATATTTCAGTACATTTGAAGGGGCAGAAATGTAAGAAAATACCTTTTTTTTTCATTAGTGCCACCTTCTGGAGGCATTTGTGCACTCCAGGCTTGGGGTAACAAGGCAAGTCACCCATCATTAGATGTGGCAGGGTGTCTTCTTTTCAAAATGGTATGGTTTGTGTACCCTTTCTTCACTTCTGTAGTTGTTATAACCATTTGTGTACAGACAAGTAATGTTTGAGAAAATGTTAGAAAAATTTGAGGTTGTAGTAGGTGTCATTTTGCACTTCTAACGCCCCCTGAGGTAGTTAAACTCATACCAATGGGGTGTCATTTTTCTCCTAAGAGCACTAGCTAATGAATACAGTTGGAAATACCATGGTTTGCACATATTTCAGTACATTTGAAGGGACAGAAATGTAAGAAAATGCCTTTTTTTTTCATTAGTGCCACCTTCTGGAGGCATTTGTGCACTCCAGGCTTGGGGTAACAAGGCAAGTCACCCATCATTAGATGCGGCAGGGTGTCTTCTTTTCAAAATGGTATGGTTTGTGTACCCTTTCTTCACTTCTGTAGTTGTTATAACCATTTGTGTACTGACAAGTAATGTTTGAGAAAATGTTAGAAAAATTTGAGGTTGTAGTAGGTGTCATTTTGCACTTCTAACGCCCCCTGAGGTAGTTAAACTCATACCAATGGGGTGTCATTTTTCTCCTAAGAGCACTAGCTAATGAATACAGTTGGAAATGCCATGGTTTTCACAAATTTCAGTACATTTGAAGGGGCAGAAATGTAAGAAAATGCCTTTTTTTTCATTAGCGCCATCTTCTGGAGGCATTTGTGCACACCAGGCTTGGGGTAAGAAGGCAAGTTACCCCTCATTAGATGCGGCAGGTTGTCTACTTTTCCGAAATATATAGTTTTATATAGTTATTCCACTGTTTTAGGGTAGTTTTACCACAAAAACCCTAGAATGCGCATATTAGTTTATAAAGTTGAAAATGTCATTTTGCGCTGCTGGTGATTAGGGCTCTACGCTAGCCATGGACGTAGGTAAAACTATACAAATTTGGTATTTTTTTACTCAGGGGACTCGAGGCTTTTTCAAATAATTGAAACTTTTTCAATCAAGGTAAATATTTTTGATACATAGTATGTGATTTTAGCAAAATGAGTAAATTTTCACTTTTTTTTGTCATTATGACATCATAGCTTTTTGCACGATGTAAAATTCTCTTCATGTAAGGTATCACAAGAAAGCTCAATTCGTTCTGAAAAAAACAATATATAGTTTTCCATATGTAACTAAAAATCCCCAGAGGAAATCAAGCCTAAACGGAAGGATAGCAAAAATGTTGAAAAAGTGTCTGGCCTGCAGGGTTCAGAAAATGGCCCGAGCCTCTGGCACTGAAGGGGTTAAAGTCTTGGCCAAATTGACGGATCTTCCAAAACGTATAGCAGTCGGTAGGGTGATGCAAAGATGCAAAGCTACAAAGTTAACAACTCTCTAGTATCCCACACTACAAGAAACAAGCTAGTCAATCTGCCTTTTCCTTCAGAGCTCCGGAAGCCTTGAATAATCTATCTAAAATAATAAAATCTTGTCCCAGTCTAAAATCCCTAAAAACAACTTCATCAGATCTCAGAACAATATGTAAATGTGTATAATTTTTATATTGCTTCTCTATTGTGTGTAAATATTTCAATTCTTACTGTAAAAGCTCTCCAGGACATACTTGAAAAATGTATTCTTCTTGACAAAATATTTTCTAACTAAAATATACCTTTATTAGGAAATGAGGAATATAGGAAAAATTCACTTCATATAGCAATTGTCAGTGAAAACATGCTGAAAAAAGTCTTGTCTTTACAAGCGTGTATTCTATTTACACAGCAGCAGTGTTTGCCCATTTAGTGCTTTCGTGCATAAGGTGCTGTGGCTTAGCTCGTTAAAGCGCCTGTCTAGTAAACAGGAGATCCTGAGTTCAAATCTCAGCAGTGCCTTGCTTTTAATTTCAACAAAGAACTATAGATCTTAGTTTATAAGAAATAGTCAAAATGGCATACTGGAACACAACAAAATAACACTGCCATAATTCACACAGTTTCAAAAGAATATCAAAGAACTTGTCATTCATCACTGTAACTAAATTGTTCAGAGAGATATAATGTATTTCAATACTACTTAAATCAATGATAATATTACAGAAAACACCTTAAAAGTGGGCGTGGTCATGCATAACATAAAAACAAATCATAGGCAAATAGTAATGGTAGTTAGTCTAAGATTCATTGGAAAAATTATTGTCAAAATGCTGATGTTAAAATATTTGCATACATATCATAGTTGCATGGATATATTTTGTCAACATTTTCAAAGAACATTTTTCTATTCCATTTGCTCACCAGACGTTGCTAATGCCATCCAATTTTCAAAACTGACATAATGCTTTTGAAATGTCTTTATAGGCCTGTAGGGTGATGCAAACACAAAATACCAATATTGCAACCTGAACAACTTTGTAAAGAGAATTTATTTGTGAAAAAATTGTGAATCATATTTTTTGTTAAAAGAGTTATTCCTTTACAAACGGAAAAGCAACTGAGCTTATATAAAAACTTTATAGCATCAAGGCACTGTGGCTTAGTTGGGTAAAGCGCCTGTCTCGTAAACAGGAGATCCTGAGTTCGAATCTCAGCAGTGCCTAGGCTTTTAAAAGAAATACTGTACCTAAGACAAGAAATGAAAAGATTTGCCGGAATTTAGTCCAGTGATTCTCAACTTCTGCCCTTCTGTAACAACAACAGGCATTTGATTGTAATGTGTTTACGAATTAAAATCAGCAAGTACAAATGCCTTAAATTAGTACAAGTAGCTCTAAATCGCAACCTCTTGCTTTGTACCGAGGACTACAGTTGAGAAAAGTGTTTTTAAATGCTGGTATTAGAATTAAAATACATTACAGGCAATTCTCAAAGACATCATTCAAGTCATGTTTTATACTAGCTAAGGCAATTTTGTATACATGATCCTAAAAGTGGACATAGTCAAACATAACATAAAAACAAATCCTAGGTTACAACCAAAATTGTGTAATTAACAACAGTGAGAATTCCAAAAAATACTGTCACAAAAATACTGATGTTTAAATACATGTATATACATTATAGTTGCATATATACATTGTCTTTATTTCCAAACAATACTCATTTTTATTGATTAATCACAAAGTGGTGCAAACAAAAAACACATTTTACCAACTTCACTTTGGAATTAAAACATTCTGGTCTAAAGAAATTGGTGCTAACATTGATGTTATGAAGATGAGAATTTAGGAAATCCTAATACCGTTTTTATGTATCATAGGGTACCTGGTTCATCATTATCTCTTCTATAATAGCAGTTTATGAGATTTTCAAACTACTGCTTTCAGTCTTGGCTAATTTGCAAACATTTTTAATTCATATATCAGAGGAGTAATGTTCAGAAACACGGATTTTAACCCTAGTCAATACTAATTTTTATTGATTATTCACAAAGTTGTGCATATAAAAAACACATTTTCTAAATTCCCTTTGGAATTAAAACATTCTGGTCTAAAGAAATTGATGCTAAAATTGATGTTATTAAGATCAGAATTCAGAAACTCCAAATACAGTTTTTTTTGTAACATAGGGTACGTGGTTTGTCATACTGTCTTCTATAGTAGCAGTTTATGCGATTTTCAAAGTACTGCTTTGAGTCTTGACTAATTTGAAAACACTTCTAATTCATATATCAGATGACTAATGTTGAGAAACACTGATTTAGACCCAATTCTGAAACCTCAAAAACATTACAAACCATGCTAATTTCAATGGAATTGTGGGGATAGAATAATGCCTAATTACAGTTTCTATTGATTATAAGTTCAAATCTCAGCCCTAGAAGCCCCTGAATTCTTCACACTTGGGTTCCTATGTTCAAAACTGAAAATGGAATTAAATGTTATTAGCATTAAATAGTTAAGACACTGAGAGACAATTATGCAGAAATGATACTAAACGTGAGTTGCCCAATACATAACACAAAAAAAATCATAGTTAAAACAAAAATAGTGTTATTAACTGCAGTGTTAACTTCTAAAATTACCATAAAAATGCTGTTGTTAGAATCCACGTATAAAAAAACGTAGATGCTTGTATAGATTGTCTTTATATCAAAAGATTAGTTCTTTGTAACATTTAATTATAAAATGGTGCTAATTTGAAACACATTTTAAAATTTTCTTCAGGAACTTGAAAACTCTGCTTGAAAGAAATAGATGCTTTTGATATATCACCAGTATTCCCAAATAGACAGTTTTTGAAAATTGGGTCTTGGCTCAATTTATTCCCATGTAAACAGTTTAGAAGGTACAGTATTGCTTAAAGTCTTGGCCAAATTGACGGATCTTCCAAAACGTATAGCAGTCGGTAGGGTGATGCAAAGATGCAAAGCTACAAAGTTAACAACTCTCTAGTATCCCACACTACAAGAAACAAGCTAGTCAATCTGCCTTTTCCTTCAGCGCTCCGGAAGCCTTGAATAATCTATCTAAAATAATAAAATCTTGTCCCAGTCTAAAATCCCTAAAAACAACTTCTTCTTCAGATCTCAGAACAATATGTAAATGTGTATAATTTTTATATTGCTTCTCTACTGTGTGTGATTATTTAAATTCTTACTGTAAAAGCTCACCAGGACATACTTGAAAAATGTATTCTTCTTGACAAAATATTTTCTAACTAAAATATACCTTTATTAGGAGTTGAGGAATATAGGAAAAATTCACTTCATATAGCAATTGTCAGTGAAAACATGCTGAAAAACGTCTTGTCTTTACAAGCGTGTATTCTATTTACACAGCAGCAGTGTTTGCCCATTTAGTGCATTCTTGCATAAGGTCCTGTGGCTTAGCTGGTTAAAGCGCTTGTCTAGTAAACAGGAGATCCTGAGTTCAAATCTCAGCAGTGCCTTGCTTTTAATTTCAACAAAGAACTATAGATCTTAGTTTATAAGAAATAGTCAAAATGGCATACTGGAACACAACAAAAAAACACTGCCATAATTCACACAGTTTCAAATGAATATCAAAGAAAATGTCATTCATCACTGTAACTAAATTGTTCAGAGAGATATAATGTATTTCAATACTAGTTAAATCAATGATAATATTACAGAAAACACCTTAAAAGTGGGCGTGGTCATGCAAACCATAAAAACAAATCATAGGCAAATAGTAATGGTAGTTAGTCTAAGATTCATTTGAAAAATTATTGTCAAAATGCTGATGTTAAAATATTTGCATACATATCATAGTTGCATGGATATATTTTGTCAACATTTTCAAAGAACATTTTTCTATGCCATTTGCTCACCAGACGTTGCTAATGCCATCCAATTTTCAAAACTGACATAATGCTTTTGAAATGTCTTTATAGGCCTGTAGGGTGATGCAAACACAACATACCAGTATTGCAACCTGAACAACTTTGTAAAGAGAATTTATTTGTGAAAAAATTGTGAATCATATTTTTTGTTAAAAGAGTTATTCCTTTACAAACGGAAAAGCAACTGAGCTTATACAAAAAATTTACATCAACAAGGCACTGTGGCTTAGTTGGGTAAAGCGCCTGTCTCGTAAACAGGAGATCCTGAGTTCAAATCTCAGCAGTGCCTAGGCTTTTAAAAGAAATACTGTACCTAAGACAAGAAATGAAAAGATTTGCTGGAATTTAGTCCAGTGATTCTCAACTTCTGCCCTTCTGTAACAACAACAGGCATTTGATTGTAATGTGTTTACGAATTAAAATCAGCAAGTACAAATGCCTTAAATTAGTACAAGTAGCTCTAAATCACAACCTCTTGCTTTGTACCGAGGACTACAGTTGAGAAAAGTGTTTTTAAATGCTGGTATTAGAATTAAAATACATTACAGGCAATTCTCAAAGACATCATTCAAGTCATGTTTTATACTAGCTAAGGCAATTTTGTATACATGATCCTAAAAGTGGACATAGTCAAACATAACATAAAAACAAATCCTAGGTTACAACCAAAACTGTGTAATTAACAACAGTGAGAATTCCAAAAAATACTGTCACAAAAATACTGATGTTTAAATACATGTATATACATTATAGTTGCATGTATACATTGTCTTTATTTCCAAACAATACTCATTTTTATTGATTAATCACAAAGTGGTGCAAACAAAAAACACATTTTACCAACTTCACTTTGGAATTAAAACATTCTGGTCTAAAGAAATTGGTGCTAACATTGATGTTATGAAGATGAGAACTTAGGAAATCCTAATACCGTTTTTATGTATCATAGGGTACCTGGTTCATCATTATCTCTTCTATAATAGCAGTTTATGAGATTTTCAAACTACTGCTTTCAGTCTTGGCTAATTTGCAAACATTTTTAATTCATATATCAGAGGAGTAATGTTCAGAAACACTGATTTTAACCCTAGTCAATACTAATTTTTATTGATTATTCACAAAGTTGTGCATATAAAAAACACATTTTCCAAATTCCCTTTGGAATTAAAACATTCTGGTCTAAAGAAATTGATGCTAAAATTGATGTTATTAAGATCAGAATTCAGAAACTCCAAATACAGTTTTTTTTGTAACATAGGGTACGTGGTTTGTCATACTGTCTTCTATAGTAGCAGTTTATGCGATTTTCAAAGTACTGCTTTGAGTCTTGACTAATTTGAAAACACTTCTAATTCATATATCAGATGACTAATGTTGAGAAACACTGATTTAGACCCTATTCTGAAACCTCAATCACATTACAAACCATGCTAATTTCAATGGAATTGTGGGGAAACAATAATGCCTAATTACAGTTTCTATTGATTATAAGTTCAAATCTCAGCTCTAGAAGCACCTGAATTCTTCACACTTGGGTTCCTATGTTCAAAACTGAAAATGGAATTAAATGTTATTAGCATCAAATAGTTAAGACAATGAGAGACAATTATGCAGAAATGATACTAAATGTGAGTTGCCCAAAACATAACACAAAAAAAATCATAGTTAAAACAAAAATAGTGTTATTAACTGCAGTGTTAACTTCTAAAATTACCATAAAAATGCTGTTGTTAGAATCCACGTATAAAAAAACGTAGCTGCTTGTATAGATTGTCTTTATATCAAAAGATTAGTTCTTTGTAACATTTAATTATAAAATGGTGCTAATTTGAAACACATTTTAAAATTTTCTTCAGGAACTTGAAAACTCTGCTTGAAAGAAATAGATGCTTTTGATATATCACCAGTATTCCCAAATAGACAGTTTTTGAAAATTGGGTCTTGGCTCAATTTATTCCCATGTAAACAGTTTAGAAGGTACAGTATTGCTTAAAGTCTTGGCCAAATTGACGGATCTTCCAAAACGTATAGCAGTCGGTAGGGTGATGCAAAGATGAAAAGCTACAAAGTTAACAACTCTCTAGTATCCCACACTACAAGAAACAAGCTAGTCAATCTGCCTTTTCCTTCAGAGCTCCGGAAGCCTTGAATAATCTATCTAAAATAATAAAATCTTGTCCCAGTCTAAAATCCCTAAAAACAACTTCTTCTTCAGATCTCAGAACAATATGTAAATGTGTATAATTTTTATATTGCTTCTCTATTGTGTGTGATTATTTAAATTCTTACTGTAAAAGCTCTCCAGGACATACTTGAAAAATGTATTCTTGTGGACAAAATATTTTCTAACTAAAATATACCTTTATAAGGAAATGAGGAATATAGGAAAAATTCACTTCATATAGCAATTGTCAGTGAAAACATGCTGAAAAAAGTCTTGTCTTTACAAGCGTGTATTCTATTTACACAGCAGCAGTGTTTGCCCATTTAGTGCTTTCTTGCATATGGTGCTGTTGCTTAGCTGGTTAAAGCGCCTGTCTAGTAAACAGGAGATCCTGAGTTCAAATCTCAGCAGTCCCTTGCTTTTAATTTCAACAAAGAACTATAGAGCTTACTTTATAAGAAATAGTCAAAATGGCATACTGGAACACAACAAAAAAACACTGCCATAATTCACACAGTTTCAAATGAATATCAAAGAAAATGTCATTCATCACTGTAACTAAATTGTTCAGAGAGATATAATGTATTTCAATACTACTTAAATCAATGATAATATTACAGAAAACACCTTAAAAGTGGGCGTGGTCATGCATAACATAAAAACAAATCATAGGCAAATAGTAATGGTATTTAGTTTAAGATTCATTTGAAAAATTATTGTCAAAATGCTGATGTTAAAATATTTGCATACATATCATAGTTGCATGGATATATTTTGTCAACATTTTCAAAGAACATTTTTCTATGCCATTTGCTCACCAGACGTTGCTAATGCCATCCAATTTTCAAAACTGACATAATGCTTTTGAAATGTCTTTATAGGCCTGTAGGGTGATGCAAACACAAAATACCAATATTGCAACCTGAACAACTTTGTAAAGAGAATTTATTTGTAAAAAAATTGTGAATCATATTTTTTGTTAAAAGAGTTATTCCTTTACAAACGGAAAAGCAACTGAGCTTATACAAAAAATTTGTAGCATCAAGGCACTGTGGCTTAGTTGGGTAAAGCGCCTGTCTCGTAAACAGGAGATCCTGAGTTCGAGTCTCAGCAGTGCCTAGGCTTTTAAAAGAAATACTGTAACTAGGACAAGAAATGAAAAGATTTGCTGGAATTTAGTCCAGTGATTCTCAACTTCTGCCCTTCTGTAACAACAACAGGCATTTGATTGTAATGTGTTTACGAATTAAAATCAGCAAGTACAAATGCCTTAAATTAGTACAAGTAGCTCTAAATCACAACCTCTTGCTTTGTACCGAGGACTACAGTTGAGAAAAGTGTTTTTAAATGCTGGTATTAGAATTAAAATACATTACAGGCAATTCTCAAAGACATCATTCAAGTCATGTTTTATACTTTCTAAGGCAATTTTGTATATATGATCCTAAAAGTGGACATAGTCAAACATGACATAAAAAGAAATCCTAGGTTACAACCAAAATTGTGTAATTAACAACAGTGAGAATTCCAAAAAATACTGTCACAAAAATACTGATGTTTAAATACATATATATACATTATAGTTGCATGTATACATTGTCTTTATTTCCAAACAATACTCATTTTTATTGATTAATCACAAAGTGGTGCAAACAAAAAACACATTTTACCAACTTCACTTTGGAATTAAAACATTCTGGTGAAAAGAAATTGGTGCTAAGATTGATGTTATGAGGATGAGAATTTAGGAAATCCTAATACCGTTTTTATGTATCATAGGGTACCTGGTACATCATTATCTCTTCTATAATAGCAGTTTATGAGATTTTCAAACTACTGCTTTCAGTCTTGGCTAATTTGCAAACATTTTAATTCATATATCAGAGGAGTAATGTTCAGAAACACTGATTTTAACCCTAGTCAATACTAATTTTTATTGATTATTCACAAAGTTGTGCATATAGAAAACACATTTTCCAAATTCCCTTTGGAATTAAAACATTCTGGTCTAAAGAAATTGATGCTAAAATTGATGTTATTAAGATCAGAATTCAGAAACTCCAAATACAGTTTTTTTTGTAACATAGGGTACGTGGTTTGTCATACTGTCTTCTATAGTAGCAGTTTATGCGATTTTCAAAGTACTGCTTTGAGTCTTGACTAATTTGAAAACACTTCTAATTCATATATTAGATGACTAATGTTGAGAAACACTGATTTAGACCCTAATCTGAAACCTCAAAAACATTACAAACCATGCTAATTTCAATGGAATTGTGGGCATACAATAATGCCTAATTACGGTTTCTATTGATTATAAGTTCAAATCTCAGCCCTAGAAGCCCCTGAATTGTTCACACTTGGGTTCCTATGTTCAAAAGTGAAAATGGAATTAAATGTTATTAGCATCAAATTAAATAGTTAAGACAATGAGAGACAATTATGCAGAAATGATACTAAACGTGAGTTGCCCAAAACATAACACAAAAAAAATCATAGTTAAAACAAAAATAGTGTTATTAACTGCAGTGTTAACTTCTAAAATTACCATAAAAATGCTGTTGTTAGAATCCACGTATAAAAAAACGTAGCTGCTTGTATAGATTGTCTTTATATCAAAAGATTAGTTCTTTGTAACATTTAATTATAAAATGGTGCTAATTTGAAACACATTTTAAAATTTTCTTCAGGAACTTGAAAACTCTGCTTGAAAGAAATAGATGCTTTTGATATATCACCAGTATTCCCAAATAGACAGTTTTTGAAAATAGGGTCTTGGCTCAATTTATTCCCATGTAAACAGTTTATAAGGTACAGTATTGCTTAAAGTCTTGGCCAAATTGACGGATCTTCCAAAACGTATAGCAGTCGGTAGGGTGATGCAAAGATGCAAAGCTACAAAGTTAACAACTCTCTAGTATCCCACACTACAAGAAACAAGCTAGTCAATCTGCCTTTTCCTTCAGAGCTTCGGAAGCCTTGAATAATCTATCTAAAATAATAAAATCTTGTCCCAGTCTAAAATCCCTAAAAACAACTTCTTCTTCAGATCTCAGAACAATATGTAAATGTGTATAATTTTTATATTGCTTCTCTATTGTGTGTGATTATTTAAATTCTTACTGTAAAAGCTCTCCAGGACATACTTGAAAAATGTATTCTTCTTGACAAAATATTTTCTAACTAAAATATACCTTTATTAGGAAATGAGGAATATAGGAAAAATTCACTTCATATAGCAATTGTCAGTGAAAACATGCTGAAAAACGTCTTGTCTTTACAAGCGTGTATTCTATTTACACAGCAGCAGTGCTATTTACCCATTTAGTGCTTTCGTGAATAAGGTGCTGTGGCTTAGCTGGTTAAAGCGCCTGTCTAGTAAACAGGAGATCCTGAGTTCAAATCTCAGCAGTCCCTTGCCTTTAATTTCAACAAAGAACTATAGATCTTAGTTTATACGAAATAGTCAAAATGGCATACTGGAACACAACAAAAAAACACTGCCATAATTCACACAGTTTCAAATGAATATCAAAGAAAATGTCATTCATCACTGTAACTAAATTGTTCATAGAGATATAATGTATTTCAATACTAGTTAAATCAATGATAATATTACAGAAAACACCTTAAAAGTAGGCGTGGTCATGCATAACATAAAAACAAATCATAGGCAAATAGTAATGGTAGTTAGTCTAAGATTCATTTGAAAAATTATTGTCAAAATGCTGATGTTAAAATATTTGCATACATATCATAGTTGCATGGATATATTTTGTCAACATTTTCAAAGAACATTTTTCTATGCCATTTGCTCACCAGACGTTGCTAATGCCATCCAATTTTCAAAACTGACATAATGCTTTTGAAATGTCTTTATAGGCCTGTAGGGTGATGCAAACACAAAATACCAATATTGCAACCTGAACAACTTTGTAAAGAGAATTTATTTGTGAAAAAATTGTGAATCATATTTTTTGTTAAAAGAGTTATTCCTTTACAAACTGAAAAGCAACTGAGCTTATACAAAAATTTGGTAGCATCAAGGCACTGTGGCTTAGATGGGTAAAGCGCCTGTCTCGTAAACAGGAGATCCTGAGTTCGAATCTCATCAGTGCCTAGGCTTTTAAAAGAAATACTGTAACTAAGACAAGAAATGAAAACATTTGCCGGAATTTAGTCCAGTGATTCTCAACCTTTGTCCTTCTGTAATAACAAAAGGCATTTGATTGTAAGGTCTTTACGAATTAAAATCAGCAAGTACAAATGCCTTAAATTAGTACAAGTAGCTCTAAATCACAACCTCTTGCTTTGTACCGAGGACTACAGTTGAGAAAAGTGTTTTCAAATGCTGGTATTAGAATTTAAATACATTACACGCAATTCTCAAAGACATCATTCAAGTCATGTTTTATACTAGCTAAGGCAATTTTGTATACATGATCCTAAAAGTGGACATAGTCAAACATAACATAAAAACAAATCCTAGGTTACAACCAAAATTGTGTAATTAACAACAGTGAGAATTCCAAAAAATACTGTCACAAAAATACTGATGTTTAAATACATATATATACATTATAGTTGCATGTATACATTGTCTTTATTTCCAAACAATACTCATTTTTATTGATTAATCACAAAGTGGTGCAAACAAAAAACACATTTTACCAACTTCACTTTGGAATTAAAACATTCTGCTCAAAAGAAATTGGTGCTAACATTGATGTTATGAGGATGAGAATTTAGGAAATCCTAATACCGTTTTTATGTATCATAGGGTACCTGGTACATCATTATCTCTTCTATAATAGCAGTTTATGAGATTTTCAAACTACTGCTTTCAGTCTTGGCTAATTTGCAAACATTTTTAATTCATATATCAGAGGAGTAATGTTCAGAAACACTGATTTTAACCCTAGTCAATACTAATTTTTATTGATTATTCACAAAGTTGTGCATATAGAAAACACATTTTCCAAATTCCCTTTGGAATTAAAACATTCTGGTCTAAAGAAATTGATGCTAAAATTGATGTTATTAAGATCAGAATTCAGAAACTCCAAATAAAGTTTTTTTTGTAACATAGGGTACGTGGTTTGTCATACTGTCTTCTATAGTAGCAGTTTATGCGATTTTCAAAGTACTGCTTTTAGTCTTGACTAATTTGAAAACACTTCTAATTCATATATTAGATGACTAATGTTGAGAAACACTGATTTAGACCCTAATCTGAAACCTCAAAAACATTACAAACCATGCTAATTTCAATGGAATTGTGGGCATACAATAATGCCTAATTACAGTTTCTATTGATTATAAGTTCAAATCTCAGCCCTAGAAGCCCCTGAATTGTTCACACTTGGGTTCCTATGTTCAAAAGTGAAAATGGAATTAAATGTTATTAGCATCAAATTAAATAGTTAAGACAATGAGAGACAATTATGCAGAAATGATACTAAACGTGAGTTGCCCAAAACATAACACAAGAAAAATCATAGTTAAAACAAAAATAGTGTTATTAACGGCAGTGTTAACTTCTAAAATTACCATAAAAATGCTGTTGTTAGAATCCACGTATAAAAAAACGTAGCTGCTTGTATACATTGTCTTTATATCAAAAGATTAGTTCTTTGTAATATTTAATTATAAAATGGTGCTAATTTGAAACACATTTTAAAATTTTCTTCAGGAACTTGAAAATTCTGCTTGAAAGAAATAGATGCTTTTGATATATCACCAGTATTCCCAAATAGACAGTTTTTGAAAATTGGGTCTTGGCTCAATTTATTCCCATGTAAACAGTTTAGAAGGTACAGTATTGCTTAAAGTCTTGGCCAAATTGACGGATCTTCCAAAACGTATAGCAGTCGGTAGGGTGATGCAAAGATGCAAAGCTACAAAGTTAACAACTCTCTAGTATCCCACACTACAAGAAACAAGCTAGTCAATCTGCCTTTTCCTTCAGAGCTTCGGAAGCCTTGAATAATCTATCTAAAATAATAAAATCTTGTCCCAGTCTAAAATCCCTAAAAACAACTTCTTCTTCAGATCTCAGAACAATATGTAAATGTGTATAATTTTTATATTGCTTCTCTATTGTGTGTAATTATTTATATTCTTACTGTAAAAGCTCTCCAGGACATACTTGAAAAATGTATTCTTCTTGACAAAATATTTTCTAACTAAAATATACCTTTATTAGGAAATGAGGAATATAGGAAAAATTCACTTCATATAGCAATTGTCAGTGAAAACATGCTGAAAAACGTCTTGTCTTTACAAGCTTGTATTCTCTTTACACAGCAGCAGTGTTTGCCCATTTAGGGCATTCTTGAATAAGGTGCTGTGGCTTAGCTGGTTAAAGCGCCTGTCTAGTAAACAGGAGATCCTGAGTTCAAATCTCAGCAGTGCCTTGCTTTTAATTTCAACAAAGAACTATAGAGCTTACTTTATAAGAAATAGTCAAAATGGCATACTGGAACACAACAAAAAAACACTGCCATAATTCACACAGTTTCAAAAGAATATCAAAGAAAATGTCATTCATCACTGTAACTAAACTGTTCAGAGAGATATAATGTATTTCAATACTACTTAAATCAATGATAATATTACAGAAAACACCTTAAAAGTGGACGTGGTCATGCATAACTTAAAAACAAATCAGAGGCAAATAGTAATGGTAGTTAGTCTAAGATTCATTTGAAAAATTATTGTCAAAATGCTGATGTTAAAATATTTGCATACATATCATAGTTGCATGGATATATTTTGTCAACATTTTCAAAGAACTTTTTTCTATGACATTTGCTCACTAGACGTTGCTAATGCCATCCAATTTTCAAAACTGACATAACGCTTTTGAAATGTCTTTATAGGCTTGTAGGGTGATGCAAACACAAAATACCAATATTGCAACCTGAACAACTTTGTAAAGAGAATTTATTTGTGAAAAAATTGTGAATCATATTTTTTGTTAAAAGAGTTATTCCTTTACAAACTGAAAAGCAACTGAGCTTATACAAAAAATCTGCAGCATCAAGGCACTGTGGCTTAGTTGGGTAAAGCGCCTGTCTCGTAAACAGAAGATCCTGAGTTCGAATCTCAGCAGTGCCTAGGCTTTTAAAAGAAATACTGTAACTAAGACAAGAAATGAAAACATTTGCTGGAATTTAGTCCAGTGATTCTCAACCTTTGCCCTTCTGTAACAACAACAGGCATTTGATTGTAAGGTGTTTACAAATTAAAATCAGCAAGTACAAATGCCTTAAATTAGTACAAGTAGCTCTAAATCACAACCTCTTGCTTTGTACCGAGGACTACAGTTGAGAAAAGTGTTTTCAAATGCTGGTATTAGAATTAAAATACATTACACGCAATTCTCAAAGACATCATTCAAGTCATGTTTTATACTAGCTAAGGCAATTTTGTATACATGATCCTAAAAGTGGACATAGTCAAACATAACATAAAAACAAATCCTAGGTTACAACCAAAATTGTGTAATTAACAACAGTGAGAATTCCAAAAAATACTGTCACAAAAATACTGATGTTTAAATACATATATATACATTATAGTTGCATGTATACATTGTCTTTATTTCCAAACAATACTCATTTTTATTGATTAATCACAAAGTGGTGCAAACAAAAAACACATTTTACCAACTTCACTTTGGAATTAAAACATTCTGGTCAAAAGAAATTGGTGCTAAGATTGATGTTATGAGGATGAGAATTTAGGAAATCCTAATACCGTTTTTATGTATCATAGGGTACCTGGTACATCATTATCTCTTCTATAATAGCAGTTTATGAGATTTTCAAACTACTGCTTTCAGTCTTGGCTAATTTGCAAACATTTTAATTCATATATCAGAGGAGTAATGTTCAGAAACACTGATTTTAACCCTAGTCAATACTAATTTTTATTGATTATTCACAAAGTTGTGCATATAGAAAACACATTTTCCAAATTCCCTTTGGAATTAAAACATTCTGGTCTAAAGAAATTGATGCTAAAATTGATGTTATTAAGATCAGAATTCAGAAACTCCATATACAGTTTTTTTTGTAACATAGGGTACGTGGTTTGTCATACTGTCTTCTATAGTAGCAGTTTATGCGATTTTCAAAGTACTGCTTTGAGTCTTGACTAATTTGAAAACACTTCTAATTCATATATTAGATGACTAATGTTGAGAAACACTGATTTAGACCCTAATCTGAAACCTCAAAAACATTACAAACCATGCTAATTTCAATGGAATTGTGGGCATACAATAATGCCTAATTACAGTTTCTATTGATTATAAGTTCAAATCTCAGCCCTAGAAGCCCCTGAATTGTTCACACTTGGGTTCCTATGTTCAAAAGTGAAAATGGAATTAAATGTTATTAGCATCAAATTAAATAGTTAAGACAATGAGAGACAATTATGCAGAAATGATACTAAACGTGAGTTGCCCAAAACATAACACAAGAAAAATCATAGTTAAAACAAAAATAGTGTTATTAACGGCAGTGTTAACTTCTAAAATTACCATAAAAATGCTGTTGTTAGAATCCACGTATAAAAAAACGTAGCTGCTTGTATACATTGTCTTTATATCAAAAGATTAGTTCTTTGTAATATTTAATTATAAAATGGTGCTAATTTGAAACACATTTTAAAATTTTCTTCAGGAACTTGAAAATTCTGCTTGAAAGAAATAGATGCTTTTGATATATCACCAGTATTCCCAAATAGACAGTTTTTGAAAATTGGGTCTTGGCTCAATTTATTCCCATGTAAACAGTTTAGAAGGTACAGTATTGCTTAAAGTCTTGGCCAAATTGACGGATCTTCCAAAACGTATAGCAGTCGGTAGGGTGATGAAAAGATGCAAAGCTACAAAGTTAACAACTCTCTAGTATCCCACACTACAGGAAACAAGCTAGTCAATCTGCCTTTTCCTTCAGAGCTCCGGAAGCCTTGAATAATCTATCTAAAATAATAAAATCTTGTCCCAGTCTAAAATCCCTAAAAACAACTTCTTCTTCAGATCTCAGAACAATATGTAAATGTGTATAATTTTTATATTGCTTCTTTATTGTGTGTAATTATTTCAATTCTTACTGTAAAACCTCTCCAGGACATACTTGAAAAATGTATTCTTCTTGACAAAATATTTTCTAACTAAAATATACCTTTATTAGGAAATGAGGAATATAGGAAAAATTCACTTCATATAGCAATTGTCAGTGAAAACATGCTGAAAAACGTCTTGTCTTTACAAGCGTGTATTCTATTTACACAGCAGCAGTGCTATTTACCCATTTAGTGCTTTCTTGCATAAGGTGCTGTGGCTTAGCTGGTTAAAGCGCCTGTCTAGTAAACAGGAGATCCGGAGTTCAAATCTCAGCAGTGCCTTGCTTTTAATTTCAAGAAAGAACTATAGATCTTAGTTTATAAGAAATAGTCAAAATGGCATACTGGAACACAACAAAAAACACTGCCATAATTCACACAGTTTCAAATGAATATCAAAGAAAATGTCATTCATCACTGTAACTAAACTGTTCAGAGAGATATAATGTATTTCAATACTACTTAAATCAATGATAATATTACAGAAAACACCTTAAAAGTGTGCGTGGTCATGCATAACATAAAAACAAATCATAGGCAAATAGTAATGGTAGTTAGTCTAAGATTCATTTGAAAAATTATTGTCAAAATGCTGATGTTAAAATATTTGTGCACATATCATAGTTGCATGGATATATTTTGTCAACATTTTCAAAGAACATTTTTCTATGCCATTTGCTCACCAGACGTTGCTAATGCAATCCAATTTTCAAAACTGACATAATGCTTTTGAAATGTCTTTATAGGCCTGTAGGGTGATGCAAACACAAAATACCAATATTGCAACCTGAACAACTTTGTAAAGAGAATTTACTTGTGAAAAAATTGTGAATCATATTTTTTGTTAAAAGAGTTATTCCTTTACAAACTGAAAAGCAACTGAGCTTATACAAAAAAATTGCAGCATCAAGGCACTGTGGCTTAGTTGGTTAAAGCGCCTGTCTCGTAAACAGGAGATCCTGAGTTCGAATCTCAGCAGTGCCTAGGCTTTTAAAAGAAATACTGTAACTAAGACAAGAAATGAAAACATTTGCCGGAATTTAGTCCAGTGATTCTCAACCTTTGCCCTTCTGTAATAACAAAAGGCATTTGATTGTAAGGTCTTTACGAATTAAAATCAGCAAGTACAAATGCCTTAAATTAGTACAAGTAGCTCTAAATCACAACCTCTTGCTTTGTACCGAGGACTACAGTTGAGAAAAGTGTTTTCAAATGCTGGTATTAGAATTAAAATACATTACACGCAATTCTCAAAGACATCATTCAAGTCATGTTTTTATACTAGCTAAGGCAATTTTGTATACATGATCCTAAAAGTGGACATAGTCAAACATAACATAAAAACAAATACTAGGTTACAACCAAAATTGTGTAATTAACAACAGTGAGAATTCCAAAAAATACTGTCACAAAAATACTGATGTTTAAATACATATATATACATTATAGTTGCATGTATACATTGTCTTTATTTCCAAACAATACTCATTTTTATTGATTAATCACAAATTGGTGCAAACAAAAAACACATTTTACCAACTTCACTTTGGAATTAAAACATTCTGCTCAAAAGAAATTGGTGCTAACATTGATGTTATGAGGATGAGAATTTAGGAAATCCTAATACCGTTTTTATGTATCATAGGGTACCTGGTACATCATTATCTCTTCTATAATAGCAGTTTATGAGATTTTCAAACTACTGCTTTAAGTCTTGGCTAATTTGCAAACATTTTTAATTCATATATCAGAGGAGTAATGTTCAGAAACACTGATTTTAACCCTAGTCAATACTAATTTTTATTGATTATTCACAAAGTTGTGCATATAGAAAACACATTTTCCAAATTCCCTTTGGAATTAAAACATTCTGGTCTAAAGAAATTGATGCTAAAATTGATGTTATTAAGATCAGAATTCAGAAACTCCAAATAAAGTTTTTTTTGTAACATAGGGTACGTGGTTTGTCATACTGTCTTCTATAGTAGCAGTTAATGCGATTTTCAAAGTACTGCTTTTAGTCTTGACTAATTTGAAAACACTTCTAATTCATATATTAGATGACTAATGTTGAGAAACACTGATTTAGACCCTAATCTGAAACCTCAAAAACATTACAAACCATGCTAATTTCAATGGAATTGTGGGGTACAATAATGCCTAATTACAGTTTCTATTGATTATAAGTTCAAATCTCAGCCCTAGAAGCCCCTGAATTGTTCACACTTGGGTTCCTATGTTCAAAACTGAAAATGAAATTAAATGTTATTAGCATCAAATAGTTAAGACAATGAGAGACAATTATGCAGAAATTATACTAAACGTGAGTTGCCCAAAACATAACACAAAAAAAATCATAGTTAAAACAAAAATAGTGTTATTAACTGCAGTGTTAACTTCTAAAATTACCATAAAAATGCTGTTGTTAGAATCCACGTATATAAAAACGTAGCTGCTTGTATACATTGTCTTTCTATCAAAAGATTAGTTCTTTGTAACATTTAATTATAAAATGGTGCTAATTTGAAACACATTTTAAAATTTTCTTCAGGAACTTGAAAACTCTGCTTGAAAGAAATAGATGCTTTTGCTATATCACCAGTATTCCCAAATAGACAGTTTTTGAAAATTGGGTCTTGGCTCAATTTATTCCCATGTAAACAGTTTAGAAGGTACAGTATTGCTTAAAGTCTTGGCCAAATTGACGGATCTTCCAAAACGTATAGCAGTCGGTAGGGTGATGAAAAGATGCAAAGCTACAAAGTTAACAACTCTCTAGTATCCCACACTACAGGAAACAAGCTAGTCAATCTGCCTTTTCCTTCAGAGCTCTGGAAGCCTTGAATAATCTATCTAAAATAATAAAATCTTGTCCCAGTCTAAAATCCCTAAAAACAACTTCTTCTTCAGATCTCAGAACAATATGTAATTGTGTATAATTTTTATATTGCTTCTTTATTGTGTGTAATTATTTCAATTGTTACTGTAAAACCTCTCCAGGACATACTTGAAAAATGTATTCTTCTTGACAAAATATTTTCTAACTAAAATATACCTTTATTAGGAAATGAGGAATATAGGAAAAATTCACTTCATATAGCAATTGTCAGTGAAAACATGCTGAAAAACGTCTTGTCTTTACAAGCGTGTATTCTATTTACACAGCAGCAGTACTATTTACCCATTTAGTGCTTTCTTCCATAAGGTGCTGTGGCTTAGCTGGTTAAAGCGCCTGCCTAGTAAACAGGAGATCCTGAGTTCAAATCTCAGCAGTGCCTTGCTTTTAATTTCAACAAAGAACTATAGAGCTTACTTTATAAGAAATAGTCAAAATGGCATACTGGAACACAACAAAAAAACACTGCCATAATTCACACAGTTTCAAATGAATATCAAAGAAAATGTCATTCATCACTGTAACTATACTGTTCAGAGAGATATAATGTATTTCAATACTACTTAAATCAATGATAATATTACAGAAAACACCTTAAAAGTGGGCGTGGTCATGCATAACATAAAAACAAATCAGAGGCAAATAGTAATGGTAGTTAGTCTAAGATTCATTTGAAAAATTATTGTCAAAATGCTGATGTTAAAATATTTGCATACATATCATAGTTGCATGGATATATTTTGTCAACATTTTCAAAGAACTTTTTTCTATGACATTTGCTCACCAGACGTTGCTAATGCCATCCAATTTTCAAAACTGACATAACGCTTTTGAAATGTCTTTATAGGCTTGTAGGGTGATGCAAACACAAAATACCAATATTGCAACCTGAACAACTTTGTAAAGAGAATTTATTTGTGAAAAAATTGTGAATCATATTTTTTGTTAAAAGAGTTATTCCTTTACAAACTGAAAAGCAACTGAGCTTATACAAAAAATCTGTAGCATCAAGGCACTGTGGCTTAGTTGGGTAAAGCACCTGTCTCGTAAACAGGAGATCCTGAGTTCAAATCTCAGCAGTGCCTAGGCTTTTAAAAGAAATACTGTAACTAAGACAAGAACTGAAAACATTTGCCGGAATTTAGTCCAGTGATTCTCAACCTTTGCCCTTCTGTAACAACAACAGGCATTTGATTGTAAAGTGTTTACAAATTAAAATCAGCAAGTACAAATGCCTTAAATTAGTACAAGTAGCTCTAAATCACAACCTCTTGCTTTGTACCGAGGACTACAGTTGAGAAAAGTGTTTTCAAATGCTGGTATTAGAATTAAAATACATTACACGCAATTCTCAAAGACATCATTCAAGTCATGTTTTATACTAGCTAAGGCAATTTTGTATACATGATCCTAAAAGTGGACATAGCCAAACATAACAAAAAAACAAATCCTAGGTTACAACCAAAATTGTGTAATTAACAACAGTGAGAATTCCAAAAAATACTGTCACAAAAATACTGATGTTTAAATACATATATATACATTATAGTTGCATGTATACATTGTCTTTATTTCCAAACAATACTCATTTTTATTGATTAATCACAAAGTGGTGCAAACAAAAAACACATTTTACCAACTTCACTTTGGAATTAAAACATTCTGGTCAAAAGAAATTGGTGCTAAGATTGATGTTATGAGGATGAGAATTTAGGAAATCCTAATACCGTTTTTATGTATCATAGGGAACCTGGTACATCATTATCTCTTCTATAATAGCAGTTTATGAGATTTTCAAACTACTGCTTTCAGTCTTGGCTAATTTGCAAACATTTTAATTCATATATCAGAGGAGTAATGTTCAGAAACACTGATTTTAACCCTAGTCAATACTAATTTTTATTGATTATTCACAAAGTTGTGCATATAGAAAACACATTTTCCAAATTCCCTTTGGAATTAAAACATTCTGGTCTAAAGAAATTGATGCTAAAATTGATGTTATTAAGATCAGAATTCAGAAACTCCAAATACAGTTTTTTTTGTAACATAGGGTACGTGGTTTGTCATACTGTCTTCTATAGTAGCAGTTTATGCGATTTTCAAAGTACTGCTTTGAGTCTTGACTAATTTGAAAACACTTCTAATTCATATATTAGATGACTAATGTTGAGAAACACTGATTTAGACCGTAATCTGAAACCTCAAAAACATTACAAACCATGCTAATTTCAATGGAATTGTGGGCATACAATAATGCCTAATTACAGTTTCTATTGATTATAAGTTCAAATCTCAGCCCTAGAAGCCCCTGAATTGTTCACACTTGGGTTCCTATGTTCAAAAGTGAAAATGGAATTAAATGTTATTAGCATCAAATTAAATAGTTAAGACAATGAGAGACAATTATGCAGAAATGATACTAAACGTGAGTTGCCCAAAACATAACACAAGAAAAATCATAGTTAAAACAAAAATAGTGTTATTAACGGCAGTGTTAACTTCTAAAATTACCATAAAAATGCTGTTGTTAGAATCCACGTATAAAAAAACGTAGCTGCTTGTATACATTGTCTTTATATCAAAAGATTAGTTCTTTGTAATATTTAATTATAAAATGGTGCTAATTTGAAACACATTTTAAAATTTTCTTCAGGAACTTGAAAATTCTGCTTGAAAGAAATAGATGCTTTTGATATATCACCAGTATTCCCAAATAGACAGTTTTTGAAAATTGGGTCTTGGCTCAATTTATTCCCATGTAAACAGTTTAGAAGGTACAGTATTGCTTAAAGTCTTGGCCAAATTGACGGATCTTCCAAAACGTATAGCAGTCGGTAGGGTGATGAAAAGATGCAAAGCTACAAAGTTAACAACTCTCTAGTATCCCACACTACAGGAAACAAGCTAGTCAATCTGCCTTTTCCTTCAGAGCTCCGGAAGCCTTGAATAATCTATCTAAAATAATAAAATCTTGTCCCAGTCTAAAATCCCTAAAAACAACTTCTTCTTCAGATCTCAGAACAATATGTAAATGTGTATAATTTTTATATTGCTTCTTTATTGTGTGTAATTATTTATATTCTTACTGTAAAACCTCTCCAGGACATACTTGAAAAATGTATTCTTCTTGACAAAATATTTTCTAACTAAAATATACCTTTATTAGGAAATGAGGAATATAGGAAAAATTCACTTCATATAGCAATTGTCAGTGAAAACATGCTGAAAAACGTCTTGTCTTTACAAGCGTGTATTCTATTTACACAGCAGCAGTGCTATTTACCCATTTAGTGCTTTCTTGCATAAGGTGCTGTGGCTTAGCTGGTTAAAGCGCCTGACTAGTAAACAGGAGATCCTGAGTTCAAATCTCAGCAGTGCCTTGCTTTTAATTTCAACAAAGAACTATAGATCTTAGTTTATAAGAAATAGTCAAAATGGCATACTGGAACACAACAAAAAAACACTGCTATAATTCACACAGTTTCAAATGAATATCAAAGAAAATGTCATTCATCACTGTAACTAAACTGTTCAGAAAGATATAATGTATTTCAATACTACTTAAATCAATGATAATATTACAGAAAACACCTTAAAAGTGGGCGTGGTCATGCATAACATAAAAACAAATCATAGGCAAATAGTAATGGTAGTTAGTCTAAGATTCATTTGAAAAATTATTGTCAAAATGCTGATGTTAAAATATTTGTGCACATATCATAGTTGCATGGATATATTTTGTCAACATTTTCAAAGAACATTTTTCTATGCCATTTGCTCACCAGACGTTGCTAATGCCATCCAATTTTCAAAACTGACATAATGCTTTTGAAATGTCTTTATAGGCCTGTAGGGTGATGCAAACACAAAATACCAATATTGCAACCTGAACAACTTTGTAAAGAGAATTTATTTGTGAAAAAATTGTGAATCATATTTTTTGTTAAAAGAGTTATTCCTTTACAAACTGAAAAGCAACTGAGCTTATACAAAAAATTTGCAGCATCAAGGCACTGTGGCTTAGTTGGTTAAAGCTCCTGTCTCGTAAACAGGAGATCCTGAGTTCGAATCTCAGCAGTGCCTAGGCTTTTAAAAGAAATACTGTAACTAAGACAAGAAATGAAAACATTTGCCAGAATTTAGTCCAGTGATTCTCAACCTTTGCCCTTCTGTAATAACAAAAGGCATTTGATTGTAAGGTCTTTACGAATTAAAATCAGCAAGTACAAATGCCTTAAATTAGTACAAGTAGCTCTAAATCACAACCTCTTGCTTTGTACCGAGGACTACAGTTGAGAAAAGTGTTTTCAAATGCTGGTATTAGAATTAAAATACATTACAGGCAATTCTCAAAGACATCATTCAAGTCATGTTTTATACTAGCTAAGGCAATTTTGTATACATGATCCTAAAAGTGGACATAGTCAAACATAACATAAAAACAAATACTAGGTTACAACCAAAATTGTGTAATTAACAACAGTGAGAATTCCAAAAAATACTGTAACAAAAATACTGATGTTTAAATACATATATATACATTATAGTTGCATGTATACATTGTCTTTATTTCCAAACAATACTCATTTTTATTGATTAATCACAAAGTGGTGCAAACAAAAAACACATTTTACCAACTTCACTTTGGAATTAAAAATTCTGCTCAAAAGAAATTGGTGCTAACATTGATGTTATGAGGATGAGAATTTAGGAAATCCTAATACCGTTTTTATGTATCATAGGGTACCTGGTACATCATTATCTCTTCTATAATAGCAGTTTATGAGATTTTCAAACTACTGCTTTAAGTCTTGGCTAATTTGCAAACATTTTTAATTCATATATCAGAGGAGTAATGTTCAGAAACACTGATTTTAACCCTAGTCAATACTAATTTTTATTGATTATTCACAAAGTTGTGCATATAGAAAACACATTTTCCAAATTCCCTTTGGAATTAAAACATTCTGGTCTAAAGAAATTGATGCTAAAATTGATGTTATTAAGATCAGAATTCAGAAACTCCAAATAAAGTTTTTTTTGTAACATAGGGTACGTGGTTTGTCATACTGTCTTCTATAGTAGCAGTTTATGCGATTTTCAAAGTACTGCTTTTAGTCTTGACTAATTTGAAAACACTTCTAATTCATATATTAGATGACTAATGTTGAGAAACACTGATTTAGACCCTAATCTGAAACCTCAAAAACATTACAAACCATGCTAATTTCAATGGAATTGTGGGGTACAATAATGCCTAATTACAGTTTCTATTGATTATAAGTTCAAATCTCAGCCCTAGAAGCCCCTGAATTGTTCACACTTGGGTTCCTATGTTCAAAACTGAAAATGAAATTAAATGTTATTAGCATCAAATAGTTAAGACAATGAGAGACAATTATGCAGAAATTATACTAAACGTGAGTTGCCCAAAACATAACACAAAAAAAATCATAGTTAAAACAAAAATAGTGTTATTAACTGCAGTGTTAACTTCTAAAATTACCATAAAAATGCTGTTGTTAGAATCCACGTATAAAAAAACGTAGCTGCTTGTATACATTGTCTTTCTATCAAAAGATTAGTTCTTTGTAACATTTAATTATAAAATGGTGCTAATTTGAAACACATTTTAAAATTTTCTTCAGGAACTTGAAAACTCTGCTTGAAAGAAATAGATGCTTTTGCTATATCACCAGTATTCCCAAATAGACAGTTTTTGAAAATTGGGTCTTGGCTCAATTTATTCCCATGTAAACAGTTTAGAAGGTACAGTATTGCTTAAAGTCTTGGCCAAATTGACGGATCTTCCAAAACGTATAGCAGTTGGTAGGGTGATGAAAAGATGCAAAGCTACAAAGTTAACAACTCTCTAGTATCCCACACTACAGGAAACAAGCTAGTCAATCTGCCTTTTCCTTCAGAGCTCCGGAAGCCTTGAATAATCTATCTAAAATAATAAAATCTTGTCCCAGTCTAAAATCCCTAAAAACAACTTCTTCTTCAGATCTCAGAACAATATGTAAATGTGTATAATTTTTATATTGCTTCTTTATTGTGTGTAATTATTTCAGTTCTTACTGTAAAACCTCTCCAGGACATACTTGAAAAATGTATTCTTCTTGACAAAATATTTTCTAACTAAAATATACCTTTATTAGGAAATGAGGAATATAGGAAAAATTCACTTCATATAGCAATTGTCAGTGAAAACATGCTGAAAAACGTCTTGTCTTTACAAGCGTGTATTCTATTTACACAGCAGCAGTACAATTTACCCATTTAGTGCTTTCTTGCATAAGGTGCTGTGGCTTAGCTGGTTAAAGCACCTGTCTAGTAAACAGGAGATCCTGAGTTCAAATCTCAGCAGTGCCTTGCTTTTAATTTTAACAAAGAACTATAGATCTTAGTTTATAAGAAATAGTCAAAATGGCATACTGGAACACAACAAAAAAACACTGCCATAATTCACACAGTTTCAAATGAATATCAAAGAAAATGTCATTCATCACTGTAACTAAACTGTTCAGAGAGATATAATGTATTTCAATACTACTTAAATCAATGATAATATTACAGAAAACACCTTAAAAGTGGGCGTGGTCATGCATAACATAAAAACAAATCATAGGCAAATAGTAATGGTAGTTAGTCTAAGATTCATTTGAAAAATTATTGCCAAAATGCTGATGTTAAAATATTTGTGCACATATCATAGTTGCATGGATATATTTTGTCAACATTTTCAAAGAACATTTTTCTATGACATTTGCTCACCAGACGTTGCTAATGCCATCCAATTTTCAAAACTGACATAATGCTTTTGAAATGTCTTTATAGGCCTGTAGGGTGATGCAAACACAAAATACCAATATTGCAACCTGAACAACTTTGTAAAGAGAATTTATTTGTGAAAAAATTGTGAATCATATTTTTTGTTAAAAGAGTTATTCCTTTACAAACTGAAAAGCAACTGAGCTTATACAAAAAATTTGCAGCATCAAGGCACTGTGGCTTAGTTGGTTAAAGCGCCTGTCTCGTAAACAGGAGATCCTGAGTTCGAATCTCAGCAGTGCCTAGGCTTTTAAAAGAAATACTGTAACTAAGACAAGAAATGAAAATATTTGCCGGAATTTAGTCCAGTGATTCTCAACCTTTGCCCTTCTGTAATAACAAAAGGCATTTGATTGTAAGGTCTTTACGAATTAAAATCAGCAAGTACAAATGCCTTAAATTAGTAGAAGTAGCTCTAAATCACAACCTCTTGCTTTGTACCGAGGACTACAGTTGAGAAAAGTGTTTTCAAATGCTGGTATTAGAATTAAAATACATTACACGCAATTCTCAAAGACATCATTCAAGTCATGTTTTATACTAGCTAAGGCAATTTTGTATACATGATCCTAAAAGTGGACATAGTCAAACATAACATAAAAACAAATACTAGGTTACAACCAAAATTGTGTAATTAACAACAGTGAGAATTCCAAAAAATACTGTCACAAAAATACTGATGTTTAAATACATATATATACATTATAGTTGCATGTATACATTGTCTTTATTTCCAAACAATACTCATTTTTATTGATTAATCACAAAGTGGTGCAAACAAAAAACACATTTTACCAACTTCACTTTGGAATTAAAACATTCTGCTCAAAAGAAATTGGTGCTAAGATTGATGTTATGAGGATGAGAATTTAGGAAATCCTAATACCGTTTTTATGTATCATAGGGTACCTGGTACATCATTATCTCTTCTATAATAGCAGTTTATGAGATTTTCAAACTACTGCTTTAAGTCTTGGCTAATTTGCAAACATTTTTAATTCATATATCAGAGGAGTAATGTTCAGAAACACTGATTTTAACCCTAGTCAATACTAATTTTTATTGATTATTCACAAAGTTGTGCATATAGAAAACACATTTTCCAAATTCCCTTTGGAATTAAAACATTCTGGTCTAAAGAAATTGATGCTAAAATTGATGTTATTAAGATCAGAATTCAGAAACTCCAAATAAAGTTTTTTTTGTAACATAGGGTACGTGGTTTGTCATACTGTCTTCTATAGTAGCAGTTTATGCGATTTTCAAAGTACTGCTTTTAGTCTTGACTAATTTGAAAACACTTCTAATTCATATATTAGATGACTAATGTTGAGAAACACTGATTTAGACCCTAATCTGAATCCTCAAAAACATTACAAACCATGCTAATTTCAATGGAATTGTGGGGTACAATAATGCCTAATTACAGTTTCTATTGATTATAAGTTCAAATCTCAGCCCTAGAAGCCCCTGAATTGTTCACACTTGGGTTCCTATGTTCAAAACTGAAAATGAAATTAAATGTTATTAGCATCAAATAGTTAAGACAATGAGAGACAATTATGCAGAAATTGTACTAAACGTGAGTTGCCCAAAACATAACACAAAAAAAATCATAGTTAGAACAAAAATAGTGTTATTAACTGCAGTGTTAACTTCTAAAATTACCATAAAAATGCTGTTGTTAGAATCCACGTATAAAAAAACGTAGCTGCTTGTATACATTGTCTTTCTATCAAAAGATTAGTTCTTTGTAACATTTAATTATAAAATGGTGCTAATTTGAAACACATTTTAAAATTTTCTTCAGGAACTTGAAAACTCTGCTTGAAAGAAATAGATGCTTTTGCTATATCACCAGTATTCCCAAATAGACAGTTTTTGAAAATTGGGTCTTGGCTCAATTTATTCCCATGTAAACAGTTTAGAAGGTACAGTATTGCTTAAAGTCTTGGCCAAATTGACGGATCTTCCAAAACGTATAGCAGTCGGTAGGGTGATGAAAAGATGCAAAGCTACAAAGTTAACAACTCTCTAGTATCCCACACTACAGGAAACAAGCTAGTCAATCTGCCTTTTCCTTCAGAGCTTCGGAAGCCTTGAATAATCTATCTAAAATAATAAAATCTTGTCCCAGTCTAAAATCCCTAAAAACAACTTCTTCTTCAGATCTCAGAACAATATGTAAATGTGTATAATTTTTATATTGCTTCTCTATTGTGTGTAATTATTTATATTCTTACTGTAAAAGCTCTCCAGGACATACTTGAAAAATGTATTCTTCATGACAAAATATTTTGTAACTAAAATATACCTTTATTAGGAAATGAGGAATATAGGAAAAATTCACTTCATATAGCAATTGTCAGTGAAAACATGCTGAAAAACGTCTTGTCTTTACAAGCGTGTATTCTATTTACACAGCAGCAGTGTTTGCCCATTTAGTGCCTTCTTGAATAAGGTGCTGTGGCTTAGCTGGTTAAAGCGCTTGTCTAGTAAACAGGAGATCCTGAGTTCAAATCTCAGCAGTGCCTTGCTTTTAATTTCAACAAAGAACTATAGAGCTTACTTTATAAGAAATAGTCAAAATGGCATACTGGAACACAACAAAAAAACACTGCCATAATTCACACAGTTTCAAATGAATATCAAAGAAAATGTCATTCATCACTGTAACTAAACTGTTCAGAGAGATATAATGTATTTCAATACTACTTAAATCAATGATAATATTACAGAAAACACCTTAAAAGTGGGCGTGGTCATGCATAACATAAAAACAAATCAGAGGCAAATAGTAATGGTAGTTAGTCTAAGATTCATTTGAAAAATTATTGTCAAAATGCTGATGTTAAAATATTTGCATACATATCATAGTTGCATGGATATATTTTGTCAACATTTTCAAAGAACTTTTTTCTATGACATTTGCTCACCAGACGTTGCTAATGCCATCCAATTTTCAAAACTGACATAACGCTTTTGAAATGTCTTTATAGGCTTGTAGGGTGATGCAAACACAAAATACCAATATTGCAACCTGAACAACTTTGTAAAGAGAATTTATTTGTGAAAAAATTGTGAATCATATTTTTTGTTAAAAGAGTTATTCCTTTACAAACTGAAAAGCAACTGAGCTTATACAAAAAATCTGCAGCATCAAGGCACTGTGGCTTAGTTGGGTAAAGCACCTGTCTCGTAAACAGGAGATCCTGAGTTCAAATCTCAGCAGTGCCTAGGCTTTTAAAAGAAATACTGTAACTAAGACAAGAAATGAAAACATTTGCCGGAATTTAGTCCAGTGATTCTCAACCTTTGCCCTTCTGTAACAACAACAGGCATTTGATTGTAAAGTGTTTACAAATTAAAATCATCAAGTACAAATGCCTTAAATTAGTACAAGTAGCTCTAAATCACAACCTCTTGCTTTGTACCGAGGACTACAGTTGAGAAAAGTGTTTTCAAATGCTGGTATTAGAATTAAAATACATTACACGCAATTCTCAAAGACATCATTCAAGTCATGTTTTATACTAGCTAAGGCAATTTTGTATACATGATCCTAAAAGTGGACATAGTCAAACATAACATAAAAACAAATCCTAGGTTACAACCAAAATTGTGTAATTAACAACAGTGAGAATTCCAAAAAATACTGTCACAAAAATACTGATGTTTAAATACATATATATACATTATAGTTGCATGTATACATTGTCTTTATTTCCAAACAATACTCATTTTTATTGATTAATCACAAAGTGGTGCAAACAAAAAACACATTTTACCAACATCACTTTGGAATTAAAACATTCTGGTCAAAAGAAATTGGTGCTAACATTGATGTTATGAGGATGAGAATTTAGGAAATCCTAATACCGTTTTTATGTATCATAGGGTACCTGGTACATCATTATCTCTTCTATAATAGCAGTTTATGAGATTTTCAAACTACTGCTTTCAGTCTTGGCTAATTTGCAAACATTTTTAATTCATATATCAGAGGAATAATGTTCAGAAACACTGATTTTAACCCTAGTCAATACTAATTTTTATTGATTATTCACAAAGTTGTGCATATAGAAAACACATTTTCCAAATTCCCTTTGGAATTAAAACATTCTGGTCTAAAGAAATTGATGCTAAAATTGATGTTATTAAGATCAGAATTCAGAAACTCCAAATAAAGTTTTTTTTGTAACATAGGGTACGTGGTTTGTCATACTGTCTTCTATAGTAGCAGTTTATGCGATTTTCAAAGTACTGCTTTTAGTCTTGACTAATTTGAAAACACTTCTAATTCATATATTAGATGACTAATGTTGAGAAACACTGATTTAGACCCTAATCTGAAACCTCAAAAACATTACAAACCATGCTAATTTCAATGGAATTGTGGGCATACAATAATGCCTAATTACAGTTTCTATTGATTATAAGTTCAAATCTCAGCCCTAGAAGCCCCTGAATTGTTCACACTTGGGTTCCTATGTTCAAAAGTGAAAATGGAATTAAATGTTATTAGCATCAAATTAAATAGTTAAGACAATGAGAGACAATTATGCAGAAATGATACTAAACGTGAGTTGCCCAAAACATAACACAAGAAAAATCATAGTTAAAACAAAAATAGTGTTATTAACGGCAGTGTTAACTTCTAAAATTACCATAAAAATGCTGTTGTTAGAATCCACGTATAAAAAAACGTAGCTGCTTGTATACATTGTCTTTATATCAAAAGATTAGTTCTTTGTAATATTTAATTATAAAATGGTGCTAATTTGAAACACATTTTAAAATTTTCTTCAGGAACTTGAAAATTCTGCTTGAAAGAAATAGATGCTTTTGATATATCACCAGTATTCCCAAATAGACAGTTTTTGAAAATTGGGTCTTGGCTCAATTTATTCCCATGTAAACAGTTTAGAAGGTACAGTATTGCTTAAAGTCTTGGCCAAATTGACGGATCTTCCAAAACGTATAGCAGTCGGTAGGGTGATGCAAAGATGCAAAGCTACAAAGTTAACAACTCTCTAGTATCCCACACTACAAGAAACAAGCTAGTCAATCTGCCTTTTCCTTCAGAGCTTCGGAAGCCTTGAATAATCTATCTAAAATAATAAAATCTTGTCCCAGTCTAAAATCCCTAAAAACAACTTCTTCTTCAGATCTCAGAACAATATGTAAATATGTATAATTTTTATATTGCTTCTCTATTGTGTGTAATTATTTATATTCTTACTGTAAAAGCTCTCCAGGACATACTTGAAAAATGTATTCTTCTTGACAAAATATTTTGTAACTAAAATATACCTTTATTAGGAAATGAGGAATATAGGAAAAATTCACTTCATATAGCAATTGTTAGTGAAAACATGCTGAAAAACGTCTTGTCTTTACAAGCTTGTATTCTCTTTACACAGCAGCAGTGTTTGCCCATTTAGTGCATTCTTGAATAAGGTGCTGTGGCTTAGCTGGTTAAAGCGCCTGTCTAGTAAACAGGAGATCCGGAGTTCAAATCTCAGCAGTGCCTTGCTTTTAATTTCAACAAAGAACTATAGATCTTAGTTCATAAGAAATAGTCAAAATGGCATACTGGAACACAACAAAAAAACACTGCCATAATTCACACAGTTTCAAATGAATATCAAAGAAAATGTCATTCATCACTGTAACTAAACTGTTCAGAGAGATATAATGTATTTCAATACTACTTAAATCAATGATAATATTACAGAAAACACCTTAAAAGTGGGCGTGGTCATGCATAACATAAAAACAAATCATAGGCAAATAGTAATGGTAGTTAGTCTAAGATTCATTTGAAAAATTATTGTCAAAATGCTGATGTTAAAATATTTGTGCACATATCATAGTTGCATGGATATATTTTGTCAACATTTTCAAAGAACATTTTTCTATGCCATTTGCTCACCAGACGTTGCTAATGCCATCCAATTTTCAAAACTGACATAATGCTTTTGAAATGTCTTTATAGGCCTGTAGGGTGATGCAAACACAAAATACCAATATTGCAACCTGAACAACTTTGTAAAGAGAATTTATTTGTGAAAAAATTGTGAATCATATTTTTTGTTAAAAGAGTTATTCCTTTACAAACTGAAAAGCAACTGAGCTTATACAAAAAATTTGCAGCATCAAGGCACTGTGGTTTAGTTGGTTAAAGCGCCTGTCTCGTAAACAGGAGATCCTGAGTTCGAATCTCAGCAGTGCTTAGGCTTTTAAAAGAAATACTGTAACTAAGACAAGAAATGAAAACATTTGCCGGAATTTAGTCCAGTGATTCTCAACCTTTGCCCTTCTGTAACAACCACAGTCATTTGATTGTAAGGTCTTTACGAATTAAAATCAGCAAGTACAAATGCCTTAAATTAGTACAAGTAGCTCTAAATCACAACCTCTTGCTTTGTACCGAGGACTACAGTTGAGAAAAGTGTTTTCAAATGCTGGTATTAGAATTAAAATACATTACACGCAATTCTCAAAGACATCATTCAAGTCACGTTTTATACTAGCTAAGGCAATTTTGTATACATGATCCTAAAAGTGGACATAGTCAAACATAACATAAAAACAAATCCTAGGTTACAACCAAAATTGTGTAATTAACAACAGTGAGAATTCCAAAAAATACTGTCACAAAAATACGGATGTTTAAATACATATATATACATTATAGTTGCATGTATACATTGTCTTTATTTCCAAACAATACTCATTTTTATTGATTAATCACAAAGTGGTGCAAACAAAAAACACATTTTACCAACTTCACTTTGGAATTAAAACATTCTGGTCAAAAGAAATTGGTGCTAACATTGATGTTATGAGGATGAGAATTTAGGAAATCCTAATACCGTTTTTATGTATCATAGAGTACCTGGTTCATCATTATCTCTTCTATAATAGCAGTTTATGAGATTTTCAAACTACTGCTTTCAGTCTTGGCTAATTTGCAAACATTTTTAATTCATATATCAGAGGAGTAATGTTCAGAAACACTGATTTTAACCCTAGTCAATACTAATTTGTATTGATTATTCACAAAGTTGTGCATATAGAAAACACATTTTCCAAATTCCCTTTGGAATTAAAACATTCTGGTCTAAAGAAATTGATGCTAAAATTGATGTTATTAAGATCAGAATTCAGAAACTCCAAATAAAGTTTTTTTTGTAACATAGGGTACGTGGTTTGTCATACTGTCTTCTATAGTAGCAGTTTATGCGATTTTCAAAGTACTGCTTTTAGTCTTGACTAATTTGAAAACACTTCTAATTCATATATTAGATGACTAATGTTGAGAAACACTGATTTAGACCCTAATCTGAAACCTCAAAAACATTACAAACCATGCTAATTTCAATGGAATTGTGGGCATACAATAATGCCTAATTACAGTTTCTATTGATTATAAGTTCAAATCTCAGCCCTAGAAGCCCCTGAATTGTTCACACTTGGGTTCCTATGTTCAAAAGTGAAAATGGAATTAAATGTTATTAGCATCAAATTAAATAGTTAAGACAATGAGAGACAATTATGCAGAAATGATACTAAACGTGAGTTGCCCAAAACATAACACAAGAAAAATCATAGTTAAAACAAAAATAGTGTTATTAATGGCAGTGTTAACTTCTAAAATTACCATAAAAATGCTGTTGTTAGAATCCACGTATAAAAAAACGTAGCTGCTTGTATACATTGTCTTTATATCAAAAGATTAGTTCTTTGTAATATTTAATTATAAAATGGTGCTAATTTGAAACACATTTTAAAATTTTCTTCAGGAACTTGAAAATTCTGCTTGAAAGAAATAGATGCTTTTGATATATCACCAGTATTCCCAAATAGACAGTTTTTGAAAATTGGGTCTTGGCTCAATTTATTCCCATGTAAACAGTTTAGAAGGTACAGTATTGCTTAAAGTCTTGGCCAAATTGACGGATCTTCCAAAACGTATAGCAGTCGGTAGGGTGATGCAAAGATGCAAAGCTACAAAGTTAACAACTCTCTAGTATCCCACACTACAAGAAACAAGCTAGTCAATCTGCCTTTTCCTTCAGAGCTTCGGAAGCCTTGAATAATCTATCTAAAATAATAAAATCTTGTCCCAGTCTAAAATCCCTAAAAACAACTTCTTCTTCAGATCTCAGAACAATATGTAAATGTGTATAATTTTTATATTGCTTCTCTATTGTGTGTAATTATTTATATTCTTACTGTAAAAGCTCTCCAGGACATACTTGAAAAATGTATTCTTCTTGACAAAATATTTTCTAACTAAAATATACCTTTATTAGGAAATGAGGAATATAGGAAAAATTCACTTCATATAGCAATTGTCAGTGAAAACATGCTGAAAAACGTCTTGTCTTTACAAGCTTGTATTCTCTTTACACAGCAGCAGTGTTTGCCCATTTAGTGCATTCTTGAATAAGGTGCTGTGGCTTAGCTGGTTAAAGCGCCTGTCTAGTAAACAGGAGATCCTGAGTTGAAATCTCAGCAGTGCCTTGCTTTTAATTTCAACAAAGAACTATAGAGCTTACTTTATAAGAAATAGTCAAAATGGCATACTGGAACACAACAAAAAAACACTGCCATAATTCACACAGTTTCAAATGAATATCAAAGAAAATGTCATTCATCACTGTAACTAAACTGTTCAGAGAGATATAATGTATTTCAATACTACTTAAATCAATGATAATATTACAGAAAACACCTTAAAAGTGGGCGTGGTCATGCATAACATAAAAACAAATCAGAGGCAAATAGTAATGGTAGTTAGTCTAAGATTCATTTGAAAAATTATTGTCAAAATGCTGATGTTAAAATATTTGCATACATATCATAGTTGCATGGATATATTTTGTCAACATTTTCAAAGAACTTTTTTCTATGACATTTGCTCACCAGACGTTGCTAATGCCATCCAATTTTCAAAACTGACATAACGCTTTTGAAATGTCTTTATAGGCTTGTAGGGTGATGCAAACACAAAATACCAATATTGCAACCTGAACAACTTTGTAAAGAGAATTTATTTGTGAAAAAATTGTGAATCATATTTTTTGTTAAATGAGTTATTCCTTTACAAACTGAAAAGCAACTGAGCTTATACAAAAAATTTGCAGCATCAAGGCACTGTGGCTTAGTTGGGTAAAGCGCCTGTCTCGTAAACAGGAGATCCTGAGTTCGAATCTCAGCAGTGCCTAGGCCTTTAAAAGAAATACTGTAACTAAGACAAGAAATGAAAACATTTGCCGGAATTTAGTCCAGTGATTCTCAACCTTTGCCCTTCTGTAACAACAACAGGCATTTGATTGTAAGGTCTTTACGAATTAAAATCAGCAAGTACAAATGCCTTAAATTAGTACAAGTAGCTCTAAATCACGACCTCTTGCTTTGTACCGAGGACTACAGTTGAGAAAAGTGTTTTCAAATGCTGGTATTAGAATTAAAATACATTACACGCAATTCTCAAAGACATCATTCAAGTCACGTTTTATACTAGCTAAGGCAATTTTGTATACATGATCCTAAAAGTGGACATAGTCAAACATAACATAAAAACAAATCCTAGGTTACAACCAAAATTGTGTAATTAACAACAGTGAGAATTCCAAAAAATACTGTCACAAAAATACTGATGTTTAAATACATATATATACATTATAGTTGCATGTATACATTGTCTTTATTTCCAAACAATACTCATTTTTATTGATTAATCACAAAGTGGTGCAAACAAAAAACACATTTTACCAACTTCACTTTGGAATTAAAACATTCTGGTCAAAAGAAATTGGTGCTAACATTGATGTTATGAGGATGAGAATTTAGGAAATCCTAATACCGTTTTTATGTATCATAGAGTACCTGGTTCATCATTATCTCTTCTATAATAGCAGTTTATGAGATTTTCAAACTACTGCTTTCAGTCTTGGCTAATTTGCAAACATTTTTAATTCATATATCAGAGGAGTAATGTTCAGAAACACTGATTTTAACCCTAGTCAATACTAATTTTTATTGATTATTCACAAAGTTGTGCATATAGAAAACACATTTTCCAAATTCCCTTTGGAATTAAAACATTCTGGTCTAAAGAAATTGATGCTAAAATTGATGTTATTAAGATCAGAATTCAGAAACTCCAAATAAAGTTTTTTTTGTAACATAGGGTACGTGGTTTGTCATACTGTCTTCTATAGTAGCAGTTTATGCGATTTTCAAAGTACTGCTTTTAGTCTTGACTAATTTGAAAACACTTCTAATTCATATATTAGATGACTAATGTTGAGAAACACTGATTTAGACCCTAATCTGAAACCTCAAAAACATTACAAACCATGCTAATTTCAATGGAATTGTGGGCATACAATAATGCCTAATTACAGTTTCTATTGATTATAAGTTCAAATCTCAGCCCTAGAAGCCCCTGAATTGTTCACACTTGGGTTCCTATGTTCAAAAGTGAAAATGGAATTAAATGTTATTAGCATCAAATTAAATAGTTAAGACAATGAGAGACAATTATGCAGAAATGATACTAAACGTGAGTTGCCCAAAACATAACACAAGAAAAATCATAGTTAAAACAAAAATAGTGTTATTAATGGCAGTGTTAACTTCTAAAATTACCATAAAAATGCTGTTGTTAGAATCCACGTATAAAAAAACGTAGCTGCTTGTATACATTGTCTTTATATCAAAAGATTAGTTCTTTGTAATATTTAATTATAAAATGGTGCTAATTTGAAACACATTTTAAAATTTTCTTCAGGAACTTGAAAATTCTGCTTGAAAGAAATAGATGCTTTTGATATATCACCAGTATTCCCAAATAGACAGTTTTTGAAAATTGGGTCTTGGCTCAATTTATTCCCATGTAAACAGTTTAGAAGGTACAGTATTGGTTAAAGTCTTGGCCAAATTGACGGATCTTCCAAAACGTATAGCAGTCGGTAGGGTGATGAAAAGATGCAAAGCTACAAAGTTAACAACTATCTAGTATCCCACACTACAGGAAACAAGCTAGTCAATCTGCCTTTTCCTTCAGAGCTCCGGAAGCCTTGAATAATCTATCTAAAATAATAAAATCTTGTCCCAGTCTAAAATCCCTAAAAACAACTTCTTCTTCAGATCTCAGAACAATATGTAAATGTGTATAATTTTTATATTGCTTCTTTATTGTGTGTAATTATTTCAATTCTTACTGTGAAACCTCTCCAGGACATACTTGAAAAATGTATTCTTCTTGACAAAATATTTTCTAACTAAAATATACCTTTATTAGGAAATGAGGAATATAGGAAAAATTCACTTCATATAGCAATTGTCAGTGAAAACATGCTGAAAAACGTCTTGTCTTTACAAGCGTGTATTCTATTTACACAGCAGCAGTGCTATTTACCCATTTAGTGCTTTCTTGCATGAGGTGCTGTGGCTTAGCTGGTTAAAGCGCCTGTCTAGTAAACAGGAGATCCTGAGTTCAAATCTCAGCAGTGCCTTGCTTTTAATTTCAACAAAGAACTATAGATCTTAGTTCATAAGAAATAGTCAAAATGGCATACTGGAACACAACAAAAAAACACTGCCATAATTCACACAGTTTCAAATGAATATCAAAGAAAATGTCATTCATCACTGTAACTAAACTGTTCAGAGAGATATAATGTATTTCAATACTACTTAAATCAATGATAATATTACAGAAAACACCTTAAAAGTGGGCGTGGTCATGCATAACATAAAAACAAATCATAGGCAAATAGTAATGGTAGTTAGTCTAAGATTCATTTGAAAAATTATTGTCAAAATGCTGATGTTAAAATATTTGTGCACATATCATAGTTGCATGGATATATTTTGTCAACATTTTCAAAGAACATTTTTCTATGCCATTTGCTCACCAGACGTTGCTAATGCCATCCAATTTTCAAAACTGACATAATGCTTTTGAAATGTCTTTATAGGCCTGTAGGGTGATGCAAACACAAAATACCAATATTGCAACCTGAACAACTTTGTAAAGAGAATTTATTTGTGAAAAAATTGTGAATCATATTTTTTGTTAAAAGAGTTATTCCTTTACAAACTGAAAAGCAACTGAGCTTATATAAAAAATTTGCAGCATCAAGGCACTGTGGTTTAGTTGGTTAAAGCGCCTGTCTCGTAAACAGGAGATCCTGAGTTCGAATCTCAGCAGTGCCTAGGCTTTTCAAAGAAATACTGTAACTAAGACAAGAAATGAAAACATTTGCCGGAATTTAGTCCAGTGATTCTCAACCTTTGCCCTTCTGCAACAACAACAGGCATTTAATTGTAAGGTCTTTACGAATTAAAATCAGCAAGTACAAATGCCTTAAATTAGTACAAGTAGCTCTAAATCACAACCTCTTGCTTTGTACCGAGGACTACAGTTGAGAAAAGTGTTTTCAAATGCTGGTATTAGAATTAAAATACATTACACGCAATTCTCAAAGACATCATTCAAGTCACGTTTTATACTAGCTAAGGCAATTTTGTATACATGATCCTAAAAGTGGACATAGTCAAACATAACATAAAAACAAATCCTAGGTTACAACCAAAATTGTGTAATTAACAACAGTGAGAATTCCAAAAAATACTGTCACAAAAATACTGATGTTTAAATACATATATATACATTATAGTTGCATGTATACATTGTCTTTATTTCCAAACAATACTCATTTTTATTGATTAATCACAAAGTGGTGCAAACAAAAAACACATTTTACCAACTTCACTTTGGAATTAAAACATTCTGGTCAAAAGAAATTGGTGCTAACATTGATGTTATGAGGATGAGAATTTAGGAAATCCTAATACCGTTTTTATGTACCATAGAGTACCTGGTTCATCATTATCTCTTCTATAATAGCAGTTTATGAGATTTTCAAACTACTGCTTTCAGTCTTGGCTAATTTGCAAACATTTTTAATTCATATATCAGAGGAGTAATGTTCAGAAACACTGATTTTAACCCTAGTCAATACTAATTTTTATTGATTATTCACAAAGTTGTGCATATAGAAAACACATTTTCCAAATTCCCTTTGGAATTAAAACATTCTGGTCTAAAGAAATTGATGCTAAAATTGATGTTATTAAGATCAGAATTCAGAAACTCCAAATAAAGTTTTTTTTGTAACATAGGGTACGTGGTTTGTCATACTGTCTTCTATAGTAGCAGTTTATGCGATTTTCAAAGTACTGCTTTTAGTCTTGACTAATTTGAAAACACTTCTAATTCATATATTAGATGACTAATGTTGAGAAACACTGATTTAGACCCTAATCTGAAACCTCAAAAACATTACAAACCATGCTAATTTCAATGGAATTGTGGGCATACAATAATGCCTAATTACAGTTTCTATTGATTATAAGTTCAAATCTCAGCCCTAGAAGCCCCTGAATTGTTCACACTTGGGTTCCTATGTTCAAAAGTGAAAATGGAATTAAATGTTATTAGCATCAAATTAAATAGTTAAGACAATGAGAGACAATTATGCAGAAATGATACTAAACGTGAGTTGCCCAAAACATAACACAAGAAAAATCATAGTTAAAACAAAAATAGTGTTATTAATGGCAGTGTTAACTTCTAAAATTACCATAAAAATACTGTTGTTAGAATCCACGTATAAAAAAACGTAGCTGCTTGTATACATTGTCTTTATATCAAAAGATTAGTTCTTTGTAATATTTAATTATAAAATGGTGCTAATTTGAAACACATTTTAAAATTTTCTTCAGGAACTTGAAAATTCTGCTTGAAAGAAATAGATGCTTTTGATATATCACCAGTATTCCCAAATAGACAGTTTTTGAAAATTGGGTCTTGGCTCAATTTATTCCCATGTAAACAGTTTAGAAGGTACAGTATTGCTTAAAGTCTTGGCCAAATTGACGGATCTTCCAAAACGTATAGCAGTCGGTAGGGTGGTGCAAAGCTACAAAGTTAACAACTCTCTAGTATCCCACACTACAAGAAACAAGCTAGTCAATCTGCCTTTTCCTTCAGAGATCCGGAAGCCTTGAATAATCTATCTAAAATAATAAAATCTTGTCGCAGTCTAAAATCCCTAAAAACAACTTCTTCTTCAGATCTCAGAACAATATGTAAATGAGTATAATTGTTATATTGCTTCTCTATTGTGTGTAATTATTTAAATTTTTACTGTAAAAGCTCTCCAGGACATACTTGAAAAATGTATTCTTCTTGACAAAATATTTTCTAACTAAAATATACCTTTATTAGGAAATGAGGAATATAGGAAAAATTCACTTCATATAGCAATTGTCAGTGAAAACATGCTGAAAAACGTCTTGTCTTTACAAGCTTGTATTCTCTTTACACAGCAGCAGTGTTTGACCATTTAGTCCATGCTTGCATAAGGTGCTGTGGCTTAGCTGGTTAAAGCGCCTGTCTAGTAAACAGGAGATCCTGAGTTCAAATCTCAGCAGTGCTTTGCTTTTAATTTCAACAAAGAACTATAGAGCTTACTTTATAAGAAAAAGTCAAAATGGCATACTGGAACACAACAAAAAAACACTGCCATAATTCACACAGTTTCAAATGAATATCAAAGAAAATGTCATTCATCACTGTAACTAAACTGTTCAGTGAGATATAATGTATTTCAATACTACTTAAATCAATGATAATATTACAGAAAACACCTTAAAAGTGGGCGTGGTCATGCATAACATAAAAACAAATCATAGGCAAATAGTAATGGTAGTTAGTCTAAGATTCATTTGAAAAAATATTGTCAAAATACTGATGTTAAAATACTTGCATACATATCATAGTTGCATGGATATATTTTGTCAACATTTTCAAAGAACATTTTTCTATGACATTTGCTCACCAGACGTTGCTAATGCCATCCAATTTTCAAAACTGACATAACGCTTTTGAAATGTCTTTATAGGCTTGTAGGGTGATGCAAACACAAAATACCAATATTGCAACCTGAACAACTTTGTAAAGAGAATTTATTTGTGAAAAAATTGTGAATAATATTTTTTGTTAAAAGAGTTATTCCTTTACAAACTAAAAAGCAACTGAGCTTATACAAAAAATTTGCAGTATCAAGGCACTGTGGCTTAGTTGGTTAAAGCGTCTGTGTCGTAAACAGGAGATCCTGAGTTCGAATCTCAGCAGTGCCTAGGCTTTTAAAAGAAATACTGTAACTAAGACAAGAAATGAAAACATTTGCCGGAATTTAGTCCAGTGATTCTCAACCTTTGCCCTTCTGTAATAACAAAAGGCATTTGATTGTAAGGTCTTCATGAATTAAAATCAGCAAGTACAAATGCCTTAAATTAGTACAAGTAGCTCTAAATCACAACCTCTTGCTTTGTACCGAGGACTACAGTTGAGAAAAGTGTTTTCAAATGCTGGTATTAGAATTAAAATACATTACACGCAATTCTCAAAGACATCATTCAAGTCATGTTTTATACTAGCTAAGGCAATTTTGTATACATGATCCTAAAAGTGGACATAGTCAAACATAACATAAAAACAAATCCTAGGTTACAACCAAAATTGTGTAATTAACAACAGTGAGAATTCCAAAAAATACTGTCACAAAAATACTGATGTTTAAATACATATATATACATTATAGTTGCATGTATACATTGTCTTTATTTCCAAACAATACTCATTTTTATTGATTAATCACAAAGTGGTGCAAACAAAAAACACATTTTACCAACTGCACTTTGGAATTAAAACATTCTGGTCAAAAGAAATTGGTGCTAACATTGATGTTATGAGGATGAGAATTTAGGAAATCCTAATACCGTTTTTATGTATCATAGGGTACCTGGTACATCATTATCTCTTCTATAATAGCAGTTTATGAGATTTTCAAACTACTGCTTTCAGTCTTGGCTAATTTGCAAACATTTTTAATTCATATATCAGAGGAGTAATGTTCAGAAACACTGATTTTAACCCTAGTCAATACTAATTTTTATTGATTATTCACAAAGTTGTGCATATAGAAAACACATTTTCCAAATTCCCTTTGGAATTAAAACATTCTGGTCTAAAGAAATTGATGCTAAAATTGATGTTATTAAGATCAGAATTCAGAAACTACAAATAAAGTTTTTTTTGTAACATAGGGTAAGTGGTTTGTCATACTGTCTTCTATAGTAGCAGTTTATGCGATTTTCAAAGTACTGCTTTTAGTCTTGACTAATTTGAAAACACTTCTAATTCATATATTAGATGACTAATGTTGAGAAACACTGATTTAGACCCTAATCTGAAACCTCAAAAACATTACAAACCATGCTAATTTCAATGGAATTGTGGGCATACAATAATGCCTAATTACAGTTTCTATTGATTATAAGTTCAAATCTCAGCCCTAGAAGCCCCTGAATTGTTCACACTTGGGTTCCTATGTTCAAAAGTGAAAATGGAATTAAATGTTATTAGCATCAAATTAAATAGTTAAGACAATGAGAGACAATTATGCAGAAATGATACTAAACGTGAGTTGCCCAAAACATAACACAAGAAAAATCATAGTTAAAACAAAAATAGTGTTATTAACGGCAGTGTTAACTTCTAAAATTACCATAAAAATGCTGTTGTTAGAATCCACGTATAAAAAAACGTAGCTGCTTGTATACATTGTCTTTATATCAAAAGATTAGTTCTTTGTAATATTTAATTATAAAATGGTGCTAATTTGAAACACATTTTAAAATTTTCTTCAGGAACTTGAAAATTCTGCTTGAAAGAAATAGATGCTTTTGATATATCACCAGTATTCCCAAATAGACAGTTTTTGAAAATTGGGTCTTGGCTCAATTTATTCCCATGTAAACAGTTTAGAAGGTACAGTATTGCTTAAAGTCTTGGCCAAATTGACGGATCTTCCAAAACGTATAGCAGTCGGTAGGGTGATGCAAAGATGCAAAGCTACAAAGTTAACAACTCTCTAGTATCCCACACTACAAGAAACAAGCTAGTCAATCTGCCTTTTCCTTCAGAGCTTCGGAAGCCTTGAATAATCTATCTAAAATAATAAAATCTTGTCCCAGTCTAAAATCCCTAAAAACAACTTCTTCTTCAGATCTCAGAACAATATGTAAATGTGTATAATTTTTATATTGCTTCTCTATTGTGTGTAATTATTTATATTCTTACTGTAAAAGCTCTCCAGGACATACTTGAAAAATGTATTCTTCTTGACAAAATATTTTCTAACTAAAATATACCTTTATTAGGAAATGAGGAATATAGGAAAAATTCACTTCATATAGCAATTGTCAGTGAAAACATGCTGAAAAACGTCTTGTCTTTACAAGCTTGTATTCTCTTTACACAGCAGCAGTGTTTGCCCATTTAGTGCATTCTTGAATAAGGTTCTGTGGCTTAGCTGGTTAAAGCGCCTGTCTAGTAAACAGGAGATCCTGAGTTCAAATCTCAGCAGTGCCTTGCTTTTTATTTCAACAAAGAACTATAGAGCTTACTTTATAAGAAATAGTCAAAATGGCATACTGGAACACAACAAAAAAACACTGCCATAATTCACACAGTTTCAAATGAATATCAAAGAAAATGTCATTCATCACTGTAACTAAACTGTTCAGAGAGATATAATGTATTTCAATACTACTTAAATCAATGATAATATTACAGAAAACACCTTAAAAGTGGGCGTGGTCATGCATAACATAAAAACAAATCATAGGCAAATAGTAATGGTAGTTAGTCTAAGATTCATTTGAAAAATTATTGTCAAAATGCTGATGTTAAAATATTTGCATACATATCATAGTTGCATGGATATATTTTGTCAACATTTTCAAAGAACTTTTTTCTATGACATTTGCTCACCAGACGTTGCTAATGCCATCCAATTTTCAAAACTGACATAACGCTTTAGAAATGTCTTTATAGGCTTGTAGGGTGATGCAAACACAAAATACCAATATTGCAACCTGAACAACTTTGTAAAGAGAATTTATTTGTGAAAAAATTGTGAATCATATTTTTTGTTAAAAGAGTTATTCCTTTACAAACTGAAAAGCAACTGAGCTTATACAAAAAATTTGCAGCCTCAAGGCACTGTGGCTTAGTTGGGTAAAGCGCTTGTCTCGTAAACAGGAGATCCTGAGTTCGAATCTCAGCAGTGCCTAGGGTTTTAAAAGAAATACTGTAACTAAGACAAGAAATGAAAACATTTGCCGGAATTTAGTCCAGTGATTCTCAACCTTTGCCCTTCTGTAACAACAACAGGCATTTGATTGTAAGGTGTTTACAAATTAAAATCAGCAAGTACAAATGCCTTAAATTAGTACAAGTAGCTCTAAATCACAACCTCTTGCTTTGTACCGAGGACTACAGTTGAGAAAAGTGTTTTCAAATGCTGGTATTAGAATTAAAATACATTACACGCAATTCTCAAAGACATCATTCAAGTCATGTTTTATACTAGCTAAGGCAATTTTGTATACATGATCCTAAAAGTGGACATAGTCAAACATAACATAAAAACAAATCCTAGGTTACAACCAAAATTGTGTAATTAACAACAGTGAGAATTCCAAAAAATACTGTCACAAAAATACTGATGTTTAAATACATATATATACATTATAGTTGCATGTATACATTGTCTTTAATTCCAAACAATACTCATTTTTATTGATTAATCACAAAGTGGTGCAAACAAAAAACACATTTTACCAACTTCACTTTGGAATTAAAACATTCTGGTCAACAGAAATTGGTGCTAACATTGATGTTATGAGGATGAGAATTTAGGAAATCCTAATACCGTTTTTATGTATCATAGGGTACCTGGTACATCATTATCTCTTCTATAATAGCAGTTTATGAGATTTTCAAACTACTGCTTTCAGTCTTGGCTAATTTGCAAACATTTTAATTCATATATCAGAGGAGTAATGTTCAGAAACACTGATTTTAACCCTAGTCAATACTAATTTTTATTGATTATTCACAAAGTTGTGCATATAGAAAACACATTTTCCAAATTCCCTTTGGAATTAAAACATTCTGGTCTAAAGAAATTGATGCTAAAATTGATGTTATTAAGATCAGAATTCAGAAACTCCAAATACAGTTTTTTTTTTAACATAGGGTACGTGGTTTGTCATACTGTCTTCTATAGTAGCAGTTTATGCGATTTTCAAAGTACTGCTTTGAGTCTTGACTAATTTGAAAACACTTCTAATTCATATATTAGATGACTAATGTTGAGAAACACTGATTTAGACCCTAATCTGAAACCTCAAAAACATTACAAACCATGCTAATTTCAATGGAATTGTGGGCATACAATAATGCCTAATTACAGTTTCTATTGATTATAAGTTCAAATCTCAGCCCTAGAAGCCACTGAATTGTTCACACTTGGGTTCCTATGTTCAAAAGTGAAAATGGAATTAAATGTTATTAGCATCAAATTAAATAGTTAAGACAATGAGAGACAATTATGCAGAAATGATACTAAACGTGAGTTGCCCAAAACATAACACAAGAAAAATCATAGTTAAAACAAAAATAGTGTTATTAACGGCAGTGTTAACTTCTAAAATTACCATAAAAATGCTGTTGTTAGAATCCACGTATAAAAAAACGTAGCTGCTTGTATACATTGTCTTTATATCAAAAGATTAGTTCTTTGTAATATTTAATTATAAAATGGTTCTAATTTGAAACACATTTTAAAATTTTCTTCAGGAACTTGAAAATTCTGCTTGAAAGAAATAGATGCTTTTGATATATCACCAGTATTCCCAAATAGACAGTTTTTGAAAATTGGGTCTTGGCTCAATTTATTCCCATGTAAACAGTTTAGAAGGTACAGTATTGCTTAAAGTCTTGGCCAAATTGACGGATCTTCCAAAACGTATAGCAGTCGGTAGGGTGATGAAAAGATGCAAAGCTACAAAGTTAACAACTCTCTAGTATCCCACACTACAGGAAACAAGCTAGTCAATCTGCCTTTTCCTTCAGAGCTCCGGAAGCCTTGAATAATCTATCTAAAATAATAAAATCTTGTCCCAGTCTAAAATCCCTAAAAACAACTTCTTCTTCAGATCTCAGAACAATATGTAAATGTGTATAATTTTTATATTGCTTCTTTATTGTGTGTAATTATTTCAATTCTTACTGTAAAACCTCTCCAGGACATACTTGAAAAATGTATTCTTCTTGACAAAATATTTTCTAACTAAAATATACCTTTATTAGGAAATGAGGAATATAGGAAAAATTCACTTCATATAGCAATTGTCAGTGAAAACATGCTGAAAAACGTCTTGTCTTTACAAGCGTGTATTCTATTTACACAGCAGCAGTGCTATTTACCCATTTAGTGCTTTCTTGCATAAGGTGCTGTGGCTTAGCTGGTTAAAGCGCCTGTCTAGTAAACAGGAGATCCTGAGTTCAAATCTCAGCAGTGCCTTGCTTTTAATTTCAACAAAGAACTATAGAGCTTACTTTATAAGAAATAGTCAAAATGGCATATTGGAACACAACAAAAAAACACTGCCATAATTCACACAGTTTCAAATGAATATCAAAGAAAATGTCATTCATCACTGTAACTAAACTGTTCAGAGAGATATAATGTATTTCAATACTACTTAAATCAATGATAATATTACAGAAAACACCTTAAAAGTGGGCATGGTCATGCATAACATAAAAACAAATCAGAGGCAAATAGTAATGGTAGTTAGTCTAAGATTCATTTGAAAAATTATTGTCAAAATGCTGATGTTAAAATATTTGCATACATATCATAGTTGCATGGATATATTTTGTCAACATTTTCAAAGAACTTTTTTCTATGACATTTGCTCACCAGACGTTGCTAATGCCATCCAATTTTCAAAACTGACATAACGCTTTTGAAATGTCTTTATAGGCTTGTAGGGTGATGCAAACACAAAATACCAATATTGCAACCTGAACAACTTTGTAAAGAGAATTTATTTGTGAAAAAATTGTGAATCATATTTTTTGTTAAAAGAGTTATTCCTTTACAAACTGAAAAGCAACTGAGCTTATACAAAAAATTTGCAGCATCAAGGCACTGTGGCTTAGTTGGGTAAAGCGCCTGTCTCGTAAACAGGAGATCCTGAGTTCGAATCTCAGCAGTGCCTAGCCTTTTAAAAGAAATACTGTAACTAAGACAAGAAATGAAAACATTTGCCGGAATTTAGTCCAGTGTTTCTCAACCATTGCCCTTCTGTAACAACAACAGGCATTTGATTGTAAGGTGTTTACAAATTAAAATCAGCAAGTACAAATGCCTTAAATTAGTACAAGTAGCTCTAAATCACAACCTCTTGCTTTGTACCGAGGACTACAGTTGAGAAAAGTGTTTTCAAATGCTGGTATTAGAATTAAAATACATTACACGCAATTCTCAAAGACATCATTCAAGTCATGTTTTATACTAGCTAAGGCAATTTTGTATACATGATCCTAAAAGTGGACATAGTCAAACATAACATAAAAACAAATCCTAGGTTACAACCAAAATTGTGTAATTAACAACAGTGAGAATTCCAAAAAATACTGTCACAAAAATACTGATGTTTAAATACATATATATACATTATAGTTGCATGTATACATTGTCTTTATTTCCAAACAATACTCATTTTTATTGATTAATCACAAAGTGGTACAAACAAAAAACACATTTTACCAACTTCACTTTGGAATTAAAACATTCTGGTCAAAAGAAATTGGTGCTAACATTGATGTTATGAGGATGAGAATTTAGGAAATCCTAATACCGTTTTTATGTATCATAGGGTACCTGGTACATCATTATCTCTTCTATAATAGCAGTTTATGAGATTTTCAAACTACTGCTTTCAGTCTTGGCTAATTTGCAAACATTTTAATTCATATATCAGAGGAGTAATGTTCAGAAACACTGATTTTAACCCTAGTCAATACTAATTTTTATTGATTATTCACAAAGTTGTGCATATAGAAAACACATTTTCCAAATTCCCTTTGGAATTAAAACATTCTGGTCTAAAGAAATTGATGCTAAAATTGATGTTATTAAGATCAGAATTCAGAAACTCCAAATACAGTTTTTTTTTTAACATAGGGTACGTGGTTTGTCATACTGTCTTCTATAGTAGCAGTTTATGCGATTTTCAAAGTACTGCTTTGAGTCTTGACTAATTTGAAAACACTTCTAATTCATATATTAGATGACTAATGTTGAGAAACACTGATTTAGACCCTAATCTGAAACCTCAAAAACATTACAAACCATGCTAATTTCAATGGAATTGTGGGCATACAATAATGCCTAATTACAGTTTCTATTGATTATAAGTTCAAATCTCAGCCCTAGAAGCCCCTGAATTGTTCACACTTGGGTTCCTATGTTCAAAAGTGAAAATGGAATTAAATGTTATTAGCATCAAATTAAATAGTTAAGACAATGAGAGACAATTATGCAGAAATGATACTAAACGTGAGTTGCCCAAAACATAACACAAGAAAAATCATAGTTAAAACAAAAATAGTGTTATTAACGGCAGTGTTAACTTCTAAAATTACCATAAAAATGCTGTTGTTAGAATCCACGTATAAAAAAACGTAGCTGCTTGTATACATTGTCTTTATATCAAAAGATTAGTTCTTTGTAATATTTAATTATAAAATGGTGCTAATTTGAAACACATTTTAAAATTTTCTTCAGGAACTTGAAAATTCTGCTTGAAAGAAATAGATGCTTTTGATATATCACCAGTATTCCCAAATAGACAGTTTTTGAAAATTGGGTCTTGGCTCAATTTATTCCCATGTAAACAGTTTAGAAGGTACAGTATTGCTTAAAGTCTTGGCCAAATTGACGGATCTTCCAAAACGTATAGCAGTCGGTAGGGTGATGAAAAGATGCAAAGCTACAAAGTTAACAACTCTCTAGTATCCCACACTACAGGAAACAAGCTAGTCAATCTGCCTTTTCCTTCAGAGCTCCGGAAGCCTTGAATAATCTATCTAAAATAATAAAATCTTGTCCCAGTCTAAAATCCCTAAAAACAACTTCTTCTTCAGATCTCAGAACAATATGTAAATGTCTATAATTTTTATATTGCTTCTTTATTGTGTGTAATTATTTCAATTCTTACTGTAAAACCTCTCCAGGACATACTTGAAAAATGTATTCTTCTTGACAAAATATTTTCTAACTAAAATATACCTTTATTAGGAAATGAGGAATATAGGAAAAATTCACTTCATATAGCAATTGTCAGTGAAAACATGCTGAAAAACGTCTTGTCTTTACAAGCGTGTATTCTATTTACACAGCAGCAGTGCTATTTACCCATTTAGTGCTTTCTTGCATAAGGTGCTGTGGCTTAGCTGGTTAAAGCGCCTGTCTATTAAACAGGAGATCCTGAGTTCAAATCTCAGCAGTTCCTTGCTTTTAATTTCAACAAAGAACTATAGATCTTAGTTTATAAGAAATAGTCAAAATGGCATACTGGAACACAACAAAAAAACACTGCCATAATTCACACAGTTTCAAATGAATATCAAAGAAAATGTCATTCATCACTGTAACTAAACTGTTCAGAGAGATATAATGTATTTCAATACTACTTAAATCAATGATAATATTACAGAAAACACCTTAAAAGTGGGCGTGGTCATGCATAACATAAAAACAAATCATAGGCAAATAGTAATGGTAGTTAGTCTAAGATTCATTTGAAAAATTATTGTCAAAATGCTGATGTTAAAATATTTGTGCACATATCATAGTTGCATGGATATATTTTGTCAACATTTTCAAAGAACATTTTTCTATGCCATTTGCTCACCAGACGTTGCTAATGCCATCCAATTTTCAAAACTGACATAATGCTTTTGAAATGTCTTTATAGGCCTGTAGGGTGATGCAAACACAAAATACCAATATTGCAACCTGAACAACTTTGTAAAGAGAATTTATTTGTGAAAAAATTGTGAATCATATTTTTTGTTAAAAGAGTTATTCCTTTACAAACTGAAAAGCAACTGAGCTTATACAAAAAATTTGCAGCATCAAGGCACTGTGGCTTAGTTGGTTAAAGCGCCTGTCTCGTAAACAGGAGATCCTGAGTTCGAATCTCAGCAGTGCCTAGGCTTTTAAAAGAAATACTGTAACTAAGACAAGAAATGAAAACATTTGCCGGAATTTAGTCCAGTGATTCTCAACCTATGCCCTTCTGTAATAACAAAAGGCATTTGATTGTAAGGTCTTTACGAATTAAAATCAGCAAGTACAAATGCCTTAAATTAGTACAAGTAGCTCTAAATCACAACCTCTTGCTTTGTACCGAGGACTACAGTTGAGAAAAGTGTTTTCAAATGCTGGTATTAGAATTAAAATACATTACACGCAATTCTCAAAGACATCATTCAAGTCATGTTTTATACTAGCTAAGGCAATTTTGTATACATGATCCTAAAAGTGGACATAGTCAAACATAACATAAAAACAAATACTAGGTTACAACCAAAATTGTGTAATTAACAACAGTGAGAATTCCAAAAAATACTGTCACAAAAATACTGATGTTTAAATACATATATATACATTATAGTTGCAGGTATACATTGTCTTTATTTCCAAACAATACTCATTTTTATTGATTAATCACAAAGTGGTGCAAAGAAAAAACACATTTTACCAACTTCACTTTGGAATTAAAACATTCTGCTCAAAAGAAATTGGTGCTAACATTGATGTTATGAGGATGAGAATTTAGGAAATCCTAATACCGTTTTTATGTATCATAGGGTACCTGGTACATCATTATCTCTTCTATAATAGCAGTTTATGAGATTTTCAAACTACTGCTTTCAGTCTTGGCTAATTTGCAAACATTTTTAATTCATATATCAGAGGAGTAATGTTCAGAAACACTGATTTTAACCCTAGTCAATACTAATTTTTATTGATTATTCACAAAGTTGTGCATATAGAAAACACATTTTCCAAATTCCCTTTGGAATTAAAACATTCTGGTCTAAAGAAATTGATGCTAAAATTGATGTTATTAAGATCAGAATTCAGAAACTCCAAATAAAGTTTTTTTTGTAACATAGGGTACGTGGTTTGTCATACTGTCTTCTATAGTAGCAGTTTATGCGATTTTCAAAGTACTGCTTTTAGTCTTGACTAATTTGAAAACACTTCTAATTCATATATTAGATGACTAATGTTGAGAAACACTGATTTAGACCCTAATCTGAAACCTCAAAAACATTACAAACCATGCTAATTTCAATGGAATTGTGGGCATACAATAATGCCTAATTACAGTTTCTATTGATTATAAGTTCAAATCTCAGCCCTAGAAGCCCCTGAATTGTTCACACTTGGGTTCCTATGTTCAAAAGTGAAAATGGAATTAAATGTTATTAGCATCAAATTAAATAGTTAAGACAATGAGAGACAATTATGCAGAAATGATACTAAACGTGAGTTGCCCAAAACATAACACAAGAAAAATCATAGTTAAAACAAAAATAGTGTTATTAACTGCAGTGTTAACTTCTAAAATTACCATAAAAATGCTGTTGTTAGAATCCACGTATAAAAAAACGTAGCTGCTTGTATACATTGTCTTTATATCAAAAGATTAGTTCTTTGTAACATTTAATTATAAAATGGTGCTAATTTGAAACACATTTTAAAATTTTCTTCAGGAACTTGAAAACTCTGCTTGAAAGAAATAGATGCTTTTGATATATCACCAGTATTCCCAAATAGACAGTTTTTGAAAATTGGGTCTTGGCTCAATTTATTCCATTGTAAACAGTTTAGAAGGTACAGTATTGCTTAAAGTCTTGGCCAAATTGACGGATCTTCCAAAACGTATAGCAGTCGGTAGGGTGATGAAAAGATGCAAAGCTACAAAGTTAACAACTCTCTAGTATCCCACACTACAGGAAACAAGCTAGTCAATCTGCCTTTTCCTTCAGAGCTCCGGAAGCCTTGAATAATCTATCTAAAATAATAAAATCTTGTCCCAGTCTAAAATCCCTAAAAACAACTTCTTCTTCAGATCTCAGAACAATATGTAAATGTGTATAATTTTTATATTGCTTCTCTATTGTGTGTAATTATTTATATTCTTACTGTAAAAGCTCTCCAGGACATACTTGAAAAATGTATTCTTCTTGACAAAATATTTTCTAACTAAAATATACCTTTATTAGGAAATGAGGAATATAGGAAAAATTCACTTCATATAGCAATTGTCAGTGAAAACATGCTGAAAAACGTCTTGTCTTTACAAGCTTGTATTCTCTTTACACAGCTCAGTGCTATTTATCCATTTAGTGCTTTCTTTCATAAGGTGCTGTGGCTTAGCTGGTTAAAGCGCCTGTCTAGTAAACAGGAGATCCTGAGTTCAAATCTCAGCAGTGCCTTCCTTTTAATTTCAACAAAGAACTATAGATCTTAGTTTATAAGAAATAGTCAAAATGGCATACTGGAACACAACAAAAAAACACTGCCATAATTCACACAGTTTCAAATGAATATCAAAGAAAATGTCATTCATCACTGTAACTAAACTGTTCAGAGAGATATAATGTATTTCAATACTACTTAAATCAATGATAATATTACAGAAAACACCTTAAAAGTGGGCGTGGTCATGCATAACATAAAAACAAATCATAGGCAAATAGTAATGGTAGTTAGTCTAAGATTCATTTGAAAAATTATTGTCAAAATGCTGATGTTAAAATATTTGTGCACATATCATAGTTGCATGGATATATTTTGTCAACATTTTCAAAGAACATTTTTCTATGCCATTTGCTCACCAGACGTTGCTAATGCCATCCAATTTTCAAAACTGACATAATGCTTTTGAAATGTCTTTATAGGCCTGTAGGGTGATGCAAACACAAAATACCAATATTGCAACCTGAACAACTTTGTAAAGAGAATTTATTTGTGAAAAAATTGTGAATCATATTTTTTGTTAAAAGAGTTATTCCTTTACAAACGGAAAAGCAACTGAGCTTATACAAAAAATTTGCAGCATCAAGGCACTGTGGCTTAGTTGGATAAAGCGCCTGTCTCGTAAACAGGAGATCCTGATTTCGAATCTCAGCAGTGCCTAGGCTTTTAAAAGAAATACTGTAACTAAGACAAGAAATGATAACATTTGCCGGAATTTAGTCCAGTGATTCTCAACCTTTGCCCATCCGTAATAACAAAAGGCATTTGATTGTAAGGTCTTTACGAATTAAAATCAGCAAGTACAAATGCCTTAAATTAGTACAAGTAGCTCTAAATCACAACCTCTTGCTTTGTACCGAGGACTACAGTTGAGAAAAGTGTTTTCAAATGCTGGTATTAGAATTAAAATACATTACACGCAATTCTCAAAGACATCATTCAAGTCATGTTTTATACTAGCTAAGGCAATTTTGTATACATGATCCTAAAAGTGGACATAGTCAAACATAACATAAAAACAAATCCTAGGTTACAACCAAAATTGTGTAATTAACAACAGTGAGAATTCCAAAAAATACTGTCACAAAAATACTGATGTTTAAATACATATATATACATTATAGTTGCATGTATACATTGTCTTTATTTCCAAACAATACTCATTTTTATTGATTAATCACAAAGTGGTGCAAACAAAAAACACATTTTACCAACTTCACTTTGGAATTAAAACATTCTGCTCAAAAGAAATTGGTGCTAACATTGATGTTATGAGGATGAGAATTTAGGAAATCCTAATACCGTTTTTATGTATCATAGGGTACCTGGTACATCATTATCTCTTCTATAATAGCAGTTTATGAGATTTTCAAACTACTGCTTTCAGTCTTGGCTAATTTGCAAACATTTTTAATTCATATATCAGAGGAGTAATGTTCAGAAACACTGATTTTAACCCTAGTCAATACTAATTTTTATTGATTATTCACAAAGTTGTGCATATAGAAAACACATTTTCCAAATTCCCTTTGGAATTAAAACATTATGGTCTAAAGAAATTGATGCTAAAATTGATGTTATTAAGATCAGAATTCAGAAACTCCAAATAAAGTTTTTTTTGTAACATAGGGTACGTGGTTTGTCATACTGTCTTCTATAGTAGCAGTTTATGCGATTTTCAAAGTACTGCTTTGAGTCTTGACTAATTTGAAAACACTTCTAATTCATATATTAGATGACTAATGTTGAGAAACACTGATTTAGACCCTAATCTGAAACCTCAAAAACATTACAAACCATGCTAATTTCAATGGAATTGTGGGCATACAATAATGACTAATTACAGTTTCTATTGATTATAAGTTCAAATCTCAGCCATAGAATCCACTGAATTGTTCACACTTGGGTTCCTATGTTCAAAAGTGAAAATGGAATTAAATGTTATTAGCATCAAATTAAATAGTTAAGACAATGAGAGACAATTATGCAGAAATGATACTAAACGTGAGTTGCCCAAAACATAACACAAGAAAAATCATAGTTAAAACAAAAATAGTGTTATTAACGGCAGTGTTAACTTCTAAAATTACCATAAAAATGCTGTTGTTAGAATCCACGTATAAAAAAACGTAGCTGCTTGTATACATTGTCTTTATATCAAAAGATTAGTTCTTTGTAATATTTAATTATAAAATGGTGCTAATTTGAAACACATTTTAAAATTTTCTTCAGGAACTTGAAAATTCTGCTTGAAAGAAATAGATGCTTTTGATATATCACCAGTATTCCCAAATAGACAGTTTTTGAAAATTGGGTCTTGGCTCAATTTATTCCATTGTAAACAGTTTAGAAGGTACAGTATTGCTTAAAGTCTTGGCCAAATTGACGGATCTTCCAAAACGTATAGCAGTCGGTAGGGTGATGCAAAGATGCAAAGCTACAAAGTTAACAACTCTCTAGTATCCCACACTACAGGAAACAAGCTAGTCAATCTGCCTTTTCCTTCAGAGCTCCGGAAGCCTTGAATAATCTATCTAAAATAATAAAATCTTGTCCCAGTCTAAAATCCCTAAAAACAACTTCTTCTTCAGATCTCAGAACAATATGTAAATGTGTATAATTTTTATATTGCTTCTCTATTGTGTGTAATTATTTATATTCTTACTGTAAAAGCTCTCCAGGACATACTTGAAAAATGTATTCTTCTTGACAAAATATTTTCTAACTAAAATATACCTTTATTAGGAAATGAGGAATATAGGAAAAATTCACTTCATATAGCAATTGTCAGTGAAAACATGCTGAAAAACGTCTTGTCTTTACAAGCTTGTATTCTCTTTACACAGCAGCAGTGCTATTTATCCATTTAGTGCTTTCTTGCATAAGGTGCTGTGGCTTAGCTGGTTAAAGCGCCTGTCTAGTAAACAGGAGATCCTGAGTTCAAATCTCAGCAGTGCCTTCCTTTTAATTTCAACAAAGAACTATAGATCTTAGTTTATAAGAAATAGTCAAAATGGCATACTGGAACACAACAAAAAAACACTGCCATAATTAACACAGTTTCAAATGAATATCAAAGAAAATGTCATTCATCACTGTAACTAAACTGTTCAGAGAGATATAATGTATTTCAATACTACTTAAATCAATGATAATATTACAGAAAACACCTTAAAAGTGGGCGTGGTCATGCATAACATAAAAACAAATCATAGGCAAATAGTAATGGTAGTTAGTCTAAGATTCATTTGAAAAATTATTGTCAAAATGCTGATGTTAAAATATTTGTGCACATATCATAGTTGCATGGATATATTTTGTCAACATTTTCAAAGAACATTTTTCTGTGCCATTTGCTCACCAGACGTTGCTAATGCCATCCAATTTTCAAAACTGACATAATGCTTTTGAAATGTCTTTATAGGCCTGTAGGGTGATGCAAACACAAAATACCAATATTGCAACCTGAACAACTTTGTAAAGAGAATTTATTTGTGAAAAAATTGTGAATCATATTTTTTGTTAAAAGAGTTATTCCTTTACAAACTGAAAAGCAACTGAGCTTATACAAAAAATTTGCAGCATCAAGGCACTGTGGCTTAGTTGGTTAAAGCGCCTGTCTTGTAAACAGGAGATCCTGAGTTCGAATCTCAGCAGTGCCTAGGCTTTTAAAAGAAATACTGTAACTAAGACAAGAAATGAATACATTTGCCGGAATTTAGTCCAGTGATTCTCAACCTTTGCCCATCCGTAATAACAAAAGGCATTTGATTGTAAGGTCTTTACGAATTAAAATCAGCAAGTACAAATGCCTTAAATTAGTACAAGTAGCTCTAAATCACAACCTCTTGCTTTGTACCGAGGACTACAGTTGAGAAAAGTGTTTTCAAATGCTGGTATTAGAATTAAAATACATTACACGCAATTCTCAAAGACATCATTCAAGTCATGTTTTATACTAGCTAAGGCAATTTTGTATACATGATCCTAAAAGTGGACATAGTCAAACATAACATAAAAACAAATCCTAGGTTACAACCAAAATTGTGTAATTAACAACAGTGAGAATTCCAAAAAATACTGTCACAAAAATACTGATGTTTAAATACATATATATACATTATAGTTGCATGTATACATTGTCTTTATTTCCAAACAATACTCATTTTTATTGATTAATCACAAAGTGGTGCAAACAAAAAACACATTTTACCAACTTCACTTTGGAATTAAAACATTCTGCTCAAAAGAAATTGGTGCTAACATTGATGTTATGAGGATGAGAATTTAGGAAATCCTAATACCGTTTTTATGTATCATAGGGTACCTGGTACATCATTATCTCTTCTATAATAGCAGTTTATGAGATTTTCAAACTACTGCTTTCAGTCTTGGCTAATTTGCAAACATTTTTAATTCATATATCAGAGGAGTAATGTTCAGAAACACTGATTTTAACCCTAGTCAATACTAATTTTTATTGATTATTCACAAAGTTGTGCATATAGAAAACACATTTTCCAAATTCCCTTTGGAATTAAAACATTCTGGTCTAAAGAAATTGATGCTAAAATTGATGTTATTAAGATCAGAATTCAGAAACTCCAAATAAAGTTTTTTTTGTAACATAGGGTACGTGGTTTGTCATACTGTCTTCTATAGTAGCAGTTTATGCGATTTTCAAAGTACTGCTTTTAGTCTTGACTAATTTGAAAACACTTCTAATTCATATATTAGATGACTAATGTTGAGAAACACTGATTTAGACCCTAATCTGAAACCTCAAAAACATTACAAACCATGCTAATTTCAATGGAATTGTGGGCATACAATAATGCCTAATTACAGTTTCTATTGATTATAAGTTCAAATCTCAGCCCTAGAAGCCCCTGAATTGTTCACACTTGGGTTCTTATGTTCAAAAGTGAAAATGGAATTAAATGTTATTAGCATCAAATTAAATAGTTAAGACAATGAGAGACAATTATGCAGAAATGATACTAAACGTGAGTTGCCCAAAACATAACACAAGAAAAATCATAGTTAAAACAAAAATAGTGTTATTAACGGCAGTGTTAACTTCTAAAATTACCATAAAAATGCTGTTGTTAGAATCCACGTATAAAAAAACGTAGCTGCTTGTATACATTGTCTTTATATCAAAAGATTAGTTCTTTGTAATATTTAATTATAAAATGGTGCTAATTTGAAACACATTTTAAAATTTTCTTCAGGAACTTGAAAATTCTGCTTGAAAGAAATAGATGCTTTTGATATATCACCAGTATTCCCAAATAGACAGTTTTTGAAAATTGGGTCTTGGCTCAATTTATTCCCATGTAAACAGTTTAGAAGGTACAGTATTGCTTAAAGTCTTGGCCAAATTGACGGATCTTCCAAAACGTATAGCAGTCGGTAGGGTGATGCAAAGATGCAAAGCTACAAAGTTAACAACTCTCTAGTATCCCACACTACAAGAAACAAGCTAGTCAATCTGCCTTTTCCTTCAGAGCTTCGGAAGCCTTGAATAATCTATCTAAAATAATAAAATCTTGTCCCAGTCTAAAATCCCTAAAAACAACTTCTTCTTCAGATCTCAGAACAATATGTAAATGTGTATAATTTTTATATTGCTTCTCTATTGTGTGTAATTATTTATATTCTTACTGTAAAAGCTCTCCAGGACATACTTGAAAAATGTATTCTTCTTGACAAAATATTTTCTAACTAAAATATACCTTTATTAGGAAATGAGGAATATAGGAAAAATTCACTTTATATAGCAATTGTCAGTGAAAACATGCTGAAAAACATCTTGTCTTTACAAGCGTGTATTCTATTTACACAGCAGCAGTGTTTGCCCATTTAGTGCTTTCGTGCATAAGGTGCTGTGGCTTAGCTGGTTAAAGTGCCTGTCTAGTAAACAGGAGATCCTGAGTTCAAATCTCAGCAGTGCCTTCCTTTTAATTTCAACAAAGAACTATAGAGCTTACTTTATAAGAAATAGTCAAAATGGCATACTGGAACACAACAAAAAAACACTGCCATAATTCACACAGTTTCAAATGAATATCAAAGAAAATGTCATTCATCACTGTAACTAAACTGTTCAGAGAGATATAATGTATTTCAATACTACTTAAATCAATGATAATATTACAGAAAACACCTTAAAAGTGGGAGTGGTCATGCATAACATAAAAACAAATCATAGGCAAATAGTAATGGTAGTTAGTCTAAGATTCATTTGAAAAATTATTGTCAAAATGCTGATGTTAAAATATTTGCATACATATCATAGTTGCATGGATATATTTTGTCAACATTTTCAAAGAACATTTTTCTATGACATTTGCTCACCAGACGTTGCTAATGCCATCCAATTTTCAAAACTGACATAACGCTTTTGAAATGTCTTTATAGGCTTGTAGGGTGATGCAAACACAAAATACCAATATTGCAACCTGAACAACTTTGTAAAGAGAATTTATTTGTGAAAAAATTGTGAATCATATTTTTTGTTAAAAGAGTTATTCCTTTACAAACTGAAAAGCAACTGAGCTTATACAAAAAAATTGCAGCATCAAGGCACTGTGGCTTAGTTGGTTAAAGCGCCTGTCTCGTAAACAGGAGATCCTGAGTTCGAATCTCAGCAGTGTTTAGGCTTTTAAAAGAAATACTGTAACTAAGACAAGAAATGAAAACATTTGCCGGAATTTAGTCCAGTGATTCTCAACTTCTGCCCTTCTGTAATAACAAAAGGCATTTGATTGTAAGGTGTTTACAAATTAAAATCAGCAAGTACAAATGCCTTAAATTAGTACAAGTAGCTCTAAATCACAACCTCTTGCTTTGTACCGAGGACTACAGTTGAGAAAAGTGTTTTCAAATGCTGGTATTAGAATTAAAATACATTACACGCAATTCTCAAAGACATCATTCAAGTCATGTTTTATACTAGCTAAGGCAATTTTGTATACATGATCCTAAAAGTGGACATAGTCAAACATAACATAAAAACAAATCCTAGGTTACAACCAAAATTGTGTAATTAACAACAGTGAGAATTCCAAAAAATACTGTCACAAAAATACTGATGTTTAAATACATATATATACATTATAGTTGCATGTATACATTGTCTTTATTTCCAAACAATACTCATTTTTATTGATTAATCACAAAGTGGTGCAAACAAAAAACACATTTTACCAACTTCACTTTGGAATTAAAACATTCTGCTCAAAAGAAATTGGTGCTAACATTGATGTTATGAGGATGAGAATTTAGGAAATCCTAATACCGTTTTTATGTATCATAGGGTACCTGGTACATCATTATCTCTTCTATAATAGCAGTTTATGAGATTTTCAAACTACTGCTTTCAGTCTTGGCTAATTTGCAAACATTTTTAATTCATATATCAGAGGAGTAATGTTCAGAAACACTGATTTTAACCCTAGTCAATGCTAATTTTCATTGATTATTCACAAAGTTGTGCATATAGAAAACACATTTTCCAAATTCCCTTTGGAATTAAAACATTCTGGTCTAAAGAAATTGATGCTAAAATTGATGTTATTAAGATCAGAATTCAGAAACTCCAAATACAGTTTTTTTTGTAACATAGGGTACGTGGTTTGTCATACTGTCTTCTATAGTAGCAGTTTATGCGATTTTCAAAGTACTGCTTTTAGTCTTGACTAATTTGAAAACACTTCTAATTCATATATTAGATGACTAATGTTGAGAAACACTGATTTAGACCCTAATCTGAAACCTCAAAAACATTACAAACCATGCTAATTTCAATGGAATTGTGGGCATACAATAATGCCTAATTACAGTTTCTATTGATTATAAGTTCAAATCTCAGCCCTAGAAGCCCCTGAATTGTTCACACTTGGGTTCCTATGTTCAAAAGTGAAAATGGAATTAAATTTTATTAGCATCAAATTAAATAGTTAAGACAATGAGAGACAATTATGCAGAAATGATACTAAACGTGAGTTGCCCAAAACATAACACAAGAAAAATCATAGTTAAAACAAAAATAGTGTTATTAACTGCAGTGTTAACTTCTAAAATTACCATAAAAATGCTGTTGTTAGAATCCACGTATAAAAAAACGTAGCTGCTTGTATACATTGTCTTTATATCAAAAGATTAGTTCTTTGTAACATTTAATTATAAAATGGTGCTAATTTGAAACACATTTTAAAATTTTCTTCAGGAACTTGAAAACTCTGCTTGAAAGAAATAGATGCTTTTGATATATCACCAGTATTCCCAAATAGACAGTTTTTGAAAATTGGGTCTTGGCTCAATTTATTCCCATGTAAACAGTTTAGAAGGTACAGTATTGCTTAAAGTCTTGGCCAAATTGACGGATCTTCCAAAACGTATAGCAGTCGGTAGGGTGATGAAAAGATGCAAAGCTACAAAGTTAACAACTCTCTAGTATCCCACACTACAGGAAACAAGCTAGTCAATCTGCCTTTTCCTTCAGAGCTCCGGAAGCCTTGAATAATCTATCTAAAATAATAAAATCTTGTCCCAGTCTAAGATCCCTAAAAACAACTTCTTCTTCAGATCTCAGAACAATATGTAAATGTGTATAATTTTTATATTGCTTCTCTATTGTGTGTAATTATTTATATTCTTACTGTAAAAGCTCTCCAGGACATACTTGAAAAATGTATTCTTCTTGACAAAATATTTTCTAACTAAAATATACCTTTATTAGGAAATGAGGAATATAGGAAAAATTCACTTCATATAGCAATTGTCAGTGAAAACATGCTGAAAAACGTCTTGTCTTTACAAGCTTGTATTCTCTTTATACAGCAGCAGTGCTATTTATCCATTTAGTGCTTTCTTGCATAAGGTGCTGTGGCTTAGCTGGTTAAAGCGCCTGTCTAGTAAACAGGAGATCCTGAGTTCAAATCTCAGCAGTGCCTTCCTTTTAATTTCAACAAAGAACTATAGATCTTAGTTTATAAGAAATAGTCAAAATGGCATACTGGAACACAACAAAAAAACACTGCCATAATTCACACAGTTTCAAATGAATATCAAAGAAAATGTCATTCATCACTGTAACTAAACTGTTCAGAGAGATATAATGTATTTCAATACTACTTAAATCAATGATAATATTACAGAAAACACCTTAAAAGTGGGCGTGGTCATGCATAACATAAAAACAAATCATAGGCAAATAGTAATGGTAGTTAGTCTAAGATTCATTTGAAAAATTATTGTCAAAATGCTGATGTTAAAATATTTGTGCACATATCATAGTTGTATGGATATATTTTGTCAACATTTTCAAAGAACATTTTTCTATGCCATTTGCTCACCAGACGTTGCTAATGCCATCCAATTTTCAAAACTGACATAATGCTTTTGAAATGTCTTTATAGGCCTGTAGGGTGATGCAAACACAAAATACCAATATTGCAACCTGAACAACTTTGTAAAGAGAATTTATTTGTGAAAAAATTGTGAATCATATTTTTTGTTAAAAGAGTTATTCCTTTACAAACTGAAAAGCAACTGAACTTATACAAAAAATTTGCAGCATCAAGGCACTGTGGCTTAGTTGGTTAAAGCGCCTGTCTCGTAAACAGGAGATCCTGAGTTCGAATCTCAGCAGTGCCTAGGCTTTTAAAAGAAATACTGTAACTAAGACAAGAAATGAAAACATTTGCCGGAATTTAGTCCAGTGATTCTCAACCTTTGCCCATCCGTAATAATAAAAGGCATTTGATTGTAAGGTCTTTACGAATTAAAATCAGCAAGTACAAATGCCTTAAATTAGTACAAGTAGCTCTAAATCACAACCTCTTGCTTTGTACCGAGGACTACAGTTGAGAAAAGTGTTTTCAAATGCTGGTATTAGAATTAAAATACATTACACGCAATTCTCAAAGACATCATTCAAGTCATGTTTTATACTAGCTAAGGCAATTTTGTATACATGATCCTAAAAGTGGACATAGTCAAACATAACATAAAAACAAATCCTAGGTTACAACCAAAATTGTGTAATTAACAACAGTGAGAATTCCAAAAAATACTGTCACAAAAATACTGATGTTTAAATACATATATATACATTATAGTTGCATGTATACATTGTCTTTATTTCCAAACAATACTCATTTTTATTGATTAATCACAAAGTGGTGCAAACAAAAAACACATTTTACCAACTTCACTTTGGAATTAAGACATTCTGCTCAAAAGAAATTGGTGCTAACACTGATGTTATGAGGATGAGAATTTAGGAAATCCTAATACCGTTTTTATGTATCATAGGGTACCTGGTACATCATTATCTCTTCTATAATAGCAGTTTATGAGATTTTCAAACTACTGCTTTCAGTCTTGGCTAATTTGCAAACATTTTTAATTCATATATCAGAGGAGTAATGTTCAGAAACACTGATTTTAACCCTAGTCAATGCTAATTTTCATTGATTATTCACAAAGTTGTGCATATAGAAAACACATTTTCAAAATTCCCTTTGGAATTAAAACATTATGGTCTAAAGAAATTGATGCTAAAATTGATGTTATTAAGATCAGAATTCAGAAACTCCAAATAAAGTTTTTTTTGTAACATAGGGTACGTGGTTTGTCATACTGTCTTCTATAGTAGCAGTTTATGCGATTTTCAAAGTACTGCTTTGAGTCTTGACTAATTTGAAAACACTTCTAATTCATATATTAGATGACTAATGTTGAGAAACACTGATTTAGACCCTAATCTGAAACCTCAAAAACATTACAAACCATGCTAATTTCAATGGAATTGTGGGCATACAATAATGCCTAATTACAGTTTCTATTGATTATAAGTTCAAATCTCAGCCATAGAATCCCCTGAATTGTTCACACTTGGGTTCCTATGTTCAAAAGTGAAAATGGAATTAAATGTTATTAGCATCAAATTAAATAGTTAAGACAATGAGAGACAATTATGCAGAAATGATACTAAACGTGAGTTGCCCAAAACATAACACAAGAAAAATCATAGTTAAAACAAAAATAGTGTTATTAACGGCAGTGTTAACTTCTAAAATTACCATAAAAATGCTGTTGTTAGAATCCACGTATAAAAAAACGTAGCTGCTTGTATACATTGTCTTTATATCAAAAGATTAGTTCTTTGTAATATTTAATTATAAAATGGTGCTAATTTGAAACACATTTTAAAATTTTCTTCAGGAACTTGAAAATTCTGCTTGAAAGAAATAGATGCTTTTGATATATCACCAGTATTCCCAAATAGACAGTTTTTGAAAATTGGGTCTTGGCTCAATTTATTCCATTGTAAACAGTTTAGAAGGTACAGTATTGCTTAAAGTCTTGGCCAAATTGACGGATCTTCCAAAACGTATAGCAGTCGGTAGGGTGATGCAAAGATGCAAAGCTACAAAGTTAACAACTCTCTAGTATCCCACACTACAGGAAACAAGCTAGTCAATCTGCCTTTTCCTTCAGAGCTCCGGAAGCCTTGAATAATCTATCTAAAATAATAAAATCTTGTCCCAGTCTAAAATCCCTAAAAACAACTTCTTCTTCAGATCTCAGAACAATATGTAAATGTGTATAATTTTTATATTGCTTCTCTATTGTGTGTAATTATTTATATTCTTACTGTAAAAGCTCTCCAGGACATACTTGAAAAATGTATTCTTCTTGACAAAATATTTTCTAACTAAAATATACCTTTATTAGGAAATGAGGAATATAGGAAAAATTCACTTCATATAGCAATTGTCAGTGAAAACATGCTGAAAAACGTCTTGTCTTTACAAGCTTGTATTCTCTTTACACAGCAGCAGTGCTATTTATCCATTTAGTGCATTCTTGCATAAGGTGCTGTGGCTTAGCTGGTTAAAGCGCCTGTCTAGTAAACAGGAGATCCTGAGTTCAAATCTCAGCAGTGCCTTCCTTTTAATTTCAACAAAGAACTATAGATCTTAGTTTATAAGAAATAGTCAAAATGGCATACTGGAACACAACAAAAAAACACTGCCATAATTAACACAGTTTCAAATGAATATCAAAGAAAATGTCATTCATCACTGTAACTAAACTGTTCAGAGAGATATAATGTATTTCAATACTACTTAAATCAATGATAATATTACAGAAAACACCTTAAAAGTGGGCGTGGTCATGCATAACATAAAAACAAATCATAGGCAAATAGTAATGGTAGTTAGTCTAAGATTCATTTGAAAAATTATTGTCAAAATGCTGATGTTAAAATATTTGTGCACATATCATAGTTGCATGGATATATTTTGTCAACATTTTCAAAGAACATTTTTCTGTGCCATTTGCTCACCAGACGTTGCTAATGCCATCCAATTTTCAAAACTGACATAATGCTTTTGAAATGTCTTTATAGGCCTGTAGGGTGATGCAAACACAAAATACCAATATTGCAACCTGAACAACTTTGTAAAGAGAATTTATTTGTGAAAAAATTGTGAATCATATTTTTTGTTAAAAGAGTTATTCCTTTACAAACTGAAAAGCAACTGAGCTTATACAAAAAATTTGCAGCATCAAGGCACTGTGGCTTAGTTGGTTAAAGCGCCTGTCTTGTAAACAGGAGATCCTGAGTTCGAATCTCAGCAGTGCCTAGGCTTTTAAAAGAAATACTGTAACTAAGACAAGAAATGAATACATTTGCCGGAATTTAGTCCAGTGATTCTCAACCTTTGCCCATCCGTAATAACAAAAGGCATTTGATTGTAAGGTCTTTACGAATTAAAATCAGCAAGTACAAATGCCTTAAATTAGTACAAGTAGCTCTAAATCACAACCTCTTGCTTTGTACCGAGGACTACAGTTGAGAAAAGTGTTTTCAAATGCTGGTATTAGAATTAAAATACATTACACGCAATTCTCAAAGACATCATTCAAGTCATGTTTTATACTAGCTAAGGCAATTTTGTATACATGATCCTAAAAGTGGACATAGTCAAACATAACATAAAAACAAATCCTAGGTTACAACCAAAATTGTGTAATTAACAACAGTGAGAATTCCAAAAAATACTGTCACAAAAATACTGATGTTTAAATACATATATATACATTATAGTTGCATGTATACATTGTCTTTATTTCCAAACAATACTCATTTTTATTGATTAATCACAAAGTGGTGCAAACAAAAAACACATTTTACCAACTTCACTTTGGAATTAAAACATTCTGCTCAAAAGAAATTGGTGCTAACATTGATGTTATGAGGATGAGAATTTAGGAAATCCTAATACCGTTTTTATGTATCATAGGGTACCTGGTACATCATTATCTCTTCTATAATAGCAGTTTATGAGATTTTCAAACTACTGCTTTCAGTCTTGGCTAATTTGCAAACATTTTTAATTCATATATCAGAGGAGTAATGTTCAGAAACACTGATTTTAACCCTAGTCAATACTAATTTTTATTGATTATTCACAAAGTTGTGCATATAGAAAACACATTTTCCAAATTCCCTTTGGAATTAAAACATTCTGGTCTAAAGAAATTGATGCTAAAATTGATGTTATTAAGATCAGAATTCAGAAACTCCAAATAAAGTTTTTTTTGTAACATAGGGTACGTGGTTTGTCATACTGTCTTCTATAGTAGCAGTTTATGCGATTTTCAAAGTACTGCTTTTAGTCTTGACTAATTTGAAAACACTTCTAATTCATATATTAGATGACTAATGTTGAGAAACACTGATTTAGACCCTAATCTGAAACCTCAAAAACATTACAAACCATGCTAATTTCAATGGAATTGTGGGCATACAATAATGCCTAATTACAGTTTCTATTGATTATAAGTTCAAATCTCAGCCCTAGAAGCCCCTGAATTGTTCACACTTGGGTTCTTATGTTCAAAAGTGAAAATGGAATTAAATGTTATTAGCATCAAATTAAATAGTTAAGACAATGAGAGACAATTATGCAGAAATGATACTAAACGTGAGTTGCCCAAAACATAACACAAGAAAAATCATAGTTAAAACAAAAATAGTGTTATTAACGGCAGTGTTAACTTCTAAAATTACCATAAAAATGCTGTTGTTAGAATCCACGTATAAAAAAACGTAGCTGCTTGTATACATTGTCTTTATATCAAAAGATTAGTTCTTTGTAATATTTAATTATAAAATGGTGCTAATTTGAAACACATTTTAAAATTTTCTTCAGGAACTTGAAAATTCTGCTTGAAAGAAATAGATGCTTTTGATATATCACCAGTATTCCCAAATAGACAGTTTTTGAAAATTGGGTCTTGGCTCAATTTATTCCCATGTAAACAGTTTAGAAGGTACAGTATTGCTTAAAGTCTTGGCCAAATTGACGGATCTTCCAAAACGTATAGCAGTCGGTAGGGTGATGCAAAGATGCAAAGCTACAAAGTTAACAACTCTCTAGTATCCCACACTACAAGAAACAAGCTAGTCAATCTGCCTTTTCCTTCAGAGCTTCGGAAGCCTTGAATAATCTATCTAAAATAATAAAATCTTGTCCCAGTCTAAAATCCCTAAAAACAACTTCTTCTTCAGATCTCAGAACAATATGTAAATGTGTATAATTTTTATATTGCTTCTCTATTGTGTGTAATTATTTATATTCTTACTGTAAAAGCTCTCCAGGACATACTTGAAAAATGTATTCTTCTTGACAAAATATTTTCTAACTAAAATATACCTTTATTAGGAAATGAGGAATATAGGAAAAATTCACTTTATATAGCAATTGTCAGTGAAAACATGCTGAAAAACATCTTGTCTTTACAAGCGTGTATTCTATTTACACAGCAGCAGTGTTTGCCCATTTAGTGCTTTCGTGCATAAGGTGCTGTGGCTTAGCTGGTTAAAGTGCCTGTCTAGTAAACAGGCGATCCTGAGTTCAAATCTCAGCAGTGCCTTGCTTTTAATTTCAACAAAGAACTATAGAGCTTACTTTATAAGAAATAGTCAAAATGGCATACTGGAACACAACAAAAAAACACTGCCATAATTCACACAGTTTCAAATGAATATCAAAGAAAATGTCATTCATCACTGTAACTAAACTGTTCAGAGAGATATAATGTATTTCAATACTACTTAAATCAATGATAATATTACAGAAAACACCTTAAAAGTGGGAGTGGTCATGCATAACATAAAAACAAATCATAGGCAAATAGTAATGGTAGTTAGTCTAAGATTCATTTGAAAAATTATTGTCAAAATGCTGATGTTAAAATATTTGCATACATATCATAGTTGCATGGATATATTTTGTCAACATTTTCAAAGAACATTTTTCTATGACATTTGCTCACCAGACGTTGCTAATGCCATCCAATTTTCAAAACTGACATAACGCTTTTGAAATGTCTTTATAGGCTTGTAGGGTGATGCAAACACAAAATACCAATATTGCAACCTGAACAACTTTGTAAAGAGAATTTATTTGTGAAAAAATTGTGAATCATATTTTTTGTTAAAAGAGTTATTCCTTTACAAACTGAAAAGCAACTGAGCTTATACAAAAAATTTGCAGCATCAAGGCACTGTGGCTTAGTTGGTTAAAGCGCCTGTCTCGTAAACAGGAGATCCTGAGTTCGAATCTCAGCAGTGTTTAGGCTTTTAAAAGAAATACTGTAACTAAGACAAGAAATGAAAACATTTGCCGGAATTTAGTCCAGTGATTCTCAACTTCTGCCCTTCTGTAATAACAAAAGGCATTTGATTGTAAGGTGTTTACAAATTAAAATCAGCAAGTACAAATGCCTTAAATTAGTACAAGTAGCTCTAAATCACAACCTCTTGCTTTGTACCGAGGACTACAGTTGAGAAAAGTGTTTTCAAATGCTGGTATTAGAATTAAAATACATTACACGCAATTCTCAAAGACATCATTCAAGTCATGTTTTATACTAGCTAAGGCAATTTTGTATACATGATCCTAAAAGTGGACATAGTCAAACATAACATAAAAACAAATCCTAGGTTACAACCAAAATTGTGTAATTAACAACAGTGAGAATTCCAAAAAATACTGTCACAAAAATACTGATGTTTAAATACATATATATACATTATAGTTGCATGTATACATTGTCTTTATTTCCAAACAATACTCATTTTTATTGATTAATCACAAAGTGGTGCAAACAAAAAACACATTTTACCAACTTCACTTTGGAATTAAAACATTCTGCTCAAAAGAAATTGGTGCTAACATTGATGTTATGAGGATGAGAATTTAGGAAATCCTAATACCGTTTTTATGTATCATAGGGTACCTGGTACATCATTATCTCTTCTATAATAGCAGTTTATGAGATTTTCAAACTACTGCTTTCAGTCTTGGCTAATTTGCAAACATTTTTAATTCATATATCAGAGGAGTAATGTTCAGAAACACTGATTTTAACCCTAGTCAATGCTAATTTTCATTGATTATTCACAAAGTTGTGCATATAGAAAACACATTTTCCAAATTCCCTTTGGAATTAAAACATTCTGGTCTAAAGAAATTGATGCTAAAATTGATGTTATTAAGATCAGAATTCAGAAACTCCAAATACAGTTTTTTTTGTAACATAGGGTACGTGGTTTGTCATACTGTCTTCTATAGTAGCAGTTTATGCGATTTTCAAAGTACTGCTTTGAGTCTTGACTAATTTGAAAACACTTCTAATTCATATATTAGATGACTAATGTTGAGAAACACTGATTTAGACCCTAATCTGAAACCTCAAAAACATTACAAACCATGCTAATTTCAATGGAATTGTGGGCATACAATAATGCCTAATTACAGTTTCTATTGATTATAAGTTCAAATCTCAGCCCTAGAAGCCCCTGAATTGTTCACACTTGGGTTCCTATGTTCAAAAGTGAAAATGGAATTAAATGTTATTAGCATCAAATTAAATAGTTAAGACAATGAGAGACAATTATGCAGAAATGATACTAAACGTGAGTTGCCCAAAACATAACACAAGAAAAATCATAGTTAAAACAAAAATAGTGTTATTAACGGCAGTGTTAACTTCTAAAATTACCATAAAAATGCTGTTGTTAGAATCCACGTATAAAAAAACGTAGCTGCTTGTATACATTGTCTTTATATCAAAAGATTAGTTCTTTGTAATATTTAATTATAAAATGGTGCTAATTTGAAACACATTTTAAAATTTTCTTCAGGAACTTGAAAATTCTGCTTGAAAGAAATAGATGCTTTTGATATATCACCAGTATTCCCAAATAGACAGTTTTTGAAAATTGGGTCTTGGCTCAATTTATTCCCATGTAAACAGTTTAGAAGGTACAGTATTGCTTAAAGTCTTGGCCAAATTGACGGATCTTCCAAAACGTATAGCAGTCGGTAGGGTGATGCAAAGCTACAAAGTTAACAACTCTCTAGTATCCCACACTACAAGAAACAAGCTAGTCAATCTGCCTTTTCCTTCAGAGATCCGGAAGCCTTGAATAATCTATCTAAAATAATAAAATCTTGTCCCAGTCTAAAATCCCTAAAAACAACTTCTTCTTCAGATCTCAGAACAATATGTAAATGAGTATAATTGTTATATTGCTTCTCTATTGTGTGTAATTATTTAAATTTTTACTGTAAAAGCTCTCCAGGACATACTTGAAAAATGTATTCTTCTTGACAAAATATTTTCTAACTAAAATATACCTTTATTAGGAAATGAGGAATATAGGAAAAATTCACTTCATATAGCAATTGTCAGTGAAAACATGCTGAAAAACGTCTTCTCTTTACAAGCTTGTATTCTCTTTACACAGCAGCAGTGTTTGACCATTTAGTGCATGCTTGCATAAGGTGCTGTGGCTTAGCTGGTTAAAGTGCCTTTCTAGTTAACAGGACATCCTGAGTTCAAATCTCAGCAGTGCCTTGCTTTTAATTTCAACAAAGAACTATAGAGCTTACTTTATAAGAAAAAGTCAAAATGGCATACTGGAACACAACAAAAAAACACTGCCATAATTCACACAGTTTCAAATGAATATCAAAGAAAATGTCATTCATCACTGTAACTAAACTGTTCAGTGAGATATAATGTATTTCAATACTACTTAAATCAATGATAATATTACAGAAAACACCTTAAAAGTGGGCGTGGTCATGCATAACATAAAAACAAATCATAGGCAAATAGTAATGGTAGTTAGTCTAAGATTCATTTGAAAAATTATTGTCAAAATACTGATGTTAAAATACTTGCATACATATCATAGTTGCATGGATATATTTTGTCAACATTTTCAAAGAACATTTTTCTATGACATTTGCTCACCAGACGTTGCTAATGCCATCCAATTTTCAAAACTGACATAACGCTTTTGAAATGTCTTTATAGGCTTGTAGGGTGATGCAAACACAAAATACCAATATTGCAACCTGAACAACTTTGTAAAGAGAATTTATTTGTGAAAAAATTGTGAATAATATTTTTTGTTAAAAGAGTTATTCCTTTACAAACTGAAAAGCAACTGAGCTTATACAAAAAATTTGCAGCATCAAGGCACTGTGGCTTAGTGGGTTAAAGCGCCTGTGTCGTAAACAGGAGATCCTGAGTTCGAATCTCAGCAGTGCCTAGGCTTTTAAAAGAAATACTGTAACTAAGACAAGAAATGAAAAGATTTGCCGGAATTTAGTCCAGTGATTCTCAACTTCTGCCCTTCTGTAACAACCACAGGCATTTGATTGTAAAGTCTTTACGAATTAAAATCAGCAAGTACAAATGCCTTAAATTAGTACAAGTAGCTCTAAATCACAACCTCTTGCTTTGTACCAAGGACTACAGTTGAGAAAAGTGTTTTCAAATGCTGGTATTAGAATTAAAATACATTACACGCAGTTCTCAAAGACATCATTCAAGTCATGTTTTATACTAGCTAAGGCAATTTTGTATACATGATCCTAAAAGTGGACATAGTCAAACATAACATAAAAACAAATCCTAGGTTACAACCAAAATTGTGTAATTAACAACAGTGAGAATTCCAAAAAATACTGTCACAAAAATACTGATGTTTAAATACATATATATACATTATAGTTGCATGTATACATTGTCTTTATTTCCAAACAATACTCATTTTTATTGATTAATCACAAAGTGGTGCAAACAAAAAACACATTTTACCAACTTCACTTTGGAATTAAAACATTCTGCTCAAAAGAAATTGGTGCTAACATTGATGTTATGAGGATGAGAATTTAGGAAATCCTAATACCGTTTTTATGTATCATAGGGTACCTGGTACATCATTATCTCTTCTATAATAGCAGTTTATGAGATTTTCAAACTACTGCTTTCAGTCTTGGCTAATTTGCAAACATTTTTAATTCATATATCAGAGGAGTAATGTTCAGAAACACTGATTTTAACCCTAGTCAATACTAATTTTTATTGATTATTCACAAAGTTGTGCATATAACAAACACATTTTCCAAATTCCCTTTGGAATTAAAACATTCTGGTCTAAAGAAATTGATGCTAAAATTGATGTTATTAAGATCAGAATTCAGAAACTCCAAATACAGTTTTTTTTGAATCTCAGCAGTGCCTAGGCTTTTAAAAGAAATACTGTAACTAAGACAAGAAATGAAAAGATTTGCCGGAATTTAGTCCAGTGATTCTCAACTTCTGCCCTTCTGTAACAACCACAGGCATTTGATTGTAAAGTCTTTACGAATTAAAATCAGCAAGTACAAATGCCTTAAATTAGTACAAGTAGCTCTAAATCACAACCTCTTGCTTTGTACCGAGGACTACAGTTGAGAAAAGTGTTTTCAAATGCTGGTATTAGAATTAAAATACATTACACGCAATTCTCAAAGACATCATTCAAGTCATGTTTTATACTAGCTAAGGCAATTTTGTATACATGATCCTAAAAGTGGACATAGTCAAACATAACATAAAAACAAATCCTAGGTTACAACCAAAATTGTGTAATTAACAACAGTGAGAATTCCAAAAAATACTGTCACAAAAATACTGATGTTTAAATACATATATATACATTATAGTTGCATGTATACATTGTCTTTATTTCCAAACAATACTCATTTTTATTGATTAATCACAAAGTGGTGCAAACAAAAAACACATTTTACCAACTTCACTTTGGAATTAAAACATTCTGCTCAAAAGAAATTGGTGCTAACATTGATGTTATGAGGATGAGAATTTAGGAAATCCTAATACCGTTTTTATGTATCATAGGGTACCTGGTACATCATTATCTCTTCTATAATAGCAGTTTATGAGATTTTCAAACTACTGCTTTCAGTCTTGGCTAATTTGCAAACATTTTTAATTCATATATCAGAGGAGTAATGTTCAGAAACACTGATTTTAACCCTAGTCAATACTAATTTTTATTGATTATTCACAAAGTTGTGCATATAACAAACACATTTTCCAAATTTCCTTTGGAATTAAAACATTCTGGTCTAAAGAAATTGATGCTAAAATTGATGTTATTAAGATCAGAATTCAGAAACTCCAAATACAGTTTTTTTTGTAACATAGGGTACGTGGTTTGTCATAGTGTCTTCTATAGTAGCAGTTTATGCGATTTTCAAAGTACTGCTTTGAGTCTTGACTAATTTGAAAACACTTCTAATTCATATATTAGATGACTAATGTTGAGAAACACTGATTTAGACCCTAATCTGAAACCTCAAAAACATTACAAACCATGCTAATTTCAATGGAATTGTGGGGATACAATAATGCCTAATTACAGTTTCTATTGATTATAAGTTCAAATCTCAGCCCTAGAAGCCCCATGAATTGTTCACACTTGGGTTCCTATGTTCAAAAGTGAAAATGTAATTAAATGTTATTAGCATCAAATTAAATAGTTAAGACAATGAGAGACAATTATGCAGAAATGATACTAAACGTGAGTTGCCCAAAACATAACACAAGAAAAATCATAGTTAAAACAAAAATAGTGTTATTAACTGCAGTGTTAACTTCTAAAATTACCATAAAAATGCTGTTGTTAGAATCCACGTATAAAAAAACGTAGCTGCTTGTATACATTGTCTTTATATCAAAAGATTAGTTCTTTGTAATATTTAATTATAAAATGGTGCTAATTTGAAACACATTTTAAAATTTTCTTCAGGAACTTGAAAACTGTGCTTGAAAGAAATAGATGCTTTTGATATATCACCAGTATTCCCAAATAGATAGTTTTTGAAAATTGGGTCCTGGCTCAATTTATTCCCATGTAAACAGTTTAGAAGGTACAGTATTGCTTAAAGTCTTGGCCAAATTGACGGATCTTCCAAAACGTATAGCAGTCGGTAGGGTGATGCAAAGCTACAAAGATAACAACTCTCTAGTATCCCACACTATAAGAAACAAGCTAGTCAATCTGCCTTTTCCTTCAGAGGTCCGGAAGCCTTAAATAATCTATCTAAAATAATAAAATCTTGTCCCAGTCTAAAATCCCTAAAAACAACTTCTTCTTCAGATCTCAGAACAATATGTAAATGAGTATAATTTTTATATTGCTTCTCTATTGTGTGTAATTATTTAAATTTTTACTGTAAAAGCTCTCCAGGACATACTTGAAAAATGTATTCTTCTTGACAAAATATTTTCTAACTAAAATATACCTTTATTAGGAAATGAGGAATATAGGAAAAATTCACTTCATATAGCAATTGTCAGTGAAAACATGCTGAAAAACGTCTTGTCTTTACAAGCTTGTATTCTCTTTACACAGTAGCAGTGTTTGACCATTTAGTGCATGCTTGCATAAGGTGCTGTGGCTTAGCTGGTTAAAGCGCCTTTTTAGTAAACAGGAGATCCTGAGTTCAAATCTCAGCAGTGCCTTGCTTTTAATTTCAACAAAGAACTATAGAGCTTACTTTATAAGAAAAAGTCAAAATGGCATACTGGAACACAACAAAAAAACACTGCCATAATTCACACAGTTTCAAATGAATATCAAAGAAAATGTCATTCATCAGTGTAACTAAACTGTTCAGTGAGATATAATGTATTTCAATACTACTTAAATCAATGATAATATTACAGAAAACACCTTAAAAGTGGGCGTGGTCATGCATAACATAAAAACAAATCATAGGCAAATAGTAATGGTAGTTAGTCTAAGATTCATTTGAAAAATTATTGTCAAAATACTGATGTTAAAATACTTGCATACATATCATAGTTGCATGGATATATTTTGTCAACATTTTCAAAGAACATTTTTCTATGACATTTGCTCACCAGACGTTGCTAATGCCATCCAATTTTCAAAACTGACATAACGCTTTTGAAATGTCTTTATAGGCTTGTAGGGTGATGCAAACACAAAATACCAATATTGCAACCTGAACAACTTTGTAAAGAGAATTTATTTGTGAAAAAATGTATTCCCATGTAAACAGTTTAGAAGGTACAGTATTGCTTAAAGTCTTGGCCAAATTGACGGATCTTCCAAAACGTATAGCAGTCGGTAGGGTGATGCAAAGCTACAAAGTTAACAACTCTCTAGTATCCCACACTACAGGAAACAAGCTAGTCAATCTGCCTTTTCCTTCAGAGCTCCGGAAGCCTTGAATAATCTATCTAAAATAATAAAATCTTGTCCCAGTCTAAAATCCCTAAAAACAACTTCTTCTTCAGATCTCAGAACAATATGTAAATGAGTATAATTTTTATATTGCTTCTCTATTGTGTGTAATTATTTAAATTCTTACTGTAAAAGCTCTCCAGAACATACTTGAAAAATGTATTCTTCTTGACAAAATATTTTCTAACTAAAATATACCTTTATTAGGAAATGAGGAATATAGGAAAAATTCACTTCATATAGCAATTGTCAGTGAAAACATGCTGAAAAACGTCTTGTCTTTACAAGCTTGTATTCTCTTTACACAGCAGCAGTGTTTGACCATTTAGTGCATTCTTGCATATGGTGCTGTGGCTTAGCTGGTTAAAGCGCCTGACTAGTAAACAGGAGATCCTGAGTTTAAATCTCAGCAGTGCTTTGCTTTTAATTTCAACAAAGAACTATACAGCTTACTTTATAAGAAATAGTCAAAATGGCATACTGGAACACAACAAAAAAACACTGCCATAATTCACACAGTTTCAAATGAATATCAAAGAAAATGTCATTCATCACTGTAACTAAACTGTTCAGTGAGATATAATGTATTTCAATACTACTTAAATCAATGATTATATTACAGAAAACACCTTAAAAGTGGGCGTGGTCATGCATAACATAAAAACAAATCATAGGCAAATAGTAATGGTAGTTAGTCTTAGATTCATTTGAAAAATTATTGTCAAAATGCTGATGTTAAAATATTTGCATACATATCATAGTTGCATGGATATATTTTGTCAACATTTTCAAAGAACATTTTTCTATGACATTTGCTCACCAGACGTTGCTAATGCCATCCAATTTTCAAAACTGACATAACGCTTTTGAAATGTCTTTATAGGCTTCTAGGGTGATGCAAACACAAAATACCAATATTGCAACCTGAACAACTTTGTAAAGAGAATTTATTTGTGAAAAAATTGTGAATCATATTTTTTGTTAAAAGAGTTATTCCTTTACAAACTGAAAAGGAACTGAGCTTATACAAAATTTTTTGCAGCATCAAGGCACTGTGGCTTACTTGGTTAAAGCGCCTGTCTCTTAAACAGGATATCCTGAGTTTGAATCTCAGCAGTGCCTAGGCTTTTAAAAGAAATACTGTAACTAAGACAAGAAATAAAAACATTTGCCGGAATTTAGTCCAGTGATTCTCAACCTTTGCCCTTCTGTAACAACAACAGGCATTTGATTGTAAGGTCTTTACGAATTAAAATCAGCAAGTACAAATGCCTTAAATTAGTACAAGTAGCTCTAAATCACAACCTCTTGCTTTGTACCGAGGAATACAGTTGAGAAAAGTGTTTTCAAATGCTGGTATTAGAATTAAAATACATTACAGGCAATTCTCAAAGACATCATTCAAGTCATGTTTTATACTAGCTAAGGCAATTTTGTATACATGATCCTAAAAGTGGACATAGTCAAAAATAACATAAAAACAAATCCTAGGTTACAACCAAAATTGTGTAATTAACAACAGTGAGAATTCCAAAAAATACTGTCACAAAAATACTGATGTTTAAATACATATATATACATTATAGTTGCATGTATACATTGTCTTTATTTCCAAACAATACTCATTTTTATTGATTAATCACAAAGTGGTGCAAACAAAAAACACATTTTACCAACTTCACTTTGGAATTAAAACATTCTGCTCAAAAGAAATTGGTGCTAACATTGATGTTATGAGGATGAGAATTTAGGAAATCCTAATACCGTTTTTATGTATCATAGGGTACCTGGTACATCATTATCTCTTCTATAATAGCAGTTTATGAGATTTTCAAACTACTGCTTTCAGTCTTGGCTAATTTGCAAACATTTTTAATTCATATATCAGAGGAGTAATGTTCAGAAACACTGATTTTAACCCTAGTCAATGCTAATTTTCATTGATTATTCACAAAGTTGTGCATATAAAAAACACATTTTCCAAATTCCCTTTGGAATTAAAACATTCTGGTCTAAAGAAATTGATGCTAAAATTGATGTTATTAAGATCAGAATTCAGAAACTCCAAATACAGTTTTTTTTGTAACATAGGGTACGTGGTTTGTCATACTGTCTTCTATAGTAGCAGTTTATGCGATTTTCAAAGTACTGCTTTGAGTCTTGACTAATTTGAAAACACTTCTAATTCATATATTAGATGACTAATGTTGAGAAACACTGATTTAGACCCTAATCTGAAACCTCAAAAACATTACAAACCATGCTAATTTCAATGGAATTGTGGGGATACAATAATGCCTAATTACAGTTTCTATTGATTATAAGTTCAAATCTCAGCCCTAGAAGCCCCTGAATTGTTCACACTTGGGTTCCTATGTTCAAAAGTGAAAATGGAATTAAATATTATTAGCATCAAATTAAACAGTTAAGACAATGAGAGACAATTATGCAGAAATGATACTAAACGTGAGTTGCCCAAAACATAACACAAGAAAAATCATAGTTAAAACAAAAATAGTGTTATTAACTGCAGTGTTAACTTCTAAAATTACCATAAAAATGCTGTTGTTAGAATCCACGTATAAAAAAACGTAGCTGCTTGTATACATTGTCTTTATATCAAAAGATTAGTTCTTTGTAATATTTAATTATAAAATGGTGCTAATTTGAAACACATTTTAAAATTTTCTTCAGGAACTTGAAAACTCTGCTTGAAAGAAATAGATGCTTTTGATATATCACCAGTATTCCCAAATAGACAGTTTTTGAAAATTGGGTCCTGGCTCAATTTATTCCCATGTAAACAGTTTAGAAGGTACAGTATTGCTTAAAGTCTTGGCCAAATTGACAGATTTTCCAAAACGTATAGCAGTCGGTAGGGTGATGCAAAGCTACAAAGTTCACAACTCTCTAGTATCCCACACTACAAGAAACAAGCTAGTCAATCTGCCTTTTCCTTCAGAGCTTCGGAAGCCTTGAATAATCTATCTAAAATAATAAAATCTTGTCCCAGTCTAAAATCCCTAAAAACAACTTCTTCTTCAGATCTCAGAACAATATGTAAATGTGTATAATTTTTATATTGCTTCTCTATTGTGTGTAATTATTTAAATTCTTACTGTAAAAGCTCTCCAGGACATACTTGAAAAATGTATTCTTCTTGACAAAATATTTTCTAACTAAAATATACCTTTATTAGGAAATGAGGAATATAGGAAAAATTCACTTCATATAGCAATTGTCAGTGAAAACATGCTGAAAAACGTCTTGTCTTTACAAGCTTGTATTCTCTTTACACAGCAGCAGTGTTTGCCCATTTAGTGCATTCTTGAATAAGGTGCTGTGGCTTAGCTGGTTAAAGCGCCTGTCTAGTAAACAGGAGATCCTGAGTTCAAATCTCAGCAGTGCCTTGCGTTTAATTTCAACAAAGAACTATAGAGCTTACTTTATAAGAAATAGTCAAAATGGCATACTGGAACACAACAAAAAAACACTGCCATAATTCACACAGTTTCAAATGAATATCAAAGAAAATGTCATTCATCACTGTAACTAAACTTTTCAGAGAGATATAATGTATTTCAATACTACTTAAATCAATGATAATATTACAGAAAACACCTTAAAAGTGGGTGTGGTCATGCATAACATAAAAACAAATCATAGGCAAATAGTAATGGTAGTTAGTCTAAGATTCATTTGAAAAATTATTGTCAAAATGCTGATGTTAAAATATTTGCATACATATCATAGTTGCATGGATATATTTTGTCAACATTTTCAAAGAACATTTTTCTATGACATTTGCTCACCAGACGTTGCTAATGCCATCCAATTTTCAAAACTGACATAATGCTTTTGAAATGTCTTTATAGGCTTGTAGGGTGATGCAAACACAAAATACCAATATTGCAACCTGAACAACTTTGTAAAGAGAATTTATTTGTGAAAAAATTGTGAATCATATTTTTTGTTAAAAGAGTTATTCCTTTACAAACTGAAAAGCAACTGAGCTTATACAAAAATTTTGCAGCATCAAGGCACCGTGGCTTAGTTGGTTAAAGCCCCTGTCTCTATAACGGTAACCCAGGAAGCCGGGAAGCCCTGGGCTGTCGTTACCGGATTCCCTGCTCTCGAATGCGGCTAGGTTCTTTCGAACACCCCGGTTGGAGCGAAACTCTTTGCGGCACTCTTGAACCCGTCGAACGTCGGCACTGGTTCAGACACCGAATCCCGCTGAGTACCGAAGAATGGAGATTCAGGAGGACCGGGAATCGCAGTTCGAGGCGGGGATTCGCAGGAACGTGAATAAGCTCAAAAGCGTCTCTGAGGATGGGGAACAGAGTGGATCCTTTAGACCATCTGAACACGAACGACACAGGAGACTTTCTGCTGCCAAAACGAACATACTTTATTGAACTGAACACATGTTTTTATACACTTCATCACAGGGACAGGAGGGGCTAGGCATTCTAATAGGGATTTGGGCTAGGGACCAATCAAACACAATATACAGGTGACACTGGTGACAAAAAGGACCAATGGCCGATGGAACAGAAGGGCCAATAGTAAGCAGAGAAAAGAGGCCAATGGCAACCGTCCTAGTTAGCATATTGCTCAACCTCTGCAGTACAAACAAGTGTAATTAGATTAAGACAAAGACAAAGGTTTGATGAGGGGGAATACACATTTGGAGGGCTAGACCAGGGCTGAAGAACGTACACACCAGGGTGAATATGCATCTCCAATCCTGGCCAACCAGTGTGCGCAGTGAGTCGTACGTCGGCCAATCCGGCGTCGACTCACTGCCTCTGGTTCCCGCGTTCGCTGCAGCATTGACGCCTCGAACAAAGGAACCGGCAAACCCCCGGCTGCGGTGTTCGCGTATCCCCCTCGCACATCTAACATACGAAACTATTCGACAGTCCGTAGCCCTATATCCTAGAACAAGGGGACAGGGGTGACCAGTTCGTACACGAGTTCTTAGTAACGGCCTAGGGCCCGTTACATCACTCCCCCTTTTTGGTGCCCCTCCCGGGGAAAGAAACATAGACAACTCAACAAAATATAATAGTCCACTGGGATATCCTCTACTGGTCCTCTTGTCGTGATAGCCCATACGCATTTCAATTGTCTTTTCCAGGGCGGTATTTGATAGTAAAATTAAAAGTCTGCATAGCCAGGCTCCATCTCAGTAGCCTTAACCAAAATACTCAGGCGATGCTATCATGGTTCAGTGATACATAACTACAAAACATGCAAATTTAAATTGAAACACAGTATCACTTAGTTATTACAGCACAAAGGATACAACTTATAACTTATGGAATATAGAAAGTCCTTTAAAAGTCCTCTCCCAACTGTTTGAATGACCAAATGGTTGTCTATAACCCAGCGGAACCAGACTCCCGACACATAGAATGAAAATCAGAAAGCATACATCAATACCATTCTCAATAAATGGAATAACAGAAGTATCCACTCACATGTATAATCTTTACAATTCACTCGATATCTCCACCTCCACCATATAGTGTTCCTATGGCACCGATCTTATTCCTTCGATGTTTCCTTCCCAAGAGAGACGCATTAGGAATCCACAGTCATGTCAGTATAAGCCGCCCACATTCATGTGATATTCTATCAGATGTTTAACCCCACTCGGCTTCAAACGGTATAGATCCTCAAACCAGAGATATAGGTATATCAGCAGATATTTGTTTACACCAAAATTCAAAATTTTCGCACTTACGTTTCAATAATGAACTGTTGACATCCACATCATCTGTTGTAAGTCAATTCGGATCAAAAGTCGCTCAGTAGTAAAAGGGTTAACTCGTGTATTTAAAACCAAATAGCCTTTAATGTTGTACAAAATCTAAATATAAAATCAAAATAAAATATAGATATATAGCTATTCTGTGTTAAAACAGATATATACAGTGTATATTGTAATTGGGATCAGCGTTCCTCCGTGCAGGTATAACGGACCTCTGGCCAAACGGTCCCAATCCTGCCAACTTATCGCTTCCCAAAAAACAAGCACTAATATCACAGATTAAACACAGTATAGCCCCGCACTAGCCCAACGCGTTTCGTGTCACAGCACTTCCTCAGGGGCATCAAACGTTTACTATCAAAATCATCCTATTTAAATTCAAACACAAAAAGGTACAACCGACCACGTCACATATCAAACATGACGTAATTTCAATTGTTACAACTTTATCAATCAGAGATGTATAGAATCAGATACACTGTTGCAGTTAACATCTCAACAATGTATACATTATAATTAAACTTGCAACTTGATTGTTACAGATCTAATTCTTCTTAATATTATAGTCCTCTCCTAAAATTTCATAAATTGAAAACATATATAAAATTAAAGTTAAAAACTACTTCTTTTTCCTCTATATTACATTTTCATATCTAGCCATAATTTTCTATCATTCTTTTAAGAAACAGTTAAGGTCTATAGATATATTTAGTCCTAATGGAGTTAGAGTTTTTAATTTATAAATCCATTCTGTTTCTTTTTTTAGAAACTTTATTTACAATGTTGCCACCCCTCCAATGATTTATCACTTGATCTATTGCTGTTATTTTTAATAGTGATGGATCTCTATTATGTTTTTTGGCAAAGTGATCTGATACACTATGGGTTTCTAAACCCTTTTTAATATTTCTAATGTGTTCTCCAATTCTCACATGGAGACACCTCGTGGTCCTTCCAACATATTGGAGTCCACACGGACACTCCAACATGTACACCACATTTTTGCTGGTACATAAAATAAATTTTGAAATATTAAAAGGTTCTCCCGTCTTATTAGATTTAAAACTTTCAATATGTTTAGTTTTATCCTTATTTGTTCTACATCCTATGCATCTCATGCATTTATAATAACCTTTAAGATCCTTTCTAAAATAAGATGTAGAAGGTTTTTTGTGATTGATAAAACTGGGAACCAAACAATCTTTCAAAATATTTGCTCTTCTATAGATCATTTTTGGTTGAGGTGGCAGTAAAGTTTTTAAAACCCGATCTTTTAGTAGAACTGGCCAGTATTTTTTAAAAATATGATTTAATTCCTTATAATCACTACTGAATTGGGTGATAAAATTCACATTCTCTTCTTTATCAATAACCCTTCTTATTAACTGATCATCTTTCTGTTTTAACACTTCTTCTTTTGCTTTCTTTAAAGTAGTTTGATTATATCCCTTCTGCAAAAAAATATTCTCCATCTCACTAATTTGAGTTTCACATACTTTTATATCGGTACAGTTTCTCTTTACTCTTTTAAATTCACCTTTCGGGATATTTTGTATCCAAGGGGCATAATGACAGCTAGTTGGATTTATGTAATTACCAATATCTGTTGGTTTTTTATGTCTTTGTCTTTAATTGGTTATTTTCTATATATATTGTCAAGTCAAGAAAATTTATGCATTCTTGACTATATGTTGAAGTGAAATTAAGACCCATATTGTTTTCATTAATCCCAATTAAAAATGAATTTAAATCATTTTCTGTACCATTCCAAATAAAGATACAATCATCTATGTATCTTTTCCATGCAAATACTCCTTGATTATTTAAATTTGGTTCATTGATAAACTGATTTTCCCACTCACCCATAAAAATATTAGAAAAAATTGGGGCAAATTTACTCCCCATAGCAGTACCAAACAGTTGAAGATAAAAATTACCTTCAACCCAAAAATAATTCTTAGTTAAAATGAAATCTATACATTTCAAAATAAAATCAATTTGATCTATTTTTAAAATACTTTGTTTAATTAAAGCCTTCTGGATAGCCTCTATTCCCAATTTATGGTCTATCACCGTATATAGTGATGTTACATCACATGTTACTAAAAAGAAACTTGGTTGCCACGTAATTGTTTTCAACCATTTAATTGTGGCACCCGTGTCTTTTAAATATGATGGTAGATCAATAACTAAACTCTGTAGAAATTCATCTACATAGTGTGACAAATTGGCAGTTAAAGAGTTAATTCCAGAGACTATAGGTCTACCGGGAGGATCTTCTAAACTCTTGCGTGGCAACCAAGTTTCTTTTTAGTAACTATATACGGTGATAGACCATAAATCGGGCAGAAGCTATACTAAATTTTATTGGTTGTGTGATACAATAGTCTATTTGAGAGATTGCAATATTTATCACTTATACACATTATTGGTGAGAGCGCCGAAGTTTTCCCCTTTTTCCATCTCAGTAGCCGTCCATTATCCCCTGAGACCCGATTCAGCCAAACCAAAGGGTTATGGTCCGTTAACACTGTGAACTCCCTCCCAAACAAATAGGGTTGCAACTTCTTGAGCGCCCAGACCAGGGCCAGGCATTCTTTTTCCACAGCTGCATAGGCCGCCTCTCTGGGTAACAGTTTTCTGCTCAGGTACACAACTGGGTGCTCCTCCCCGGCGGCATTGACTTGGCTGAGAACTGCTCCTAGTCCGCAATCGGAGGCGTCTGTGTGAACCAAAACAGATTTGTTAAAATCAGGGGCGGCTAGCACAGGGCCCTTCCCCAGCGCCTCCTTGAGAGCTTGAAACGCCTGTTCACAGGCTATAGACCACTCCACATTGCGGGGTAGGTTTTTCCCAGTCAAGTCGGTCAGGGGTTTGGCCAAGGTGCTATATTGGGGAACAAATTTTCTATAATACCCTGCAGTACCCAGGAATGCCATGACCTGCTTCTTGGTTCAGGGGGTGGGCCAGTTTAGAACAGCGGCAATTTGGTAGGTTCAGGCCGCTGTTGTCGCCCCCTACTTGATGGCCCAAATATTGCACTTCTCCCATCCCTATCTGGCACTTCTCTGGTTTGAGAGTGAGGCCTGCCCGCATGATTCTGCCCAAGATGTCCTCTAGGTGGAGCAAGTGCTCTTCCCAGGTGTTGCTGACGATAGCGATGTCATCTAAGTAAGCGCAAGCAAACTCCTGCGCTCCCGCTAGCAGATTATCCACTAATCGCTGAAAGGTAGCCGGCGCATTCTTCATCCCAAAAGGCATCACCTTAAACTGGTAGAGGCCATAAGGGGTGATGAATGCTGATTTGGCCACCGCATCAGAGTCAAGCGGTATCTGCCAGTACCCTCCTGATCTACCATGTACCGACTAGGCCTGTCCGACGACATTCCTGTGTTCCTGTTCCATGATTGACCCAGCCTGGCTGACTTCCTGCGTGTTCCTGATCCGGCTTGTCTGCGAATCTCCTACGGCATCTGACCCGGCCTGGCTGACGATCCTTCTCCGTTACTGATCCGGCTTGTCTGCGAATCTCCTGCGTATCCTGACCCGGCCTGGCTGACTACTGACCACTCATTGCATTGTTCCTGCTATCCTGATGGACGATTCCCGTTGTCGCTTTGGCGACATTCTGATACTGCATAGTGTGACTGAGCCTCCGCTTCTCCATTGCTGAGCCGTTGCTGAGCCTTCCATTGTTTGCCTTTCGTGTGCTGAGTCCAGACCCTTACTGTGCTGTGTCGTTTTCTGTACATAGACGCTGGTGTTGTCTCATCCGATTACTGCTACTCTTCCACCTATTGCCTCAGTCTGTTTTGCTGTTTCTGTGAGCCGGCCGCTTGTGGGCCTCAGTAGTCGGCGGCTCTACGTTGACAGAGCAGCGGTTCCGTTATGCCCGTTGGCTGTTGGCGAGCAGTACCGTACCCAGTGGTCTCCGTTACGCCCGTGGAGGGGCTATCGACACAAGCAATCACGATACTGGTGGTCTCCGGTTATGCCCGTGTGGGCTATTGGCTCAAGCAATCACGATACTGTAGTCTCCGGTTACGCCCGTGGGGGCTATTGGCTCAAGCAATTATGATACTAGTAGTCTCCGGTTACACCCATGGGGGCTATTGGCTCACGCAATCACAATACTAGTAGTCTCTGGTTACGCCCGTGGGGGCTATTGGCTCAAGCAATCACAATACTAGTAGTCTCCGGTTACGCCCGTGGGGGCTATCTCCTTATCACTTGCAGTTCCCGTTCAGTCATAGCTTTATGCTACAGCTTCACACAGTGAATGGACTTGGGTGCTATCTTACAGCACATATCGCTATATGCAGCACCAAGGGCGTGCCTAACACCACATTTGAGACTGATAACCAGTACTATTAACCTCTTGTTTCCTGTTTTGTGCTTCCATACTTAATGAAGTATCACCTGTTGCACCAGGTATCTCTGCCTTTATTCTGCTTATGCCAATACCGCCCCAGTGGCGACCTTGTCATTTATTTTGCTTTAATAAAACTCTACTTGTTTTATCTACCACTGTCTGAGTGTCTGAAAACCGTAACACCTGGATGGACGCCAGAGTGCAACGGTCCTCTTTTCCCGTGAGCCGCACACCCCGGCAGCTGCACGAGCTTCGGAAGGTAAGCGGCGCTTACAGTACCTCCCCCTCAATGCCCCCTCCCCTGCGGGGGTGGTCGTGGTTTAGAAGGAAAACGAGAGTGAAATCTCCTTATGAGAACAGGAGCACGAATATCAGTGGATGAGACCCACGAACGTTCTTTGGGTCCATACCCTTTCCAGTGTACAAGATATTGTAATCGACCCCGTATCCAGCGAGAGTCGAGAATGTTTTGTACTTCATATTCCTCATGATCTGCAACTCTTACGGGGGACGGACATGCCCGGACAGAGGTATACTTGTTGCAAACCAAGGGTTTCAATAGGGAGACATGAAATACATTATGAATTTTCATATTGGCTGGTAGTTCCAGGGCATAAGCGACAGGATTAATCCGTTGTAAGACATGGAAGGGGCCCACAAATCGAGGAGCCAATTTTCTACATGGTACTTGTAGATTCAGGTTTCGTGTGGATAGGGGAGGGGGAGGAGGAGGTCATGCCCAAAACTTTAATAGGACGAGTCAAGCAAGACTCCGTACAATACGGAGACCAGGACAAAATTTTGCAACTGTGCCAGTCCATACTGGGATTATGTTTTTGAAGCCACGGGAAACCCAGGATGACAGCAAAATAAGGAGAGCTTATGACATGGTATTGAAGTACCTCATGATGAAGGGTTCCAACCATCAGGTTTACCGGAACAGTCTTGTGAGTCACCTGAGGTGGTTGTAAAGGTTGCCCGTCAATAGCCTCAATGGACAATGGAGAAGCCAGAGGTACTAAAGGAATAGCATGTTTTTCCCGCAAAACCGGCATCAATGAAATGGCCCACAGCTCCAGTATCTATTAAAGCTGGGGTAGAGACAGACTGATTCGCCCAGTAAAGGCTAACTTCCAGAGTAGGCTTCTCCCGGAAATCTCCTGGTGACTGCGAAACTCCACCTAGAGTCTGTCCCCTATGTGACTCTAGGTGTGCCCATTTCCCGGACGTGTAGGAAAAGTACACAACAAATGTCCAGCATTGTCACAATAAAGGCAAAGTCCCTCCCTTCTACGATACGCTCTTTCTTGAGCGGATAGCCGGGTGAACCCCAACTGCATGGGTTCCCCCCTTCCTTGATCTGACCCAGGATGCATGGGAGGGGAGGGAGGAATGGGTGGGCAACTGAAATTCGGAGCCAAACGTGCCAGAGACCTCCGTGTACGTTCCTTAAAGGAGGGTCTCTCCCCGATACGGGTGTCAATTAGTATGGTAAATGAGATCAATTGATCTAGGTCCGAGGGTAATTCTCTGGCCACAATCTCATCCTTGATGATATCGCTCAAGCCCTGCGAGAAGGAGGCTACCAGTGCCTCATTGTTCCACCCTACCTCTGCTGCCAATGTGCGAACCTCGATCGCATACTCGGCCACTGTATGACTGCCCTGGTGGATAGTCATGAGATTTTTAGCAGCAGAGGCAGAGCGGGCAGGTACATCAAACACTCGTTTGAATGCCGACACAAACTCAGTAAAATCGTGAATAATGGGATTATCGTTCTCCCAAAGAGGATTAGCCCATGCCAAAGCCTTGTCCGACAACAGTGAGACCAATAATCCGACTTTACTACGCTCATTAGGGAACGCTTGCGGTACAATCTCCATATAGATGCCCAACTGATTTAGGAACCCGCGACACAGCGCTGGGTCTCCTCCATACCTCTCCGGAAGCGGTGCTCGACAGGAAAAGCCCCTGATCCCACCTGCATCAGAGGAAGCATGCACGGCCGGTGCCATACTAGCAGGGGAGGCAACCGGTTGTCCAACAGGACGGTCAAGATGAGCCTTGAGGTTCAACAGTGTTTGCAAAGCCATCGTGATCTGATCCATACGCTGCTCCTGATCCTCCACCCTGTTTAGTAGGTGCTGAACAGAAGGGTTACCAGTACCGTCCGTAGACATGTCCCGTTCATACTGTCACGGATTCAATAATGAGAATGGACCAGTACTTAGGTAACACAATCTTTATTTAGCGATAAGACAGGACAAGGAAATCAGCACAACATACAGGTCAAGAGAGGACTACAGGATGGATCAACAGGTACTATGGTATTAATGGAATCAGCAGCAGAGGAAGGGCGACACAGGTCTGCACCCGAGGCCACACTACAGGTACGCACCTGTACAGACAACGGATCCAGCGACCCAATGCAACGGAGGATAAGCAGGTTCGCACCTGGACAGACCATGTACCAGAAAGACCAGCTGCACCACAGGTCCGCACCTGGAGGCCACAGAGGTACAACGGCTATAGGAAGTACGTCAAGCCACCAAAGACAATCCTATGTTGTCCCCTGGAGCGTTTGTATGCTGGTTGCGCAGTTGACAATCCCAGGCTATGTCAAGATGGTCAGACACGAGGAGCAAATACGGAAGGCTTGGTCAACTAGAGCCACAGGTTCGCACCAGATTGGATGTCAGACAGGCCAAGGGGTCATACACAGAGCAGGCAGTCGGACAGAGCCACAGGTCAACACCAGAACGGATAGTCAGCCAAGCCAGGGGTCATACACAGTAAGGTTCACCAACTAGAGCCACAAGTTTGCACCAGGTTGGATGTCAGACAGGCCAAAGGGTCATACACAGAGCAGGTAGTCGGACAGAGCCACAGGTCAACACCAGAACGGATCGTCAGCCAAACCAAATAATACACAGAGCCCAAGAAGCAATTGCAATGGAACACCATGAACGGGCAACTGAAGTGGTGTCTAGGCAGTTTTTAAACATATTGCTCCACCCCTAGAGGTGGAGCATAATGTGTGCTGTCCCCTTAAGAACCGGGTCGCGACGTCATCAGGGATTCCCTGAAATGCACACCTGGTTCAGATGTGCAGGAGCCGCCAGAGGGCGCAACGTGGAGGACGGTCGCCTGGATGGACGCCAGAGCGCAACGGTCCTCTTTCCCCGTGAGCCGCACACCCCGGCAGCTGCATGAACATCGGAAGGTAAGCGGCGCTTACAGCACCTCCATGTTGGCCTACTTCAACCAGTACCTAATGGCGAGCGTCCCTGGTCCCATGTCTCGATTGATTTTCTGGGAGAATTGCCGGTGTCTAGGGGTTACTCATTTATTCTGATGGTAGTTGACAGATTTTCTAAGATTGCACACTTTGTGCCCCTTCCTGGCCTTCCATCTGCCCGGGAATTGGCTATTGTATTTGCCCGTAAAGTGTTTCGGTTGCATGGTGTACCCAGGGTGCTGGTGTCAGACAGGGGGATCCAATTTGTGTCCAGGTTTTGGAGGGCATTCTGTGATCAGATGGGCATTCAACTATCCTTTTCTTCTGCCTACCATCCCCAGACCAATGGGGCCGCCGAGCGTGCCAATCAGGGATTGGAACAATTTCTACTCTGTTTTGTGTCCGATCATCATGACAATTGGCCCGACCTGTTGCCGTGGGTGGAGTTCGCCAGGAATTGTGAGGTTAATTCATCTTCCGGGAGCTCCCCGTTTCTCATCAATTACGGGTTTCAACCATGCCTGCTCCCGGACTCATTTCAGACACAGCAAATTCCAGCTCTGGATGAGCATATAGAGCAACTCCGCTCCACTTGGGCACAGGTACAGAGGACCCACAGTGATTCGTTCCATCGTTCTCAGCGTCACGCTAATCGCAGACGGCTGCCGGGGGTCTCCTTCCAGGTTGGGGACAGGGTATGGCTTTCCTCCAGAAACCTTAATCTGCAGGTTCCATGTAATAAGTTGGCTCCTCGGTTTGTTGGTCCCTTTAAAGTTTTCCGGAAGATTAACCCAGTTTCTTATGCTTTGGATCTACCAGCATCCATGTGGATTCATAATGTTTTCCATGTATCCCTGCTTAAGCCTCTGGTTTGCAATCGTTACACTACTACTCCTGTGGTTCCCGGGCCTGTGCAGGTACAAGGTCAGGAAGAATACGAGGTACAAAACAATTGATTCCACAAAATTTAGAGGAAAGTTGCAATATTTGGTTCACTGGAAGAGCTATGGCCCTGAAGAACGTTCTTGGGTTGACCAGAGTGAACTCCATGCGCCCAGATTGTTGCGCAGATTTCTTGCTAAGTACCCTCCTCTCGGGGGGGGTCTTTGAGAGGGGTGTACTATCAAGGTGCCCGTGTATTCTGGCGACATTTTGACACTAGAGGTCTGATGCTTTCCTATTGGCTAATGTTATGGCTCCACCCAGTGGTAGCCTTTAAGTACTGTGCTCTGTCACTATTACAGGGCCCTTTCGTGGTGTTCCGTTGCTTAGTGCCTTGTTGCTGTTATCGTGTGAATTCCTGTGTATGACCTGGACTGCCTGACTACTCTCTATCGGTTCCTGTTCCTGCTCCATGTACCGACCCGGCCTGGCTGACGTTCCTGCTTCGTGAATCGACTTGGATTGGCTGACATTTCTACTCTGTTTACCGACCCGTCCTGGCTGATGTTCCTGCTCCATGAATTGACTATAGTGGAGTCCGTTCCACTCCTGTGATTCCTGTACTACCGGGTCCGGTAGAGAGTTGATACAGTGCTCTGTCTCTAGTGTACTAGCCCAGTTGGTTGCTTCCTATACTGCACTATCATTCTGTAATGCGACCCACTAGTGCCTTGCTGCCTCCTTACTCCATACCCATGGTTGTTGCTCAGCTTGTTGCTCCGTATATGCTTGGCTTCAGTTGTCACTGGGGTTGGTCTCCCGGGCGCCTCAGTCAGTCTCTGCTCCTGTTCTGTCATTCTACAAGCCAAGCACCCGTTCAGGGCCTTCCGGTTATACACCTGGGTAGGAGCTTTACTGTGGCACTATTACGCTGGCTTTGTCAATCCATCATTATCGAGGTTGGTCTCTGGGCGCCTCTATCGGCTCTGTCCCCTGGCAGTTGCCAAAAAGCCATGCGTTTCACGATATACCCGGTACCGTTACCGTGGGTCACAGTTTGTGTATATACAGGGCGTTCCGTGGTTCCTCCGGTTGCAGTATTACTATTGTCTGTGTTCCCTCAAGGGCCTCGTTCAACCTTCCTGGGCTAGTCGCCATTTTTGCACTTATCAGCATTTGAGTGCTTCCTGGGCCTCGCTATTAGGTTCTCCCAGTCTCCTGGCTTAATAGCATTAACCATTTGTGTCTCACAGTATCACACGAACTGTTCCCGACCTGCGTCAGTATATTTATTACGTGATATATATGTATGCTGGACCCGTGTGGGCAAATGTAATTCATTAATCTGTCCTGTGTCAGTTCTGTTTATTCCATTACTGGACCCACGAGGGTTACTTCAGTTTGCTTATTCAATAAAACTGTGTTTTACCAAATTGCCTGCCTCTGGGTGTACTGAAAACCATTACACGTCCACAGTCAGTATCAAAGCTAGTCTTCCAGAGCCCCAGGCCCACACCAGATAGGGTGTCTGCCAGGTACAGGGGAAAATCAAAAGAATAGTCAGATAGAGCCACAGGTCAGCACCAGAGAGGGTAGTCAGACAAACCAGGTCATACACAGTTCAGGTAGTCAGCCAGAGCCACAGAACTGCACCAGATTGGGTGTCCACTATAAGGATAAGACAAAAAAATAGTCAGACAAAGCCACAGGTCAGCACCAGATTGGATGGTCAGACAAGCCAGGTCATACACAGAGCCCAAGGACATAGAACTGCTTAGAACAACAACGCAAGGGCAACTGAGTATCACGGTGCCCGTAATTCGTGCTGTTCTGTGTCTGTCACTTGCTGAGCATTCCTGATTGGCTGTCTGCTATTAGCCCTCCTCACACAATCTTTTTAAACCCAGGTTGAGCACTTCCAGGTTGCCCTTTCGTGGTGTTTCTGACTTCACTTGGCCTGACCTGCATGTCAGACTTCTGTTCCTGCTGTTCCTGCCGTTCTTGCTGATCCTGCTGATCCTGCGTTTCGGTTTTCCAGTGTTCTAGTGTTCCTGTGTGCTAGTGTTCCGGTGTTCCTGTGTTCCAGTTCCTAGCGGGTTATCTTACTGAGTTCCTGCGTCTCCTGCCTGCCCGCCCTTCCAGCCGGTTCGCTCACCACCGGCGGTTCCGGTCAACTGTCAGTGCTTCAGTCTCGCCCCGGTGGACTCCCCGTTGGAGTGTAGGGCTTCTGCTCTAGCCCGTCGCTCTGGCGACATTGATCTTCTCGCTGCTGCTGATACTTTTGGTCCCAGCGTGAGGACGCTGGTTTACTCCATTGAACCTGGTTACGATATACATTGTTGGTTCCAGCGTGCGGACGCTGGTTTACTCCATTAAACCTGGTGGCGACATTTACTGTTGGTCCCAGCGTGAGGACTCTGGTTTACTGCATTAACCTGGTTGCGATATACACTGTTGGTTCCAGCGTGCGGACGCTGGTTTACTCCATTAAACCTGGTGGCAACATTTACTGTTGGTCCCAGCGTGAGGACGCTGGTTTACTCCATTAACCTGGTTGCGATATACACTGTTGGTCCCAGCGTGAGGACGCTGGTTTACTCCATTAAACCTGGTTGCGATATACACTGTTGGTTCCAGCGTGCGGACGCTGGTTTACTCCATTAAACCTGGTGGCGACATTTACTGTTGGCCCCAGCGTGAGGACGCTGGCTTACTCCATTAAACCTGGTTGCGATATACATTGTTGGTTCCAGTGTACGAACGCTGGTTTACTCCATTATACCTGGTTGTGATACTCTATTGGTCCAGCGTACGGACGCTGGTTTACTCCATTAACCTGGTGGAGATATTTATTGTTGGTTCCAACGTGCGGACGTTGGTTTGCTCCTGATCTATCCAGTACTGAGGCCAGGTCGCTGTCCACTCCTATGCAGTCGTCCGATTTTCCTTGGCAATAGACTTCTGCTGAGTAGACCTTAGTGCCTATTCCTCTCTGCTGTCATAGTCTTCTGACAGCTGGTCTACTCACTCAGGCTGCCCTGCCCGGTATTGGTAAGGCCGGTAGAACCTTTGTACGTTACCACCCTTATGGTTGCCTTACCCGGTATTGGCAGGGCCGGTACAGCCTACTACAGTGTTCCTCAGGCTGCCCTGCCCAGTATTGGTAAGGCCGGTAGAACCTTGTACATTACCATCTTTAAGGTTGCCTTACCCGGTATTGGCAGGGCCGGTAGAGCCTACACTCAGTACTCCTTTGGCTGCCTTGCCCGGTATTGGTAAGGCTGGTAGAACCGGTATATGTCATCTCACGGTTGCCTTACCCGGTATAGGCAAGGCCGGTAGAGCCTGTTATTGCTACTGTCACTTGGGTTGCCTTGCCAGGTATTTTAGGCAAGGCCGGTAGAATCTAACGTATGGACTATTGTTGTACTATTATGTGTGTTTACCCTATGGGGATTGCCTTAACTTTTCAATAAAGTTATGTTTTTACCAAACCTTACGTCTGAGAGTCTTCACAAACCGTGACAGTACGAAAGGGCCATGACCTCAGACAATAAGAGTGATGGTAACACACAAAATATCCATTGGAGGATGGATATGCATGAGCAACGATTGGATCAGCTGGCGGTTGCTATTCAAACTATTCTTGAACGCACGGTACTTGCTGATAAGTCCGGTTCTAGCCCGGTGGTCTCGCCAAGTCAGACACCGGAGAATGAGTCTAGGTCCCCAGGGACCACAGTCAAAGGGTTAACGGCCTCTGCACCCTTGCCGCTGAGATATGACGGTGACCCTCAACTATGTAGAGGGTTTATTAATCAACTTGAAATATTTATAGAATTGACGGCACACGCATTTCCTAGTGACCGCAGGAAGGTTGGGTTCATGATATCCCTACTGACCGGTAGAGCATTGGCCTGGGCTGACCCACTGTGGGAAAACGCTAAACCTTGTACTAAAAATTTCTGTGATTTTGTACAATCCTTTCGGAGAGTTTTCGAGCCTCCTGGTAGAACCACCTCTGCTGCTAAATGTCTTATGGAGATACAACAGGGCAGGCGCACGGTTGGCAATTATGCCATTGAATTCCGCACCTTGGCAGCAGAGGTGGGATGGAATAACGAGGCCCTGTTGGCAGCCTTTGCCCAAGGTTTGAGTGACCAGATTAAAGATGAGATTGCAACAAAAGATTTACCTACTGGCCTAGATGATTATATTGAATATGTGATTCTAATTGACTCCAGAATACGAGAAAGATTAACCGCCAGAGAGCGACGAGTACGGTCAACAAATAATGGGTCCAGTAGCACATTTTGCCCACCCAACCCTCCCTTGGCATCCAAACTTAGTGAACCTATACATGAACCAGGTGAACCTATGCAGGTGGGTTTCACTAGGTTAACCAAGGAGCAGAGGAGGTATCGCAAGACACAGGGATTATGTTTGTACTGCGGTAAAAATGGTCACCTGTTAAGATCTTGTCCGGTACGTCCGGGAAACAAACACACCTAGGGTACCTTGGGGGACAGGCCCTAGGTGGTGTCCAATCGTCCCCAGTGTTGGGCACACTTAAACCCACCATACAGGTGGTATTGTCATGGGCACAACGCTCAACTGAGGTTTTGGCCCTGGTTGATTCTGGTGCAGCTGGGTATTTTATGGACAATACCTTTTGCCGAAATGCATGGGGTACCACGGATTCAGAGAGAAACCCCTCTTGCTATTGAAGCAATTGATGGCAGACCTTTGGAACCCGCCCAAGTTACTTTTGAAACGATGCTCTTGTCCGTGACTATTGGGGCTCTTCACAAGGAAGAGCAACAGTTCCAATTGATTAATTCTCCTCACCATGCCGTGATTTTGGGTTTTCCTTGGTTACAGTTGCACATCCCACAATTTGATTGGCAGAAATGTGAGATTGCTGCTTGGTCTCAGTTCTGTATGGATAAGTGCGTTACCCATCCTGTTAAGGTCTTGTGCACCTCCCCTTCACTACCTGATGTCTACCAGCAGTTCAGCGACGTTTTCAGTAAGGGAGAGGCTGGCGCCCTACCTTAGCACAGACCATACAATTGCCGTATAGAACTAAGTCCTGGAGCAGTACCACCGAGGGGACGCACGTATCCATTGTCTTGTGAGGAGAACCAAGCTATGGAGGAATACATAGCGGATGCCCTCAGTAGAGGGATCATAAGGAAATCTACTTCTCCGGCCGGCGTCGGGTTCTTTTTTGTTAAGAAAAAAAGTGGCGAACTGCGACCATGCATAGACTATCGTGGGCTGAATAAGCTGATGGCATAGAATGCCTACTCGATACCACTCATCACCGAGCTGTTTGATAGACTTAAGGGGTCCTCGATTTTCACCAAATTGGACCTAAGGGCAGCCTACAATTTGATACGTATCAGAGCCGGTGATGAGTGGAAAACTGCCTTCAATACGAGATCAGGGCATTATGAATACCTAGTTATGCCATTTGGTCTATGTAATGCTCCTGCAGTATTTCAAGAACTGATCAATGACGTTCTTAGAGATATGTTACAATCATGTGTTGTAGTCTATCTTGACAACATACTTATCCACTCCAAAGACCTGTCACAACACATCAAGGATGTGTCTGAAGTGTTGCTGCGCTTACACAAAAATAGATTATTTTGTAAACTGGAGAAATGCGAGTTCCACAAAACCAGTGTACCGTTTCTGGGGTTTATAATTGGCAAAGACGGCATTGCCATGGATAAAGAGAAATTGACTGCAGTATTACAGTGGCCTAAACCCAAGAGTCTTAAAGCCATCCAACGATTTCTGGGCTTCGCCAGTGATTACAGGAAGTTTATTAAAAACTTCTCCTCTATCGTGAAACCTCTGTCTGACCTCACGCATAAGGGCGCTAATCCATCTCTCTGGCCGGTGGCTGCTGAAGATGCCTTTGAGAAGTTGAAGGTAGCCTTTGCTGAAGCGCCTGTGTTGTCCCACCCCAATCCACTACTTTCCTTTACTTTAGAGGTTGATGCCTCAGATATTGGGGTCGGGGTGGTGCTTTCTCAGCGACAGGTTAAAGGTGGTACACTCAGACCCTGTGGATTCTTTTCTAAAAAATTGACCAGTGCTCAAAGTCATTACGAGATTGGTGATCGAGAATTACTGGCCATTATCCTTGCTCTCAAAGAATGGCGTCATTTACTTGAAGGCACAAAAAAACCCGTTTTGATTCTAACTGATCACAAGAATCTGACTTATCTCTCTGAGGCCAAGAGATTGTCTCCTCGCCAGGCCAGATGGGCACTGTTTCTATCCCGATTCAATTTCGTTGTATCATACTTGCCTGGATCAAAAAATGTTAGGGCTGATGCTCTGTCTAGACAATTTGAGGCGGAGGTTGACAGAGAAGAAGTACCAGCACCTATCATTCAACCTGATCGAATATTGGCTACTATACGTACTAGTATTACTTCACCACTATGGGAGGAAATTTTGGCGTCCCAAGCCTCTGCTCCCCATGAAACTCCAGCGGGCAAATGTTTTGTCGCTGAGCCATTTCGTACTCGATTACTTGAAACCTACCACTCCTCTAAGGCTGCGGGACATATTTGTAGAGATCAATTGTTTTGGTCCCTCTCTCAGCTATTCTGGTGGCCTTCTATGAGAGCATATTGTGCCAATTTTATGAATTCCTGTACCACCTGTGCCCCTGCCAAAACCCCAAGACATCTCCCGGTGGGCTTGCTTCAGCCGGTGCCTAATGGTGAACGCCCCTGGTCTCACGTCTCTATCGACTTTATGGGAGAATTGCCCAGGTCTAGAGGGTATTCCTTCATATTGATGGTGGTAGACAGGTTTTCTAAAATGGCACACTTCGTACCCCTCCGTGGCCTTCCTTCGGCCAAAGAACTGGCAATGGTATTCGCTCGAGCAGTGTTTCGGTTGCATGGAGTACCCAGGGTGCTGGTGTCTGACAGGGGGAGACAGTTTGTGTCCAGATCCTGGAGGGCATTTTGCGAACAGATGGGCACACAGCTATCATTTTCCTCTGCATATCATCCCCAGACTAATGGGGCCGCTGAGAGGGCCAATCAAGGGCTGGAACAGTTTCTGAGATGTTTTGTGACTGACCATCATGATAATTGGGCTGACTTGTTGCCTCCGGGAGCTCTCCGTTTTTGATCAATTATGGGTTCCAACCCTGCCTGCTCCCGGATTACTTTCAGACACAGCATATTCCAGCTCTGGATGAGCATATAGAGCAACTCCGTTCCACAAGGGCACAAGTTCAGAGGGCAATGGGTCAGTCTTTTCAGCGACATCAGCGTCATGCCAATCGCAGAAGGCTTCCAGCGGTTTCCTTCCAAGTCGGGGATAGAGTATGGCTGTCCTCTAAGAATCTGAAGCTCAAGGTCCCATCTAATAAGCTGGCACCTCGGTTCATTGGTCCATACAAGGTAATTCGCAAAATTAACCCTGTTTCTTATGCCTTGGAATTACCTGCTTCTATGCGCATTCATAATGTATTCCATGTGTCTCTCCTTAAACCTCTGGTTTGTAACCGTTATACTACCACACCTGTGATGCCAGGTCCTGTTGAAGTTGAGGGGCAGGAGGAGTATGAAGTACAAAATATTATTGATTCCCGTAAGCATAGAGGAGGGGTAAAGTATCTGGTGCATTGGAAAGGTTATGGTCCTGAGGATCGTTCCTGGGTAGACAGTAAGGACCTTCATGCACCCAAGTTACTACGAATATTTCATACCAAATACCCTCAGAAGCCCAGACCCTACTCTAGGAGAGGGGGTCTTTGAAAGGGGGATACTATCACGGTGCCCGTGATTCGTGCTGTTCTGTGTCTGTCACTTGCTGAGTATTCCTGATTGGCTGTCTGCTATTAGCCCTCCTCACACAGCCTCTTTAAACCCAGGTTGAGCACTTCCAGGTTGCCCTTTCGTGGTGTTTCTGACTTCACTTGGCCTGACCTGCAAGTCAGACTTCTGTTCCTGCTGTTCCTGCTGTTCTTGCTGATCCTGCGTTTCGGTTTTCCAGTGTTCCAGTGTTCCTGTGTGCTAGTGTTCCGGTGTTCCTGTGTTCCAGTACCTAGTGGGTTATCTTACTGAGTTCCTGTGTCTCCTGCCTGACTGCCCTTCCAGCCGGTTCGCTCACCACCGGCGGTTCCGGTGGTTCCGGTCAACTTTCAGTGCTTCAGTCTCGCCCCGGTGGACTCCCCATTGGAGTGTAGAGCTCCTGCTCTAGCCCGTCGCTCTAGCGACATTGATCTTCTCGCTGCTGCTGATACTGTTGGTCCCAGCGTGAGGACGCTGGTTTACTCCATTAAACCTGGTTGCGATATACACTGTTGGTTCCAGCGTGAGGACGCTGGTTTACTCCATTAAACCTGGTGGCGACATTTACTGTTGGTCCCAGCGTGAGGACGCTGGTTTACTCCATTAACCTGGTTGCGATATACACTGTTGGACCCAGCGTGAGGACGCTGGTTTACTCCATTAAACTTGGTGGCGATATACACTGTTGGTCCCAGCATGCGGACGCTGGTTTACTCCATTAAACCTGGTGGCGACATTTACTGTTGGCCCCAGCGTGAGGATGCTGGCTTACTCCATTAAACCTGGTTGCGATATACATTGTTGGTTCCAGCGTGCGGACGCTGGTTTACTCCATTATACCTGGTTGCGATACTCTATTGGTCCAGCGTACGGACGCTGGCTTACTCCATTAACCTGGTGGCGATATTTATTGTTGGTTCCAACATGCGGACGTTGGTTTGCTCCTGATCTATCCAGTACTGAGGCCAGGTCGCTGTCCACTCCTATGCAGTCGTCCGATTTTCCCTGGCAATAGACTTCTGCTGAGTAGACCTTAGTGCCTATTCCTCTCTGCTGTCATAGTCTTCTGACAGCTGGTCTACTCGCTCAGGCTGCCCTGCCCGGTATTGGTAAGGCCGGTAGAACCTTTGTATGTTACCATCCTTAAGGTTGCCTTACCCGGTATTGGCAGGGCCGGTAGAGCCTACTACAGTGTTCCTCAGGCTGCCCTGCCCGGTATTGGTAAGGCCGGTAGAACCTTGTACATTACCATCTTTAAGGTTGCCTTACCCGGTATTGGCAGGGCCGGTAGAGCCTACACTCCTTTGGCTGCCTTGCTCGGTATTGGTAAGGCCGGTAGAACAGGTATATGTCATCTCACGGTTGCCTTACCCGGTATAGGCAAGGCCGGTAGAGCCTGTTATTGCTACTGTCACTTGGGTTGCCTTGCCAGGTATTTTAGGCAAGGCCGGTAGAACCTAATGCATGGACTATTATTGTTGTACTATTATGTATGTTTACCCTATGGGGATTGCCTTAACTTTTCAATAAAGTTAAGTTTTTATCAAACCTTACGTCTGAGAGTCTTCAAAAACCGTGACACTGAGTCAGACTCAGGCTGCCCTTTAAACCCCTCCTCAGGAAGTAGGTAGGAGGAGCAGGCTCAAAGCAAAGGAAGTAGGTAGGAGGAGACTATAGGAAGCATGGCATAAAACAGAGGCCTGCTTCACTCTGAAGCCTCGCGCCTGCAGATGATGAGTTGAATGACGCAGAGAGTCGCTGGAAACAAGGTAAGGTGTGACAGCATCTAACTCCCTAATCTCCCATTGCCTTTCTGATGTAGTTCATGGCACAGGTAGTTTTTCAGAAAATACTACCTTAGAGGTCATCTGCTTAAGCGATAAATGTTTATGTTAAATCATAGTGTGAGAGTTCACTATGAATCTGAAATCTCAGATGCCATGTCTAATTCCCTAGCCTGTTTGTAAAGAGAGTCTGCCGAAGAGATGAGTAGTTTATAGATTTCTGAGGAGCCATGTTTAAGTGGTCCCGACCATTTAACCTTAGATTTGAAGGGAGGAAGAAGTCTCTGAGAGTAACCACTGGTGCCAGGCCTCGGAAAGAGGTCTGAGAAGGAGGGAGGTGTTACAAATCATGTATCTGCCGGAGGGATTTTTGGCAAAATTCTTTTTGGATTGCCAACTATGGATTATAAGGGGGGGGGGGAAGGGAGCCAGATGATAGTAAGAATTATATGATGTCCAAACACGGAATAAGTGGTTCATGATAAGATGTTATTTTAGGGTATTTTAAAAGTTCAGTGGGTTATCCCAGAGACTTGAGAAAGTTGACTTTGGGACTGATAGATATAGAAGTCCAATCTTTGGCTGAATTATTGTTACTAAGGCCCAGCAGAGCTGGGGCTTGGTAGTAAGTAGGAAAATCCAGAAGCCCTAGACCACAAAATGAGGTGGGAAGGATGAGGTTCTTACAACTAACCCATATTCGTCCATGCTGCCAAATGAATTTCAAAGTTATTTTCTGGAGAGAATGCTGGAATCTCGATGGAATTTGAATAGGGAGGGACCATAGCATGTATAAAACCTTGGGGAGATTGAAGAACCCCATCCAAAAGATATATAAGAAGGTCCATGATTCCAGATCAGTCTGGAGGGAAGCTTCCAAAGGAAGAAAATTTGTCTCAGCTAAGAGCTTGACTCCCTGTGTTAAAAAAGAACACTGAAGTAACTTATCACACGAGTTTTCCATGGAATGAGGAAATTGGACGGAAGTTCAGGCATCAATGAACCTGGAACATTTATATTCAAAATTTCTGATTTGGAGAAGTTCATTTTTGAGAGGAGATAATGCTAAATTAGGAGAAGAGGGAAACAAGGTAGGGAAGACATTTGCAAAATATCATTAGCAAAGCATGCAAGTTTCAGCTTTTGCTAGCCAACTGAAATGCTAGATATGAAAGCAGTCCGATGAATGATATGTACTAAGGGCTCTAAGTTATGGATGAAGATTATCGGGAAAAAAAGGCATCCCTGGTGCATGCTGTTGGATATATGAAAGGGGAGGATAGAATTCTGTTAGTTAAAATACAAGCTGAGGGGGTGGTATATAGTGAATGAATGGCTGAGAAGTCAATTCTTATATCCAATGAAGCACTGCTGTCATGTACTACCACCCTACTCTGTCAAAATCATTTTCAGAGGCTAAAGAGAGAAGCAGGGTGGGAGTCTGTCCTCTGGAAACTAAAGAGATCAAAGAAATAGCTTTAATAACATTGTCTATGTTTGTCACCTGGGCACAAAACCTGCCTGATCTGTACCAAATCAAGTAAAAAGGTTTGAGTTTGTTATCCTGAATTTTTGCAAACGGTTTATTACTGGTATTTAACAAATAGATGGGTCTTTAACAACTGCATAATGATGGCTCTTTATATTTTTTGGGTATGACAGTGATATGAGCCGTAAGAGATTGCGGAGGCCAGGAGGAATCCAAAAGAATATCTGCAATGTGAGATAAGATGTGTGGCTGGGATCATTTGTAGTAGTTCAATGGAAGACTGTCTGGGCTAAGGCATTTACTAGTTGGAGAGGACCTAATATCTAACCTAATATCTAACAAAATCTCATCTGTGATGAATGGGATTTTCAAGCAAAATCACCTCAGGTAAAAGTCGGGAGATATATGACCTTGTTACAAAATGTTTAATATGGGATTCAAGATTAATAGAAGAGAGTCTTTGGGAACAGGATGTCTGAAGGTTGTAAATATTCTGATAGAAGGATCAGAAAGCATCAGCGATATAATGAAATGAGTGGACCAGAGCACTGGATTTGTTCTTAACTTGAGAAATATAGGAGGAGGTACAAGCTTAGCAAAGGTTTACAGCAATAATGATTCAATTTGGACCATATAAAGGATTTAATGGGCTGGCTTTGGAGTAAAGTCGTCAACTCCTTTTGTGCAGTAGTTCAGTCAGCTAAGAGGCTAGAAGATTGAGATGATCTTTGTTGCTTTTCCATGGAGCGCATGTACTCTTATAAAAGACTTGTACTCTCAGTTTCTGTTGTTTCCAGTTGCTCAGCTTCAATCAAATACATCTTTGTGTGCCTCCCAAACAATAGTGTTGAAAACATAGTTCTGGAGTGAAGATTCAGTTTGACATACAATGCAGGAATTACTTATAAGAGTTTCATTTAGTCTCCATCTGAATTGTGGTTGAGGATATGGTTGTGGTTGGGGGAGGGACACTGGGGCATAGTCCCACGTATAATGCCTATAGCAGTTTGAGTCACTATTCACAAATGAAAATGACTAAGGAAGAATTAGTCAATTCTAGAAAAGTTATTGTAAGGGTGAGAGAAAAAGAGTAATCCTTGTAGGTGGGATATAAGCTCCTCCAAACATCAGTGGTTTGGAGGTGTTTAAAGAGATTCAGTATGTTTTTAGTGTGTGTTGAGGGGTGGGAAGGTCTAAGGAGGGAAAAGCCCAAAAAGGATGAAGGACATTACTGAACTCGCCGCCACTATTAATAATCCAGAACTAAAAGAATCAAGAGGGTGTAGCTCAAGAATCAGACTATGTCATGACCAACCACATTACTAATAGGAGTCAGCATGGCTTTATGAAGAATACATCATGTCAAACAAATTGTATTGCATGCTACGATAGGGTAAGTTGTAACTTTGACAGGGGTATTGTTGTTGATGTATTTACTTTGATTTTGTAAACTTTTTGATGATTTATGTATAGCATATTATTTTATAAATTAAAAGGTTTCTGCTTGGGAGGTAATATTTGTGCATGGATAGAGAACTGGTAAATTAAAGTAATGCAAAGAGTTGTTTTAAACTGAACTTTTTCAAGTTTGTCAGAAGATGTAAGTGGAGTGCTACAAGGTTTGGTCATTTGCCCAGCGCACATTTAATTTCTTTATTAATGAACTTGAAGTGGATATTAAAAGTAGTATCTCAATCTTTGCTGTTGACATTAAACTGGGTAAAAAAATATAGAGTGGGATGTTTTTTCTCTGCAGAAAGGTTTAGATAAGCTGAGTGAATTGGGGGAAAAGTGGCAGATGAGGTTAAAATTATTTAAATGTAAGGTTATGCATATGGGTTACAGAGACAACCATACTACATATATATTAAATGGGGAACTACTTAAGTATAGGCAATAAACCTCAAAGCAGTGAGAACTGTAACTAAGCCACTGCAAGAGACAATAGAATACTATCAAGTATAAAAAGGAGATATGAATATAATTCTAACTGTATCAATTCTTGGTAAATCCTCATTTAGAATAAAGAGTACCGTTTTGGGCACCACTTTTCAAAAAGTACATTATTAAACTGGAAAAAGTGCAAAAACACAAAACAAAACTGATAAAGGGATTGGAGAAGCTGAGTTACAGAGAGACTTGTTAAAGTGGGTTTGTTTACAGCAGAGAAGAGACATTTAAGGGGTGATAGTACCCGTTACAAATATATTTGAGGTCAATACAAAGAACTCTAAGAGGAATTGTTTAATCTAAGAGCTGAACAAAAGAAAGGCATACATTAAGACTAGAGAATGGGTGCTTTTGGCTAAACAAAGGCAGGGATTGTTTTACAGTAAGGGTAGTAAAGTTGTAAAATTCTTTGCCTCAGGAAGCTATATTTGCAGATACTGTAGATGTTTTCTATCGTGGAACAATAATGACAATTATTAATGTTGGTTTCAAAGCAGATAGGATGTTGAACCAGGGAAATAGCTGACGGTTTTTATTTTTTTTAATGAGAAAGGAATGTTTACCCACTAGTGGCTTAATTGGAAATGTATTCAATAGAGATTTATTTGCTTCTCTCTGGATCAACAATGTTGATATGGCAAAGCTGAACTTGATGGGCTGGGTGCATGTCTTTTTTCAGTCCCCTTAACTATGTTACTATGTACCTATGTGCCTTATAGGTGATAAAGACATGATAAAGTGGAGATGACATCTCCAGTGATATCACTTCTTCGGTTCAAGGCTACAGAAATCTTAGTGAAGAGGCTCCATAGAATAACATAGTTAGTAGTCACTGGAGAAGTGAAATCACTGGAGCAGTCATCTCCACTTTATCACCTTAATGCATTTCCCCCATTGTTCCAAAGAAGTGGAATTTGATGATGAAGCAGCAGTGCTATGTCAGAAGTTCACAGAAAAAAGTTATGAGTGGGATGTTGTTGATCAAGTTTATCTTCTACAAATCTTGATAAAATGGCCCACTTGGAATACAGAGAAAAGAAGAGAGACAAACGGTCTCTGGAATTCATCACTACATTCAACCCAACACCTACAAAATATTCTCTAAAAGCTTTGGCCAGTACTCATGGATGACCCCTTGCTGGCCAAAATCTGGGAGATAAACCCCATGTGTTTTTTAGGAGAAACAGGAAGATCAAAAATACTTTTGCTCCAAGAGACATAATTCGTAAAGTTAACAAACCAAGCAGGAATGAAACAGTTAAGGGTACGCTTGGTTGCTCGAGGAAAGATTGTACCACATGATTATTCTAACTGAAAGACAACCTGAGTACCTTTAAGAGTCATAGTATGGGTAAGGGCAATTCTATTAGTTCATATGTTGTTTATCTGAATATAGGCAGTTATGGGGCATACAAAAAGGAAATATAAAACAAGGATCCGAGATGCAGGGGGAGATGCACTAAGGTCTGAAAAAGAGGTGATAAAGCAAAGATTACTTCAATAAGTGCTATCACTTCTCCACATCCTATGTTATTCTACGGAGCCAATGCACTAAGATTTATTCATCTTTGGAGATCTTAGTACATAGGCTCCATAGAATAACATAGGAACTGGAGAAGTGGTATATCTGGAGAAGTCATCTCTGATTTATCACCTTTTTATCACTCTTTTGTGCATATCCCCCAGGTTGGGTGTAAGAACACTTAGGGGGGTTATGCACTAAGGATGCATAAAGAGGTAATAAAGTGGAAATTCCCACTGATATCAATTCTCCACTCCCTATGTTATTCTATAGTGCCTATGCACTAAGATCTCAAAAACTGGAGAACTCTTAGTGCAGAGGCCCACAGAATAAAATGGGAAATGTAGAAGTGATATCACTGGAGATGTCATCACCACTTTATCTCCTCTTTATCACTCCTTAGTGTATCTCCCCCTTACTGTCCCAAATAATTTTCTGTTGGAACATGATAGAAACAAGGATGGGATGAGTGTGCAGGTGAGTGAAAAAATAATAGAGTCACACAGGGGAGGAAATATATTAAAACTATAGGCACAGTGAATCATTTTGGATGTACAAATTAAAAACCTTAGCCCCTAGAGAACTCAACATTAATACTGATTTGGCTGATCATCTTTTCCTCTCGTGCCACCCACAACACTTTTGTTCATTGTTTTAGCTGGCATTACTTATTTTACATCCTTTTATAATGTTTTAAGTCATTGTCATCTCGTTGTTATATTGTTGGTTTTTATAATTTATTTTTATCATTTTGCATTTTTATTTTGATTATTATTCACATCCCATCATTTTTTTATGTATCTTTTATCACACAACAGTACTCTATGTTTTTTTTAATCTCATTTATTATTGCTTGGGTCATATAAAGTTTTAATTAAGAGTAATCATTCAAAATTATTGATATTTTGATCATGGAACATTTTGTATGCAGCATGTCAAACAATTTTTGTTGGTATCAGGTTATAAATAAGTGCCCATTTGGATCTTGGCATATACCTAAGTGGTTTCCCCAAATAGGCAGAGAAAAGTAAGAGAAAAATACAGCGTCACTCAGTATATATACACTCTTATTGATATAAATGTTTAAATAAATTTTTATTGCAATCAAAAGGACAAAGTCCACCTTATTTTGGAAGAACTGAGTAGATAGTACACCAAAAAAGAGTCTCTAGTAACCCAAATATGTTCAATCAATATGAAGGCTATATATCAAATATTAGATTGATGTATGCATATAGCAGTCCTTAGTATTCAAAAATTGTGCAAAATACTAGCTCTCCCTAAAGACAGTCCCTAAAACAAGCCTCTTTAACATGCTCCCTGCTGCTGGTCTCAAATAGAAAGGCAGTATGATATCCAAATGATCACCACCATGCACAAGAGAGAAGGAAGGGAGAGAGACAGAGCATAGGATACTGCAAAAACAGTGAAAGCAATAAAAGCATATTAATAATTCATAAGACAGTAAAACATAGGTTGATAACATTTAAGAACAATTGTAAATTTCATAAGGCACCATACCATAAGATACTATCCACTGTCTCTCCCCATTCCTTCTCTCGTTTCCCCAAATCTATATATATAGATAGATAGCTAGATAGATACAGTCGTGTAAAAGAAAGTACACGCTCTTTGAATTCTATGGTTTTACATATCAGGACATAACAACAATCATCTGTTCCTTAGCAGATCTAAAAATTAGGTAAATACAACCATAGGGGGTGTACTTTCTTTTTCACATGACTGTATCTCTCTCTCTCTCTCTCTCTCTCTCTCTCTATATATATATATATATATAAATAAATAAATATATATATATATTTATTTTTTTAAGATACTTGTTTCCAATTTTATGGTAATAGTAAAGGTCCACCAGCAGAGGGAGTTAGTCCTTTGTTTCGGATCAGTTGTTTTTATTCCTATTTTATTTACACTTTGAAATGTATCCTTGTTAGTATTACCTACCTTTTATTTTTTATAACTATCTGGTTTAGTGGAAGCTGCAGGTTCACCAAAGTTTTTGAGCATTTTTATAGTAATATTGTTATGTATTATTTTTATGCAAGGGTATAACTAAAGCCCAATCACAATTATGCTGATACCCTTTAATAAGAGACCCACACAAATTTATTCAGGATATTCTCACTCACTCTGGTGCTGGTCCCTCCACACATACCCTGAAATGTTCTACTCCCTACCCCATCACCAACTACAACTACTTCTGTTGTGAGAGCAGAAGGAAGGAAGGAAGTCCATAGCCACATGTGCATAGTGGATTCCAGTCAGCATTTGGAGCAGCATTGGCAATGGTGACACCAGGTTGTTTAGAGCAGTGGTAGAAGACACAACTTGTGATTATTCAGGGGTCTTGGGCAGTGAGAGGCACTTATATTTTTTATATCATGTGAGTGCAAATTTGGCTGTTTTATTCTCTTTGCTATATAATAAATTGCTACACTTAGATAATTCTTTTCATATTTATTCATATTCCTTTGGGTTCTCCTTTGGATTCAAGATGTCTTGAACTGTGTTGGTACTCAAGGTCATCCTGTCCTAGCAGCATGAGAAATAGAGGACACAGTAGAAATATAGACACACACTTCTCTTTGACTTTTCCACCTCATAATTTCATTATACAACTCTTCTACATCACCAGTCTTCATTACCATATTGTATTCTGTCTTGATCACCATCAAGATTCCAGGCTTGGACTCAGTATTATTTAAGGTTGGTTTGTCAGTTCTATTTATGACTGTTTGGACACATATAAAGTATATGATACTTGCTATATCCACTGTATCCAGACCATTCTACTCTGAAAAAAGTATTTATACTGAATTTGCAGGGAGAGAGACAATGTGATAATGTGACATATATTAGAAAATTCCAATAAAATTCATTATTTCACTCAAAGCACATTTGAAAACTGGTATTTAAAGGGCAATTTTCACATTTGTACAGTCTGCTCCATTGGAAGAAGACATAGTAAATAATCTTGGGGCTGCAAGCTTCATTTACCATATTCTTCAGTACTACTAGCATGGCTGCAAGATTCCTAGTATAGTATGCCTACTAGCAGTAATATACATGCTAGCTTCCCAGTACAGTATTCCTTAGTAGTATGACTGCAAGATTACTAGTACTAAGTTCTCTAGAACTAGTAGTATGGCTGCAAGCATCCTATATGATATTCCTTAGTACTGGTAGTATGGCTGCAAACTTCCTTTAAAATATTATTCAGTACTAGTAGCATGGCTGCAAAATTCCTAGTACAGTATGCCTAGTAGCAGTAATTTAAATGCTAGCTTCCTAGCGCAGTATTCCTTAGTGCTATTAGTGTGACTGCAGTATTACTAGTACAAAATTCCCTAGAAATAGTAGTATGGCTGCAAGCCTCCTATATGGTATTCCTTAGTGCTGGTAGTATGGCTGCAAAACTTCCTTTACAATATTCGCTACTACTAGTAGTGTAGCTGCAAGCTTCATTTTCAGTATTCCTTTGTACTAGAATGGCTTCAAGGTTTCTAGTACAGTATTCTTTAGTGCTAGAAGTAGGGCTGGAAGCTTCCTTGTCCAGTATTCCTTGGTCCTAATAGTATGGTTCCAAAATTATTTTCCAGTGTTCTCAGTATTCCCTAGTACTAGTAGCAGGGATGTAAGCCTCCATGTCCAGTATTCCCTAGACCTAGTAGTAGGGATGAAAGCCTACATGTCCAATATTCCGTAGACCTAGTAGGGATGCAAGCTTCCTTGTATATTATTCCTTAACTGTAGCCTGCTTACAGACTTTTTTTTAGAGTAGTCCATAGAACTAATAAAATGACTCCAAGCTTCCTAGCACACTTTTTCTTAGAAGAATTGCTGCAAGGTTACTAATTTACTTGTAGCATGGCTGGCAACTTCCTTCTCCAGTATTCTCTAGTAATGATGCAAGCTTCCTTGTCCAGTATTCCCTAGTACTAGTAGTAAGGCTGAAAGCTTCCTTAACAGTATTCTCCAGCACTAACAGTATGGCTGCAAGCTTCCTTTACAGTATTTCTTAGTATTATTATTAATTATTATTAGTAGTAGTAGTAGTAGTAGCAGCAGTAGTATGACTGCAAGTTTCCAATTTTATTCCCTGTACTAGTAATATCAATGCTAGCATCCTAGTACAGTATTCCTTAGTACTAGCAATATAGCTGCAAGCTTACTGGTACAGTATTTCCTAGTACTAGTAATATGTCTGAAAGCCTTATACTACAGTATTCCCTAGTTCTAGTAGTATGGCTGCAAGCTTGCTAGTACAGTATTCCCCAGTACCCATTTTATGACTGCAAGTCACCTTTACAGTATTTCTGTGTACGCTATGTACTATGTACGCTATGTACGCTCTATGTATGGTTGTACGCTTCTTTGTCAGTATTCCCTAGTACTAGTAGTATGGCAGTAAGCATCCTAGTACAACAGTCCCTAGTACTAGTAGTACAGCTGCAAACTTTACATTATTCCCTAGTAGTAGTAGTTTGACTGTAAGTTTGCTTTACTATTTTCCCTACTATTAGTAGTAGGCATGCAAGCTTCCTTGTACAGTAGTTCCTAGTACTGGTAGTATATTGCTGCAAGCTTGATAGTACAGTTGCTCTTAGTATGAATAGTATGGCTGTAAGCTTCTTTGTACAGTAGCCGCTAGTAGGGGTGGACGAAAGGTCCCGCTGTGTTCCTGTGAAAAAATCTGCAAAAACCACATTGTTGTCCGCTTTTACACGGGAAAATCCATGTTAAAAAAAGCGATTAAAGTGTTTGCTTTTTTCACCCATTGGCCAAATTATGTGTCTACTGAGTCTGAGGAGGAAGAAGTGAGCGCTACAGAACCAAAGCTGGCCAGTCTCCCTAAATCACCCCTAGAGATCTTGGAGAAATTAATGTCAAGGGAGGAAGAAAAGCATAGTAGTGAGAACAGGACAGGTCTGTGCTTGCTGCCAGACATGCTGCCCCTGCTGCCACAATTTCTGTACTGGCTGCCACTAGTGCTGTGCCTGCTGTCAAACGTGCTGCCCCTGCTACTTCTACCACCATTGGTGTGTCTACTGTTAGAAGTGCTGCCTCTGCTGCCACTACTGCTGTGCCTGCTGTCAGACATGCTGCCCCTGCTGCTACCAGTGCTTTGCCTGCTGGCAGTTCCGAACCTACAGCTACCAGTACTGTGTCTGCTGTTAGACATGCTGCCCCTGCTGCCACCAGTGCTGTGTCTGCTGCCAGCGCTGAACCTGCTGCCATCAGTGCTGAACCTGCTGTCAGTGTGTCTTGTAATACTCAGAAGGTGGGAAGGAGAAGATGCCAAGTGTGACAGCAGGGGACCCTAAGTCACACTTGCCATCCCCAAGCAGTCTTGCCAGAAGGTCCAGCAGCTTGTTAGTGTTAGGAGTGAAGGAGCGGGTAATCATCATATTACTGGTGACTGTGAGGAGGAAGACTCAGGGGCTGAACTTGATGTGGTTGGTGTTAGTAGTAGTAACAGTAATGGTGAAGCAGCTGGTTGGATTAGTGTTAGGGGAGTGGTAGGGGAAGCATTTGAAACCATCCAAACTAGCAGTCAAGGGAGCCTACACCATACCCCTAGCCCTAGGAGTCCCCTTCCCTTAACGACATTGTCCAGGTGGAAGATTATCCTGAAGATGCCAGAACTGGTGGTGGATAGCAGGCACAGCAATAATACCACCACCACCAGGAGAACAGATCAGCTGCCTGTGCCTGCTGCTACTGCTGCCAGTCTGCCTTCTTCATGTCACCAAGAAATGGCAAGTATGACATTAGAGGTCCCTTTATCACATTTTCTGTCACCTCCTCCAAGCAGCAACAGCACATAGGGACTAGTGGTGATGATGATCGTGGAGAAGCTGGGGTGGAAGAGACATTGTTGGCCTATTTAGAGACAGGGATAAGGATGGGCATCACCACCACCAGCAGCAGTGGGCTTTTGGAATTTGCAGAATTTACTCTAATTCCTGCACCTGCTGAATTCCAAGGGCAGCGGGATGCTGAGGAGCATGCTAGTGTGCCACAGACCACTGTGAACACAGTGGGAATGGGGTCAACAAGTGATGCGCAACTAGGACAGGTTCCACTTGCCAGCAGCAGCAATACTTCTCAGGGGACGGCTGGCCTGGGGGGCAATTGCCCCCTGGGCTGGTCACATGTGTGGGCTGGTGGGCCTCTGCCACAGCCTCCCACTTGCTGCTGTAAATGAAGCTACACAAGTGATACCACAGAGCTACAATCCAAATGAAACTACATTGTACCATAACCCATTTCCCTTGTAAGCTCTATAGTATCACTAATGTTCTTTATTTACATTATAAGAGCTGTAGTATCAATAGTGTAGCCCCATTTCAACTGTAAGCTCTATGGTATCACTTACCTTACTTTGAAACATTAATTCCAATTTTAAAACTAAGAAAAGGGAGGTGGGCTGGAACAGTGGGCTCGAACAATAATAGAAATGGACCACTTCATTGTATTTTCCCCCCAGGCTACAAGTTGCCAGCTCTCCCCTGATACTTCTGGTCCTAGTTGCAGTGCTTATTCTGAGGCAATAGCAGCATCAGCAGCAACATCATCCTCTGCCCCAGACAGTGAAGGGGAATATGGAGGAAAAGAAGAAATATGACATTATCCTCCAAGTCAGTGAGAAGGGGAAAGGAGGGAACACACCTTGGCACAACCGCTCTGATAACGCACATGAAACAGAGACACCATGACATTTATTTCAAACATGTTAAAGCCAAACATCCACCACAGAAATATAGCACCACTTTTGCTGTACCCCCTGACTCTCCAGACAGGCAACATCATTACTACCTCTTGCAACAAATTATAGCCACTCTGTAGATGTTAGGATGTGGCAGTTCATGTCCACCCATTACACAATGTATGGTGCACTGACTAACCATGGCAGTGTGGTGGAGGAGAATCACAAGAAGGGCATCAAGAGGCATCTGAGGAGATTCCATCCCACAGAATATGCTAAGATGGTGGCAGGGAGGGTCCATCATTACTATTAAACTGTCAGCAAGTTGTCATGTGTCTTTCTTTAGCGGGGTGTGGACAAGGGGTATAGTACAGCAGCAGTACTTGGTTTCTGGTGTCATGGTGTTTGGATACAGTTTTGTCATGGTAATCAGGCAAAGAAGGACAGACAACTGTATAATGAATATAAACACCTTTATTGATAATATAAAGTAATGATAATAATGCCCACACAACCCCAGACCACTGGATGATAGACTACAGTCTACTACCCGGAGCTGCACACTGTGGTGAGCACTGCAATACTGACACTATACCGGAGGAGACTGGGAATATGCCTATGGTTCTAGCACCGATAGAACCAACTATAGAGGTAGCTCAAGTCTCCAACCAGGGTATAGCTAACCGGAGGCAACAGGGAGCAAGAGGAAGCCAGAGCCAAGGGTACACAGAAGCGAATGGTCAGGCAAGTTGGGTAATGTCCGGAGCGAGTAGTCAGCCAGAGCCACAGGTCAGAACCGATGTGGGTAGTCAGACAAGCCGGAGTCAACAAAGTGCAAGTTAGTCAGCCAGAGCCACAGGTCAGAACCAGTGTGGGGAGTCAGACAAGCCGGGGTCATACACGGAGCGAGTTAGTCAGCCAGAGCCACAGTTCAGACTCAACATGGGTAGTCAGACAAGCTGGGGTCACCAAGGAGCAAGTTAGTCAGCCAGAGCCACAGGTCAGAACTGATGTGGGTTGTCAGACAACACACTAGGCCAGCAGGGCATTTTTTTTTCTCAGGGCTTGTGCTTTAAAAAAAAAAAATAATAATAATTACAAAAAAACCCATAGTCCTATAAAAAAAAATTAAACATTTTTTGGGGGTTGTTGCTAACAAGCCAAAGTCCTACAAATCGATGTTTCCTTAGGGCTTGTGCCAAACAAGCCTAAGTCCTACAAATTAATGTTTCCTTAGGGCTTGTGTCAAACAAGTCAAAGTCCTACTAATCATCCTCTACAAAATACTCACATCAAGTATCAGTCTACTGTTGCCTGGTACAACAAATATATGTACCATATACATTAAACTGCAGACAAAGCGTTTAACTTGGCTGCTGGAGAAGTTTTCAGTGCATTTCTTTGCAATGCCTTGGAGATTTTCCAGCACTGATGACCACCATAAACCATGAGCATAGGGATTGCTTTTGCAACACCCACAACTCAGAATGTGGGTGTGGTCTGCACAGCTGAAGCAACCCTCATGGCTTGGAGCTCTAGGCAGGTTGCCTACTCTGTCTAATGGAAAATCTAGTCCTGAATACTGTTGTTCTATGGTCTATTTTGCTGCAGAGTTTTGCTTGTGTTTCTTGTTACTATGAGGCTGTGTACTAAGAGTTGGAGCATTTCTGTGGTAAACCAATTGCACCCTATGGTTAACTAAAAATGACCACTAATTTTACTGTGACTTTTAACAACTTGAATGCCCAAGAGGTCTCTAATACATTTGTTCACAATGTGCTGGAAATGTCATTAAGGGTTAATATTTCCATTTACATAATCTGTAGAATGTTTGCCCCCTAGGCTAGGGGGCAGTTGATTTGCCTTAGAATTGCCTAATTCTTAGTGCAGCAAATTCTTCATAACAGGAAGATTGATATGCTTCATAGGATAATACTTAGAAGCTAAAAATACTCGTGTTTACTTAACCACATAATCCTGCTGGTTTAGGATCAATAATATTTTCTCATCATATGAGTGCTTTTTTCACTGTATAATTTCAGAACTGGCAGGTTGATCAACATTGCTGTGACCTTTTACCCAGATTCAGTAAGTCAACAATAATGATTTACCTTACTGGACGAAATGTACAGTGCACTTGTATTACGCTCCTGTGTTGTTGGAGATGCATTGCAATACTGATTGTTGCTATGCCATTGTGGTGATCCAGGACCAAGTTAAGCAACTTGTGGGAGCTGGGCAAAGTATAACATAGTGTGCCCAGTTAACCCAATGCATTGTGTCTCACATTAACATACAAGTAATAACTACACCTGTTCCCCATTCTTCTAAAGGTGAGTGCTTGAACACAATTTTGAAATTACATTAATTCAACTTTGTAGAATGTTGAGATCACACCTGGGAGGAGATTCACTAAGCAGTGACAAAGAAGTGATAAAGTGGAGAAGACTTCTCCAGTGTATCACTTCTCCAATTCCTTTGTTATTCTATGGAGCCTATGCATTAAGATTTCTTCAAATTTGAAGATCTTAACGCATAGGCTCTATAGAATAACATAGGAACTGGGCCATCCAGCCCTGCATAGGAACTGGATAAGTGATAAACTGGAGAAGTCATTGTCACCACCTGGTGAGTAAGAACCCGTGTGGTGCTGGCACAGGAACAGAAGCTTGAGTGCAATGCTAGGGAGCGAAGCTAGAGATCGGTGACAGTGTGCCAGGTACTCCTGTGCTGCAGCCGAAGCTGAGTTAGAGGTGCTGGTCGTGAAACCAGATTGTCCCACCCCGATTTAGCCAGGATGCAACCAGGATAGGAGTACACTGGGAACCATACAGAACCTGTCGGGCAGGAAATAGGCAGGAGGTGCTTCAGGAGTGGTGGTCAAGCAGAAGGCAGGAATGGAGCCTGGTCAGAGCCAGGACCTGGAGATTCGGAGTGGTCAGAGCAGGCTGATGTCAGAACCAGGAGCTGGAGATCCAGAGTAGTCAGAGCAGGCTGTGGTCAGAACCAGGGGCTGGAGAACCAAAGTAGTCAGAGCAGGCTTTGGTCAGAACCAGGTGAAGTAACTGAGTAACAAGAGTCAGGAAACACTACAGGACTCATGGAACGGGCACCCTAAGCCTGGGGTAACCCGTTTAAATAGGAAGTACCAGCCAATAGGAGTGGAAGAGGAGGGGGGATCACCTGGGAGCTATGTGTGATTTGTGTAGGCTCAATGAATGGCTATCCGAGCCAGGCGCATGCGCAAACGCCAGAAGGAAGACAGCAGAGTGCTGCGCATACACAACCAGCCAGCTTCCACAACCTGGAAGAAACACCCCGCCGTGAGCAAGAAGAAGCCGGAGAGCGGGGAAGGAGCGGTGCCAGTCATCTCCATTTTATCATCAGTTTATCACCTCTTTATCAGTACTTAGTGAATCTCCTCCCTGGTTTCACTCAATGCTAAGCTTTTAAGCTTTTACAGATAATGCTTCTTGAAAAAATAATATGGGGGAGATTCACTAAGCAATGGTGAAGAGGTGATAAAGTGGAGATGACTTCTGCAGTTTATCACTTCTCCGGTTCCTATGTTATTCTATAGAGCCTATGCACTAAGATTTCCAAAGCTGAAGAAATCTTACTGCATTTACTCCATAGATTAACAAAGAACTTGGAGAGGGGATATCACTGCAGAAGTTATCTCTGCTTTATTACCTCTTTATCATGCCTTAGTGTACCTCCCCCATTGAGTAGTCCAGATCATAATGGAGAGGAAGATATAGAGGGTTCCAAAATCTGATGTATAAGAATCAGAGTTTCTGGTTGTAGAATTCCTCTCCCTTCACCTAGCTCCAGAAGGACAGTGGCTGTTTTAACAATTCTACTGTGTTTGTGTTTAGCTGTAATTTTCCTCTTACTCATTTAATGTACCCACATATATTATATACTGTTTTCCTTGCCATAAGATGGGCTTTCTAAAGAAACCATTATTTTCATCAAATTTCATGTAAAACAATTTATAAAATACTATGAAACTAATGTAACAAATGCACTTTTTTAACTTTGACACTAAAAATCTTTTACACATCTAAAAATGCTTAAAAACCCCCCCTGCTAAATAGATTATAATTAGTGATGAGCGAGCACCCCAATGCTCGGGTGTTCGGGTGCTCTGACCGAGCACCCCCGGAGGCTCGAGTGCTCGGCCGAGCACCCGAGCCCCATTGAAGTCAATGGGAGGACTCGAGCATTACACCAGGCACCCCCTGCTCTGATGAGGGGAGGGTGCCTGGTCCATAGGAAAAGGTCAGAAAATGATGGAAACACCACAGAAATGGTTCAGGGACAGCATAGGGAGGATGTCTGGATGCATCTTGGACTCCAACGTCGCTGCTGGGAACGATCTTTCGCCCGTAGTACGGCATTTTTACAGACTGACCGTAAAACACACAAAAAGGCAGATAAAAACGACTTTAGGCGAAAAATTGTTACGAAACAGTATTTGCTGTATATTTACTTGTATATCATCTGCAAATTCTCCCAAAAATTTCCTCGATTTTTCTGAACTGAGGCCATGATTAAGAGGGAAACGTGCGCAAAGGCAAATTCTCCCAAAAATTTCCTCGATTTTTCTGAACTGGGGCCATGATTAAGAGGGAAACGTGCGCTGAGCCGACCATCCAAAACATTATGGGTGAGGGTCTGCTGCGGAGCTGACCATCCTAAACATTATATGCGAAGGCCCGCTAGTGAGCTGACGCTATAAAACATTATATGAGAGGGCCCGCTAGAGAGCTGACCCAATAAAACATTATATGAGAAGGCCCGCTGGTGAGCTGACCTATACAAAAATTGTCAAACAGGGCCCGCTGGTGAGCTGGCCCTATATAAAAATTATATCACAGGGCATATGGAAGAGGAGGAGGAGGATGAGAAGATTAAGAGTCAACCATATACCCGTTTTTTGGGTGGAAGGGGTGAATGGGAATACAGAGTATTCCCATCATTGTAAATAACATATATAAAGTCACTTTATGTTCCTCCGGGGCTTTCCTCCAGTGGAGTGGAGAAGTCAGGGGAAATCCAGGCCTTGTTCATTTTTATAAGTGTCAACCTATCAGCATTTTCGGTGGAAAGGCGGATACGCTTATCTGTTATGATGCCACCAGCAGCACTAAATACCCGCTCAGACAGAACGCTGGCGGCAGGGCAGGCCAGCACCTCCAAGGCGTAGAGTGCCAGTTCATACCACGTGTCCAGCTTGGACACCCAGTAGTTGTAAGGCACAGAGGGATCAGTGAGGACGCTGACACGGTCTGCTACGTACTCCTTCACCATCTTCCAAAACTTTTCCCTCCTTGTGACACTAGGCTGCGCATCAGGGTGAGGGTGCTGGCGGGGTGTCATGAAGGTGTCCCACGCCTTGGAGAGTGTTGCCCTGCCTTTGTCGGAACTGCTGTGTGCTCCCCTTTTCTCCCTTTCTCTGTTGGCCAAGGTAGCACGTACTCTGCCGCCAGCGTTGTCAGATGGAAAATTTTGGAGCAATTTTTCAACAAGAACCTTCTGGTATTGCACCATTTTGCTTGTCCTCTCCACCGGAGGAATGAGAGATGAGAAATTCTCTTTGTAGCGGGGGTCCAGAAGGGTGAACACCCAGTAATCCGTGTTGTCTAAAATGCGTATAACGCGTGGGTCACGGGAAAGGCAGCCTAACATAAAGTCAGCCATGTGTGCCAGAGTACCAACAGGCAAGATTTCGCTGTCCTCACCAGGAGGATGACTCTCAATCTCCTCATCCTCTTCCTCCTCTTCTGCCCACCCACGCTGAAGAGATGGAACTAAAGTTCCATGGCTACCCTCTGTAGCGGAGGCAACCGTGTCTTCCTCCTCCTCCTCCTCCGCCTCCTCCAATTGTCGCTGAGAAGACGAAGTGAGGGTGCTCTGGCTATCACCTTGTGTAAGCTCTTCCTCCCGCATTTCCACCTCTTCCACATGCAAAGCGTCAGTTTTAATTGTGAGCAGCGAGCGTTTCAGTAGACACAGAAGTGGGATGGTTACACTGATAATAGCGTTATCGCCGCTCACCATCTGTGTCGATTCCTCAAAATTGCGTAAAACCTCACAGAGGTCTGACATCCATTCCCACTCCTCACTTCTGATTACAGGAAGTTGAATGGAGAGGCGACGACCGTGTAACAGCTGGTACTCCACTACTGCCCTCTGCTGCTCACAAAGCCGGGCCAACATGTGGAAGGTGGAGTTCCAGCGCGTGCTCACGTCACACAGCAGCCGGTGAGCTGGCAATTGTAAGCGCTGCTGCAGCTTCAACAGGCCGGCTGAAGCTGTAGATGACTTACGGAAATGTGCACACACGCGGCGCACCTTGGTCAAGAGATCATGCAAATTGGGGTAGGTTTTTAGAAATCGCTGAACCACTAAATTAAATACATGCGCTAGGCATGGTACGTGTGTGAGCTTGCCGAGCTCCAAAGCCGCCACCAAGTTACGCCCATTATCACACACAACCATGCCTGGTTGCAGGTTGAGTGGCGAGAGCCATTGCTCGGTCTGGTGACTAATCCCCTGCAACAGCTCTTAGGCCGTGTGCTGTTTGTCCCCAAGGCAGATCAGCTTCAGCACGGCCTGTTGACGCTTCCCCACTGCAGTGCTACACTGCTTCCAGCTACCGGCTGATGGGTGAGTGGCGCTGCGCGCAGAGAATTCGGAGGTGGAAACGGAGGAGGAGGAGCCAATAACGTAGGTGCTGGCGGAAACCCTGATGGAGGTAGGGCCCGCAATCCTCGGCGTGGGTAGCACCTGTGCCATCCCAGGGTCCGAGTCGCTCCCAGCCTCCACGACATTCACCCAGTGTGCCGTCAGGGAAATGTAGCGTCCCTGGCCACAAGCACTTGTCCATGTGTCAGTCGTTAAGTGGACCTTCCCAGTAACTGCGTTGGTCAGGGCACCGGTGATGTTACGGGACACATGGTGGTGTAATGCGGGGATGGCACACCGGGAAAAGTAGTGGCGGCTGGGGACCGCGTACCGAGGGACAGCTGCTGCCATCAGGCTGCGGAAGGACTCAGTCTCCACAAGCCTAAATGGCAGCATTTCGATGGCCAGTAATTTGGAAAGGTGTGAGGTTAGTGCTATGGCCTGTGGGTGGGTGGCTGGGTATTTTCGCTTGCGCTCAAATGCCTGGGGTAACGACATTTGGACGCTGTGCTGGGACAGGGAAGTGGATGTGGTCTCTGATGGTGCTTCAGATGGTACAGGTGCAGGGCGGGAGGTATGCGGGCCTGCGCCTTCGACAGGCGATTGGCCGGCACTGAAAACAGGGGAAGAGGAGGCAGTGGTGTGGCCTGCAGACACAGATGGGCGATCCAGGCGTTCCTCCCACTTATTACGGTGCTTGGATGCCATGTGTCGGATCATGCTGGTGGTGGTGAGGTTTCTAGTGTTCATGCCTCGGCTCATTCTGGTGTGGCACAGGTTGCAAACTACAATTCTTTTGTCGTCCGCACTTTCCTTAAAAAAACGGCATACCGCGGAACACCTACCCCTTGGCAAGGGAGATTTACGCAAGGGGGTGCTCCGTGGAACATTTGCGGGCCGGTTTGGTGCGGTCCGCCTTCTTTCTGTAGCCACACCACTGCCTCTTCCAGCCTGTTGCGGTGCTGCAGATGGCTCACCCTCAGGACTGCTGTCATCGCTCGGCTCTACACCTTCCCAGGTGGGGTCAGTCACCTCATCGTCCACCAAGTCCTCCTCCACTTCCTCACTCTGATCATCCTCCTCATGTCTTGATCCCACCACATACTCAGTCATTGACAACTGTATATCATCCTCCTCATCAAGGTCTTGAGACAGTAATAGTGGTTGATGTAATGGCAACTGTGTCTCATCATCATCATCATCCACTTCCTTTGACCTTAAATGCCGTTCACCTCTGTCATCTTCTTGTGATTGGGTACCCTCTAGAGGTTGTGAATCAGGGCACAAGATGTCATGTTCCTCTGCAAGCGTGCTTGGAGAGAGGTTCAAATTAAGGATTGGTGATGAGACGAGCTCCTCACTATATCCCAGTGTGGGATCACTTCTTTGACCAGATCCTCTATGGTGGGAGGAAGGATGATCAGAGTGAGGATTATGTTGACCAGACTCTTGGCTACTGAGAGTGGACTTGGTGGAAGACAGGGTGGTGCTTAACCGACTGGAAGCAGTATCAGCTGACATCCAACCGACCACCTGTTCGCAGTGGTCGGACCTCGAGAGTGATGTCCTGCGACGCCCTGTAAAATGAGACATGAAGCTAGGTATGGTGGATGTCTTTCTGTCTTCTGCTCTGGCACCAGGCGCAGTTTCTACGCGTCCTGACCCGCGCCCTGAACTATCAGGATCACGTCCACTTCCCCGTCCCTTTTTACTCGCCTTCTTCATATTACACGGAATATGTGCTGCAAATCTGCAACTTTGCACAGTACACAGAATTTGCTTCTTAACTGCGGCTACGCACAGTGAATGGAATATGTGATTTTGATATTTTACAGTTTGAAGACTTAACAGAATTTTTTCCTATTCTGAAACTGTGCACAGTAAACAGAATTTGCTTCTTAACTGCGGCGACGCACAGTGAATGGAATATGTGACTTTGATATTTTACAGTTTGAAGACTTAACAGAATTTTTTCCTATTCTGAAACTGTGCACAGTAAACAGAATTTGCTTCTTAACTGCGGCGACGCACAGTGAATTGGAATATGTGACTTTGATATTTTACAGTTTGAACACTTAACAGAATTTTTTCCTATTCTGAAACTGTGCACAGTAAACAGAATTTGCTTCTTAACTGCAGCGACGCACAGTGAATGGAATATGTGACTTTGATATTTTACAGTTTGAAGACTTAACAGAATTTTTTCCTATTCTGAAACTGTGCACAGTAAACAGAATTTGCTTCTTAACTGCGGCGACGCACAGTGAATGGAATATGTGACTTTGATATTTTACAGTTTGAAGACTTAACAGAATTTTTTCCTATTCTGAAACTGTGCACAGTAAACAGAATTTGCTTCTTAACTGCGGCGACGCACAGTGAATGGAATATATGACTTTGATATTTTACAGTTTGAAGACTTAACAGAATTTTTTCCTATTTTGAAACTGTGCACAGTAAACAGAATTTGCTTCTTAACTGCGGCGACGCACAGTGAATGGAATATGTGACTTTGATATTTTACAGTTTGAAGACTTAACAGAATTTTTTCCTATTCTGAAACTGTGCACAGTAAACAGAATTTGCTTCTTAACTGCGGCGACGCACAGTGAATGGAATATGTGACTTTGATATTTTACAGTTTGAAGACTTAACAGAATTTTTTCCTATTCTGAAACTGTGCACAGTAAACAGAATTTGCTTCTTAACTGCGGCGACGCACAGTGAATGGAATATGTGACTTTGATATTTTACAGTTTGAAGACTTAACAGAATTTTTTCCTATTCTGAAACTGTGCACAGTAAACAGAATTTGCTTCTTAACTGCGGCGACGCACAGTGAATGGAATATGTGACTTTGATATTTTACAGTTTGAAGACTTAACAGAATTTTTTCCTATTCTGAAACTGTGCACAGTAAACAGAATTTGCTTCTTAACTGCGGCAACGCACAGTGAATGGAATATGTGACTTTGATATTTTACAGTTTGAAGACTTAACAGAATTTTTTCCTATTCTGAAACTGTGCACAGTAAACAGAATGTGCTTCTTAACTGCGGCGACGCACAGTGAATGGAATATGTGACTTTGATATTTTACAGTTTGAAGACTTAACAGAATTTTTTCCTATTCTGAAACTGTGCACAGTAAACAGAATGTGCTTCTTAACTGCGGCGACGCACAGTGAATGGAATATGTGACTTTGATATTTTACAGTTTGAAGACTTAACAGAATTTTTTCCTATTCTGAAACTGTGCACAGTAAACAGAATTTGCTTCTTAACTGCGGCGACGCACAGTGAATGGAATATGTGACTTTGATATTTTACAGTTTGAAGACTTAACAGAATTTTTTCCTATTCTGAAACTGTGCACAGTAAACAGAATTTGCTTCTTAACTGCGGCGACGCACAGTGAATGGAATATGTGACTTTGATATTTTACAGTTTGAAGACTTAACAGAATTTTTTCCTATTCTGAAACTGTGCACAGTAAACAGAATTTGCTTCTTAACTGCGGCGACGCACAGTGAATGGAATATGTGACTTTGATATTTTACAGTTTGAAGACTTAACAGAATGTTTTCCTATTCTGAAACTTTGCACAGTAAACAGAATGTGCTGCTAATCTGCAACTTTGCACACTAAACAGAATGTGCTCTAATCTGCAACTTTGCACACTAAAAAGAATGTGCTGCTAATCTGCAACTTTGCACACTGAACAGAATGTGCTCTAATGTGCAACTTTGCACACTAAACAGAATGTGCTCTAATCTGCAACTTTGCACACTAAACAGAATATATGAAGTTTTTTTTTTTTTTTTTTTTTTCCCCCACACAAAATAAACTGCTGCCCCCACACACAGTAGTCCTAAAAAGGACTTTTGGGTCTTTTTTTTTTTTCACAATTGCTTGTGAAATTGCTTCTCCCTACACTGACTTTCCCTTCCTATCCTCATCTCTCCCTGGCTAAGACTGAGCCGAACTCGCTGGTCAGGTGCTATACAGCACCCGATCACGGGTTCTGGCCAGCCAATCAGTGTAATGCCAGCAGCCAACATGGCTGCTGGCATTACACTGATGTCAGAGCCTCTCTGCACGTTTATTGGCTGCGCAGCAGCCGCGAAACGTGCGGGGAGGAGACCCGAACATGGCGGGCGAGCACATGCGGTACTCGTACGAGTACCGCCATGTGCCGAGCAGAGCGATGCTCGAGCCGAACCGAGCTTCGGCCGAGCATGCTCGCTCAACACTAATTATAATATTTGTCTTGATTTTAGAAATACCCAATGTTGACATGTTTTTCGAATGTTTTTGTCAAGTTATACAGCAATATCTAAAAGCAGCAAAAATTGAGGTGTCCCAAAACTCTTGGCCGCTAGTGTACATCAGCATCACTGACACTCAGGTGCTAAATGCATATGTAGAGATACATGGAGGGGGGTAATCAATAAAAGGTCAAATTAATGTGTTTCATGCTTCCACAAAGAGTCTGACACAAGAGGGAAAGTGATGAAGTCACCATGAAATTCATTAGGGGAGGAGCCTTCTGTCTTACAGCTATCCTTATATTGGCCTTCAAGGGACTGCTCTCAGACATCAGCATTTTGAGGTTACAAACAGACCTATTGGGGATCTGAGAAAAGGTCACAAGCAAAGCAGCCAAAGCACTATCTGGGAAGTCTTGAGGATAGTTCAGATTTATTTTTTGTGATAAATATTTTCACTGTATATTCCTGTGAGGGGCCATATGTCTCTGTCAAACAAGAGCAATATTAATGGTTCTGTTGTTACACAAATACACATTCGGTGAACTGCCTAAAAGGTAAAGAATTCACCTGTGTCCCTGAGTTGCGTAAATTGGGTGGTACATGCGACCCTATCTGTGAGTTAAGGTCATTTTACTGTAGCAAAAAGTAACTGAATCTCTCTACAGTATTGCAATTAGAAACCCTAAATAAACCCTATTGGCCCAAATTGAAAGATATCAACGCAGCAGAACCGCCAGAGTACATGTTATCGCCAACAAAAATCATTGGGTAAATGGCAACAGAGATACTCTGGTTATGTTAGAAAAAAGGGATAAGTCAGCTCCAATCTAGTAGGAGGAATGTGCGCTGAAAGAAACCTACCTCGAAGTAGTAGAGACTACAATGAGAAACAGCTAGCAGCTCAGATATGTTCTGAATACAATGAACACAACCCCAATAGGAGAATGGTAGGCTGGAGACCAAGATGCAAGAGGATAAGGCCCAACACAATAAATATATATATATGAGGTAATATATATAGATAAAGGGGTACCTGAGATCCACAGGGAGCCAGAAGGGATCAAGCAAGAGAGATCAGCAGAGTCCGGTATCCAGGCCAAGGGTCAAGGCAGGCAGAGAGCAGCAAAGTCCGTATATTGAAGCCAAGGTCAGGACAATGCGGAGTCACAACAGAACTGGAAAACAGGGAGGCTCAAAAGATAACAGAGCACCGGCATGACCGAGATGCCCCGTTATGTAGTGCCAGACACTGACGTCATGATGACCCTACGCGGAGCAACGCGAGGACGCGAACGCCATTTCCTAGCGACACCCCGCGGATGCGCACCGCCCAGACGCAGCCGAAGCCAACAGGATCTCTTAGTAGGCTATAAGGCTACAAGATAGAATAAGCAAATTAATGCAACAGTATGCCTCCGCTCGAGACCTGACACGTGTTTCACTTGTGAAGCTTTATCAAAGGCACCGGCCGCCCTAAGCATGCCTGTATTTAAACAATAAAACCCGACCATTGCTAGTCACTAATTGGTTGTTAAAGTCTAACATCTATACCTCGATTAACAACAAACTGTTGTATATTCATATTGAGATTATAAAGATAGGTTAAACATAGAAACGTGACATAGTAATGTGAGTTATTCATTGAACATTAGTTTGATGACTTAGCTACTGCTATGCAATGTGGTGGAGAGACTAAGCATCATATTAGGCAACGTAGACATGTAAAGACATACCAAGTCCATTAATAGAGTTAGATTAAAAGTAACTAAACCCTTGACTCGATGGGCTTAGAGAAGAGTAAAGAGGAAACATAATATAGTGACATCAATAACCATTGGTTATCAGTTAGATATTTTTGCTACTACTACTATGAGATGAAATAGAGAGACCTGCACATACTTCGGCAAAGTAAAAAGAGTATGTATTCATCAGTCACACTCAATACTAAAGAAGTTCTCAATGGAATCCAAGTATCAGTAACATAATTAGGGGGTATAATAGGGCTAAGATGTCTGATATACTTCCATAGGAAGATACAATTATCAGAACAGCTCCCCCAATATAGAGAGCAGAGTATATCATAAAGTATACTTAAAGATGTCTGACACACTACCATAGGAATATACAGCTGTCAAATCAAAGCAACTCCCCCAATATAGAGAGAGAGTAAACAGTAAAGTATCGTCAATAATTAGGTTCAACCTAATTTATTGTACATTAGTGTCCCAGACATGCTCTAGTGTTTCTCAGGGGGAATAATATATCTTATAGACTCCTCTGGGTCGTATTAAGATGTCTACTCACACTGGTGAGTTGTTTACCCTGTGAGTTGTGTCTCTCTGCATGTTTTGTATTATTAATTAGTTTAAGAGCCCGTGTACATGGGTCACAGTGCCAGCCGGTCATGGTGCAGTCATGCACAGTAGAGACTGCCCGCGCCGCAGCTGATATGGTGCAGGGCACTCCACATTCAGGCCGGGGTACTCTCTGCACACTTGAAGGTGCACAGAGAGGACTCTGGTCTGACTTTGGAGAGCCCTGCTCCGTATCAGCCACGTCACGGGCAGTCTCTACTGCGCATCTACTGCACATGACTGCATTGTGACAAACTTTTTAGCGAATTATAATATAAGATGTGTTCTCTTGTTCTGTCTTTTAGTTGGCTGGAAGTCATGCCAAAATACATTATCTCACACGGACATCGGAGGAGGTAGACTGACCCTTTTGATTTACAGTTAAAGTAACCCTTAATCGGATGAATTTTGCCAAATCTGCCATGAATTTGCTGTAAGTTCTTCATGTGTGGACAAATGATACAATTGCCACATTGATAGTATCCTGTGGTAGATGCTTTATGTTTACATGGAAGAAAATGACTCTTAACCAGCTTATCTCCTGCAGCAGGTCTGTACTTTCTTTCCTAGAACTTATTGTAATTCAATATCCATCTGAAGGATGTGCCAGTGTTTATTTAGTATCCCAATAATAGATTTCCATGGGTTATTATGTGCATCAATGAATCTAATGATTTTTTGGGGGATTTTTCTTTATTTTTTCTCCTATTGCTCTATTTTTTGCTACTTTAATAGTTCTTACTGTCTCCCCTCTCCTCAGATCTGGATTGTAATTCCTTAGCTCTCATCTGAAAGCAAACATCTTCAGAGCAGTTTCTCCTCATTCAGAGGAATTCTCCAGAAGGAATTCCTCTAATCAGTGCTGTTTGATGGAAACTATCATGATGGAGTTAACTGTTAGTTGTCGTAGATTTTCTGTATACATCACTGGCCAAAAAGTCATCAGATGTCTTATAAATTAAAAGATCCAGGAACTCGACTCTGCTATCTCTGGTTTCTACAGTCAATTTTAAATTGTACTCATTGTCATTGAGTCTTTTAATAAATTCTACAAATGTACTCAACTATCTTTTCCATAGTATGATAATATCATTAAAGGGATTGTAATACTTGAAAATAATTTTATTTTATATTGTAGCCCTTAAAAAAAAACATGAAAAATGATATAAGTCTTATCTCCCAAACCTTTATGGTTTGGGAGATATTTACATGTAAAATATAGTAAAGTTCTCTTTTCCTGGCTGTTTCAGCCAAGTCTGCCATCTAGTGGACAGATTTGGAATTCGGTCCACAGAGCAACCGGCAGCTCTTTAGCAGTGCCGAGATCACATCTTTGAAAAAACTACTTAATTGGAACTATCTACAAAGTGTGCCTGGCTTGAAAGCACACTTTGTAGACCATTCCAATTAAGAAATTCTTTTTAATTCCAGGGGAAACTTTACTTCTGAATATCTCCCAAACCATAAAGGTTTGGGAGATAAGACTTATATAAATTTTCATGTTTTTTAAGGGCTACAATATAAAATTAACTTATTTTCAAGTATTATAATCCCTTTAATGTATCTATGACACATTGTGACATAGATACTCATGGAACTAAGAGAATCACCCAGCACAATTGCACTCTCCCACTGTCAGAGGTACAGGTTGGCCTATGTGGTGGCACAGGCTGCCACCTTTGGTAGTAATTAGAGGGTAGGTACCACAGGATTAGTGACTGACAGAAAATTTAGTATTAATATCATTGTCAAGTGCATCTGATATAAGCTCATTATAAATTCTAAAACAATCAACATTTTTATAGCAGTTGACATCAGATAGTTGCCTGTAAACTTCAGCTAAATACGCCTTATGCCAAACAACTACATTGCCCCCCTTATCCGAGGGCTTATTTACCATATCATCCCAGTCTCTTATTTCTTTCAATGTAGTATTTTGTTGCCTGCAAAGGTTGTATGGTCCTTTCTGGGGGGCAATTCAATGATGTCCATCATCACTGCTTCACCAAACAATTTGACAGGAGGGCAGGTATTCATGGGTGGCATGAATTTAGATTTGGGTCTCAATTGTATCTCAGGGTTATCGGTATTATCACCAAGGAGGTTAAATATATCTCATAGCTCTGTTTCATCATTAGTAATATCACTGGTTACATTCACTTGATAACACAGAGCTGTCCAAGCTCAGTCCACAAAGGTTACCAACAGGACAGGATGTAAGGATTTCCCTGATTAAGCACAGGTGAATTAATCAGTGGATCATTCATTATGACTGATTCCCTTGTGCTTAATCAGGGAAATCCTTACATCCTGGCCTGTTGGTTGCCCTTGAGGACTGAACTTGGACAGCCCTGGTATAACAGATACATCATGCAGCCCCGAACAGTGTTACTTGCTCCTTTAACACCTTCGGTTGTCAGTTGCTATCTTCTGCTCAATTTAAAAGGAACACTGGCAGGGTCTTGTATGGGCCCTATACTGCTCCTTTAAATGGGGTTTTAACCCATTGAATGTGAGAGGTCTCCAATCCATTTATTTGCATTCAAGGGGTTAAAAATTCTATTTAAATCAATGGAACATTAGATCTGTCCCGTACCGTGCCTTGGATTGGCCTGAAATTGCTCCAGTTCTACTTAGTACATAAGTTTCAAAAGGGTACTGCTCTTCATGTTTAATCATTTTCAGAATACTTTCAACAGTAATTGCTGTTGCAACAAAGGGTGGCATTTTATTCAGGAATAAGAGGCTCTTAATTTGCAAAACTA